>CM064327.1:250259832-251509832 GCA_032595735.1 Pelochelys cantorii | reverse complement strand
ATTCCTTCTGAGGCACCTGGCATTGGCCACTGTCAGAAGACAGGATCCTGGCCTGGATGGATCTGCAATCTGACCTTCTGTGGCCTTTCTCATGGTGTAATGTAAGGTTGGAAAGAGGGACAGTTCAGAAAATTCACTGGCACTTTCTTCTTTACTTGCTATTTCAGGCAGGGAGAACTATTAATAATACTATATTTGTGTTGGATTATGGTAGCTCCTAATAGCCCCAGTCACTGACTGGGACCCCATTGTGCTAGGCACTGCACAAACATGTTCCCTGCCCCCAAAGAGCTTATACTCTGAGTATAAGACACAAGGCAACATGTGGATTCAGGCAGGCAGGCAGGAAGCCCAAAGAAACAATGAACCAGAGGGCTCAGCACACTCTAGAGGAACGAGGTCCTGTCTTTGTCACAGAGAATTTACTATGGGGGCAGCAGCAGAGAAAACCTCCCTTGTTCTGCCTCATCAATAGTATCTTCTCTTTCCCCTGCATTACTCCAGTTCTATGCTGCCCTCATGCCAGCGGTGTTACAAGGGTGGGAAATTGGAGTAACACAGCCCTGCACTCTCTAGAGGAGAGGGTGGTTCACTGCCTGGCCTCTCAGACAGATGGATTAGTTTCTTTTCTTTTATGGACACGTAGGCTTTGTCTACACTTCTGGGTTTTTGCACAAGAAGCTTTTTGTGGAAGAGATCGTCTGCAAAAACGTCTTGCACAAAAACTCGTCCACACCTCAAAAGCACATCGCAAAAGCCATGTGCTTTTGCGCAAGAGAGCGTCCACACTGCATGGACGCTTTTGCGCAAGAAAGTTCTGATGCTACTCACAGAATGGCCATCAGAGCACCTGTGCTTTTTGTGATAGGCTCTTTTTGCACAAGAAACCCCTGTTGAGCATCCACACACGCCTTTTTGTGCAAGAACTCTTGCGCAAAAAGGAGTTATGCCTCGTAGAAGGAGGTATACCTACATCACAAAAAGCCCTCTATTCTGTCGATTGACTGTAGATTTTCTTGCGTAAAAATGCGCTTGAGGTGTGGACCTGATTCAGAGGCAAGTCACCGTCGTGTAAATCCCAATTAGTTCCATTGGAGTGACTCGCACGAGCATGACAGCTTGAAGCTTCAATTCTGTTCCGCTCAAGGTTTTATCTAGCACCCAAGCCTTAGGCCTTCATTGCCGTAGGAACCAAGAATTCGCTGAATCTTTACCGTCCCCCTGTCCAAGTGCAAAAGTAAATAACAGAACCGAGCACACTTTTAAAAAACACTGTTTCCTCATCTGCATTATGTTCTGGTTTCTATGGAATTTGGGTGTAGGCACATTGGGCCAAATTCATATATCTGTAGATTAAAGGGCCAAAATTGAGCAACAGATCATCTACTTGGGCCTCTTGCAGATACAAGCCATTAAGTTTTACACAGTTATCCCTGTACTGAGTCCAATGACTTGTGTTTGACTAAGTCATACGTTGTGTTCAGTCCCTGCATAAGTGGATACAGTTCTACTGCAGCCAGTGGCGTTACTCTGGGGCTGTATTTGGCCCAGTAAGCCTGGGGGAGCCTCATTTTAAGCACCAAGTAAGAGGGGAGAATGTATAAACTGCTTGGTTCTGTATTGGGCCTTTTGAGCCTCAACTCTGGGAGCAGGAGAAGTTGATTCAAATGCAGCTATGGTGCCCTGCGTAAGTGACAGTGTAACCCACCGTCCCATCTCATGGCACTGAGACTGCTTACAGAGAGAATAATGAGTCTGCTTGCAGCCCTAGCTAATATCCAGCTAGCTTTTTGCTCATAGGGTAGAGGATCATGTCTGAAGCTTCATGGGCCCCAGGTTTGATTCCACCTGTTGGTGTTACAAGACCATTTCCTAGCACAGCTCTTTTCCTAGCCCTGTTGTTGAATTTGCTGATGGAGGCTTTGTGCCAAAGGTTTAAAACCGGGAGTCGCTGTGTCCCTTCTTCAGGAGAGCCAGAAGGTCAAACACAACCATGCTTGTAGATATAAAAATTTAATTTAAAGAATAAATAAGTCTGAGGCACAGCATAACCAATATATACTTGTCGCGACCCTCTAATTTTCACCACTTCCTTTTGATTTTCCACACACATTTATTATATCCCGTAAACCTCAATTTAGCAAAATAACAATGATAACAATATTTCCACTCTTACACACTTGCAGAGGTCTTTAGTACTTTTAAAAATCCTTCTGCTAACACAGTATTAGGGTAAGCCACAGATCCAGTTAGCTGGTTTAGGATGTATGTCTGTAGCTTGAAAGCACAGAGAATTGACAAATGTTATCTTGCCCTTATGTGCTTGCCTTCATGTTTGCATTGTAATGTGAATGTGAAAGAAGTTCTGGGCCAAGATTTTGAAAAGGTAATAATTGTTTCGGTACCCCCATTTTGGGTGCTCCACTTGAGATGCTGTAGTGGGGTATGATTTTTGAGGTTGGTGGTACAGATTTTCAAAAAGTACCTGCTATTTTTGGAAAGTGATTTCTTCCCACCCCCCATTTCCTTTCACTGAGACTTCAGCTCCATTGTCATGTTGAAAATGTTGCCCTGTTTGAAAATCCAGCCCTTTTCAAAATGCCTTCAATTAAGCATTCAGAATCTCTAGTCACTTTTGGAAGTCCTGGCCCTGAGATCTAAGAACAACTGTGTTGCAGGACAACATATCACATCTAGGCTTGCCAAGTGTCCGGTTTCTGCCTGAACAGTCTGGTATTTGTGGCCCCTGTCCGGTAAAAAAAAAATTGAAAATACCGGACATGTAAAATGTCTGTTATTTTCTGTTTTTCTTGGAAGAAGGCTGGCAGGGACATTCTTCCCCTGCCACCTCTGGTGGGGGTCGGGGGAGCATGGGGATTTTAAAGATGCAGTTGGTTTTTTTTCTTTTTTGCTCAATGACTTTGCTCTCTTTTTTTGTTTTGCTCAACCAATTTTTTTCCCACCATGTTCGGGATTTTTTATGAAAGTATCTGGCAATCTTAATCACATCAGACCAAGACAGCCTAATTCACTTGTTTTTTATAATCATTCTTTAAATCCACACAGGCAAATTGAATCTTAGAAAAGGTTTCACTTGTCATTTTAATTATTACTTTGTCAGTACTCCAGTGCAGAGACCTTACCTTTCTATTTGCATTGGAAAGCACCTTGCAGGCTTTTGAGTGGTATGAAAATAATAACAGTAATTTCACTGGGAATCATAATGTCTGATTTTTTTTTCATTTGCTCAGAACTAAATGAAGAGACCAGACATGTTCAATTAAGTGGCATTGATCAGTCTTGTCTGGTCTCCAAAGCTAAATTCTTTGCAAAAAAAGACAGGGATTGTCAATGAGATGCGAAGTGGTGGTGGTGGAAGTCAACGCAGAAGAAGGATAAGAGATGAGGAGGCACTTCAGTGTCAAGAATGGGTGTGGGGAGACCCAGAGGAGGAGGAGGAAAAGGAAGCTGGGGGAAAAGGAGATAGATAAGGGAAAGTGATGTAGCGGAAAATATTGGATGGGACATGGAAGAGACCATATAGATCAGGGCTACTCAACACGTGGCCCACGGGCCACATGCAGCCCCCGGCTTCTTTGTTAGTGGCCCATGGTACAGTTTGGGTTTACGCAGGGCTGAACACGTGGCCTGCGGGTGGGAGCCAAACAAAAAAAGTAGTCAATATAATGGTCTTCTGTTGATATGTGTTTTAGTAGTTAAATTGCTGTCACTGCTCGGCTGTCATTGCTCATTAGAAGTGCTGTCATATGGGTGGAAATCAGGTAAATATTGCATTTTATTAGTATCAGCAGAAGTGACTTAAATGGGGCCTGCGTGTTGTGTAGTCTTGCCTTAATCTTTGTATTCATGCCCGTCAGTATGAAAGAAGCAATTTGCATATATTTGCATATATATGCAACCACACTTAAGTTGCGGTCCTCAGCGTGTGCTGTGAGTATCATTGTGGCCCCCAGAGCTCCCAAGTTGAGTAGCCCTGATCTAGACTGAGTGGGGGAAGGTAGGTCTGATATGGAATATTTTAGGAGTAGAAAATGGCCATTTTAGGGTAGGATCTGAAAACAGTATTATGGGCGCAGATGCAGAGCATGGTTGATGTGGGTGTCTTGGAGGAGTAAAGTGGACAGGGAAAGCACAGCAATAGCGGGGAGTATGGTGGGTTGCTCAGGGTCATAGACAGGCTGGAGGGAAAGGGAGGAGGAGTGGATAGTGAGTTGTAGGAAGAGCAGGATGAAGAGGTTGAGATTAGGATAAGGCGTAGGCTGAAGGAAAGCATGAGGGAGGGGAGATGGAAAGAGTAAGGAGACAGAGGTGTAGAGAAACAGTGCGTGGGTGCTGAATGAGAGAATTGACAGCTAGCATGGGAAAGCAGAAGCTAAGCATTGGGGAAAGTACAAAGGGTCAGGCAAGCAAGCTGTCAACTGTGAGTGAGACAATGAAGGCACAATAATCCAAACTGCCATTTCAAAAGAACAGCAGATGGGAAAGGGGGAATTATTAGTTGAGCTCCAGGTACAAAGAACAAATGCAATAGATGCTGTACTACAGTTGGGGTCCACAGGCAGGGATAGTAGCCGCAATTAGCAATCACAGTGCAGCTAAAGTCGCCAGGCAATGAAGGAAGAATCCCAAGTTGAAGCGAGGGTGTCTGTGTGAGGAGCAAGGGGAAGCATGGGATTTTGGCATCATCTGGCACTTGTACAAGTGAAATGGGCCCTACCGACTACTGGAACAGAATGCATCCCCCTCCACTCTACGAAGCAGAGCAGGAGTTATTCCAACTGATGTTGTTTATGAGTAATGTTAGCACAGCACCAAGGAGCTCCAGTCTAGACTCCGCTCTGCTAGGCGCTGTACGTACACGGCACAAAAACACAGTCCCTAACTCAAGAGCTTTACATAAGAATATAAGAACATGAGAACAGCCATGCTGGGTCGGACCAAAGGCCCATCTAGGCCAGTATCCTGTCTGCTGACAGTGGCCAATGTCAGATGCCTCAGGGGGAGGGATCAGAACAGGTAATCCTCATGTGATGCCTCCCCTGTCACTCATTTCCAGACAAACAGAGGCTAGGGACACCATTCCTACCCATCCTGGCTAATAGCCATTGATGGACCTAACCTCCATGAATTTATCTAGCTCTTTTTCGAACCCTGTTAAAGTCCTGGTCTTCACAACATCCTCTGGCAAGGAGTTCCACAGGTTGACTGTGCACTGAGTGAAGAAAAACTTCCTTTGGTTTGTTTTAAAACTGCTGCCTATTAATTTCGTTTGGTGATCCCTAGTTCTTATATTGTGGAAAAAAGTAAATAACTTTTCCTTATTCATTTTTTCCATACCAGTCATGATTTTATAGACCTCTATCATATCCTCCCTTAGTCTACTCTTTTCTAAGCTGAAAAGTCCAAGTCTTTTTAATCTTTCTTCATATGGGACCCGTTCCAAACCCCTAATAATTTGTGTTGCCTTTTTTGAGATGAGATGACCACATCTGTATGCAGTATTCAAGATGTGGGCATACCATGGTTTTATCTAGAGGCATTAAAATATTTTCTGTCTTATTCTCTATCCCTTTTTTAATTATTCCTGACATTGTTTGCTTTTTTGACTGCCCCTGCACATTGAGTGGATGTTACAATCTAAGCAAACATCATCAGAGATGGGCATGGACTAATGGGAGTGCACAATGTCACAATGTGACAGTGTTGGTCTGAGGGATGGGCAGCAGCGCAGCAGAAGCTGTCAAGTTTTCTGTAGGCATTATGGCAAAGGAGAGCTTTGAGGAGGGATCTGAAAGTGGCTAATCACGTGGCATTTATAGTGCGGGTCTCTCAAGCCTGAGGGGCAGTATAGGAGCAAGCACACTGATGTTTATTTGAAAATGTAGTAAGTTGGCAGTGGAGGCCAGCGTTGTGGGCTAACTAAGTGTCACTAGCTTGACAGCAAGTGTGTTTTTGTGACTGTGAAGGCCCTTGGAAAATACAGACAAGCAGCTTATGTGCGATGCTTCCTCTTTTGTCTTCGCTAGTCTGAGTTTGTCTTGCTTTCAGGGAAGTCTGGTGGCCTTGTAAGTACATGTCCTGGTGCCTGGATCAGGCAACCAACAACTAGACCCAACTGCATTTATTTCCACTGCTCTACTGAGTGCCCTTGGGCATGTCACTTAATTGGTCTGCCCTTCAACCGAGCCATCTGCCAGTAGGCATTATGGTAATGAGAGATGAGCCTGAGCCTGAGCCTGAACTTCAACCAACCTCCTTGAAATTTGTAGCTGAGGCCATCTGTATTAGGTAGTCACCCAGCTCAAAAGGGCATTGTAGAAGATGCTGTGTTACCTAGGGACCTAACCTGTGACATCATCAGAGGACCTAGCCACATAAGCCACCACATCAGAGGCTCATACTGCTGCACATACACTAATGTGATCGATGCAGTCAAGTGCCAGCAGTGCCCCTCTGCCGTGTATATTGGCCAAACTGGACAGCAACTACAATAAAGAATTAATGGACATAAATCAGATATTCAAAATGGTAACACAGAGAAACCTGTTGGGGAACATTTTATCTTGCCCAAGCACTCACTGGTGGATCTCAAAGTGACTATACTCTTACAAAGCAATTTCAAAAACCAGCTGGAGAGAGAAACTGTGGAACTTGCCTTCATTTGCAAATTTGACACATTTAATCAAGGTTTGAACAAAGACATGAACTGCATGGGCTGCTATATTCAACACCGTAATGCAGTGTTTCTCAACCAGTGGTACGAGGACCCTTAGGGGTACGTCAACACAACTGAAATTTGGAGAAAACTGAAGTTTTGTTTTAAGTTATACAGCGCTTTATTATTTTTGTACTTTTTACACCCAAAAATTTCATCACCCGCCCGGCTACGATTAAGTTGTTTAAACAAATGAGTTGCAATGGTAGAAAATAATTTTGTGTGTCTGAAAACTGTAGGTACTGGGGGTACTTATAATTTTTTTTAAAGGGGTACTTTATAAAAAAATGTTGAAAAACACTGCCCTGATGACATCAAATGCTAAGTATTGGGCACATATAGCCCACTCTATTAGCCTCATTTAGCATTGACACACTAATTGACGAGATTTTTTTTTCTTTTTCTTCTCTATCCTTCCCCATCTTCCCTCTTTTTCTGCTATTTACTTGTACTTCTGGATCCCTTGCTCCATTCATCTGAAGAAGTGGGTTGTGCCCACGAAAGCTAATGATACTGTCTATGCTTTTTGTTAGTCTCTAAGGTGCTGCAGGACCATTTGTTGTTTAAGTTTTCTATTGTTACCGAGGGAGAAATTTAACCTTAATTTAGTTCCTGTCTCACTTTGATTTCAGTGGGGGCTAGATAGTATGCTTTAGAGCAGGGCTACTTAACACGCGGCCCCTGGTGCGGTTTGGGTTTATGCGGGGCTCAACACGCGGCCCGTGGGTGGGATCCTTTGAACATGGCCTCCACTGGGAAAACGCTCCAGAACGGCAAGGCATCTTCCGGGGGGGGGGGGGGTGAGCACTGAAAGATGCAAGTGGAAAGTGGATGGGCTGGCTGGAACAGACGGGTACAGGATGTCAGCGTCTCTAGCCCCCAGGGAGGAGGTGCCGGCAGTGCCAGGGCATTGTGTGAAAGAAGCTATTTGCATATATTTGCATATATATTTGCATGTATATGCAATCACACTTAAGTTGCGGCCCTTGGCATGTGCTATGAATATCGTTGTGGCCCCCGGGGCTTCCAAAGTTGAGTAGCCCTGCTTCAGAGGACAGAGTTGAGCTCTTAATGTTTATGATGCCCTTTAAAATCCTTTTGGAAAGTTGCTAGATAAGTGCAAAGTACTATAATTTGTAGAATTTGTTTTTAATCTGTTGGCATAATTGGCTATAAAAGCCAGGGTTAAATACTTTCAATAGTAAATGGTATTTTAGTCCCAGAATGTCAATGCAAGTTCAATTAAAGTAAACATTCCTCTTATGGTGCAGTAAAAAAGAGATGGATTTGGAAAATAGCTATTGATATGAGACAGAACTTCACAGCTGCATATAAAAAAAATGCATATATTTGAAAGTCTATTCTGCACCTGGAACTACATACAAATGATCACAGCTTTATAACCATAAATCTGCATGCCTTATCACTTATTTGCATGCAAATTAACAGAGCAATTGCATGTACATTTTTGTATGTACAAAAGTGCATGTGCAGTTTAAAAAATAAACTAGTTTCTTATACAACTCCTCGCTGCAGTGCAGGACTGATTTGTATTTTACATTTTCTAATCCTCTGTATAATCTGGTTTCAAATGTCCCACAAAGTCGGGTATTTGCCCCTTCCCATGGTACAATAGAGAGGAACATTTGAACCATCCTGACTGGAAATAGCAGTATATTTTTGGTGAACAGTTTCATTTTGTAAATACTAATACAGTAAGATTGCAATATGAAAGCGACTTTTCAAATAAAGAAACATTGCAGAATGTTAGTACAAGTTGATCCTCTGTAGTCCGGAACCCTCAGGACCTAACCAGTCCTGGCAGGAGGCATAAGGGATCTGTCGAAAAAGGCTTTCTTTCTCGACGGATCCCCCTCTAGACAGCCGCTTTTTGCCGACAAAGTGCTGAGTCGGCAAAACGCGGTGGCCATTTTCATGCAAATTAGCACGGGATAGTTAAATCCCTGCCTCATTTGCAACGTCGACCTGCCTAATCTGCATCCCTCTGCTGACAGCAGGATGTAGTCTAGACATACCCATGGGGTCCTGTGGCACCTTAAAGGCTGACAAATTTACATGGGTTCAAGCTGTTGTGGGCTGGAGACCACTTCATGAGATGCTCAAATCAATTTGTTCGCTTTTAAGGTGCCATGGGACTCCGTGTTGTTTTTGCTGAAACAGACAAACACGGCCGCCCCTCTGAACTTTGGCAACAACAACGAGCAGTCATGTGGCACCTTAGAGACTAACAAATATATCCTGAGCTTTCATGGGTAAAGCCCACTTCATCAGACGAGTTGGAGTGGAAATTACAGAATCTACAGTAGATATTGCAGCAAAAGCAGTTACCTGTCAATTATAGGATCACTATTGATGGTACTATTTGAGTCAGGCTGGATGTGTCCCATTTATAGCTCTTGATGTATAAATGCAAATATCAAAGGCAGGGGAAATGGTCTTTGTAATGCATTAACCAGGTAATATCTTTATTAAAGCCCAAGTTGATGGTGTCAAACTTGTAAATGAATTGGAAATAACGTTAGACCCATGTTTTTTGTGACTGCAAAAGGAAGTGTCTGACAGAAAGCTTTCCACTGATAATTATATCTGTATAAAGAAAATAAATTAAACTCAAATTGATGATGAAATAAAGCAGGGGTGGGGAACCTAATGCCTCTGGGTCCCCAAGGCTCGGTGCTCCCTCTCATCATTGGGGAGCCCATGCTGATGTCTTCCCCGCCCCCCCCCCCCACGCACACGGAGCTTGAGCACACAAAATCGACTAATCTGGGCCCCCTAAGACTCTGGTTTGCAAGGACAATGTCTCATTCAGTCGGGGAGGGTGGCTTTTTTTGTTTGTTTTGCTTTTCACTTGTGTGTGGCCCCTGACTGATCTTTCTGTGGGTCAGCGGCCCCTGACCCAAAAAAGGTTCCCCACCCCTGAATTAAAGGATTCACAGACATTTATAGACTTTTTTTTAAAGAAATGTGCATCTGTCTGTCTCTGAGTCTGCTTGTTCAAGAATTCCTCCTAAATCAGGGGTGGACAATAATTTTTGATGGGGGACCACTCCAGGAATTTGGAAAGTGGTTGAGGGCCACACTTTTCCATGATATTTATAGAGGAGTTGGGGGGTCTAGGATGCAGGATGGGTGCTGAAGGGAGCTTGGGGTAAGGGAGGGAGTTTGGGTGAAAGAGGCAGTTGTGACCTGGGGCACTGGACTGGGAAAGAGGGGGTTGGATTGTGACCTAGGGCAAGGAATTGGGGTACAGGAGGGGGTGCAGGGGTTTGGATTCTGAGCTAGGGCAGGAGGGGACTGTGATCTGGAGCAGGGAAGTGGGGTGCCAGATTTGGGAGGGACAGAGGATTTAGGTATGTGAAGTGGGGGTCAGAGGGTTGGGGGAGGAAGGGACTGAGGTGCCAGAGATCGGCTCAGCCAGGAGACTTACCAACCAGCAGCGGTTCCTAAATTAGCCTCCCTGCCTGCCCCGTCCCCTGACAGGCTGCAGCCATGTGCTCTGGAGAACCTTGTGCTTCATAGTTGCCTGTTATTGAAACAGGCAACTCCCATTGGCCAGTTTCTGGCCAGAAACCGGCCAATGGGATTGTGCTGGGGGCGAGAGCCGCTCCTAAAGCTTCCACCCTCCCCTCAGGATTCACTGGTTTTAAAGAAAAACTGCCCCGCAGCTGCATTTCTGAGTGGCCTGCGGGCAGGGTGAGGCAAGTGGGGAGCCTGCATGGGGCTCCCTGCAGCATTCACAGGGCCATATTTTGCCCAGTCCTGTCCTAAATGGTAAGAGCGAGGACCCCCAGACTTCGTGTGCAGTTTCTTCCTATCCTGACTTAAACCAAGGTCAGGGTTTGATTGTGCCAGGGTAATGGAATGTGCCTGGAATTTGATTTTCTCATAAAATGGAAAGGGAGGGGTCTGGTCAGAGGGACAGTTATACTGTAGAACGATCACAAGGGGGCAGCAAAGGGCCAGAGGTGGGAACTGGGACAGCTGTAACCCCACTGGGCCAGCAGGGTGCAAGGCTGGAGAAAGGGACAGCTATTCTACTGTATATTTCAGAGAGGTTGTATGTGTGTGTGTCTGTTTGTCCCCCATCTGGAAGATATTCACCACCTGCCCCCAGCTGTGCCCGCTGCATCTGCAGCAGCCATGGACAGGCGCTTCTCACCTGGCTCCAAAATGCTGCCTTGAGAGAGGGCTGGGCTTGTCCTCTCTCCCCGAGGCAGCCTGCAGACTGAACCCCTCTGCCCCACCCCCACACCAGAATAATAATTTAAATGAGGAAAAGCAAAACTTATTTCAGTTAAGGACCCGGGCACCACTGGATAAATCCTCTAGTGATAATATATGCAGAGAAATGCCAAATAATTCTAAATGTTGGGCAAACTGCCAGGTGTTCAGCTCTGAGACCAGCAAGTTTGGATGAGTCTCTTAAAATGTATCCAAACATGTGTGGTCATCTTTGGCCTGTAGATGAGACTGCAAATCTCCTATCATCAGAGAAATTTTTCCATTTTTATCCATGCTGGAAATTATTGTTGGTGTTTATTATTATTTATTACTTAGTGAATTTATTTCCATTGCAGTAGTGCCGAGGAGCTTCCATCATGAACCAGGGCCTCATTGTGCTAAGCTTTGTGCAAAACCAACAAAATACACAACTTTGGCCACACAGACCTACTAGAATTGCCTTGCTATTAATTGCTTCTCTTTCACTGTTGGTCAAACCCGGGCTATGTCTAAACTGCAGGCTTCTTTTGGAAGAAGCTTTTCCAGAAGAGATCTTTCGAAAAAACTTCTTCCGAAAGAGAGCATCTACGCAGCAAAAGTGCATCGAAAAAGCGATCTGCTTTTTCAAAAGATAGCGTCCACACTGAATGGACACTATCCTGCATTTAAGCTGTGATTACTGTGGACGGAGTGGCCACCAGGGCACCTGTGCTTTTTCCTCTTTCCTCTTTTTTCGAAAGAACTGCCTCCTCCCCGTCCACACATGCCTTTTTCTGAAAGAGCTCTTTCAGAAAAAAGGATTCTTCCTCGTAGAAAGAGGTTTACCAATGCTGGAAAAACCCCTCTGTTCTTTCAGGGTGGTTTTTTTTTTTTTGAAAGAATGCAATTGTAATGTGGACGTAAGTGAAGTTTTTTTTTTTTTCCAAAAAAACTCTGCAGTGTAGACATAGCCCCAGAAAATGTAGACTATAACATGTAGTGGGAAGGGGAGGAAATAGAAAAGAAAAAACAACTAAGCAAAACTTAATCTAACTCCCCCCCCCATATCTCAAAAATAAATTCAAAGGGACTGTGGGGCCTTTTGCATGTAGGCATGGCTCTTTGGTGACTAGTATGTAATCATTTGTGGTCTCCTCCCATTTTTCATTGGAAAGATGTCAGCATCACAAACTGGCCCTGAACTACCGCTGCAGTGGTGCCTTTATTGCCAGACTCCACAGAGAGACTGGGGCCTTGTCTGTATTTACCCAGAGACTGACGCTCTGGAGATTGATTTTCCAGGGTTCAATTTAGTGGATCCATTAAGGACCTGCTAAATTGACCCCTGTTGACCCTGGTACTCCATGCTTCTCAAACAGCCAAGTTGTGCTTCCTGGATTTTGTCAGCCACATCACAGACTGTCTTCCATCCTCATGCTTTCATTTCAAAAGTGTCACAGGGTGTTACTCATATGGCCCGGATTCATCTTATCTGAAGCATTGGTAAGTGATGAACCTGCTGTCTCTCTATCATACATCCTTCTGCACTAGATGGCCTTGCAAGTCCCACTGTTGTTCTATGCATAGGCTTTCAAACTTTACTGGCATTCCTAAAAACATAATTTAACCGCTAAAATTTCTGGAGGCTGTGCAATCTTAACATGCTCTGTTGTTCTGTCTGACCCTCCTGCCAAAAATAAGATACTCCGTTTTCATAATGACTGGTGTTATAGGATGGTTATTAAGGATTCTGTTGCATTTATCTCCAGACAAACTGTCCTTAGTACTGTACTGCAGTTTCACAGGACATTGGAAAGGGCGGGTGGTTAGACTCTTGCAGAGATTCGTTTTAATCAGCTGTGACTCTTTGGAAGGCATTCTGAAGTTCACAGAAGGATGCATCCCTAATGTGGAAATACATGGAACACTTATCTATCCATGCCTCATCTAGAGGTTTCATCTGGTTATGGGCTGAAGAAGCAGTCAGTGAATCTGGAAATGAGGTAATAATACGAAAGTAAAAGTGTTATTGTCATGGCATGAGACTGTAATGCTTGCTCTGCCTTCTAGTATAAGGACATTTCTCTTACATCAGGTCCTGATCCTGAGGTGGCATAAGCTGAAGTCACTGGAGTTACATACTGGATGTGCGTGAACAATGGTTCTCATACTGAGTTCCTTCAGACCCTTCTTGGTGATCCATAAGATGAAAAATTTTAAGACAGGAGAATTGTGGGTTGGAAGGAGATGTGGTCCCCTGCAGAACCGACAGATGTGCCCAGGCGTCTGGGCAAGGCGGGAGGGGATCTTTCTGGGGGCACAGAGCAGGGATGGGGCCTCAAGCAGAAGGGGCGGGGCTGAGGCTAGGCAAGGCAACCTTCAGCGCTACCTGCAGTGTGATGGTGGCGCTTTGGCAGTAATTGAAAGGGACTGGTGCTCCGGCTGCCTCCACTGCCGCAGCAGCGGTGGCTGGGAGTTCTGGGCCCTTTTGTATCACCAGGCCCTGGGGCAGTTGTCTCCTTCTCACAAGCCCCCATTGGCGGGCCTGGTGGTCCCTGTGAGGATTTCTCTTTTAGAGTGAAATGGTCAGAGACTTTGGCTATTCCCAGTATGATCTGGCCCTACAATTGTACGCTTCCTGAGGTAGGGATCCCGTGTAACTATTTTATTTGGGTTTTGATACATAATTGTAACATTGCACCCCTGGGCAGGTTGACAAAATGGGGATTGAACCTGAGAACTAGGGAGCTATTCACTTGGGTCTTTACTGCTTGAGCTAAAAGACCCTCATCTGCTAGCTCAAAGCGAGTGACGGACTCATGAACCCACCACTAGAGCCATACAGTATAAGCATGGATTACATGCATACTAATCATACATGACAATAAATGATGATGCATTAAGGATCTGTATGTACTGGTAATATTATGTGCCTCACAAAATAACGTATCCTTACCCAGGCTTATACCCCCTAATTTATGGGTGCATAATAATTCTAATTTCTAATGCATTCCTGTTACAGGCTCTGGATCTACCATATAAGTTATGCCAAATACATGGAGATAATATCAAAATTAAAAGCCTGTTTTAGAATGTGTTTGCTTTAAATATTAATAGTAAAACTGAGAAATTGGGAATGTTTTGTTTTAACTGGGAAATTTGTAAACTGACATGTTAGCACTTCTGATAGTATGATCACCTGCAAACGTAAGTTTTTAATTTTCAAAATTGAGTTTCATTATTCAATTGATTGAAAATGTAAGCTTCCCTAAACAACATTGTGCCAGGATGTGATATTATAAAAAGCTACATAGATATAATGAGCCAAATGGCATCTTTGATCAGACCAGTGTAAATCCAGATTAGCTCCACAGAAGCTGTTCTGATATTCTGGTTTTACAAGGCTGAAACCAAGAGAATTGAATACAATAAGTCTGAATTCTGTAGATGTACACTAATATATATAGTCTCTGCTTTGTATTTAAGACAATTGACTTCAAATCCTATTGCTTATATTTAAAAAAAAAATTCCATTACCTTTTTTCTATCTATTTGATTCAAAGATTAATTTTTGTCTGAAGTGAAAAGGAAAATAACTAATCCAAAACTTTTCACATGTAATTAAAAACAGTTTATCTGTGTAAATTTCACTTATTTATTTTTAAGAAGAGCAGACTAAAAAGGCTATTAGCTCAACCAATTTAGCTTTATGAGAAACAATTAAGACCAGACAGCAAAAAAGGCCAAAATTCTTGGCAGTGATTTCCTGTTATTTTAAGAAAAAAATCTTTACTGGGAACCACTCAAGAATATTGGACCTTTGTAAATGGACGTAGAGGTGGGTCTCTTCTCTAGTAATCTGGAAAGGACATGGCAGCGCAAAGTCCTTTCTATATAAACTGCAGCAGGTGAAATTTAGGTGCAGCGATAAACTCTGCAGTCTCCTAATCTATGCAAAGGACCAACTGAGACTTGTTCTTAGAGAGGATACAGGAGCACGTGTGGGTGAGGGCCTTGTGGTCACCTTAGTGCAAAAAATATCTTTGCTTTCTTCAAAGACCAAATGCATCACTATACAAAACTTGCTCTGTTGAAGGAGAGGGGCAGCCCTTTGTGGAATTTTCTGAACCTGCATGGAAGACATTTATCAGATCTTTCCAGAGTTCAAATGTTTTCGAGTTTCCTATGCCCATCTTGGTCTATCTCTGCATAGCGGAGAATGGAGCCCATAGGCTGTATAAAAAAACCCACTTTCTGTTAAGAGGTTATTAAAACTGCTATTTATTGTTTGTTTTCTTATAGCACCTAAGAGCCCTAGTCATGAGCTGGGATCCCATTTTGCTAGGTACTGCACAAACACAGAAGAAAAAGGCAGTTCTTGTCCCAAAGAGGTGAACAATCTATATATGACCCAGAAAGGCTAGGGGGAAAGGGTAGCACACCGAAGCACAGCGAACAATGTGGTGGCAGCCAAGGGTGTGTTTGTGCCACCATTTGGGGGGAGAGGGTGTAATGGGGAAAGGGTTAAGCTTAGGCAAGCATCCATTACATGGGAAGTGGTGAAGGAAGGCAAGAGGAGGAAACTTGAGGGGAAAGGAGGGTAAAATGTGCAGGTGTAGAGTGAAACTGAGGCGAAGGAACTATATACATTCAAAGCATTGGATGGGATTGCCAAAGGCACAGAAGGGAGTTAGGCACCATCGAAAAATCCCTTACGTTATTACTGTATTCAACTCAAAATCCCAACAACCAATTTTGTCCATGTGTAAGAAAAAATTCCTAGGAGTAAAGACGCTGCACTATTGCACATCCACCTCGGGAGAATTCTTATGCTAAGATGAGAATGCCATGGAAACAGGGCCTTATGGTAGCTGTCCCGACCCCACTAATATATTTGACATTGTTATGTGCAGTACTACAGGTTGAACCTCCCTGGTCTGGCACCTTCAGTGCCAAATGAGGGAGTTTGCCACACCAGGAATGGTCAATTCTGGCCCCTCTGCTTCCAGCCTATGGGCTCTGCCCAGGGCCGTCAGCCCCCCGGCCTGGCTCCCCTCATGCCTGCTAACCCCACTGCCAGCCTTGAGCCTCTACACTCTGCTGCCATCTCTTGCTGGGCTCACTGCCTCCAGCCACCATGCTCCGTTTCCGGCCCTGGCTGGGCTCTCTACCCCAGGCCACTGGTCTAGCTCAGCTTTTAGGCCGCCGCCCCCTCCAGCTGAAGAGCAGGTTCTGCTCCCAGCCTTTCCACTGGGGCTCTCTGGTCTAGGAGCTCTCTGGCCCACCAATGTCCGTGGTCCTACAGGATGTTGGAGAGGTTCAACCTGCATAACAAAATTGGATAGTGTTTCAAAGCACGCCGTATGTGGCTCCTCATCTTTTGTAAGTTAATATTTTTAAGAGCACTTTGATGTGCTGAATTTGATAGCAATTATTGAAAAATTTGTCAGTGATGCCTATCCTGGAATGTCAGTGATCTTTACTAGCAATGTTCAGTGACTCCTCTCTACTAAACTTCTCACAATCTTCTGTTAGCTAGTGTACACCCCTCCCCACAAAAACCAAATCCTTTTTTAGTTGTTTCTACCTGTTGTCTCTTATTACCGACTTGAACCGTAAGCTGTTGCTTTCAAATTACTTGTGTGTACGGTGCCTCACCACACTGGGGCCAGAATCTCTGCCTGGACCCTTGAGGAATTACTACCATACACATTATCAATGGAGTTCTGTTTTGTATTACTAAGAGGAGCCTCTAGATATTGTACCCAGCCCTTGTTGCTGCCAAATCCACCTGGCAGAAGGGTTACATTAACTCAATGTTTTTTACATCTCCAGCTTTGTGTCTGAGAGACATTTTGAGCTTTAGTGATTATAGCTTTTTGTTCATACCTGCAGGACCCAACTGAGATCAGGGCCCCGTGGTGCCACTGTAGAAACATGTAGTTATGACATTCCCTGTCCTAAAGAACTTATATTAACCAGCAAAAGTCGAGAGAAAGGAATATAATGTGAAAGTAGAAGATGCGGCTCTGATGCATAAGGAGATGAAGGGACTTGCCCAAGGTCACACAAATGTGTGTGGCAGAGCTAGACTTGAATCTAGATCCCCTGAGCTCTAGTCCAATGCCGTAACATCTTTCTCCATAAATTCTTGCACTCATGGACAAAATTGTGGCCTGATATGTAAAGTTCGGTTCGATTCCAGGCTCTCTCACTGTGTGATCTCTGGTAAGTCACATTAATGGCTCCATTTGCTCAGCTCTAAAATGGGTGTGTTATTAGCTACCTATTCAGCAGGAGTATTCTGAGGCTCAGCTGGGACCTGATTCTGCATTTCATTCTTTGAATGTCACTTCCTCAAGTAAATAATTCCATTAAAAAATTATTGGAGTCGCTTGCCCTTTAATACCAGCTTGTGCCTGTGTAGTACCATTCAGGAAAGCATATCAAGGAACTTTGGCCAACATTTGGGAACCAAAGGCCAGATTCTGCCCCCCTCCCTGCCTGCCGCCTTAGTCTTGTGGAGTCACATGTACAGAATGGAGGTTCATTGACTTCTGTTTGTCCCTCAGCATGAAGTTCCGCATAGAAGGTGCTCATCACCTGAGGGGATTGGATTGCCTGCTCTTAACAGTTTGCCATCGGTACCATTAAAAGCAAAGTTAAGTCACTTCTGTAGAGCACCTGCTCCATTTATCTGAATAACATTTCCTCCTCTACTCAGCATTTTATATTGGCCAGGAGTTCTCTGTGTTGCTTAGTTTTATCCAAAGCACACTCCACCTGCCAATGGTCACCTTAAAACCAAGAGCCTGTCTCCTGCCTATGGCAGGTCTAAAGTAGAGATGTTAAAATGTGGTTAATTGACCAGTTGAGTAGTCGATGGAATTTCCATTGACTACTCGACTAGTCAATAGGCACTTCCGCATTCCTCCTTTGACATGTACAAGAGCCCCAGCAGGCCCATTTCAAAGGAGGAATGTGGAACTCCGCATGCAGCCCGGGGCCAGCAGGAAGTCCCGCTGACTCCAGGCTGCATGCGGGTGCCTGCTTTGAATATACAAGAGTCCCTAGCAGGGGCTCTTGTGCATTTCAAAGCCATGGAGCCCGGGGTCAGCTGGGGATTCCCCAGTTGACCCAGGTTCCGCATGGCATTTCAGCGGAAACCCAGGATCAGCTGGGGATTCCCTGGATGACCCCAGGTTCTGGGGAAATGCAGCACAGAACCCAGGGTTAGCTGTGGAGTCCCCAGCTGACCCTGGGCTCCACTCTTTGGCATTTTAAAGGGGCAGCACTGCACAGCTGAGACGTAGATCAGCTGTGCGGTGGCTGCTTCTTTGAAACGCCACCTTGGGGTGCACAGCTGATCCCCGGCTCAGCTGTGCGGCACTGATGCTTTGAAGTACCTCTCCGCCCTCCTTTGCTGCCTCTATCTCATAGAGGCAGCAAGGGGAGGGGAATCAACTAGATGACAGACTATCTGATGAGCAAATGCAACTAGTCAACTAGTCCTTAACATGCTTAGTCTAAAGGAGACAGCGAGGGCCAGTAGTGGAAACCACCTCCACAATTTCCCCAAGGAGCATGAAAGGGATAATTACGTAAGGGCCAGAAAGATAACTGTCCCCATTTTCTACAGACAACTAAACAATGAGAGCTTCAAGACACAGAACACCAGCCACCACTAAGTGCCACTGAGTAAAAAAAGGCTGTTCGGCGTCGAAAGAACAGGATATAATTACGCTGAAACAGAGTGCCTTGACTCACCATTACAGGCCTATCTCATTGTTTGCCCACATACCTACACAGGGCAGATAATTTGCAACAGAAGCTGGGACAAAACATAACTGTTTCATTTTACCCTTTCTGCCAGCATTTTCTTTTTATTTCATGTTAACTGGCATCCCCATAATCTTTTTAGCTAAGAGCAGATCTGTAGTCTTGTGTCAGATGTGTAGTCATGTTGCTTAATGCACTATGGGCGTAAAAAACCTCCATAGATGGGAAGGAAGGGAAGAGAACTGCCATCCATGAGTTTCACTGAAGGATGTGCACAGAATTTGCACTGAAAACCAAAGCCATGTTAAAGAGAGCTGGGTTTCACGCCAGCCTCCTGGAAAAGTCCTATAGAATGTTAATTGCTGTTAGAATTTAATAGCAAGGATATGAAACTTACCATATATACTCGTTCATTTGCCTGTTTGTTTGTAAGCCAATCCACCCCCCCGCCTCTGGATAGGTAAAAATGGCAAAACGTCATGTCCCTCTCATAAGTCGACCCTCTATTTCAAGGGTTGATAAACTTCAGTTCCTAGCTCATCAGGGTAAGCTGCTGGTGCACCAGGACATTTTGTTTAGAATGTGGAACCCTGTTTTTGTTTAGGCATGGAGCCCTGCAGCTCCCAGGGTCTGCAATTTGCCGATCCTGGCCAATGGGAGTGGCGGGAAGAGCCAAGGGGATCATGCCCCTCAGCTCATGCTGCTTCCCGCAGCTCCCATTGGCCAGGAATGGCAAATCATATCCACTGGGAGCTGAGGAGCTCCATGCCAGCAGACGCTCAAGGTAAACAAAATGTCTCAGTGCGCCAGTGGCTTACCCTGGTGGGCTGGGAGCCAAAGTTTGTTGACCCTGGTGTAGCTCACTGATGACAGAATGCCAGTTCAGGACTCTCTTTAAAAAAAATGTGCTAAAATTTTATTTTTACTTAAATTGCGTATTTGTTATTTTATAATTAAAATAAAAGAAGAATGAATATAGATAACATATATGGATATCAATAATATTTTTCTGAGTTCATGCCCATGTTAACAAATCACTTAAAAACATGTGCTTCCCTAAAGTTCAATGTTCCTAGTGCTAGCTGTTTGTTTTTCAAAGTATTGTTCTACTATAGGACTAAATTATAATTACCGGTATTTTCACAGCATGTACTTATATTGATCATAACATAATGTATTGACGTCAATACATCAGCCATTTAAAGTTGCAAAGGCTTTGTTTAGTGGAGTAGATTGGTTTGAAATGAATGCTAAAAGAGTGGTACTGCAGATCTGCATTAAATTTGACCCATCCATTTCACAAAATACTAGACCTTACAAGCCAATCAAAAAAATACAATGAATGATAGTACCATGTCACTGGTGTCTGGCTTCTACTGTGTAATTTGATCTTGTCATGCATGTCAGCCTCTGGAACTCCTAAGTCTCGAGCCAATCTGAAAATATAATGTGCAGAATCGGTGGAATCTGTAATAAAATTGAAATAGCCTGTTAATGCCACAGACATGCCTATCTACAGGGCTGCTTTGAAATAAACAAAGAACAATGATAATTTGACAGTGATAAAGTAGGTGGCATTCCTATATAAAGTCCTGCAAAATCTATTAGTAATTATTTTCTAAGATTTTCATACTAGTTATTGAAAATGAACAGTGGTGAAATCAAAAGAAAATGGTCTGCTTACGATGCAGCGTTCAAACATACAGTTGTTGAATATGCAGAAACAATAATGGCGCTGCTCCTCGTGAATTCTGCATCATGAGAAGCAGGTAAGAGAATGGCACAAAAAACAGCTCAAGAAGACATGCCAAGATGCAAAAAAAAAAAAAAAAATCCAACGAGTTGCGCTTCATTTTCTGGGCTGGAGAGAGAGCTCAATGATTGGATTGTTGAGTGTCGATAAAATGGATACCTCATCCCTAGAACTGGAAATTGCCTGCAGACTCTGCAGAGGTTGAAAGATGACAAATACAAGTCAGAAAAGCCATCATTGTTTGTCGCATTCGCGGGTTGATGTACTTGCTTCATGAACTGTCATGGTCTCTGTCTTCATCTGCAAAGAAAGATAGCACAAAAGCTGCCGAGAGATCTGTAAGAACCCCCCCCCCCCGAATCTTTCCAAAGGTTTATTATAAAACATCAAAAGGAAAATGTATCTGAGGTGTTACAAATAGGAAATCTGGATGAAATACCAATGACATTTGATCTCTTGAGCAACAGAAGGTACCTGGTATTGATGAAAAAACAGTTTTAATTAAAACCACTGGCCATGAAAAAATCCATTTTACAGTGCTTTTATCATGTTTGGCCGATGTATTGACGCTCCCTTTTGTTGTTATTTTTAAAAGAAAAACCTTACCTAAAAACATGAAATTTCCTGCGGGTGTCACGTGATGTGCACTTGAAAAGGGATGGATGGATGAAAGTGGGAATATTGAAGAGCTGGGAAAAATGTGAAATAAGATTCTAGGAGCACTTCTCAAGAAACCTGCTATGCTCATTTGGGACATGTTTAGGGCACACAAGATGGATGAGGTGAAATGTGGCCAAAAGCATGAAAACTACTTTGGCTGCAATACCTGGAGCCTTAACTTCTGCTCTACAGCCACTTGATATCTACCCTTACAAACCCTTTAAAGACAGGCTATGCACAGTGTGGTCTGAGTGGATATGCTCAGGCATGGCAAAAGTTGATAAAATCTTATCAAAGAGAATCTTATGAAGTCTGGAATCAATCTGGTCCTGTAGTGGGTCAAGGACACCCTAGAAAAATCATTTAGGAAATGCTGCATCAGCAGTGAGCTTGATGGGTTAGATGATGACGCCATATTTGCTGATGACACAATAGAGGCTGATAAGGAATCTGAGTCTGAAGATGACACTGCTCACGGCTACATGACAATGTGGGAGCAGCTATGACAGAAGCCGGGTTTAATAAACTGTTGGGTGAAATCTGATTTAGACCTTGAAGGATTTTACGACCTTTTAAATAAGTACATTAGAATGCTAAGAGACCTTAAATTCAGTAAACGGATATTTAAAACATTGTGATTTTTGGAGGTATGTGAATGCATATTTGTTCAGTTATTATAACAGCATGTTTTTGTTAGATTACATTAAAATACATCGACTAAAACTTTTGCATGTTTCTTGTGACCTCAACTTTTAAAATACAGCAGAGTCGGCAAATATTGGCTTCCAGTCTCTCTGGATAAACCACTGGTGCAGGTGTGTTTGCAGGTATGAAGCCCCTCAGCTCTCAGTGGCTGCAGTTCACCATTCCTGTCCAATGGGAGCTGCAGAAGCAGCATAGGCCAAGGGAAGTGCTGGCCACCACTTTCCACCATTCCTGTTGGCTGGGAATGGCAAACCGCAGCCCCTGGGAGCTGAGTGGTTCCATGCCTGTGGACACTCCAGGTACACAAAATATCCCGGCATGCCAGTGGCTTATCCTAATGAGCTAGGAAATGAAGTTTGCCAACTCCTGATCTACAGTGACAATGTAAACCCATTGGTAAGCTTTCTTTCTCCTCTCCCGCTCTTCGATGCTTCACTCTTTTAAAAATAAAAACAAATTGGCTTGTATATATGGTAATATAGGGTATATATGTATATATGGTAAATTCTTTTACGTGACACAAATGTTCTGTTATAGGCAGCACTGAATGAGGCTGAAGTCCCAAGGAAAATATAACGTGCTCATTTAATTAACCTTCATCATAATGCATATTCACGTGAGGGCTGAATTAAGGTTGCCCAGGCATCCTTTAACACTTCGCATATCCTAACTTTTGAGAACTAAACTTTACAACCTTAACACTATTTAAATGTAGGGTTTTTTTCTATCTGTAGTATTATAACTTATTATTTATATTGCAGTGATATATCCACACCCCGGTTGAGATCAGGGACCCATTGTGTTACTGAGCTTGTGGTCAGTGTCTAAGAAGTGGACTCTGCCCCAAAATGTTTACAGTCCAACCAGACAAGACTTAGGAAGTGTGGAATGGGACAAAGACAGGGAAAGGGGAGGAGGCTTGACCAAGATATACAGCGGGTCAGTGGTAGAGCTAAGAATCGAACTCAGAGCTGCTGCAGTCCAGTCCAGTGCCTACTCACTCAACACTCTGCTTTTCTACTGAAAACATTGCTATTTTCTATCACATGCTTTTCCATAAGGGCCCGTTTGTTGTGGGCATTGAACGTTTCAGTGATGAGGTCTGGACCACCGGCCCTCAATGGAGCTACAGGTTGAACCTCCCTAAACCAAAACTCTCTAATCCGGCAACATCCATGGTCCAGTAGGACCATGGATGTTCCCAGACCAGAGAGCCCCAGATCTGGGAGACCCATGGCGGGAGGGCAGCTGGGAGCCCTGCTGGGGCTGGGATTCCAGCAGAGCCAAGAGCCCAGCCGCAAGCCAGCTGGAGCTGGTTTCTGGCAGCCAGGCTGGGCCGGAGGCAGCGGGGCCAGCTGGGGCCAGAAGCAGAGCTGGAGGTGAGCTGGGGGGCCAGTGGCAGGGTGCCTCCCCTGATCCAGCAAATTCCCTTGTTTGGGACGAGTCAAATCCCTAGGATGCCGGACGAGGTAGGTCTGACCTGTTCATCGGTTCAGCTCAGCTGAGGATGGAGGCTTGCATGTACATTTCTGATGAAAGCAGACCCAGATGTGAAGCAGCACTGACTGCTTCCCTTACAGAAGAGGTCAAGTCCTTCACTGCTTATACAGGAGTGTGTCTTGCCTGGGGACTGAGTGAAGGCTTGAAGATTTTCTCATTCCTTTGGCTGACCCTTTATCAGCTACGCAAAACTGAGTTTCTGTGGGCAAGAGGCTGAAGTCGCAGGGGAAAACTAACCCTCCTCCCATAGGAATGCACTGGAGAAGAACGGACCTCCGTGTGGTTAATAACTTGATGGGTTTCACACAAATGTGTAATTGTCATGCCGCCCTGATTGTAGCGCACACCGCAGGGTTGTGTTGCCATACAAAATGTGTCATTGCTTGATCATGGCAATCAGGGTGTGTGGACTCAGGAGCTCACTGAGCATCCTGTCAATCAACTCCCCACCAGTTTGGATCAAATGGGCACTGATTAAAAGACAGGCAGTGGGTCCAAGAGAACAATTCACTAAGTGACGCTACAGCTTGAGAGGTTAATTGAGGGTGAAGCAACCCCAGCAGCTGGGCCTGGATAGGCAGACAGGAAGGAAGTGGTAGGGAAGAATAGGGAACCTGAAGGAAAACAGGTAGGCAGGGCTTGCTGCTGCTAGTACTGTTTCCTGCCCTGCCTGTCCCCAGAGATAAATGGGAGAAGCTGGCTAGGGTCTGTAAATACCATGACAGGGTGCAAGAATATAATAGAGTGGGATGGTGGTTTAGAAGAGCTGCAGTTGTGGTGAGTGACTGAGGCTGGAAAGTCCCCTCACGGCACTACCCTTGAAACTCTTAACCTAAGTGAGGCAAGGAAAGGGACCTGGTTAGTTATGCTCGGCATGAGGGAGAGGATTAATTGCCTCCTGGCCAGTAAAGGTGGTATGAAGAGCTGAGGGGCTCAGCTGAGGGTGTGGAGAGCCAGGAAGGAGGAGTGAGGGAGAGTTCCCTCTTCTTGGGAAGGGCCTGGAGGAAGGGCTAGCAGTTGGGATTGGCTGTGGCCAGACAGCAGAGCTGCAGAAGCAGGTTAATGTTTGTGGCAGAGCCCTGAGCTAAGGTCAGTGAGGATCAGGGAATGAGACAGAAGCCCGTGAGGGATGGAAGGGCTTAGGAGAAGGAACTGAGGTTGAGTCCAGGGAGGGCAAAGACCTTTTGGTTTGGAGTGGAACCCTGTGAAGGGACTGAATTGCTGAGTGACTTGGCAAGAGAGTTGCATCAGAGAAGACCCAGTGAGAGAGTCTAGAGAAGAGGGGCTGGTTGTTGCAGCTCAGAAAGTGGCTACCAGAAAGGCACAAGAGGCAAAAGCATTGCAGGAGAGGGACACCCTAGAGCAGGGGTTCCCAATCTATTTCGGTCTCCGTACCCCCTTGGCTTTTAGTAAATCTTCCCGTACTCCCTATTCAATATGAAAGGAAATAAATTCTAGACTCTAGAATCCACAACTTTTTTCACTAACACTACTACTTTTGGAATATTTCAATTAGGATAATCTAGTTATTTACCAATATTCCCCATACCCCCTTCACAAGCTTCTTGTACCCCCTGGGGGTACACGTACCCCAGGTTGGGAATCCCTGCCCTAGAGGTAAGGATGCAAGTTGAGCCAATACCCAGGGACATCCCTTCTGTGCACCACGGCATGTCTCACTGGTTGGTCTTGTATAACAGACTAATCATAGTTGTGTTCCCTGAAAAATCTCACCAGCCAACAATCCCTTTTGTATTTTGGATGCCTTTCTATTCAGTGCAGTTAATCTGGCAGTGCACACATCTTGATTTTCTTTTTCAGCTGAATGCATATTGAGTGGTCTTTATTGAACTGATGAACATGCAAATTCTGCACTCCATGTTCATCCTGAGGGCTTGTCTCTACTACAGGGTGGATGGATGCTGCAACAATTGATTCACCAGCGGTCGATTTAGTGAGTCTAGTAAAGGCCCACTAAATCAACCGCCAATCACTCTCCTGTTGACTCTGGTACTCCAGCCAAACGAGTTGAATAGGGAAAGTTGGCAGGAGAGTTTTTTCTGTCATCCCCCTGCAGCGTGGACCCCGCGATCAGTAGATATGTTATGTTGATTTGAGTTATGTTACACACGTAACTCAAATTGTGTAGCTTAGATTGACCTGTCCTTTCAGTGCAGTCCTGCCCTGAGTGTAACTCACATGGCTTCACTGGAGTTATTTGAAGGATGATTTTGATGCGGCTCCACAGATGAATCTGGCCCAATATAACACACAAGACTTGTCAGAAAGGTATTTCTAAGAGACCATCTGCTACCAATCGGAGTAGCAAGTGTCTGAAGGGTAGACTCTAGACTGAATGGGCACAAATGCCAAGCTTGAAATGCTCTTCCCAAATCAGGGAACATCACATTCAGAACTCCCTGAGTTACTTGGCTGATCACATGCACAGAAATCTTCTGTCTTTTTCTCAGAGGAAAAGGTAAATCAGTGTTAGCATGGGGTTTTTTTTCTATTTCTAATTCTTTCTGTAAAGCCCTTTTCTTGGCATAAACAGGTGCTCTCTTTGTGCTCATCGTTGTCTGCTTGTGTGACGGTGCAATGCGGCAGAAAGTCTGCAGTTACTTAGCTACGTGTCAGATGTTGGGTTGTCTATGTGTACAGCGCTGCATTAGTGCAGCTGGGGTGCTGTAGCATTTTATTGAAGACACCTGAGAGCACAATTAATCCATCTCCGTGAGAGGTGAGAGCTGTGTACTGATGGGAGAAACCTACCCAATGGCATAGGGCTGGGCCGGTATGATTCTGTTGTTCAGGGATGAGCATTTTTCACACCCCGGTGCGACTTATAATTGGTGTAGCTAAGTTTGTTGTGTAGACTTGAGCTTAGGATGCCACAGAAAGGCAAAACAACCATCTTCAGTCTTCTATCTGTAGACGTGCCTCTGTTTAGTCTGTAAGCAAGGGCAGAGACATTGTCATCTGACTGATTTTTCAAATGCATGCAACTTTTATTTGGGAACCATAACAAAATGAAATAATCAAGAAGTTTGAAAAACACCAATTCAGAACAAAACTGAAGTTCTGAAGAGTCAGGTCCCCCGGGAAAATGCAAATATCTATGTTGTACACGGCCAGGGGAGGGATATTTATAAATATGGATGTTTTTCTTTGACTAAAAATCTTTCTTCCAGGAATTAAGGGAAAGGTCTGCATTAGCCATATGTGACTTGAAGACAGCTAAAAACAATCTCTACATCTGCAAGTTTCTGAAGTAACCTCCATATTTTGCTAGTTTGCTGGCATGGGAAAACTACAGTGAGTTTCTGTAACCAGGACTAAGATTAAAAGGCAAAATTAAAGCTAAGTCAAATACAGAATTACAAAATACAGTAAAATGATTTGAAGGCAGAGCCTAATAAATGCTTCTAATTCAAAGTTTGGTGTGTGGGGAGGGGTTGTGCTTTGAAATGGCGTGTGAGCAGTGAGAAACCTGAACAGAAGTGAAGTGATTGAAAGAGACACAGAATGTGTCAAGAAGCTGAGCGGACGTTGCGAAGCTGATTCTCCTCTTATTCACTTGTTGGGTTGGAGTGGAGTTATGCTGCAGTTCAGAGGAATTCATTTCAGGGATGTTCTATGGCTTGTGCAGCAGGGCCAACAGCCACCGGAGGCCCCAAGGCAAGGTGGGAGGGGCGGGGCTTCAGGCAGAAGTGGCGGGGCCAAGGGCAATCGCTCCTTAGCACCATCCTGACCATGGTGTGCCTCCCCTCTGAGTCCTCAGACCCATGCGGAGTGGCCCTCCGGTGGCAATTCCAAGTGGCCCAGGGCTCCAGCCACCGCTGCTTCTGCAGTAGTGCTGCAGGGAGTTATGGGCCCCTTTGAATTTTCAGGCCCTGGGGCAATTGTACCCTTTGTCGTCGTCCCCAATCGGTGGGCCTGGGCCTGTGCTACGCAGGAGGTCAGATGATGAGATGGTCATGGTGGTCCCATGTGGTCTTAGAATCTGTTCATCATTTGCCTGGCATAAAAATCAAGCCCTGTATTTATAGATCGGGACCCAGCTCCTTAAAAAGGAGATTGGGAAAGGAAATTGTGGGTAAAGCAAAAGCTATACAGTCCTCTGTGTCCAGGGCTAAATGAGTTAGTAGTGTCAGACTAGTTCCCTGTGGACACTAAGCTACATGGCCAAACCCATCCTACTCACTGGACCTCGTTGCCTTCCTGGGCAGCAGAAAGATTTGGGCATGGTGCATGAATGGTGTTCTCCTCTTGGCTCATGTGCCTTCCAGGTCAGGGCTGGGGAACACCGGGGAGCTTGTAAAGGGGAAGCTGCCCTATGGAGGCTGGCTGCTACATTATAGAGTATTTGCTGTTGCAGTCTGCTAGTGCGCTCGTTCTGCTTTCTTACTCCTCTTTTAGCCATGATACCCCTCGACTTCTCCCAGCAATAGTAGGAAGTATGAGTAGGAGGGTCTCTTTGGATCTCGGCCATCCTGGCAACATCATAGAGCTTTCTGTGTGGGTGATTGTTTCAGGGAACTGGGATAACTTCTTATTAGTCGCGTTTGTTTGGTGAGTGCAGAAGAGCCACCCAGGAATGAGGCCCCTCTATTTGATTGAATTTAATATGCCAGAGGAAGGTAGGCTCCTGTCAACACCAGCTAACCCCTTGCAGTAGAGGAGAGATTCATCCCTCTGCACACAGAGGTGGCTGTTCCTTGGGCTGGAATTACGCTAAGAGGCAGCTCTGAATTACATTGTGGGAGAAGGAGGGAGTGCTGTGTGAATACGCTTCTCTCTTCCACACTGACGCCCATTTCCATCTGGATGCCTGATTGTTGGTGGGTGCTAGGGGCCTCCCTCCTTCTTGTCCCTGTAGAGGGGTAGACCCTGGCTGTCTGCAGGCAGAATCGAACCTGAGACCTCTGAAGCTTAGTGCATGAGCCTCTACCGAATGAGCTAAAAGCCGTTGGCTACTAGCTAAGGCCGTGGAGCATGTTCATTGTTCTCTCTGTAAGTGGTCTCAGTGAGACAATACACCACACCCGGAAGTGTGTGGGTTACAGTGGGTTGCTGAGGCCTGGCTGGAGGAGAGCAGGCTGTGCTTCTGTTTCAGGCGTGAGCATGGGATGTGCAAAGGGAAGGATGCTCTTTCTCTGTACGTTTCCCCCGTCTCCACTCTAGGGTCAGAAACAGGCCAGTCTTGGAAATAATAAAACCTGCTGTTTGGGAAGCAAGTTATCAAAGTCTGACAGAAAATCGGCAGCCCCACAACAATTTGCAGATGCCCTGGCTCATGAAAGGAACACTCTCTTGCTGGAATTTGCTCAGGCCCTTGAACAACGTACATGACGGAACTCAGCTCAGAACTGAAGCTGGATAACAGGGGTTTTGTTGTTGTTGGAGCCTCTCAGGGAAACTGCTGCCTCCTTTATGTCTGGTATAGACAGCTAATTTGGAAGAACTTAAAATCTTCCCATCCCTGCTGCAAATAGACACTCTTTGCCGACCAACTTACAGGAAGACACCTACCAATGAAAAATACAAACCACCCTGCTATTTTCCACATTTGCTAGGAATGTTAATAAAGTCAGGAGATACACAAATAGCCAACTCCTGTGGCATGCAGAGAGAGCCCGTCCCCTGCCCGAGAACAGGGACTGTTGTGCCTAGCCTTTATGCAGGTCTTGGGTGCTGGCACTGGGGATTCTATAGGTACAGCAGCATCCCCTGGCTTGAAGTGGTTTCCATCATATACAGGGTTTATAGTTCAGTGGCTTTCAGCACCCCCATTATACACATTGTTCCAAGACCACTGCAGGTCATGCAAAGAGAGGAACCCTAAACTGACTTCCACTCCTTTGTGCACACACGGAATGGCTCAGGGTATGTCTACACTAGGGTGTTTTTTTTTGCAGAAGAGGCAATGCAAATGAAGCGCTCATTAGCATTTTCTCGCACTTCATTTGCATAATGTCTTCCGATGCTTTTTGCGCAAGAGGTTTTTGCGCAAAAACAAGCAGTGAGGACATGTCCGTTTTGTGCAAAACGGCCCTTTTTGTGCAAGATCCTTATGCCTGTAGGATCTTGTGCAAAAAGAGGGTTTCGCTCAAAACAGACACATCCACACTGCTTGTTTTTGCGCAAAAAGCATCGGAAGTGATTATGCAAATGAAGCACGAGGAAATGCTAATGAGTGCTTCATTTACATTGCCTCTTCCGCAAAGAAAAACCTAGTGTAGACATAGCCCCAGTGTCTTCTGCACAATGGGGCTATCTCTCATGGGTGAAGCTCATCTGTGCAGCAGACAGACATTCCTCAAGGGGATGAGTGCCAGACTCTGGCATGAACTCCCTCAAGAGCTAAGGACCATCACAAACTTCACCATCTTCCACTCCAAGTGCAAGATGCACCTGTGGGACTTGCCTTGTCTAACCTAACCATGGTGCACAGGGTACATAAAACACATCAAGAAATGCTACCAAAACAATGCACTCTACTGCACACACAATTCTACCTCTAGGGAACAGAGGGGAAATGGGAACTACCACATGGGGCCAATGTCACTTAATGCACTACTAGAAGATGTCAGATACTACAGTGATGAGGATAGTAGAAGAATATGTATAAAACAGAAGGGGACAGCCCTTTGTGTTGCCATGTTAAAACGCACCAATTGCTAATGTGTCTGGGTGCAGGTACAAAAAGTAACATATTAAATGACTTATTTGCAGTATGAATTTTATAATTGTAATATACACCCTATTTGTGTTCTAGAACAATTGGGAGAGATTATCCTTTGTCATCATGCTTTGTTTACCTGTGGTACACTGTGCAGTCAGTGTCTTTTTGTGCTGAATAGACAAGGCGTGATTCTTGGTAATGGAGAGAGACAGAGCTGGAATTCAAGCTCTGTACAATGTGGAGTCCTCTTGTTGTTTGTCCATTTGTAATTGTAGATGTGTTCTTTCCTATTCTTCATGGATGTCTGGGAGCTAGGAACAATGAGAGGCTCAGAGAGATTCCTTCAATTCTCCCCCACTCCCTCCTTTTCTTCCAATTTGCATGTTTTGTGCAACTGTTTCTAGTCTTCCTGGCCCCTTTTCTTGAATCTGGAGTGAGGAGGAGTCCAAAGGGAATGTACCAGTGGTGGGGAGTATAACACGATTCCAGACTCAGAGTAGAGTACACTCTCCCAGGACCCAGCTGCATTGTCTCAGCACAGAGTCATTCCTAAAAAGCACAATTGCTCACCATCATCCTACGTGGCTTTTAATATTAAAAAAAACTCAAGCTGCCATTCAAGTGCAGATATGTTGTCCCTGTAAATAATAACTTATCTGTCTTTCTGTAATTCTCAAAAGCATACTACAGAGTTGCAGTATTTAAAGAAAGATAATATACAGAGAAAGTTTTGTATTGTACTATGCTTAATAGAATATAAGGTTGAAAATTACAGTAACTGCATTTCCCTGTACCTGTGCAGCTTTTTCTTTTCTTTTACTCTACCATCCTCTGTGTCTATTTAAAGTACTTGCTTATATCCAAGGTTGTTCCATCCATGTTTGAATCAGCAAATACATAATACCCTGTGTTCTTGGGATTATTGGATATATTGTCCTGTGGTATGACATGAGGATTTATAACAGGAAAATAGACTTAACTTTACAGAAATTGGGAGTGTTAAAAGGAAAATTAACCCCTTCCTTACCTAAAACCTTCTTAAAGTTTAAATTTTGACAACAACAATATGGATCCAGATATCAGACTGGTTTGAAGAAGGTGCAGGCCACAAAGAGTTCTGAATATTTAACTCTTCACTCTGGTGGCATGGCTTTGAGAGGTGACTTTGTTTCATGCCTGCAGTGTTGTCACTTAGGTAGCAAGCTACCTGGCTGCACTCACAATTTGGGTACTCAGATATATGGATGGTAAAACTCTACACACAATTACATGTGTCTGCCAGAATTAGTAGCAATTTGACTGAAATGTCAGCACAGTTGTGTCCATACACAGACATCCCAGTGTTTGTAAAAGTGACCTGACAGCAAGGACTGCCAGGGCTGTCTGTGATGTGAGTGACATTTCAGGAGGATTTAAATTTCTAAAATGTTGCAGCTTCCAGGAGCTGATGGATTCCGTATCAGTCATGGGTTTGATGTCACAGTATCAGAGGCATGGGTTTGATGTCAACTCACCTGGTCTAAATCCAGGATAGAGCCTTGTGCAGAACTATTTTTGTTTTTAGATTCCATTCCCGTCCCACCTCTCAATACCCACTTCCACCCACTGCCATATTGCTTCTTGCTGTTTTATCCCACTTGCAAAATCCTTAGTTCCTGCAATTTCTCACAAGAGAGAGAAATTTCCCCCAGTACTAAACAAAAAATGAAAAAAAGCCAGTTAATGTATACATAAAGAGAATTCAGACCTAATTTTTACTACTCTCAGAATCAAACAAATCTTGCTTAAACCATGTAGCAAATATGTTAACTGCTGTTATACAAGATATGAAGTCTCTTTCCATCCCATACTTAAATTTATGTAATAAAATCTTAATTAAAAATTGATTTTGTTTCCTGCAAATTACTACAGTCTAGGGGTTTTTTAATCTCACTTGCAACAAAATACATTTTATTGGCTCCTCTATTATAGCAGCAGGTTCTGTGGGACCCCAGTCCTGCCACAGGGCTCTAATCCAGAGTAACTGTATTGGTCTCCGTCAAGTTGCTTTGGAATCACACCGCTGAGATCTAAATGGGATTTTACTCTTTTATTCTCCCCCTTTTTTTCTGCTATCCACTCCTGGGGCCCAATACTGATCTTGCATTGGAGTAAATTGGGACTAACTCCATTTCATTTCAGACAATGGGTTTATGCTCATGAGTTCTCTCCTTTCAGCCCTTCTCCCTCTCCTGCTTTTGGAACAGAGGCCAGGTGAGTTAGGAACACAAACCAGTGAGAGTCAATGGGACTTGGATGGGAGATGTTCAAAGGCACAAATGCTGCACCAGCGACATCCAGCTTCTCTTGGCTTTCCCTGGGGTTAGCTCCCCGGCTGCGATTTGACTTGGTAAATGTGCCCTTGTGCTCCTAAGTTACTCAACAACTAAATACCCATGAGGAGCTGAGGGATGTAAGTGACTAGTTGACTCAACTAGTCACTTGCCCCCTCCTTGTTGCCTCTATCAGACAGAGGCAGCAAGGGGGGAACTGGATCCGGTGCTGGGGGGAGCCGGCTTAAAAGCCAGTTCCCCCCAGCACTGTCTCCAGCCGGGGAGGAGGGGCACAGCAGGGAACTGGCAGCACTTCCACCTTTAGCAGGCTCTTGCTACATTTCAAAAGCAAAGTGCATGTGGGGAGCACGTGGCCAGCAGCGGGGGACTCAAGCAGTCCCTCAGTGGCCACGTGCTCCCTCCTTTTGAAATGTATAAGATCCCCAGGGGTTCAAGCAGTCTGCTTGAGTCCCCCGCTGACCCTGTGCTCCCCACGGCGCTTCCCCCTTTGAAATTCACAAGACCCGACAGGGCTCTTGCTACGTTTCAAAGGCAGAGGTGCCCTTATTGACTAATCGAATCGTCGATGCAAATTGCATCGATTTTTCGATTCGTTGATTCCTCTAAATTTAACATCCTTAGAGGAGCTGGACCTAACTCCCAGACGTAAGTGCCTCAATAGCTTTGAGGACCTTCCCTCAAGTGCTTTTCAAAATCCCACACTTGGTCCTTTGCGCTTTTCTTCTCTTCACTGTCCAATCCCCAGCCATGGGTCTCTCCTTACACATGCTACCTACTAAGCAACTCCAGCGGGAAAAGTCAGGTCAGACACCCGCCAAAGTGATTCCTTCATCTCGTGCCACTTCACTCCTTTCCACACTGAGGAGTTTTGTGGAGCTTTTACGAGACCAGCGGTTTCATTTCCGTTGAGCACCGGTGCTTTACTAAAGTCCTGACATGTACACCTGCCCCTTGACCTCAGTAGAAGTTTTTTTTGGAGTCAAGTCATCAGCCGTTCACCCGATCTCTTCAGGCTTGATAGACCGAATGTTTTTCTAGGTCAAGCTCCTCTAATCGAATTGCAGCACACGCGCCCCTCTCTCCCTGCTGTGGGATGAATCAGCATGTAGTGCCGGAGTTCTATTCTGCCTTTATTGGCAGGTAATAAAGAGCAGCTACGCCTGCTATTGTTGCCCCTCATCTCTCTGTGTTCAGCCATTGATGCAAATGACTAACTGAATTTTGAATTTCAGTGAAGAGGCAGTTACTCTAAAAACCCAACGTCCTCATCAGGCAGGGGCGTGAAAGCATTAAGGAAGGGGTTAATCACTATATGAGACATCGCTGCGGCTCCTGTATGCTTCCAGTGCAAGAGCTGGGATTCTGAATCACACTCCAAACCTGGATCATGAATTTTCCTCTCCCAGCTTCAACGCCGTGTAATTGCCCAACGCCATTAATTGAAAATGTTGAAGGTTAATGAGATACGGGGCCCGTGGAAAAACGGCTTACTTTGATTTTAATCTTGCCAGTTTTAATTTGGATGTGTCGTCTTCATGAAAATGCCAGGAGCCCTAGCTGCAACTTAGTCATTGAAAACTTTGGGACCTCAGCTGCTAGCCTACACCCCTATTGCTAGGGCATGGGGCACCTACAAGACATTAACCTGGCAGAAACATCGTGTGTACTTAATTGATCTGTACACTTGAAGGTTGGGGGAGGGACCTTTGCTGGGCCAACAGGGGTCTTCCCAGTGTTAAGATTTTGAAAACCTGTGAGGCTTGTAGATTAAGACCAGAAGGGGTCATTGTGATTATTCTAGCCTGACTGCACAACACAGACCATACAACCATAGAAGAGACTGAAGGGGTCATCTAGTCCAGTGTGTCTCAACCTTTTTTTTATAAAGTAACCCTTTAAAAAAAAATTATAAATACCCCCAGTACCTACAGTTTTCAGACACACAACATTTTTCTACCATTGCAACACATTTGTTTAAACAACTTAATCGTAGCCAGGCAGGTGATGACATTTTTGGGTGTAAAAAGTACAAAAATAATAAAGCATTGTAAAACTTAAAACAAAAATTCAGTTTTCTCCAAATTGTAGTTGTGTTGACATACCCCCCCAGACTTCTCTCGAGCACCCCTAAGGGTACTCCTACCACTGGTTGAGAAACACTCATCTAGTCTATGCTCCTGCCAAGATGCAAGATTTGTTGTGTCTAAGCTGTCCAAGACAGATCACTGTTCAACTTCCTTTTGGAAACCTCCAGTGAAAAAGCTTCCATGATTCCAGGTTGAAGCTCTCTCATCTGGCACCCTTGGTGTGACTGGTGCTAAACCAGAGTATTTGCTAGACCACGTCAGGTCAAGATTGTCTAGCAGCATTACCACCCCTTCCACTGTGTACTAGGCTCTTAGAAGACATTTAGGGGTAAATTAGAGCTAAATAACAGCACAGAACACTGAGAGCCAGGACTGCTGGCTGTAAACAAACTTTATAGGACTGTGAGAAACTTGGCCACACCCATGATAAATGGGCATCCAGCTAACTAAAATCATGCCAGACCATGGGTGTTGCTAGACCAGAGAGTGCTGGACTAGAAAGGTTCAATCTGTAGTAATTTCTGCACCAAACCCAACATGTCTTTTGGACTAGAGCATACCCTTTAGAAACAAATTCCATCGTGAAGAGATAGAATGGTTAAATCAAGGCCCGATATTGTTCTAAAAATCTCCATCTTCTGGATTCTTTCTCAGATGCCCAGAGATTTGTGACTGTTTGTGAGGGAATCTGGCTCTGACATAAAGGAAGTGTTCTTTACAGGAGGGCTAATAAAGTTTTTTTAATTGTTCAAACAGAAATAAGTAAAATGAACTGGATCCAAAGTGAGTCTTGGGAGCAGCCATGTAGGCCTACGTAGATGTGATCAAGACTCGGTGGCAGTACAGGGGGAGTAAAGGAGCCTATCTTAGCTAGAGCTTTGTCGATGTGGGGGGAGGCTCATTAGACTGAGAAATCTTCAATTAAAGCAGAGAGAATGGGTCTTGCACTTGCAATTATGTACAGTAAAAGGCGATGAGAAAAGGCACTAGCTTGCAGAATACACCCAACAAAATAAGTTGCTGGCGACTTGCCTTTCATAGAAATGATGTCCCTGCCCTGTTTGTCAGAGGCTGGAGAGGGATGGCAGGAGACAAATCGCTTGATCGTTGTCTTCGGTCCACCCTCTCTGGGGCACCTGGTGCTGGCCACTGTCGGCAGGCAGGCTGCTGGGCTAGATGGACCTTTGGTCTGACCCAGTAGGGCCGTTCTTATGTTCTTATGTTCCTGGTTTCCGTTTACTAATAGGATTCACTTATGTGCGCTGGAGAGGTGATAATGCACTTGGGATCTATGAATTACGGTGAGGTGTGAATACATGTAGTATAAGTGGTGTGGCTACGCTGTAGATATTTGTATCCTTAGCACAATTGCAAGACAGACTGTCGTTCATTGGCGGAAAATGAGTCTTGCAAGGCATTATTGGCTCTGTTTTTCAGGAGAGCACTGTAGCAGCTTAAGCGATGGCTGTTTTCTGCCAGAATCAAGCAGATGCCATTTGTTTTAAAAACCTCCTTAATGTTTCAGACATCTTCGCTCACTCTTTATGGATGTCAGCGTGCACCGAAAATGGGTGTGTCTGCATGGCTGCTATGATCAAGTAGTAACATACATGGGTTTTAACAGCGCACCTAACTCATCATACTAATGAGAGCATTTACCTGATTCTTTTGGTAGCCTTACTGTACTTGTGCCTCTCTGGGCATCTCCCAAGCAGTAGAGCCCTTTTCTATCAGGCTGTGGAATCGTTTCTCAAGGCACCAGGTAGTGTGTAAGGAGATGAATATGGTTTCTTTAAATCTGTCCCAGGAAGCGAGCCAGAATGGGGCTGGCGAAGGTTCGAAGGAGGAGCTGTATAGTGAGGAGAGGGACCGAATCACTTTAGAGAGAACTCTGTTTTCCTTGTTCCAGGAAGTGGCAGCTCTTGCACAAAGGGTGTTGAGGCTTCAGCCGTCCTACCAAAATGCACAAAAGCACACATGGGTGTCGGGGAGGAGGGGGGCGTAAACTGTGAACACGGAATAGATTCTCCATCTACCCAGGCGGCTAGTGTAACAGCTCAGTGTGCTCTACGGTCACTGCTGCGGGTGGTGTGGGCAGTGAATCCAGTGCCCCAGACTCCACCCCATATCCTTACAGTTTGCTTCCCATCGGCCCTTGCTGCGTGGCCTGTGGAGGAAGAGAAGCTGGAGGACACATTGAGGAGGGGCTGTGGGGTGCCCATGGGGAACAGGAAGAAAGGCTAGATGGGCAGGAGAAAGGCCACTCATCTGAGCAGGCAAATATGTCCCTTCTGGCCCAGAGGAGGGCGGGGGGAGGCCTACAGGCTTAGAAGGTGGTGAAGCCTTGGGCGGGAGATGAGCAGGGAGTAAGCACTAGGGTCTGGTTGAAGGGAGGAGACCTCAGAGGTTAGGGCTAAGCAGCATGGGAATTAGGGGATGAAATCCAAGAGGTCTGAGGCTAAGTGGACAGTTCTGGTGTGGGGGAGCTTGAGAGGTTTCTGCTAAGCTCCACCTTTCCCAAAGTTTACCAGCCCTTGCTGATTCAGTGGGAGGAGAAAGCAACTCTTTCTGTGGCTCTTTACCTTTGCCACGACTGTAGGAACTCCAAATCTGGAGACACGTAAAATTAAACTGCAAAATGTATTGTATGGAACAATCATGCATTGACACCAGGGGTATGTCTAGACTACACCTCTCTGTCGACAGAGAGATGTAGATTAGGCACGTCGAAATTGCTAATGAAGCAGGGATTTAAATATCCTGCGTTTCATTAGCATAAACATGGCTGCCGCTTTTTTTCAAAACAGCTTTTTCAAAAAAAATGGCAGTCTAGATGCGGATCTTTTGAAAATAAACCCTTTTTCGAAAGATCCTGTAAACCTCATTTTTTGAGGAATACAGGATCTTTCAAAAAAGGGGTTATTTTCAAAAGATCTGTGTCTAGACTGCCGTTTTTTTTTCGAAAAAGCTCCGTTTCGAAAAAAAGCAGCGGCCATGTTTATGCTAATGAAGCGTGGGGTATTTAAATCCCTGCTTCATTAGCAATTTCGACGTGACTAACCTACATCTCTCTGTCGACAGAGAGGTGTAGTCTAGACATACCCCAGGTGATCCAATAAGTTTCTAGAGCTGATCAAAAAAACCGAAATTCTTTGAGTAATTTTTGTAATTTTTTTGGTAGGGTGTTTTATTTGTTTGGAAGTAGGGTAGTTGAAACTAAAGGTTTTTGATGAATTTTAGATTCTTTTTTTCCAATTTTTTAAAACATTTTGAGCAGCTCTTCTGATCTGGGACATATTTAAAGGCCATGTTTTTGAAGGACTCTTAGAAATACACCCACAATTTTATGGGTGGTGTTTTATGTTACTACGAGCATTTTTGCATTTGAGCACTTAGTTTTTTTGAGGGGGAGGGTGTCTTTTTATGTGCACATCTTAATATGTCTGGGATTACCGTGGGTTCATTTTGATAGGCCTTTGGAAATTTGGCTTCTGTAATTTTAGGCAGTGATCCTACAAAAACTTATGCACCTAATAAATTCTGCTAGTGAGTGTAGTCCCGTTGAGTTCACCAGGACTGCTTCGGTGAGTAAAAGGAGGCATGTGTTTGCAAGATGGGCACTTTGAGTAATTTACCTCATGGAAATACACCTAGGACTGGGAACCAGAAGACTTGGGTTGCATTCTTAACACTGCTATGGATGGGCTGTGCATCCATTTCATGTGTTGTGCCTCAGTTTCCTAATCCCTAAAACAGGGATAATGAGCCTGATTTACTTTTGGTAAAGAATTTAGGATCCATGGAGGACAAGTGCTATAGAAAGACTAGGTATGTATTTTATTTTTGTCTTTGGAAAATCTGCATGTGTGCACAAGTATAAAACAGTGTTGTGATAGGAAATATTACTCCAGGGGATCGTGTGTGACTTAATTGCCTTCTAAGCCGTTCTTTTCTGCAAGCTAATTATTTCTTCTTAACTTTGCTGTAAAACACAATTAGAATATATTTAAAGCAACCCTCCCTTTGTACAGAGCGTGGGCTCTGGGTAGCAGTGACTTAAACGCAGGGAGCGTGCATTGATGATATGACTAATTTGCATAGCTGCTGGGACTCCTCCAGCCCAGCTTAACAAAAAAGCCCTTTAAATTCAAACTCCTCCCCTTTTGTAAGAAATAATCAAATCAAGACAATCCTCCCAGCTGTTGCAGTTATGTCAGGATGCCGCTGTCCTCACCTTCTGTCTCCTGGACTCACAAGTGACACACTGGAACCATGGATCCTATTTGGATATGCACAGTTGTTCCAAAACTAAAAAGGGCTCAACTGAATACATCATGTGGGAGAGGAGGGCACCTGTGTAAACAATTGAAAAAACGTGATTTGGCTCCTATTTTTAGCCTACAGATGTTGCCGTTTTTTCTGAGGCTTCTAAAAACCTGCCAGGAATAGTATGCAGTGGGGAGTATGAGATCCTTTTATATGATGCCATTTCCTATTTCAATCGCCCTTTGGGTTTCATCCTGCTAAAATTGGAGAACTGCTCATGAGAGGCACATCACCCTCCAGCCCCACTGACTTCATTTGGAGCTGACGTTTGCTAAGTGTCTGGCAAGACTGGGCCCATTGTCACAAATGAGTTATGACATGCACGGACTGGAGACTAGACACTCAAATCTCTTCTGTCCTCAGCTTGTCTCATTGCCCTTGCTAGGCAGATGAGTGGCACATCATATTATGTATCAGAGGACCGACTTTCCAAGCAGGTACGGCTGTTTTACCTGATGCATCGACTCAGCTGATTTTAGTAATGCAGGCAGGAAGCATGGGTCAGGGATTGGCATATTACTGCAGCACACACCGGGCCAAAGTTGGCATGCTCTGGCAACATAGCAGTGTGTGCTGAATAAAGATGGTAGCAAGTTCAAACGCTGATGTCCTAAGGTGGCCGGAGCTGAGAATTCCAGCCACCATGTGTTTGATCTTAGAAAGATGTTGCTCCTGTTTGAAGGCCGTGCCAAAGGTGGTGGAGAGGTTTTGCATTTAGACAGGAACATGGGGAAAAGCCATAGATGTATCTTGATGAACTTCGGTAAGTTTTATAAATGGGATTATATGATAGGGTGGCCAGTGGAAGCAGTGCATTGGACTCACTGACCGAGGGGGTCAGAACATAAGAACACAAGAACAGCCATAGTGGATCAGAGCAAAAGATCTAGCCCGGTATCCTATCTTCCAGCAATGGCTAATGCCAGGTGCCCCAGAGGGAGTGAACGGAACAGGGAATCATCCATTGATCCCATTCCTGTTGTCCATTCCTAGCTTCTGACAAACAGAGATTAGGGACATCATTCCTACCCATCCTGGCTAATAAGTATGGATGGACCTAGCCTCCATGAATTTATCTAGCTCTTTTTTGAACCCTGTTAAAGTCCTGGTCTTCCCAACATCCTCTGGCAAGGAGTTCCACAGGTTGACTGTGCACTGTGTGAAGAAAAGCTTCCTTTTGTTTGTTTTAAACCTGCTACCTCTTAATTTCATTTGGTGACCCCCTAGTTCTTATGTTATGGGAACAAGTAAATAACTTTTCCTTATTCACTTTATCCACACCAGTCATGATTTTATAGACCTCTATCATATTCCCCTTTAGTCTCCTCTTTTCTAAGCTGTAAAGTTCCAGTCTTTTTAATCTCTTTTCATATGGTACCCGTTCCAAATCCCTAAGGGTATGTCTACACTGCCGCCCTAGTTCGAACTAGGGTGGCTAATGTAAGCATTCGAACTTGCAAATGAAGCCCGGGATTTAAATATCCCGGGCTTTGTTTGCATGTTCCCGGGCGCCGCCATTTTTAAATGCCCCGTAGTTCGAACTCCCTGCCCGCGGCTACACGCGGCACGGACTAGGCAGTTCGAATTAAAGCTCCTAATTCGAACTACCGTTACTCCTTCAATGAGGAGGAGTAACGGTAGTTCGAATTAGGAGCTTTAATTCGAACTGCCTAGTCCGTGCCGCGTGTAGCCGCGGGCAGGGAGTTCGAACTACGGGGCATTTAAAAATGGCGGCGCCCGGGAACATGCAAACAAAGCCCGGGATATTTAAATCCCGGGCTTCATTTGCAAGTTCGAATGCCTACATTACCCACCCTAGCTCGAACTAGGGTGGCAGTGTAGACATACCCTAATTATTTTTGTTGCCCTTTTCTGAACCTTTCCCAATGCCAAAGATATCTTTTTTGAGATGAGACGACCACGTCTGTATGTAGTACTCAAGATGTGGGCATACCATGGATTTATATAGCAGCAATAAAATATTCTCTGTCTTATTCTCTGTCCCTTTTTTAATGATTCCTAACATTCTGGTTGATTTTTTGACTGCTGTTGCATATTGAGTGGATGTTTTCAGAGAACTATCCACAATGACTCCAAGATCTCTCTCTTGAGTGGTAATAGCTAAATTAGTCCTCATCATTTTGTATGTGTAGTTGGTATTATTTTTTCCAGTGTGCATTACTTTGTATTTACCCCTACCAGTCCTGTGGTCCTCTGGTAGGTTCATACTCAGCCTGGCTTCCTGACAGTCTGGAGAGGAGTCAGTTGGGATCCTGTCACAGAAGATGCCCTTTTTGCACCTGAGACTATGTCTACACTGCCCTTTGTGCCCAGGCTCTGACTTGTATTTTAGCCCCCCTCTTCTGTCCACAGACAAATCAGTCTGAGCTGAGTCATCAGACCCTTAGAACCCAGATCCATGGCCTGTGCTAAGGGAGTGATTCAGAGCCCAAGTCCCACTGAAAGTCAGATCCAAGCCCAGCCACTTTGCAGAGTGGATGCTACTCGAGCCACAGTCCCAAGTCGGAGGTCTGAGGAATGCCGTGGGCATGAGTTAGCACAGCTGTCAGTCCTGGGCCCAGCAATTGTAAACCTGGGCTTACAAAACAGTGTAGAGGCTCAAAAGGCAGGTTTGGAAACACCAAATCCACAAGCCTAGATCTCATAGACTCATGTTTACAATACAGTGCAGACATAATTTCCAAATCTTTATCTAAGGCCGGGTCTATTCTAGACTCAGCAACTCAGCTTAAGGTATGCAACTCCCATTATGTAAAATATGTAGCTGGAGTTGGATTACCTTAAACTGAGCTTGGTGGCGTCCTCACAGCTGGAGGACGACAGGAACAAACACTCCCGTTGGCTTCCCGTACTCCTTGCAAAAGCAGGATCACTAGATGCCAGTGGTGGTGCTCTCTGAATTTGATTTAGCGAGTCTTAATGAGACTTGCTAAATCAAACTCCAGAAGATTGATCACAGCAGCATTGCTTTGAAGGCTGTGAAGGCTAGGACTATAACAGAGTTTAAAGAGAAGCTAGATAATTTCATGGAGGTTAGGTCCATAAAAGGCTATTAGCCAGGGGATAGAAATGGTGTCCCTGGCCTCTGTTTGTCAGAGGCTGGAGAAGGATGGCAGGAGACAAATTGCTTGATCATTGTCTTCGGTCCACCCTCTCTGGGGCACCTGGTGCTGGCCACTGTCGGCAGACAGGCTACTGGGCTAGATGGACCTTTGGTCTGACCCAGTACGGCCGTTCTTATGTTCTTATGCTTTTCCAGGGAGTGAAGACAAGGCCTTAGCCAATGCAAGGAAATGGTGCCTATGGATAATAGCTGTCTGGGTGGCTTGTGATGGTACATGCAATTTGTGAAGCAGTTTGATCCCTACTTGTTCATTGCTTTCAAAGTTAGTACTAGAGGAACTTTAATCTTTTTATCCCAGCTTCTCCAACAGTGAAATATCATTAACAGTCCTGGATGATGGTAGTAAAAGAACACATTAATTAATGGTTGTAAGGTAATCTGTGTAGCTTGGGTGAAAGGTGCTGAGTAAATGCAGAATGCAGCTGCTCTCGCCATATAAGGCTCGATTCTTGTTTCTGCTGAGGTCCCATTACAGCACTTAGGCATTAAAATGAATTTCTGTGTGACTTTTAATTGGGGGAGGGATAGCTCAGTGCTTTGAGCATTGGCCTGCTAAACCTATGGTTGTGAGTTCAGTGCTTGAGGGGCTCATTTAGGGACTGGGTGCAAATCTGTCAGGGGTGATACTTGGTCCTGCTGTGAAGGCAGGGGCCTAGAGTCAATGATGCTTCAAGGGGTCCCTTCTCTATGAGTTAGGTATCAAGGCCCCATAATGCTACTTCTGAGGCTTCAAGGAGCCTTAGTGTAAATAAAAATTGGGCAAACAGGTGGCAGTTCATGGGATAAAAATTTCAACCCCAAATTATTCCTTTATCCTCTGTCATGAGCATGAAAGCCAGGGGGTGGGGGGGAGCTAGTCTGTCAGTTTTCCAAATCATAAACTTATCTGAGCTGTGTTCTGATCTTTTGCTCTACTCCTTCAGTGCACTCCTGCTACCAGAGACGGACTGGTGCCCTTACACTGCAAATGCAGTTCCAGCTCGAGAGAAGATTCTCACAAGACTGAATGTACCAAGCACGAGAGATTTAACCAAGCAATATTTTCTCTTCCACTTTTGTTTTCCCTAGTATGAGTTTACACGTAAATTGTTTTCAGTCTGGTTGTCCTGGTTTGGTGACTCATGTATAGTACAGATGCTTGATGCTTCAGCATGGTTTGATCCCTCTTATAGTTTTAGCCTTACAATGTCCTTAGGGCTGCTTCTTAGCATGGAACCCACACTCCTCTTGCCACCAATGGTTGACTAGTGAGGAGAGATTAAGCTGGTGAAGCGGCACTCGATAACTGTCAGCAAACAGGTGTAACCGCCAAGAAGATGAACTGTTTCACCTGGGCTGAGGGGTAAATATGTAGGAAAAATGTTTGATGTTTGCTTTTCAAAGAAAGACTTTGTTTGGGCTATCAGGAAATCTTCCTGACTGTGTGTGCCCAGGTTCGCTGACAGGGTGGGCAAAGGGTGCAGTTGCCTTGGGACCCAACGATTCAAAGGAGGCAGAAGCTCTAGGTCCTTGAAATCACTGCCAGAGCCCTGTGCGGCACTCTCCGTACTGTGAGAGCTGGAGGCACCCAGCACTACGGTCTGAGCAGCCCTGAGGGCTGGCTGCCCCAACCTCACCCTTTCCACCCAAGGCCCCGGGGTGTGAAGCTACCCACACACATCTTGCCCGGAGGTCTGTCCATCCCCCCCGCCCCCTCTCCTGTGTGTACCATGAGTCTACAAGGTGGTCTTACAGAGGTACAGTTGGAAAGTAGAACTGTGGAAACCCTGGGGCTGTGTCTACATTGGCGCGATCTTGCGCAAAAGCAGCTGTTTTTGCACCAAAACTTGCTGCCTGTCTACACTGGCCGTGAGTTCTTGCGCAAGAACACTGACGTTCTAATGTATGAAATCAGGGCTTCTTGTGCAAGAACTATGATGCTCCCGCTCAGGAATAAGCCCTCTTGCACAACTGTTCTTGCGCAAGAGGCCAGTGTAGACAGGCAACATGAATTTCTTGCGCAAGAAAGCCCTATGGTTAAAATGGCCATCAGAGCTTTCTTGCGCAAGAGAGCGTCTACACTGGCATGGATGCTCTTGCGCAAAAGCACATGCCAGTGTAGACACTCTCTTCTGGAAGAGTTTTTGCACAAGAACTCTTCCACAAAAGAGTTCTTGTGCAAAATCATGCCAGTGTAGACGTAGCCTGGGGGTCTGGACTGAATAATTCAGGCTGGTAGGAAGAGTGGGTTAAATAACCCAGTGAGGGCTCTTCCGTCTGTAACGTCTGACTCTCTGAGATTGCCTGCATCACAGTGAACTAGCTAACACGTTTCACTCTGCGTTCCAAAACTTTCCATTTTCAATAGCTGGCTTTTCTTCATGAGCCTGTCTTTCTCGCATTCCTGAGCCCTGTGTCATCCAGCTGTCAAGCCATATGGTGGTTGTTTTCATATTTACAAAGCTCTTATTTAATGGGCTACATTTTATCCCAAGAGTTAACTCTGCTGATTACACTAGGGGACGAATCTACCCCAGTATTTGCAGGGCACTGGTCTCCCTCCGTATGGAATCCATGATAAAGGAGGCAAATGGCTTGGGGAAGAGGCTTTTCATTTTAATTGTGATGATCTAAAATAGAAACCCTGTCAGGAAATCATCCGTGTAAAACACAACAAGAGAAATAAACCCAGTTTGAAAATAGCTTAGTCCCTGCTGTCAACAATGCAAGACCCATGCAAGTAACACTAGTGTGCATTGTCTGGCCTTGTCTGTCTCCTGCTAATGACTGGAAGCAGGTGTTTAACTGAATGCCAAGAATTATATATATACTAATAATAGCCTCAAACCAGCTTTGTGTTTGTTTTTTGTCTTTGATGGGGTTTTGCTGAATATATATAAGAAGCACCCCAATGAATACATACTGGATTATTCCTAGCGATAAGGCTTTTTGCTCTTTTAAGGTACAGCCAAATGGAAAAATGCTCATCAAATATTATTCCTTTTATGTTCCAACTGTAATCAAGAAAATTAATATTAAGGTTTCTGGCTTCAAAATTGATGTAAATTTGCCAGACCTAACAATCCTTTCCCATAGCTCCTGAGGTAGTGTTGGGCAGATACAAATGTTTTGCTGCCTGACAGTTGCTCTAAAAACACAGTGGAGTCATATTGATGCATCTTTTCAATCCGCTGTTACATACAATGGACAGTCTTTAAATCAGCAACAATAAGGAGGATCCATTCTCAGATTAGGACTGACCTTAAGATAAAGCTGGTAGCACCCTCAATCAGGAAAGGGTAGAAGAATTGCAAATGTGGCTGCTTTTTGTTTCCATTTTCCCATAGGAATGGGCACAGGGGCCCTTGATCCCCCCCTTAGGAGACATGTTGTCAGGAAGTGAGTCACTTTTTCATCCAGTTCTCCTGGCATGGAAGTTGGTAGCTACTGTGCGAGACTTCTTAGATCAGTGTTTCTTAAACTGTGTTCCGCGGCATACCGGTGTTCTGCGAGGCAGTCAGAGGTGTGCCGCGGAGAACAACAGAATCCTTAAAGGGGCAGGCAACCTTTTTTTTCCCCCCCTCAATAACTTTCCCCTGACCCTCCCCCCCCCTTTTTTTTTGCTTTGGTGTTCCTCATAAAAAAAATAATTGTTTGGTGTTCCTCAGTCTTAAAAAGTTTAAGAAACACTGACTAAGATAGTGGAGCTTCTATGTGTTTCAAGTACCTACGTGGCCCCCCACCATATTAGCAACATTTCACCATGCTAATGTAGGTGTGTTCTCAACACACGTCTGTGCCAGAGAGAGGATTAATATCCACGTTTTTATAGATGGTGAAATTAAAGTCCATGATTCAAGACAGCGTCATTCCAGAGCACAGCACTTAGGCTTATATGAACTTTGAGCATGGGCTTGAGTCCCATCCTGAAAGGGCATTTTGGTCCCAATTCAGGGGTCCCTGACGTGCCCAAAGTCATTCTGTAAGTCTGTGACTGAACTGAATCCAGTTCTCTGCTCCAGTACCTTACCTGCACAAAGCTGGGGGAGGGGAAGCTGAGGGTTTTAACCCCAAAGGCTTTTCAGATACCCTTCGACATCAGAGCAGAACTCTATGGCAAGCTGCCCCATCCCGGAGATCCCCCTCCCCCCACCCAGTGCCCTTTTGGGCAGGCAGGGGGAGCTGAAGCTCCTCCCCCCAAATTCATATGGGGACATGGTTGGCTGTTCCCCTTCATCAGGGAGTAAGCGGAAAGTGCACAGTTTGCTGCATTCCTCACTCTGGCTGGGGAGTGCAGGGGGCAGATGATCTGTGCACTTTGCTCTTGCTCCCTGAGAGGGACAGGAAAGAGAAGAGCAAGCAGCCGCAATGCAAATTTCAGGGAGAGGGAGAGGGCTTTGGCACCCCCGGTTCCCCACCCCCTTGCCCAGAGACCCTGCTCACCCTTACTCCTGCACTCCCCACCCCACTCCCCCAGCCTCCTGGCCTGAACCCCTTCTTAAGGACCCACACCATGGCGGTAAACGTGTCAGTCTTCGACATGACTGAGAACAATTTGACCACACTGCGCATAACAAGTACAAGCGAAGTACAAGGATTTTGCCACTCAAGAGACCTTTAATCTGTGTTTTGAAATATCTTGCTGGCCCCTCAGTGATTCTCTTCCATCCAACAAACTGGAAGGTTTTATGTAGTTGTATAATTTTATGAGGCAATTTCTGTTATTACCTGGTTGTTTCTCTAACTTAATTCACAGAAAAGCCATAAACCACTGTCCTGCGTTGGCCACAGCATCCTCATAAATGCTAAAATTGCAAATGGCCTGGAACTTTATTATTTCCTGCATTATGCTTGTCTCATTATTCATCTCTGGAAACTTAATGATTGCAGGCTCCACATGGTGCTCCTGAAGTGTTTGATCAGATGAAAGTTAGTTTCTTCCTCATCTGTTGAATGGACCCACATTGCACATGCTAAGACACTTAATGTGGATGGGTTTGTCTGACCAAAGGAGAACTGATCTAGAAGAACATCTCCCTACCCACATTTATCAGCTGGGTTTGCTCTTAGCCCCTTACAAATAAAACCAACAAAGTGTAGGTGTAAACAAACAAGGTATTTATTAAACCATCAACAGCTCTCAATTAGGAATGTTAGGTAACAGGTAATAGACTAGTCAACTAACTACAAGGATTCTTAGCGGTTATTCGATTATTTGATAGTCCCCAAGGGCAGGGCTGGAGCCAGTGCGATCCAGCCCCACTCCCAGGGAGCCCCCTGCCACCCTGCGCTGCTGCCTCTGTATTCGAGGCAGCAGTGCGGGCTGCCAGGCAGGAGCCGGTCAGCAAGGAGAGCCAGTCTTAAAAACCAGCTCCCTGCATGGACTGGTTGCCTGTTGCCCCATGCTGCTGACTCTGATACAGAGGCAGCAGTGTGGGGTGGCAGCATCCCCTATCCGGTGGGGGGTCTGAGCTCCCCATGAACAGAGGCTGCTGGGGGAAGGGAGGTGGAGGGGCTCTGGCAGCAGCTACTCTCTGCGGGGAGCTTGGACCCCCCATGGACAAGGGTTGCTGCCACGAAGCAGCCTCCCCTGCTCCCCCCGCGTGCTACTGCCTCAAATAGAGGCAGCAGCATGGGCGGGGGGGGGGGGCAGGCAGCACTACGGAGTCAGTGCTGAGGGGAAACCGGGTTTTAAGATGGCTCCACCTGGCACCGGCTTCTGCTTCACCACCCCCCTTGCTGCCTCTGTATCAGAGGCAGCAAGGTGGGGAATGCGAATAGTCAAGAAGATTAACTGATAAGCCTAGGCCTAACGGTTAATCGCCTACTCGACTACTCGTTCACATCCCTATTCTAAACCTAAGGTAAACCAGGGCATTAGGAATGTAGCTATGTCAGGGACCCCCCATAACCCTAGTTATAATCTAGTCTGGTAACGGCAATCTTCTTCTTCCCTTTAGTTACCACTCAGGAGACAACAAACACTGGGGATCTCAAAGGCAGTCCTCAGTACCCAAAAAAGGACTGCATAGGTTTAGGTGCTCTTGCTCATGCATTTTCTTTCTCTGTATCTTTAACTAAAGGCCTGTTTTATGGTTTGCAACCTAAGGGTGTGTCTAGACTACATGGCTCCGTTGACGGAGCCATGTAGATGAGTTTACTCGGCAAAGGGAAATGAAGCAGCGATTTAAATAATCACTGCTTCATTTACATCAAAATGGCCACCGCGCTGTGCTGATCAGCTGTTTGTCAGCACAGTGCGGCAGTCTAGACGGGGATCTGCCGACCCCAGAACCCTTCGTCGGCAGATCCGAAACGAGGCTTACAGGATCTGCTGACGAAGAGTTCTGGGGTCGGCAGATCCCTGTCTAGACTGCCACGCTATGCCGACAAACAGCTGATCAGCACAGCACGGTGGCCATTTTGATGTAAATGAAGCAGTCATTATTTAAATCGCTGCTTCATTTCCCTTTGCCCAGTAAACTCATCTACATGGCTCCATCGACGGAGCCATGTAGTCTAGACACACCCTAATTAGAGAGGAAGGTTCATGTATTTGGTTTAATTACCTGTGCTCTTTTTTGTAATGACCCTTATCTTTTTCTCTTATTCTGCCTGTTGAGACAGAATGATAAAGTACATAGGCAAGGCGGCTACAGACTTGCCGGGCTTCAGGGCACGGTGCGGGGAGGGTGGCTCCATACAACCGGAAGGGGCAGGTCCTCAGGTGGAAGGGGCAGGCCTTGTGCCAGCCTGCCCATGCCGCCCTGGGCTCCAGCCACTGTCACAGTAACTGTGGTGATGGTCAGTTGCCTCAGGCCTTTTGGATCACTGGGCCCCAGGGCAACTTCCCTCTTTGCCACCTCTATGGTTAGGCCTGTACATGTGAGTCAAAGCGCTCAATGGTGCAGATTGTGAATCCCTGACTCCCATTGGTGAGTAATTCCTCCATCTCCCTGGGAACTACTCATCAAGAGATCATACATTAGCACTACAAGCTGGCAAATAATCATGGCAGTAAGATGGGCATAAAGTTGCGGGGCATATAATGGGACTTGGTTGCTTATACAACTTACTTATACTAAGGTAGCACCAAGTGGCCTAGGCTCTGTGTGAGAGAAGAGATAACTGAGGGGGGAAGCATAAGAGAACGGTGAGATAACTGTGGACCTGGTGTCATAAGGGAGGCTTTTAGAAACATGATGATTTACTGCAGTTATGCAAATCTGTATGCTGGTTTTGATGCAAATTAAAAATAAATCTGTTGTGTCATTTAAGATCCTGTGCTCAAGTGAAGAGAAGCTGAGTCCATTAGAAAGCTAGTGGCATTTTCAAGTCACACATAAGGGGCTGCTGTGTGTTGAAAGGAAAGGGAATTTGCTGCTGTAAGAAGAATCAGCCCCAAAAGAGTTGAGGGTGTTAGAGATACCGAGCAGCAAAGGAAGAGATGACCTTGCGCATGGATTAGCCAGTGAGCTGAATTGACCTCGTATATTCTGGTTCAAATCAGATGATGTGACCTTCGCCAGTTCTCAGTCCTGCTTAAATCCCTTCTTCCTGAATCATTCTGTCTCCCCTCCTACCGCTTCCTCTCCCTTGTTCTTTCTCACCTTTCTTGCCTGCTATCACAAACCATTCTCACTCCTTGAGCAGCAACCCCAAGGTGCCAAAGCAGGCCATTTTGGACACAGGGCGTTCATGAGGCTGTTTTGTGTTGCATCGGGATTGAAGAACTGGGGAAGGGATTTCTGTTTTTCAGGGTTTATTTTTAGCAGTTTTTGAGTTCTATGTAATGGCCATTTATTTTCTGTGGCTTTCTTTTTTTACACTGTAATGAGAGGACCTTCTTTTTCCGGTACTTCCCAAAGTTCTTGTGTAAATGGAGTCTATTTTTATTCATGTAATGTGTCTGCAAATAACTTGACTTGGTGAGCTAAGCAGATGTGAAGGTTCTATAATGACTTTGTATTTTACGGGAGTGGTTTGTTAGCCCAATCCCAGCCACTTACTAGGAGGGCTGGTGGACTGTGATCCTACCCTTCAACCTGCCTTTCATGGGGAACCTAACCAGGAATTATGCTTCTGCCAGCATAGATCTTGGGTTCACGGGGGCACGCGTGGGTTGTGTCTGTTGGATTTTATCTATTATTTTGGTTTGGAATAAGAACCATGCTCCCCATAACACACACCCATCTTGCACACTTGAGTTCACTCTGTCGTTTATAATAAGATTATAGCACAAATTATCTAATGTTTGTGAGTACTGGATCTGTACCAGTCCATGATTTTTACCTGAATGCTGTCACTAGAAGTGTATGAAGACAGTCCATTAGTAACATTCTCTTTATTTTTATTTTTAATATTGTGCCTCTGGTAAAAGCAACTGGTTTAAAGCATCTCTGTTTCCCAACTTCTGACCAGTTTTGTGTACAATGGTGTATTAATAGGTTCTTAATCTGTGCCATGGCTTTCATTTTCCTAAACAATCAGACTAAGGGTTTCAGTTGTGCACACTTCTAAATCTGTGTATAGATATAAACTATTGTGAAACTTTTGCACCCCAAAAATGACAGCTAATCCTTCTCAATCTTGCTGTTGTTAATTATGACCAGCAGAAGACACATTTAGCAAATTCACTTAGTTTTTCTTAGCCATCCTCCATCTGTTTAACTAAAACAACTCCAATTCCAAAAACACATCACAAACCAATATCCATTCTTTGGTCACCTAATAATTGTCCACTTAAAAGGACTACTGCAGTAGTTTAGAATCCTGAAACATGTGTTTATGAGCTGATTTCCAGTACCATTTAATCCAACTTTCAGGTAGCATACACAGAGGTGTTAGAAGTGTTCCGTTGGGCAAAAACTTACTAGAGAAATTCAGCAAGTCTAAGTAAGCCTTCAGCTCTGAAATAGTCCAAGCTACCAGAGCATCCCTAATTGCTTGGACTTTCTCTCTTACTTGGTGGAGTCCCTGGACATCCACGTGATAGCCCAAGGACACTTACACCATTTTCGGTGAAGACATGCTTCCTTTAGCCTGTTTTGCTCTTCTGCTAAATTCTGTAAATGTTCTGTTTCTGAGGGAACTAATTAATATCCACTGCCACAGGTGGGATTCCCTGAATCAGGGCCGGTCCCTCAACAGCTCTTTGAAAAATGGCAGGGGTTGAGAACATGCCAAAAAGTAACTGATTTATATTTTAACCAGCTTCGGGAATTTACAGAGACATACTGCTTGCAGTCTTCTTCCAGGATGATCTGTTGGCAGGCATGGCTCATGTGTAACTTTGAGAGCAATTGGCCTCCAGCTAAAATTGCAAAGAGCACTTCAGTTTTGGGGATATTGAGCTGTTTTAATTAATACCCTATTTACAGTTTACTTATTATCACCATGTCGGGCCATCTGGCTTCTTTACTGGTATTTTTAGGGCAGCCTATCTAGGAAAGCTTTCAATGATGCCAGTTGCCTGTTGTCTTTTTAACTTGATTTCGACATTTTATTTCACAATAGAGGTTACAGATCTGGGTTTGAAATAACAAGGTATGACATTTGGGTTTATGAAGACTTTAGTAATAGTGCCTTTTAAAGTCTCCAGTTCATCTTTCTGTACGTCTGTGTATCTAAAAGTTTACAGAACTAGATTATGTTCTGATTTCAACCAAACTCAGTGAATCCAGTGAAAGGTCAGCCAGGCTTCCTCTACTGAGCCAGTCAGAGCCAGTGTGGACAATTCCTAAAAATGGTAGGTGCCTTATTTGTCTCTGGGAGCAAACATTCACATAGTGGTGGCTTCTCCAGTGCGGTAGTAATTTTGTCTTACATTTTTGCAGTGGAGGTGACTCACTCTCTTTCCACCAGATCCCATATACTTCTTGGCTCATAATGGTTACGTTATCTCCCGTGTACAGCTCAAATCGTACATTTTGTTTCCCTTTACAGACAGTCCAATATGAATGGGACCTATCTCAGGAGTATCAGTTATACCGTAGAGCTGCTATTTCACTTTTTTCATTATTTTTCACTTAAAGAACATGGAAAGTACCAAGACCATGAAACTGGCCATGTGTGTCTGCTTGCCTGGTATTGTTTTGACGCACCTGCAATATGCCCTGTCAACTACAGATGTGACATTTGATTTTTTTCACTCTGCAATCCATTGGATTGTGTTGGCCTCCGTGATTGTGCTGGCCTCCACTCTCTGCTAGCTGACTGGATCTGTTTCTCAAGTTGCCTTGCATTTCCCCCCTACTTCTATTTCTTGTGCACTATTTCCATCTGCCCTGCGTCGTGTGTTTATAAATCCTGCAAAGTTGTATTTGCTGATTCTGCAGCCTGCGCCAATTTCAGAGCGGCTGCAAATGTGAACTGTTGTTCAGACAGTAGTCTCCTTTGCCTTTTATCATTAATACCACACAGGAGTGGCAGTTTAACATGATGTTTACTTAGTACACACCTGCAGGGTTTACCCAGACCAATTAGTGCCCTTTAGAAATCATACCCCTCTTGCCTGCATTACTGCTCCATGCAAACCAGGCCTTAATGCAGGGGTGGGCAAAAAGGCCTCTGTGGGCCAGATCCGGCCCACCAAGCAAGCTGATTTGGCCTGTGGAGGCCCTGCAGCTCCCTGCCCCCAGGCCAATCAGGCTCTGAGGGTGGGGGAAAGTGTGCAAAGTCTCCTCCCACCCTGCCCCTGCCCTGCAAGGAGTGTGCACACTCCTGGCAGGGCGGGTGGGGGACTTTGCACGCTCCCCCCCGTCCCCAAGCCCTGATTGGCCTGGGGATGAGGGGGAGCGCATAACGTCTCCTCCTGCCTAGCGAGGGGCGCGGCACTTCTAAGCGCTGCAAGCTCCTTGCAAGATGGAGGCAGAGCCGGAGGAGACTTTGCGCACTCCCCTTGCCCCCAGGCCAATCAGGGCTTGAGGGCAGGGAGAGTGCATGATGTCTTCTCCTACCCTGCAAGGGGCTCAGCACTTAACGTCAACCGCCAGCTGCTGATTGACCTGGGGGCAGCAGGGAGGAGCATGCGAAGTCTCCTTCCATCGCCAGGGGCACGGGTACCTAGAGGGAACCACCAGCTGTTCAGAACAGCTGGTGGTTCTCTCTAAGGGAGGCAAAGACTTTTTTCGCTTCCCCACCCCCAGACCAATCAGAGTCTGGGGGTGGGGAAGCACGGAAGTGTCCTGGCCCCGCCCCTTCCGCCTGACGCTCCGCCCCTTCTGGGGTGGCCCGCGGCCACTTCAAAAATTTCTTACGTGGCCCCCACCAAAAATTATTGCCCACCCTGCCTTAATGTGAGATAGGACCATGCTCTATACACAAACTGCAATGGGAAAGGAGTGAAATCAGCATGAATTGAATAACCACCTCTGCTGTTTTTCTGATACCTCTTGGATAACTTCCTTCCCTCCCTTTTTTCTTTTAAATCCTGGGTGCTCTGATTTAGAGCAGAGCATTTCATCCCAGTCACTCCAAATCAAGATTGGTCAGGGAGCTGAGCCTGAAACACCCACATTCCAGTCCAGTACCCTAATCATTGTCACCAGTAGCTGCATTGCCCCCTGCAGATCTCAGTTGTGGGGCCCATACTGTTGTTGCTCTGTGCCCATGTGTGATGGATAGGAGGAGTGCTGGCCAGCACTCCGGCTATGGCTACACTGTAGCCTTCTTCCGGAAAAGCTTATGCAAATGAAGCATGGCCTGGAATATCGCCGCACTTCATTTTGCATAATTAATTAGCAGCTGCTTTTGCGCAAGAGGCTTTTGTGCAAAAAGGAATTGTGTAGACGGCTCCTTTTTGCACAAAAACACCCTCTTGCACAAGAGCCATTCTTCCTCATTTTTTCAGCTCTAGGTTTGGGCTCCTTCAAAGTGGAAGGAACTGAACAAAATGGAAGGAGCTGTTCTGTTACTATGGCTATAGCTTGCCTTTACTTGTTACTTCATACTCCACTTTCAAATGGGATTACTTCCAACACCTCGAAGAGTTTTCCTTATGTGTGTCACAGACCACTCTGAGAAGAAGATGGGGGGGTGGGAATCATTTCCTTCTTCAAATAATCATCTCTCTCATTAAGGGCTTTGATTACAAGGGTCGTTATTTGCTGATTTTTCAGTTCTAATCCACTATCTTTAATAAAGTTAAATTAAAGTAAATTTCTCTCTCTCTGAGAGCCACCTGTGACAAATGAAATAACATCTCCCTGGGACAGATCTTTGAGATAGACTTTACCACTGTCCTCTTGAGCCAACAGGCAGGAAACCCTGTGAAATGCTTTTGTGGCCAATCCTGACAAGCGCATTCAAGTGGAGGGTCAAATATCTGACGTGTTTTTGTGACTGTGAGCTGGAAGTTTGTATGTGACGGAGGATGATTCGTGATTAGTGACATTTTAATCAGGTCTTTGAATAAATATGTAACTCCTGCTCTGGTAAAGTGCACTTCTCTTTTGGGTGCCTATGTGGTCCACATTGCTCTTTGCAGTCTTTAATGCATTCACACACCTTGTGAGGCAGCAAAATGCTGTTATCCCCATATTTACAGGTAGGGAATAAGGATGTTAAATATCGGTTAACTGAATAGTCGAGTAATCTCAAGAATTCTTATTGGTTAGTCGACTATTCTATAGTCCCTGGGGGCGGGGCCAGCAGCCAGTGTTCTCTGGCCTCACTCCTAAGAAGACCCCTGCCAGGTGGGAGCTGGTTCGTGAGGCGAGCCAGTTTAAAAATCAACTCCCCTGGTGGACTGGCTGCCTGTTGCCCTGTACTGCTGCCTCTGATAAAGAGGCAGCAGCATGGAGTGGTAGCAGCCCCAGTCTAGAGGGTGGTCAGAGCTCCCTGACCCGGCGTGAGCTGGGCTGCCTGCCCGCCCAGCTCCTAATACTCTTTAAATGTAGAGCCGCAGTGGGGGTAGGTCCCAGACCCGTCACAAGCCAGGACTGAGCCGAGCTTCTGGCCAGCCTGCTAAAAACATTACTGGCAAGTGCATGTAGTCTATAGCATTGACCTATTAGCTTATCAGTTAATCAACTACACTATTATATCCATAGTAGGGAACTGAAGCATGGAAAGGCTTGCCCAGGTTCATTCTAGTAGATCAAGGAATTGTACTGGGGCTTCCCCATGTCTCAAGCTAGCACCCTAAGAACCAGGCCATCCTTCCTCCTAAAGATTACATTTGATCCTAACTAGTGATATTAGTTTCCCACCATTAATACATTTCTGGGATCCAATCCTGGTGCCATTGAAATCGGTGGCAAAACTCCCACCAATGTCAGTGGGGCCGGGATTTCACCCCTGCTATCTCTGTATTTCTACAGATTATTGCTTTTTCCCCAATAGATATCTTGGCTTCAGAGGTGCCACCATGGTAAAGGGACAGTAAAGAGAAGGATGATGGGGTGAGATCTGAGGGGCGACTTTCTCATGGCCTCTCTCTTCTTAAGGGAACATTTTGCTGCCTGGGCACACCTGCTTGGTGACCCTTGAAGCCACTGGTAGGCACGTGGTATAGTAAAGCATTTCCCAGCCACACAGTCCAGTGGGGTGATCTATAAGGTCTCTGTGGCTGTGCCAACGAGCCCTGCTGGAAACTTCAAGCTGCGTCTATGGGGGCTGATGGGCGGGAAGTTTAGCATCCATAAGGAAAGTTAACTCTGCTCCGCTGCCCTTCCCTCTAGGTTACAAATGAACGTCTTATTCTCAGCTGTGTGCTTAATGGTACCTCTTGCTCAGTGTTCCCTCTAAGATTTTCCGTCCATGAGCAGAGTGAGTTTTGTCTTTTGCACTGTGACAGGGCATCTGCCCTGCACTGGCTCTTTAAGGGCAAAAACCTAGCCCTGAGTGAAGGCTGCCAACAACGCCCCAGCTGAGGCAGTTATTGCTAAGTAGGGCCCAGCTGGGGGCTATATAAAGAAGGGCTCCTGGAGGAAGAGGGGAGGATGTACTCTTGCTGGGAAGCAAGAGGCTTCCTAGAATTATTGCAAAGATGGGGAGCTCTGGCCTCACCTCACCCCCAGGCTGCAGGGCTTGAGGCAAGGCCTGAGAGCACTAGGGCTGCAGGGGGCCAGCCAGGATAGGCAAAACCAGCTCCACACCCCCTTGCCAATGATGAGTGGCCATTCCAGACTGCAGTTTGCCCCTGAGGCAGGGGCTAGATGAAGACTGGCAGTGGGTCACTGAGGGTAGGAGGGTAACAGGGGAACTGGGTGCCCCCTGGGAGGGGAATTGGGTGTTCCCTGGAGTGCTGAGATTGATAAACACTCCCCCCAGAAGGGGGTCGAGAGACACTGACGTGGGCACTGCCAGAGGGCAGAGTCCTGAACAGGACGCTGCGGTCCAGGAATGATGCAGGTCCGGACTGGAGAGTGAAGTGAGGACACAGGGAGACACTAGCCGGCGGGAGGCGTCCAGTGAGCCCACAAGGGCTAATTCCCAGGGCTACTGGCAAGAGGCGCCGTGTGAGTCCGCCCCATGACATGCACCCGTATTGAGGTCATGTGCACTTGTTCGGATATGTGCCAGCATGGCATCCAAGTTATTGACAAATATCTTATAAATATTTTTAAAATGTTGTGGAAGAAAGAATGCTAAAACAAGGAATAATTAACAGGGTGCATGACTTCTAATGTTTGTTTATATGAAGTCAAAGAAAAAGAAAATTAATACTGAAAATTTTTTAGTAGCCAACACTCTCTGTTTATAGCCTTCTCCCAGACCCTACCACATCTGGGCTTCCTCCTCAGTTAAATCTGTCTCTCCTTTCAGGGAACAATGTTAATTGGCTTTTTTGAGCTTGTATAGAATACACTCTCCGTTGCACACCTAGACAACAGTGTAATGAATATTTCTACTCATTCACATTGTGTCTCAGGGCTAGATTTTATATTGGATCAGAGGTGAAGTCAATCCAGTATAATTTTAGACAGTTCTTTTTATTACAGAAAAATACCCAGCTTAGAAAAAGTAGTTACATGGAATGTGTGTTCTGCACACAAGACACATAAATACGAGCTAAAACTCTCTAAGGGTATGTCTACATTTGCAGTCTATTTTGGAATAGGGCTGCAAATGTAGGCATTTGGAATTTCAAATCAACCCCGGGATTTAAATATCCTGCGCTTGATTTGCATCTTCCCGGCCGGGCGCCATTTTTTGAAATTTACAAGTCCGGAATAACTGCCCGTGTCTACACGCAGCAGTGAAACGGGCATTCGAAAAAAAGCCCTATTTCGAACTACCTGTTATTCCTCCTGCAATGAGGTTTAACAGGTAGGTTATTTATTCTTGGATCTGGACTTTTAATACTCCATTCATCTGAAGAAGTGGGTTGTGCCCATGAAAGCTCATGATACCATCTACATGTTTTGTTAATCTTTAAGGTGCTGCGAGACTTTTCATTGTTTTTTAAGGTTTTCCAGTTGCAGATTAACTCGGCCAGCCCTCTGAATCTATTCAAGGTGTCAGACTTGTAACCAAGTTCTGCACTTTCTCTCTCCAGGTGACTTTTGAAATTGCTTTGAAATAATATAGACACTTTTCGATCCATGAGTGAGTGCCCAGGCAAGTTAAAATGTTCCCCAACAGGTCTCTGCGTGTTACCATTTTGACTATCTGATTTGTGTCCATTAATCCTTTGTCATAGAGACTGTCCAGTTTGGCCAATATATGTGGCAGAGGGGCATGGCTGGCAGTTGATGGCATAGATCACATTGGTGGATGTGCATTTGTATGAGCCCCTGATGTGGTGGCTGATGTGGTTAGGTCCTGTGATGGTGTCGCTTGTGTAGATGTGTGGACAGAGTTGGCACCGGAGTTGACTGCCGGGGTAGGTTCCTGGGTGAGTATGATGGAAGTGTGCTGCGTGGTTGCTGGACAGAATTTACTGGAGGTTAGGGGCTTGTCTGTAGGTGAGGACTGGCCCATCCCACAAGACCTGTGAGAGTGAAGGGTCATTTTCCAAGATAGGAAGTCAATCAATGCTACCTGGCCATCAGCACAGCACTAGAAGTCAGTAGCCATCAGTTCAATTTCCCCACCCCTGTATCCTATCTCAAACGCTCATGAATGTTCTTGTAACAAACACATGTTGATTCTTAGCCATGTCTTTTGTGAACTGTCCTCTTGAACTTAGGTACTGGTAGGTTTAAAGGGGCTCTAAGTAGTCTTAAATAATGGAAATTTATGCCAAAAGCCTCAACCCACCCAATCCTAGCAACTGCTTCGGTGATTGTTTTTTAAAAAGGTGTTTTAAGCAGCATGTGGGCATTTGGGCTCTTGGTTTTATCCTTATTCCCACCATCGATGCTGCGCAGCTGTGTAACAGCTTGGCTTGCCCAGCACCGTATATTAAAGGCAAATGGACCAAAGCAAGGGTGGGGGAAAGGAAGGAGGAAGGTGAGATGCAGAGAAGATAATCAGTTGCTTAGCTTTTACCCCGTGTGCATCTTAATGAATTGTTTAGTCTTTATTTTATGTTTATCTAACTGTCCCTCTCTCTGTGATAGGCTACAGCCTGTGGTAGACAAGGAGAAAAAACTTACAGTTTCACAAAGCTTCCGTGTGGAGCAGGAGGTGATTGAATGTACAGAAAATAAAACAGTTTGTACATCAAAGCCATGTCGTTTCCTCTCAAATTGCCACAGAATTATCTGGAGTATTTCCCGATGACAGAATAGACTCATGCTGTTTTGCATACCTCATGGATCCCTTAAGGCTACATTTCAAATGAACATGAAATTGAATTGAGGAACTCATTTCTCTGCAAGGACTTCAAACATTTAGGTTACTGGTACCGCGGTGGGGGTGCGGGGAAGGACCATGCGTGAGAGAGAGAGAGGGTTAACTTTTACAGCACAGAATGGTCTCCGGTCTGATGCTGTACTGAGCAGCCGCTGTTGTTTCTGTAGGTGACACAAGGTTTTTAAAATAAGGGGACGGGAAGAATTGGCAAATAATCCAGTGGAGCTCTGAAAGGAGCTTAGTGATATTATTATCTGCTTTCAGAGGAATCAGTGAGGGGAAAGCAATTATATCAAAGGTGGGGGGAGAGAAAACGGAGTAACTGGAGTCTGTATTGTGTTAACTCTCATTAACCAAATAGGGGCCTTTGAGACATACAGAATGTTCCGGCAAAAAGGCAGAAGCAGCTTGGGCTTCTTTCTGATCCCACTCCGGACAGTTTTGTGCTGGTGTAACGCCACGGACTGCCATGTGTTTACACCGCCTTTGCACCAGTGTTCCCAAGAGGAGATTCAGATGCTCTCTGTGGAGAGTTTATTTTATTTTTTTTAAAGGCTGGCTGGCTGGGCCTGAGCAGCCCTCAATTAAAACTGAAATCAACTCAGACAAAGTTCACGTGTTGCTTTCCCAGCCTCCCTGAAACGTTGTTTTGTCCCCACTTGTGACATCTCATGCAGCTAACTGTGAGAATCTTAGCAGCCAATGGGAAAGCCAGCTGGCCTGAATTCAGCCTGCGTGACTAGTTTGACTGCTCTGTCAGGAAGGTCACAAAGCTTGACCCAAAGCCTGAATCGTTGAGTAGTTTGCTTTATCTGCTACTAGCACATGTACCCAGCATTGCTTGGATCCTTAACTCAATTAAGTTTGTGCACGTTCCCCTCACTCCCTGTTCCCTGCTAGGGAACAGCCAGCAACATCCCTGTAAGAATCGGGGTGGGGGTGGGGGAGCGGCCCCCTCCTACAAGGGTGCCTGAGGGTGGGAGGCTTGGGACTGGGATAGTTCTGGGCAAGGGGGAGGGGCACACCCCCAGCCACCCCTTTCACCTGTCTGGTGATTCTCTTTTCTGTATGGTTTCATAAGAAATTCCATTCCAGGCACATCCCATTGTCCTGCCAGAACCAAACCCTGACGTTGCTTTAAGTTATGATATGAGGATATCAAATTTGATGATCCTAGCTCTTAACATTTGGCAGCAGTTCTTGAACAGACAGACAGACTGACAAACTTTCTAAAATGTATAGTAGACTGCAGAGGAAGGCAGCCCCCAAGAAGAGTCAATGGCTCGCAGGGTGTTAGGCCTTGTCTACACTACATGTTTTGCTGTGTAGTTCTGCCGGCAGAGCGTCATAATGTAGGCAGGGCATATGTGTAACAACTCAAGGAGGTTTTACTGCCAGTGTGGAATCTCTGTCTACCTGAATGGCATGAGCTGTACTGACGGAACCATTCTTCTGTCAGAATAGCGGTGTCTATGCTGGGGGTTTTATTGAGTTTTATTGGGAGTTTTTATTGTAAGCTAGAGAGTGTGGGTTTTTTTCACATTACTGCCCTACAGTTATGCCATCAAAACTTCACACTGTAGATCTGGGCCTTAGTCCCAATGTACAGCAGTGCAAGGGAGTTTGTATAGTAATAACGATGGTCAGAAATCACCACCGTGGTGTCCTGACAGGTATCTTGCTCTGTCCAATGATGAAAATCTATTGGCTTCATGTGTGCGTTCCCCCTCTACGTTCCACTTATTCTGCACAGGCAGGCAGTACAGCAGACGCCGAGAGAAGCCCCAAAGACCACAAAATCAGAGAAAGATCAAAGGTACCAGGCCAAGTTTATTGTCAAATGAAGTACAGTTGTCAGCAGACTCTACCAAGCCACTACGCATATATACCCCCAACAATGAACGAGCTCAGTCAGCTGTGGAATTCTCCAATGCCCCCTATGCCAGATAAGGGCAACATCCTTACGGTACATTTTTATGTAAAGGTACAAACAAGTTACATATCACTTCCGATGTATCAAGTTGCCATCCTCTGACGTTACCTAGATGCCACCCATTACCTTGTACAAGGTGGTTCGATCAAAACCTTTCTATCCATCATGCTGTCATTTTAGACCCTGTCCTAAGCCAGGATTGATATGTCCTTCTTATCTGTGGGGAGTGTGTTGGTACAAAGATGTTTCTTAACGAGATGTTCTGTTACCATCCCTCTGGAATGCATATACGGCCTGTGCCTAGTACCTCTTAGGTAGGAGTGTTTCTGCAATATCAGCCCTGTTCTTGCCAACTTCTGTGAGCAGGGCCTGCCTCTTGCTCACAGTTTAAGTTTGCTTTATTTTAGCAACACCTTGACTATTGATGCCTGGGCATCTGGCCTCACACCAGGCCTGTGATACATGGGTTTATGTTTTAGGCCTTCTTCTTACAACATTAATTTTGTAAACTATATGCACTCCAAGTTATGGTGTTAGGCACCCAACAGTTCACCAACATTTTTACACAATTTATGTAAATTCTGGTCCATAAGACTGTGACGGATACGTCAAGTTCCTGAAATATCCTTGGGGAAACCTTACTGAATTAAAAATCTCAGAGGGGTAGCTGTGTGAGTCTGTAACTTTAAAAACAACTAGTAGTCCTGGAGCACCTTAGAGACTAACAAAAATATACGGAATCATGAGCTTTGGTGGGCAAAACCCACTTCCTCAGATGAGCCAAAAGGAGAGAAGAGGGGGATCTTATTGAATTAAGTACATTTGGAGTCTGTTGTATTAAATGAACCGTTTGTGTATTCTAAGGGGTGGGATTGCATGTCAGCTCTGCATGGGGAAGATGTGATGTGAACCTTGGGAAGAGTTCTGAATTTCAAAGGACTGTACTGAACAATGCACTGGATGGGAATGGACTCCTGGAACTACAAGCATCAAGCTGTTTCCTTCAGGAGTCAAATTCCTCACCTCCTGTTTACACAGAAGCCCAGCCTTCTGAAGCTATGCCCTCATGACGGGATCATTGTCTGCTGATCACCTCTTTTCAGGGTCTCAATATCAAAGGCCTATCTGTATAAAAGAGAGACTAACCTATTCATGGGCATGATAGTTCTGGGCTAAGGCCGTGAAGAACTTGCAACCTCAGAAACCCCTGTGGTGAGGTTTGATGAGCTGACTCCTACCAGAGGCCCTGTTGGAGTTTTTGGGTTATCTCTGGTAGTGGTAGGGTGCATACAAGGTCTCTTATTGGTTTCAGTGGGTTTTCGGTAATGCTTTCACTTTCAGAATAAATGTGCTTGCTTGGGAAGAACTGTGTGGTAACTTGTAATGGCTGGCACTGCTATTCACAGCCTTTGGAGAGAAAGCAAAGTGCAGACGCTGGCGGGTTTATACTCTCTGGCTTATGGGGAATATCACAGTGCAGGCCGGGAACTGTGTAGCCTGGAAATGTTCCACTCTGGAAGGGGAAAGACGCAGGTCTCTGTTCAAAAGAGGTGACAGCTCTGGAACCAGGAGCCTGGAGTTGGTCCTGAGGGACTGCAGAGGTTTAAAGACAGCTACGCTTCTTTTTTTCTGTGCTCTTTACAGTCCTTTTGTGTCTTACCGAGTGTGTCTCTGGCTGCGCTCCTCAATCCTAGTCAGCAAGCATCTTCTAAGCACATTGTCTTCGTATTTATTTATAAATGCTTTTTATTTCTCCTCCTCTTCCCTCCCTAGCAGGTGATCTACTCTGCCACCCTCCTTCCCCAGCGGCAGAGTTCATTATTTGCCCAGAGAAAAGGCTCTCATTTAACTTCCATGCCTGTAAAGCTACGTCCCTGGTTTTTGTTATTGTGTTTTGTGGGTTTTGGGGGAGGGGGGAGTTGAGCATTTATTTATTCATTTATTTTGGTCCCTATTAGGAAATGCCTACAGAGAATGCATGGAAAACGGGACGTGGGCTTCCAAGATCAACTACTCTCAGTGCGAACCTATTCTGGATGACAAGGTCTGTATCTCTCTCTCCATTTTTTCTAGATGTCCTTTTTCTCAGCTTCCAGGAGAGGAAGGAGCCTCGTGTATGGTTTAAGTGTTGGTCTGGGACTCAGGAGATTGGGTTTCTATTTCTGTCACTGCCAGGGAACCCAGCGGGACCTTGGGCAGTTCATTTCCTGGGGGTGTCCATTTTTTTTAAATGGGGTAGAGGGCCACGTCCCTGCTTTGGTTCTGTCTGCCCATCAATCAGCCCTGTGACTTCCGCCCACGTTGATGTCCCCAAGCCAGCGGTGATCTAACTCAGTGTTTCTCAACCTTTTTTTTATAAAGTACCCCTTTAAAAAGTACCCCCAGTGCCTACAGTTTTCAGACACCCCAAATTTTTTCTACCATTGAAACACATTAGTTTAAACAACTTAATTGTAGCCAGGTGGACGATGACATTTTTGGGGGTAAAAAGTACAAAAATAATAAAGCGCTGTAAAACTTAACACAAAAATTCAGTTTTCTCCAAATTTCAGTTGTGTTGACATATCCCCCAGACTTCTCTCGAGTACCCCTAAGGGTACTCATCCCACTGGTTGAGAAACACTGGTCTAACTCACTAACAACCCTAAAGCCGCCGCCGCACCGACTGGCCACTCAAGTATGAACCCTGAGTCCTGCACAGGCATTTCAGCATGAATGTTTTTGGAGGGGCACATTACATACACCCGAAAGAAAGGTTCTTGGGACCCCCCGCCCACCGATTTCTCAGCATGCCTCTAATAGGGACACCCAGAAGCAGCTTCTCTTGGCAGTGGCACTCCATGTCCCTGCAGTCCTAGGAGGGAGGAAACAGCAAAGCAGAGACGTGCCTGCCAGCTCAGCTCCTTCCCCTGCTTCTGCAGTCCCAGCACTGCTGCCTGCTCTGAGGGAGAGGAGGGTGTAGGCAGAGGCAACCTAACCATCCAGCAGCAGGCTGCAGCTGGATGGTCGGGGGGAGGAGGAGCTCAGCGGGCAGCCAGTTGTCTGTTGCTTCCTCCCTCCCCAACCTGCAGAAGCACATGGAGATTTGGATGCCCTGATTGTCCCTGCCCCCTTGTGTATAACCCAGGTGGGTTTTTGCAGCCTGTCCTGCTGCAACCTCACTGCTATTGTTGCTCAAGCCACCTCGACTCAGGTATGTCCACCCATGCTGCAGGTGCACCTGGGATCGCAGCATACGCTTACCCTCTGTCTGGACTAGTTGGACTGTAGGCTCTTAGGGGCAGGGACTGCCTCTTCCTGTGTGCTTGTGCAGTACCCAGCCCAATGGGGACTGAATGTACTTTGGGACCAACAGCAGCTACTGTAATGCTATTACTACTAATAGTGATCTCTGTATATCGCTGACGTGCTTTTACCACCTAATCCTGCAAGGTACGTGGCATCTTTCGGTCTCAAGCATTCCTGGTCCTCATCTTCAATTTAGCCTCTGCAGCCGGAGGGGAAACTGGCGATAAACTAGCAGTGTAGTATTGTAGCAGACAAGTTGGACCGCACCTGTCTGTAGCAGAGCCAGCGCACCCTGTAATATGCCAGTGTGGACGGGAAACGTCATTCCTCGGTTCTGCAGGCTCCTTCACAAAGGCTGGAAGCTTTGTGTGAGATCCTGTCTGCTCAGATTGGCAACCTGGCCTTGTAGATGGAAGGGATGGGCCGCCTTGCAGAGAGTGCAGGTTCAAAGCCCCTGTGCCAGGTCCATCCTTTTTATGTCCTATTCGTAGTTTGTAAGCGGTGCCTCGGGTCTCCGCCCAGGGGTTGAATTTCGCTCTGGAAGCACAGGGATTTTCAGATTCTTCTTTGTTTTTCCTCTCCTCTGCTAGGGAGGCGCTAGGCCCTTCACAAACATTCGTGAAGGATGGAAGTCCCATCTGCCTAGAGGACTGTAACATCTCAATGAGCCCTCGTGCTAGCACAAGAGAAAGGAAAGGGAGGGATGCCCCAAAAAATAGCTGGCTCATGTTCAGAACTCAGTTGTTCACCCCAGCGTTTGGCTTTCGTTTCATGTCACTCGGTAGATAAGGTGGATTAAGGGTGGGGCGAAAGCAGGAAGCAATGGCAAAGGAGCCATGTTGCCAACCCCGTGTATTCAAAAATTATGAGTCAGAGGCCCCAGAACCCTGGGAGTGCGTTAGAAATCATGATTTTTACAATGAAAGTACCAGGCTGCTTTTCATTTGCCTGTGGGTTGCTTTCCGAGCCCTTAGGGATCCGCTCAAGTCATGTTTTCCAGCCCTTCCCTGCAACCCTCATGGGCGAGACGTTTACATTCGCCATAAAAATGAACCCTGAGATTGTCCCACGTTCACATGGCTCCCGGAGCCTGAAGAAAAGCATTGCGTGTTGTGAGACCCAGTAACACAGCAGGAGAAGCGGTTCGTGGCACTGAGGTAGCCAAGCAAGGGGAGGATTTGCGGCAGGCCTTGGAATTGGCATGTGAGAAATAGTGCCATGGGGGTGATGCGGTGCACATAGCCCTACCCAGTCTGGTTTTAATCTAGTTAGCTCAAGCACCGGAGCACTTGGTGGCATCAAGTCCATCCAGAATGCTGGGTCATGACTCATGAGATTAGCCTATGCTGAAGCCCTTGCTGGTGCCGTTTCACTGCTCCTGTACCAGGCTAGCTAAATTAAAACCACCTTGGATATGTCTGCGGTTCAGTCACAACCCCTGACTTTTATAGACCTGTCCTGAGATTGACTGGCACAGTGGATGGGGGACTCTGTTTGAGCATCACAGGTGGCATAGGGAAAAATTAGTCACCCGTGGAAGGAGACCAGGGATTAAGATTAAAGGAGTTAGCACAGCCTAGAGCAAAGAGAGAGAGGTAAGTTGGAACAAGTGTTCAGATGAAGGTAGGAATAGCGATGTACAAAGGCTTGAGGGTGATTTTAGGACAAGAAATAGGTTTCCTTTAACTTCAGGCAGGCGGGCCTGGTGCACGCAAGCCGCAATAATATTGTTTGCTGTTCCTGTCCAGGGAAACACATTCTAAAACCCACCTCTCCTTTTTCTTGCATGACTTTGAACAGTTAGCCTGCTTATGAAAGCAAATCCCGATGAGTTTTGTTTGCAGGGGTTGATGGATGTTACCACTGCAACAGGGGATTTTCTACTTTTGTTGTTTGCTTTAAAAGCTCACGGCTATGATAATACCATAAAACTTCTTAAACCACTGATTCCTTAAGTATATGAAAGCAGTGATTCTCCCCTCCCCCCCCTCGAACCCGCTGTGTGTGCAAAAGCTTAAAAACTCATTTAGTAGATCCTTAAAGGGTGGTGACAAACTTTATAAGTATTAAGGTTTATGAATATTCCTGAAATATCTAGCGGGTGCTCAGCTGTCAGAATAAAACGTGGGTTGGTTTCTGATCTGATGTGTTCCCCCCGGATTCCTTGTAATCCTCTTTTTGATTAAAGGTGGGATGCAGCCACCCGCATGTGCGATTGTCATTGAATAATATTAACAGATGCCACAGATTGGCGAGTTGGTGCTAAGTGACCACATCCATCAATCTGTTTTTAATAATAAAAGGTGCCATTGTTGGGCATGGATGCTTGTGCTCAAGAGGCTCCTAAATTCTTCTCTTCAAAGCAGCAGACCCGATTCTTCTAGTGTGACTGGCTCACCGGGAACAGGGCTGCAGATCTGCAGAGCCCAAAGCACAGCATGCTACAGCGGGTGCTAAAGTTAGCTCCCTTGCAGGGCCTCTTACAAACACACCTCCTCTGCTGAGGATGGCCTTTGGCATACACCCCAGGAGGGGGCTCCACAAAGACACATGCTTATCTTTACCCTCAGGAACGGTCCCATTGGGGCCCCGTGTGTAAATGGGGATGACTAGCACATCATACTCCAGCCACTCACCTTCCAAATTCCCCCCGATGGTAGGCGGTGCCCCTCCGCCTGCACTTTTAGGTGACCAGGCGTCATTATGATCTGATGGCTATTGAGTAGCATCCTGGGAAACTGATTTATGGTTTCAGCTCAGCAGAGAAACCTTGCCCATCGCTGGCCCAAAGACCCATTCTCGTTAGCAGGCAGGGCGAGAGGGTCTAAGGCACTGTAAAAGGGGACTTTCTGTAGCTGCACCTTTGCATAGGGCCAGTCCGGGCTTACTCTGTGTAAGCGTGGTGGGCGACCATGTTCTCACACGGCTAAGGGAGAGAAGTAGCTGCGTTAGGAGATAGAGCAGGGGCCAAACACATGTGGTGGTGTATCAGAATGGTACATGGGATGTCCTCGCCCCCAGAAGCCTAGAGGAGTATTTTCAGGGAAAACACGGAAGCCTCCAGTTAGCACAGGTGGGCTCCTAGCAAGTATAACTGTTTTCCTTTTGTCTCACAGGTCAATTCAAGCCAGCCCTTCCAGGGACTCTAGAGAACTTGTCTTGTGCAGTAAGACCAAGGCAGCTAATAGGGCCACCACTAGCAGTCAGGGCTCCTAGACATGACAGTACAGTGCAGGTACGGGAAGAAATCTGGACTGACCGGACATGCTGCAGAGGGGTTTAATGGGGGAGGTGCAAAGGTGGCAATTGCCCCAGGGCCTCGCAATTCAAAAGCTCCCTGCCTCCACCACAGCTACTGCAGCAGTGGCGGTGCTGGAGCCCTGGGCCCTTTAAATTGCTGCCGCAGCACCACACCACGGGCTGCAGGCAACATTGGGGGCTGAGGAGGGCACATGCCTGTGGTCCCAGCAGTGTTGAGAGCTGGCTGCCTCTGGCCACACCTCAAGCCCCCCCCCCCCCCCACCTTTCCCAGGGGCACAGTGGCTGTCAGCTCCCCTATAGGTAGCTTCCCTTTTTGCAGGAACTGTCTGGGGACTCAGCCAGCAGAAAATAAGATGCAGCTCAGGCTGGGAATTAAGCTAGGTTAAGAGGAGCTATGCAATCAGATCTTGAGTCATTGGCCATAATAGTGTGGAGAGATTAGGGAATCCAAACAGCTGAGAATGGAGAGTCTCTTGAAGGAAGAAAGGCATCGCACATTTGTTTGAAGTCAGGTTGTGAAGAGACCATTTGGACCAGCCCTGTGACTCCAAAACTCTGGGGCAGTTTTCCAGCACCTGGCCCCCATTTAACGGAGAGAGGCCGACTTGAAACACTGTCCACATGCCCATGTTCTCAGTAAACGATTATCACTCTGCTATCAGCCAATAGGTCCCATGCTCAAGAGGAGTGGTGCCTATCTGGTAGACAATGCTGATGTGATATGGCCATGTTTTTCTCCATACCTTGTGACTTCTCTTTATCCACTTGCCTTATGAGCCAGCATCAGGATTTTACCCTCGTATCTTCAGCAGTGCAAAAATGACATCAACTAATGGAGCTAAAGGAGTAACTCTATCTGGCAGCAGCAGTGGGTTGTTATCCTCTCTGTGCACAAGATTTGGGAAGGGAAGGGTTGGCACTGCAACATACAGTTAGAAATGTATTATATTAACAGACCTTTGTCCATCCAAACCCATTGACTGGGGGGGATGTTGGCCTTAGGAAAAAACATGTAAGCATTTTGCTACACCGGTACTGCTGTTCCAATTCTACCCATGATGTGAACTCTCGCATAGTCTAAGCAAGCTTGGCTTTACCACCCTATCAGCCTTGCATTGTACAGTCACTAATATTCATAGAATCACAGAACTGAAAGGGACCTCAAGAGGTCGTCGAGTCCAGTCCCCTGCCCTCATGGCAGGACCAAGCATGGTCTATATCAGTGTTTCTCAACCTTTTTTTATAAAGTACCCCATTTTCAAAAAAAAATTATAAGTACCCCCCCTTTTAAAAAAAATTATAAGTACCCCCAGTACCTACAGTTTTCAGAGACAAAAAATTTGTTTCAACCATTGCAACACATTTGTTTAAAGAACTTAATCGTAGCCAGGCGGGCGATGAAATTTTTGGGTGTAAAAAGTACAAAAATAATAAAGTGCTATAACACTTAAAACAAAAATTCAGTTTTTTCCAAATTTCAGTTGTGTTTATGTACCCCCAGACTTCTCTCGAGTAACCCGGAGGATACTCGTACCACTGATTGAGAAACACTGGTCTATATCATCCCTGATAGGTGTCCATCTAATCTGCTCTTAAATATCTCCAGTGATGGAGATTCCACAACTCCCCTAGGCAATTTATTCCAGTGTTTAAGCACCCTGACAGTTAGGAAGTTTTAATATAGTATGCTTCTCTCTATGGGTTCTGAGTTTGCCTTTGGGAAAAGGTGGGTCTCGGATTTGTGTCAGTGACAGCAAAGGAAGTCCTGATTCTTCTTTGGTGCCGGGGCTTGGAAAGGGGCTTCATATTCTTAAAGTTTCTCTTCCAAACAGTAACCCTGTACAACATGTGCAAAGTGAAAATAACAGTCATGATGCAAATGAGATGAGTAATATCTAATTTACAATGTAAGCTCTTCTGGACAGGAGGAAATATTCTATTCTTTCCAGAAAGTGCCTGGCACTCAAATGGCATTTCAGCATGAAATAAATGCTGTAATATATCGGGTCAGTGTATTTTACATGAATGATGCAAACTGCCATTTGATCTGTTAGGGACAATGCAAATTATAAGATTCCCCTCCCCTTTCCCCCTCCGTTTTTGCTTATCTGATGACAGGTATAAAGGATCAGGTTGAGTTTGATTCTTGTGTCTTTTCTTCCTCGGGGCTATTCAGAAATAGGTAGAATCATAGAATACTAGGACTGGAAGGAACCTTGAGAAGTCATCAAGTCCAGTCCCCTGCCCTCATGGCAGGACCAAATACTGTCTAGACCATCCCTGATAGACATTTATCTAACCTACTCTTAAATACCTCCAGAGATGGAGATTCTACAACCTCCCTGGGCAATTTATTCCTGTGTTTGACTACCCTGACAGTTAGGAACTTTTTCCTAATGTCCAACCTAAACTTCCCTTGCTACAGTTTAAGCCCATTGCTTCTTGTTCTATCCTCAGAGGCCAAGATGAACATGTTTTCTCCCTCCTCCTTATGACACCCTTTTAGATACCTGAAAACTGCTATCATGTCCCCCCTCAATCTTCTCTTTTCTAAACTAAACAAACCCAATTCTTTCAGCCTTCCTTCATAGGTCATGTTCTCTAGACCTTTAATCATTCTTGTTGCTCTTCTCTGGACCCTCTCCAATTTCTCCACGTTCTTCTTGAAATGCGGTGCCCAGAACTGGACACAATACTCCAACTGAGGCCTAACTAGCGCAGAGTAGAGTGGAAGAATGACTTCTCGTGTCTTGCTCACAACACACCTGTTAATACATCCCAGAATCATGTTTGCTTTTTTTGCAACAGCCTCACACTGCTGACTCATATGCAGCTTGTGGTCCACTATAATCCCTAGATCCCTTTCTGCCGTACTCCTTCCTAGACAATCGCTTCCCGTTCTGTATGTGTGAAACTGATTGTTCCTTCCTAAGTGGAGCACTTTGCATTTGTCTTTATTAAACTTCATCCTGTTTACCTCAGACCATTTCTCCATTTTGTCCAGATCATTTTGAATTACGACCCTATCCTCCAGATTAGTCGCAACCCCTCCCAGCTTGGTATCATCTGCAAACTTAATAAGCGTACTTTCTATGCCAATATCTAAATCATTGATGAAGATATTGAACAGAGCCGGTCCCAAAACAGACCCCTGTGGAACCCCACTTGTTATACCTTTCCAGCAGGATTGTGAACCATTAATAACTACTCTCTGAGTAGTTGAGGGTGACGCTCAAGGGGACTTCAGAATACAATTTAACTCTCCCTCCACACACACAGATGGACAGACAGACAGACAGACAGACACATAACTTAGTTCTCTCCAAGGATAGCATATGCACCGTATGCTGAAGACTTAAGGTAGATTTGATCATGAAAATGTTGCCGGCGGGGCTGTCTCTCTAGGGAGTTGCTGGCCCAGTGTTGTTTTGTCAGCACTGAGAAGGATATTTACTTCAGTTGGTGGGAAAATCATTCTTCAAAACCTTCATGCAGCTACCCCTGGTTTTTCAACTGAAAGGAGAATTTTTCACAAAAATTTTCATTTTGGCCAAAGGGGTTTTTGACAGAGAAATGAAATTGTTGAGGTTAGACAGCTGAGAACAACTGCTTTTTATCTCCCCCCTTCCTTTCTATTTTTTGCTTTTGCCATTTTGTGGGAACAAGTGTGAGGAGGAAAAAATGATAGAACTGGGGGAGAAATATCCCATACTGAAAATATCCCATAGTCAAAAACACTTAAAAATTCAATGAGAAATTGGGGCAAAAGGAAAAATTTCCTCTTCAAGTAAAGACTTTTTCAATGAAAAATCCTTCTACCAGTTTGTTTTAATACTGCATTTCTGCAACCCACTAGCATGGATGGATGTCTTTTTTCTGACTGCAGCTCACAGAGTAGTAATCTTGTATGTATTTGTTGTGGGAATCACAAAACTCATCCCATTGATTTCAGTGGGTGTATTCATGTGCTTAAAACTCGGTCTGTGTCTTCAGAGTCAGGCCCTAGCCGATTTTATTCTTACAATACCCTGAGACAGAGAGAAATGTACATAGAGCAAGAGCAAGTTAAAATTGGACTTAGAATTAGTCAGCTCCCAGCCCTGTGTTCAGATCACCAGGTTCCAACTCTTTCAAAACTTTATCAATTCATATAAGAGTTGGAAGGATCAGGCCCTTTGCTTGCAAAGTGCTTCAGTGACACAGAATATTATTTTCACGAGGAAACTTTAACCAATAGGGAAACCAGTCTGACCTTAATCCTGGCTACTAAACAGAAAAGTAATTTCACCGTTTCGTTTCCTGTCGGAATTGTGACTTTGTCATTCCAAAGTGTCCGTGCCTTTCACATCATGGCTGGCTTTAAGGTATGAAGATTTAAACAGTATAAGCCAGGCAATACTGAATCCTATTGAAATTCCACAGAAAAGTTCTGTTGGGCCAGATCTGTATAGAAAAAATTGCAAACTGAAACTTCCCTTGTGGGTAGAAGACCTGCATTTTTATGTCTGGACTATATACTTGGCTAATCCATAACTGTAGCCCTTGAGTTATTATTATAACATCATCTTAAAATCAAGAAAAGTAATTACAGTTTCCTAAACTGATTACGGTTCCTTAATGTCAATGTTCAGAGACTTGTGCTGATTTAATCATGTTATCTCTTTACCTCCAGAGGAAGTACGCACTCCATTATAAGATTGCTCTCATCATAAACTACCTGGGACACTGTATATCTATTGGAGCACTTATTGTGGCCTTCATGCTCTTCTTGTGCTTGAGGTGAGTTATCTATTCACAGTTCATTTTTCCTTGGTGTGTGATCATGTCATATTAATCAGTCCCTGGGATAATAGTCTCTGGATTGTATACAGTCCTGAAAAACTATGTGCATCTAATTCTTCCCACTGTGTATGCAGTTTCCACTGATTAGTGTATGTAGAAAGCATCAGTGATGTGCCACAGTGCTGAGGGATAAGAGCCCTGTTTGTATTCAGAAACACAACTCAATGATTTAATGCCAAGGCAGAGAACCTGTGGATGCAAAAAAAACTTGATAAGGGAACGATACGTGAGCTGGTATTCAAGTGGGTCGGTTGACCAATTGGCACGCCAGGGCATGGAAGTGAGGTGTGTTACATTCTAGCTGATCAGGAAGGTCCTGATCCAAAGCCCATTGGGGTTGGTGGGCATCTTCCCATTGACTCCGGTAGGTTTTGGATCATACTTTCCCTGTTCCGTTGTTCCTGTTAGATGGGATGAGCACTCTAAATGTGCAGGATTATGCCACCCCCACGGACTGGCCTGCAAAGAATAAACTTTGACCCTAAATTTCAGCTTCCCTTGGCACTTGCACGCTCAGAGAAAGCTCTATACGTTGGTGCTTGAGAGAATGATGCAGGAGCCCACCCGTGAGACAGACAAGAGTCTCCCACTCAAGATCCTGTAACTGGGCGAATTCTCTGTTTTGGTCACTGTCCTTTGAAGAGAACCCTTGCTGGCAGAATCCCTGTTAATTTCTGCTCAGTCCCTCCACCAGCCTGGCTGGCTCCCTGAATGTGCGTGCGTCTAATCCTCTGCATGCAATCAGGAGCTGCATGCACAAACGGGGCATGAGCCAAAGAACTCAGAGGCGTCTTTCCACAGATGTCAGTAGAGCGAGCCCATTGTTTCCATTGGGACAGCTATTGACTTCCTCCACTTTTTACGGTGCTCAGAAATTTTAAGTAGGGACCGTGTATAAACTGAATAAGGGCCTTCGGGTTTCTGTTCTGTGAACCTAAGAACATAAGAATGGCCATACTGAGTCAGACCAAAGGTCCATCCAGCCCGGTATCCTGTCTGCTGACAGTGGCCAATACCACATGCCCCAGAGGGAGGGAAAAAACAGGTAATCCTCATGTGATCCCTCCCCTGTCACCCACCTCCAGAGAAACAGAGGCTAGGGACACCATTCCTACCCATCCTGGCTAATAGCCATTGATGGACCTAATCTCTGTGAATCTATCTAGCTTTTTTTTTAACTCTGTTAAAGTCCTAGCCTTCACTGCATCCTCTGCCAAGGAGTTCCACAGATTGACTGTGTGCTAAATGAAGAAAATCTTCCTTTTGTTTGTTTTAAACCAGCTGCCTATTAATTTTTTTGGTGACCCCTAGTTTATATTGTGGGAATAAGTAAATAACTTTTTCCTTATTCACTTTTTCCACACCAGTCATGATTTTATAGACCTCGGTCATATCCCCCCTTAGTCGCCTCTCTTCTAAGCTGAAAAGTCCACACCTTTTTAATCTCTCTTCGTATGGGACCCGTTCCAAACCCGTTCCAAAGGTTCTTCTACCACTATCATCACTGGCCAGCCAGGGCCCAAGAGTAAGGGGAAGTGAGTCACTAAAATTAGTTACAAGCTCTCCTCTATGGGAGCAGGAGAGGTTTCCACCATGAGATCAAGGCGTGGGAAAGGATATGGGACTGCTGGGAGAACATGGTGCAGTGGGAGAAATAGTTGAAAATAACAACCGGTTGACATTACATCATGAACTATTTTCAGCTGAGAGCCATAGTTGTGTATGTTTTGGTTGGGGATGGGAATGGCGGGTTTTTTTCATGAAGATAGTGGGAATGAATATTGCTGCAGTATTTGGCCCATCATATGGTGGACTCATACTTAAGGTCCTTGAACCATTCTATAAAGAGCAATGACTCTATCATCATTATCTCTACTGCCCCTCCCCAACTTCTCCATGCTTACATAGTGGTCAAAAAAATATTAACATCAGATATATCTGAGAGCGCTCCAAGAACGGATCTGACATTTCAACCTTCCAGACTCTTTCTTCACTATTTTTATATCACTAATCATCATAACGTCTGGGCACCTTGATTAATTTATATCTAATAAAAGATGCAAATAATTCATTCCCTCTCTGAATCTAAATCTTTTATAAATGCCTAAGTAAATAAGGAAGCCTCAATTAGATAATGCTTTATAAATGTATAATTTGCCTAGCTTCTAATACAGAAGTAACCTAGTTGCTCTCCTCTAAATTAGTTTTCTGCCTTGAATTCAAGCCTTGAGCCAAGCAGTCAATGTCAGAGTTTTGTATTAAAAATGAATGCAGTATTTTAGTGGTTTCAGTACTATATAGGTTATTATACCATGTTCCTCACCACAGGATCTGCTACCTTGTAGATGCCTAAAATATGGAATATTAAAGGATTTTAAAATGATCATCTATTGTACTCTACAATGCAAACATGGGTCACGTTAGTATCAAAAGTACCAACATTGCCACGGACCCTTTGATCTCAATGGAGTTGCCCTCAAAGCAGCTAAGTATCTGGTTCATTGTTCATGACCCAGATTCTGTTTGAGCAATAGTTCCTTTTCTTTTTCCCCTGAGACATTTCACGCATTTACCTGGAAAATTAGCTCTACAAGCAAAAGAATGGTGGCTTTTTTCTCTTTTCTTTGTTTTGGGTTTTATTCTAGACGTATGTGGGCACTGATTAAGTAGGGGAAAGAAGGGAATTCAGAGTATTCTTTCATACGTTAGGCAGAACCAAATGCAATGAATAGTAGTAGAACCATCAACCAGAACCTGAGCATTATTAGCTGTTTTTTCTCTTCTCCTTTTCCCTCTACCACTCCATGTTCTTAGCTCTGTGACCCTTTTTACCCTGGCACATCTGCTCCCAAGCCACAGTTGTCATGGACGGGAGGTTCACACGGACGGGGAGCATTCTATTGAACTTCTTCTCCATCTTCTTATTCCCAGTCTATCAGCTTTTCCTTTGCTCTGGCAAGACAGGTAGAAGCTGGTAGTGAATTACAAGTCAATGCCATCTGATGACTCTTCATAGGCCTTCATGAAATAGGGCAGGGACTGTCAGTTGAGTACGCAATGAACCAGCTGTCCCTAGCAGTGAAGCCAATGCTCCAGTGGGCAAAGAGGTTAAACTACTCTCTTATTTCTTAAGGTGGTCTTTCAGGGCATGTCTACACTAGGAAACTATCTTGAAATTAGTAAATTGGATTTAATAACTCCTGAAATAACAAAAATCAAAATATTTAAAAAACAACAAATAGTCTAGTAGCACCTTAAAGACTAACAAAACATGTAGATGGTATCATGAGCTTTAGTGGTCAAAACCCACTTCTTCAGATGACTGGAGTATTAAAAGTCCAGATCCAAGAATAAATAAGGGAAAGGGTGGGGAAGGAAGAGAAAAAAAAAGGAGAAAAAAGACAGTGAATAGATTGTTCAAGTTACAAGAGGCTGATAAGAACAATTAGCACCTCGGTTGTTCGGTTGGTCGGTCAAGTCATTGGGATGTGGAAGGTAGTGTGCGAGCCAGCTGATATGTCTGCTCATTCCATTCTGATAAGAATTAAATTTGTGAATGAAGTTAAGTACCAACCCTTCCCGGTGTATTTGGCTTCTTTGACTCTCTGAGCCCCAGGGCAATTTTCCCCTTTGCCGTCCCCTCCCCGTTGGTGGGCCTGTATTCTGGGCCTGATTATTACACACCTAACCCATCCCTCTGTAAATACCAATTGTACTGACCTATAACTATGTACAGCTCGCTGAATCCTGTTAGAAGGGGATTTGTGCAAAAAGAAATAGAATTTGTTGGTACACCTCACTTTAGTGTAGGCCAGAAAGGAAAAACTCCTAATTCTCACACATTAAAATGTGGCTCATAGCAGAGTTGTTGACTCGAGTCCCATGACTTGAACTCGAGTCCTACTTAAGTTGCCTAGGTGACTCGACTTGAGACTCGACTCGGGTTCATTGTTTGTGACTTGAGACTTGCTAATTTTGTTAAATCGACTTGGTGAAAAAATTGTCTGAAAATGCCGATATTGATGGCTTGTACACAAGTGACTTGATATTTTTTAAATTGAGACTTGAGACTCGACTTGGGATTTGACTCGAAAGTGACTTTAGGGACTCAAGACTCGACTTGAGACTTGAACTGTAGTGACTTGAGACTCGACTTGGACTTGACAATGACAACTTGAAGACAACACTGGCTCATAGTACCCTGACCCACGATGGGATGACTCTACTAAGCAGATGATTAAAACGGCCATCACCCCTTCTTCTCCGCTGCACATCCCCTTCCTCTTGGTGAAGTGAGGGGAAAGATCCTGAACTAGAGTTGCCGGCTTTCTAATTGCACCAAATGCAACACCCGAGCCCCCTTCCCTGAGACCCCGCCCCTAGACGTGCTGACGGACGCCACCAGGGTCCCTTTTCACTGGGTGTTCCAGTTGAAAACCTGGCAACCCTATCCTGAAGTGGCCAGGCTGTGAGAGCAACCTGGGTAGCCCAGAGCTGCAGAGAAGCTGAAGCAGGAGCTGCGTGGAGAGCTGGTAGCTGGAGAGAAGCTGAATTCCAAGCAGAATCCACAGGAACTATATGCAGAGCTGCCTCCGGACCAGTCAGTGACTGCTGGACACGACAGCTGGGTGCAAGTTGGGGTAGGACTTGTGAGGCAGGCGCAGTGGCTGTGCAGGGAGCCAGTACAATGGGGCCCCAATGAGAGAGACAATGGAGCCTGGCTTGGAAACCTGAATACTCCTAGTTGTTTGATTAGACACTGGACTGAAGAGGGCACCCAAGGCAGTAGGCCGGAAACGTCCTCTCTCTCTGCTGGACTGCCCAGCAGGCCCAAACTGGAGCCACTAGTGCTCACCTGGAGCTGTCACTGTTTATGCCTCTGTGCCAGGGTATGTGCAACCATCCCTTTCCTATCAAATGACCCTTTCCCTTAGCCATGTGTCTGAGTGGCTTTTGGGAACCCAGCAGAGCTATCAGGTACACTGTGTGACTTCATGTGGTGGCATACCTAGCATGTTACTGGCACCCGAGGGGGTTGGCAGCCATTACAATGGAATTTAATTCTCTTGTTGTCTGTCACACTCACATCTCTGTAACTTTCTTTCTTTCTTTCTTTCTTTTCTTCAGAATCTGAGGAAGTGAGTTGTAGCTCACAAAAGCTTATCCTGTAATACCCTAATAAATCTGTTAGTCTTTAAAGTGCCTCCCATCCCCTCCTCACCAGATATATTAATCAGAATGGGCTCTTCTGCTGGGAATTGTGAAATGATGCTATCTCCCATAGTGGGTATCCCAACTGGTGCTGCTTGCACCATTGGGTATTCTGAATGGGCAATGCATCCCAGTGGGGATTACTGAGTGGGCAGTGACTCCCTTACAAGCAACTCTCCATCTCATATCAGTGGTCCTTACCCTCAGGTACTCTGTGTGGGACCATCTTCCCTTCCCACCAGACTTCTTGTAATTCCCTGGTGTAACCCAGAGGCACTGAGTCCACTGACAAGGGAGAGTGACGTCTGCTCTGGAGGCTTAGGCAGTTGGCTTTTAGCTCATGCTGGAGCAGCGCATGGCTTTAGCCCCTAAGGTCACAGGTTCAATCTCTCCTGCAGATGATCCGGGCCTGTGGGCTTTACACTTGTATGATGCTTCTCTTCCTGTAATACTTGGGTGTGGTGTGAACTTGCAACAGGAAAGCTGTCAATGAGAATTATTAGCACTGATCAATGCCATGGCCACTGACACCAGAGGGACAGGAACCAATGAGGTTACAACTTTGGCTCTGGGGAAAGTCTGCCTTGTTGCTGTGCCACGTTTGGGTGGTAGAAATCTGGACATTTTGAGAACTCTAGGTGGCAAAGGGAAACACGAGCTCACGTTTTCCATGAGTCAGGCTCCAGGGCTATGTCTACACTGCAGAGTTTTTGCACAAAAACAGCTGGTTTTGCGCAAAAACTTGTGGAGCGTCCACACTACAAGCCCATTCTTGCGCAGGAAAAAGTACGGTAAAGCATAAGAACACAGGGCTTTTTGCACAAGAGTTATTCCTCTCCCCACGAGGAATAAGCCTTTTTTGCGCAAGAGCTCTTGCACAAAAAGGCATGTGTGGACAGGGGTTTCTTGCACAAGAAACCCCTATGGCTAAAATGGCCATGAGAGGTTTCTTGTGCAAGAGAGCGTCCACACTGCCATAGACGCTCTCGCACAAAAGCACATCTCTTACGCAAAAGCACATGGTAGTGTGGACGCGCTCTTGCACAAGAACTTTTTGCAGAAGATCTCTTCCGCAAAAAGGTCTTGCGCAAGAAGCCTGCAGTGTAGATGTAGCCTAGGTGTTTACAAGGAAATGAGCAAAGTCTGAATGTGCTCCTTGCTGTGGAACTGCAGCCAGGTTTGCTGAGGGCGGGGGAATGACAAAGGAGGCAATTTCCCCAGGGCCCGACCATTCAAAGGGTACGTCTAGATTACATGCCTCTGCCGACAGAGGCATGTAAAATAGGCTACCCAACATAGTCAGTGAAGCGGGGATTTAAATATCCCCGGCTTCATTAAAATAAAAATGGCTGCCACGCTGTGTCGGCTCAGCTGATCGTCGGCACAGCACCCGAGTCAAGACGCGGATCAGTTGACAAGGGAAGCCTTTGTTGACCGCTCCCTTATGCCTCGTGAAACGAGGTTTACGGGAGCGGTTGACAAAGGCTTCCCTTGTCGCTGTGCCGACGATCAGCTGACCCAGCACAGCGTGGCGGCCATTTTTATTTTAATGAAGCCAGGGATATTTAAATCCCTGCTTCATTGACTGTGTTGGGTAGCCTATTTTACATGCTTCTGTTGGCAGAGGCATGTAATCTAGACATACCCAAAGGGGCCCGGAGGTCCTGGCCATTGCGGCCGCTGTGGCAGTGGTGCCAGACAATGCCCCGGGCCCCTTTGAACTGCTGAAGGAGCGCCAGAGTGCCGCTTTGTGTGGCTGTGAGGACCGTGGGTGGGTCAGTGCCACGTTCTGGGCAGCACTCGGGGCTGACTGTCCTTGGGCCGGCCCTTTCTAGGGGTGCAGAGCCAGCCCCCCACCTTGCCCAGGGGTCAGCAATGGCTTCCGGCCTCATTGAGAGCAGCCTTACATTTTCCTGGGACTTTATCAGCCCCACCCAGAAATCCTCCTTAGCCCACCCTTCGTGCTGCGGTGATGATTTGAAGGGGAGGGAGGCGGTTTTGCTCGCCTAACAAAGTTACTGACCTTGTGCAAGCAGTATTGTACCAACCTGGTGCAAGTGTGGCCCGGCTGTCTAGTGGCTGGAAGAAGACGCATTAAGTACTTATCGAGCTGGTCTCATTTTTTCCTACCTCTCAAACTTTTGCCTTTTTTTTTTTGCAAAATATTTCAAATGGTTTTCAGGAAAAGCGTTTGCCATTTTCCAGCCAGCTCTGTTTCTGTGGTACGTCTGGACTAAAATAGAGAGCCACAGTGTGGATGTGGCTGGCCCAGTCAATGGGCTCAGACTGCAGAAATAAAGACTGCAGGGTATGTAACCATATACCTGAGCGTGGCAGACTGTCACCTCTAGTGGCACTGAGACCACTCATGGAGAGAATGAGTCTGCTCTACAGCCTTAGCTGAGCGCCAGCTGGCTTTTTGCTCAAGCTGTAGAGGCTCCTGCACTAAGCTCAGTGGTCCCAGGTTCAGTTCCACGTGTAGGCAACTGGGGCCTGGCCTCAGAAACCCATTAAAGAACTAACCAATTTTTCCCTTCAGCACCTGTGATAAGAGTCTGTGTTTTCTGGAAGCACAAGGCCCTGATCTATGTTCCCCCAAGTGACATGTATCCCTCTGACTGACTCTCAATCAGTAGGCTGCTGAGAAAATGGTGACAGTGGCTGGACTATGACTGGTGAAGATAAAGTGGCATAGAAACCAGTCAAGGGAGAGGTAGAGCTTCCCTGTGAAGATGACTTAATAGCATGGAACACTAGGACATTGCAATAGCAAATGTTGAACATTAAGGCTACGTGTACACCAGTGTTTCTTAAACTGTGTTCTATGGCACACTGGTGTGCCGCGAGGCAGTCAGAGGTGTGCCACAGAGAACAACAGAATTCAAAATGACTGCCCTTAAAGGGGCAGGTGACTTTTTTTTCTCAATAACTTTCCCCTGACCCTTTTTTCCCCTCAATAACTTTGCCCCCAACCCTTTTCTCCCCGATCTTTTTTTTTTTCTCAACAAAAAATCCTTGGTGTTCCTCATAAAAAAAATTATTGTTTGGTGTTCCTCTGTCTTAAAAAGTTTAAGAAACACTGGTCTACCTAGAAGGTTTTTGCGCAGAAACCTGTGGAGCGTCCACACCTCAAATGAGCTCTTGCGCAATTAAATGGGCAGTTAAATGGCAGAACAGAGGATGTTTTCTGCCGTAGGTAAACCTCCTTTTCTGAGGCATAACTGCTTTTAGCGCTACAGCTATTGCGCAAGAAGGCAAGTGTGGACGCTCCAGAGGGGTTTCTTGCGCAAGAAACCCCTATGGGAAAAAGCACAGGTGCTCTCATGACCATTCTGTGAATGGCAATCAGAGCTTTCATGGATGCAAGAGCATCCATGCAGTGTGCACACTCCCTTGCGGAAAAGCACATTGCTTTTGCGATGTGCTTTGAGGTGTGGACATGCTCTTGCACAAGCAGATTTTGTGCCAAAACTCTTGTGCAAAAACCTTGCAGTGTAGACGTAGCCTAAGGGATTTACCAAATGTGCAGAGACATTGCACAGTTAATACTGACTAAGATGTAAAAGTACACCCCATTCAATGAAAGCTGATAGACCCGGGTCATCATCAGGTGGGAGGCTGTAGAGTAGACGTCCCTCTCCCTTGTCAGTGGTCTCAGTGCCTGTGGGTTACAATAGCAATAAAGGCTCAGATATTTATGCATCCTTCTGTACAGTAGCACTCACTCTGCAAGGAAAAAGAGCAATTCCCTCTGAAGGATGCAGTGTAGCAGGTGTGTGCTTTATACTGTTCTCTCGCTAACCTCATTTAATCCACTTCTGTCTGCCAGGTATTATAGCTGGGTATGAAAAATGGAGATGGTCTTAAATGGTAACTTAAACAAGTGGCATATTTGAGACTCGGTTGCAAAAGCTGGCAGTGCCAAGATGTGTTTCAAAAAATGCTCTGGGTCAGTCCGAGACTGAGCACTGAGATTGCAGGCTTAGGAATCCAGAGTTCTGCTCAGTCCATTATGTGTTTGTTGAAGGATCCCCTCCTGCTACAAACTGAAGGAAAGATGTTTGGATCTCTGCAAAGAAATGGTGCCTCATTAGAGACTAGAGAGGCATTGTCACAAACTTTTTTTGTTGGGAAACAAAAGGGCTGAAGTTCTCATAGCACATACAATGCAGTGTGGTCTAGTGGCTAGGGTTCTGTCCGGGAAATCTGAGTGCTAATACAGTACTTGCTCTGCCACATACCTACTCTGTGACCCTGGTCAACTCACTTTGTCTTTCTCTTGCCCCTCTCATCTGTCTAGATTGTAACTTTCTCCAGGCTGGAATCGCCTGGTTTTATGTACAGCACATAGCACAGTGGGGTTCTAATCAGACTTGGGGTATCTAAGTTCTACTGCAGTATGAATCATTAATAGTGTATATAGCAGGGCTGTGTTAATGGACTATAAGCCAACTCTAAAACAATAAGATTTTTTAAAACTTCCTAGCTAATTTTAGTTCAGTTCTACTAGTGTTATCAACACGGGAAGTGCTAGTGTAGACAGGGGTGCCAGCCTTTTAAGCACCAAAATGGATAGGACTGCACTGGGTAAGATTAGATGGCACATTTCCTAAAATGCCAGAGGCCCATCTACACCCATCCTCCCCCTGTTGCTGATACCCATGGAGCTAAACTAGTCTTAGGAATGCTGGGAAAGTTTCTGCAGTATTTCCCTGGCATGGCCGAAGTCGAAATTTCAGTTTTTACCAAGATGGTGGAAGTAAATCTGTGCCTGAGGGCATTGTTCATTGTACAAAAGACGTTACCATTAGGCAATGACTCTCAGTCAGGGACACTTGGGGGTATGTCTACACTTGCCCCCTAGTTCGAACGAGGGAGGCAAATGAAGCATACCGAAGTTGCTAATGAAGCGCGGGATTTAAATATCACGAGGAGTAACAGTTAAATCGAGGGAAGGGTTTCCGATCGAACTACCGCGTCTACACGCAGCAAGTTAAATCGGGCGACCGGCATTTTAAAATGGCGACCAGCCGCGAATATACTAATGAAGCGCGGGATATTTAAATCCCGTGCTTCATTAGCAACTTCGGTATGCTTCATTTGCCTCCCTAGTTCGAACTAGGGAGCAAGTGTAGACATGCCCATGGAGATCTTCCAGAGGATACATTAACTCATCTAGATATTTGACTAGGGTGTTTTTTTTAAACAGGTAGCATAGAAAGCACTAGTGAAGTCAGTGCACACTAAAATTTCATACAATGAGTTGTTTATACTATACACTGAAGTGTAAGTACAATATTGATATTCCAATAGATGTGTTTTATAATTATATGGTAAAAATGAGAAAGCAATTTTCCAGGAACCGTGTGCTGGGCCACTTTTGTATTTTTATGTCTGATTTTCCAAGCAAGTCGTTCTGAAGTGAGGTGAAACTTGGTGTACACAAGACTAATCAGACTCCTGGAAGGGATACAGTAGCTGGGAAAGGTTGAGAGTCACTGACATGAGGTATTTACAAGGCCATTCTTACAAATGAGGGGCCCTCTGCAACTGAGGGTCCCCCCTTGCAGCTTCTGCCAGGGTCCTGGTGCTTCCTTCCCCCTCCCCCATTCCGTGGCTCCTGATGGAGGCCTGGTGCTTCCGTCCTCCCGCTCCCTGCAGATTTCCAGGAGTCAAGGGCTTCCTTGGGGATGAAGTGGAGCTACAGAGGCTGGGGGCTCCTCTCTGCCATCAGTCCAGTTGTTGCTGGCTAAGAGGAGCCCATGAGGGAGGGGACAGGGAAAAGCCCTGCAGCAGCCATAGGTGCCTCAAATTTTCAGGTGCCCTACACAGCCACGTATTTCGTGTATGCCTAGGGACAGCCCTGAGTGTGACAGGGTGCGGTCACAGAAGATCCCTTGGGAGGCTTCCTGGCATGCTGGCAAGGCCACCTCCACTTCCCTTCCTGATCTCTGGGGCTTCTCACCGCTCTGTCCTGCTGGGCCAGCTCCCTGATCTCCCCCAGCCAAGGCACAGAGCTGAGATCAATGCCTTGCTCCCCTTCCCCCAAGAAGCAGTACAGACACTAAAACTCTTCAGGTCCAAGGAAAATGCAGTTTTGGGCCCAGCTTCCCAGGATACCACTCCCCAAATGGGATCAGAACCCCAAATGAATTATTTAGGCAAGCCCCCTTTAGCAATGAAAGGATGTACACACTGGTTGCTCCCCCAGGTAACAATTATTTACACTGGACTTGATAGTAAATAAAAGTGATTTTATTAAGTGCAAGCAGTAGGATTTAAGTGGTTATAAGTGAGAACAGGCAGAGCAAAGTAGATTACAAACTTAAAATAACAGAAAACACTTAGCTAATTCTAACACGAAAACCTCTGTACAAACTTCTTACAAACTTACCCTAAAACTGTTCTTTTTCCAGCTAAGCCTTCCAACCAAGGAAGCTCCTTTCCCCTGGGGTCTCTGGTTCACTTTCTTGGGAGTGCCCCAGGCCGAAGACAAAGAAACTCCTGTTTCCTATTGTTTTATAAATTCTACTTTGGGTGGGAATTCTGTTTCTACATTCCACCTTTCCTTCCATTAGTTGGTCCTGGACATCCAACACTCTGGTCATCTGAAGAAGTGGGCTGTGCCCACGAAAGCTCATGATACCATCTACATATTTTGTTAGTCTTTAAAGTGCTACCAGACTATTTGTTGTTTTTTTAAGTTCAGCCCCGATTAGTTAGGGTAGACATGTGACTTCCTCAGACCAACCACTGCTAAGATTTAGAGGACAAAGGAGATTGTTTACAGTTGGTCATCTAGACATTGAGGGTAACACCCTTGATAGCTATCATTTGCACATTTAAAACCGTAAAGCATTTCATATTCCATATATCTAGCTTCACACGCAAGAATGATGCATACACCAAAATAAGATATACAGCCCCAGTGGATTAAGACATTAAGGTTGATAGGTTACATGAGGCAGTTTGTCCAAAGCATCTTTGAGTTATGCATATTTGTTTCCATAAGTCCATTTCATAAAGCATGGGGGGTCTGTCACACTGAGTATTTATGAAAAGAGTTAATATTGTCAAACCTGGGTCCCTAAAATTAGACAGTTATGGAGAAAAGCCCTGGTTGGCTTTTTGCTCCAGAGAGGTTGAGTGCTTTCAGCTCTTACTGACTTCAGTATAGATGTAGATGTTCAGGTATACACGCACAGTGTTTTATTGTATCTAATCTAATTGTAGGGTTTTAGCCTGCCACTCATCAGCATAGTATCTGGATGCCTTCCAAGTAAAATCAAGAGCAATTGCAAAGTCCCTGGTGGACTCTACAGTATCTCTGGCACTTCTTCCTGTATGGAGTTAAAAAAAATCTGCTGAGGGTATTTATTAGCTTGCTTTATTTGCCTGATTTATTTGTATTACTGTTTAAAATGAATTTTGCAAGGGGTGTTTGAGTAGCTGGGGGTATCAGTGTGGAGAATGACCTTGTACAGATCTCTTCTATCGGCTTTTAAAATTGTGCTGTATTGTTAGTAGAACTCGTAACACAGATGACACATGCAAGAATTTTCTGGTGTGTATATAAAAATATGAGCTAATATAATATAATTAGTGATGTTCTTATTGAGAGCAAAAGGCATAATCTGTGCAATCACTGCTCTGCTATGAAATTAACGTTCTCGGATCCACTTCTGCATAGAACGATGAGACGATAATGAAGCAGTGCCGTGTCATGCACTCAGATGCAGCACATTAAAGAAGTCATGGGACAAAACCAGCCTCCATGTTAGAAGACAGCGTGCGGTTCTGCATTTCCAGCTTTACAGCTTGTCTATTACAGCTTTATAAATCATACTTTCTTAAAACACATGGTAATGGATGCTACCTGGACTGATAACTGTAGTGTATGGCAACAGTGTAATGTATTAGCTAAGTCTGATGCAATGCATCCGTTAACACTGCCTATCTGACCCTCACACATTCAAGGGCCTTACACACTCCATGGCTCCTTGGAAGTGGTGTTGGTACTTTGTAGTTGTCTAGATTCTGCTAAGTTGAGTTGCATAGGCCGGCTCCGTGGTTCCGGTTTGCTTTGAATAGGTCATGGTCCCGATTCAGCAATCAGCATAAGCAGCTGCTTGAGTCCTTTCCTATTCGGCAAGCCCCTTACACGCCTGCTGCAGTGCCTTGCCGAGCTGGGGCTATGTTCCCAGTCTGACTGCTCATGCGGCGGCTTGTAAACATGTTTTCTTAGAATTTCCCATTGTAAAAATCCATCTGTTTAGGAACTGCCATGTTCCTCTGTTGGACTATTTTTGGAACTTAAACTATGGGGATGCTTTCAAAGGCAATTTAACCCTTTTGTTTCCAAAGAGCAGAAACCCTCCATGTATAACCATCCCCAACTGTCTGTCCTGCTGAATTCCTTATTGTTCACTGTCCTCCTGGCTGGTGGCACATAACTTCTTTCTAATGCATCCATAGCTATGTGCTCTCACCGGCTGGCATGGTGAGCCAGTAGTGCTTCTGGGTCTCCTTGCCTGTCCTCTTAGCTCCTGACTGATTCCTCCACACATGCTTCAGTGTCCCAGTTCTCTGACTTCTTTCCTCCAGCGAGCTGCTCCTGTTCCTTCATAGAATCATAGGGCTGGAAGAGACCTCAGGAGGTCACCAAGTCCAATCCCCTGCCCAAGGCAGGACCAATCCCAACTAAATTATCTCAACCAGGGCTTTGTCAAGGCAGGACTTAAAAACCTCTAGGGATGGAGATTCTACCACCTCCCTAGGTAACCCATCCCAGTGGTTCACCACCCTCCTAGTGAAATAGTTTTTCCTAATATCCAACCTACACCTCCTCCACTGCAACTTGAGACCATTGCTTCTTGTTCTGCCATCTGTCACCACTGAGAATAACCTCTCTCTATCCTCTTTGGAATCCCCCCCCCCCTTCAGGTACATGAAGGCTACTCTCAAATCCCCCCCTCACTCTTCTATTCTGCAGACTAGATAAGCCCAATCCTTCAGCCTCTCCTGGTAGGTCATGTGCTCCAGCCCCCTAAGCATTTTCGTTGCCCTTTGCTGGACCCTCTCCAATGTGTCCACATCCTTTCTGTAATGGGGGGCCCAGAACTAGGTGCAATACTCCAGATATGGCCTCTCCAGTGCTGCATAAAGGGGATATAGTGAGCAGGGTTGGCCGCTCACTGATCCCGAGGAGGAAGAACCCCTCTCTGAGCCTTGGTGGGCTGAGACGGAGCGTGCCCCTTCAAGTCCATACAGGGCCTAGGGGAGGGGCAGGAAGTATAAAAGCCGTGCCCAGAAACTCAGTAGGGGGCCAGCTGTCGGAGGGAGCAGAGGCCTACCCTAAAGATGCTGAGGAGCTGGCCGAGGCAGATGATTGGCCCGGGCCACTAGGCCCAGGCCTTGAGGAGGAGACCCTTTTCTCCCTGCACCTAAACTTGGACCAGACAGACCCTGTGAAGCCGCCACTGCCTGGGAGCCAGGTACAAACTGAGGGGGAGTCCGGAAGTGGCCCAGGGAAGCGGGGGATGGTCAGGTGGACCTGATCACCCTTTAAGACATGTCAGCGTGCTTCAGAACGGATTCCCTGCTGGACACCAAGGCTGCCACTGCTAGGGCCCTGGGCTGGGACACAGTGGAGTAGGGAGGGCCCGCGTCCCCCCGCTACCCTTCCCGCTTGTGCTGTGAAAACTGTGTGTTTGCCTGTCCTGCCCTGAACCAGAGCCTGGGCCACCATTCGTTTTAAAGGGGCTGCTGGGCTAGGAGGTACAGGCCCGAGCACTAGGCAGGGACTCAGGACTGAGTGAGAACTCTTACAGGGGAATAATCACGTTTCTAGATTTGCTGGAAATGCTCCTTCCAGTGCACCGTAGTATTCTATTAGCCTTCTTGGCTACAAGGGCACACTGCTGACATATCCAGCTTCTCATCCACTGTAATCCACAGGCCCTTTTCTGCAAAATTGCTGCTTATTCAGTTGGTCCCCAGCCTATAGCAGTGCTTGGGATTCTTCCATCCCAAAACCAGGACTCTGCACTTGTCCTTGTTGAACCTCATCAGATTTCTTTTGTCCCAATCCTACAATTTGTCTAGGTCACTCTGGACCCTATCCCTACCTTCCAACGTATCTACCTCTCCCCCTAACTTAGTGTCATCTGCAAACTTGCTAAGGGTGCAATCCGTCCCCTCAGCCAGGTAATTAATAAAGATGTTGAACAAAACCAACTCTTGGGGCATTCTGCAACCACCAACCAGACATTGAGCCGTTGATTACTACCCATTAAACCTGACAAGTTAGGCAACTTTCTATTTACTTTACAGTCCATTTATCCAATCCATACTTCCTAACTTGCTAGCAAGAATACTGTGGGAGACTGTATCAAAAGCTTTGCTAAAGTCAAGGTATATCACATCCACTGACTTCCCCATGTCCATAGAGCCAGTTACCTCATTATAGAAGGCAATCAGCTTGCTCAGGCATGACTTGCTCTTGGTGAATCCATGTTGACTATTCCTGATCGCTTTCCCCTTTTCCAAGTGCTTCAAAATGGATTTATTGGGGATCTCCTCCATGATTTTTACAGGGACTGAGGTGAGGCTGACGGGTTGTAGTTCCCTGAATTGTCCTTCTTCCCTTTTTTAAAGATGGGCACTACATTTGCCTTTTTCCAGTCATCTGGGACTTCCCCCGATCTCCATGAGTTTTGAAAGATAATGGCCAAAGGCTCTGCAATGACATCTGCCAACTCCCTCAGTACCCTTGGATGCATTAAAACTGGCCCCATGGATCTGTGTATGCCCAACTTTTCTAAATAGTTCTTAACCTGTTCTTTCTCCACCAAGGGCTGCTTGCCTCCTTCCCATACTGCGTTGCCTAGTGCAATAGTATGGGAGCTGACCTTGTCTATGAAGACAGAGGCAAAAACAGCATGCAGGGCCCCACACCCACCCTGATCACCCTCTTATTGCTAACATGCCTGTAGAAACCTTTCTTGTTGCAATTCACATCCCTTGCTAGCTCCAGTTACAGCTGTGCTTTTGCCTTCATGATTACACCCCTGCATGCTCGAGCAATATATTTATACTCCTCCCCTAGACATCTGTTCAAGTTTCCACTTCTTGTAAGCTTCCCTTTTGTGTTTAAGCTTGCCAAGGATTTCACTGCGAAGCCAAGCCAGTCGCCTACCATATTTGCTTTTCTTACTGTACATTTGGAAGGTTTGTTCCTGTGCCTTCAATAGGGCTTCTTTAAAATACTGCCAGGTCTCCTGCACTCCTTTCCCCCTCATGTTAGCATCCTAGGGGATCCTGCCCATTAGTTCTTTGAGGGAGTCAAAGTCTGTTTTTCTGAAGTCCAGAGTATGTATTTTGCTGCTCTCCTTTCTTCCTTTTGTTAGGATCCTGAAATCGACCATCTCATGATCACTGTTTCTTTGGTAGCCACCCACATCTTCTTCCCCTACTAATTCCTCCCTGTTTGTGAGCAGCAGGTCAAGCTGCGCATGGCCCCTGGTTGGTTCCTTCAGCACTTGTACCAGGAAGTTATCCCCAACGTTCTCCAAAAACTTGCTGGATTGTCTGTGGGCTGCTGTATTGGTCCCCCAACAGATGTCAGTGTGATTAAAGTCCCCCAGGAGAACCAGGGCCTGTGATCTGGAAGCTTCTCTTAGTTGTCTGAAGACAGCCTCGTCTACCTCATCCACCTGATCTGGCGGTCTATAGCAGACACCAACCACAACATCACCTCTGTTGCTCCTGCCTTTAAGCTTAACCCAAAGACTCTCAGCAGGCTTTTCTCCCTCTATATACTGGAGCTCTGAGCAATCATACTGCTCTCTTACATACAGTGCCACTCCTCCACCTCCCGCCCCCAGCCTGTCCTTCCTGAACAGTTTATACCCATCCATGACAATGCTCCAGTCATGTGAGTCATCCTACCAAGTCTCTGTTATTCCAATCGAATCATAGTTCTTTGACTGTGCCAGGACTTCTAATTCTTCCTGCTTGTTTCCCAGGCTTCTTGCATTCGTGTACGGACACCTTGGATAACTAGCTGATTGCCCTACATTCTTCGTACAGATTGGGGTCCTTCTCTGTTGCACCCTCTTCCTTGTGTTTCTTCCCGGTATCCCACTTCCCCACTTATCTCAGGGCTTAGGTCACTGTCCCCTGACAAACCTAGTTTAAAGCCTCCTCACTAGGTTTGCAAGCCTGCCCGCGAAGATACTCTTCCCTCTTTTCATTAGGTGGATCCCATCACTTCCTAGCAAATCCTTGTGCCCAGGACAACATCCTGTGGTTGAAGAAACCAAAGCCTTCTCTCCAAAACCACCTGTGCAACCACACATTTACTTCCAAAATTCGACGATCACTATCTAAGCCTTCCCCTTCAACAGGGAGGATGGACGAGAACACACTTGTGCCTCAAACTCTTTGATCCTTCTTTCCAGTGCTACATAATCTGCTGTGACCATGTAGTGAGTCAGCGTGGCCTCCTGCTGACCCGGATGAGGAAACTCTCCCAAAGACCCCCTCATGGGCGGTGCCAGAACAACCCAGCCCCGCCCACAGGAAACAGAAAGGCGGGGCTGGAAGTTTAAAGAGAAGAGCTTCAGCAATTTAAAGGGCTGGAGGCCATTGTTACAGTAGCAGTGACAACAGCCAAGATTCCCAGGCCCTTTTGAATCACCGGGCCCAAGGGCAATTGCCAGCCCCCTATTGGCAGGCCTGAACAATCTTAAAAGAGTAAGATTTAAACTCATGATTAAATAACCAAAATATGAAAGCAGAATTAAAAGCTCAATACCTCACTTTTGTGTAGCACTTTGCAGCACTAGGTCTCAAGCCTGGTAAGAAGCATTATCTACATCAGTGTTTCTTAAACTGTGTTCCATGGTCCACCGGTGTGCCACAAGGCAGTCAGAGGTATGCCATGGAGAACAACAGAATGGCCACCCTTAAAGGGGCAGGCAACTTTTTTTTCCCTCAATAACCCTCCCCCCCCCCAACCCTTTTTTTTTTTTTTTTTTTTGCTCAGTAAAAAACCTTGGTGCTCCTCGTAAAAAAAAAAAAAATATTGTTTGGTGTTCCTCGGTCTTAAAAAGTTTAAGAAACACTGATCTACATTATACAAGTGGGGAAACTGAGGCCCAGAGGGGTAACATAACTTCCTGAAGCTCATCCAACATTGAAGCCCAGAATAGATTGCAGGTGCCCTAAACCTAGTTTTAGGACCTATTCGTTAGGCCACTCTGCCTCCCCAGTATTCAAACATTGCACTACCTACTAGCAGCAGTGCAAGCTGCCTCCTGTGTACTGCTCCTTCTTGTCCTTTCTCCCCTAGTGCACTTATGATCACCCTGAATGATCAGATCACTCATTCAAGGACAGCGTCTTAATTTGCTTTATGCTAGTTTGTGATTTAGGCTTCTCATCTCTGGGAAAGTAAATACCCCCTTTACTAGTTTGTGGGCCGTCTGCACCTCACTTCCAGATGCACTACCTTCCTGTTCCCAGCACCCCCTATGCTGGAATCGGTGGCTAGGGGGGGTGCAGAAATGAATAAACATCTGCCCCCTTTCGTGTCCCTAATATGCCAGACATCAGAGCTGAACTGGTGGAGAGGATGGCAAACTTTAATGCTGGTATATTACTCTTCCCTTATATACACCCCGCTTTTACCCTGCAGGGCGAGGGGAAGGCAGGGGGGAGAAACTGTCGTTGCCTCCCAGGGCTACTCCTAGGGCAGACTAGTTTCACGTCATCCCTTGCTCAGGCTAAACTGTGGTGTCCCGCCCAGCCGCGCTCTGCACTATTGCGACTAATGAACCTTTACAGTTATCTAGTGTTCCAGTTGCCCTCTTGTGTTGCATTGTTTCTACTGCCGTTTCAAACCCTGGAGTCCCAGGTTGGAGTCTTCCCACACCAAGGGTAAAACAGAGCCCAAACTCTGCATGGGGCAATTAAGGATCTGCAGGACTGCAGATGAAAGGAGCTCCAGACCAGGCAGTTGAGTTCAGTTCTCCAGGCGTGATTTCAAATACTGTAAATAGGAAGTGTATGGATGCCTGGCCAGTGTGTGTCACAACGAAACCTAAGCCTTGTTTATTGCTAGGTCTAGATACATACTGACCCTGGGCTTAACTGGCTCCTGCTTCCTTGCTCCTGCACATTAAGCTCTAACATCAGCAATTTGCCCATTATTCTCTGCAATAAATCAAGTGTCCAGATCCACTTGGATCCCCTCCCCTGACATTTGGGAATATTTCTGTTCTCCTAGACAACTGGCACCAACACGCATGACCATTTGCCTTTCAAACAACCCAGGTGCTTTTCCCATCTGTGTGCCATTCGGGGTACCAGATCACACAGATGGACCAGAACATATGGGCTCTGGGGAAGCATCTGTGTACTATAGGATGCCTGGACACAGGGTAAAGAAAGTAGCCGAATGAAGCAGGTGTTGAGCCTGGGAAAAGGATGGATTCAAGGCAGCCATCCTCAGCGAGCCTTTCATGGTTTGCCCATTAGCTCTGCAGAGGCTAGAAAAAGCAAAAGAGGCCAGAGCTCCATCTGTGAAGTGGCTTTTTTAAATATCGCTGAAGACGTCCACTGGCAGCTGGTAACATTCGGTGAACGAGAGAGTCCTGCAAAGAGCTGTTTGGTTTCTCCTGCCAAATTTTTCATGGCCGACTTTTCAACAGATGCTTTAATTGGACATCATTATTAATGGAACAGTACATGAATTAATCGGAGGCCACTAGGCGCCGTCAGTAAAGTCATTGTTTCCAATTAATTCCATGCTGATGAGTCTACTAATTCAACTAGCTTTCTACATCACTGGCACATTAATATGATTGCTAATTGTAATTATGTGTGTCCTCGTTGCAGCGGACTCGTTTGAAAACCAGGGCTTCACTGGCTCCGTATTGAAACCACAAACCTATGGATACCATGATGGAAGGAACTGGGAATGAATTAAAAGGATACTTTTGTGATACAAACATTATGAGTATTAAACTGTCTGCCTGGGGCGCCGGAATGGCTCGGTCTGGCCCTGCCGACAGAGGCATGTAAAATAGGCTACCCAACATAGTCAAGGAAGCGGGGATTTAAATATCCCTGGTTTCATTAAAATAAAAATGGGCGCCGCACTGTGCTGGCTCAGCTGATTGTCGGCACAGCGCGCAAGTCAAGATGCGGATTGGTCGACAGGGAACACCTTTGTTGACCGCTCCCTTATGCCTCGTGAAACGTGGTTTTCAGGAGTGGTCAAAAAAGGCGTTTCCTGTCGACCGATCCGCGTCTTGACTCGCGCGCTGTGCCGATGATCAGCTGAGCCAGCACAGCGTGGCGGCCATTTTTATTTTAATGAAACCAGGGATATATAAATCCACGCTTCATTGACTATGTCGGGTAGCCTATTTTACATGCCTCTGTTGGCAGGGCCAGAACGAGCCATTCCGGCGCCCCAGGCAGACAGTTTAATTGTGCCCTGGGTTGGGGGAGGGCACATGCGTGGCCCTGCCCCCGTGCCGGCACATGGGGGAGGGTGCGCGGAGCTGGCAGTGGCAGGACGCACGTGCCTGGCCCACCCCAGCCTAGCCCAGCTACTGCTGCTGGCGCGCAGCCTGGGGCCGCCGGGGCGGGCCGAGCCTGGCCATGCAGGGCCCCATGGCCATGGGGGGAAGGGCGCTGCTGGCCGGTGCTGCAGGGGTTAACACGGCCCCCGCCCCAGGTGGCTGTTGCAGGGTGGCCACTGGGAGCTGCTGTAGCCTGCGATCTGGGAGCCGGGTGCGCGGCGCGTGATGGCAGCTATAAGGGGCACTGAGCGCCCCTTACAGCTGCCATCAAGCGCCCCCCCATAGGTTGGCACCCCGGGCAGCTGCCCGGCTAGCCCATGTCTTAATCCGGCCCTGTCTGTCGGCAGAGGCATGTAATCTAGACATGCCCTATGATGTAAATCCTTTCCAGGTGTCTGATTCTGAGCCATTGAACTTAATGGAAGCTTTCCTGCTGCCCTCAATGGCTGCAGGATACACCCCTTACCTGTACAGCAATAGTATAGTCCTTTTGTTCCTGCCTCCACCCCCCCAGGTATGCCAAGTAACGCTGGGGTTGCCACCCTGGGTTTACTTTTTGCCCATAAAATGTAGGTCAGTTAGCAATCTTAAATGCCTGATTGTGCCTTTGCAATCAGCCAGTCAGCTACTCTGCCATCAACATGCCTTGAAGATGGCCTAGAATAATTGTGGGGGCGTTATGCTTGCATTTATTTGCAGCCAGGGTTTTGCAGGCACTGAAAATGGAAATCCCAGTTAAGGCACTCAGCCTAGTGCAGGACATTGTAAATACAACATAGATGGGAAAGGGAGAACCTGAGTGGGAGCACAAAGAAAGGAAGATTTTAATGGAAGAAAAAAATATTTCAACAAATAGGGAAATAGTCCCAGTAATAATAGACTAACATGAGATATGTGCCCATCTTCCTACATCTCAATCGCTTTACCTTTATGGGTAGGTGTGCGCAGCCAGGGTTGTGCACAGGCTAACTAGCCCAAGCTAGCGAATCCTGCTAGCATGGGTAGTAGCACATGTGGGCTTCAGGACAGGCTAGTGAGCTGAGTGCGTACTCAGGCCTTGTCTATACTTGCATGGAGATCAGTGCTCTGGAGATTGATCATCTGGGGTTGATTTAGTGGGTCTAGGAAGGACCAGCTAAATCAAATGCTGAGAGTGCCACTCTGCAAGGTTGGGGGACCTCAGCGGGATGTGGGGACCTCAGTCTGAGCACATGTAACTGTCCCTCAGGGGGCTCTTGCTCCTATTGGATAAGATGACTACTGCTGCCATCTACCAGAGTTCTATCTTTAACACAGGCGGTGCTTTTGGCCCTGGGGTCTCTTCCCAACCCTACTAGCGTTTGTAGTTGTACGCTCTTAAAGTGCAGTGTGCACCATTGGCAGCTGTGAGGAGTCTGGCCAGCCCAGACCTCTGTCATGACTGCAGGGAATGGCAGGGCCGAAGCTGAGTGAGGGGTGGTGCAGTCGGTCTGGTTAAGGTCAATCTCAGTGCTGTGCTGCGCAGGATTGTCCCCGTGGCCTCTGTGTACCAGTCCCAATGCCTTTTGCTACATTTCCATGTTTCCCTTTGCCCTGCACCACAACAAAGGGGCTGCGGGGCCAAACCAGAGTGGCTGCACTGGGCAGTGAGACAGTCAGTGCAGCTGGGTTCTGCATCACGGATCTCCCCCTGGGGTCTGTCCAGCCTCGCACTGCTTCCTGCAGCCCCTGCAGGGATGGGCCATGGTGCTGCACCTGGGCAGGCTGGGCGAGAAGGTGGAGGCCGAGAACAACGCGGACGCAGGTGCTAGAGTGGGCAGCTGCCGTGAGGGGTGTCTCTGCCGAGTTGAGTGTGTGTATCACAGGAACAATTTTCTTAGATTTCTGTGGTGAGAAGGACCTGGCTCCCAGATTATCTAGTCTGATCCCTGCACATTGCCTGTTATTACGGTAGACTTTCCCCCTAGCTCCTCATAGCCTTGATAGCTCTGCTGTGATGCTGACGAAACGCCTGAAGTCTGTGGATCCTCCTCCTTTCGGATTCCTACTGTACTTAGGTCTGCCCAGCAGGGAAACAAAGGGAGAGGTGGGTATCTAAAGCTTGGGCTTAATTATCCCTAGCTGAGAAGGAGCAGTAAAGGACAGGGACGTGGTGGTGGAATTAGAAGAAATCCATAACCTAGATCACTGGGTTGTCCCTGGTGAAGGGAAAGGAGAGATGTATTTGTTTTTTCAGCCTTCTGCCATTTTAAATTCGTGCTTCAATTCCTTCTAATGCCAGTAGTACAGTTCCTATTCCAGTTCCTAGCCTGTGGTTACGTACCCAAGCCAGACCTACACTAAAGGGGAAGATTGAGTCAAGATACGCAACTCCAGCTGTGTTAATTGCATAGCTGGAGTCAATGTACCTTGTTTCAAGTTTCTGTGCTGTCCCTATGGCAGGAGGCCAATAGGAGCAAACACTCCCGTCGGCTTCCCTTACTCCTCACAAGAGCAGGAGTACTGGCTGCCAATGGGGGCACCTTCTGAATCTGATTTAGCAGGTCTTAACTAGACCCACTAAATCGAACTCCAAAAGATCAATCACAGCAGTATCAATCTTCTCCACCTAGTGAAAACATGGCCCCAAGGTGGTAAAGGGAGTGGAGAAGACAGCCACAAGGTTTGTGGTTAGAATAGGACATTTGACTGCCATAATGGTAACAGCTTTCCTCTTAATCCTTATGGTAGGTGGGGGGGATTAATGATGCATCAGCAAATCATAGCATCATGCTAGCAATTCTGCAGCTGCATCTGAGGTGGCATTTCAGCTCTGCACATCAGATCTCTTAATTCTTCCTATTCCTCACTCTGGCATGACACTGCCTTCCTGAGAACATATTTCCCCTGTGTCACTGTTTGCAAAATTTTCCATGTTTCTACAAGTGTAGCTACATCCTATGCAACTGCCGTTGTCTACCAAGCTTGGCATTCTCCCTGTTGTCCCAGGGGCTTAATAAGGTGCTTTCTCATGTCATTCACACACCGAGTTTCATGATCTACAGTCTCTTTCTGGCTCAACATGTTTTGTCCCCTTAAATCCCTTTTTGTTTCTTTTCAAAATGTAATTGTATTAGCTTTAATCCCTTGTGTCGGGCTGCCAGTACTGGTCTCAACATACAGATCTCAAGGGGATCCTTTCTGCAGGACACCCTGTGTGATGTGGGCCCAGCCTCCTTTACCACTGGGCCCAACAGAAGAGGCCATCTGACAGGGCTGGGATAGGGCAGGGCCAGAGGAATTGCAGAACTCCCTGCTACAGGAAGCAGGGCCAAGGGAAATGTGAAACTCATTGCCATGGGCATTTTCTCCTCCCTTTCTCATAGAAGTGTGGAGGGTAGGATGCTTGTGTGGTTCAGGTTTCCATGGGAGACAGGTTATTCCCAAATCCCACTTACTGCAGGTTTTGTTGCACCTTCCTCTTAGGGTTGCCCATGGGCCCTTTCTTACAAGGGATGCCCTTGATTTCTCATCTCCACAAAACATGCTCTGGGGTTGCTGAGTCCTGCAAAAGGCAGCAAGAAATACTCCTGTTGAATGCTAATGAATACTGCTTAGTAATATTACGGATGCTGGTGGTGATAGCGGGAGAACAGGGTGCTAAGAAAACAGTCCCCTTTTTTTGAAATACAGTGTTGGCAACCTTTGCTTCGAGCATCTATCGCCAGCCATTGCTAGTGACCAGGTGGGTATTGGGCCTGATAAACCAGCGATCTGATTGAACCTGTTAGTTCTTGTGGATGAGGCGGGTTCAATTCATGGCTGTTCCAAAGACTTTTGGGGGCAGGTCGTTTACTCTCTGTGAGTTCTCAGTTCCCCATCAGTCACATGGGATGCTACTACTCCCTTTGGCAGACTTGTCTCTATAGGCTGTTGGGCGGGACAGAGGTTTTCTCTCGTTTGGGTCTCTCTACTGCCCCTAGCACACCGGTGCAATTTTCTCATTCGGGCCCTCAAATTGCTGCTGTACAATAAATCACAATCCCATTCAGAAGCCATTGCAGCAAATGAGTGCGCCCGTTGCATGTATCTGGGAACAGAACTCCCTCTGTGTTACTGTGCTTGACTTCATTCATTTTCTATTGTTGGGCCCTGCCATCTCTCGCCAGTCTATTTATTCCTCGGTTTCTCTCCACCGAGTGCTCATTTGTCACAGTTATTGCTCATCTTTTTCTGCCCCTGGCTATGCTTGTTGCATTGTCTCACCGCTCCAGTGACTTTCAGCTGAGCAGTGTTTGGAGTTTTTAAAACGCCGCTACTTCTGAACCGTGGGGATGTTAACGTCACGCCTACACGAAAGGAATAAAAATATTCCACGCCCAACGTCATATCTCTCATAAATGTATTTAAAAAGACTATGCTGTTTTTTAAAAAAAGGTCCTCGCTCTAAATACACAGTGGGTGCCAAAAGGATCCTAAACATGATGTATTCCAGCAGAATGTGAATGCACTACACATGCTACCAAAACTTCTTGCTCCAGAGTGAAGTCTTGCTAAGGCCCTGCTGTTGCAAACCTTTGTGCACATGTTCAACTTAAAGCATGTGAGTGGCCCTTTTGATGACATGGGAGCTACTCAGCATGGTTAAAGTTGGAGGTGGGGGAGTTCAGGGCCTTAATTACAGTCAGGTGCTCTTAGTGATGATGTTTAATTCGTTCATTATGATTAGCACTGGGCTAGCATCCAAGAAGGCAAGAAACTCATCCACAATTCAAAATGCTACACACAAGGGCTATGTCTAGAGTGCATCCCTCTGTCGACAGAGGGATGCAAATCAAGCACATCAAAATTGCTAATGAAGCAGGGATTTAAATATCCCGTGCTTCATTAGCATAAACATGGCCACCGCTTTTTTTTTTTGAAACGGAGATTTTTCAAAAAAAAACCGGCAGTCTAGATGCAGATCTGTCGAAAATAAACTCTTTTTGAACAGATCCTGTAAACCTCATTTTTTGAGGAATACAGGATCTTTCGGAAAAGGGTTTATTTTCGACAGATCCGCGTCTAGACTGCCGTTTTTTTTTTAAAAAGCTCCATTTAAAAAAAAAGAGGTGACTATGTTTATGCTAATGAAGCGCGGGATATTTAAATCCCTCCTTCATTAGCAATTTCGACGTGCCTAATCTACATCTCTCTGTCGACAGAGGTAGAGTCTAGACACAGCCAAGAATACTCTTTGCCCCAGAGACATTAGGGCACGAGAGTCAGACAGGAGGCAGCAGGTGAACAAAGTGGAGAGGCAGGTGGGGAGGGCGAGGTAACAGGGAAGCGTGTATCAGAAAAATGGAAGTCTCGGCACATTGTTTATCTTGTGCTCCTGTGGGAGTTTTGTTTTCTTCTCCATCCTCCCCACTGCACTGCAGTTCCAAGCATGCCCGCTCATGTGTTCTCTCTCGCTACGGATCCTTGGCCTCACCTGTCATTCAGTATGCATCCTTTCCAAATGGGATGATTTTTGAAAGCAAAGAGGAGACTAGTGTTGCTATTTTGTGGTAGCACCGAACAGCCCCAGTCAGGGGCCGGGATCTTGCTGTGCTAGGCGCTGTACAAACAGAACAAGAAATTCCCTGACCCAAAGAGCTTACAATCTAAATATAAGCGTAGGTCTGCACTTAAATTGCACAGCTGTGGCGCGCCAGTGTAGACATGCGCTATGCTGCATCAATGTAGGTAATCCACCAGACCGCGAGGTGATAGCTACGACAGTGGAAGAATTCTTCCATCTACCTAGCACTGACTACACAGGGGTTTTAAGTCAGAATAGCTGTTTCTCTAAGAGGTATGGATTTTTTCACGTCCCTGAGACTCGTAACTACGCCAATGTAAGTTCCAATGTAGACCAGCCCAGAGACAGCCAATAGGTGGATACAGGCTGGCAATCAGAAAAGCACAAGGAAAATGAGATGAAACTGGTAAGCATCATGGACGGTAGTCTTTCCACCCCTGCTGTCTATCCGTTGTCAGTTTTTTTGTTGTAGGCATCATGGGAAAGGAGTTTTGAGGATGTGAAGGTGAACAATGAGGTGGCTTTGTGGATGGTTCTGTGAGCTCCTCCCATGCATGAGGCACAACATAGGTGGAGACACAGCGGTGCTTGTATGCAGGTTTAGCAGGTGGGCGTCGAAGGCTGGCATCGCTGGCTGATCAAAGGGCAAGAATCTGTGTTTGTAGCATGTGAGAAGTGATAGGTAGGTTGGGATAGGCTGTGGAGGGCCTTGTGAATAAAAGCAAGTAGCGTGTGTTGGTTGAACTGGTGCTTTAATTTGTTTGCATTATTTCCATTGGCCAGTTATTGAGATGGCTTTGCATTCGGTACTTCCCTTGGTAGCTTTCACATAGAATCATGGGAAGGATCTCAAGAGCTTGTCAAGTCCACCCCACGAGCCAAGGCAGGATCGATGCATAACATGTTGCGCTACTGAAACATGCCACAACTTACCCATGGTAGACAATGTAGATTTGTCGGAGGGGCATTTTATAATGGTTCATATCTTCCCCCCATATTAGGAGCATCAGATGCCTGCGAAATATCATCCACTGGAACCTGATCACCACATTCATTCTGCGGAATGTGATGTGGTTCCTGCTTCAGATGATTGATCATAACATACACGAAAGCAATGAGGTATGTGATGTGGCAACGGTATCCACTTGTCATGAGTGTAGGGAGCACGGTTATTTATTTATTTAGATGTATAACAATGCTACAAAGGGTAATATCCATATGCTCTCTGAACCTTTAAAATAACTTTAGAAAGATTGAGTGCATAAATAATGCATTGATTAAATAAATATTCATATCTTTCCGCTCACTGAATATTCATAACCTGACCTATAGTCTCTCTCTCTCTCATTCCCGCTCTCTCACTGATGAATGCACAAATAAAACTTTGATTTTTGGTTACCTTACATGTTGCATGTTGAATTGACATAGTGCATTATGGTCTAAGGGAAAGTAATATAATCTAATGCATTGAAAACAGATGAAGGAGAGTAGTATGCTCTGTCCATCCCATTATATCAAACCATGGATGCCTCTAATGAGTAAAGTGGTTTTGTATTTACTCCTGTGTCTTTAGCATATTACCTGAGACTCTGGCTCATGCAAAATTTGCATTAAATTCGGACACTGTCGTGTCAGTAAGTGATATGACATTTATCAACTTGGTCGTTAAGGGCTTGATTGATTGTCCACTCATGACTGACTCTGAGAACGACTTTAGAAATTGGTATCAATGGGACACTTAGGGTACATCTAGACTACAGGCTTTTGTCAACAGAGGCTTTGTCGACAGACACTGTCGACAAAGCCTCTGTTGACAAAGAGCGTCTAGACTACAGCCAGTTCTGTCGACAAAGCAAGCCACTTTTTCAACAAAGAGTCTAGATGCTCTCTTTTGAAAAAACACAGTGTGATGCAATAGCACCTTTTTTCGACATAACTCTGTCGAAAAAAGGCGTTATTCCTTATAGAATGAGGTTTACCGCCGTCAACAAAACTGCTGCGTTCTCTTGACTTACTGTCGACAGAACTTAGTGGTAGTGTAGATGCAGGTATAGTTTTGTCGACAAAACCCTGTAGTCTAGACACACCCTTAGGGTATGTCTACACTAGCTCGTTAGTTCGAGCTAGGTAGGGTAATGAGGGCAACCGGAGTTGCAAATGAAGCCCGGGATTTAAATATCCCGGGCTCCATTTGCATGTTCCCGGGCGCCGCCATTTTTAAATCCCCCTTAGTCCGAACTCCGTGCCTGCGGCTACACGTAGCACGGACTAGGTAGTTTGAACTAAAGATCCTAATTCGAACTACCGTTACTCCTCATTCCACGAGGAGTAACGGTAGTTCGAATTAGGGGCTTTAGTTCGAACTACCTAGTCCATGCCTCGTGTAGCCGCAGGCACGGAGTTCGGACTAAGGGGGATTTAAAAATGGCGGCGCCCGGGAACATGCAAATGAAGCCCGGGATATTTAAATCCCGGGCTTCGTTTGCAATTCCGCTTGCCCTCATTACCCTACCTAGCTCGAACTAACGAGCTAGTGTAGCCATACCCTCAGTGTTCTGTGCTGTTATTTGGCTCTAATTTACCCCTAAATGTCTTGTAAGAGCCCAGTAAACAGTGGAAGTATTGGTAATGCTGCTATACATTATTGCGCACCCATGGTTCAGCAAATTCTCTGGTCTGGCGTCAGTTAGGTCCTGAGAGTGGCAGACTAGACAGGTTCAACCTGTAATACCTAGCTCTTTTTTGGGATTTTCATCAATGCATCTGAAAGTCTTTATAAAGGAGGTCAGTATCATTCTTCCTGTGTCACAATGAGACTTGGAAGACTGGAAGAAAGATAAAGTACCAATATTTTAAAAGAGAGTAAACAGCATGTCCCAGGAATTATAGGCTTGTCAATCTGATGGCGATTCCGAGCAAGATAATGGAGCCGCTGATATGAGACTTGATTAATATAGTTTTAAAGGAGGGTAATATTATTGATTCTAGTCAACTTCTTTTGGGTGGGACTACCAGTTTGGTCGATAAAGCTAACAGTGTTGGTGTAATATGCTTAAACTGCTTGTAAGGCATTTGACTGAATACTTCTGACATTTGTGATTTAAAAAAAAACTAGAAAGATAAAATCAACACGGCACACGTTAAATGGATTAAAATCTGTTTAAATGGTAGGGCTCAAAATGTAATTGTAAATGGGGAAATCAACATCAAAGAAGCCTATTTCTAGTGGGGTCCCATAGGGATCAGTTCTTGGCTCTGTGCTATTTAGCATATTTATGGATCCGGATGAAAACATAAAATAAAGTTTGCAGATGACCTACAAAGTGGGGGAGGGATAAATATTGCAGAGGACTGGTTACTGATATCAAGTGATTCAGATTGCTTTCTAAGCTGGGCTCAAGCAAACAATATTCTTTAATATGGGAAATTGTATACATCTAGGAAGAAAGAATATGGGCCATGCTTACTGACTAACCTGGGAAGCAGTAACCATGAGAGAGATTTGGGGGCTGTGGTGGATAGGCATCTGAAGGTGAGCTCCCAGTGTGATGCTGTGGCCCAAAGGATTAAAGCGATCTTCAGTTTCGTAAAAGAGGAGAATTTCGAGTGGGAGTCCAGTGGTTATTTTTCTTCTGCATTTGGCATGGGTGGAATGGCTCGTGGAATATGGCGTTCACGGGACCACAATTCAAGAATGATGTTGATATATTGGAGAGAGTTCACAAAAAGAAATACAATGAGGTCAAGGTATTAAGTTTAGAAAAGAGAGTTAAAGAGTGAGCTGATTATGGTCTATCAGTACCTACATGGGGAACACATTTTTAATAACAAGTTCTTGGGTCTAGCAGAAAAAGGCATCAGACAATACAATGGCTGGAAGTCAAAGCTAGACAAATTCAGGTTGGAGCGAAGGCATATACTGTTAAGATTGACAGTAATTGACTGTTGGAACAATTTTCAAATGGTCGTGATGGATTTTCCATCACTCATAATTTTTAAATCCAGAAGAGAATGTTTTTCTAAGAGATCTGCTCTAGGAATTATTTTGGAGAAGTTCTTGGGTCTGCTATATAGGAGGTCAGACTAGATGGTTAGAGTAATCCCTTCTGGCTATGGAATCTGAGTTTTACTTCTGACTTCATGGAAATAGAGTTAGTCCAAAGCAGAGCAATTTTTAAAAAGCAAGAACAACCCAACCAGGTTTAAAATACTCTTGGATTTGTCTGTTCCAGCCCTGGTGTCGGTGTATTACAACGATCTACAATTATTTTGTGGTGACCAACTTCTTCTGGATGTTTGTGGAAGGCTGCTATTTACACACCGCAATAGTGATGACTTACTCCACAGATAAGCTGAGGAAATGGGTCTTCCTCTTCATAGGATGGTGTAAGTTCTGGGTACTTTAAAATGACTCTGTTATATGACTGCCTGTGGTAAAGAAGCAATAGAACCAAGAAATCCCGAGAGGTGATATTTTTGTCATTCAAATCCAACCCCATTTGCCAAATGCAAATATCAGGTCAGGTTGTGTTCAACGTTGACATTTAAATACACTTTATTGGCACAGCTCACTCTGGCCAATGAATGAAAAGTTATCGCTGAGGTCTGTGTCGTTCACTCAGATCGTTGTGATTTTTATTTCCAACCGTGGCTGGGGTGAAGGCGAGAATATCAGCAGTTTCAGGGTGTAGTGGTTCACGGTGTTGTTTCAAGTTGATCAACCACCCCTAAATTGTCTCTTCATTTTGTGTTAAACATACACTACACTTGGCACAGTGGGAAACAGGAGACACTGTTCCTGACCTGGCAGACCCCTTACAGCCTTAAGACAGACAAAACAAATCAGACCGAAGGAAAAATATTTCAGCATGGAATTAATTGGGCCTCTTTCTGTGCAGGCACAATGTTGCTGCTGCATTTGAGGTCACCAGGGGCTACCCCATCTTCCTAAGACACAGCCTAATAGCGGACGCAGGGATGTAAATAGCAATTTAAAAAGTTAACTGGTTAAATGATTAAAATTATATCATTAAACTAGTTAACCATTAGTCAAGATCAGGACCAGCACAGAGCAGCTAGGGCTAATGTCCCACTGGGGCTGCAGTTCCTATTCTCCCATGCTCCTGCAGCTTTTTTTTTTTTGTCCCCTTCTGTCCCAGAGCACTCAGAGGAGCCACAGTGCTTTTGTAAACTGTGCCAGCTCCTCCAAGGACCTGTCCTGGAAGCAAGAGGTCACTGAAGCACAAGATGCTTCAGCCACGTCCCCTTTTCCCTGGGAACCTACCTTAGGAGGGGAGTAGCAAAGCGCTGACTACACTGATTCTTAGGATTCCTTCTATGTGATGGGAATTCTCCACCAGCCAGCTACTCATCAGCTTCATGCCAAGGGACTGGCACAAAATAAACATAATGAGGGCAAGGATCTTGCCCCTTGAATCTGGTCACAAAGCACACAGTAAAGCAGTAGATGTGAAAGCAGAGGCAACGGTGCTACAGATACAGGAGGCTTATGGATGTAGCCAGTCGCATAGAAGGAGATTAAATTCCCAGTAATGGGGCTTCTGCCTTAGTGCATTGCAGGTTGATGGGAGAGAGACATGCAAAGCAAACACATGGGCTTGCTGAGATTTCAGAATCATTTTAAAAAGCTGCCCACAGGACACATGATGTGTTGGGGGTCGTGGAGTGCTCCAGTGCAGCTGGGAGAATTCACATTCTTCCGAGAATTCCAGAATAACATCGGAACTGGGCAAGAGCCAGAACGCGGGAGAATTCCTCATTGCTGCCCTCGTCCTTGGGAAGGTTGATTTCCAGACTTCCCACCCAATCCATACGGTGCTATAAAATCATAAGGAGATTGCAGTCTGGTAATATGCTCCCTAGACAGCTCAATCTGACTTGAAGGTATTGCAGGGTACAAAGAACATTTTTATGATTCATTCAAAATCTCCTGCTGTTTCTCAAGTAGCTTTTAATTTTTTCTAGAACACTGGCAAAACAGCTGTGAAAAGATCTCACCTTGTTAGGACTTCTGTTTCTTGTACTCAAAACTAGTTAGCAGTTGCAGGGGCATTAGGTCTATAGACCATGACAAAAGGCAGATGTCAGCATGACTTCTTATGCCTCCCTCCCCCTCATTCCCAACACACACATACTGATAGTGTTCGATCACTAATGTGGTGGACTGTGACTTTACTCTTGTTTTTTTTGTAGGTATTCCTTGCCCAATCATTGTGGCCTGGGCCATTGGAAAACTTTATTATGAAAATGAACAGTAAGTAATGTGCATGGTTTTATGTATGTGGGGCTATATAAAGAAGTTACCAGACAGCATAAACCAGAAAACAATGTGCTAAAAGTTGCATAGACTGTGGAGATGAAAACTAACAACACTGGCTGTTTTCTTCCCAGTGATCTTCAGAATTGAGAACTTCAAAAAGTTCAGAGCTCAGTTTTAGTTAACACCCCAAAGTTCAAAGGCTTCTCTCAAACTCCTGGGCCAGATCCCTAAATCCGTCCTGAATTGCTTTTATTCCCCCTTTGTTCAGGCAAAACTCCTTCAGTGGGACAGGGTTAAAAGCTACTGAGTGAAGGGTTTGGCCTCTTGAGTTCACAGAACTGGTTTGTAACGATTCCAAGAACAGTCTTTGTAGTATTGCAGCTTGATCCTAGTAAATAAAGTGTCCATGTACTGGTATTGATCCTGTGCAGCAGAGCTATGAGGAGGACACGGTAATATGGGCAGGACAGAAAGCACAAGGGAATCTGATTTTACATTGAGAGTAACTATACAGAGCCATCAAGTTATCCCTGCCTCTTAGCAGGAAGAATTCTGCCGCATTAATCAATAGGGATCCAGCTTAAGCTCCTTATCCTCACAGACACATTCATCACTGCCCACACTCCATTCCTTTTTGCCTCGTGTACTAGCAAATAAGGCAGTGACCACACAGGGGGATTGCATTAGTCTGACTCAGTGTGGAGGATGGTGCCCAGTGCTTAGCCATTTTTGCACCCATATATATCTCACTTCCATTCACATTTGCAGTGGGGTACAGTAACCTTGCACACCCCGCTGTGTTCCCATGAACAGACTTATGTGCTCAGTGTCATTTCTCCAAATGATTTCCTTTTGGGCAAGACTGCAGCTCCTCCAGTCATCCGCCCATTCTTCTAGGTATCTGGAAATACTAATGAGCAGGAGCATGAAGCACTTTGGAATGTGCCCTTCAGGCACCCATCAGAGAGGGTGAGGATACGGGTACTTCTGCAAGAGACTGCGACAGTGAGCGCTCCAAGGGTGCTGTTATCTTCGACATTTTATCCATAGAACCATACAGATACAGTAAAGCTCGCATAAAGCTCGCATTTTACCCATAGAACCATACAGATACAGTTAAGCCGCTCCCAGTTCTACACTTCCAGAGGCATCCACACAGGTAGGGACACACCCAGCTACATGGACAGGCTGCCCCTCTGCCTAGCCACTGCATGAACCAACAGCAGGGAGGCTAAAGCCAAGGTCACTCTCAGCTCCCCAGGCACACACCCAACTCTGGAACATACACCCAAAGTTGTACCACATGTGCTGCATGGGAACATGAAACAGCCTTTTCCCCTGGAGCTATAGTTTCCCACACACTTTACTCCAACTCACTGGTTTAGCTAAAGCAAAACCAAGCTTATTAACAACAAAAGACAGATGTTCCATGGTTACAAGTGATAGCAAACCGAGCATAGAAGATTGCCTAGTAAATAAACAAAACTGCAGCCTAAGTTTAAAATGCTAGGAAGACAGGATATGATGTAACAAACTCTCACCCTGGCTGATGATATGAGCAGGCTGCAGATTCTTAAGGAACAATCTGCACTTGCTTTACAGTTTGGAATCCCCAGGTCATAAAAACATAAGAACAACCATACTGGGTCAGACCAAAGGTCCATCTAACCCAGTATCCTATCTTACAACAGTGGCCAATGCCAGGTGCCCAAGAGGGAATGAACAGAACAGGTAATCGTCAAGTTATCCCTCCCCTGTCACCCATTCCCACCTTCTGACAGAGGCTAGGGGCACCATTCCTAACCTCCATGAATTTATCTAGTTCTTTTTTTAAACTTGTTACAGTCCTGGTCTTCACAACATCCTCTGGCAAGGAGTTCCACAAGTTGACTCTGCATTTTTGCTTTTGTTTGTTTTAAACCTGCTACCTATTAATTTCATTTGGTGACCCCTAGTTCTTATGTTATGGGAACAAGTAAATAACTTTTCCTTATTCACTTTCTCCACACCAGTCATGATTTTATAGACCTCTATCATATCCCTTCTTCATCTCCTCTTTTCTAAGCTGAAAAGTCCCAGGTTTTTTAAAATCTCCCTTCATATGGCAGCCGTTCCAAACCCCTAATAACGTTGTTGCCCTTTCCTAAACTTTTTCCAGTGCTAAAATACCTTTTTTGAGATGAGGTCACTGCATCTGTACACAGTATTCAAGAAGTGGGCGTACCATGGATTTGTATAGAGGCAATAAGATTTTCTCTGTCTTATTCTCCGTCTTCTTTTTAATTATTTCTAATATTCTGTTTGCTTTCAAACACAGGCTAGACATCCCATTAGCCTGGGTTCAGCACATCTCCCATTCAGTTCAGGTGTTTCCAGGAGTGTACTTGTATGGGGAGTGAGGAACAACAGATGATATCACTCCCTGCCTGTTATAGCTTTAGCATATGGCAGGAACCCTTTGCCCCAAACCTCAGTTTGTGGAAAAACACTGACATACCAAGATGGAGTTCAAAGTCATGTGGCCTGGTCATAGCAGCCATTACTTACTGGCTCTCTGGAGGGTGTTCAGGTGACAGATAAGCTTCTCTTAAAACCTATTGTTTTCTCTAATGGCTCATTACCCTGAATAGGCTATTCCCCAAACATATCTAGAGTGAAAGCATCTTGCCTAGTGGGCATCACCCAGATGACACTACATTTGAAAAACAGATATAGTCAGTATTCATAACTTGAGATACAAAAATGATGCATGAATGCAAATAAGATAATTGTATTTAGCAAACAGTAACTTTTCCAATAGTATCTTACATGACCTGCCTGGCATAAAATACATCGTATTTAAGAGACAATCATATCATGATAATATCATAATAGTGTATGTGAGGTGCAGTGTCACAAAAAGAGTAGCTGAGAAGGGAATGAAGCTATTAAATGAATTCTCTTCTGCAATTTATATTAATGTTATACACAGGGTAAGACTTAGCATACCTTAATGAACTAAAACAAAAGCAAGAGACAAATTGTTTGCCAGGGCTTTGCTGACTCTTGTAAATATGCAAGCAGTTTGTAGGACATTATATTTGTTTAATCAGGAAGTATATCTAATAAGTCCTAACTAGAAAAATTAAAGCACAGATCAAAATGTTTTTAATCAAAAGTCTGCTTTGCTCTAACTCCTTCTGGATGAGCCAGCCCAAATGTCCAGACTAAATTCTGTTTTTGATGTTCCAGAAACCTTGCCTTGTGCTAAAAAGATGCAGATATAATGGCTGAAATTTGGACTCCATAAATCTGTGCGAATATGAGGTTCAGAATAAAGCTTGATTTTTGCTTCTGAGAAATTAAGTGAAATCAATTCTGCCAAGCCAGACTGACTCTTATGGTCACATGGTATTTGCTCAGCTTTTCCAAAGGTGGAGAAATAACATGTGACTTCTTCTCCCACATGAGCTCACCTATCAAATCAAATCCAGATGTGAAATACATAACAAGCAGCAGCCTCCAAAAGTATTCAGATAATGGAGACTAGGGAGAGGGGAATCTCCACAGGTTCTTATGGACTGTCTGTAGCCAAAGACAAAATGTGAGCACATCACTATTGGTTTGGAGAAGCCATCTGAAATGTAACCAAGGCAGATTGGAAGGACTTTTGTGTTTCAAGCTGTTAAACACAAAAGATGACAAAGTCAATAAGAATGCAGCCACCAGAAAGAATAAATATGCTTAAAAAAGACTGATTCCATAAAACCAAATGAAAAGATCCTGATTTCACCTGCGTTAAAGCTTTTGATTAAAAAAGAGACAAATCTAATTTGGGATGATTGAAAACCTCCTGGCTAGTGGTTAGCTCTGTGATACACTTTGGCTCCCCTCTGTGATACAATTTGGCTCCCCTCCAGAAGAGAAGTACTTTAGGCACCGTGTAAGACCAACCAACAAGTGATGAAAAGCTACTTCAGGAGCAATTTCAGTGATGGACAATCTGTAAGGATAAGAGCAGTAATAAAGGTCCCATTAACAATGTTGAAAAACAGTGATGTTCGAGTTATATAAAGTCCTATGAGAGAAGAATGGGGGAATATTAATGAGCATTGTTCAGCGTACAGGTGTTCCTGTTTGTTTCAACATAATGATACCTACTTTTATGGCTTGTCCTCCTCAACTCAGAGGAAAACATGTTTGTTCTTGGAGGAGGGTGAGAGGAAGCGGGCAATGGGTGGAATGCAGATGTTGTTTTTAGCAGTTTTTTCAGGGGTCTCCATTACAGATAGAATTGTCACACACTCCACTGAGAAGCCCAAATAAAATAAGAACTTTCCTGGGATTAGGAGGTGAGTTTTCCAGGGTTTTGGTGGTAGTGGTGGGGTTCTTTTAACTGTGTAGCTTTCATTTCAGGGTTGGGGCCTTAGTGTGGATTTAAAGATGAAAATGAACTTAGGTAAAGGGAGAAAATCGAGACTTCTGAGTTATACCAGTTGCACTGACATATGCCACCTGATATCAACTCAGGTATAAATTCTTGAGGGAAAGAATTGTTGTTTTGTTGTATATTTGTGCAGAGACATCCTGGTCCATGACTGGGGCTCAAAGAAACTACTTCAGTATAAATAATGTTTTTATTCTATGCTTTATGAATTCTACACTAGAATGGATGTCCTGGTTCCAAAGAATAGGACCAACTGCACAGGCAATAACTGCTTCCCTCAAAATCTCAGGACATTAGCTGCTGCCTTTTCACAGGCTGCTCTTGGTCTTTGAGTTCCTTCGTATGCCCCAGTTAAATTCATTGTTAGTCCCACTGGGATTCCTTAACTACCACCAGCAGCTTTCCAGAAGGCCCTTACCTGAAAGTCTCATGATAGTTCAGTTCTTTTTCCTTGGTAGCATCCTCAAAACCTTCTAGGGCCTGATAGATTCACTGAAACTCTTATGTTTCCTTCCCTTGATATATCTCACAATTCCCTTCTCTGTCCCCACACGACTCCACACGTCATTCTTTTTCTCTTCCATGTCATTTTTGGGCGAGTATTGGGTCGGGGGAGGGGGGGTCTCACTTCCAGTTGGATAATAATTTGGGCAGCAAGAAACAACTCTTTCCAATTCCTTCTCTCAGCACCAAATTTTGGATTGGGGGAGGAGGGAGAATAGTTATCAGATTTCACAAAGCTATGTTGTGTGCAACTGGAAATAACATTTTAATAGCTTATCTGACCACTTAGTGCAGATGATTCCAAATGATCTCATTCAGTCTGATTTTATTGCAGCTGTCAGGCTGAGAAAAGGCAAGGGCAGCATGAATTCTGATGTTTGAGAACATGAATTCTGATGTCTGATGTAGTACGGCATGAATTCTGATGTTTGAGAACTCTCACACCTGTTACATTTTGCAATGTTTCTCTAATAAGAAAATGTTCTTCTCAGCGTGTGTCATGGATGCGGTGCCAGTGACAAATATATCCTCTTTGTCTAGGAGCTGTTAGCAGGTGGCCCCCATATTAGAGGAGACTTTTTGCCACTCTAATGCTTAAAATAATTCTGCTTCACTGATGCTTTCCTTCACACGGACTCATTTGCCTGCTATTTCTTTCTTGTCTCCGAGGTTTATGAGCTCCTTGGGGTAAAATTATGGAACCGTTGGATTAGAAGGGACCACAAGGGTCATCTAGTCCAGTGGTTTTCAAACTATGGGTCACGACTCAGTCATGGAATGTCAGGCACTGGGTCTTGTTGCTGCGGGGGTTCTGATGGACCAGTGGGAGTTTCTAAGACAGGCTGCCTGCCTCTCCTGGCACCGCAGACTGCGCTGTGCCCCAGAAGCAGCCGGCAATAGGCCTAGCTCCTAGGTGGAAAGGGGAAGAGTGCACAGAGGCCCTCACTGCTCCTGTCCTGAGTGCTAGCTCCGCACTCCCATTGGGTGGGAACCTGCTGCTGGCTGCTTCTGGGGTGCAGCATGGTCTGCGGTGCTAGGAGAGGCAGGAAGCTGCCTTAGCACCCAACTGCACCGCTGACCGGGAACCGCTCAAGGTAAGCCCCTCCTGGCCCAGCCCTGACCCCTCCCCCCAAAGCCGGAACCCCCTTCTGCATCTCAAAACTGTCATCCGGAGCCCACACTCTAGTCAAGTTATGTTGGGTCATGGCATCAACACTTTTCTTCAACTGGGTCGTGAGAAAAAAAGTTTGAAAACCGCTGATCTAATCGACCCCCCTGCAGGATAGGGGTTGTTATTTACGATATGACTGTTCTGTACTATACAATTGGGGCCTCAAGCTGGATCTATCGCTGTTGTCTGGATGGTAAACTCCCTGCGATAGGAAATGTCTTTATTATTATGCCTTGGGCAGCACCAAGCACAGCATCTGTGCTTCACGCATGATCAGATGTTGCAATGCACCATGGCCATGCACAAATTGACCACCTGGCTGTCTATGAAATCACCACAGTAAAAGGGAATAGAAGACCTACCTCTGAACTCCAAAAAGGTCATGTCATTTGAGTTGAGTTGCAAACTCCCATGACCCATGTAAGAGTCCTTAAAGGGCTTGTGGCATATCGAGGTCAGGGTTCAAGATGCCGTACCCTCTTTTGTAGGATTCCATCCACTAGAAGGTACACACAACAGCCAGTATACGGCAGCATAAAAGCACCAGTTTAGTTTGCCAGGTATCGGAGAAAGAAATTAGATATTTGCAATTAGCATAGGATTGGAAGTCACCTTCTGGGTCATTCAGACCAGTCCTTTGAAGCTTGTCACATAGTCGTATAAGTGAAATGAAGACAAAAGTAACCTTCAGCAACAACTCTGTAGCACACGACTCTGGTTTATTGAACTTCAGTTAGGCCCCATTGCGGGTTAACTGAAATTCATTGAATTTTCCTGAGGTTGTATTGGAGAAGAATGCCAGTCTGACCAACTAGCTTTAAATGGGAGATCTCTTTGTTGCACTCTAAGGCTGGAAGCCTATGGAGTTTTGAAAAGACTTTGACAACAGGGTTTTGAAAAGACTTCCTGAGGCTTTCGAGGCCTTTGCGTAAACAGGACTTTCCCTGAATCATTTCTGAGCACTGCATTAGAGAGCTCAGCTGGGTTTTTCATTCAAAGGAAGAGCCCTCTTTCTGATACAGTGGGCTACAATATGCCATATAAGTTCTGCATCTGCAGTAAGGATGTTCATATCTTCCGTTATAGCTAATCTCAAAACATTCTCGTGTTTCCAGGCAATGTTTCTGTGGAAGGCAGCCAGAAACTGTGCAAGGACATGACTTGGCCACACTCAGCAAAACTTGGGGCTCAGATCGGAGTCCAAAGAAAGCTTTGAGAGGAGAAATGTGGCTCAACTGCATGTTGGCTATGTAATTAAAGATGAAAATCCTTCGTGGGTATAGGTGCATAACTCCCTAAAGTGGGCGTAATGCAAATATGGGATGTGCATTAACCTCTGTAAGTCATAGTTTTTCTTTTACAGATGCTGGTTTGGAAAGGAACCAGGGAAGTACATCGACTACATATATCAAGGCCCAGTGATTCTCGTTCTTCTGGTAAGTCTGTGTGTGGGACAAAGAGGATGGCTGCCGGCAATGGTAAAATGACCTGCTGTGTTCCATACGTAATTAACTAGAAACAACAAATGAACAAAACCTGGTGAAAGGATCCAAGTGGTTTCAGAGGGAGATCTGATGGCCATTGCATGAGGTAACGTGCTGGGAGCTTGCACCTGACTGATTAATGAAGAGCCCAGTGTCGTGCTAAAGGCTGGTTTAGCCTTGATTTATACAGCAACAGGTGTAAACAGGGTTGAATCTGGATGGTCAGCAATAGAAAAATTCCCTTCCCTTTCTCCACATATGTGTGGAGGGGCTAGGTAGCACTGGATGGAAAGGGGGCTTAGCCAGGGCAACAGTGATGCGTAGTTTCAACACATCCCGGCTGCACTTGATGTGGTGCATGCAGCCCCCACGGGAAAATGACCTTTTTCTAAAAACCCCAAATTCTCATCCCTCCATATTGTTGGCACATCACAATTTTTGATTTCTTGTGACTTTTTTGTGTTTTAATAGAAATATTTGTCAATATTTTTATTAACCGGAACTCTGCTTTTTTGGCAAATGGAAAATGTCAAAATTTAGCAGAAGTTGCTGCAAGTGCTCAGAGTCCAAGAGTTCTCACTGCAACGCTTCTGGCCATATTTTCCCATCCAATATGCCAAGCTCCGATCCCATTGGGAACTGCTAGCTGGCGAGCGGTTTTGTTCACATTTTTCCTTTACATTTCGGTTAATGAACAATTTTGATAAAAAACGTCTATTGGAAAAATAACACCAAAAAATGAAAACAACTTGACAGACATCCACAGAGCAGAGTCCCCGTGTTACGAACTGTTTGAGGATTGAGTTCCTAACCCTGAGAAATTCATAAAATGGAACATCTCAACATGGCAGCAGATGCAGCACTGAAGTTGCTGTATGGTGCACTGCATCACTTTCTTTTTGTCCTTCAGTCCAGGGCAAAGTGATTTCCTGTGCCCCGAAGGCATTGGAATATGAAGGAATAGTTCTTTATGGACATTACTTTCACTATGTGATTTTTATTTTTACTGTTTTCCCATTCGTAAAGATTGGTGTTCATAGCATTGATCACTTTTATTTTATTTTATTTTATTTGGGGGCTGCGCCCGCTGCTCGCTACATTTGCCGACCCCTCTCTCTCTGGCAGCTTTTGTGGCCAGAGAGCGTGATGACGTCATTCTGTCGCTCCGCAGGAAAAACTTTTTTCTACGAATAGAGAGATTTTATTTTATTTTTGCAAATAAATTCCATTTAAAGAAAAGTTCAATTTTCAAACACAACAAAAGGGTTTGTTAGCAAAATATCAACCTGTTTTAACTGCCATCTTTCAGGCAATGCAGAGTAAGCTGGTGCATCTTTGTAAGCTGAAGGGTTGAACTGTACAAAGTGTCTTAAACTGGGAACCTGCAAACAAATGAGTCTGTGACATTTTATTATCTGTGCTTGTACAAGATTTTGAAATGCTCTGATGAGTCATGATCCTGTGGGTGACTACATTTAGATGCCCCTCTAAAGTTTTGCACATCTGGTCAGTTGTAGGATCAGTGCTTTGGACTTGTGACAGTTACAAGATTGACGCATCTTGTCTCCATCTCCTCTATAAAATATATTTTTACTTGTTATTTGTAAAGTGCTCTGAGATCCTCTGATGAAAGCAGTTACATAAGTGCAGTGTATTTTGTTGCTGTTGTGTGTGTTTGTTGAATAGATATTTGGCAAGTTTAAAGCAGATGATTATAAAGCAGCAGAAATAGGGAATAAAATTGAGGTTTATGCTGGTAATTAAGCAATTAAGTCATTAGTTTTTCCACAGCATATGCAGGAGTCTAATCAAGTGATAACTAAAACTTGTGAGGGTTTGTTTTGTCGGGGGGGTTTCCTCTTGTTTTTGGATAAATGAGTGCAGTAGCTCTAATACACTTGGACGTCAGCTAAACCTCTGACACAGTCAGTATCACATGGGGAATGATTAGTTAAATTAGGGAACATGGCGCACAGTACAAGAACTACGAGGTTGATAAGGAACTGGCTAAAGCGGAAAAGGCAGTGAGTTATGCTGAAAGGTGAAATGTCCGAAATGGGAGAGGTTGGTTGATAGTGAAGTTCCTCAAGGGTCAGTCTGGAGACCGATCTTGTTCAAGATTTTTATAAATGGCTTTGGAATAAAAAGTTGGTGTATTGCTGATGGTACCATGTTGGGAGGGCTTGTCGGTTCAGAGGAAGATCGCAGTGTTCTGCAGGAAGATCAGGAGGCCCTTGAAGACTGAAGCGCCAGACACTGGATGAAATTCTGTAGTCCAAAGTAATGCACTTACGATTTAGTCATAAACATTTCTGCTACAAGTGGGGACTTACCAGTGGAGAGACAGACCTGCAGAGGGGCTGACAGATTACTGGGCCCCTGGGCAAGGTGGGGGAGTGGTCTGTGCTCCCAGAAAGGGTGGGGCCTCAGACAGAAGGGGGCACCACCTGCAGCACATCTAATGGGAGAAACCTTATTCTACATGATATGCCTGGATCCCTGTGTTTTCAGCATTGCCTCACTTGCTGGTCACCTGTCCTGGTTTCTGAGGTATTCTCATCTGCTGCCTTGGTGAGACATACACCAAAAAGTGCTCCCACTGCCATAATCTGAAGGCCCATTTAAAAAACAACAAATGGTCTGGTAGCACTTTATAGACTAACAAAACATGTAGATGGTATCATGCTTGGGGGTCGCGTAACTAGTTAGCATGCCAGAGTCTCGTTCGTTATCAGAATTAAGCAGACAAATCGCTCTACCAACTAAGGACGGCCATGCCTTCCCTTCTCGGGAACCTATCAAAAAGAGACATCCCCCAACCTATCAAACCCCATCAATACCAACAGCACTGAGACTGTCCACCTTTGAGGTAGCAGGACCATCTGCTACCATGGCTACCATGCAAGCCAAAGGCCCTAAGGGAGCTGGCTTGGAAAAAAGGCACCAAAGGGAAACTTACCGTCCCTACCTCTGCTCTGTACTGCCGGGGCCACTCAAACATGAAGTTCTAATTAGCCGATCACCATGGTTCTGAGAAAATAAAATGCCGTGTTCAAAGGAGGGTAGGGACATTCTTTTAAACCGCAGAAGATACCTGCATGAATGGAAAAGATGGTAGCAGAATAGACAAACAATAGCAACTGCTTCTCTTTTATCAATGTTAGTGGATTATATACTGGAACTTAAGAAATCCGGTTTCTCAATGAGTTCAATCAGAGTACACTGTGTGGTAGTCATGGAGTTCCACCAAGAAGTGGGTGAGTTCTCAGACTTCACCTACCCTACCACTAAATGCTTCCTTCATGATCTTCATAACCTTTCCCTGAAATAAAAACCCCTACCCCTATACTGGACCTCATTTGGGTGCATTGATGCCTTGCTAGTGGTTCAAAAAGAGCTTCTGTAATATGCTCACTTCTCCTTCCTTTTGATGAAGCTAGCCTTCCTCATTGCTATCACATCCGCCTGACAAGTAGGAGAACAGGAGGCCTTCAGGGCCCACTCCCCATGCACAATATTGTTATAAAAACAAAATTACCCTCAGCCCACATCCCCAGTGTCTACCTAACATAGTTTCACCGTTCGATTTGAATCAACCCGCCCATCGCCTGGCATTCTTCTCAAAACCTCGTGAGAACAAACAAGAAGCAGTGCTTCATATCCGGGATACCCAAGGGGCACTGGCTTTTTCCACTGAAAGGAAAACATCTTTCAAAGAGTCACCAAAATGATTTCTTTCCACCCCCGAATGATCTAAGGGGGATACTGTATCCAAACCAAGGTTGTTGAAATGCATCTCCAGCTGCATTGACTTATGCTGTCACCACCAGCAGTAATAAACCCCACTGGGAACCTGCAGATATTCCCCCCGAGTTCACTCTACATCAGTAGCGTTCCTCCATAACGTGCCCATCATGGCCAACTGCTAGCAGCAACCTGGGCATCCACTCGGACAGTCACAGAGCACCATACCATAGAGCAGCACTAGGCATCCAATGCTACGCTGGGATTTGTAGTTGTATCATCTGCCAAGACTGCAACAGTGAAGCCCCTCCCTTCCACCACGGGGCACTGCTGTACGGTCACCTAACACGGAGCAGGCGCAGGGACACACCTTGAAGGAGAAGAGAAAGTTGTTCACCCTTTGCAGTAACTGAGGTGCTTTCACATGGTTGTCCCTACGGGTGCTCCCCTCCCCTCCCCTCCCCTTTGGAGTATTTTTGCACCATAGAGAAGGAACCAAGGGCGGGTTGGTTGCACAGCACTCTGTAACCCCCCCAATGTGAGACAGGGATGGTGCTTATGTGGTCGAGCCAGGCACTGCTACTACAAATCTCCCATTACAAGCACAAGGGTGCAGATTCACCTAAAGTCATGGGCGGACGGAATCGTAGGCGGGGGAAGGGAACAGCCTTCCCAAACCGCCAACCTGGCCCCACCCACACTCTGCCCCCAGAACACCTACTGTAGGCATTCACCTGGGGAGGGCCGGGTGGTGGGTTCAAGTCCCGCCTCCCCCATTCTAGGGGGGTGGGGCCTGAACGCCTGCTGTAGGCGTTCTGGGGGTGGAGTGTTGCTGCTCTGAGGCTGGACTGCACGCCACTCAGCCTCCCCATGCTCCGAGGCTGGGGAAATTGAGGCCGCATGCTGCCTGCCCTCCCCATGCTCTGAGGCTCGAGAGGCTCGGGCCGTGTGCCCTCCTCCTTCCCCATGCTCTGGGGCCGGGGAGGCTTGGGCTATGCATTGCCTGCCCTTCCTGTGCTCTGGGGACAGGGAGGCTGGGGTGTACACACCCGCCCACCCTTCTCCCCTCCCCATGGTGGGGGTGGGGCCTGCACAGACGGGATGGGGCTGGAGGTGGGGCTTGGGGCTTGCCTCCCCCAGCCTCTCTTTGCCCCTGCCCCTACCCCTGCCTAAAGTGGAGCCACCCACAGGGACATCCATCTCAAAGATCCTGGGTGACTGCACAGGGTGAGTGACCTTCTCATGGGCGATTACCCCCATGTTTAGTTAAAATCTGTTGATGCTTCTTGGGGAAACTTCAGGAAAACATCCTCTCTAGAAAGCAGCATGCCAAAGGATTGGGGGCAGGGTCTCTTCTGTATCCTTTGCAGCACACCTGTGGTACATAAAGGTCAGAAAACAGGCCGATCCCCACATCTCAGGAGTCCCTTAGCTTGTGAGAGCTGCCAGACAGCAGAATGGGCAGAGATGGGCACTATACCAGTGTGGGCTGCAGACTTCGCAGCGTAAACAATAAGTGGTATCCTGGGGGGACTTGGGTGTGTGAGCTGTAACCTGCTCTTTGCAGCCCAGCAGACAGTGGGTTCAGTGGAGAACCTAGCCCCATTCTCTTCTGTTTTTCATTTCATTTGACATTATATCAGCCTCTCCGTTGCCTAGGAGTTCAGCTGTTGCTGCTACTGCTTCCTCACCTGAAATGAGGAGAGTTAATTGCTGTGTTAATTACAAAGATACCACAAACAGACTTTTGTGTGTGCAGGAGAGTAAAAACTCTCTCAGCGGGAGGGGATAAACTCTCAAAAACACAGAATCTGTTTTCTTGCAAACGCTCTTAGGCAAACAAACCAACCAAGAGAATAGATCTAGACTGCCGAGAAAGCCAGCACAAATAGTCTCTCCATAAACCACTTACCACAATGCATCGGTAGCTCCTAAGGTGTTGGTGTTTCCCAACTGAGTCACCTCTATAGGGTCACAAGCAAGTTCATTATAGACATCAGTAAGTCGAAGGTTTGCCAGACCATACAGGAGTTTCATTTTATACAGCATCACCTTGAGAACTGAATCACGAGTCTGTAATGGCCAGTTTACGTTGCACTGGCAGTGTAAATAGGATGACCCCCTGTCATGTATTTTAAGAGACTATCCCTTATTTCATTGATTTCTCTTGGGGTGACCACCCATCCCTTATTGTAGGTGATATCCCTTGACTATTTAAATAATACATTGAAGCTTATGAGAATTGCATTGTATACCTGAAGCCATGTACACTTGAGGAAAAATACATGATATGCTCAGAGGAATGGTATTTCCCCTTAAAAGAAAGCTTTGTCTCTTGTTTTGCAGGTGGTTTTCCCTGAACTCCGTCCAACAAATGTGGTCACCCTGAGTGTAGAAGAGCAGTAAATTGTCTGTGGAATGCCCTGTGTGGCACAGAGCAAGTGAAATAGCCTCTTGCATCCCTCACATGCTGGAGAGATAGCTAGAGAAGGGGGGGTGCAGCTAGACTGCCTGCTCTTGTTGCTGTAATAGCGCCTTAGTGGCCATTGCTGCTGGCTGACATTTAGAACAGCCCTGAGACTGCTCTAACCTGAGCCAGAGGCCAGCATGGCCACCCGCAGACCATGAATCTAGGGAGCGCCATCCTGAATAGAGACAGGGTATTCCTGCAATAGGGCCCTTCTCATTGGCCTGCATTAGAGCTGTACTTAAGGCCACATTAATACAAAAGTGCTGGCATTGTTAGGCTGAGAAAGTTTGGTACGTTTTAGGAAATCGGGAGAAAAACGCCATCTGCATTAAATACATAACAGGCCCCAGTCGCACCTGTGTTTGCTGACAAAAGGAGAGCGAGTTGTCTTGGAACTGAGTTTAAAGTATTTTAACCGTCTTGCTAAAATATTCCTCGGATTGCAAAGTTGCGATTTTAGTTTCTATTCCCAACTGAGTCTTTCTCGTGGACACATTGTCATAAATTGTGCTAGAGCAACTAAATATATTGTCCTTATAGGGTGTGTATTTAAGTCAATGCAAGCCAATCAGGACTCAAATGTCATTTATCACTGCATGGTTAAAGCCAAAGACCTGGTCTACATGAGGAAATTTATCAGCAGAACTAAGCAGTATAATAATACGGTACTACAGGTTGGACCTCCTTGGTCCAGCACCCTCGGGACCTGACCGGTCCCAAACTAGGGAATTTCCTGGATCAGGGAGGTCCCCTGCCACCAGCCTGCCAGCTCACTGCTGGTTTTCCGGCCAGCTCTGCAGCTGGCCCTGGCCAGACCCCCTACCGCCGGGCTCCCAGCCGCGCTGCTGGACCCCCCTGTCCTGGGCTCCCTGTACTGCTGGAGCCCCATATCACACAGTTCCCGGCCCCACCACAGGCCTTCCTGCTCCTGGGCTCTCTGGTCCAGGAATATCCATGGTCTTGATGTTGTCAGACCAGAGAGTCCCAGTTTAGGGGGGTACAACCTGTACTGTTGTTGCATTGGTGTAAAATGACATAAGCTATACTAGGAAAATGCACTCTTATTTCCAAAAAATATTGTCCACATGGGGAGTTACACTGGTGTAACTATGATACTGTGATTAGACAGGTACAGTTCTGGTAAATTTCCCGGTGTCGATATGCCCTAAAACCCATTTTCAAAAGAGATGTAGGCACTTAGGCCTACATTTTAAGTCATTTTAGGTCATTTTAAGTCAGTGGGACTTTGCCTACTAAATCACTGTAGTATGTCCACACTGCAGTAAAAGACCAGTGACGTGGTCAGCTGACTCAGACTGCTCAGGCTCAGTCCGTGGGACTAAAGATTCCAGTGTAGACATGCAGGCTTGGGTTGTAGCCTGGGCTCTTGGTCCTTGTGAGGTGGGGAGAGACGTCTCAGAGACCATGCTCCAACTTGAGCCCAAACATCTACATGGCCAAGTTTCAGTCCAGCAGCCCAACCCCTTTGAGTTGACCTGGGCTTTGAGAATTGGTGCTGGGGTCTTTTAGTGAAGTCTTTTAGTGACATAACTTAGGTGTTCTGGAATATTCTTTGAACCTGATTCACCATTGCCCTGCCCCATGTGCAGTCAGTACAAGATGGATGCTAAGGGGGAGTTCAAGTTCCCACCATTCTGATTTTGTACCCACCTTTACTAGTATAAATGCCTTCAGGGCAATAGAAAATAAAGTCTTCTGTACCTTTTTACTCTACCCCAGACTTATCCTGAGGCTCTGATTGATCCTTGACTTTCAAGGCACTGCAGTTCTGAATAATGCAGTAAGCAATGTTTCTCTGACTGCTTTCTTTGCCATTTTGGAAGCAATAGAAATGTTTTCATAAATTGAAAATTGGAAGCTAGGGTCCAGATGACACTTTGCCAGCTGCATTTTGTTTGAATATAAAACGCATTTCCTGTATCCTGTGCCTCATAACTTATATATTTTTTAAATCTAGCAAATTATGAGAGAGAATTTCTTTCTTCTCCTTGATGCATTCTAGTCCTGGCAAAATACCAAAGGAGACACAGCCCTGCAAATGTGTTTGATACTCTGAAATTCAATTTCTTGTGCTGCTGTAAAATAAGGTCCTGTTAAATATTTTCTGTTGGAATGTGTCGTATTAGTCCCATTATATCTGCTCAGACTAGCATAGTCTGGTTTTAATCAAATGTCCCTATCTGCGGTGGCACAGAAGGGAAAAAGATGTGAGTCCATGCCAATGCATCAAATTGCAACATGAATTTTCCTGAGACGTAATAAGACTTTATTTGATATAGTGCCTTCCACACAGTCCATCTCAGAGGCGAGCCATCAAAAGATTACAAGAATACTGTAATACACACCTGGCCAACTGTCAGTAAATGAGCGATGAAGTCAGTTGATTCAGCATGTGATGATGTTAACTAACCCCTGGATGCAGATCTGAATCACTGCAACATTTCTGAGAGCTAAGAGATTGCTAAGATTCAATATTTTAAACTGCTAGACGTCAGGGCTTCTCTGCTGATTGGTCTGTAACATTTTGACTGTTCGAAACTTGCTTTAGCTTCAACAGATTTGGGTTTTTTTAAGATTGAAAATTAAGCAGTTTTTTGACCAGTGCATTTTGGACCTAATTGAAATAATTCACAGGAATGAATTGACCACTAGTGTAAATAGGTAGGGAAACAGTGGGTCTGTTATGCCACTAATCATCTCTTTGACTGTGGGCAAGTTACCTCACTGCCTGTACCTCAGTTTCCCCATATGTAAAATGGGATTAATGCTGCCGATTTTTCCTTTGTAAAGTGCTTTGAGGTCTATGGATGCCTCTTAGAGAAGAGCTAAGTGTTATTACGTGAATGGAGGCAGGCTTGCCTACAGCAATGTGGAAATAGATCCTTGTTCTCTATGGTTTTCTTGAGAGAATTGAAATACATTTTCAAATGGTCTTATGACTTACTGATCTGCTATCAATTACAGTGTGCAATATCACGTTGTCACAAGGCAAGAAGACATGAGTAACATTAAACGGACTGCTTAATAGATGTGCAAATTATCTTGGCGCTTGGCATCTTTAAATTGATCCCGCCCATCTTTCCAAAAGAAACACTGTCACTTAACCCCAAATTACTAGATTCAATGCAGGAATCACTGAATGAAATTCTGTGGTTTGTTATGCAGGGCAGATTACATCATTGTGGTCCCATCTGGCCACAATCTGTTTAATTTCAGCACTTCGAAAAATAGTGATCCAATTAGCTTATTTCCTGTCTTGTTTTTAGGGTTAGCATAGCACTGTTTACCAGAGATCGCAGATAGGTCAGTGTTTGTACGAGACAGCATAAAATACAATGGAACCTCATAGATTAATCAGGCCAGAGAAAATCTGGCTGAAGATAGAGCTGGAGCCAAGTAAGCAGAGCATAGCTGATGGTTGTAATACTGAAGAATATTCTGCTGCGTGTCTAATGGAATTAAATTACAAAGCAATGGGGTACTCACAGGCATGCTGAAAGGAGGCTTTAAATTCTGGCTACGCACTAAGGGTATGTCTACACTACAGCGCTATTTTGAATTAACTTATTTCGAATTAGTTAATTCGAAATAAGATTAATTTATTTCGAATTAGTTAATTCGAAATAAGTTAATTTGAAATAACACATCTAGACACAAAAACTAATTCGAAATAGCGTATTGCTATTTCGAAATAGCGTGTCCACACTGATTGGATGCTGGATCGCATTTAAGGGCAGCTGAAACCAGTTCCAGCAGGGCATCAGGTCAGTAGTTGCTTTGTGTGGCTGCTGTCTGAGGCTCCTGCTTAAAGGGACCCCCCTGGACAGCTGGTTCTCAGCTTTCCTGCTTGCTTGCCTACCTTGCAAAGGGACAGCAAAGCGTTTTCCTCTCCGCCTGCTTCGGTCGCTCTCCTTTGGGACACCGCAGCACTCAGCACCATGGAGCCAGAGCCGCCCCTGGGCACACTGGTGCTCATGTTGAACATCTTGCTGCAAGCCTGGCAGCAATTGCTGGAGGCTGCCTAGCACCTTCTGCTGCAGGCCAGCCCCCGGCCCTCCCCCTGCTCCCCCCTGGGGGCCCTGGAGGAGCGGCACCCAGACGCCAGCGTGCCCTGCCACATCTGGCGTCTGGACACGAGCAGCGACTGGTGGGACCACATCATCCTGGAGTGCTGGGGAGACCAGCAGTGGACCCAGAACTTCAGGATGAAGAAGGACACCTTCCTTGAGCTCTGCGAGTGGCTTGCCCCTGCTCTGTGGTGACGGGACACACACATGAGGCCCGCCATTCCCCTCCACAAGCGGGTGGCCATCGCCCTCTGGAAGCTCTCCACGCCGGATAGCTACTGATCCATCGGCAACCAGTTCAGCGTGGGGAGATCCACCGTCGGAGCGGTGCTCATGCAGGTACAGCACTCACCGGCCACTGGGCCAGGAGGGGGGGGCTGCAAGGAGGACATGGGCTGCCTCAGGGAAAACGGGGGGGAGGTGGTGTAAGTGCCCTCCCCGGGAGGGTTCCGTCTGTCCCGGCCGTGCTGCAGACCGCCCGTGGTGGCCAGGATTGCAGTGGGGGTTGCTCCTGGGAGTGGGGCGCAGGGCAGTGGTGGGGAACGAACACTGCCAGCCACCCGGGCACCCAGGACCCTCTGTTTTGTGTGTCTCTCTGCAGGTGGTGAAGGCCATCAACAGGGTGCTGCTCCACAGAGTCGTCCGCCTCACTGACGTGGATGCGGTCATCCAGGAGTTCGGTGCCCTGGGCTTCCCCAACTGGGGGGGGCAATCGATGGGACGCACATCCCCATCTGTGCCCTGGACCACCAGGCCTCCCTCTACATCAACAGGAAGGGGTACTTCTCTGTGATCCTGCAGGCTGTGTCTGAGCACCGGGGTATATCAGTGTGGGCTGGTCCGGCAAGGCACACGACGCGTGGGTGTACCGCAACTCTTCCGTGTGCCAGAGGCTGCACGCCGGGACTTTCTTCCCTGACTGCCACATCAGGGTCGGGGACATGGACATGCCAGTGTGCCTGCTGGGGGATGCGGCCTACCCCCTACAGCCCTGGCTGATGAAGCCCTACACGGGACACCTCAGCCCCTCCTGGCAGGCCTTCAATGCCAGGCTCAGCAGGGCCCACATTGTGGTCGAGGGGGCCTTCGGCCAACTGAAAACACGGTTTAGGTGCCTCCTCACCCACCTCGACCTCTCCGAGTGGAATATTCCACACGTGGTGGCAGCGTGCTGCGTGCTGCACAATTTATGCGAGAGAAAGGGGGAGGCTTTCCTGCCAGCGTGGATGGCAGAGGCTGACCGCCTGGCTGGCCAGTATGCACAGCCCCGCACGGCTGCCAGCCGGGAGGCCCTTCGGGGGGCTGTCCGTATCCGAGAAGCCCTGCGGGAGAGCTTCCAGGCGGACAAGGACTGAAGTCCCCCTGGCGTGCCCCACTGGGGCCTTCTGCCTTACATTCCACCCCCACCTCCTTCCCCTTTCCTCTCCCTAACCCCCTTTCCTGATATACAATAAAAACACCTCTGTTGCCACAAAAAACTCTCTTTATTTAACATAACTAGGGTGGGAGGAGGGGGGCAATGAGGGCGGGAGAGGGGAGGGGGGAAACGTAGGAGGAGGGAGCTGGAAGGGGGAGGCAAGGGGAGGAAGGGGGAGGGGAAGCTCAGGGTTGGGGGTCTTGCCAGCCCTCCCCTCTTGCAGCACTGTGGGTGCAGGGGCCTCGGCGTTCCCAGGGGGGAGTGGGTGTCGAGGGTGGGGCAGGAGGGACGGGGTGGGGGCGGAAGAAGCGGGAGGGGGAGCAGGGGTGGGAGAAGGAGCGATAGCTGGGGCGGCCGCAGGGGCTGGAGCAGCAGGAGGCAGCAATCGGTCCTCCAGGGCCTGCAGGTGCTTGCGGAGGGCACGGCCCTCCTCCCGCAGCTCCCGCAAGCTCTCCTGCCGCAGCTGCAGGTCCTCTTGCACCCACTGCTCCTGGCTGTGGACCTGCCGTCCCTGTAAGCACAGCTGCTGCCTCTGGAACTCCTCCTGGTTGCGGGTGCGCCTGCTGGCCCGGGTGCAGGTGAATGTTCCAGGCAGGGTGGTGCGTCCTGCACTCGCAGGTGCTGCGGCTGCAGTGAAACAAGAGAAGTGGTCAGTTCTCCCTGGGGACACAATGGGTAAAACCCAGCCCCCCTCTGCAAGGCGAGGACAGCAGGTCTCCGCACCTGCTATCCCCAGGAGTGTGAGCTGGGCCAGGACTGTACCCCACCCCGTGTGCTGCCTATAGTGTGGTGTGTGGGGCAGGGGGAGATGTGCCCTGCCTCTGTGTACAGGGGGCGTCTGGAGGGAGGGCAGTGTGCAGTGTTTCTCCCCGGGGTCAGGAGCCTGTCATGTGCCTTCACGCGTAGACGCGTGTGGGGAACAGGCCAGGGCACCTGCATGGCACCCAGCTGGGGCCACATGTCCTGGATGACATGGTAGAGGCACAGGTTGCCACCTGCTCTGTGGTCGGCAAGGCCGACGCGCACGGTCCCCGGGCTCCCCCGCCCCACATAAGGGGACCGTGATGTCACTCACATGTGGAGGCCTCTCTGGACTTGGATGAGGCTGCTGACAGGCTCTCCGGTTCGGCTCGGGGGTCCTGGGTGCAGGGCACGCTCCCTGCAGGTTCCTGGCTGCCGTCGTCCTCCTCTTCCTCCTCTTCCCCTGTGTCAGGGGCAGAGCCCTCTACCCTGGGGTCGATGACGACCGGGGGGGGGGCACAGACCGTCTGACCCCCCAGGATGTGGGCCAGGGCCTCAAAGTGCGGGCAGGCCTCCGGGTCAGCCCCTGGTTGGGAGGCCCTGGCATAGGCCTGCCGCAGTTCTTTGATTTTGCTGCGCACCTGCTCCTGGCTGCGCATGTGGCCTCTGGTGGCCAGGCTGGCAGCCATGCGGCTGTAGACGGCCGCATTCCTGTGCCTACTGCAGAGATCGTGGGCATTGGAGGCCTCCCCCCAAACCTCAATGAGATCCACAATCTCCGCACTAGACCAGGAAGGCGCTCACCTTTTGCGGCCCCTGGCAAGCTCCTGGGAGCTGCCAGCCTGGTCCTGGGGAGCGGTGGAGGTCTGGGTGGCAGCAGGTGGCTGGGTCATCCTGTGCCAGGTGCACGGTCTGCTGGCTGTCTGCGGGCAGGCTTGCAACTGGCACAGGCACTGTGGCCAGAGTTTGCCCCTTTAAGGGCTCCGGGGCTGGGGGGGGGGGAGCAAACGAGTTTTCCTGGTTGTGCCCAGAGTGGCCACCAGGGCTCCCTGGGAAGGGCTGGAGGCCCCCTATTTTGAAATAAGTGTCTACACAGCTCTTATTTCAAATTAGCTATTTTGAATTTGGTGTTATTCCTTGTAGAATGAGGTTTACCAAATTTGAAATAAGGGCTCCACTATTTTGAATTTATTTCGAAATAGCGGTTTGGCTGTGTAGACACTATTAAAGTTAATTGGAAATAACTGCTGTTATTTCGAATTAACTTTGTAGTGTAGACATACCCTTAGAGCCTTCTAAAGATTTGGAGTAGTTCTGAATTCGCAGAACCAGTTCCCATTGTTTGCCAAGCAGAACCCAGTTCCGCCACAGACTCGCTGTGTGAGCGCTGGTCTGTCACTTAGCCTGAGGGAAGACTGAAAGAATTGGTCTTGCTTAGTTTGGAAAGGAGAAGATTGAGAGGGGACATGATAGCAGTTTTCAGGTATCTAAAAGGGTGTCACAAGGAGGAGGGAGAAAAATTGTTCTCCTTAGCCTCTGAGGTTAAGACAAGAAGCAATGAGCTTAAACTGCAGCAAAAGAGGTTTAGGTTGGACATTAGGAAACTATTCCTGCCTGTCAGGGTGGTTAAACACTGGAATAAGTTGCCTAGGAAGGTTGTAGAATCTCTGGAGATATTTAAGAGCAGGTTAGACAGATATCTATCAGGGATGGTCTAGATAGTGCTTAGTCCTGCCGTGAGGGCAGGGGACTGGACTCGATAACCTCTCGAGGTCCCTTCCAGTTCTAGTGTTCTATGGTTCTCTTGGCCTCACTTCCCATCTGTAAAATGCAGGTAATGGCATTTCTCTACCTTGCAGCAGTTTTGTGAGGACAAATACATTAAAGATTGTGAGGCACTCAGATACTGTGGTAATATGGGCCGTACACATACCAGAGACAGATAAGATAGGTTGGATGTTTTGCTTCATTTTCGTGCCTGTGAGTCAGTGCTGTATGTATTCCCTGGTGATGCGGCACTGACAGGTTTGATTAATTTTTTTAAAAAACCAAAATGTTAAAATTAAAGAAAGAGGGAAATGCATGTTTTAAAATTTTGGAGTATGTGTTCAGTTCTGTCAGTCATCCAGAAGGTCAGAGACTTACCCAAATCTGTTCCTTTTTTGGGGGGGAGGGTGGGGAGAAGACTGTTACAATGAGCTCAAATTTCCCTGCAAAATTTCTAGTGCTTCCACCCCACCAAAAAATCTCATCAATTAGCCTCATGCTACTTTAGTATTTTCTTCTGATCTGGGATGGAATCAGGAATTGAATTTAAAAAATAACATTTCAGAACCTTGAAAAGTTTGAGTTCAGTGTTGATTCCAAAACTGGACAAAGGTTGTAGTCGGGAGTAGTGGAGTTTAGTAGGGAGTAGTGGAGTTGTTTAAAATAACCTGATTCTCCCGCCCCCTCTACTCAGCTATATAGGAGTCACCAATTGACTTCTGGGAAGAGATCCTGGGATGTAGACAAGAATCTGCATCACATAAGCCTTCAATTACAGTTTTCTAAATTAGTTCTTGGAGGCAGAAGGTTTTGAACCATGCAATACCTCGCTACTGGCATTTTGGTCAGCCTCATCCACTTCATATTCCTTAGATACAGCTGTTCTAATGCCTACCCTTTATAAGTCCCCCTCTGTTTTAAAGGTAGCATCCATGCCAAGCACAAATGGAATCATCAAATCAGGTAGAATAGTGTGTCAGAGCTGATAAGTCACAGGCACTCCACTGGAAGAGCAAGGGGCAGAGTTAGTGATGTCTACAGGAATGTCTTCGCTGCGCAGCTCACCCGGGTTCTTATTCCACACTTCTGTACCACCCACATAGAAAAAACTCTGAGCCATATTTGGAGATGCTTTAAGCCAAGCTAGCTGATCTGGCTGGGAATTATAGGTTAAAACCTGGGGTCCCTTTTAACTTGGGCTGGAACACGCCCACTTGTAATCAAGATACAGGCAAAAGTCACTGAAGTGTTGATAGTCCTCCAGTCTCTTCCCACAATCCCCCCCGATGGACAGACAAGTTCTTATGGTGTTGACACCCAGAAATGTGCAGAAATGGTGAGGTCAGCGGGGCCTTGCTTTGGGGGTGCTCACGCCTGAGCTAGGCTAACCAGAGTGCTCAAACCCAGGTGCCAATCAGGTGAACCGTGCAGGGAAGAGGTACCCTAAATGTGAATTTCCCCCACAGATTGTTTGGAAGCCTCTCAAGTAGAACTTTGGTTTGAACTCAAAGGGAAGAGCGCCACCTACTGGCCTGTAAGTAACACATACTTAAGCATCTACTCTGCAGAAGGTGTTCCATGGAGGTCTTGAAGGGTATGTCTGCCCTGCAACTGGACATTCGTGGCTGGTGTGTGCCAGCTGACTCCAGTTCGCAGGGCTGGGGCAAAGGGGCTGTTTAACTGTAATGTAGGGCTGCGTCTAGACTGGCATGATTTAGCGTAAATACTTTTAACGGAAAAGTTTTTCCGTTAAAAGTATTCGCGCAAAAGCGCATCTAGACTGGCATGGATGCATTTGCGTAAAAGACATCTTTTGCGCAAAAGCATCCGTGCCCAGTATAGTTGCGCTTTTGCGCAAGAAAGCTCCGATGGCCATTTTAGCCATCGGGCTTTCTTGCGCAAGAAATTAAGGTGCCTGTCTACACTGGCCCTCTTGCGCAAGTATTCTTGCGCAAGAGGGCTTATCCCTGAGTGGGAGCGTCAAAGTATTTGCGCAAGAAGCACTGATTTCTTACAGTAGAATGTCAGTGCTCTTGCGCAAATTCAAGCAGCCAGTGTAGACAGGCGGCAAGTTTTTGCGCAAAAGCGGACGCTTTTTCGCAAATCTTGCCAGTCTAGATGCACCCTAGATGTTCAGGGCTTGGGCTGGAGCCTGAGCTGTAGGACTCTGCGAGGTGAGAGGGACCCTGATCTCGGGCTGCAGTTGGAGCCTAGTTGTCTACACCACAATTAAACAGCCCTATTACCCGAGCCCTATGGGGTGTCTAATTGCAATGTAGACATACTGTTAGTCAAACACTGACATGCTTAGAGCTGCTTTGCTTGTGAAAACATTGGGTGGTTCAGCTCTCTGGTCAAATGGGATTGGGTAAAATAACAACCTACTGGGTTTTGTAGGTTACTGTTCTTGATGTCTGCTTTGTGTCTCCCTCTCTGAAACTTGTCCACACAGTTGAATGTCTGGACTCCTTGGCAGGTTCACAGTGGGATCCAAAGCTGCTACTCTATCCCTGGAGCTCCACTCTCACTTGCTTTAATACACAGCCTGCTTAGTTGTTGGGCACCGCATACATCAGGCCACAAAGTCTGGAGAAGCAGATTTTGTGCAGAGCAGAATTTCTTACACAGCCACGGCTGCAACTTTGCATCGTTTGAAGCACTGCGCTTTATTTCAATCCAGTGGTGGGCAGCCTGCAGGCCACGTGCAGCCCCTCGGGGTTCTGTGTGTGGCCCACGAGACATTTTGTTCACTGTTGCCTATGCGCAGGATTGCCAGATTCCGCTGGTCTCCATCCACATCGGTTTGTTTTCCTACCACTATTATTAAAGTGACATGCATGTAAAGCCAGGGCACGTGAAGTGAGTAGGGTTGCCAGGTGTGTTGTGCAGGGGGAGTTTTGTTTTTGCTCAACAACTTTGGTCCCTGTAGTGTTGGTTTTTTGTTTTTTTTGTTTTTTTTTTTCCTCAATCAATTTTTTCACCCACCATGTTCGGTATTTTTTGTGAAACTATCTGGCAGCCCTAGAAGCGAGGTGCCTGCTGATGGCACACAATATTGACTGTGAGAACCGTGTGGTCCCTCTGCATCCAATCACAGTGCTGCTACAGTTCAGTCAGCACCCCCTGCAAATTCTAGGTATGCCAGCACGGTGAGCAAAACTGCCCTATCCTGAGAGACCATCTTGGTTACGACAATTTTGCATCCCATTGAGATGGAGGGTCACTCAGGCTGCCCACTCACTAGCCTAGATTACCCATTGCTGTTTCAGTCATCCTTGGTAGTAGCAATAAATAAAGCATGTGTTAACAACATGTATTGCCAATGTTCCTTATTACAAAGCTGCAAAGTTGTGCCAAGACACCAAACAAATGTTGTATTAAAACATATGACACCAATACTCCTGGGATATAGAAACAGCTGGAGAACCTATTATGAACCACAAAAAGATATTAAACTGCCTGCATAGTATTGATTTTGCCGCAAAGGGTCTCAAGGAACCATTTTTGCAAGTAAGCTATTTATAATAATTATTCTTGGGTAGAAAGGAACTTGGGGGGGGGGGAGGGTTGAGACATACATGAATAGATGACAATGCACAGACTGGAAATCTACACCACCTAGACTATTGGGAATGGGAGGCAAGAGGGAAATCACACAATTACAACATTGCTGGAATGTGTAGGCACTGCAGGGAAATAATTCTGTTTTAGAAATCTTACACTAAATCTTTTTTTTAATCTTAGAGAAGCTGAAATATCCGTCACTATTATTTACATGGGGCCATAGGGGGATCTGGTTGGTTACAAGAGGTAGACAAGTTGCAAATGTAATACACTGGCTCTGAATGTGTTACGTCTCCTTCTGGCTGGATGAAAGCCCACTGTACACCCAGAGCTGATGGAGCTATTCCTGCATTTCATATGGCAGTGTGCTGTGCAAACAGTCCCGGGATCTGTCTCCACTGTTGAGGCTGGTGTCTCTATGTCTCAGGCCATATGTACATTTCACTGTGGGAGAAACGCACAAGGTGAGGGATATGCCCAAGGAGACAGCATCAGAATAAGATTAAAACTATTTTTTACATAAGAACATAAGAACGGCCATACTGGGTCAGACCAAAGGCCCATCTAGCCCAGTATCCTGTCTGCTGACAGTGGCCAATACCAGATGCCCCAGAGGGAGGGAACACAACAGGTAATCATCATGTGATTCCTCCCCTGTCACCCACCTCCAGAAAAACAGAGACTAGGGACACCATTCCTACCCATCCTGGCTAATAGCCATTGATGGACCTAACCTCTCCATGAATCTATCTAGCTCTTTTTTGAACCCTGTTAAAGTCCTAGTCTTTACAACATCCTCTGGCAAGGAGTTCCACAGGTTGACTGTGCATTGAGGGAAGAAAAACTTCCTTTTGTTTGTTTTAAACCTGCTACCTATTAATTTCATTTGGTGATCCGTGGTTCTTATATTGTGGGAATAAATAAATAACTTTTCCTTACTCACTTTCTCCATACCTGTCATGATTTTATAGACCTCTATCATATCCCCCCTTAGTCTCCTCTTTTCTAAACTGAAAAGTCCCAGTCTTTTTAATCTCTCTTCATATGGGACCCATGCCAAACCCCTAACCATTTTTGTTGCCCTTTTCTGAACCTTTTCCAGGTAATTTTCTTACTTCCTAGTCTTGTGCCAACCACAGAAGTCACTGCAGCAGATTTAGTTTTCCCATTTGCACATATCTGTGTGTGTGCACAACACCCTTTGTGTTTTCAGATTGCAGTGGTCTGGAGGGAAAAGCACTGACTCCGTTTTACAGGGGGCTGTGCAGAGGCCCACTGTGCCATACCCGATGTCACACAGCAATGGCCCGTCAGCATTTCGGCTTCAGAAATGTGATTTACGTGTGGGTGTGTGGAAGTCCCTCTTCACATTTTTTCAGTGAACCCCTCAATATCGAGCAAGGATGGGCACAAAACTTGGTCACATAACTTTGAAACATTAGCCAGTTGATCCCATTTCGGTGCAGTTTTTTGGACTCCGCACCTGGCATCATTCCACAGAATAGCCTCTGGTTGCAGAAGTTTCACCCAGGTGTATGATGCGGTTGCCAAAGGCCATGTCTACACCTTAAGCCGGAGGCCTGAGTCCTGTGCCTGCCTGCATATGCTTGCCCTAGCTCTCATGGAGCAAGCAGGAGCACAAAGAACAATGCAGCCACGATAGCACAGGTAGCAGTAGAGAAGGCTAAGCCGTACCTTCACTGCTGCTACCTGTGCTACCGAGACCACATTGCTATTTATGCTCCTGCTAGCTTGATGAGAGCGAGGGAAACAGGCAGGAAAGAGGCAGGGCAGTGCTGCCCCTCGCTTTTAGCACAGATATGGGCGAAATGTGTATTGTGACCCCTCTCCCTTCCCGTGCCAAGCTGTGCTGCAACGTCCATAAGGAGGATTTCAGACCTGGAAGCAAAGCTGTTCATTTATGCTGCCTGCCCCAGGGCATGTGGAGCAGTGAATGGTGCTAGATAGGCTATTATCAATACTGTGAAATATAAGCATAGAGTACCAAAGGAAACAAGATTGAAATGTACAATGCAAATGAGAATCACCCATTGACCTACTGCAGGATAAGCTGGGGGGAGCAATAATGTTTAACTCATGAGTGTCCAAAGGGACATCTGCCTAGACACCTTTACAATAGGACATCCCTCCTTTGGGCTTCCTTCACCACTCTGTTTTGCTTAGATTACACCTGTGTGATGCTCGCTACAGTGTTGCTGCTGCACTGCTGTAGCGCCATAGTATAGATGCTTCCTACCAGGGCTACTGACACCCGGGAGCAGGCAATGAGAGCATTTGCCCAGGGCCCAACAATTCTAAAGGGTCCGGGACTCGCAGCCATAGGCCCTTTAGAATCACTGCTGGAGTATCAAGCAGCACGGTTCAAAACCCTATGTAGTGCACTCTGGCTGGCTCTGGGCCATCCGGGCAGCACTGAGGGCTGGCTGCCCCAGACCTGCCCCTTCCACCTGAAGCCCTGCCCTTTCCAGGAGCACAGAATCCCCCCTCCCCATTACCGAGGGGCCCATCAATCCTGTTGGCTCTCCTGCTTCCTACATTGATGGAAGGGGATTTTCCATCAGCATAGCTAATCCACCTCCCTAAGCAGTAGCTATCTGAACAGAATAATCCCGGATGTTAGATACGTTTAACTATGGTGCTTGTGGGGAGGGGAGGTAAGCTTTTTCACTCCCCAAAGGATATAGCTCAGTCAATCTAAAATTTAAGTGCAGATCAGGCTTCGGTTCATAAGGAGGTCATGATTGGAAATTTTCTGGCAAATTTCTTTGTTGTTGGAAAATGCTGATTCACTGAAAACAAAACTGTGAGAGCATTTGGGAGTTCGATGAATCTCCTGAGTTTGACTAGGAATAGGATGAATTTTTGGAAATGTTTTGAAGTGAAAGGTTCCATTTTCTGGTTCAAAAATGATTTTTTTTTTTAATTTTGAAATGTTAGTTGTAAAGTAAACTTTTTTTTAAGTCAAAATCAGTGCACCCCATCTGAAATTTTCTTCAGATTATCAGTTTCATACACACACACACGCACACACACACACCCAAAAATTGAGTTTTTAAATTTTCACCCTGATTGGGACAGGGAAAAAAAATCAAGATCTTGAAAAATCTCATGGGATGGGAAAACCATTTCCTGCCCAGTTGTTCTCATAAGCTCTTTGGGGCAAGGGCTTTCTCTATTTTGTGTCATAGCCAACATCAAACACATTGTTAGTGCTCAATAAATAATGATAAATGAATAAGAGCTAGTCTGATTTATACCGTTGGAGGGATCTGGCCTTTGGAATTTCACCCGTTATTATCAACCAGGAGAAAGGCTTTAACCATCCTTTCCATTATGAAGTTGAAAACATGTCATGTAAACGCAAATGGAAAAGATACCAAGCCAGATATAAATCACGTGGCCTGTCAGTTCTCTCAAATGTCCATGCATGGAATTGCCATGTGGCTCTATATCAGGGCTGTCCAGTTCTGAGATGAATTGATTTGTCGATGCGGAGCTACAGAAATAGGTACATCTTTCCAGTATAACTTTGCTCTTTGCTAGATAAGGCTTAACAGCAAATTTCTCGTTCCCTTTCCAAGCAGATGTTCTTTCTTCATTTGTTGATATGTAATAAACAGCTGGGGCCAGTTCTTTTATGAGTGTAGCTCAGCATAGTTCCAACAAAGTAAATAGCACTATTCTGATTTTCACTAGTTGAAGAATTGGCTCCATAGTTCTGTCAAAGTTAACATGCTTTTTTGGGTAGCCTGCAGAATATTGTTCCAGACCCAGCACTTAGGGTATATCTTTCAGTAGAGCTACCTCAGTTGATCTGCATCAGGTTTCATCTAGCCCTGGCGTGAGCAGCCACACTTCAAAATCCTACCAAAGTTACTGTGTCCCTACTGGTGTTGCGCTCTCCCATGTATGCCACTAGCACTTCTGGGGGCACATCCCCTGATTCTTAGCACTGCACTAAGCTGAGTTGCTCTCTGGTTCCCAGGAGAGAATTTGTCCTTCTGGGCATGCGAGGAGAATTATATGAAGGTACTGGAGGACCATCAGCGTTAGACTAGCTTAGCCCGCGCCCACACTGCAAACTGGTCAGGTTACCAGTCCAAATGAAAGGGTCACCCAGGCTGTACCACCACCCCAGCTAGTTCAGGTTGAAAGTACCTCCACACTTGGGTAGAGGGTTGTGGGTGTATGGAGGGGGGAGGGTTTTAGAGGCAACCCCTAAGTAAAAGCCAGGGCTTAACTCTGCATGAAGACAGCCCCTCAGAGACAATCGCAATCTGCTTTCCACGATGGAGTAACAATTTGGAACTCTTATAAAGCATGTCAAAGACTTTCTGAAAATCCAAGTACACTGTATGGATGGGGGTCTGCCTTCTCCACACACTTGTTGACCTTCTCAGATAATTCAAATAGATTGACTGAGGCATGATTCCCCTCTCCAAAAGCTATGTTGACTCTTCCTCAACAAATTATGTACATGCCATATGTCTGATCATTCTGTTCTTTGCTATCATTTCTACTAGTTTGCCCAATATTGAAGTTAAGCTCATTGGTCTGTGATTTTCTATATCGCCTCTGGAACCTTTTTTAAAAACCAGCACTATATTAGCTACCTTCCAGTCTCCTGCTACAGAGACTTGCTTCAACAATAGGTTACCTACAACAGTTGGGAGTTTGACATTTGAGTTCCTTTAGAATTTTTGGGTGAATACCCGCTGGTCCTGGCAACATTGCTGTTTAATTTATCAGTTTGTTCTAAAACCTCTTCTGTTGACACATCAATATCAGCGTGGGACGGTACGTCAGCTCTGTCACTCAAAAATAATTGTTCTGATGGGGGAATCTCCCCCACATTTTCTGAAGTGAAGGCTGATGCAAAGAATTCATTTAGGGTGTGTCTACACTACAGCACTATTTCGAATTAACTTAATTCAAAATAGTTAATTCGAATTAAGCTAATTCGAAATAACGCATCTATACACAAAAACTATTTTGAAATAGTGTCTTCCTATTTCGAAATAGCGCGTCCACACTGAGTGAACCCTGAACTGAAATTAAGGCTGGCTGGAACCAGTGCCGGCAGGGCATCAGGTTAGGACTTAGTGTGTGGGGCTGCTGCCTGAGGCTAACTGAGCTCCGTGCTTAAAGGGACCCTACCCCAACCCTGAACAGACGGTTCTCAGGGTTCTCTGCTTGTTTGTCTACCTCGATGAGGGACAGCAAAGCAGTCCTGTCTCGGAGTGCCCTGAGTGCCTGCACTCGGGACACCACAGCACTCGGCGACATGGAGCCAGAGCTGCCCCTGGGCACGCCGGTGCGTCTCATGCGGTCGTTGCCATCAGCCCGGCTGCACTTGCTGCAGGCTGCCATCCGGGGAGTCCATCAGGGGGCTGTCAGGATCCAGGAGGCCCTGAGGGAGAGCGTCCACCCTGAGAAGCCCTCAGAGCCTCCCCGGTCCTCCCCACCGGGGGCTCATGCCCCATTCCTCCCTCACATCCTTCCACTTGCCCCTCCCTAGCCCCCCTTCCTGATGTCAAATAAAAGACACGTATGTTCAAAAATAGAAACTGGGTTTATTGAACAAAACTGGGGAAGGGGGGGGATGGACCTCTGGGGAGACTGGGAAAAGGAGGTGGGAGAGGGGAAGAGAGGGGGTGGGGGAAACCTGGGAGGAGAGAGCTGGAAGGGGAAGCAAGGGGAAGAAGGGGGAGGGGAAGGTCAGGGCTCAGGGTTGGGGGTCTCACCGGACCAATCTGACTTTCATGCAAACCTGCTCCTGGGTTCGCATGTGGCCTTTGGTGGCCAGGCTGGCAGCTATCCTACCACAGACAGCCGTGTTCCTCTGTCTAGGGCTGAGATCATGGAAGTTGGGGGCATCCCCCCCAAACCTGATTAAGGTCCATGATCTCCACTCTGGACCAGGAAGGCGCCCACCTTCTCCAGCCCCTGTCAGGCTCCTGGGAGCTGGCAGACTGCTCCTGGGGAGCGGTGGAGGGCTGGCTGCCAGTGGCTTGCTGACTCATGTTTTGGGGCCACTGGATCAGGGGCCCCGGTGGCCAGTACTGGCTCTGGGCTGGCAGGTTTGGAGCTGGCACAGGCACTGTGGCCAGGGTCTACCCCTTTAATGGCTCCGGGGCCGGGGAAGAGGAGAGTAAGTTTTCCTGGTTGTGCCCAGAGTGGCCACCAGGACTCCCTGGGAAGGGCTGGAGGCCCCCTATTTCAAATTAAGTGTCTACACAGCACTTAATTTGAAATAGCTATTTCGAATTTGGTGTTACTCCTCGTAGAATGAGGTTTACCAAATTCAAAATAAGTGCTCCACTATTTCAAATTTATTTTGAAATAGCGGTTTGGCTGTGTAGACGCTATTAAAGTTAATTCAAAATAACTGCTGTTATTTCGAATTAACTTTGTAGTGTAGACATACCCTTAGTTTCTCTGCAATGTCTTAGTCTTCTCGAGAGCTCCTTTCCGGGGTATGTATCAATGTTCATGTTGTACTCTCCCCGCTGTCAGTGCCCAACCCGTACTGGGGAAGCTTACGATCCAACCAGCAAACCAATTTTGGTGATGAATCTACCTAAGGTATGTTGCGCACATGCTACCATCAGCATCTTTGTCTTCTAGTGACCCCACTGCTTGCTTGGCAGGCTTCCTGCTTCTGATGTGCTTTCAACAATTGTTACTGCTAGTAGTTGTGTCTTTAACAAGTTGCTTCTCAAATTCTTTCTTTGCCTTCCTTATTATACTTCACCTGCCAGACTTCATGCTCCTTCCAATTATCCTCAGTAAGTTTTGACTTCCAAAGTTTAAAGGATGTCTTTTTGCATCTCAGGGTATCCGTTACTCCGCTGTTTAGCCATGGTGGCATTCTTTTGCTCCTCTGATTGTCTTTTCTGGTTTGGGATATATATTTAGTTTGAGGCTCTGTTGTTATGGGGTTTTTTTTAATAGCTCCCACACTGCTTGCAGGCATAGAATCATAGAACACTAGAACTGGAAGGGACCTCAAGAGGTCATCAAGTCCAGTCCCCTGCATTCAACCCATGTGATGGCTCCTTCTAATTTCCATCTAACAAGCATCTTTCTCTTTGCATAGTTCCCTTTTTAAAGATAAATGTTACCATGACAGGGGTGTTTTTGGAAAAACTTAACAAACAACAAATAGTCTGGTAGCACTTTAATGACGAGCAAAACATATGGATGGTATCATGAGCTTTCGTGGGCACAGCCCACGTCTTCAGATGACCAGAGTGTTGGAAGTCTTATTTCCCTCCTACATGGATGTTAAATTCAATACATTATGGTTGCTGTTACCAAGCAATTTAGCTACAATTAGTTCTTGGATCAGATCCTTTGCTCCTCTCCGGACTAAATCAAGAATTGCCTCTCCAGAACCAGCGGCACCAAGAAGCAGTCATTAATGGGTTCTAGAAGTTTTATCTTTTCATTATGCCCTGAGGTGAAGTTTGCCCAATTAATATGAGCATACTTGAAATCAGCCATTATTATTATGCTTTCTGCTTCTCTGGTCCTCTAATCTCCTTGAGTATTTCACAATCGCTGCCATCATAGCAGTCAAATATTATTCAGTAACGTATTCCTGCTGCTAGGTTCTTTTTATTCAAATATGGAATTTCTGTGCATAGTGATTCTGTGTATTACAGGTTTTTATGTATGTCCTATCAGAGTGATGTCTGTGCACTCCTGGTAATATTTTCAAAAGTGACTTAGGGTATGTCTACACTGCATGCTAAGTCCAGGCTCTGACTCAGATTTCAGATAGCTTCCATCCACACACCACTCTATCCAACTTGATTCAGCAACCATTCAGGAGCCTGGTTCTAGGGCCCTGCTAACGGGATGGGTTGGAGCCCAAGTCCTGCTGAGATTGTGGGTTAGCACAGCAGAGACCCCCTAAGTCCAGCAATTGTAAGCTGAGTTTTTCAATGCAGTGTGGACACTTAAGCCCCGACTTGGGAACTCTGAGTCCACAAGCCTGGAACCCACAGCTCCACATTTGCAATGCAGTGTAGACACACCCTGTGTGACTTAGGAGCCTAAATCCCATTTGTAAAAGTGACTTAGGCACTCTTGATCATGAAAATTGAACTAACAAATGTAGAACAATGTACAAAAATAACTGCATTCACAACTAACACAATGTTGGCTTGGCCTGGGAGGGCTGCGGGACATGGTCTGTGAGGGAGTTTGGGTCTGGGAGAGAGCTTGGGACAGGCTTTCACGTGCAGGAGAAGCTTGGGGGTGCTGGCTGCAGGGCACTCACCTCCGGCAGCCCCTGCAAGAGGCTCCGTGTCCCTTCTGTTGCTGGCAGAGGTGCAGCCAAGTGGCTTTACAGGCACACTGCCTCCATCCTCCCTCCCCGAGCACTGACTGGGTCTTCCAGTCCATTGGCCAGGAGCTACAGCCAATGGGAGCTGCAGGGGGTGGCACCTGCAAATGGAGGCAGCATGCCTGCTTGCAGCAGAGCCTCCTGCCATGCCTCCACCATGAACAGTGGGGACAGGGAGCTGTTTTTGGGGGCTGCTAGAGGTGAGTGCCTGTCCTCCATCCAGCACTCCCGAGCCCCTCCCATGCCCCAACCCCTGCCAGACCCAACCCCCCTCCCAGATCCTGTTCTCCACAGCCCCTCCTATGCCCCAGCCCCCTTCACCTCACCCCTGTACTCCAAACCCCTCCCTCTTAGTTAATCAGCATTTTCAATGTACTGCCCCCCCATTCCTCCTGCATGCTGGGTAAAAGGGCTTTTACCATAAGTGACCAGCATTTTCAGGGGTACTGACCATCTATAGCTCCTACTGATGTCATTGGACTCCTACACTTTCACACAGCTACCTCATTGCCCTTCAAAACCCTTCATCCCCTCTCGCCTTTGCTGCCGTGCCTACAAAAACTTGGTGACGGTTAGGCAGCTGGCGTGCCAAGATCACTGCCCATGACGCTAATTGGGACTGTCTCATTGTTTCCTTGTGTTCCCTCATTTGTTTGTCTCCATCTGTTGTGTCTTGTCTAATGTTTGACTCACAGGCTGTCTGGGACAGGGACTGTTATAGAGTTTAAGGCCAGAAGAGATTGACAGACTGTCTAGTCTGATCTGACAGGCCACCAAACACCAGCCAGCCAATAAGCCAACAACCAAACTCAGATCAAAGTAGTACAGCCTGCAGGAGACTACCCCATTGTGTGCCACAAACAGAGGAAGGGGGACTCAGGTGTACCAATGCCTCAGGCCCCTGCAATGGTATGGCATTAACTAAGACAGACCCAGAAGATCCTGCGCCGATGGTGGGCATGCCACATGCGGCCCATCGGGGTTCTATGTGTGCCCCACAAGACATTTTGTTTACTGTCAGCCACGTGCAGGGTTGCCAGATTCCATCCGAGTTGTTTTTTTCCTACCAGCATTGCTAAAGAGGCACGCACCTATAGCCAAGGCACACGAAGGGAGGTGTGTGCTTTTTGGCACGACATGGCCAGAGTCGGGCACTCCCTCTGCATCCAATCACAGCGCTGCTCTGGTTCAGTCGGCACAGCCGGCAAATTCTAGGTACACGAGCGCAGTGAGCAATACTGCCCTATCCCAGGAGACCCTCTTGGTTATGACAGCCTTGCAGCCCACTGACATGAAGGAGGGTCACTCATGCAGCCCACTCACTAGCCTAGACCTCCCCATGGTCTCTGCCAATCCGAGCAGATAGAAAATTCCTTTCTCTTCAATTGGGGTCAGGCTCACTGTCTATGACTATTCATGTCTCTTCTCAGTATGCCTCATCATTTTATGACCGTTTTAGCTCACTGATCTTTTCTTTGCCTTTTCCAGATAAATTTTGTATTTCTGTTTAACATCGTTAGGATTTTAATGACAAAACTGAGAGCGTCGACCACTTCAGAGACAATACAGTACAGGTAAGTTGACGAGTGCTTTTTACAATTGTTACAAGAAATGTTCTGACCTCCTCTGTGCCAGGTGTACACTTTGGGGTGTTATTCATTAGCTACCTAAGAGGCTGCATACTCGGCTACTTGCCCTGACATTGCGCTACATTTGTATTTTGGGACTGTACACCTAGGCTGCATAGCTGAAACTCCTTATTCTTTAGGCATGCTCTGCTAGGGCACAAAATGATTTTTAAAGCACATGTACGGAAAATGTGCATGTATTCTTGCACCCATTCCATTTACATTCATGGCTAAAATCCGATGCCTACCATTAGGATATATGGGCAGATAGATGTGTGCTGCTTCAACTCCTAACCTGTTTACATGCTTCAGGGTGTTCATATGTCTCTGCTGTGCCTATGCAAACATACCTATTGAAGAATTTGGCCCATTGTCACTACCTAGTTCTGCCTGGTATAAAAAATGATACATCCAGAAAGCTACTTTTCCCTCTGTAACATATGGTTGGGAGGAGAGCATTTAACTACCTGTTTCAAAATATACTACAACAGCTGTGCAAATGACATTTTTCTGTAATCTGTTACACTGACGAGTAGAATATTTATGGATCTTAGTTGACGGAAATGTAAAAATGCACAACCTGTACCAAATTGCCTCTCCGTGCATGCCCATAATTTTGTGCATGCATGTAATAATACTTTGCTAAATCAATAGTTGATGTGCAGGTGCAAATTTGAGTCCCTGTGGTACGTTCCTAAATTCCCAGCGAAGGCAATAGGAGTTTGAGGGACATAAGGAGTATAGGACTGGGTCATCTTCTTGAGTCCACTAATCAAGTAGGTAGACCCAGAAATGTTACAGTTTGTGACCACAGATTACATCCCAATGCCGTAAGCACCTGGCAGGAAATGCCGACTTGAACATCTTGTAAGACCAGGCCTTTAGAGTGCGGCATGAGAGCTTGTATGGTCATGCAGGTCTCCTGAGCTCTGCTAAGGTTTTATGGCTGGCACAGCTGGGACTCCTCAAATCAGCTGGCACTAGTGTGTGAAATCTCAGGTACCCCAGTTGAGCGCTGAGCCCTGAAATCTGTAAGCCTGTGGCTTGGAAGGGAGCTTTGCCTCTTTGCCTCAGTAGCATGACTTTGGTGTTTGGTCCACTGCTTTCCTTTTGCTTCTGCCCATGAAACCTGGTTTCAGGATGAGCTGTGAGGTTAATGCATCAGCATGATGCTTTTGCTTCAATTCCCCTCTGCACGCTCACTGTGACAGAAAAAAAAAATCTGTTTTCTCTGCTCAAGCCTCATGAAATGCTACCTAAACCAAAAGGGGGAAAAGACTGAGATCTTGGCACCTTGCTCTCCTGGGGGTGAACGTTGGGTCATGTCCAAATATTCCCAAACAGCCTGAATAAGAGGAGCTGGTTTACTCCCTGCACAAGTAGTGGGAATTAGGTTTTTGTCCCAAACTGTTTTCCTAGAACATCATAGAATACTAGAAGTGGAACGGACATTGAGAGTCATCAAGTCCAGCCCCTAGCCCTCACAGCAGGACCAAGTACTACTACTTAGACCAAGGCTACTCAACTTTGGAAGCCCTGGGGGCCACAATGATACTCACAGCACATGCCAAGGGCCACAATTTAAGTGTGGTTGCATATATATGCAAATATACATGCAAATATATGCAAATAGCTTCTTTCACACTGATGGGCATGACACAAAGTACTTCCAACACTGCCCCGGCACTCCCGGCACCTCCTCCCTATGGGTTAGAAATGCCAACACCCTGTACCCAGCCAGCCGACACCCTGTTCCAGCCAGCCCGTCCACTTGCGTCTTTCAATGCTTATCCCGCCTGGGAGACACCTCGCCATTGTGGAGTATGTTCCCATTGAGACCATGTTCAAAGGATCCCACCTGCAGGCTGCGTGTTGAGCCCTGCATAAACCCAGACCACACCGTGTTGAGTAGCCCTGATCCAGACCCTCCCTGACAGGTGTCTGTCTAACTTGTTCTTAAATCTCTCCAGTGATGGAGATTCCACAACCTCCCCAGGCAATGTACTCCAGTGTTTAACCACAAGAAGACAAGGAACTACAAGTGAAAGCAGCAGCACCACTGTTTCCCCCTGGTTTTGAAACTGGGATCTTTCGCATGGTAGACAATGTGATAACCGTGACACCCCAGAAACCAACACTTGTACTGTACGGAAACCAAGCTGCTTCTACGCACACTGGATAAAAAAAAACAATTCAATTTCATCCAAGCCTCATGCAGTGCATCGGGGGACCCTCGTGTTTCAGCTCGTCTTTTGAACCTAATAGTAGTATCATCATATCGGAAACTGCCCTTATTACACGGTTCGGCAGCTGTGGGTTGAGAGCAGTGTCTAGCACACTGGACAGCATTGTTTCCTTGTGCTCCCTGTCTGTAGACAGAGGACTGGTCTGAGACATAGAGACTGTGGTGCTAAGCCTGGCCTGCTGGGTGACCTTGGGCAAGTTACCTGTCCCCTCTGTGCCTCGGTTTCCCCATCTGTAAAAGAGGAGCGTGATCCTTTGTAAAGCGTGAAGAAATTTACTGATGACAAGTACTATGGAAGAGCTAGGTATGATTATTGCTGTGTGCCTGTTGTTTCTGTTCTTACACTTGGCACTTTGGGGGCTGTCTGTTTGTTCTCTGTACAGCACCCAGAGGGGCTCTGTTCCATGACTAGAGCTCCTACATCCTACTGCCATACAAGTAACATCTAATTGTATTGCTCCAATAGTCACTTAAGCTTCAGACTGCCCCATATATGTATGGTTTATTGGATATATGGCAGCTCCTAGAGGCCTTAGCCAGCTCTGTGGTGCTAGGTGCTGTACAGACATACACCAAAGAGACAGCCCCTGCCCTGAAACACTTACAATCGAAGTATAAGATGAGAAACAGCCGGTGGATGCAACAAACAGACAGGAGCACAAGGCCCAGTGTGAGGATACTGGACGGCAAGCTGGGCTCCAGCAAGCCAGCTGCCTGTCCTGCAAGGAAATGACTCACTAGTCCAGAAAAGACTTGCAGGGTGTTAGCTGGGCTCGGGCTTCTTGCTCATGCGGCTGGGAAAGTGGGTCAGAGAGCATGAGCGAGAGACGCCGCAGTGGAGGGAATGAATGCAGCCAGCTTGCCCGTGTGTCCCTGCAGCGCCACGCTGGGCTCAGAAGGCAGTGTTGGCTGCCAGGGATGGGCGGCGTGATCAAACGCCTTCCACGGGGCGCCTCTCCCATGTGTTCGTTGCCAGGAGTTTGAGGCGCTGCTGTTAGCAGCAGCAGCTGACAGAAAAGCCGCAGGGCACTTCATAACCTGGTGCTGGGACAGTTGTTCCCCTGACCCCTGCTAACCTCAGCTCACACTGCACTGCCAGAAATTGGGATAGGCAGATAACTTCTTGCTTGCCAGATCAAGGAGGGGCTTGGCACCCTTCTTCTTTCTATTATTTCCCTTCCTTTCCACTGAGAAATAGCCAGGGGTTACTCTTATTTTCTTCTCACTACCTTTTTTTTTGCATTTCCCAGAGGCAATGGAGCATGCCATCGACCTGACCTCCTCTTATATTCTTATCCTTTTGCCTTCTGTTTCTCTTCAGTTCATTTATGAGGACTCTATAGACACAGAGGGATGCCTGGCTGGTTAAGTGCTAGTTTAAGCTGCAACAGCAAAGGGAAGGATTTTACCTGTCTCTGGAAGACAATAATCCAGCATCTGTCCATATCAATTGGAATTGCAGGGCAAGATTAGGCGTTAACCTGTGTTTTTAATCCATTGTTACCTAGCTTTCCCCAGTTTAGCCCAAATGTCCCTGAAATCAAAGAGTAGAAGGATGATTCTAATCCTTGTTTCAGGAATCTTAGGGATATGGAGGCCAAATTCCTCCCTGCAGTAGAGGAGGTGAGAGGAAAAAAGTGATTAATGCACTAGATTGGGGCTTCCTGGCTCTGCCAGGCAGATGGGCAACATAAGAACACAAGCACGGCCATACTGGGTCAGACCAAAGGCCCATCTAGCCCAGTATTCTATATGCCAATGGTGGCCAATGCCAGATGCCCCAGAGGGAATGAACAGAACAGGTAATCATCACGTGATCCCTTCCTGTCATCAATTTCCAGCCTCTGACTATCAGAGGCCAGGGACACCATTCCTACCCATCCTGGCTAATAACCAATGGTGGACCATCAATACAGGCGAACTAGGCGGTTGCCTAGGGCGCCAAGATAAACGGCCATTGAGGGCTTTGGAGGTGGGGGCGCTGATCGCATGCCGATCGCGCGTTTCACCTAGGGTGCCAGTTGCCGGCAGCTCATCTAGGGCCGCTCCTGCTAATAACCATTGATGGACCTAACCTCCATGAATTTATCTAGTTCTTTTTTGAATCCTGTTAAAGTCCTGGTCTTCATAACATTCTCTGGCAAAGGTTAACAATGCGCTGTGTGAAGAAAAACTTCCTCTGTTTGTTTTAAACCTTCTACTTATTAATTTCATTTGGTGACCCCTAGTTCTTATGTTATGGGAAGACACTTAATCTCTCTATGCTTTGGTCCCTACATGGTAAGGGGGAATGACACCAGCTCCTTACCACTTAGGGGTGCCGTGAGGCTAAATACATTCATGACTGCGAGGTGCTGTGCTGACAGGATCTGTGTCTGACCGTGAAGCCAAGTGCAGCTCTGTTGGCTTTGATGAAGCTGTGTCTGTTTATATCAGTATTGCATTCTTCCATTTCTGTTCCATCACACTCCCGGTATCCAGTCACACCCGTCCAGCGGTGTGCAAGACGCATCTGCCACTCCTAGGGCATGTTGCCAACCGCACAGAGGGTGTGTCTAGACTGCATTCCCTCTGTTGGCAGAAGGACGCAGATTAGGCAGGTCGACATTGCAAATGAGGCAGGGATTTAAATATCCCACACCTAATTTGCATAAAAATGGCTGCCATGTTTTGCCGACTCAGCACTTTGTTGGCAAAAAGTGGCAGTCTAGAGGGGGATCTATCGAGAAAGAAAGCCTTTTTCAACAGATCCCTTATGCCTCCTGCAAGGAGGTTTACAGGATCTGTTGAAAAAGGCTTTCTTTCTCGACAGATCCCCCTCTAGACTGCCACTTTTTGCTGATGTGCTGAGTTGGCAAAATGCAGCGGCCATTTTTATGCAAATTAGGCGAGGGATATTTAAATCCCTGCCTCATTTGCAATGTCGACCTGCCTAATCTGCATCCCTCTGCCGACAGAGGGATGCAGTCTAGACATACCCAGAGTGTGGACTGCCAGTTATTTTCATCTTTAGGAGTGCAGCACCTCCCAAACAACTGAACGAAACTTGCCTTTTAGCTGAGTGATTTACCAGTCTCAGAATGAGTCAAAAGGCCTGTTTCAAGATAGGACCCGCACTAGTCACCGATACAGTTGTATGAAGACAGCGTCTTACTCCTGACATCTGATGGGAAGAGACACAGTCACGTTTTGTTTTCAAAACCCCTATCAGCCGTGCAAATCCAACCTGGCTGTTAAATTTACGCTCTTTCATCTCTCTTTCATGTTACAATTATAAATCAGTAATTTCTTGTTGCTTAATTAGCTAGCAGACTGGAAATGACATTAATCACAGTGCAATGTTGCTGGGATAGACTGACTGTAATTTGATCATGTCACAAGAACCTCACCACCACAAATCATTTCACAGCTTAATGCCAGCTTCCTTTAAATATCACAGTGGTATATTCCAGTTGGTTCACAGACCGTTTAGGAATCGTTCCTAAAAATATACATCACTCAAAATATGGGACTAGAGCCAAACCCCTCTTCCCACCAACTCCTCTGGACTTCAAAGTAGTTTCGATCCAGAGGTCAATCCAGGCCCATTTTGAATTGCTAGCAACATGGAACCCCGTTGAATTTGCAAGGTGTGTACAGTCGCAGAAGACATGAAACACGCCATAGAGTAGCACGCACTTGTTTGTACGTCCTTACAGTTCATTTTCCAGCACTGAGAAGGTGAGTAGAAGCACTGGTATCAATGCATGTAGAATAGTAATAGAGATGTAGCCATGTTAGTCTGGTCTTGCTGAAACAAATAAACCATCTTGTTAGTCTTTAAAGTGCTGCATAGTCCTGTCTTTTGGTAGCAATGCAGCTTTCCTGACACCCCCTGCAAAAGAGAATCCTGCCACAAAACATTTCCTTGCTGCCAGGATGGCCCATTGATCTTCATCATTGCTCCCCTGGTGTGACACCAGGCAGGAGAGCAGCCTTGTGTGCATGTCTAAGGCAGGAACTGGTGAGGAGGAAAAACATGGAGGTGGCCTGGAGGCAGGGGGACCTGGTTTGCTGAGGGGAATTTGGGATGTGAAGTGGGGGCTGATGATACGTGGAGGGCAGGAGTGTCTGTTGGGAGAAGACAGGAAGACCATTTTGATCTCACACCAGTTGAGCACCAGTTGTGACTCCAATGAGCACTGTGGAGTCACATCTGGTTTCAGCTGGTGTCAGGCCTCCTCTCTCCAGTTCTCCATTGTAGCTGCCTGTGGGTGAGTGGGTCTCCAGGGGTTACATACCTCAGCCTGGCTTTCCTCTCCTCGTAACTCTTCCTCTCTGCTTGCACTCGGCAGGAAAGCAGTAAAGGCGACATTAGTCCTCCTGCCTCTCCTGGGCATCACCTACATGCTGTTCTTTGTCAACCCGGGCGAAGATGATATTTCCCAGATAGTCTTCATCTACTTCAATTCCTTCTTGCAGTCTTTTCAGGTAGGCGAAAATGCTTAATTGCATTCTCGGGCACTGCTAGAAGGGTCCTCAGTGCTCTTAGCTGTGAAGCTTGGGGCAACGAGAGCCCCTTTGTAGAAATAACTAGCTAAACAGGTTGGTTTAGCATCTACGCTCATTGATACAGGGGCTGTCTTTTGCTTCTGTGACCGGGCGTAGCAGAATGAGACCCCTTGCTCCACGCCAGGGCAAGTAGGTGCCATTGCAATACATGTAACTAGTCATTTTCTTTTCATGTTTGTTTCAAGTGATTTCTGATTGTACATAGTGTGTCACATGGTAGAGACCCCTGCCAGGGAGGCAGGAGTTTATTTGATCAGGAGTTTAGCTGTACCAGTCAGTGTCCTGCCCCACCTCATGTGCAGTGGCACGGGCTCTAATCTGAAGTAGAACATCCCAAACTTGTTGCTAATTGGAGCATGTGCAATGCCAAGAGGCAGACTCGAACCTGGGACCCCTGGAGCTTAATGCATGAGCCTCTACAGAAGGGGTGGCCAACCTGTGGCTTGTGAGCCACATGCGGCTCTTCAAAGAAAAATTGTGGCACCCACCCCGCGGCTCACAGCTCTTGAAGGGGCAGTGCCTGCTCTGTTCTTAAAAGGGCAAACTGTTGTGGTCGGGTTTTTTTTTGCTTGACCAAACGCAAAACAGCTTTTTTCCCCTCGGCTCTTTGCACTGTATCCACCACTCTTCTGGCTGTTCGTCTGTAACGGGTTGGCCACCCCTGCTCCACAGCTTGAGCTAAAAGCCAGCAGGTGCTCAGCTGAGGCTGTAGAAGAAATTCATTCTCTCAGTAAGTGGCCTAAGTGCCACTACATGGGACAGTGAACCGCATCCCAGTATGTGTGTGCACCCCTGTTGCTGGAGTCAGTGGGAGTTTTGCCATGACTGTGACAGGACCAGGAATTGGTCCTGAATGGACCAATTCGAATGTGCAATGAGCAGAAGTAGTAAGAGCAAGCGCACAGGCTCTTCAAATTTAGACATGTCATTCTCCTTCCTGAATAGACACCTGCATTCTGGATTGCCAATGACTTCCAGGGCAGCAGGGTCAGTCCCTAAAGCAGGGGTACAGCCAAGAACAGCAGGGCGGACACGCGTAGCAGTGGTTGGGAACGGCAGCTGAAGGGTGGGGTCAAGTTCTAAAAGCTTTCTGACATGGATAATTATTTCATATTTGGAGCTGAAGCCCGAAGTGTCTCTCCAGTATCAGAAGCACAAAATCAAAGAAGAAAACCAGTCCATTTAAGCTGTGAAAGGGGAGATTTTGTTCCTAAGCAATCAGATGTACTACATTTTTCATTGTGTAAAATAAACTGAATATTTTACCAGCTCAGGCTTGCTGCCTGCAGAAGAAGTGATCGGTTTAGGAAGAGGACGCTGCAGAGGGCTATGTGAAAGAGAGAACAGCAGGGAAATAGATCTGTGGGGTGATACGGAGTGGTACAGCCCACTGCTCAGAGTAAATCTCCATCATTGCAATAGACAGTATATTTCTCTCATGTGCTAGAGGAAGGATCTGATTCTGTGCAGGCTGCAGTCAGTAGCTTCAGTGGGAGTAAGCTGTTGCGGTACAGCCTTTCTGGGCATTCCCTTTGTGGTCAGAATGGGGATCTCAGGCCTTATTTTCACTCTGTGGAAAATCAACGCTGCTGCGATTGATCTTCCGGAGTTTGATTTAGCGAGTCTAGTTAATACTCGCTAAAGTGAACTCAGAGAGCACCTCCACCAGCGTCCGGTTCTCCTGCTCTTACAAGGAATAAGGGAAAGCAACAGGAGCATTTGCTCCCTGCTGTGGGGATGCTGCCACGCTCAGCTGCTGGTGTAACCACTACCAGGTGCATTTGAACTTGGAACCTTAAGGTGGGAGCCTCTACAGCTTGAGCTATAAAGCCAGCTGGCTCTTGGCTTAGGCTGTAGAGCTCCCTTGTTGTTATTTCTCACTGTAAGTGCCACTACATGGGACAGTGAACCACACGAGGGTTATGTCTAGACTACATCCCTCTTTCAAAAGAGGGATGTAAATTAGACACATCGAAATTGCAAATGAAGCCGGGATTTGAATTTCCCGCGCTTCGTTTGCATAATCGTGTCACGGCGTTTTTTTGAAAAAAGCTATTTCGAGAGTGAAACCACGGCCTAGACATGGTTCTTTCAAAAAGAAAAGCCTTTTTCGAAAGATCCTGTAAACCTCATTTTTTTGAGGAGTACAGGATCGTTTGAAAAAGACTTTTCTTTTCAAAAGAACCATGTCTAGACCCTGGTTTCACTTTCGAAATAGCGCTTTTCAAAAAAACGCCGTGACGCGATTATGCAAACAAAGCGCAGGAAATTCAAATCCCGGCTTCATTTGCAATTTCGATGTGTCTAATTTACATCCCTCTTTCGAAAGAGGGATGTAATCGAGACATACCCTAGGTGAGTGAGTTACACTGTGTCTAATGTAAACTTGGCCTTAGCGACATGACACTCTCCTGGAAAGAGACAAACCATCATAGGCTCTTTGGGTCTGGAACTCACCTCTTTGTTCAGTGTTTTACAGTGCCCAGCGTGTGTGTGGGGCGGGGGCGTCTCAGAGGTGACCCGTGCCCTGCAGGGAAAGAGGCACAGGGAGGGGGTACCTGGCTTCAACCATTACAATCTGGGAGGCACATGACCCTTGTAGGGACATGGTGTAACCCCTTGAGCCCCCCATATGTCTCCTATGTGTCTAGCTCCATGGCTGTGTCTCCTAGGTGCTACAGTAATACCAATAAAGAATAACAATAGTAGCTGAGACAATAAAAGGGATTTAAAATACTGCTGTAAAAATGTATATTATCTGCTGCGCCCTGCATCAGGGGCCTTAATCCTGCAATAGCAGGTGGTCTAATAAGTGTTTTCCATTTGCAGTGTCAATGATCACATACTTATGGGTGAAATCCTGGGCCCATTGAAGTCAACAGAAGCTTTTAAATTGACTTCAGCTGGGCAAGGAATTTACCCTATGTCTCTAGATCAGTTTTCTCTAATGCATTTTGATTTATTAAGGATGGTATTTTTACCACCCTGACTGAATGGTCATTCCATGCATAATTCCGCCAAAATCAGGGGGTCTGCTTGTGGAGTAAAGCATCACTGAACACAAACAAATAGCAAAGGTGTGATTTTAGCTTTAATCTATGCAGCACAGGCAATAATTGTGGTGAAACATGGCATGATCAGCTGTAGCACAGTCTAGCCACCCCACTACAAGCCCATGTGTGACTGGGTATACACTCAAGTTGCTAGTTTGCCAGATGTGCCTCTCCATGAGAGAATCACATCTCTGTGTGCACAAGAGAGAGACTGCGAGGGCTGCAGACTCCAGCCCTTTCTGGGTCCCATATTCTGTGAGTAGCAATGGAGCTCTGCTAGTAAGTGCCCTTTAATATGACTCTGGCATAGAAGCAGACTCTAAGGAAGTTTACTGAAATGCAAGAGCAAGACCAGCAAACAGAGCTGGGTGGTGTGCTTCTGTCCGGTGTTTTGACAGGGCAACACTGAGGCACATCCACACTCACTGTTCTGCATGTTTCGCTACGCTCGGCTCAAATAAAGATCTAATAACGATTCCCTTTATTTCTTCCAGGGTTTCTTTGTGTCAGTATTTTACTGCTTCTTGAATGGCGAGGTAAGTAGCATCCTACACTGCTGGTGCGATTAATTATCATAAAGTGTAAGCTGCTTGAGTGTCTGAAATGAAGTGCACTTGCACTGCCTTGCATTCACATCACCTTGGGTATCTAGAAGACATCTCCACTGATGTGCTTCTGACCTCTACAGCCCACTACATGCAAGCTCTTTGCTTACAGCGCCTTCCTCAAGCAGAGGTTGACACCTTAATGCAACATTGACATACCTACCGATGATCATTTTTGTTCTTCACTTGAATAATTCATTGAATTTTACTCCCTGTCTGACTTCAATGCTTGTTCAGTAGATGCCTGTTTGTTTAATTATGATTCAGGATCTTTAGTGCCACGCATTGGCTAAGAGTCCACATACATGACAGTACATTTTGCACCCTAATTGAACAGGACTGGTGGTCTTTCTTATCCAGGATTCTCTCTATGAGTGCTCTGTACCAGATGCTTCAGAGGCTGAGAGCAGCCTGAAGAACAAGGGGACAGCCCCTAATGAGCAATTGTGGAATAAGCTGCCCATACAGGAAGCTGCTTACTAACTCCTACCCACTAGCAGTTGATTTAGGTCCTGCAATATGAGGGTTTATAGCCCTTCTCCATTTTTTCTTAATGTTGACAGGCAGAACTGAGCCTGGGACCTCGGTGCATGAGCCTCTACTGCTTGTGCTAAACACCAGGGCGATGTCTACACTGCGCATTGTTGCGCAATAAGATATGCAAATGAGGCACGGGGATGACTATCGCTGTGCCTCATTTGCATACCTAATGAGCCGCCATTTTTGCGCACAGGCTTTTGCGCAAGAAGGAGCTGTCTACTCTGCTCCCTCTTGCTCAAAAAAACCCCTCTTGCACAGAGCCGTTCTTCCTGAAAATAAGTGGCGGAACAGCTCTGTGCAAGAGGGGGTTTTCGTGCAAGAGGGAGTAGTGTAGACAGCTCCTTCTTGCGCAAAAGCCTGTGCTGCAAAAATGGCAGCTCATTAGGTATGCAAATGAGGCACAGCGATATTCATCCCTGCGCCTCATTTGCATATCTTATTGCGCAACAATGCACAGTGTAGACGTAGCCCAGTTGGCTCTCAGCTAAGGCTGTAGAGCAAACTCATTCTCTCTCTCTGTAAGTGATCTAAGTGCTTCTACATGGGACAGTGAACCACACCCAGTAGGCGTATGGGTTACACTTATTCTGTGGATGATGTCTTTAGTTGTATTAATGTGTAATCCTTTACAGAATACAGCCAAGTTCCTGGCCTCAGTGACATCCTGTGGTAATGAGTTCCGCAGATTAATTATGCATCGTACATAACAATATATCTTTTTATGACTATGGGGCTAAATAGGACGTTATTGCTGCTGTTGGACAGGGCAAATTCTCCAGGGGCCCCAATGGCCTGTTCTCATCCCCGCAGTAAAGAAACAGAGGCTGAAATCTGTCCCACTGATTTAATCCAACGCCTCAGACTCTCATTGATCAGTGCACTCCATTCCCACACTTTGCATGTCCCGGTAGCTTCCACTCTATGGACTTGAGCAGGAGCCTGGGGGCAGTCCTGATGGTAATTTGTTTCAGCAGCTTATTCAGGGGATATTTCCGTTTCCTTGCGGTGGGAGCAGTATCGCATAGACAAAGATGTTGCTTCACTTTACCAGCGTTCCAGGACGTTTTTCCACTCTATGAGCCAAATTCACTGCTCCAGCAACACCATTCATTTCAGTGGGCTTACAGCAAAAATGGCCTGGCCCCTAGAAGCACAGCTATACACTTTCCTGTATGTCTTGTTATCTGTGCATGGCCAGATCTGGCAGGTTTTCCCAGTCTGTGAATCTCCCAATAATATCTCATCAGTTCTAGGGTCCGTATCTGGGTTTCTCTGCATTTGGATGTCTACTGTGTGCCTTGGTTTTGACTGCCTAATGCCCTGTGGGCTTCCTAGTTGCTAAGATGTGACATAGACCAGCTTAGATAAGGATATCGACTTCCACACAGTAAAGTGGCGCTATAAATAAGAAATGCATGACATAAGGGTTGCAAATGCAAGCTTTCCATTTGCAACAGAGTGCTCCATGCAGAATAACCAACGTAGATATGAGCAGGAATTACAAGTATTAATACTGGCCTGGAAAAACTAGAACCTGCCACATCAGTTGCAGTTTTTTGCAATAGAGTTGCAGCATGCCTCTTTGTGAAGAGAAAGGCTTATCAGAGCGCTAACTTGCCACCTGTGCCCTGCGGGAGGGACTTAGTTGTCAAACCAGTGTGTGATACACTTTCCCTTCATGGGCAGGCATGTCATGCATCAGATTTCTCACACCCCTTCTTCCTGTTTGTGAAACCCATCTCCCGTCATTTGTGCTTTCTCGCCCTTGACATCACCCAATAAAAAGGCAAATAGTTCAGGCTTCTATTAACTTGAATTGAATTCCACTGAAACTATTAAAAGGATGTCACAGATGGGGGGAAACTACCATTCATTGTGCAGCAGAGGGCAGTTCATTAGTTGATTAAAGGATGCATCATGCTTCAGGTAGGATCACAAATCCACTTGATGGCCTGCACTTTCTATTCACCTGTGAGTGCTGAGTCTCTTCCAGTCTATTAAATTACTTAATTCTGTGCACGTCAGCTCATCCTTGATTCTTTATTTTATTTCCTTTTTTTACTTTCCCTTCTAGATTATCATTTTTACTGCCATCAAACACATGTGCTCACTGGTGGCTCATTTGACTGATATTAATTACATCCTTCATTGGTCTTGTGATGTTGCTGCACCCACCTCTCTTTTCAGTGACCTCTGCTTTAGACCGATATTCTCTGCTGTATCTATGCTTGTTTATATAGTGAAATTGACCAGGATAATTCTTGTGGCATAAGCCAGTGGTTCCCAACCTGTGGTCCATGGACCCCTGGTGGTCCCTGACAGTACTGCAGAGGGTCCCTGGGACATTTTAAATGTTTTGATGGGCCCAATCCTTACTTTTCTTTTTCTTTCCTTTCTTTTTCTTTTCTTTTTTCTTTCCTTTCTTTTTCTTTCCTTACTTTAATTTTTCTTTTCCTTTTCTTTCCATGCTTTTCTTTTTCTTTTCTTTTTTTTTCTCCCACCGGGTCTGTGAAATTTTAATACATTGAAAAGGAAAGCTCAAAAAGGTTGGGAAACAGCGGCGTAAGGTATTCTGCAATGGCTGTACAGGAATAACTCCTCACGTGGACATTCCATAATCTTTCCTGGAATAAAGGTTTGTCTACACTACACAGAAGATTGAAGCTGCCGCAGTCCATCTTCTGGGGTTCGAATTACTGGGTCTAATGAAGACACGCTAATTTGAGCAAAGAGGGTGCTCCCATCGGTTCCAGTACTCCTGCTTCTCACGAGGAGTAAGGGAAGTTGACAGGGGCATGTACTCCTGTGGACTTCCTGCTCTGTGGATGGAGCCAAAACTTGATTTAAAATACTTCAACTCCAGCTACATCATTAATGTAGCTGAAGTTGAGTATCCTAAGTCGACTTTCCCCTTTAGTGTAGACCAGGTCTTAAAGTCACGTAATTCCAGAATAAATAATGCATATCCAAAACCAGAATAATTATTCTGGAATAAAATAAACATTTTCCCCCAGAATCGTGCATCCCTACAGAAAGCTACACCAGAATATCTAATGCATTCAGATCTAGAGAAGCCCTAAGCCTTTTTAAATATCACTTTGCCCCTTGCTAGATTGAAAGCCACTTGGCTGATCTGTTTTTTCTTTCTGTGACAGATGGTACAGTGCCACATCTCAGAAGGTTGTATGTACCCATACTTGTTCAGATACTATAGTATTGGGAGCCTTATATCCAACAAACAATTCATCCGTTAGATAGCCAAGCCCACTTTTAGCAGTGACACCAAGTATGGAAAAATCATTGCTCAAGAGCTCTTGTGATGTCGTGATCTGACCTGGTCGTCGGTCCCCAGGGGATACTAATAAACTACTGACTGTCTGTAACTATTCTCAAGCTATTGTGGGGTGTAGATGAAAATGACTGAAGTCCCTGGTGTGGTTGCACTCTGCCATCTGTGAAACTTGCAAGCTGGAAAGGGATTTCTCACACTAGATGAGGTACGTGTTGGAATACAAAGCAGAATGTTGAAGTTGGCATGATGGTCTCTGTTGAGCTCTTTCATGTATGCAGCACTGGAGCTTAGATTCTTCACCTGAAATTGTGTCGAATTAAACATTTCGTCCAAGTTTAATCACTCCCAAATCCTGTCTGCTTTACAAGCCGTGTATATTGCTTTGCTCCTCTAGCACTTCCCGGAGGGCCTGCAAATGCTCCTTCCTCCCCAGTAGCACTTTATGCAATTACCGTATTATCTACTTCTCTCCATGCTGCAGGCGTTCCTGATAGTTTTCACAGCTCTTCTTGCTGTTTCTTCATTCCCTGGATACACATGGAAAGATCACAGAGAAATATCTCAGAGCACTGTCATTCCAGTCCCACCTTTCAAACATCACCAGCAACATTTCCAAAGTCAGACAGTATTTGGGTTTGGTTTTTTTTTTTTTTTTGGAGAAAGACTTTAATAGGAGGGTCCTTTTGTACCTCTTTGAAGGATGGTCTCACTGCTTTCAGAGGCAGGAACTTCTTTGAGCGCCTTTATTCATCCTGGGACAATTTCTCCCTTCGTTACTCTGGAATCAAGCTGGAGTAATGTGGTAGTCAAATTACTACAGATTCTCACTTGTGTCATCAAAGGAGGATTAGGGGGTCTTTGTTTCTGAGGGCTGAGCCTTTTTGTGCTTTGGGGCAAACTTCTACCCCGATAATCCTGGGGGCAGTTTAGCAAAGGTTTGCTAGAAAAGGAAATGTAAGTGATGCTTATTTTTGCTCATCTCTTCTGTCCAAACTCATTCTTTGTTAAATTTAATTTTAAAAAAGCCAGAGTGAATGACATTTCCATTCAGCCTTCTGTTCATTTTGCTATATTAATAGATGTTGAACTTAAAAGGCATGATGCTGAGGAACTATGGGTGCTAACAACATTTCCTTTCTTTCTCCCTCTCTCTGCCCTATCTATTTAAACCATCAGGTCTGTGGGGGAGAGACCCTCTCTTACTCCATGTCTGCACAGCAACCCCTAATGCCATGGCACAGCTGTAACATAAACTATAACAAGTGGTCCGACCAGCAATCCCAATAGCAAATAGGATGGACTCAAGTACAGTGCAGCTTTTGGTGACCCACCTGGCCACATCTTGAGGCCAGGAGGTTTTCTTATGCACCTTGCACATTGCAGGTTGCCTCTTCAGTATCTTGTGCCCTACTGACCAGAGGCCAGAAGTGAATTTCCCTCATCTCCAAGGAGAGCCTGTCGGGGTTGCCCAAGTAACAACCAGAATCTAAAACGCTTCTTCAGAAAAGCAAATTCTGTTGAGAGTTACAAGAGCAAAGGCAAGTGGCAGGAAATTGTCTTTAGTCTGAGGACCAGATAGCAGCCTTTGCTGGGCATGCTAAAATCTTGTAGTTACAGTTGGTTTTAGCAAGTATGTCCTCACAACTTACTTGCAGGTGTCTTGGGCAGTAGCTTAGAGCAGGGGTGGCCAACCTATGGCTCCACAGCCACATGCGTCTCTTCAGAAGTTAATATGCAGCTCCTTGCATAGGTACCAAATCCAGGGCTGGAGCTGCAGGTGCCAACTTTCCACTGGGGCAGAGGGTGCTCACTGTTCAACCCTCAGCTCTGCCCTAGGCGCTGTCCCCCTCCACCCTTTCCCCCTCGGATCCTGCCACTTCCCACCCTCTCCACTGAGCCTGTCCCATCCGTGCTTCCCCCCGCCAGTGTCTCTCACTGAGTTAGAGCTGATCCCAGTGGGCAGGAGGAAAAGGAGAAGGAGGCACTGACTGGCGGGGCTGCTCATGGGCAGGTTGTCCTGAGAGTGGTGGTGGGGAGATGATCAGGGCTGGTGACATATTACTATTGCTCTTTGGCAATGTGCATTGGTCAATTCTGGCTCCTTCTCAGGGTTAGGTTGGCCACCCCTGGCTTAGAGCATCACAAGCAGGATCGGTCTTCATTGCCGCTTTGTTCTTGAGAAAGCTCCCTGGCTCCACTCTCTTTCTCATGTGCCACGTTCCCCAGGGGTGCGCCTACACAGCACCCTAAACTCGAAATAAGAGATGCAATTTGCACTACACAAATTGCGTCTCTTATCTCGAATCTATTTAGAAAGAGCTTCTTTTGAAATTCGGCGCGTCTGCACATCACCAAATTTTGAAATAACGCGCTATTTCGAGCCATCCCGTGCTCCTCCCTCGTGCAACGAGGTTTACCGGGATGGCAAAATAGAGCACCCGTTATTTCGAAAACTATTTCAAAACAACAGGCGGCTTGTGTAGACGCAGGGTAGCTATTTCGGGATATCTCCAATATAGCTGTGCAGTCTAGACGTACCCAGATGTTTGAAGAGAAAGGGTAGGTGAAGGAGAGAGCTTGACACAGAGACACCGTGTCGCCTTTCCATCCTCCCCCATCCTATTTGCAACACTCTTTTGGTCCCCTCTGTCCATGTTTGCTGTAGGGGTGTCAGCAGCTAACTCATGTCACTAATAAAATAATATTTTTCCTAGTCCTTTCAAGTTATCTTCTGCCGCCATCTTACTACTACGATAGTGCTTCATAGAGGAATGATCGTACTCCAGCCAGGACATTACGGCAGTCACTTTATGTGCAGTGTTGCTAATTCATGCAATAATTGGTGGTTTCCTTAAAGCTCTAGCTCCTGGAGTCATGGGAATACATACACATCTCAGCTTTTCCATTTTCTTTTTTAAAAAAGGCTTCTAGGCTTTCTGGTTGTGGAGAAAAAGTTGAAAATGCGAGAAAATGCAGCCGGATGACTCAGAGAGCAGAAGGCCTATAAAAAGAGCCCAAACTTTATTATTTTTCTCACAACCGTGGTTTGTGGAGGGGTTGGGGGGGGTTGACTCATGATTTGTCAGTAGTTAGGGTAGGCACTCATGCATATATATCCTTCATTTGGAAGAGTTGGGCTATTAAATCACTCCCTGTGAATAATGTATAGAATTAGATGACAGAATCTATTTTTACTCCTCTGTTTCCTCACGTTTTCGTATGGGACAGTACCCCAAGAATGGAACTTCCTTTGCACAAACAATTGTAGGGCCAATGTGGCTTTGTTAACTGCACTGAGAATTGAATCTATGGGCCAGATCCCCCACTGCAGTATTTCTTAAACTTTTTAAGACCAAGGAACACCAAACAATATTTTTTATGAGGAACAAAAAAAATGTTGGGGGGGAAAAAGGGTTGGGGGGGGGAGTTATTGAGAAAAAAAGGTTCAGGGGAAAGTTATTGAGGAAAAAAAAGGTCGCCTGCCCCTTTAAGGGTGGCCATTTTGAATTCTGTTGTTTTCTGTGGCACACCTCCAGCTGCCTCGCAGCACACATCTACATGGGGCCAAATGTCAGAAAAAAGCCCTCTTTCGAAAGCCGACTGCACACCTCGTTTTATGAGGAATAAGGGGGCTTCCAAAAGAGGGGTTTTTTCCAACATTTGGCCCCGTGTAGACAGGCCAAATATCAGAAAATCCTCTCCTGGGGAAAAAAACGGACTAAGATATGCAAATGCAAGCGCAATTTTCATACCTTCTTCAAACCCTCCCCCCCCCCAGGTGAACCGTACCCTTATAGAGGCACATGTGTGCATTTCAGTGAGATTTAGGTGCCTAAATACCTTTGAAGATCTGGGCCAAAGAATCTGAGTGTCTTTCCCAAGATTTCACCAGGAGTCTATGGCAGCACTGGGAATTGACCCTGGGCTTTTTAAATCCCAGGCACATGCCACCAACTGGGCCTCCCCCTTTCCTTTCTCCCCTGGTTACAGTTTGTAAGATGAGAACCTTTTTGCCATGGCCTTGGCACATGGCAGCTCACAGGGATTGTTAAAGGTCTCTGCATCAGGCAGGAGTGGTGGTGACCAGAGCCTCAGACCCTTTAAATCTCCCCCAGAGCCCTGCACAGTGCGCTCCAGGCAGCTCTGAAGCCTGGAGTGGGGAGGCACACCCTGGTTGAGGCAGTGCTGAGGGCTGGCTGCCCCCAGTCCCACCCCTTCTGCCCAAGGCCCCGCCCCTTCCAGGAGACAGCGCCACTCCCCACACCTTGCCCAGTGGCCCAGCAAGGCTTTTGGCTGCCCTGGCATCAGCACTAGGGATGGGTAAAGCAATTCAAACAAAACAAGCTCTGACCCAGTCCTTTGCCCCAAATACTAGGCCAATGGAATCCAAAGTTATGTTGTGGTTCACAACATTTTGGGTAATGTATTTTTAACACAGAGTTTTGTAGCTCTCTGCATATCCTGGCCTCCCCTGGGACACAGAGAGCATGAGAAAAAATGACCATGCTCTATTTCAACCCTGACTGAAATAAGGTGGCACAGGAATGGATCACTAAACCAACCTATTTTTGTGGGATTTCAAGCATGCTACTTCAAGTTAGTAGCAGGCTGTTCTCAGATATGTAGGTACAAATTCACTCCTGGCACAATGCCTAAATACCACTTACACCCTGAAAACAGGCCTTCTGGAGGATTTTAAGTGATGCATAGAGCCGGCTTCTACCTGTAGACTTCAATGCAAAGAGTACTTGCATCTCTGGGAATTGGATTCAGCCCTCCAGGTTTAAATCAGTTTTCTTAATCTGATAGGCAGATTTGATTTAGTCTTTGAGAATTTATGAAAAATGACACAGTGCACACAGATGCCTGCTCTTATGTTACAAGCCACTTAACAACAATAAACCTTAATTGCCAATTTTTACATTTGTCAATCACGCTATGGATCGAGATGTTCTAGAAAGACTCTTCTAAATTGACGGACAGGTCACAACAGAACATTCAATTTTATGTAACATCCGTGTTTAATTAAAACTTCATTGCCGCCTGTGAAGGCAGATTGTGCTGGAGAGAACTGATTATCCATGCAATCCTTCTACAGGATAGATGTAAGTGCACTTCAATTAAAAGAGCTTTATTATTTCTGGGTTTTTAAAGCTGATGGAGTTGTGGTCATCCTGTACTACCCAGGGATGTGGTTGATTTCTATATACCTATGTATTTGGGTGTTAATGTATAGTAAAACTGCATAGTGTGATAGAGGGTTAGACAGACTTTAAAATCTGATTTTAAAATTATGAATCTCTATATGCATACATACACACACTCAATATATATATATTGAGTGTGTGTATGTATGCATATAGAGATTCATAATTTTAAAATCAGACAAGACCATTAGGTTATCTAGTCTGACTTCCTGTTTAGCATAAATCAGAGGATTTCACCCAGTTACCCCTGTGTTGCGCTGAGTAACTGGTGTTTGACTAAAACATAACTTCTAACTGCTCAAAAATCAGGCAGAAATTTTCACTGACTGCAGTGTTTCTTTTTTCCCCTGAATCTCCCATGTTAGCATTATAACTTGACCAAAATTTCAAAAGTGGTAAAATTTGGACCCATCCTCCATGCCACATATGTTGCATGCAGATGTGTGTGTTAAGTTGTGTGTTTATTGAGGTCGGACATCTGTTAATATGCAGTTTTGCATCTGTCATCACCACACTACATAAATATATGTAGGTGTGTAACGGAGGTAGCTGGTATGTATATAAAATTTACCCTGGTCCATAGCTCCTATAGCCAGGAGCCTCTTTATCCACTGCTGCAATGCAGCCATTTCTGGAATGTAGCACAGCAGCTGATTCACAGCAGTGCTGCCCAACAGGCTAGGTCAGGGTGTGAAGAATTCCATTCCAAATGGTATTACAAGAGAATTCAAATGAGTCAGAGTATAATTGTCGTCACAGGGCCCAGTTGAGTGCCCCATCTTAGCCGCTGGCTAGGTTGATGTCAGGGAATTCAGTGCCCAGGCCGCCGGGTGTTTTAAGCTTCTCTGGCTCTCAACTGGTTGCCATGCTGTTTCCTCTCTTGACATCTCTGGCACATTTCCTGTGCACCAACTCTGCCTATTGCCTTTCATGGACATTGAGCGCCTCAGCCCACCGGCCCTAGGTCCCCATGATCTGTGCTAACCCTCAAAATACCCCCGTACCTTAAACACTACTTTCCCAGACAGCATGAGCCTTCTAGATGACAGTTTAACTCTCTGAGTCCAATAGTTATTGCTCCTTAACAGCATGAGAAATACACAAAGTGCAGATCATATGGAAAAGAAACATCCCAAGGACAGTGCCCCTCAGTAGCTCCCCCTTTCCTTGGGCGGGCCACCAAAATTCAGAGAGCTAGACAGGGTTTTGTGGCTTCACCATTCTTCTTCATGCTGGGTTGCTTCTCCCTCACCATGAGCTGGAGGTGAACAGCTTTCTGGGTAGAGCAGCTCCTGCCCCTTATGATTCTCTGCCTCGTTTGTTAGGTGACACTCTCCTCAGCCTCCTCAGGTGATCATGGACTCTTGCCAGGTGACTTCATTGCCCAGGCGACCTCCATACTGAGTTCCAACTTGAGGGACTATTTTGCCTCAGGTAGCACCATCTCTTTGTCATTTGGACAGCTGACTGTCAAGGTTTAATGCCCCTTTGTTGTTAGCCCTGAGGCAGCAGCCCTTGGGGATACCAATATTTAAAAAGGGCTTTAGAGGTGATCCTGGCAATTACTGACCGGTAAGTCTAACGTCTATACTGGGCAAATTAGTTGAAACTATAGTAAAGAATAAACTTGTTAGACACATGGATGAACATAATTTGTTGGGGGAAAATCAACGTGGTCTCTGTAAAGGGAAATCATGCCTTACTAATCTGCTAGAGTTCTTTGAGGGGGTCAACAAATATGTGGACAAGAGGGATTCAGTGGCTATAGCATACTTAGATTTCCAGAAAGCCTTTGACAAGGACCCTCACCAAAGGCTCTTAAGTAAAGTAAGTTGTCATGGGATAAGAGGGAAGGTCCTTTCATGGATTGATAACTGGTTAGAACACAGGAAACAAAGTGTAGGAATAAATGGTAAGTTTTCAGAATGAAGAGAGGTAACTAGTGGAATCCCGCAACGGTCCATACTGGGACCAATCCTGTTCAACCTATTTATAAATGATCTGGAGAAAGGGGTAAACAGTGAGGTGGCAAAATTTGCCCAAGATAGTTAAGACCAAAGCAGACTGAAGAGCTTCAAAAAGATCTTATCAAACTAAGTGATTGGGCAACAAAATGGCAAATGGAGTTTAATGTTGAAAAATGTAAAGTAATGCACATTGGAAAACATAATCCCAAATATACATACAATATGGTGGGGACTAATTTAGCTACAGCTGCTCAAGAGAGAGATCTTGGAGTCAATTGTGGATAGTTCTCTGAAAACATCCACTCAGTGTGCAGTGGCAGGCAAAAAAGCAAACAGAATTTTAGGAATCATTAAAAAAGGGATAGAGAATAAGACAGAAAATATCTTATTGCCTCTATATAAAACCATGGTACGCCCACATCTTGAATACTGTGTACAGATGTGGTCGCCTCATCTCAAAAAAGATATTTTGGCATTGGAAAAGGTTCCGAAAAGGGCAACAAAAGGGGTTTGGAATGGGTCCCATGTGAGATTAAAAAGACTTGGATTTGTCATCTTAGAAAAGAGGAGACTAAGAGGTGATAGAGGTCTATAAAATCATGACTGGTGTAGAAAATGTGAATAAAGAAAAGTTATTTATTTGTTCCCATAACATAAGAACTAGGAGACACCAAATGAAATTGATAGGTAGCCGGTTTAAAACAAACAAAAAGAAGTTTTTCTTCATGCAGCACAAAGTCAGCCTATGGAACTTCTTGACAGAGGATGTTGTGAAGACCAGGACTTTAAGGCTATGTCTCGACAGCAGGGCTATTTCAGGATACCGGAAGTATTCCAAAATAGCAGTTATGAGTCTTTAAATGCACCCGTTATTTCGAAATATATTTCATGCTATTTCAGCCTCCCCGTAATCCTCATTCCACGAGGGTTGAGGGACTTGTCGTAATAATGCTTTATTTTGAAATGTGACGCTGTGTAGACAGTGCCAGATTTTGAAATGAGCTATTTCAAATTTACCTCAAATAACCTATGCAATTTGCATAGGGTGTGTAGTCGCACCCTAACAGGGTTCAAAAAAGAACTAGATAAATTCATGGAAATTAGGTCCATCAATGGCTATTAGCCAGGATGGGTAGGAATGGTGTCCTTAGCCTCTTTTTGTCAGAGGCTGGAAATGGATGACAAGAGAAGGATCACTTGATGATTCCTTGTTCAATTCATTCCCTCTGGGGCATCTAGCATTGGCCATTGTTGGAAGACAGGATACTGGGCTGGATGGACCTTTGGTCTGACCCAGTAAGGCTGTTCTTATATTCTTAATTCAAGATGGGAGTGAAAAATCAGTAGGAAGGGTAAGACCAGCCTTCCAATCAAAATGGAACTCTCAGGTTGGCAAAGCTATGAATTGAGCATTCATAAGCTCGCACAGAATTCATAAATTGCACAGAGAGTTTCCCCAAATAATCACCATTAGCTAAGGTTGACCATATAGCCCATCTTTGGTGGAACAGTCCCTTTCTTAAGCCCCGTTCCAGCTGTCCCGACTTTTTTGGCAAAGGTGGACAATTTTTGGCTGGGGAGTCTCTTCCTCTTTTAGCCCAGGCACTTTCTGTCTCACACAATCTATTATGCTGAAAGTGGCTTATTGTGAATGTGTCAGCTTGGGAACCTGTTGATTATAGCCTCCAGCTATGAATCACCATCTGAATGGTTCGCCATCCACCTGCCCATCTAGCAAAACAATCTTCACAATACTCATTTGGCACCTGAGGGACATGAAGTGGGAGTGCTTCCCAGCCTCTGAATGAATGGGACTCTGTGGGCAGAGCTTGAATTGTGTGTCTCACAATGATTTCATGGCCTGATGGCTGGTGGCCTACCAGAAGAATGTGAGCACTACTGTGGAGATACCTCCTTAGCACACGGCCATGTGAAGGGAAAAAAATCTTTCCTTTCAGGCTGCAGAATAGCAGCAAAGCCTCAGAGCTGCCGTCACCTCCCCTGCAAATGAAGGCATGACTGCAGCGCGCGTAAGAATACCTACGCCAACTTTAATCTAGCTGGTGGTAGTGAACCCACACTGTCCAAGTACAAGCCTGCTGGGAACCCTGCAGACATACTCAGGGTCTTTGCCACTACAGCTGTTATTTGCACTAGCTAGATTAAAGCTAAAGCAGATGTAGCCACCTGCTCTGCATTCACGCCTCCATTGACAGTGTAGACATAACCTAGATCCTGCACCTCACCGAGACAGGGGTGTTGTGACCAGGCAAATGCCACCCCTGACTCTGTAGCTCCAAGCTGCATGACAGTGGAAGGAGCTCTGTGGCTCCCAGGAAGTGCCGATGTCCGGCGGAGGTTCTCTCCACTTTTGGCCCCATTTGTGGAGCTGAGCTAGTCCTGCTATCTGCTCGGCACTGCATGCTCCAGTGGAGAGGCTCTGGATTTGTCCTGATGTTGGCACTATGTGCTGTGTGTCCTTAAAGCTCTGCAGAACCCACACTGTCTTCATGAAGAGTTTCACGCATAAAAATACATCTCGATAGTTATCTTAGAAATTAAACCCCAGCGGTCCAGTCTGATTAGTGGCAAACGCCCATCCATTCATTACCGGGATTTGCTAACGTGATGCCAAAAGGCTAGTTTCCTGACAAATGATTAATTGTAATATGATGAATTGGAAAAAAATATTAGGCAAAAAAGGAAAGAATTATGTGACATAAAATTTGTGGGTCGCACCATCTGCAAATATGAAAAAATGGCCACATGAATTGCTTTCCATAATAATAATCAACTGTATCAATTCATGTAGGAGCTATGGCTTTTATTAAATTTAGTTACTTCCCTTGCAACATTTATGGTGTATGTGGGACTACTAATGGAGGGCAATAGCTAATTAGGGGGCTTCTTTAAATAGAGATGATGTTTGAAATGAATTGGTGGCTCCAGTGGCTTGAGTAGTTAACCCTGCAGGGTTGTTTCCATAACATGAAAAATCAATAATATAAGTTGGGTCTGTCCTTGGTGTAATCTTTTGTAACCAAGGAAGCCCTGCTGTCTACTTAGTTCTGATCTGTCGAGTGACTTCTTGCCTTGGGCGGTAATCTTCCACTGTTTGAAGCCATGCATCTTTACTACATGAATGAGCTTAATTGCTCCCGCTGTTGAGCCTGAATCAATGTGCTTAGCATGCCCATTGGCTTTGATGACATGTGAGATTGTCATCATAACAGCAAATGATCTGCGCTAGCAAAGAGACTTGCGTAGCCCCCGGGACAACTGATTCTGGGAAAGCTAAGGAGGTCTGTGCTCATTGACAAGAGCTTGTGAATGTTTTGAATCGAATTGCACTTTTGCTTGTTTGCACAGTTCAAAGAAAGGGCAAAAAGGACATTGTTTGGAACAACTGAACTTGACTGGTCAATTGATAGGGAGTTTCATTTACTGCAGATGGGGCATTGTTTAGGTTTGTAATGCTGCAGGGGGATTTTTAAAGTAATTATCATTTTAATGAGTTTTTTTAAGCCAAACTTTAAATTTCAAGCATGTACCAACAATCCAGACGCAAAGATCTGCTTGGTTTTCTAAATTCTGTAGGTCCCCAGAAAGCAGGGTGAGGAGCTTAGACAGACAGACAGTATATTGGCAAAAACACCCAGGGTATGTCTACACATCAAAGTTAAATCGAAATAACAGCCATTATTTCGAATTAACTTTACTAGTGTCTACAGAGCCAAATCGCTATTTCGAAATAAATTCAAAATAGTCGAGCACTTATTTCAAATTTGGTAAACCTCATTCTATGAGGACTAACGCCAAATTCAAAATAGCTAATTCGAAATAAGTGCTGTGTAGACACTTATTTCGAATTAGGGGGCCTCCAGCCTTCCCAGGGTGCCCTGGTGGCCGCTCCAGCCTCAAACAAGAACACTCCTCTCCCTCCCCAGAGCCCTTAAAGGGGTTGACTCTGGCCACAGTGCCTATGCCAGCTCCAAGCCTTCCAGCCCAGAGCCAGCAGTCACTGCCCCTGACTCAGTGGCCCCAAAACATGAGCCAGCAAGCTACTGGCAGCCAGCCCTCCGTAGCTCCCCAGGAGCAGTCTGCCAGCTCCCAGGAGCCTGACAGGGCCTGGAGAAGGCGGGCGCCTTCCTGGTCCAGGGTGCAGATCAGGGTGGACCTTACTTAGGTTTGGGGGGGATGCCTCCAACGTCCATGATCTCTGCACTAGATGGAGGAAAGCGGCCGTCTATGGCAGGATAGCTGCCAGCCTGACCACCAAAGGCCACATGCAAACCCAGAAGCAGGTTCACATGAAAATCAAGTTGGTCCGGCAAGACCCCCCAACCCTGAGTCCTGAGCTTCCCCTCCCCCTTCTTCCCCTTGCTTGCCCCTTCCACCTCCCTCCTCCCAGGTTTCCCCCTCCCCTCTCCCAACTCCTTTCTCCAGTCTCACCAGTTTCATCCCCCGCCCCCCCCCCCAGTTTTGTTAAATAAAGAGAGTTTGTGTTCATGAAAATGCGTGTATTTTATTTGACATCAGAAAGGGGGTTAGGGAGGGGTAAGTGGAAGAACGTGAGGGAGGACTGAAGCACAAGCCCCCAGTGGGGCAGACCAGGGAGGCTCTTAGTGCTTCTCAGGATGGAAGCCCTCCCGCAGGGCCTCCTGGATGCTGACAGCCCCCTGATGGACCTCCTGGATGGCAGCTGCAGAAAGTGCAGCCAGGCTCACATCAACGCATTCACGAAAAGCACCAGAGTGCCCAGGGGCAGCTCTGGCTCCATGTTACACAGTGCTGTGGTGTCCCAAGTGAGGGCAACCAGAGCACGCAGAGACACAAACACTTTGGTGTCCCTCATTGAGGTAGGCAAGCAAGCAGGGAAAGCTGAGAACCGGCTGCCCGGGGCGGGGGTCCTTTTAAGCACAAGCCTCAGATAGCCTCAGGCAGCAGCCACACAAATAAACTCCTGACCTGATGCCCTGCTGGACCTGGTTCCGGCCGGCCTTCAATGCAATTCAGTGTCCACTCAGTGTGGACGCGTTATTTTGAAATAGCAAAATGCTACTTCAAAATGCATTTTGTGTGTAGATGTGTTATTTTGAAATAAGCTATTTCAAATTAACTATTTCAAAATAAGATATTTCGAAATAACACTGTAGGTGTCGACATACCCCCAAACTGCTGGAGTGCGAATAAAGGAGTGGCAATCTGGTTGAGTGCCTGGGGAGATGAAAGAGACACTGACAGAGGATTTAGTTAATAGCTTTGGCTCTAATGTAGAGGATCTTCCTGTATAACTCTCGGACTCTCTTCTGAACCTCTTTGGTGCGTAAGGAGAATTAGGGCAAAAGTCAGAGACTAAGTGCAGCAGTCCTTGTCCTCTCACCCAGATTATAGGGTGAATTTAATGGAACTTCCACCCAGCTTCTCCAGGAGTCATATCCAAAATCCATTTGTTACCACCTCCCCTCCAAAACCCCCCCACAAAACCAAGTATTACATTCAGTTGTCTCAACTAATAGCACAATGCTGGGCCCTAGAACAGAGCAGGAGTTCATTCCATGGAACTTGTTTTTATGGAACATTGCACTAACTCTTGGTCAGAGGCAAAGCCCACTGAAATTAGTATGAGCCTTTCCATTTACTTCAGCAGCCTTCATAGAATCCTAAGGCTAGAAGAGACCTCAGGAGGTCATCGAGTCCAACCCCCTGCTCAAAGCAGGACCAACCCCAACTAAATCGTCCCAGCCAGGCCTTTGTCAAGCCAGGACTTAAAAACCTCCAGGGATGGAGATTCCATAAGCTTCCTGGGTAACCCATTTCAGTGCTTCACCACCCTCCTTTGGACCAGGCATGATGGAGCTAGAAGCTGTATCCACCTACCCACTAGCAAAGCAATGCTGAATAGTCCAAGGCCATTTACAGTCAGGTAGAGTGGTCCATACTGTGGTCATCCCATCTTAACTATTGCAGCCTGTTCCTCTCTTATCTACCCAATTCCTACATCACCTCCCTTTTATCAGTATGAAATGCAGCTGCCAAGATCTTCTCCCATTGGTCTAACCACACCACCCTTTCTTTGAATACATCCATTTGCTCCCTCTATTCCACCAGATCATGTTCAAGCTTCATGTCTTCAACCCAAGGCCCTTCCTGGTCTTTTACCAACTTTGTTATTATTTAAGAGTATTATTGCCTTACCGCTTACCTTTCCACGTCTTCCTTAGCACACATTTCTACTTAATGGCTAAAAAAAATTAGCTGACTATTATGGTCAAGGGAGAGTGGCATGGGTTTTATCTCTCTCTCTTCCTTTTCCTTGATGATCCTTATGGCTGGTCGTGGAAACAGAGGTGGCCACAGGAGTCTCTCTAATAAGATGTGGTCCATAGAAGGCAAAGGTTTGAGGATGCCCGAGTTAGGTCATTCAACCAGGAATCAGAAACCATAAGCAGGTGACTTCCATGATCAATCCCTCAGCCCAGATTCTACAAACCGAATAGCGAACTGCTCCCAAAAAACAGTCCATTGATAAACCATAGGTCCAAATGTGCTGGTAAATATTATTTGACCACCTATTCCAGGTAATGAACGTAATCAGTTTGCAATTTGCAAAGGGCAGAAAGAGTCAAATCACATAAATAAATTGCTTGAAACAAATGGTTTGTCCAAACAGTTGGAGCTTAGAGAACAGAACTATGTAATCCAATAGCACACACAACCTCTGCTACCTCAAGTGCTCGATGCTTATAGAAACAAAGGTGGCAATTTTTATTTCTCCGGCTGTTTCTGCAGCTGTTGATGCTAGTGTCTGTGTCTTTATGCATCCATGTGCCGTGATAGGCTAGTGTTATGAATTTCAGGTCATCGATAGCCTAATACTGTTGCTAGACGCCGATGGTTGACTCCAGAAATGCTTAATAAGTAGGCACAGCATCTGTCATAAAGCGATCACTTCAGATGTCAAGCCAATTATTTTTGAATGTTGGTGCTATTTTTTCCCTTGCTATCTCCCCATGGGCTGTATTAGTGGGGGGTCTTTTTTAACATTCTGCTATACCTGATCCAGCTATTTTTTCCCTGAAGTGCTCCGTACAAAAGTTCGGATTTAGCTGAGCACATGCCAGCGTTTGTTTTGAGCATTGGGAGCAGAGGTAAATTGAGAATTAGATTTTTTTGCATGGGCTGTAGACACACTGGACTAGATTCACTATAGGATTTAGATGCCTAGCTCCCACTTTAAGTGCCTAAATCCCAGAATCAGGCCCCACTGAGATGTGAAAGCCCCCCACTCAGCTGCCCCCAAATGCCATTGGTGCCTCGTGTGGTGCCTACATTTTTGCAGCAAAAGCTCCCTAGGTGTCTATGTTTCCCCTCCAAGCAAGCACACAGCTATCTCATGCCTGATGGTTGGAGGCCTAATCTCAAGCACAACACTTGGCCTGAGGGAAAACAGATGTTCCTCGCCTAGCCTAAGTCACCTGTGGGGCTTGATCCCCTAGCAGTGTTCGGGCCTCACATCCTGGATCAAGCCCCTAGAAGGTGAGCTTACACAAAATGGCCATGAAGGAGGAGATGGCACCTACCTCATAACTTTCAGGCCAGTGGTTACATCATTCACCTGGCCTGTGGGACACCTCAGTTCAAGTCCCACCAGTGCCTGAGGAGAAGGGGTCTGAACAGGGCTCTCACCTGTGTGTGCTTGATCCACTGAGCCATGGGCTGTGGGAAGCCCTCCTTCTTCCGTGCGGTATAAATGACAAAGTGTGGGGGGAGCAGGAGAGTGTGATTTTGTAGGCTGTCGGGCGGGGCTCCCCAGGAGCCATGTGGCCCAGAATCCAGTCCTCCTCCAGTGATATTTTTTAATAATCCAGGGTGGAACAGCTTCCACAGGCGAGAGAGAGGCATGTCAGGATATCCCTTAGCCCAGAGGTGAGGCCACCCCTCTGAGGGGGCAGAACCCAACTCACATCCCTACTGCCCCTCAGGTGCTGGCGGGGGGCGGGGGAGGGGAGCCGAACTTGACCCATGGGTGTCCCACAACAAGCACTGGGCTGAAAGGGACACCCTCTTGCAGCAGCCCACGCTTCAGGTGCTGAGGGGGGTTATCACGTAGCCCTCCCCTTGGCTAGCTGAGACAGCTCCCCACCTGGAGCGCTGGCTTTTATGAATCCCTTTTGGAGGTGCCATCTCTCCCCATTCATGGTATAGGGAGCTGAGGTGTTGTGAATCCCAGGGTTTGTGCAAAAATTAGGCCTGGTGATGCTCAGAGGCACCATATCTGCTTTGCCTTGTGCCTCTTGCCCAGGCTGGGCACGGTCGGCTTCCGAGTGGCATTGCTGAGTGGGTGTCAGCTCCTCTCCTTAAGTGTGCAGCCTGTTTACACCGGGAGGGCCCGTAAGGCGCAGCTCGGTATGGCCTTTCTCACGCGTCTGCAGCAAAGGCAGCATGCAACCCCCTGCTTGCTGAGACGCACGTCTTCATCTCCAGCTCCCTCCCTTTGCCTGGACTGGCTTGCAGCTCACCTGATCAATCTAATCCGGCCTCGTTAGCCAAGTAAATAGCCGGTCAAAACAAATAGTGCAGAGGCAACCAGGGGCCATTAAATAGCTGCTTGTTTCCATGCCCAAGCAGAGTGGTGCTCCGAGAGCATCTGGGCTGCATGAGTTATGTCAGGACTGCCAAGCTGTCTGCCAGGTAATTAGCCATGCAGCCCCATGAGCATCCTTCTCTGTCATGGGGCGGAGGGGGGGAGATGAAATTCTCTGATTGGGTGGGACTTTTTGTGTTGGCCCCCTGCACAGGGTGGTTTTCACACCTCCCTCGTGAAACCTCAGCCTCTGGTGAAATGTTGTCTGGGCATGAGTATGGTATGTTCAAAGCATGTGCTGCAAAAGGAAGGGAGGGGGAAGCCCACCTTCACTTCCCGCCTACCCAGAACCTCTTCAATTATGCATGTTGGGGTGTCATCCAACATCACAGGCAGGCTGGGCTAGAAGGGTCCTGGAAAGGGCATCCAGTCCGGCGCCCTGCCCTGAGGCAGGACCAAGGCAATCGAGGCCATTCCTCAGGGGTATTTGTCCAGCCTGCTCTCTAACACCTCCAGGAGGGGGATGCTCAGATCTTCATAGTGTGTGTTCACCTAAAACCAAAAGGGGGGAAAATACTCCCTGCTCCCTGCTTGAGCCACAGCCTTCCCCCTACCCACGCATGAGCCTTGCGGGAAGGGCACCAGGGCCAAGCTGGGGTGAGAGAGGGTATCCGACGAAGGGCCACCCCTCTGAGGAGTTTCCTGGCAATGCTGCAGCTCATAAGACAGCTGCCCTGGGAGGTCCCCAGAGCTCTCTAAGCCATTCCAGGAGCCACAGGGCAGTTAAGGTTCAGGAGGGGATGAGGTTGGCTTTAAAGTCCCCTTCACGAGTCACAGCTTAGGACTCACCCCAGGTCTCTTCAGTGCTAGCCCAGTGCCATAACTGCACATCCATCTTTCCCCTTCAAGTCACGAGAAATAATTTCCAGTATCTAAAAGGGCGTTACAAGGAGGAGGGAGAAAAATTGTTCTCCTTGGCCTCTGAGAATAGGACAAGAAGCAATGGGCTTAAACTGCAGCAAGGGAGGTTTAGGTTGGACATTAGGAAAAAGTTCCTAACTGTCAGGGTGGTTAAACACTGGAATAAGTTGCCTAGGGAGGTTGTGGAATCTCCATCTCTGGAGATATTTAAGAGCAGGTTGGACAGACACCTGTCAGGGATGATCTCTAGACAGTGCTTGGTCCTGCCATGAGGGCAGGGGACTGCACAGGATGACCTCTTGCGGTCCCTTCCAGTCCTAGTGTTCTGTGATTCCATGACTCAGCTAAGGGGGTATCGCTGAAAGGCTTTAGAAGGCAGAGACATCGCCATCCTATCAGTTTGTCTGCTCAGCATGTTTGAGAGCCCTTCTGTGTTGCGAGTCCCCCTTCCCCCTCCAGCCAGGCTGCTGTACAGATGGAGACTTAGTCAGTTGCCCTTGTCGTGCGTGTGGCCTTCCCACCTAGCAATAGGAACGCATAGATAAACCTAGGCCAGCCAGACTTTGTGTGTGTGAGCTGGGACGTGCTACATAACACGCTGCAGGCCTGAGTTCCCTGTCTGTACACTGCCCTCCATGCTGGCGCTTGGTGGGGAGACATACGCTGGAGATTATGAGCAAGGCTACGATTTTGTCATGCGGGTTGTGGACGTCACAGAAGCCAGACTTCCAGAGAGCTTCCGTGACTTCAGGCCGTGGTGGCGTGGGGCTGTAGCTTGGAGCCCCCTGCCATCTGCAGTGAGGGCCCCCACACCCTCATAGGAGGGCCCCCCACAGAGTGCTGAGTCACTCTGGGGACCCCACAGCTGCTCTCTGCTACGAATGGCAGGCTCTGAGCCACTGTGGGGGGAAAGGGCCCCCCCAACTCCCAACTGCTGTGGGTAGCAGGGACCCCCAGAGCTCCAAGCTATAGGTGGCAGAAAGACCCTGCAGCTCTGAGCAATGGGCAGCGGGGGATCCCCAGAGCTCCTAGCCAGGGCCCCCACAGCTGCCCCATTGCTGCAGGTAGCAGGGACCCCCAGAGCCTAAGCAGCTAGGGTAGGTGCCTTCTCCTCCCAATTTTGTCACAGAGAGTCCTCTGTGATTTTTTCCGTCTTGCCCGTGACCTGTCTGTGACTTTATCCATGACAGAATCTCAGCTTTAACTGTGAGGGGCTCCGGTACTGCCGTGAGGGGCTGCTGCAGCATGTCAGCGAGACTGTAAAGCCCCCAACATTAGCCAAGGAGACCGTGGGTCACGGCAGAACCCGCGACCCCTTTTTTTTTAAAACTGACTGGATTTCAAGTGGGCAGCGTCCTTTTAAGGGGGGGGAAGCCAGGTTCCTTCCTAATCCTCTCCCCCTTCCTTCTCTCCTTTCAGGTCCGCTCGGCCGCGAGGAAACGCTGGCACCGCTGGCAGGACCACCACGCCCTACGTGTCCGCGTGGCCCGGGCCATGTCGATCCCCACCTCCCCGACAAGAATCAGCTTCCACAGCATCAAACAGACGGCCGCCGTTTGACCACGCAGCGGTCCAGCCACCTTCCGCCTTTTTCCCGAGTCCCCTCTTTGTGTGTCTCTCCTCCTTTTCTCAGCACGGTGCGCTCTTCTTACAGCGAGACGCCCCCTTTTGTCCCGGTGGACATTTGTCCATTTATGTACGACACTGCTTTTAAGGCAACCAGCCACAACTCTAACAGAGGGGCACAGGAGGGGTGGGCAGGAGGCCGGGGAGGGAGCAGGAAGAATGGGATTTAAAACTGGTAGCCCCATTTGGCAAGTTTCAGCATCGAGTGACAACAGGGAACGCATCTTGGCAGAAGGAACGATCGATTTTGTTTTTCTCTAAGGATTGTGGTTAAGGAGACTGTTTTGACGAAATCTCATTCCACACTGCAGCACTCAATGATTTCAGCCGTTTGGTCTGTCTCCTTCTTTGAGCCTGGTAAAAGTCTCGCCTAGTGATCAAGGCAGCAGGCAAAAGGAGGTCTGGGAGGGAGGGGAAGGATTGAGGTGTGTGCATCTTCTCCTCTGCTTCCTCTGCTGGACAGAGATCACTGAGCTATTTAACAGCCAGCTGTTTGTCCTGCTAGTGCCTGGCCTTGTTCGCAACAAGGTTTTGAAACTGACAGACTCAGCAGTGTCTCCGGACCTCTCTAGATTATTGTATTTCATCTCTGCTTAGCCGAATAGTTTTGAAACTGTTCTAGCAGCCACTGGGTGTCTTTATTTTCCCTGGTGGCGAGGAAAAGGACAGCAGAGGATTGGCTCAGGCTCAGCTGTGTGGCTTGGGTTTCAGAATAATAAATTAAAAGGGAAACTGTGTACAAAACACTGACTGATGGCGACAGTGACGATGTGTGCGTTGCAAGAATGTGCAAAGTGCTGCACGGCGAGTATCTCTTTTGCGTTTTGATCTAGAGCAGATGTATCTACTAGGCTTTTTATGTGATATTCAGAAATATTGTATATTTTCAATAATAAACACAAGTCTGGGTTGGTTTCTATTGACCAAGATGTCTTTTTAGGTTGGGGAGGAAGAGAAAATGGGGTGCGGGTCAGTGTTTCCTGTAAGCTGTGCCCTTGTGTAACCGCTCAGGAGGGTTCAAATGTCACCCAGCTGATTAGCACAGCTAAGTTTTGTTTCTGTTGGTCGTGCACATTTGCACATGCCTCTGTGCACATAAAATTATTCCGTACATGGGTGGAAAAAATCTTCACATGGATGGAAAAGATTACCAGGAACATTGGTCTGGGTGTTAGTGAGGCCATTTTATGCCTAAGCAAGGGAAATGAAAACAACAAAAAATCTTGGGCAATAAGAACCCACTTGAATTTATTGCTAAAGGGCCCTTCAAAAGCATAGGAAATTCCTCCATTTTCAGGGTATTCCCACTGCATCACATCCCTAAAAAGCATTGCTAGATGATGCCCCATTGCTGTGCACATTTCCTCTCATCACACTCAGTTTCAGAGATGTAAGACGAAAACAGGTTATAAAATAGCCTCTCTCACCCTAGAAAAAAGCATCTTCCAGCATCTGGGTGACTGGTTCTTTTCAGATTAGCAGTGACACAGCTGGCATGAGCTGCATTTTTCCTTCTCGGGTTTGTGCAGCTAAGAGGACTTTCCTGGTACATTTGATTTCTCGGCGCACACACCTCCCTGCTCGCTTCAACCCAGTGTCTTCTCTGTTGTGAGCGAGGCTGCTTTAAAGTTCAAACATGCTGTGGGAAAAGGCAGGGACCGTTTTAGCCAGTTAAATGCTGTGGCTTGTCCCCTCCCTGGATTCTTAGATTGATTTCAGGGAATGAGCTGTGTGGGCCAAGGAGAAATCATGCTGCTTCCTGGGAGTGACTGGAAAAAGTACTTGCCCCTGTTGAAGCAAAGGCCTCACTCAGTTTAGGCGGCTAAACAGACAGCTTTATTGATCAATAAGGCAAAGTGAGCCAAACGTGGTCCCAGCAGAGCCAGGCCCAGTAAGGCTGCTAATACAATCAATCCTAGTATCTTTATACCCTTAACCAAACAGTCTGACGTCAGAGCATCCAATTACAGAAATCATCAATTTGTTTTAAGTTTTATAGCACTTTATTATTTTTGTACTTTTTACACCCAAAAATGTAATCGCCCGCCCAGCTACGATTAAGTTGTTTAAACAAATGTGTTGCAATGGTAAAAAAAAAAATGTGTGTGTCTGAAAACTGTAGTTACTGGGGGTACTTATATATATATATATAAAGGGGGTACTTTATAAAAAAAGGTTGAGAAACACTGAACTAGTTAACTGGTTACATCCCTAACAGCCACACAATCCCTCCAAGGCTGTAACGCACCAAGGTGTGCAAGCTGTTTGCCAGGAAAACAAAGCTATTCAAAGTCAATTAGGTTATTTGTCTCCTTCCAAATGCAAAATGGTCCTGTTTCCATTGGGGAATTTCAGTCAGTACGTGGCTATTTTAAGCAGTCTGCCTTCCTGCAGAACAGATACCAGCCAAATAGCTAACAGCTCTGCTCAAATAAGCACCCAAAAGTACAGAGGCTTCTCCAGCTCTCTGAATCTCATGGGTCTGTAAAATTCAGCTGGATGATTCACGGGTGTGATTTGAGCCCAACTGTTAGAGATTTGCCCACTGATTCTGAGTGTGTAGTCATCAAAACCCTCCATGTGGCCTTCGAAAGGGCTGAACAGTTGGAACCAAACACTGGTCTGCCTTAGATCAGTGTAAATGCACTGTTAGGGCTAGTAGTACCAGTGTACTGTTACCAGAGTCACGGTACCCTTAGAGACCAATTCCCTGACTGTACCTTGAACCTTCAGCCGCACATGCCCCTTTCTGCCGTCTTTACTCAAGCTGGGCCCAGATATCTGCAGGAGCAAATGGATGCAGGTTCACTGGTGTCAAGGGAATTTTGCCCCCATACACTAGCAGAATAATTGCTTAGGCATGCTTGTGTAAGAATCAGGTCATATTGCCAGCAATCACCACTACTCACCCTGTGTAAGGGCTGCAGAAACAGGCCCAATGAGGATTAGCCATTCCCATACAAAGGGTTAGTGGCTGATTTGAGTTCCTGTGTCAAGATTATAACAGCACACGCTTGCCTTGCAAGGTAATCTATCAAGGGGAGTTGTGTTATTTCTCTGTGGAGGGGGGAGATGCCGAAAAGATCAAAGCTAAAGCAATGATGGTCTTCCCGTTGAGTTTTCAGGCTGCTTTCTGGATGTGCTGCAGTCAGGCCATGTGATTGCAGCTCCTGGAGACAGACCCATGCCTGCATTGGTCTAGCTAGTTGGGGTCCCGGAGTAACAAAGCCACAGCACATGGTCGTCCTATGACTAGATCCCTAGAGGGATTCCAATACAATCCCCACAGATTAGTAAAAGGGGCTTGATTTACAGGTAAACTAGATCTTGTAGGACCACGCTGGCTATGTCAAGGAACCTGATGGTGGGTGAGAATGTTACACCCAGGACGATTTTATTGGGATGAACGGCAGTGTGTAGGTTTGCAAAACAAAACAACTGCGAATCCCAATGCCTGTGCAGAGCATGGATTTGTAAATCTTCCCCATCTAATTGTTGCAAGTCAAAGCTAAGCACGTGCAGGTAATATGGACTGGGAGAAGGTTTACTTATTTTGGGGGTTGCCATGCAAATGCAAAAGCACTCTTCACTGCTTTGATTTCCCAGGACAGATTTCTGCACCTGTCAGCCATTCCCACCCGCTGAGCCAAGGAGGCAGCATTACATTCACCCACAGCGAGGCCACATGGCTATGGTCTACTCCTTCCCGGCCTTGTTCAGAGCAAGATTTTGGAGAGTTCCTGAAAGAGCCGGAAGAGACGCTTTGACAAAAGAGGACAAGGGCAAGATTGCCGTCCTTTCCGGCAGAGCTTTTGCCCATTGCTCTATTGAAGCAAGACCTGTTTCCATCAGCTGAGGATCTGTCCCTGGCCCGTTTGCTCAAAGACATTTGGTACGAAGGGCCTGATGCAATGCCCTTTATAGTCAATGGAAAGAAAGACATCCAGTGAATTCAATGGGCGTTGGAGGAGGCTCCAAATGGCTTTGTTTTAAGTGTTGACATCAGAGAAGTTATATCACCTGAACTCCTTGCCAGCACCAGAAATGAAGAACAAGTAGCGCCTAAGCCAGGGGTGGGCAAATACAGGCCCATAGGTCAGATCCAGTCTGCCAGATGAAAGCTGCTGTAGAAAGAGCGCATGGACTGTAGAAACGGTGTGCTTTTATGCTGATGAATACTGCCTCGTTGTTTCCTCATGCTCCCACATTGCTCTGTCTGTATCCACCTGTTGTCTGGCTTAGATTGTAAGCTCCTTGGGGCAGGGACTTTCTTTTGTTCTGTTTGTCCTGCGCCTAGCACACAGGGGACCAGATTAATGGTTGGAGCCCTTAGGCAATATAATTAATAATAATTGGGCCGCTCAGAGAGGGTGGGATGGTCTTGTAGGTTGTCAACATGGGAAATGTTTGTCCATTTCCCAGCTTTCTGGGGGTCCCTTCGTAAGTGTGTCTCTGGGCATACCGATAGCAAGCACTAGTGCAAACTGAGCATGCTTTGTCTGTGCGAGAGCGAACAGGAACGTGTTGAGACAGCGCAGGAGAAGGCAAATCGACATTTGCATTGGCCTCTGGTGCCTTAACTCTGTTTTATTAGCTTAATGAGCTAGTTGCCATGTAGACAAATGGAGGGTTTCTCCTGCAAATGGTGCAGCTGCTGTCACTGCCTGAGTCGACTAGAATTGAGGTTTCTCCTCACGCAATATGCAGTTGTGGGAACGAAGAATTTATTTTCCCCGCAGCAAGCAATGGAATGTGCCCCCCAGGTCATTGTGTTGTGGCTCATGCAGAGTTAGTGAATCGGGGTTCTATTCCCAAACCTGTCACCTGGCTGTTCTGTGCCTCAGTTTCCCCACTTGTCAAAAAGAGAGAGAGCCAGTCCCACCTTAGCTTGCCTGTGCCCTTTGGCACCCGCCTCAGATGGTACTGGAGAAAAACACAGCTGTGCTTTTGGGGCTTTAAACACAGCCTGAGTTAAGCTGCCCCTTCTCAGGAGTAGCACTGCGAAGCCTCCTGCCTCAAAAACACACCTGTGGGCCCCATCCCCTCCCCTTCACTGCCAGCCTGCACCAGGGCTACATTATTAGCCCCTGCCCACAACAATGGTCAGCTACCCTGGACCGCAAGTAGAGGGGAGGAACCAAGTGCCTGTCCATTTCCTCCCCTGTACTGGCGTGGGCAGGAAGTAATGGAGCCATGCGGCTGTGGAATGGGAGCTGTTACTCCATGTGCCAGTCTCAGCCTAAGCCAGCCTCAAAAATGAATTAAAATTTCTGGCCCCAACAATGCGACTCAAGAAGCGTTTCCTTCCTGGGGCCCCACGTAGCTTTGATTTACTGCCTGTATAAGAAACCACTGATGTATAATAATAACAATGCTCTGCCAGCCAAAGCATCCAGCTGGTTGCAGTGACCTTAGGGTCCAAATGTTACAGGCAGAGTTTAGATCCTCCCAGCAGCACCGTTTTATGATGAAGGGAGCAGAAAGGTAAACAAGCAGGCAGGGGTCATTTGCATGCTGTCTTAATGACAAAGCAAATCCTTCTTAAGCTACCCGTTTATCCCAGCAGCTGGAAAAGCAATTGTTAGCCAAGGAATCCCATTGAGCCTAATGCAAAGTCCATCAAATAAGACTCCTTCCATTGACTTCAATGTGCTCTGGATCGGGGCGATTGCATTGGCAACAGCGTATGTCTACACTGCACTTCAGCACCCAAGCTTGCAGGGCTGGGAACTGGGCGACGGAGCTGTTTCATTGGGTTGACTCTGGGGGGGTCTCAGAGCCTGGGATTCAGCCAAGCCTGAATGTCTCCGCTACAGCCCTGCAGCCTGAGCCCACGTCAGCTGGTACAGGCTGGTCATGGGTGTTCAGTTACACTGTAGAGACACCCAATGAACGTCCCCAATGACCATCTGGCTGACGCTGTGCAGTGTGCATGGATGGAACCCCCATGTAATCCTGGGAACAGCTGTCACAATCCTGCTGTGCATTGCATGGGGCAGCCAGACCTCGAGGGCTTGGATGGAGCTGGGGGAAAGCAGCAGGGTGGCTGTGTTACATGGTGGGGGGTTAGACCCATGCTGCCTTCACAACTCATTTCATTAATTCGGCTTTCCCCTTTCTAAGTGTGTGTTCTATGGCTGTGATCATTCCCCATAAAAGGAGCTGGTTTATTTATAAAGCACCAATACTTCTCCCCCCTGCACCCTTTGTCTGCCTGGCAGAGTATAAACTCTTTGGGGGCAGGGACAGGTTCTTACCATGTGTCTGTACCGCACCTAGCACAATGAAGCCCCGATCTTGGTGAAGGTAAGTAGGCGCAACCCTAACACAGCCCATTCATGGTATTAACCTCACAGGGGAGCCAGTTCTAGAGGGCTGTGCAGGCCCTGTTGGGCTGACATGCCAGAGAGGGACAGTAGCTGTACTCCGTAACAATACTAGCAGTGGCTTGAAATGGGGCATGTTCATTCACACCCTCAGGGAAGGACAGTTCAGTGGTTACTGTTCTCCCATGTAGGACTGGGTACAAGTCCTAGCTTTGCCATCAGCTTCCTTTGTAAGTCACTTAGCTGCCCTGCGCCTCCCCTCCCCAGCTATAAAATGGGGTGTGGTGGGAGCGACTAGCCTGTCCCTACCTCCCAGAGCTAGAATAAGGATAATTCCACTAGAAATTGGGAGGTACTCCGATACTACGGGGGGGGGGGGGTAATGGTGGATTTGTTATTTTATACAGGCCTCGCAGAAGGGCAGTTAGCACCGATAGGGAAGGCATGGAGGGAAATCAGGCAAAGGGAAGCACGCTGCAAGTTCAGTTACCTCAAACTCCCTGCAGCCTGTAAAATTAGAGCTCTGAAAATTGCTTTGGTTAGTTTCAATGGGCCTGGTTCGGCTCCCATTGGAGTCGACCGGTATTTTGCTCTTGCTTTTCCTCTAAGCTGAATCAGGCCTTTTCTTCCAGCTTGTGCATATGCAGCTACGCCTGATGGTATCTGCTAAGCCCTGGCACAGAGTTTGGCGACGTGTGGGAGCAGACTGGTGGCTTTACTCTGCCTGGCTGTTCAGCTAGTTAAAAATATAAAAAGGCTCCTGCACTTTCAAAGTTTATTATGGGTGCATTTCCAAAGGCAATTAACATGTTTCTCCCCCCCACCCCCCACGTTCTCAGCTGTTAGGCAGTTTTCAGAGTAAAATGTAGGCCTTGCTTCTATGATTGCCAGCAATTAAAGAACATCAGCAACAACAAAAAAAGCCTTTATTCTGGTTCCACCAAATGGCACCCCCATGTGCAGCTAGAAATGCCTGGTTCTTCCTTAATTTATAACAGCGGAGATTGATCTGTAATGCTCATCCAGCGCTGATGGGGGCAGGGAGGGGGGAAGCAAGAGTCAAGGACCAGCCACATATGACACATAAGAGTCCCTGATAGCTTCAGAGATCAATGCCGAGATATTTGCCGTTCCCAGGGCAACCAGCAAAAGCAGACCCTGAAGTCACCTGCCTGGTTTGTCATCAGATCGGCAGCCACCAATCTTTCTGTGGAGGAGGGAGGGTATCTCAAGGAATTGCTGGGAGACCAGGCTACAGCAAACACTCAAAACTGACAAGTCCCAGAGGGGTAGCTGTGTGAGTCTGTATCTGCAAAAACAACGAGGCATCCTGGGGGGCGTGAAAGATAGATTTATTTGGGCATATGCTTTATGCCCAAATAAATCTGTTCATCTTTAAGGTGCCACAGGACTCCTTGTGGTTTTCACTCAAAACTGAATTTGTTTGGTCTACACTGAGCTGAGGTTCAATCCTAAACCTCACCTGAGAGCATCGATTCAGGAAAAATAAATAAATATAGGAACAAAAGTTTCCTTTTCCCCCATAGATCTTGAAAGTGGGACACGTTCATTCCGCTCCCTCTGGGAAGGATGGTTCCTGGTCTCCCACGTCAGGCTGGTTACAAGTCCTAGCTTTGCCATGAGCTTCCTGTGTGTGGGGGGCAGAGGGGGGGCTAAGTCTGAAATAATGAGGCTGTCTTTGGATTTGGCGCCCCCTAGAATAGTGAAAAGGGCCAAAACCTGACCCCTAGTGGCAGTTTGTGGTGGTGACCACCATGCAGCTGCAACAAATGACTGAAAGAAAAGCAAGAGACCATAAGGGGCCGAAGATGCTGTTCTGTGATATCGGAGCATGTGTCAGGGCAGGGTTTCCTTGGTCTGTATGGTTCTCCTCCGCCTCCCTTCCAGGCACAGAAAGTCATGATCAAATCCCAGTTTCTAAGCTTGTTTTCAGTTTGAGTGCTGGCCAGTGACCTTGTGGCTTAGCTCCGTGAAATCCCTCGCAGGCCCACACACTAATGCCATGTATGCGCTCCGAGCGGCGGTGTGTACTTTGTAATGGCAATTTGCCTGCCTGCTCTGGGCTGCAGGGAGCTTGTGGATATGCCTCATTAGCGTGTGTGTAGGTGAATGGCTGCCATTTGTTATATGTCATCAGAACTGCTCTGCTGTGTGTCATAGTCCCTGTACGGTTAGCCTAGAAGAGAGGATGTTATTTTCAGCTTGCGTGAGGAGGAGCTGTAAATCTGAGTGGGAGGGGCTGAGCCCGATCCGTGCCGCTACTATGAAGTTCCCAGTGGGAATGGATTTGCTCGTCTTGTGGAGTACATATTGTTCCGTTGTCAGAAGTGGCCTTGACAATGTTTTCCTGCCCTTTCCTCCGTCTCGTCTTCTCTCCATGTGCTTGCTCTGCCTGGCCTCATCTCTCCTCTTTCTCCTATTCCCTCCCTTCGTCCTCTTCTCCTTGTTGCCTCCTCCCACACTCTCCAGACAGGGTCTGGCATCTCACCTATTACTGGGGCTGGCTCTGGAGATTGGCAGCATTCTCCTGCTGTTACAGAATCAGGAAGTAAAGGAGTCTGGCTCCTAACCCAGCAGGTCTCACGCATTCCCCTGGGGAACTCGCGTCCATGTGCTTCGAGCCCACTCCTCCCCCACACACAGTGACGCTGTCTTCAATTAGGGAAAGACCCTCTGGGGCAGTGTTGCCCTACAGTGGGCTGGGAAGGCATGACGGGTCCAAAAACAGAAAGTTCGTACTTACAGGGTGAATTACTTCTGTCCTCCTCCTGGGCTTTCCCAGGGCTCAGGACTTTTGGAACCATGGGGCTTGGGAGAATTTGGACTGCACAGCAGCAGTGGCTTGGGGTGTTAGGCAACTAGAGAGGAGAAGCAGGCATGATGCCTCTAGTGAATGCACTCACCACACCTGGGTGTGTCTGGCATTGCCTCTCTCCTGCCCCCAGCCCCCTAGGGGGCACAGAGGAACACAGAGAGAGGATGCAGCCAGGGGTTCCCTGAATGACCCCTGGGGAACAGGAATGTTGCACCTGACTCAGCTGCTGGGGAAGGGGGGAACCGGAGTGGAGCCAGGTCAGACCCACCCTCAGGGACCTGCCCGGCTGCAGGAAGCTCTGCACCTCTCCCCCGTGTCCTGCCCCTGTCATGTCTCCTCCGCAAGGGGGAGGGGGTCATTGTATGGGGAGCTGCCCCCATGTCCACCCAACCCTACTGCATTCTGACCCCCGCCCCGCCCATACACAGAACCTCCTCCACTGAGCCCTCCCTATCAAACACTCCCACCATTGCACTTGAATTTCTACCCCAGCAAGCCTCAGCCCCCAGCCTTCAGAGGACCCCCCTCTCCCAAGCTTTACATTGGAACTGAGAATGCTGCTGGCCTGGTTAAAATACCTCACAAGAAGGCTTAGAAAGCAGGCGTGCAGGCAGCAGGGCTGTGCAAAGGACCAGTCAAACAGGTCCCGTGAGGTTAGGCCCAGGAAGAGCTTTTTATTTTTAGCTTTTTTAACTTCTCTCTCTTTTCTTCCATCCCTCCCTCATCTCTGTAGCTGCTCCCTTCACTTGACCTCACCTTCATTGGTCTTATCTGAATTCCTGAGCAGTAGCTCCTTAGTTTCCCCTGAATTTTTACTGAGCTATTTTGGGGCTGGCCTTTCACCTGATTTCCCTCAGTGTTTCACGGAGAAATTAGTTTGATCATTCACCTGCTTGAGCATCCTTCTAAGCCCAGCCATTCATTTGTGAAAAGCGTGGGGGATGAATTCTTGGGGTACATCTACACCGTGCACTATTTCAGGATAAGGGCCGTTATCCCAAAATAGCGTTCTGCGCTCTCTACACAGGAAGCTGGTTTTTTCAAAATACATTCCAAATAATGGCCTTCTTGTTCCAGCTTCCTGTAAACCTTGTTGCATGAGGATTAAGGAAGACTCCGGAATAGCAGTTTATTTTGAAATTTAGAGCTATGTAGGCAGCACTAAATCGCGAAATTAACTATTTCTAAATAAGCTATGCAATTTGTGTAGCACAAATTGTGTCACTTACTTTGAGGTACGCACTACTGTTGACACACCCCTAGAGTCAACCATGGCTTCTTTCTGGACGCCTACAACAAACACGGGGGAGGGGTGCTCAAAAAACATGCAGCAGCCCGCCCGTAAAAAAGCTTCTTGAAATGTGCAAAGTTTGACTCTGTTCCTGGTGCACAAGCTACAAATAGTCTGAGCCTTCTTTAGTCAGTGGGGATGTTGGTTTGGATTTGTCTGGCTTCCTGGGTGATGAAGTCTCTGATTCCAGCATGGAGCTTAGCATTGACTTGTTGGGTTCTTCTGGAGACATTGATTCTGGGACAGAAAGTTGCCTGTTTACCACCAGTGTTCCCTGTAAGCTAAGCATTTGGACGGCCACCTAGGAGAGATTCAGGTGCCTCCCAGGTGATTGGCAGAGCACCCACAGCATGTGTTTTTCCTTGTGGTGCACATCCGGACATGTCTTGTACATAAAATTTATTATGCACGAGTGGAAAAAAGTAGAGGGAACACTGCTTACTGCCACAACTGTGATGGAGGCAGACACTGTAAATTATTCAAATACTGAAGGTTCAAATACTGAAGCATGAAGCACTTGACAAGGCAGATCCAGCAACTTGACAATAATTGACAAATTCTGTTCACTTGCCTTTGGCAGGAAGTTGAATTGTTAAGTTGGAATAAGACTTTTCACCAAGCTAACTCACAGAAAGACACATATTAAAATTGAAAATCTTTGGCAAACTCTAAAGAGTGAGCGAAGCCAGCGAGTTTGGCTGATACTCAGTTCGACTCAGGCCTTCACGTTCTGTTTCACTTGTTTGCTTTTACAGCCAAATTTCATATCTGCTTTTGCAAACCGTAAAACTGGGTTCATGGACATTTTCTGCTTTAGTGACTGAGCGCTACTGTGCAAAGAAATGCATGGAGACCATCGCATGCAGGATAGGCCTTGCAGAATGGTTGGAAAAGGGTCACATAACTAACACAAGCTGCGGGTAGATGCTGACGGATATGTGGTGCCATCATTTGCATTGTCACAGACATTTTGCTGTACTTATCTGAGAGGTGTTTTGCTTTGAGATGTGAAATTAGACCATCCTAGTAAGATAATCTTTTGGGAAGGGGGTGTTCTTTGAATCGTTTGCAGGGTCGGATCATGTGGTATGGGGTCATCTGGAAGCTATTCAGGCTGGTACTGCAAACATGACCTACTTCTCAAGCTGAATTCAAAGTGAATTGATAGGGAAGATCAGTAGAAAAGAACAGCAGACTATTTTCCACAGGGTTAGGAAAGCGAAACACATTTCTGTCATGTCTGATTGCACCCCCAGACTGCGCCTGAGCAGAACAGATGCCTTAGATATTAAGATAAGTTGAGGTTAAAAAAAAAAAGCTGAATGAAGGTTGTTGAGAGCTTTGTACATTTCACTGAAATGGGTGAAAGATGCTTTTTTACTACTCTTTTACTACTGATTGTTGGGGACAAAGCAGTGGCAATGGAACTAACATGGCTGGAGCAGCGCAGTGCTCAAAATCAAATTCAGCAGGTTAATCAGTAGGCAGCTTTTGTCCCATTTCTGAAATGGCCCTGGGCTGCCCCAGAAGGGCACAAGGGGCAAAGCCAGGAGTCTTCTCGTACTTCCCCCCCCACTGACCCTGATTGGCCTGGGGGGTGGGGAAGCACCTGAAGCCCCCCCCCCCATTCCTAGAGACAATCACCAGCTGTTTTGAAACAGCTGGCACTTCCCTCTAGGCATGGCAATGGGAGGACACCTCCCCTCACCCCCAGGCCAATCAGAGCCTTGGGCAGGGGAGCATGGGAAGTCTCTCGCTCCCTGTCCCCACCCTGTCAGGGTGCATGGCGACTAGAGAGAGATGCTGGCTGTTTAAAAACAGCTGGTGTTTCTCTCTAGCTGCCGTGTGCCCTTGGCAGGGGAGAGGGAGTGGGCAAGGAGACTTCACGCGCTCCCCCATCCGCAGGTCAGGATTGGCCTAGGGGGTAGGGGAGCAGTAGGGTGGCCGCAGTCCAGATCCACTGGCTTGGCAGGCCAGATCTGGCCCACAGAAGCCCCTTTGCCCCTGGTCTACAGCTTGAGCTATAAAGCCAGCTGGCTCTCAGCTAAGACTGTAGAGCACACTCATTCTCTCTCTGCATGTCAAGGGTGGGCAAACACAGGCCCAGGGGCAGATCCGACCCACGCAGCATTTCTCTCTGGCCCACCCAGCTGATTAGCAGAGGTGCAGACTTACAGCCGGCAGCCTGAGCTCAGCTGCCCCTCCCCTCCCCTTGCTCCCTCCTACAGCCCAGCTGCTCCCAGGATTCTCCTGCTAGCTGTGCAGAGTGGATGGTGGTGGTGGGAAGAAGGGAGGGCTGAAATCACGGTGTCCCCCTGCCCCTGCACCCCATTTCGGTAGAGCCAGGGTTGTAGGTGAAGACACGCAGGCAGCAGAGCGTCTCCAGTCTGAAGCGTGTGCTTCAGAGGTGCGCAGACCTGGGGTGAGGGGAGACAACAGACCAGGACGGATTTCCCTTAAAGAGACAGCACGTGGCTTCTCAGAAACTTACCCAGCACACACATTCTGTCACTGTGATACCCCGCCCCTCCAGTCTGTGCAACACTGTCTCTGTGCCACACACACACACAATCACGGTCAGATCCACTCTCCCAGTCTCTGTGCCATACATACTCAATCTGCGTCACCAAGTCTGTCTCACATACACAGAGTGTCTTGCTTACACACACACACTTTCTCTCCCTCTGTAAGTGGGTGGTTAGCACCTCCTTTGTACTGTCCATAGGGAACAATCAGGCAAGAAACTGTAACCAACTGGAGAGGAGAGTTGATCCAATCAGAGCTCTCCTTAGTCAGCGAGGTGGCACAGTGGGGATCTCCATGGAGCCACGGGCCCCAGAATGGAACCTATTGCTCTTTGACTACTGCTGCCTTTGCCCCATGCATGGTGAACTCCCCTCCATGGGAAGAAATGAGCAGAGGTTCCCACCACCTCAGGAGGCCCTGCAGGTGGGGGGTGCATGGAACCCCCAGAAATAGACGGTCCCTGATGTGCTGATGGTACAGACCCCTAACTAACTCCAGTGCAAGGTTCTCCTCTGGGTTGACATGAACAGGCAGGATTGGGCCTTTCCTAAGCAGGGTCTGCAGCACATGGAGAGCACGCAGGTGATGAAGGTCATAGAAGACCCTGTACACAAGGTCATAGCTCTGCCATGCAGTGCCGTAGGTGGGTTGCCAGCAGTGGGGTTGAACCTGACACCACTGAATCTAAACTCACGAGTTGCTATTTCCAGAGTGAGAAGACCCAGCTCTGGCAATACAAAGACTGTAGCTGACTCATAAACCACTCTGTGGTCCAGCCACGGGAGGGGGGAGAGAACCAAGCAGGCATGTGTTACAGGGCTCCTAGCAAAGTACTGAATGGGAGCTCAGGCGATATGGATTCCATTCCCAACTCTGCCACTGACCTGCTAGGTTACAATGGGCTAGTCCCTGCACCTCGGTTTCCCCATCTTTAAAAATGGGGAATAAGGATACCGACCTCATTCATAAAGTGCTTTGAGATCTACTGGTGGAAAGCACTGTACACGAGCTAGCAATTATTGTAATTTATACAAATGACATACTACAGGTTGGACCTCCCTGGCCTGGCACCATCGGGACCTGACTGGGCCCGAACGAGAGAATTTGACGGACCAGGGATAGTCTCCTGCCACTGGCCCCAAGCCCCATCGCCTGCCGCTGGCAGGCTGCCCCAGCAAGCACCCTGCCTCGCCTCCTCTTCCCCCCACAACCTGGCAGGGCTGTTTGCCCAGCTGCTGCTGGCTCCCTGGGCAGCACAGGCTCCGGCTCCTGCCACGGGGATCTGGCCCCGCGTATCTGGGGGCAGCCATGGGACTCCAGCCCTGCGCTCCATTGTTGCAGGGCTCTGACCCTGTGCTCCAGTGGGCTGCTGCTGTGGGGCTCTGGCCCCAGCCATGTGCTCCTGGGAGCCGCTATGGGTCTCTGGCCTCAGCCTTGTGCTCCAGATGGCTGCTGTGGGGCTCTGGCCCCAATCCTGCACTCCAGGGGGCTGCTGTGGGGCTCTGGCCCCAACCCTGCACTCCAGGGAGCCACTATGGGGCTCTGGCCTCAGCCCTATGCTCCAGGGGGCTGCTGTGGGGCTCCAGCCTGGCTCCATGCTGTACAGGATGCTGTGGGGCTCTGGCCCCGGGCTGCCGTGGGGGGCTCAACTCCAGCCCCATGTGTTCAGGGACTGCTGCAGTGCCCTGCCCTGTGCTCCTGGGGGTGCCAGTGTAACCCACTAAGCTCCAGAGGTCCCAGGTTTGAATCTGCCTGCAGGTGGTTACACCAGGAAACTTTGACCCATGCTACTGGGGGACTGCAGCCTGGTCCTTTGCTGCCCCCAGCCAGGCTGCTGAGCCTATTGCCCCGGCCTGGTTGTCCCTCCTGCCCTTAGACTCCCGGGCTCTGTAGTCCAGGAGCAACTCTGGTCCTGCTGGACAAGGGAGTGCCGGTTTTTGCAGGTGCAACCTGTATATCTCTGTTCGCGCCTGCATTCTTTAATGCAATACTTACAGACACCCTTTGCGTTCTGGTTCCTGGCTGCCATATTTCCCTTTTGCTCACACTAAGGAAAAGCATTTTGCTCCTGCACTCGCACTTGAAAATAGCAGTCACCTGGCAAACCAGCCCAAGCCTTAGCAACCTTGTGTCAAACAGAAGTGCTCCCGCTGCACTGCTGGCTCCTCCTGGTGTGGGCTGTTTTTATTTATTTCATTTTTGTAAACCAGGACTCAGGGACGCCAGATACTTTCACAAAAAATGCTGAACATGGCAGGGAAAAAAATTGGTTGAGCAAAAAAAAAAATACAAAAAAACCCGAGGGACCAAAGTTGTTATGCAAAAAATAAATAAATAAAAAATAACAATAACCACGCCAAAAAAAAAAAAAAGAATCACTGCACCTTTAAATCCCCACGCTATCCACTCCCCCCACCTTCACCAGACGCAGCAGGGGAAGAATGTGCCATGCGGCCATCTGTCGAGAAAAACAGAAAATACTGGACATTCTACATGTCTGGTATTTTCTGTTTTTTTTAACCGGACAGGGGCCGCAAATACCGGACTGTCTGGGCCAATACCAGACACCTGGTGACCCTAGGGACAAATATTTAACAGTGCATCCCCTGACTTGGGATGTGAATGGGTAACTGGTTAAAGCATCACCTTTACCAGGTAAGGATTAACTGGTTCCCCGGAAGCAGCTCCCTGCCTACCGTCTATGTACGGGAAGATTTCGGCAAATCTAGTAATGTGCTTGAACCACTGGTGCGTACTGCTTAAACTTTAGCAACCAAGCTAACAGGCCCAAATTAGACCTAGGCAGTGACTTCTGCATGACCACAGTCAGGGAGGGAAGAAGGAGTTTGGGTGCCAGAGAGAGGGCAGCTTGACCCCGTGGCCTTCCTGAGGCCCAAATCTCTAGTGAAATCGCTGAGCTATACATTTAGAAAAACAGGCCGTTTATCTAAATGCCCCAAGACATATATCTATCAGGGGCCCCAAGCATGGAGTCTCTGAAAAAGAAAAAAACACACCTGGTGAAAGTGATGATCAGCAGAAAAACCTCTTGCATAACCTTTAAAAAGTGCTTGCCTAACAAGTTTTTGAGCGACATGTTATTGTAATACTAATGGATAAATAGGGAAGGAAAGTTTGCGTTAGGGGAACAATTTTGGGGCACACTTGGAGGGACGCCTCGAGAACTCCTCACATCTGGACGCATCTTCGTCCCCACCAGCAGACGGAAGACTGGCCATCGGCAGCCTGCCTGGTGTCACTCTAGAGCCACACTCAACTTCGGTAATTATTGAGGGTGGGGGGTGTTTTACTAACCTGGTGTGGATGTGTGTAAGTGCTTGAGCCTAGGTAAAGTTTAGCTTTAAGTGAAAGCACTCTTGTGTTGTCCTGTTTGTACCATCCATCTGTCGGTTGGATGACTGTGTCTTCCCTGAATTATTTCCTGACACCACCTCACAGAGAGTAAAAGTTACTGAGAGGTTTGGGTTGAAAGAACCCCGGGTAACAGCTGCTGCAGGGGGAGGGCTGTTCCAGCCCCGCTGGACCCCCGCATGGGGCCACCAGCCAGCAGTCCGCCCCGCATGGTGCTGGGAGCAGAAGCCCCACAGTCTGGGGGGCTGCTCCAGCTGGGCTAGCACAGTCCCTCACCCAACAACCCACTTAGTTGGTTAACCGGTTCAAAGTTAGGTTAACCAAATGTTTAATAGGTTCACTGATTAATCGGGATTTTGCATGCCCGGTCCTGGTGAAGGAAGCGTGGCCTTGTACCCCAAATGCTGGCAAACAGCCTGGGAATTCGGAGACAGCATCTCTAGAGGTAGAAATTGCTGATTTCCATCAGACACAGGGTCCAGCGTGCCCACACTGCCTGCCAGTGTTTAAGCGCACTCATTGGCCAGCCATCGGCTTCTGTGGATCATTGCTGCTTTACACCATCCAGGGATTGGCCTGGACTGAGTCCTTCTGCTCTGACCCCCCTCGTTTTCTTGTCTGTGGCGAGCGCCTTAATGCAAAGTGACCTTCTCTGTGCTCGGTGTGTGCTTCCCTCCCCGGTCACAGAACAAACCAGTTACCCACCCAGCAACACGTTTACTGCTGACTGCAATGTGCGGGGGCTGGTAATAAGATCAGGAGCATTGGCCTCTAGGTTGCCACTTAAAATAACGCCCTTTGGCCTTGATGCTGCTGTCTCCAGCATGGGGCAGACCTGCTCTGCCTCTGTATTCTCCCAGGCTATGTCTACACTACGGCTGTGTCTACATTGGCGCAATCTTGCGCAAAAGCAGTCGCTTTTGCGCCAAAACTTGCTGCCCGTCTACACTGACCGTGAGTTCTTGCGCAAGAACACTGATGTTCTAATGTATGAAATCAGGGCTTCTTGCGCAAGAACTATGATGCTCCCGCTCAGGAATAAGCCCTCTTGCGCAACTGTTCTTGTTGGTAGACAGCCAACATGAATTTCTTGCGCAAGACAGCCCTATGGTTAAAACGGCCATCAGAGCTTTCTTGCACAAGAGAGCATCCACACTGGCATGGATGCTCTTGCGCAAAAGTACATCTCTTGCACAAAAGCACATGCCAGTGTAGACGCTCTCTTCTGGAAGAGTTTTTGCACAAGAACTCTTCCGCAAAAGAGTTCTTGCGGAAAATCATACCGGTGTAGACGTAGCCTATGAGTTTTTGCCAGAAGAGGCAATGCAAATGAAGCGCTAATTAGCATATTGCCACGCTTCATTTGCATATGCTCTGCCGATGCCTTTTGTGCAAGAGGTTTTTGCGCAAAAACAAGCAGTGTAGACGGATCCGTGTTGTGCAAAAAAAACCCCTCCTTTTTTGAGGCACAAGGATCTTGTGGAAAAGGGGGATTTTGCTCAAAATGGCCCCATCTACACTGATTGTTCTTGCGCAAAAACCTCTTCCACAAAAAGCATTGGCAGAGAATATGCAAATGACAGCATGACAAATGCTAATGAGCACTTCATTAGCGTACTCTCTGCCAGCAAAAGCCTGCAGTGTCGACCAGACCAGTGTCTCCACTGAGGCTTCGTGCACCCAGGAGGGGCAAAGCCAAGCAGAGTACAGGATGGGGGTCCGTGCTGGTGATGCATGTAAGCTCTTCCTAGCTCATGGTGGATTTGACGTGAGCTGGTCGTCTCAGGCCTGCTCTGTATGGACACGCATCCACATCAAAAGGAGCCTCTCTGTTGGCAGCCTCAAGGGAGAGGCTGAGCAATAAAGAGCTGAATTCTCCTCATGGCCTTTGCATTCTGGGCCAGGCTGCAGGTGTGGTGGGGCAGCATGGGGAAGAGCGTACGCTTGCCCTCTGGGCTGGGGCTGGTGATGGGTGGAAAATACTAGATGACGGGGCCTGGTTCGTCACTGCTCTGCTGCTGGTATGGTCATTTTCAACTGTGCGGAGTGGATGTAAAATGCTCTCAGATCCCTGGGGTAGGGTTTTATACCTTCCTGCCTCACACACACAGGCACAAGATGCAAGGATGGGGGAAGGGAGGAAACTTAGGTGGGGTATTGATGGGAACAGGAAAACTGACCCTCCTATAACCATGTTAAGCATGATCCCTTTGTTTTCACTGGCCATTTTGTCATCGAGATCGCTGGGAGCTGAGGTTGGTCAATGCTGAGTCCTCTCCAAAATTCCACTCGTGCAAGCCTCAGATGATGTGTAGATGTGGCCCAGGTGGGTCTATGGGGGGCAGGGAGCTCACCTGGGTTTACACTGTAACTACATTCACAAAGACTGGGGCCACATCCCCAGCCGGGCTTGAGGAATGTCGCACCATTGGCGTCAGCAAACCGTTCTCTAGCATTTGGCACTCTGGTTCTACGCCAAGAGAAGATCTATGGAAATCAACTTGCAGCACTGACTGGGCTCCCATAAACCCCACTAGGTTTGCATTAAGAGGAAGGATGGTCCAGGGGGTTAGGCCATTAGCCCTGGACTTTGGACGTGCCCACAGTCACATAGGCCATTTGTGGTGAAACAAGGACTTGGCGCCCATGCCATCAGTGGAAGTTAGGCACCTAGGTGCTTTTGATCATCCCGTTCAGGTCTGTCTCCAGGCTTAGGCACCTAAATACCTTTGAAAATCTGTCCATAACCCACTTTGTGCCTCAGTTTCCCATCTGTAAAATGGGGGTAATAGCGCTGCCCTTCCTTGGACAGGCATGGTGAGGCTACATATGTTTTAAAGGAGCTCAGATATTGTGCTAATGCAGTGGTCCCCAACTTTTCAGGGCTGCCGGGCGCCGGGCCACTCACGCGCCGCACGTCCGGGGGCGGGGCCATGCATGCGCCACCCGCCCAGGGGTGGGGCCGGCACCACACGTGTGCCACGTGCCTGGGGCAGGGGCCATCTATGCGCCATGCGCCCAGGGCCGGCACTGCGCATGTGCGCACGCCAGGGGCGGGGCTGTCCCAGATGATTCGGCGGGCTCACATAAATGCCCCGGCAGGTGCCATGGCGCCCGCGGGCACCACCCTGGGGACCACTGTGCTAATGGGTGCTAGATGTGTCACTCAGATAGACAAACAGCCTGGCTCAGTCTTCCTTATTCTAGTTCTTGTCCATGTTTAACATAGAAACATCTGCCTTTAACAAATTTCTTCTGGGAGGAGAAAGAAAGAAAGAAAGAAAGAATCTGCAAACTATGCATCAATCACTAAACATATGGGGCTGCGTCTAGACTGGCATGATTTTCCACAAATGCTTTTAATGGAAAAGTTTTCTGTTAAAAGCATTTGTGGAAAAGAGCGTCTAGATTGGCACGGACGCTTTTCCGCAAAAGCACTTTTTGCGGAAAAGCGTCCCTGGCCAATCTAGACGCGCTTTTGTGCAAGAAAGCCCTGATTGCCATTTTAGCCATCGGGGCTTTTTTGTGCAAAACAATACCACGTTGTCTACACTGGCCCTCTTGCGCAAAAGCATTTTGCAGGAGCAGCATAGTATCTCTGCAAGAACACTGACAATCTTACATGAGCTCATCAGTGTTCTTGCGGAAATTCAAGCGGCCAGTGTAGACAGCTGGCAAGTTTTTCCAGAAAAGCGGCTGATTTTCCGGAAAAACTGGCCAGTCTAGACACAGCCATGTAGTTTTTGAAAAAAATATACACCAGTTGGTTAATGTGGCTAGTGCCTACACTTACGCCGCAAATGTCTCCACCTGCTAATTAGTGTGGCAGGAAGAAAATGTTTCTGATCCATATAATTGCCTGGGAGTTATGCTATATTCATATCAAACCGTAAGAGGCAAAAGCGAGAGTTGGTTTTTTTCAACATTCATAAAACTTTAATGAGTTTCCCAGTCACTAATAAGCAAGCCAGCCTGCACTCTGCTGACCCTGGGAACCCCTAGAATCACATGGCTTTTGCATGGCTACAGGCACCATATGGGTGCCACTGAAGGGTGAGCTGATTAATTGCCCTGTGACTAGGGCAGCAGTGTGACAAAGTATTTTTTGGATGGAAAATGACAGCCAGTGATGTTGATGGCAGAGCCAAGTTCCAGGGTTTTCTCTGATGCTTGCTGGCATTTTACTGATCACTTAGGCAGCAGTTAATAGGGGAGCAAATTGCATCTGAACTCTGCCGTAATTGAAGCAGATGCTGCTTTTTTCATGCTATGGGAAGTAGGAGGGCACAGGCTAACTAAGCAACCAAAGTGAAACCTATTCATTGTGCCTCGTGCTGGAACTCCTGTCTGTGTAGCCACTGTGTGTACCACAGGGACACTGTAGGTGTGACCCTCGGTGGACAGGCATCAAGCCTCTCCCATTTAGGGGTGGAAGGCCGTTAGTTCACTCTGACGAGGATACAGCAGGGTGGGAATTTGTCAAGGAGAATCTTTCTTCTTTTGAAAATGCTGACTTGTTGGAACCGGGTCTCCGCTCCAGGATGGAATTTCTGGTGACACCTGGGAGGAGGATTGGGGGGGCAAGGGGGAGAGAATGGCCACCAGCCCAGGGGGAGGGCACTTGAGCCAGACTCAGGTCTCTGCTACAAAGCAGGTGCGTGTCCTAACCACTGGGCCATTGGCCGCTCTGGGTTGGGACTGCCTCTTGGACATTTGTCACACACCTGTTCTACAGGGCCTGGTTTCATTCCAAAGCAGAACTAAAACAGCTGGCCCACCCTTGAGCTGTTCCAACCCCCCTCCATGGGGGGGCTCATGCTTTCCGCCCTTCAGGAGAGGCATAAGAACATAAGAACATAAGAACGGCCGTACCGGGTCAGACCAAAGGTCCATCTAGCCCAGTATCCTGTCTGCCGACAGTGGCCAGCACCAGGTGCCCCAGAGGGGGTGGACCGAAGACAATGATCAAGCGCTTTGTCTCCTGCCATCCCTCTCCAGCCTCTGTCAAACAGAGGCCAAGGACACCATTTTATCCCCTGGCTAATAGCCTTTTATGGACCTAACCTCCATGAAATTATCTAGCTTCTCTTTAAACTCTGTTATAGTCCTAGCCTTCACAGCCTCCTCTGGCAAGGAGTTCCACATGCTGACTACACGCTGTGTGAAGAAGAACTTTCTTTTATTAGTTTTAAACCTGCTACCCATTAATTTCATTTGGTGTCCTCTAGTTCTTCTATTTAGGGAACTAATAAATAACTTTTCTTTATCGGCCCTCTCCATACCACTCATGATTTTATACACCTCTATCATATCCCCCCTCAGTCTCCTCTTTTCTAAACTGAAAAGTCCCAGTCGCTTTAACCTCTCCTCATATGGGACCCGTTCCAAACCCCTAATCAATTTAGTTGCCCTTTTCTGAACCCTTTCCAAGGCCAAAATATCTTTTTTGAGGTGAGGAGACCACATCTGTACACAGTATTCAAGATGTGGGCGTACCATAGTTTTATACAGGGGCAGTAAGATATTCCGGGTCTTATTTTCTATCCCTTTCTTAATAATACCTAGCATCCTATTTGCCTTTTTGACCGCCGCTGCACACTGTGTGGAAGTTTTCAGAGAACTGTCCACGATAACTCCAAGATCTCTTTCCTGATTTGTCGTAGCCAAATTAGCCCCCATCATACTGTACGTATAGTTGGGGTTATTTTTCCCAATGTGCATTACTTTACACTTGTCCACATTAAATTTCATTTGCCATTTTGTTGCCCAATCACTCAGTTTGGTGAGATCTTCTTGGAGTCCCTTACAGTCTGCTTCTGTCTTGACTATCCTAAACAGTTTGGTATCATCCGCAAACTTTACCACCTCACTGCTTACCCCTTTCTCCAGATCATTTATGAATAAGTTGAACAGGATTGGTCCTAGGACTGACCCTTGGGGGACACCACTAGTTACCCCTCTCCACTCTGAAAATTTACCATTTATTCCTACCCTTTGTTTCCTGTCTTTTAACCAGTTCTCAATCCAAGAAAGGACCTTCCCTCTTATCCCATGGCCATGTAATTTACACAAGAGCCTTTGGTGAGGGACCTTGTCAAAGGCTTTCTGGAAATCTAAGTATACTATATCTACTGGATCCCCCTTGTCCGCATGTTTGTTAACCCCTTCAAAGAACTCTAATAGATTAGTAAGACAGGATTTCCCTTTACAAAACCCATGTTGACTTTTGTCCAACAAATTATGTTCTTCTACATGCTTCACAATTTTATTCTTTACTATTGTTTCGACTAATTTGCCCGGTACTGAAGTTAGACTTACCGGTCTGTAATTGCCCGGATCGCCTCTAGAGCCCTTTTTAAATATTGGTGTCACGTTGGCTACCTTCCAGTCATTAGGTACGGAAGCCGATTTAAGGGATAGGTTACAAACCACAGATAATAGTTCAGCAATTTCCCATTTGAGTTCTTTTAGAACCCTTGGATGAATGCCATCCGGTCCCGGAGATTTGTTAACATTAAGTTTTTCTATTTGTTCCAAAACCTCCTCTAATGACACTTCAATCCGGGACAGTTCCTCAGATTCATTACCCACAAAGGACGGTGCAGATTTGGGAATCTCCCCAACGTCCTCAGCCGTGAAGACTGAAGCAAAGAAATCATTTAGTTTCTCCGCAATGGCTTTATCGTCCTTGATTGCGCCTTTTATAGTTCGATCGTCTAGGGGACCCACAGGTTTTTTAGCAGGCTTCCTGCTTCTAATGTACTTAAAAAACATTTTGTTATTTCTTTTTGAGTTTTTGGCTAGCTGTTCCTCAAAATCTTTTTTTGCTTTTCTTATTACATTTTTACACTTGATTTGACAGTGTTTATGTTCCTTTCTATTTATCTCACTAGGATTGGACTTCCACTTCTTAAAAGATGCCTTTTTGTCCCTCACTGCTTCTTTTACATGGTGGTTAAGCCACGGTGACTCTTTTTTAGGTCTCTTGCTATGTTTTTTAATTTGGGGTATACATTTAAGTTGGGCCTCTATTATGGTGTCTTTAAGAAGTTTCCATGCAGCTTGCAGGGATTTGGCTCTAGTCACTGTGCCTTTTAATTTCTGTTTAACTAACCTCCTCATTTTTGTGTAATTCCCCTTTTTGAAATTAAATGCCAGGGTGCTGGTCTGCTGAGGTGTTCTTCCCACCACAGGAATGTTGAATGTTATTATATTATGGTCACTATTCCCAAGCGGTCCTGTAACGGTTATTTCCTGGACCTGTTCCTGCGCTCCACTCAGGACTAAATCGAGAATTGCCTCTCCCCTTGTGGGTTCCTGCACTAGCTGCTCCAAGAAGCAGTCATTTAAGCCATTGAGAAATTTTATCTCCGCTTCTCTTCCTGAGGTGACATGTATCCAGTCAATATGGGGGTAATTAAAATCCCCCATTATTATAGAGTTCTTTGTTTTGGTAGCCTCTCTAATCTCCCTCAGCATTTCAATGTCAGTATCCCTGTCCTGGTCAGGTGGTCGGTAATATATCCCTACTGCTAATTTCTTATTTTTGGAGCATGGAATTACTATCCATAGCGATTCTATTGAACATGTTGATTCATTTAATATTTTTATTTCATTTGATTCTACATTATCTTTCACATACAGTGCCACTCCACCACCCACCCGGCCTGCTCTATCCTTTCGATATATTTTATATCCCGGTATGATTGTGTCCCACAGATTTTCCTCATTCCACCAGGTTTCAGTGATGCCTATTATGTCAACCTCCTCATTTAATACTAGGTACTCTAGTTCACCCATCTTATTAGTCAGACTCCTAGCATTTGTGTAGAAGCACTTTAAAAATTTGCCACTGCTTATTTGTCTGCCCTTCCCTGATGCATTGGATTCCTTTGTACACGGTTGTTTGTCTGCTCTGGCCCATGGTTTGCCCTCTCCCCTCCTCTCTTTCTGACTACAGCTTAGAGAATCTCTATCAATGGATTCTCCTCTAAGAGTAGTCTCCCTCCGATTTACGTGCATCTCCACACCAATCGGCTTTCCCCCATCTCTCAGTTTAAAAACTGCTCTACGGCCTTTTTAATGTTTAGTGCCAGCAGTCTGGTTCCACCCTGGTTTAGGTGGAGCCCATCCTTCCTGTATAGGCTCCCCCTCTCCCAAAAGTGTCCCCAGTTCCTAATAAATCCAAACCCCTCTTCCCTACACCATCGTCTCATCCACGCATTGAGATTCTGAATCTCTGCCTGCCTACCCGGCCCTGCGCGTGGAACCGGAAGCATTTCCGAGAACGCCACCATAGAGGTCCTGGATTTCAGTCTCTTTCCTAGCAGCCTAAATTTGGCCTCCAGGACATCTCTCCTACCCTTCCCTACGTCATTGGTACCTACATGTACCACGACCACCGGCTCCTCCCCAGCACTACACATAAGTCTATCTAGATGCCTCGAGAGATCCGCAACCTTCGCACCAGGCAGGCAAGTGACCATACGGTTCTCCCGGTCATCACAAACCCAACTATCTATGTTTCTAACGATCGAATCACCCACTACTAACACCTGCCTCTTCCGAACTGGCTTTCCCTCCCCCTCAGAGGTATCCTCAGTGCGAGAGGATACCGCAACATCCTCTGGGAGGAGGGTCCCAACTACGGGATGGTTTCCCTCTGCTCCCATTGAATGCTCTGTTCCCTTGAGACTTTCATCCTCCTTAAGAGCACTGGGGCTCTCAGACTGGAGGTGGGACAGTACTACAGTGTCCCAGAAAGTCTCATCCACAAATCTCTCTACCTCCCTTAGCTCCTCCAGTTCAGCCACCCTGGCCTCCAAAGCCCGAACTCGGTCTCTGAGGGTCAGGAGCTCCTTGCAACGGGTGCACACATACGCCACCAGCCCACAGGGCAGGTAATCATACATGTTACACTCGACGCAATAAACAGGATAGCCCCCACTCTGCTGCTGGGCTTCTGTCTCCATTTTTCTAATGAACAAGTTTAAGTATAAACTGGGATTCTTTTTAAACCTCTGGAATATAGATTACGATAAGAGTTATGTTTTAAAGAAGGCCAGAAGTCACTAGCGCCCTCTAACCTCCCCCTCTAACTCCCTCTCCAAACTCCCTGTTAGCAATTCCTGTTCGCAAGCTCCCTGGTCGCTGAGTCACAGGCTTATATAGCTCTGGTAGCCCCTCCCCCTGACTGAGGCTTAGCCAATTATCAGAGGCTTCTAGATTTCAAACCTTTTAGAAGCTCCTTCAAGCAATCAAACAATCAAACCAACCAACCAAACAGATAAACACAAGCTCTGCACACAGCAAATAACTCCCCCACACACAAACACACACTCCAGACAGCCACTTACCACAAGGGTCCCGTTTTTACTCCTCTTTCACCTGGAGAACTCCCTCTCCAAACTCCCTGTTAGCAATTCCTGTTCGCAAGCTCATGGTCTAGCGGGCTGAGCACTGGATTGAGACTCAGGAGACCAGGATACTATTCTGGTCTAGTGTCTTACTCTCTCTGTGCCCCTGTTCCCCTTTCTGCAAATTGTCTTGTCTACTTATACAGTGAGACTGTGTCTACACTGCACGCTTCTTGCGCAAGAACAGTCGTTCTTGTGCAAAAACTTGCCAGCTGTCTACACTGCACGCGTGTTCTTGCACAAGTAAATTTATAGTACAGCGTCGGAAAACAGGGCTTCTTCCGGAAGAGTTATTCCTCTCCCTACGAGGAATAAGCCCTCTTGCACAAGAGCTCTTCCACAAGAGGGCAGTGTAGACAGGCAACATGAATTTCTTCCACAAGAAGCCCCTATGGTTAAAATGGCCATCAGAGCTTTCTTGCGGAAGAGAGCGTCCACACTGCCATAGATGCTCTTGCGCAAAAGCACATCTCTTGCGCAAAAGCACACGGCAGTGTGGACACGCTCTTGTGGAAGATTGTTTGCACAAGAACTTTTCCGCAAAACAGTTCTTCTGCAAGAGGCTTGCAGTGTAGACGTAGCCTGACTGTCACTTGCTGGGGGCATGTCTACACTGGGAAATTATTTTGAAATAACTAAATTAAAAATAATAACTTCCGAAATAACTATTTCAAAATCAGCGTCATTCCCCAAGAAAAGCAGGAGTTCAGATTTCGAAATAATGGGCTTGGTCATGTGGATGCTCCGCTTGTTAGTTTGAAATAACTCCCTACTGTAGAGCAGGGCTGTATGTTTGTACAGCACCTACTACAACGTGGCCATGATCTTAGTAGGAATAATTGTAATACAAAAAATAATGGTCATTGAGGACCCCCAAATCAATCCACGGAGGCAACCAAGATGGCAGCCATTTGATTGCGGATTTTTTTTTAGTTATTGTTACCCAGTACAGGCACTATCGAGATGGCAGGTAATTGGCAGATGAATAACTGGTACAACAAGTGACTGACCAATACAGTATTAAGAAAACAACCATTCAGGCCAACACGTCCTCCATGCACAGATTTTCAAAGGAGCCTAGACATGCCGATGTGCACCTAGTGTCAAAAGCACCCAAGAAGGTTAGGCACCTAAAAACCATTGGGTGTTAAGCATTTAACTCATATAAGCATCTTTTTTAATTGCCCAAGGTGCCTCGCTTCAACTTTAGGTACCTGAATACCTTTGTAACTCTGGCCCTATGGCCGGCTTGCCGACAGAGGGGGCAAAGAGGTTAGTTGCCCCAGGTCCTGGCCGTACAAAAGGACCTGGAACTCTCAGTCAGGGACCTTTAAATTGCCGCCAGAGCGCCACATGGCACGCTCCTGGCAGCACTGAGGGCTGCCCAGGGGGATGTAGCACTCTCCGGGTGGTGCTGAGGGCTGCCTTATCCCAGTCCCCACCATAGGTCCCACCCCGTCCGGGGGCATGGACCAGCCTCCCCACCCCGCACCTTGCCCAGACTGTCGGCCCCGCTGCCTATGGGCTTGATGGAAATGCCCGCTGAAGTCAATGGAAAGATGCTTGTTGGCATCAAGGGCTTTGGACAGCACTCAGTGATCCAGGCTGAGTCTTGAGACGGCAGCTTTCTGGGAAAGTGTTTTTCAGAATGGAAATAACATTTGGCATCCCTGGGCTGTGTTTTAACAGCTGTTCTGGATAGGTTCTTGTACCACACTTACCGGCGTCATAGCAAAGTGCCTTCCACTCATGCATGGAGCAATGGAGAACATCTGTCATGTGTTGATTCTCTCATCTGCTCGCCAGGTGGGGAAGAGTGTGCGTGAGAATGTGGTTTGAGGATTTTTTCCATAATATGCATACACATGGCTTTGTGTATTTGTGCTAGAGAAGGCAAGGTCAAGGAAATCCACCCTGCCCTTGTAATGGGAGGTTGGGGACAGTCCTTAGTTCGTGATGGAGTTCACAGCACTGTCTCTGAGAGAATGTTACACTTGAAAGAATTTCACGGGATCTTTTTCAGGGGGATTTATTGACAATGTGACATTATTCTGTAATATGCATATTCACACCCACACACCCACACACCCATCTTGTCGTTGCTTAAAATTACCAGTTTGTTGCTCACATTAACTCACTGGCCAGGCGAGTTAAATGCGAGGGGAGAGTGGCAGCTTCTCTCAGTCTGGACTGATGCTCCAGTCTTGACAAGACAAGACCCGGAGAGTCATACAAGACACCCCATCTTTCATAGGACTTTTCTCCCATTCAGGTCTATATATTTTGCTGTGTCAGCTCTTAAGCAATCACCATCAGTTCTGTTTAACATCTATTTATCTGGAAGTTGTTTTTCCTTGTCATCTGACATCAGCAGAGCTTGACGATCACGGCGAAAACCACTTGCCAGCCCCGCACCATGCATGCGCGAGACCCGCACTGCGCATGCGCGGACCGCCGGTGAACGGGGTGACCGGTTGAAATCTACTCACCACGGGTGAGTAGATAAGCGTATTTGTCGAGCCCTGGACATCAGTATGTTAGTGCCTCCCTCCCAGTAAATGGGCGCTTGCTCTTAACTCCAAGGCCGTCTATTTGTCCTGCACCTGTCTGCCTTATATTGGGCCCAGTTGATGGTACCTTGGCTCCCCTGAGTCTTCTTTGACCATCTGGACTCTGAAACTATGAGCCTTCAAGCTGTTATCACTTTCCAAACATTCACATTCCAAACTCATGCACTCCCCCTCCCCAGGAACTACACAATTGTTTCACATGGGAAAAGGGATACAATTGTCTTATCATAGAATCATAGAATACTAGGACTGGAAGGGACCTTGAGAGGTCATCGAGTCCAGTCCCCTGCCCTCATGGCAGGACCAAATACTGTCTAGACCATCCCTGATAGACATTTATCTAACCTACTCTTAAATATCTCCAGAGATGGAGATTCCACAACCTCCCTGGGCAATTTATTCCAGTGGTTGACTACCCTGACAGTTAGGAACTTTTTCCTAATGTCCAACCTAAACCTCCCTTGCTGCAGCTTAAGCCCATTGCTTCTTGTTCTATCCTCAGAGGCCAAGATGAACACGTTTTCTCCCTCCTCCATATGACGCCCTTTTAGATACCTGAAAACTGCTATCATGTCCCCCCTCAATCTTCTCTTTTCTAAACTAAACAAACCCAATTCTTTCAGACTTCCTTCATAGGTCATGTTCTCTAGACCTTTAATTATTCTTGTTGCTCTTCTCTGGACCCTCTCCAATTTCTCCATATCTTTCTTGAAATGCAGTGCCCAGAACTGGACACAATACCCCAACTGAGGCCTAACTAGTGCAGAGTAGAGCGGAAGAATGACTTCTCGTGTCTTGCTCACAACACACCTGTTAATGCATCCCAGAATCTGTTTGCTTTTTTTGCAACAGCATCACACTGCTGACTCATATTCCGCTTGTGGTCCACTATAACCCCTCGATCCCTTTCTGCCGTACTCCTTTCTAGACAGTCACTTCCCATTCTGTATGTGTGAAACTGATTGTTCCTTCCTAAGTGGAGCACTTTGCATTTGTCTTTATTAAACTTCATCCTGTTTACCTCAGACCATTCCTCCAATTTGTCCAGATCATTCTGAATTATGACCCTATCCTCCAGATTAGTCGCAATCCCTCCCAGCTCTTAGTAAGGTATCAAGTTACTTCTAATGCAAACTACTTCTGTTAGTACAAACTTTTAATCATTCATCATATTTTCTTTATAACACCACCTGTATTATAATTACTCCTCAAAGCAACAGTGTGATCATGCTGAATCACAAGGATCCTTCTGATCTCTTTCTGCTTTAACATCAGATACAGACACAAGCAGTCTGCCTGATGCATCTTTACCAATAGCCTAAAAGATTGGTTTTCCCTGCTAATCCAGAGAAGGGCGGCCGACAGAGTGATAGTAGTTTAACATTTATTCTCACACTACCCCTTATGCGTATTCATCATCATCATCAACAACCATGGGCTCAACGCCCATTGGTGTCCAATGCCTCCCTCACTATTTCCTTCCATCTTTCCCTGTCCAGTGCAGAGTGGCTTAGTTTCTGTAGACTAACTCTGCACCAATCTACTATATCATCTACCCATTCTCTGTGGCGTCTGCCTCGCCTATTCGGACCATCCATTATGCCGAATACCAGGGTCTTAACTTTTCCCTCGTTGTTCATTCTGCAGATATGCCCGAGTAGCTGTAACTTCCGTGGTATAACCTTCTGCAGTAGGTTCTCTTTCGGCTATATCTTCCTATATAATTCCTCGTTGGTGACCTTCTGCATCCATCCTGTATTGCATCAGACATTATAAAACTTTTTTGTCTACAACAACACTCTGACTCCTGCACAGATGAACTTGAAGGTTGGTAGCTCCTTTGTGTCAGAGAAGCAAAACTATCAACCACGATCTTCATCCCAGAGCTCTAGTCCATCTTTCAGCTGCCCTGGGCTTGCCTTGAAGCACCTTGAAGATAAGGCCTGAGACTTGTGGAAACCATTTCATATTTAGCTAGAAGCCATCTTGTATAACAGAAACCAGTTCAGCTTTTCTCTTTAGCACGTAGACCAGAGTGAACTTTCTGTCACCCAGTGAAAGAGGCCTACAGGATGGGCTATTGGAATGTGTTAATTGGGCTGCTTGAGATGGGAGATGCACTCCCTCGTACCTGTCCACCATCTTGCTGATAAGGCTTTGTTTTTCCTAGTTTAATTGATGATTTCTGTAATTGGATGCCCTGACATCAGACTGTTTGGTTAAGGGTATAAAGATACTCGGATTGATTGTATTAGCAGCCTTACTGGGCCCGACTCTGCTGGGACCACATTTGTCTCACTTTGCTTTACTGATCAATAAAGCTGTCTGTTTAGCCGCCTAAACTAAGTGAGGCCTTTGCTTCAACAATTTGGAGGTTCCACCGAGATTCCTAATGCACCACTTGCCCCTGCGGACAGACTGGCACTTCACTTCCAAGCCTCTCAGAGCGCTCAGTAGAAGGTAAGGGGATACCTGTTACAAAATCTCCTGGTGAGGGCTTGGGATTTGGAGTGATGGCCAGCCATTGGGGTAAGGGGAGCTACGGAATCCAATTTTGTGGAGCGGCTAACGTTTTGTCTGTCTGTGTCTGTCTTAGTCTATTAGGCCTGTCTTATGTGTCACAGTTCCAAAAGGGCACACTGGTGTCTCTAGTGAGGCAGCCATGCGCTGGACCCTCTGTGTTCGGACGCTAAAAGCTGGTGTGGTACCATTACTCTCTCTCTCGGCACACAGAACTGTGGGAAAGCTTTGTTGTCTCTCTCTGTTACTTGTGGACATAGTACTAATCTTTAAGGCTAACCCCAGGCCATAGTATTTCCCCATTCCGCCAGGCTGTCTCCAGACGCCAGGACGTGGTGTTCTGCCGGGCTGGGGCGGGTGCCAGAAACCCCTGCGAGCCAGGTGGACTTTGAGTCCAGTGCCTCACATAACAAAAGGGGGGGAAACAGTGTGAGCAGGCGGACTCGGTCTGGTGTCTTACAGAATTTTTTTAAGCGCACACAGAAAATGGGGGTAGGTCAGTCTACAGGAATTCCAGTGCCTTGGTTTTCCCTGGTATAGAATCCTAATGAAGTCCGATATTAAGTGCCGGGTGTCTTAGGGCAGCGCCACTTAATAGAAACCCATGGGAACTGGACAATAAAGAAAGATGCATCTAAATGTGGAAACTGTAGAAAAAAATGTATGTGGAAAATGAGTATAAATGTAATGAGTGAAGTATGAATGCTGCTGCATAGGTCTGAGACTTGAGCTGATCCTAGCTACACCAGGGGTCTCCCACGAGAGAGCTCTGAACGCAAAGGGCGGGGGTCAGCTGAACCTCGAGACTCAGCGGATATGTGAGGGAGTGACGACTCCCCTTATTTCATGAGCTGCTAAGGTCTGACACTCTAGACCCGGCAGACTCTTTCTTTGGAGTGTGTAGAGTTAATTTAGGTGGGGGTTAGTCTAAACATACCCCCCACACTGCCAAAAGGCACCCCTGCGTACTACATGTATGTGCATAATGGTCCAAGGACCCGTAAGCATTTAACAAATTGGAAAAGAGGAAAAATTAAAGCCCTGAGGGATGAAAGTGAAGCTCAGAAAAGCAAAAATCTGCCCTGCAGTGGAAAATGTAACTTACAAGCTGCTGCAGTGCCTCTGTGCCAAAATAATGCACAAGAAGTGGGGGAAAAAAAAGATTTCTCAGTTGGCACACCCGTATCAACCAAGCTTAGGGGGGAATTCAGCACAACATCACCCCTCTACCCCGCTTTATGACGCATACACAGATAAAGAGGAAACACGAAAAATAACTGAAAGGAATTAGCTCTTCCCTTTGAAAACACGGGCTTCTGTAACAAACTTGCCTGATCCAAAGCAAAACACCAAGTTTAAAATAAGTTTAACAGTTTAAGGGAAGTGTTCCTCCAAATTCTAAGGAAAAGAAATTAAGCAATATTGTAATGTGTAAGGAGGAAAACCTGCTTTAAAAATAACTCCTTGTTTCTTGCAGCCTCTTTTAATCATCTAGCCAAAAAAACAATCAAGTTTAAACATTTGGCTACAGATACTTTGTTGAATCTATTAAAGGGAAAATAAGGAATTCTACTGAAACTTAATTGGTTAACTGCATAAAAGAATAAAATCTATACATTGTAAATTTGTAAAACCTGCACCCTAAGGGTTAAATGTGTCTTCCAAGGAAACTAATTAGTGTTTTAAAAATCCAAGCCCAGAAACTTCACTGTGTTTCTGTTCAAGGCTGAGTTGAGAGCACTTTTGGCTTGCTTTCAGATCCAAGGTTGTGTGTGTCTGCAAACTGCCTGTCTGTTCTGGAAGGAGGGAGGGGGGGCCACTCTCCCCCATAAGTAAGCCTGTAACATTGTATATGATTCTTTTCAGGAAAAAAAAAACCTTTTTGCTTGCTGAAATAGTAACTAGCAAGCGCCTTGTTCTAAAAAAGACTTTCTGTGGCAGTAAATCATTTGAAGCTTCAAACATTAAAAAAGCCTGATCTGCAGTACAAGAGGGAAACTGAGGCATGTCATCTTTAACTTAATAATTAAACAATAAAGTAATTTACTCAAACCCTCTGAAACTGGTGTGCAAAATAAAAGCATACCATTAGGTAACAGCAGGCTGATCAAAAATTAGCAAAAAACATCTGTAAAGAAAAAGTATTCTAAAATATAATGCACCACCCCAATGGGGGTAGAAATGTTTTCTTTGTCTTTCAGATCATTAAAAAGCACTAATATCAGATGAAAATTAACTGAAGAAAAAACCATGGTTCTGTGTCATAACATAATAAGTTTGTGTTCTGTGTTCTGTCCAAATTTGTCTTGTGTGTGTCCTAATTGTGATATATGTATTTCAAACATTGTTGTGAGTACAATATTGTTGTTTTAATGAAAGAATAATTTAAGTCCCTTGAATAATCTTAACTTTGTGCTTTACACAGATGGTTTTTTTGCTTTTACAATTCTAGTGGAGTTTTAGTAGCAGGCTATGCAGTTTGTACTGTCTAAAATGTCTTCTCTCCTACCATCGCCAGCTCCTTTGCCATGTCTGTCGGAACTGGCCCTCCTGCAAGACCAAGCCCCAGAATCGGAAAAGCAGGAGTGGAGACTGGCAGGGTGCACCTTGCACCCAGACCACTTGTGGCGCAGCTCTGATGGCCGAATTGTTGCCCCAGTGGTCTTGCTACCTCACCTTGCCTCCGTGCTCCATGGATTGTCGCACATTGGCAAAGGGGGGATGGTAGCAACCTTAAAACAAAATTGGTTTGCTCCCAAATTCTCCCAAGCAGCCAAAGATTACTGTCTGGCTTGCCCTGTCTGCCAAGCCCACAACGTGGGTAAACCTGTAAAGACAGTTCCGGCAACCAGACCTCCGCCTTTGGGACCATTTCTGAATTTACAGATGGACTTTATTCAATTGCCTAAATGTCAATCCTTTGAATATGTGCTGGTTATTGTTTGTTTGTTTTCGGGATGGGTAGAAGCTTATCCCTGCAGTAAAGCTGATGCCATCATAGTGGCAAAGAAACTTCTAAATCATTACATCCCATCATGGGGAATACCCCTTGTGATCTCCAGTGATAGAGGTACCCACTTTACTGGACAAATTGTTCAAAAACTGGCAAAGTACTACTCTATCAGACAAGCACTGCACTGCCTGCAACACCCGGAGAGTGCAGGAGCAGTAAAGAGACAGAACGGGATTTTAAAGAACAAACTTGCAAAAATATGTGAGGACTCTGGCTTAACATGGGTAGAAGCACTCCCGATTGCCCTAATGAGCATGAGAGCCACTCCTAATCGGAAAACTGAACTCAGTCCACATGAAATTGCATGTGGCCGACCTATGAGACTGTTAAGCAGCCCAGACATTGATCTGGCTGATGCCACACTTGTTAAAGGAAGCATAGTCAAGTATTGTCAGGAACTTATGAGGTGTGTACAGTCCTATCATTCACAGGTTAAGGATGCCTTCCAGGAGGCCCCGACTGAGCCGTGCCATAAACTGCAACCAGGAGACTGGGTTTGCGTGAAGGTTCACCAGCGGAAGACTGCTCTGGAACCCAGGTGGAAGGGTCCCTACCAAGTCCTTCTGACCACCCATACTGCTGTAAAGTGCGAGGGATTGCCCACCTGGATTCACGCCTCCCACTGCAAACTGGTTCCAGCGCCCACAGCGGTTGGCCCCAACAAGGAGCACTGCAGACCTGGTACCAGAGACCCAGGTCCAGAAGTAGACGGGGATCAGTGCAGGCTTGGTACCGGCAATCCAGGCCCAGAAGCAGACGAGCCTGAGAGACCAAGGCTAAGGTACCAGCTGCGGCCCAGAAGGACCTGCCAGCGATAGGTGAAGCAAACTACGAAGTCCTGAAGAACAGCCAGCATGAGGCTGGACAAACAATTCATGTTAAGCTTATGCTTAATATTGTTTTTAATACCTAGTAGTTATAACCTATATGGTTCAACTGTGTTTATGCTTTTAATGAACCAAGTTTCCCAGGAATTTAATTCCACAGATTGCTGGATATGTGCTCACAGTCCTGTACATTCAGAAGGAGGCATCCCTATGATTCCAGTCCCACTAAACAACACTCAAATGAATGGCTCATTGTTTAGTGAACTGAAGCCAAATGATACTTGGCGGGATAAAGGGTTCACTAACCTAGGGTATATCCGCCTAGCCCTGACCCCAATGGGAGAGTACTGCTGGACATGTAATGGTTCAGGAGCCAGGGTGGGAAAAAGCCAAAACCGGATGGCCCTAAACTACGTCCTAGCAAGTAAGGGCGGGGTTTGTGCCTTAGTGGGAAAAGAATGCTGTGTGTATATCACTGACACCAGCAAGGAAGTAGAGGAAGATGCCTCAGAGATTGAAAGAACTGTGGAAAGCCTAAGACAGGAGGAAAACTGGACCCTTTGGGGTTGGTTGGGAGGCTGGTTTGGACATGTGGGAACCTGGATTTTGCAAGGTGTAGTTTTAGTATTAGCTATATTCTTTTGTGTTTATTTTTGTTTCTTGTTAATCAAATGCTGTATTTCTTGTATTCTGGAAAACACAAGACAGACCCTTACTAAAGAGAATGTGGAAGTAATGATGTTAAAATATGATGAACAGAGAAAGGAACAAGAAATGTACATAAATACTTTAATGGAAATGGAGGTATAAAATGGTTTCAAGGTTAGCCTTTAAAAGGCTAAAAGGGGGGAGTTGTGGAAACCATTTCATATTTAGCTAGAAGCCATCTTGTATAACAGAAACCATTTCAGCTTTTCTCTTTAGCACGTAGACCAGAGTGAACTTTCTGTCACCCCGTGAGAGAGGCCTACAGGATGGGCTATTGGAATGTGTTAATTGGGCTGCTTGAGATGGGAGATGCACTCCCTCGTACCTGTCCACCACCTTGCTGATAAGGCTTTGTTTTTCCTAGTTTAACTGATGATTTCTGTAATTGGATGCCCTGGCGTCAGACTATTTGGTTAAGGGTATAAAGATACTGGGATTGATTGTATTAGCAGCCTTACTGGGCGCGGCTCTGCTGGGACCACGTTTGGCTCATTTTGCCTTATTGATCAATAAAGCTGTCTGTTTAGCTGCCTAAACTGAGTGAGGCCTTTGCTTCAACAGACTCTGAGCTTGATTCAACGTTCTGTGGGAAGAGAGTGGAAGATGGGTGGCCATTTGACTTGGGAGCCCCATCTACAGAGGCCTGTATTGCTCAAGCCTAGAGAAAGATCTCGTCGTCTTGTCTTTCGGTTCAGATGAATAAATTGAAGGTTTGATTTGTCACATGGCCATGGCTTTGGCAGGGGCAATGTTCCACATTCAGGTAATTGTGAAGGGCACCATTTATACACCTAACAAACCAATTGTGTCCTCAGCTCAGGCTGTGAGAGTCTAAGTCCGCAGAGGTGCAGCCTTGTACCTGCATGTAGTGATTCTGCAGCCCACACCAGCAGGGAGAGGGTTACAGACAAGCCAGAGGAGGTTTGCATGACCTGGGCCAATTACAGCAGGAAGCAGTCAGCCAATGGGGCTGGGCCAGGCCCTATAAAAGACTGAAAGGGCTGAGAGAAGCTCCTTCTTGCTCCAGCTCTGGGAGGAGAGGGACCTAGCTGCCTGCTAGCACAGGGTATTTTGAGGAGCTCAGGCCTGAATAAACACCAGGCTGAGGCCCAGCAACAGAGGCCTAGGGAGGTATTAGGGCTGCAGAGGAGCAGCCAGGACAGGCAGCAGGTCCACATCCCCTTGCTAATGAGGAGTGGCCATTTCAGGCTGCAGTTTGCCCCTGAGGCCGGGGCTAGATGATGACTGGCAGGGTCACTGAGGCAAGATGGATATGGGGGACTGGGGTTCTCTGGGAAGGGAGGACCCCAGAGTGTGGGGCCAGTGCCACGGTGCAGTACCCTGAGGAAAATGCACCATGGGCCAGAAGGGACACGGGGCCTGAAGTAGCACAGAAGACAGGTAACTGAGGGCATGACACCAGTCAAGAGGGGGCGCTCCAGGGCTGGAAGAGCTAATTCCCGAGGAGCGCAGCAGGCAGGGCCGTGCCTGTAAGTCAACCTCCCTCCACTGCAGAACATGGATGTGCAATTTGACTGTCAATCCCCAAAGCTCTTCCCTGTATCCTAATGCGAGCTGGAAAATCGGTAACAAGGAACAACCAAAGAGAGAGTGAAATCCTGTCTCCATTGGTGTGAGTGACAGGACCTGCCCTAATCCTGACTCTGCAGCTCGCATGCCATTGGACAGCTCCACTGCAATTTCTCCCTGTGAAAAATGGGACTAAAAATACTTCTGGAGCGCAGGCAGGATGTGGGGAGAATTCCTGCATCGGTGCCGTAGCTCTCTCTGAACACACAACCCCAGTGGAAGTTCTAAATGGTAATCGCTAGTGCGCAGTGTGTGAACTCTGTATCTTTTGTGTATAGAATGGCTTGTCCTTGTATCTCTCACAATTGGATGCCATTTACGCAACAATGGGAGAGCCCTGCTGTTGCTAATTTAAACACCTATGATTTCTACAGATCTCAAGAAAGATGTGTAGTATGTAACCTTGGGCAGTAATTGTCTGCCTTCCATTGCAAGATGAATTCTAGGCCTCTACATTTCCTCCATTCCTTCTCAGGCGTCAGAGCTGAAAATCACTTACTAAGCCATCTCCGTCTATGTGACTGACAGGGAATGTTTGTTCCCTACAGTACAGTTTTGAATTATTTATTCCACATGCTTGCAAGTGTCTGAAGCAATGAATTTTCCAGCACTTCCTTGTTTACCTGCATATAAAATGGATTGCTGCATTTACCTCTGGCATCTAAAAAAGCTCTGCAGGCAGAAGATTCTGTACCTAACGCTACTGGCACTGAAGACAGGGGAAAAAATGTCAATTCTGATTTACTTGCTGAGACAGCTCTTGATTGGAGAAGGTAGCATAGTGGGTAAGATTTAACGTACCACTGCAACAAACCGTGTTGCCAACTCTGTCCACACATCTATACAAGCGACACCATCACAGGACCCAACCACGTCAGCCACCACATTAGAGGCTCATACAACTGCACATCCTCTAATGTGAGCTATGCTGTCAAGTGCCAGCAATGCCCCTCTGCTGTGTATATTGGCCAAACTGGCAGTCTCTATGGCAAAGGATAAATGGACACAAATCAGACTTCAGAAATGGCAACACACACAAACCTGCAGAGGAACATTTTAAGCTGCCTGCTCATCCAGTCATGGATTTCAAAGTAGCCGTTCTTCTACAAAGGAATTTCACCACTCAATTAGAGAGAGAGAGTGTAGAATTGGTACTCATCTGCAAATTTGACAGTTTCCTTGGGCTTCAACAAAGACATTAACTGAATGTAACATTATAAAGCCAGTCTCTCCTGCTGTAGTTACTCAGGCAGCTGTTTGGCAATGCTGTTAGTTGCAGGGGCCAGGATTGACTGTCGTGATGTCCTCACGCATCTCTGACTCTGTAGATGATGATAACCAGAAGGCTGCTTGCGTGTGTGCTCAGTGATGCGTGCCGTGTCGACTTGTGCACTTAGTCTCCACAGCAGACTCCAAGAGAGCCCCCAAAGACCACAAATCAGATAAGTATCGAAGGTGCCAGGCCAGGTTTATTGTTAAGCAGAGTACAGTAATAGTTGTCAATGGACTCTACTGAACCACGACGCATTTGTACCTCATAACAATGGAATGGCTCAAAAAAATGGAACACTTCCATTGTCTCCCTCCCCGGCGAGGCCATTCAAGACACCACCTTATATACAGGTACAAACACATCACTGCTGACGTGTGAGGTTGCCACCCTCTGATGTTGCCAGGCTACCACCAGGAGTGGCCTGAGGCCGGCTGCGGCAGCTGGCGCCCCAGGCGGAATGCGTGATCGGCGCCCCCGCCTGCAGGGCTGTCAATGGACTGACATCATCATCAGGCGCCCCAGGCGCCCCGTGACATCATCATCAGGCACCCTGGGTGGCAGCCGAGTCCACCTATAGTCATGGGCCGCCCCTGGCTACCACCAATCACCTTGTGCCTCATGATCTGATTAGACCATCTCCATCCACCTGTTATCAATCTCGACCTTTTCCTGAACCTGAGTTGGTATCTGTGGGGAGTAAACATCAATCAGGTTGTTATCTTAGACCCTTTTCCTGACCCTGAGTTGGTATTTATGGGGACACTATTTTGATTTTGCGATTTCAGGAGTTATTACATCCATTTTAGTTATTTCGAAATAGTTTCCTAGTGTGGACATGCCCTCAGGATAGGAAGGGCTACTGCTTTGTGTGGGCACACAGTGAAAACTCCATTTGAATCCTCTCTAAGCACAGCAATTCCCTTTTCACTTGGACTGCATCTCAAGTTATTACTGTGATTCTTAAAACCCAAAGCTCTTGGTAACTGCTACTCTTGTTGAGGCAGAGGGAGGAAAGAAATCAGTGGAGAGACAGCTGTCCAAGCAGTAGGTGACTGGCTTTCACTTTATGCTGCACTTTTAGTTTCAAGCGCTCACACAGGTCCGCAACAGGTTAATAAAACAGCGCAGAAATCAATAATTACCAAAGTCTGGAGTGGTTTTTGAGTGGTTCAACAAGAGCCATCAGACTGGTTAGTCTTTCAGTGGCTGCTGGGGATGTGTCCATGATGTGTTCCTGAAGAGTTCAGCTACCCTCTGCTTTCTCCCCTGATTCATTCAGATTAGTGTAATTAGAACATATCAGAGGTTCAGCAAGAAGTTTTTCTTAAGCCATCAGTTAGGCAAATGTGGGGGGAGGGGTTGGCAGAATGTGCACGTGGTGTGGGTCCTGGCAAACATACCCCAGAGGGCAAATATGGATATTTTTATCAGGAAGATCAGACGGTTGGGATTTCCTGCTACACAGCAGAAACATCCAGTCAGTTGCAGTGGCAGTCAAAAAAGCAAACAGAACGTTTGGAATCATTAAAAAGGGAATAGAGAATAAGCCAGAGAATATCTTACTGCCTCTGTATAAATCCATGGTACATTCACATCCTGAATACTGAGTACAGATGTGGTCACCTCCTCTCCAAAAAGATGTCTTAGCATTGGAAAAGGTTCAGAAAAGGGCAACAAAAATGATTAGGGATTTAGAAAGAGTGCCTTCTGAAGAGTGATTAAAAAAAAACTGGGGCTTTTCAGCTTAGAAAAGAGAAGATTTAGGGTATGTCTAGACTGCAGGCTTCTTTTGAAAGAAGCTTTTTCGGAAGAGATATTCCAGAATAACTTCGTTCAAAAGAGCGCATCCACACAGCAAAAGCGCATCGAACAAGCAATCTGCTTTTTCGAAAGATAGCGTCCACACTGAATCACAGCATTTAAGCTGTGATTAATATGGTTAGAGTGGCCACCAGGGCACCTATGCTTTTTCCTATAGGCCTCTTCTTTCAAAAAAACTCCCTCTTCCGTGTCCACACACGCCTTTTCCCGAAAGAGCTCTTTCGGAAAAGGCATTCTTCCTCGTAGAATGAGGTTTACCAATGTTGGAAAAACCCCTGCGTTCTTTCAATTTTCTTTCTAAAGAAAATAGCAGTGTGGATGTAAGTGAAGAAATGGACGTTTTTCCGGAAGAATCCAGTAGTCTAGACGCACCCTAAGGGGGGTTATAATAGAGGTCTATAAAATCATGAGTGGTGTGGAAAAAGTGAATAAGGAAAAGTTATTTACTTGCTCTCATAATCATAGAATCATAGAATTCTAGGACTGGAAGGGACCTCGAAAGGTCATCGAGTCCAGTCCCCTGCCCTCATGGCAGGACCAAATACTGTCTAGACCATCCCTGATAGACATTTATCTAACCTATTCTTAAATATCCCCAGAGATGGAGATTCTACAACCTCCCTGGGCAATTTATTCCAGTTTTTTACTACCCTGATAGTTAGGAACTTTTTCCTAATGTCCAACATAAACCTCCCTTGCTGCAGTTTAAGCCCATTGCTTCTTGTTCTATCCTCAGAGGCCAAGATGAACACGTTTTCTCCCTCCTCCTTATGACACCCTTTTAGATACCTGAAAACTGCTATCATGTCCCCCCTCAATCTTCTCTTTTCTAAACTAAACAAACCCAATTCTTTCAGACTTCCTTCATAGGTCATGTTCTCTAGACCTTTAATCATTCTTGTTGCTCTTCTCTGGACCCTCTCCAGTTTCTCCACATCTTTCTTGAAATGCGGTGCCCAGAACTGGACACAATACTCCAACCGAGGCCTAACTAGCACAGAGTAGAGCGGAAGAATGACTTCTCGTGTCTTGCTCACAACAGACCTGTTAATGCATTCCAGAATCATGTCTGCTTTTTTTGCAACAGCATCACACTGCTGACTCATATTCAGCTTGTGGTCCACTATAACCCCTAGATCCCTTTCTGCCGTACTCCTTTCTAGACAGTCACTTCCCATTCTGTATGTGTGAAACTGATTGTTCCTTCCTAAGTGGAGCACTTTGCATTTGTCTTTATTAAACTTCATCCTATTTACCTCAGACCATCTCTCCAATTTGTCCAGATCCTTTTGAATTATGACCCAGTCCTCCAGATTAGTCGCAACCCCTCCCAGCTTGGTGTCATCTGCAAACTTGATAAGCATACTTTCTATGTCAATATCTAAATCGTTGATGAAGATATTGAAGAGAGCCAGTCCCAAAACAGACCCCTGTGGAACCCCACTTGTTATACCTTTCCAGCAGGAGCCCCACTTGTTATACCTTTCCAGCAGGATAATGCAATAATTGAAATTAAGTTAGTAGGTAGCAGGTTTAAAACAAACAAACAAAAAGAAGTATTTCTTCATGCAGCACACGGTCAATCTGTGGAACGCCTTGCCAGAAGATGTTGTGAAGACCAGGACCGTAAGGGTATGTCTACACTGCAACAGTATTTCGAAAGAATGTTGCTGTGTAGACATACCCCATGGGGAGTAACATGCTGCCTTATATTCTTGCTCTGCTCTTCAATTGTGACTCAGGATGCAGGGGGAAAGCAGGACCCCAAGCTTCCCTTCTATGAGTGCTCTGCACAACCACTGGGAGGTGTAATTCCCAGCTTGGGGTCACATACACACTAGCAAATACAGCCATAGTAGTATGGCCTGGATACCTGAGAACACACCCAGAATGTTGGGCAGAATTGCACTAGGGTGGCTATCTTGCCTTTTTAGCCTGCTAGCTAATGCAGAGCTAGCCTGTGCCTGTCTGCCTGTGCTGGGGAGTACCCTCCCAGCTGCTCTGTAGACACTCTGCTCTGTGCTGAAGGGTCCCTAAGGATCCCGGCGAGGTGCCCCACAGACCACATCTTGCCCACCTCTGTGCTTGACATTGCTAGGAGTGCAGGGGGCTGGACTCGATGACATCTCGAGGTTCCTTCCAGTTCTATGATTCTGTAATTCACTCCGGATGCAGCAGGGCACAGAACACCCCAAGACTAAGCGGGCAGGAAGGGGACCTGGATCCATTTTCCCCCACCCACAGTAGCTGGTCAGGTGCACAGAGAGGAGTAAGTTGCTCGATGGGAAAGGGTTGAAATTAGCTCTCTGGTCTGTACCTGGGGCAGCACGACGACATCCCTTTCTGCAGGAAATGAACTTTAATAAAATAACCCTGTTCCTTGCAAAACAAATGTGTTAAGCTTGCAAAGTTAAGCACTCTGAAACATAGGTTAGTGGTAGGTATAACTTAATTCTGCCCCCTTGTATGGATGCCTTATGATACAATCTTTAATCATACAAATTCTAAAATAAAACAATATACAATAAACGAGAAATCCTGTGCCACCTTCTAGCCTAACAGATTTATTGGAGCATAAGCTTTCATGGGCAAAGAAAAACAATACACAATGTTTTTCACCGCCTTAGATGCACACCTGTAGCCTCTTTTATTGTACTACAAACTCAGACCTGACACTATCACACTATAGTGTGATGAGTACAGTTATCTGGCCCTTTCCAGATCAAGTAGATTTCATTTGCATGAAGAAAAAATATTTCCTGAAATAGCTAAATAAATACATATGCAAATAACATTCTTTACCTATGTAGATATATGCAGAAATATGTTTTAATTATTTCCTGTTGTTTATCATCACTGCTAATTCCAGCTAGAATAGTTACTATGCATAGCTAACATTCTGATATATAAATACACAGACACCAGAATTAACTGGTCACACTTAAATTTAGTCAGTATCTTCCTTTCTATCCCTCATTCAGAAAAGCACATAAGCATTAAAGTCAGTGCAGCTTACACACCTACTTAGTGTGGGATTAACTACTAAGCAGAATCAACACCTGCGTTGGCTCCAATGTACATTAGTCCAAAAGACCATTTCCTTTCAGCCATGCTATTAGACATCATTACACTGGCAAAGATTATTTTCCTTTAGAATCCTTCCACCTCTTTAAAAATATTCCCTGCAAAATGTGGCTAATATAGACTAAAACCAGTGGCACTTTTTAACATCCCTCAAATGCTGAATGGTGAAATTTAAAATGGAGCGAAAGAGAGAGAGAAAACTGATTTTATCAAACATTTTTATTTTGCCTTTCATTCCGTTTAGTTCAAGGCTCCCAGTGAAAATGAGGCAAGCACGTACAGTTCCCATCTTCATAATTGCATGATCCACATCGCCACAGTATCTGAACATCTTCCAGAGCTTTATGGATGACCCCGTGGCAAAGAAGGACAGCATGATTAGCCTCATTTTACAGATCAGGGAACTGAAACAGAGAGAGAAAAAGGCTCAGGTCCCCACAGGAATTTAGGCACCTAATTTCCCTTTATTGTAATGGGCATTATGAGCTTTGAGGATCTTTGGCGCAGATCACAAGGGGTTTGTGCAGAGCTGAACCCAGATCTCTTGAATCCCAGCCTAGTGCCCTGATCACAACTTTCCTCTCTGCTCATTTCCCCTAATTTCACAATGGGGACTGCGGTGAAGTATGGAATGATTCTGGTTTTTCCAATTAGGGTGTGATCTGTTGGCTTTATAACAACAGTTGTTTCCCCTTTCATTCTTCATTGTGGCTATTTACCCTAATAGAAAGTCATTACATAATGAGCAAGCCTTTGTTGCTTGTATCTTTTCCCGACAGTAGCTGATGTAAACAATATATTAAATTATTAAAGCTGACAGAAGTTTTTCAATCTAATTTTGTTCGCAATGTACACTGTTCATTTTATTTTTTTATTACATTTTACATGATATATACCATGTGTCACTTTCAAGGTTTTTGTCTACTCAGTTTCATTTTCTGCCTCTCCGGCAATTACCCTAATATTTTCCAGCTATGGCACATGCGGTGGATTTTAGAAGAGGTCTTATCATCACATAGCATTGATGCACTTTTTTCTTTCTGACTGCTTCTGCACATGCTAACTATAAAAAGGGAAACAAGAACAACCCAAGAAACAACAGACCAATCAGTTTAACTTCTGTGCCAGAAAAGATAATGGAGCAAGTAATTAAGGAATTCATCTGCAGATATGTGGAAGAAAATAAGGTGATAGGTAACAGCCAGCATGGATTTGCATTAGGGTAATGAACAAATCATGTCAAACCAATCTGATAGTTTTCTTTGATAGGATAACAAGCCTTGTGGATAAGGGAGAAGCAGTGGATGTGGTATACCTAGATGTAGTAAGGCATTTGACATGGTCTTGCATGACCTTCTTACCAATAAACTAGGGAAATACAACCTAGATGGGGCTACTAAAAGCTGGGTACATAATTGGCTGGAAAACCATTCTCAGAGAGTAGTTATTAACGGTTCACAGTCATGCTGGAAGGGCATAACAAATGGGGTTCTGCAGGGGTCTTCATCAATGATTTAGATGATGGCATAGAGAGTATGATTATTAAGTTTGCAGATGATACCAAGCTGGGAGGGGTTGCAGGTGTTTTGGAGGGAAGAGTCAAAATTCAAAATGATCTGGACAAACTGGAGAAATGGTCTGCGGTAAATAGGATGAAGTTTAATAAGGACAAATGCAAAGTGCTCCACTCAGGAAGGAACAATCCGTTTCACACATACAGAATGGGAAGTGACTATCTAGGGACAAGTACTGCTGAAAGATATCTAGGGGTCATATTGGACCACAAGCTAAATATGAGTCAACAGCGTGACACTGTTGCAAAAAAAGCAAACATGATTCTGGGATGCATTAACAGGAGTATTGTGAGCAAGACACGAGAAGTCATTTTTCTACTCTACTCTACACTGATTAGGCTTCAGTTGGAGTATTGTGTCCAGTTCTGGGCACCACATTTCAAGAAAGATGTGGAGAAATTGGAGAAGGTCAAGAGAAGAGCAAGAAAAATTATTAAAGGTCTAGAAAACATGAGCTATGAGGGAAGACTGAAAAAACTGGGCTTGTTTAGTTAGGAAAAGAGAAGATTGAGAGGGGACATGATAGCGGTTTTGAAGTATCTAAAAGGGTGTTACAAGGAGGAGAGTGAAAAAATGTTCTCCTTGGCCTCTGATGCTAGGACAAGAAGCAATGGGTTTAAACTGCAGCAAAGGAGGTTTGGTTGGACATTAGGAAAAACTTCCTGCCTGTCAGGGTGGTTAAACACTGGAATAAATTGCCTAGGGAGGTTGTGGAATCTCCATCTCTGGAGATATTTAGGAGCGGGTTAGATAGGCATATATCAGGGATGATCTAGGCAGTGTTTGGTCCTGCTGTGAGGGCAGGGGACTCGATTTGATGATCTCCTGAGATCCCTTCCAGTTCTAGTATCCTATGATTCTGTGATTCTGTGCTCTCACTGATTATACCATTTTAATAAGATTACATCACATCTTTCTCTATCACACAATGGAGGGTTTTAGCAACAGCAGCCTTTCCTTTTGGTCCGCCTTCATCAGCAGTATGCTCTCCCATCTCCCTGCGATGGTGGTAGAAATTCTGTAAGCAGGCAGGGTCTCATACGAATAATATAGAGACAATGAAACAGTGCTGAGATGAGACCTGGGTTGAATGCTATACGGATATGGCCGGTGTTTTGGCTGATAAATTGCTGCTTAACTAAACTGGAAATTGGCTGACTGTGTACAGGGCACACACTCTGATTTGAACTGGAATGTGTAATAATGGTGCATCCCGGGAGTTGCTTTTCCTCATGGATCTTCTCCCTCTGCTCCTGGCTGCTCCTCTAGACAATCTTACAACTGTTGGCATGAGAGCTTTCTCTTCGGCTGCAACAGCCTGTATCTCAGTGCCTCACTGATTCTGCAGCTTGCTCCTCCTCCCACCTAGAGACATCTTTCCCTTGCTGCTCAGACACCTTCATTTCCCTTTTCCCTCTGCCATTATGCGCTGGGTCAGTAAAACAATAACACAGATGGGGAGTGCAGATGGTCTTGCATATGTGCCCTAGATCCAATAGTTTAGGAGGCGGTTGTGCCCAATGTTCTCTATTCTTTTCCACCCGTGTGCAGAATAAATTTTGCTATGTGCACTGAGGCATATGCAAATGTGCACCACCAGTAGAAACAAAAATCTAGCCCTGGGCACTCTGCTAATCAGCTGAGCAGCATTGGAATTTCTCCTGAGCGGCTGCACAAGTGCACAGCTTACAGGGCACACTCAATGTGCCACAAACCACAGAGATGCAGCCCCTGCGTGAAGCCATTCCCCCTGGGTAGTCTTCTCCACCTCCTGTCCTACACTGGTGTTTTGTCCCTGTCTAGCCGCTCTAGAGCTGTGGCATCTCTCCTGTCTCCCTCCATAACTGTCCCTGCCCTTCTTGGCAACATCCTGGACCTTGCCCTTTCTTTCTACTCCATATCTTTTAGGCCTGCCAATTGCCTTGATATTGCTCATGGACACCTCTGCCTCATCACCATCTCTGCCCAAATCCTTCCCGCTCCTTGATCTCATCTCCCCTAACTCCGTCAGTTCCCATTTCTTTTGTGTCTCCAGCGCCCCGTGTGTGCCGAATGCTGTTCTCACCACCCTCACGGGTACAAAGAATCAAAGCCCCATCACCCATCCCCTCTCCCCTGGTAGCCCCACTAGTTTGCCAAACACTTCAGGATACCAGTCAAAATGGCTTCCCTTCACCTCTAGTCTTCCGTGGATTCCTTCCAGCCAACCAGCCTCATGCGCTTAATATTTCTCTGTCTCTTTCCACCTCTCTTCATTCAGCCTTCATGAAGCATTGCATGGCTCACCCTGCAGCCACCCAGACAGATGACTCCTTCTCTTGTAGCAACGGGAAATAGCCTTTCTGCAGCATCTTTCCTCGTCTCTCTTGAGTATTTCAAAGATGCCTAATATCTTGGTCACTAACCACCTCATTGACTCAGTATCTTATTTCATAGCTCAGCTGAAAACATCCTTCTTAATACCACCAGCCTATTTCATTTGCCTTCTGCTCTTGTCATGCCCTTTAACGCTGTTAATAGTCTGTTTCACTCTGTAAAATTTCCAGGATAGCTTTTAAGGAAGAGTCCTTACAAAAAGAAGCGGTATGATGCTCTGTTGCTCTACTCCAGTGTTTCTCACCCAGCAGTACAAGTACCCTTAGAGGTACTCGAGAGAAGTCTGGGGCGTACGTGAACACAACTGACATTTGGAGAAAACTGAATTTTTGTTTTAAGTTTTACAGCGTTTTATTATTTTTGTACTTTTTACACCCCAAAATTTCATCGCCCGCCCGGCTACAATTAAGTTGTTTAAACAAATGTGTTGCAATGGTAGAAAAAAATTTTGTGTGTCTGAAAACTGTAGGTACTGGGGGTAGTTATAATTTTTTTTAAAGGGTACTTTATAACAAAAGGTTGAGAAACACTGCTTTACTCCACTCGGTGGCAGAATTCTGCTGGGCAAAAGTTACTCCTCTGCATGTAAAATGCTTTGAGAGTCTTACCTGGCAACAGATCAGAATTTCACAGATGCTCCCGGACAATAAGATAGCTCACGGGGGCTTGGTTTTGCTGTGCTTTTAGGTTCCCGGCAGACCCAAAGTGAAGTGCATGGACTTGGCCTGTACCATGAAGTGTAAAGGATAAGCTCCTATCTGTGGTGGACTGTGCTAGTTATGCCTCACTACAGATAATCCCAGGAGAAACGTATTCCCAGGCCCAGAGGTAGAGTGATGATGCAGGTGAAGGTGGGTTAGGGGGTGAGAGTTACTAGCTGTCCCCCCTAGAGCATGTTCTCTCAGGTAGTTCCTAGAGCCAGTTAGCTAATGAGTAAATTAAAGGGCCACCCATGGGGAGGGGCAAAGGGGGCCATTGTCCCAGGGCTCAGAGATTTGAAAGGGCCTGGGGCTCTGGGCCCTTTAAATTGCTGCTGGAGCCATCACATGGCACAGTCTGGGCAGCACTGAGGGCTGGCTGCCCTTAGCCCCACTCCTTCTGTATGAGGCCCCTCCTCTTCCAGGGAGCCTAAAGCTGAGGGCCCCCTCCCCCCCCCACACACACACATTTCAAAGGGCCCAACATTTGTCACCAGCCCTGGTAAACTATGCAGGTTACAGGCTCAGTGACGCAGCCTCAACCCTGTCACCCAGTCAGATAAAAGTGAACCCTGATAAAAGCGAATCCTGCCCCAAGGTCATATTGGTCTGTTCCACTGAACGCTAATGCCCGAGGGTGTCATTGTGCAGAGACTATTACCGTGGCCATTCACTAAATCTTTGCCTCTCCCAGCAGCACCAGGTTAACACACAGTGGAGTTTCTTATAGTACATCTGTGCTGCACCCCCCCCTCCAAAAAAAACCCAGGACAGCGAGACTCTGGTTATGTCTATGGTTAAGCTGCTACATCGGCACAGCTGCAGCCACGGCAGTGTAGCGTTTCAGTGAGCCACTCGCTACCAGCAACAGGAGGGGTTCTCCCAGCAGTGTAGTTAATCCACCTTCCCGAGAGCGGGGTGGAAGACACCTTGCAGGAGGAGGGATTGTTTTGTGCAACGGCAACAAAGCTGGGAGTCAAAAAGTGGGCATGTCTATGAATTTACTTGAATGATCTCAAATCAGCTCACCTCTCTGTGCCTCAGTTTCCCCCATCTCAAAAGGAGGGTAGTCATTCTTCCCACCTACACGGGGATACTGTGAGAATCAGTTCACAGACATTTGCAAGTACAGCCAGCATGGCCTGGAAGGCACTGTGTGTGTGTCAGCTAGTTCCAAGTGACAGACGTGGAGTTCTTACCTTCTCAATTTCCTCTGCAGGCACCCCTCACCGGCATGCAATGGGAGGTAGAGGCCCAAGTGCCTTTGAGGATCTGGTCCAAGTGCCTTGTCTGGCACAGTTCTTATGAGTTGCATTTTGCTGCCCTGGGCAGCAGCAAACAATATTAAAACCACGTGATCCAGGAGCTTCCCCCGCACAGTTTCCCTTCTGGTGTGGGGGAGAGTGGTAAATACAAAAATAGAGAGCTTGATTCACCATTTACATCCCACTCCCAGCATAAAGGAGCCGTAAAGTGGGTAGAAACAGCTCCTGCATCAAATCTCTTGTGTATCTAAGATGACATAAGGGTTATAACCCAGCCCTGCTAGCAGCACCTGTATTAAAGAGCAAATCTGGGACATGGCCTGAGTACAATGCACTGGGACTATTTTCTGCTTCCCTGCGCTCACAGGGGGTTATGGGAGGAAAGTTGAAGATTAGAGCCACCCCAAGGCGGCTCTAATTCACACCAGAGAACTGGATAAGCCCATGTTTGACCCTAGAGTAGCATACACAGATTTTAAAAGCCACTTTCTCCTCCCAGCATGCAGGAATGAAATACCTAAGAAAACAAGTCACAGAAACCTCCTCAAAGGTGCCTCATTCCCATTGGATTCAATGGGAGTTAGAGGCCTAAGTACCTGTGAGGATCTGGGCCCAAGAGCCTTGTTTGGCACAGTCCTGGAAACTCAGCCACACTTGCTTGTGCACAGCTGCTATCAATTCTCCTTTAGCAACCGCGTGCTGTAGAACCATTAATCAAATGGTTTCATATGAGGGGGGAAACACACACACAGGCACCATGGAACCGGACCGCAGGGTGCTCTCGCTAATGAAAGCAGCTCCGAGGAGCACTCCAGCCATGAATGGCCCCTTTCCATTAACCTGTCCTTCAGAGCTGACCCACTGGGGAGGCATTTTGAATTCTGACAATGAAATGCTCCTTGTGGCTGTATGCAAGCGCTGAAAGCACCTGGAACACGCCGCCTGGTTACCTTCCCCTCGGTGCCCTTGAGACCTGAAAACCACAGGTGCCCTTGAGACCTGAAAAACAACAGCTCCACTGACGCACGCAGCCCCACTCTCCCCCTCACCTGCGGCCTTGAGAAGCGTCTGTCATTTCCATGAACACGCTCTGACTCACCCAGTTCACACCCGCACAGAAACACGCCAAGCACCCCTTGCCTTTGGTGTTGGCGTCATTCGGGCCCATTCAACTCAACGAGGAGACCTTGATGGAATGCCCTCGTCGAGCGCCCGGGGCTTCTTTCCCTCGTGGCCGTGCCGGAGCTGTGTCTTTCAGAACAGGCCGTGGCAATGTGCAGTCTCTCATGCGCGTCATGTTTCTTAACCCCAGGTGGTAGCCACACCAGGCTCCAGGCACATAGGGTTAGCTCCACCAAAGGCCCTGGGCTGTGCTCCTGAAAGGTGCTGAGCGCACACTGAATTTGATGGGCATTAGACGCACACCTACCTTTGAGGCACTGGGCCTTAGGCCCCTTTCTGCCACTTTCGGCTCTAGTGAGACCCTCCGAAAGCCCTGCACAGCTCTGCTTAATGCAGAAGTGCCTAAATTCCCTAGCTGGCTAAGTTTTTGCCAGTAAAGTCCCTAGGCCTTCTTTGCCACTGCTGAGCATGTACAAAGCCAGGGATTACCAACTGGGGAGCCACAAGCCCTGAGCCCCTCTATCCTATGGGGCTAAGCCTGGAGCCGGGAGCTCTAGCACCCTATAAGGCAGAAGCACCCCCAAGGGCTAAAGCAGGGACCCTCAACACTGCACAGAACAAACGCCCAAAACCCTGATGCCTCACAGGGCTGTCCCTGAGCCCCACTCTGCAGAACTAAACCTGGGAGGATGGAGCCCCAAAGCCCTGTGTGTTTAAAACCCCTAACCCCCACTGGACCCTGGAATTTTTATAGTGTGTGAGAGACTCCAAAAGGAAAATGTGGCGGAGCATTGCACAAAGCCATGTATGTCCTGACAGCACTGAGTTGTTTGACAGCCAGCTCACACTTAAGCATCACTGAACTTTTCAGCCTGCCCTAGGCGGCCCTCAGCCTACCCAGCCTGTGAGGCGTTCTCAGATCATGGCTAATCATTAGGGTTGCCAGATGGTTTAACCAAAAATACCGAACACCCCCCCCCCTAAAAAAGGACCCTGAGAGTTATTAAGAAATAAAATAAAATAAAATTAAATTAAATTAAATTAAAAAACAGCATGGCCCCTTTAAGAAATGCTTTTGAGGCTTTTTTGGCCCTAACAGGCTGCTGGTGGCCGTCCAGCATCTTGTCTTCCTGCTCCGGGCCAGACAGCTCCCCTGTGGAACCAGGTAAGCACCCAGGATTTTCGCCTCCTGGCCGGGAAAAAAAACAGAAAATACTGGACATTTTAGGTGTCTGGTATTTTCTGAATTTTTTTACCGGACACGAGGCGAAAATACCAGACTGTCCGGGTCAATACCGCACACCTGGCAGCCCTACTAATCTTTGAGTTAAGCATCAGATAATTCCGGTGAAAGCTTTTGCACCAGCCCAGGGTGGATTTTACAGAGGTAAACTAGGCTACCCCCTGAGCCTACCCAAAATTGGGCTGATAACCATCACTCAAAAACATGGGCGTGCACTCCCTAGCCATGCAGCCTTTCGCTTACACCTCCGGGGTGTTGACTCGCCTTATCTAGATGTGTTTTTGCACAGTTCAAGGTTAGGTATGTTGGACCAGCTCCTTAGGTGGTGTGACTCCCCAGTGCCTATGGAGCTATGTTGATCTACACCAGATAAATATTCAGCCCAAAACTACACCTCCTGTCTCCTCTGCTAAATACGGATTTTCTTCTCTGTTCTCAATAAGTGCCGTGTTGTGGTGGGAAACTAGGAATCTGACCCCTGTCCTCCTAGGGACCGAGACCAGCCACAGGAAGGGTTGTCATAGGGAGGGGATTAGAATCTACTATGCCTGGGATTCTCAATCAGAGGGGACAGAGGGCTGAGGCCAGGGGAGCCGACAGCCACACCGGGCCCCTGGGCCAGGTGGGGGGAGGAACCTGACTCCATGCTCCTGGAAGGGGTGGAGCCTCAAGCAGAAGGGGCAGGACTGAGGGCAGCCAGCATGCTGTCCAGACCATGGTGCCCTCGCCCCCCAGAGCTACAAGGAGCATGCTGTGCAGTGCATCCTCCACCCCAGGCAGCCCTAAGAGCCGCCTGGAGCGTGCCTCATGGCACTCTGGTGGTGATTTAAAGGGCCGGCGCCCCGGGTCCTTTTGAAACACAAGACCCTGAGGTAGTGGCTCCCTTTGCACACTCCTAACAGTGGGCCTGCCTGGGACTGTCAGGGCTGAAGACATTCATCAGTCTTTAAGTGTTTCCTGACTCTTTGTTGTTTGCTAACTAATGGTTCTATCTGCCCCCTTTGACTATCTAGTCTTTAGGTGCTTATAGATTATTTGTTTTCCCTATTGCTTTCCAGTTTGGCTTTCCCTTGACATATTTTTTTACCCACTGCCTTTTCTTGCTCCCCCCCTCCCAATTTTCCCTTCTTCCACCCCCACCCCATCTCCCCTGTTTATTTTGGTCCTAGACATCCAACACTCCAGTCATCTGAAGAAGTGGGCTGTGCCCACGAAAGCTCCCGATACCATCTACATGTTTTGTTAATCTAGAAAGTGCTATCAGACTATTTGTTGTTTTTTCAGTTTACCTGTACAGACTAACTCGGCTACCCCCTGAAGCTTCAGACTATATGGTAAGTGCTTCATGACTGAGTCCAATGGGGTATATAAAGAGTTACAATGTCATGGGCAAATTCAGAGAGAGGAAGAGGAAGAGGGTATAAGACATTGAAAGCTAGCTCCTCAACTTATGTAATTTGTGTTACACTGACTTACAGCATGGGAGGTGCCAGCTCTGGGTACAAAGTGGAAAGAATTGTATAAGAGTTTGGGGGAATGGCTGATTTCAGCTGGTTACTGAACAATCCGTGCACATTTTAAAAATCCTTTTTGAGTTTACACAGACAGCTGAAAAAGCAACAGGTAACAATGAGATGCAGATGAAATATTTTTCCCCTCAAGGGCCTTTTATTTTCAATCCTTTTTACTCTCTTCCCCTATTGAACATAATTGAAGCTGCGATGAGTCACTGCATTTGCAGGCGCTTTGGTTACCTTGAAGTAAATCTGAGCCATCTGCTTAAGGGGCTTATTGTATTTGTGGAGGGGAACAGTTAAATAAGAAGCTCTGGGCTGCTGGTGGAAGAAGGTGGACCAGCTGTATGGGACAAAAGCCTGGAGATAGTGCAGTGAGGTGGCTAATACAGGCAAAGATTTCAAACACGCCAGCCCAGGAGATACTGTGAGCTGGAGAAGAGTGGGGAGAGAACAAAAAGGGAGAAACAAGGCAAAGGAAAAGCTAAATTAAACCCAGTCATTGCAACACCACTGATTTCTTTAGCATCTTTCAATTCTAGACTCTGCCAGGGAGTGGAACCTCTTGTGGCAGCAGGAGAGACAGAGACATGTGGAGGAAAGCCAAGAATGTTATTGAATTGGGTGAGTAAGGTGGCACCAGAATTGGCTGTGTAAACCCTCACAATTCAGGGTTGCAGATAGTCTCTAGCGACAGGCATGAGACCAAAAGTGGGGAGCACCTACTGAGTGTGTGTGTGGGGAGGAGGAGGGCTCTTACACGTTCTTCTGAAGCATCCATACTGTCCAGTGCCAGACATGGGATACAGCTCAGGCCCACCAAAACTTCCAAATGGGATCTCACCTAGCTGGCGGAGAATGTGTTTCGAGGTATTCCACGTGGCTGCCTTATTCCCAGTCAGACAAAGAATTCCGCATAGAAAGAGAGGATGCTGGTGCCTCGTCTCAAAAAAGAACTACTACATGCAACGCACAGTCAACTTGTGGAACTCCTTGCCAGAGGATGTTGTGAAGGTCAGGATTTTAACAGGGTTCAAAAAAAGAACTAGATAAATTCATGGAGGTTAGGTCCATCAATGGCTATTAGCCAGGATGGGTAGGAATGGTGTCCCTAGCCTCTGTTTGTGAGAGGCTGGAAATGGGCGACAGGGGTGGGATTGCTTGATGATTTCCTGTTCTGTTCACTCCCTCTGGGGCATCTGGCATTGGCCACCACTGGAGGACAGGACACTGGGTTAGATGGACATTTGGTCTGACCCAGTATGGCCGTTCTTATGTTTCTATTCTGTCACTGTTCTCTCCCCATGGCTGAGAAGACCATCTAACAGCTCCTGCAAGCGAGACCGAACAGCCACTCTGGACAGAGCACAGCTAGACCAGCCATTCTCCAAGTCCAGATTGGGCTCAGCCTGGCTTGGCATCTTTTCCTCTGCTCTTGCCATCTCCCTTTTCCAGGAGCAGCACAAGAAGAGAAGCAGCACAAGCAGACAACCCACTCTAGAAGCTGAGCCAAAGAATGATGGGTGATCGCTCGGCTCATGTCATAGGACAGTCCAGCACACAGTGAAGATGGTTAAAAAATTAACCCTTCCTTTTACTGGTGTCCAGGCAACTGGCTTAGACTAACACCTGACATGAGTCGAGCCCCAAGTCTCAAATTGAGTCTGAGATCTGGGTTCCACTCTCACTAAATCACTGGACTTCAGATGCACTGATGTCACCATAGGGGTCATTCCCACACAGAATTCAGAGTTCCTCTGGGGAGAAGGTGAGTGGGGTTGCCAGATGGTTTCAACAAAAATGCCGGACACACTTGACAGTACATCACAATCTACATTACATCTTATTTAGAAAATACCGGACATTTCTATTTTCTCATTCATATTTTCTCCATTTGTTTCCTGAACAGAAAGCTCAAATACTGGACTGTCCAGTTCAAAACTGGACATCTGGCAACCCTAAAGGTGAGATCCAGGACCATGCTCCTTAGCAGGCTCTGTAACATCATTCACCACCAGGGAAAGATACTGTGAGAAATGGAGCAAGCACAATTGCTGCCAAAGAGGTGTGTGTTTAACTATACTTGGTGGGGGCTCCAGCATGTCCAGGAGGTGTGTGTTTAACTATACTTGGTAGGGGACATGACCTACCAAGGGGGGGGGGGTGTATTTCAGTATCAACTGATCCATGTCTCGTGAGAAGTTGCAAATCACCACCACATTAAATACTTATTATTTCTACCTCTTATTACAAGGTGCAATCATTAAAAATTCCAAACGGCACATCATCAAGAAGTCTTTGAGCCCCCGTTCCAGCACTCTGTCATTATCAAACATGTGCTGGATCGCATTTCCCACCCACTGCGCCTGCTAATTATATTCTCACCCCACATCTGCCTACCTTGATTTAAGAAGACATGGCTCACAAGCACCAATGCCTGAAAAATCACTCCTCTCCCATTAATGGCCTCTGTGCTGATGGCAGCAGATGGAGAGGCTGTGAGAAATGTATTGGTTCACATTCCTGGCCTCTTCAGAACATGTGGATAATAGATTTGCTCAGCAGAGAGCTGGTCTGTACCACTGATGGAGCCAAATCCAAAAGTCCCCCCTTTGTCATCTAAACGTTAGGGCCAATTTAATCCTCCCCTCTTGGTTCCAGGCTTCCTGTTTTGTAACAGAATGAGCTGCTGCACTGATGATAGAGACCCAGATGCCAATTAATACCTGCTACTTCGGAGAGCCGCTTCCAGTTTACAGGGGTGAAACTGCTGGGTTTGGATGTTAAATGTTTTATTTGACAAAACTAGACATTTTAAGGGCATCTTGCATGGATGCAGGCTCACAGAGGACAGGAGGGGCCCTTGATTACCACAGCCGCCTTCTAGATTGCTAGCAGCTTGGTGTGGAGATGAACCTTATTTGTGTTTCTTGCGTAGAATGAGCATGTTGGCTCTTAAACAAGAACAGCAGACAAAGTCTGTGGTAGAGCCATGGCCCTGCTGTCTCCATAAGCGGAACCTTGATTATTACATCCTGCCTCCCAGAAACTCCCCAGCCAGTGCAGCTTCATTTTCTGAAGGTGATTTCAGGAGAGAGAGTATGAAGGCACAATGATCACCCTCTTGGTCAATACACCAGGGACTGAGCTGAGCACGGCTACCACAGTGTAAGCTGCAGAGCCTTGGCTGCAGCCATGTGTATCCTGTGTGGATCAGCACAGTGGGGAGACTTGCAACACACACACTAGGCGGCTATGAGCACGCGGAGTGGGACAAGGGCTCCTGCAGTTTTCAGTCTCCATGGATCCAAAGGAATGGTGTGAAATCTAGGTCCACGGCTGTAGGTCTCCCGGTCTCAGTGCAGTCATGCTGCTTAGTGGGATCCAGGCCCAGCAACCAATCCTGGTTTAGGAATTCTGCCCTGTCCCCCGCTTTCCCTCACTGAGCAGAGGTAGAAGCAGTAGAGCAACTGATACTAACTCCTGAACAGATTGCTGTAGAATGGGCATATGCCACCCAGCCTGCACTGTGAAGTTGATAGGCCTGAGTCCCAGGGTCCAGTTTTGTCTTTAGAAACACCAGTCACCCCAGTGTTAGCAGTAGTGGTGCCCGTGTATCTAAGCAGAGAAGAGGGCCTAATTCTGAACCTACGTCTGCCCACAGAACTCCACTGGACCCAATTCACCACTGCCTCACTCCAGTTTTGTGCCCATGGGACGCAGCAGTGAATCAGACCCACTGACTGCAGCACAGTGACTACTAATCCACAGCGTGCGAGTGGCAAGAGAATCCGTCACACCCCACACCATCTTCCCACTCGAGAAAACATTCCCCTCGGCAGAGTGCTGCTCTTTTCTCTCCCTGGACAGCAGGCTGATGGGTATTGTATACCTTACACATTATTATTTGTAAAAGATTCATGAAAAATACCCAACAAAAATAAATTGGTTTTCAAATACTAGAGTGGGCTGGGAATGAACTAGAATCATACCCCAAGCATTCAGGAAAAAGAACCAATTAACTATGTTTTCTGGATACATTTGTATGAAAGTCTACAATGCAAGCATTGCTTTTATCTCTACACATGCAGCTCCCTCGGTCTCCTGTTGGAACACATTGTTGAGAGAGGACAATGTGCTATATGAATCTTTTGACTTTCTCTCGCTATGGGTTCTGGGCTTCCTGACACCCACGGGAATCAAGCCATTTCTCAGGTAGCGGCAACTTTTCACAGTTAAGGCTATTAACTCTTCATTACAGTAACGCCTAGCGAGGCCAGTCCAGATCAGAATTCTCATGCTAGCCCTGCATAAGCTCATACCAGCTCTTTTCTCACTGACACCAATTTTAACCCTCTATAAACCTGATGGCCCGATCCTGCTCCCAATTGTACTGGTGTCAACTCAGAATGCTCCATTGGCATCAATGGAGCTATGCCAGATTTAGACTGGTGTCAATAAGAACAAAATTTTACTCTGACTGTCACAAGCTCTCCCTTTTGCTCAAGATCCTGTATACCTCCTTTTCTGAGGCATAAGGGATCTTGTGCCGAAGGGGTTTTTTGCGCAAAACGGCCCCGTCTACACTGCTTGTTTTTGCGCAAAACCTCTTTCGCAAAAAGCATCGGCAGAGAATATGCAAATGACAGCATGACAAATGCTAATGAGTGCTTCATTTGCATTGTCTCTGCTGACAAAAGGCTGCGGTGCAGACATAGCCAGGGTTAGAGCTTGGGATTACCCCACAGAGAGAAGTCCTCAAGTACTTCTTCCTGGCTTAAAGGGTTTCTGCATTGGGGGGTGTCAGCGTACCACCCACAGCCAGGGAGGGTCTGAGACCTTGGGGAGTTTTTTAAACAGAAACCTTTACTGGCAAGGTATTTTAAGGTTTCTTGCGGGCCCCCACCTTCTGCACTTGAAGTGCCAGAGTGGGGAACAGCCTTGACACTTTCATTACCATAGAATCTGAGCACCTCACAGTCTTAAAATGTATTTATCCTCACAGGTGTGTTCTGAGGTAGAGAAATGATATTATCCCCATTTTACAGATGGAAAACCAAGGCACGGAGGGCACGCCTATACTTACCAGAAGATTGATGCTCCAGAGGTTGATCTTCTAGCATTCAATTTAGCGGATCTAGTATAGACCCATAAATCAAACGCTGAGGACAGCCCCCACTGGCATCTGGTACTCCTCCTGCAAGTATGGGAAGCCAATGGGAGCATTTGTTCCCATCAGCCTCCCGCAGTGTGAATGCCACCAGGGCTCAGCTTAAGGTAAGCCGACTCTAGCTGCACATTCTGCGTAGCTGGATTTGCGTACCTTGAGCCAACTTTCCTGTTCTAGTATACACCAGGCCTGAGAGACTAAGTGACTTACCCAAGAGAATACAAAATGTCTATGGCAGAGCAAGACTTTAAACCTGGTCTCCCAAGGCTAGTGCCCGTCTTTCCTCTCTTGACAACTGCGAGGGAGCGAGTGTGGTGCTAACACAGCTTCTGCATTGTCTAAAGAGCGGTCCACTAAATTCTAACAGAAGAATCTTTGCTACAGGTGATGCTGTGCAAGCCAGATAGAACCTGGCTTGTTCTTCAGATGCCAGGGCAAATCTGTGTGGCTGGCAGTTAAGAAAGAATCATCTGAGGCGAGGACGGAGGGAATTCAATCTGGAGTCACTGAAGGAAAAACAGAGAAATTCCCTCACCTCCCAGTGCCATTCATTCACGGAGCCACTTTTACACACTTCAGATACTCAACACAGCTATTCTCATTCCTCAGAACACTGGTTTGGCAGCATTCAGGAGGGTTTGAGACATCACAGCAACGCAACGTCTACAGAATCTGCTTTGGCAGGGAGAAATATGTTTGTTGCCTGAGATGCATGTGGGAAAGATGCCAAGCAGATGGCTACAGGCAGAATTAGCGATATGAAAGAAACAGAAGTGGAAAAAATTAGGAGTATTCAGATAAGCAATATTAAACTACTACTAATTAACCAGAGAAGAAATTGCTGTCGACATGAAAGGCGAGTAACCACTGATGGTCTAATCTTACCCCCCTTGAAATCAAAATGTGACTCTCAACGGGAAACAATTAAAACACTGATTATAAGCATGAGAGGACAGCACTGGATACTGGATAGACTAAGGAATATTGGGCAGAGGAAAGACTGCAATTAAAATATGGACAGGCCAGTCATGCTGTTTGACCAGTGGTTACTGGCTAACTCAGAAACCTAATTATGAAGTAGCTAACAATAACGATAAGGAAGAAAAAGCCCACACTAAATTACAGCAGCAAGACAATCCAATAAAATCAGCAATACCCAGATCAGTTTAAAAAAAAATACCAAGATTTACTTTAAATAAAAGAGAGAGGAGCTTCCGACAAGGAACACCTCCCATCGCATAACTCCAACAAGCCCAGCTTCTACTATATGGACTCTTACTCCAGTAAGTCGGTCTCAGCTGGAGCCAGGGGCTACGTCTAGACAACATCCCTTTTTCGTAAAAGGGACGTAAATTAGACGTATCGTAATTGCTAATGAAGTGGGGATTTAAATCTCCCCTGCTTCATTAGCATAAAAATGGCTGCCGCTTTTTTTCCGCACGGAGCTTTGCCGGAAAAAAGCGCCAGTCTAGACGCTGATCTTGAGGAAAATAAAGCCTTTTCTGAAAGATCCCTTATCCCTTATCCCTCTATAAAGCCTTTTCTGAAAGATCCCTTATCCCTCTATGAAATAAGGGATAAGGGATCTTTCGTAAAAGGCTTTATTTTCCGCAAGATCAGCGTCTAGACTGGCGCTTTTTTCCGGCAAAGCTCTGTGCGGAAAAAAAGCGGCAGCCATTTTTATGCTAATGAAGCGGGGGAGATTTAAATCCCCGCTTCATTAGCAACTGCGATACATCTAATTTACATCCCTTTTCCGAAAAAGGGATGTAGTCTAGACGTAGCCAGGGAGTTTTATAGAAGACTTCCCTACCCCGAACCCTCCCGTCTCTCTGAGTGACTGATAGCCTATCCAGCCAATCAGCTCTCTTCCTCATTCCCAGGTATACAAGAGCTTCACTTCATCACAGGGTCCTGCACACCAAGTACCTGAATGCCAGTTCAAATTTGGCTGCTGTGCCCTTTCTATAGAACATAATGAGCCAAAGCCCCAGACCCAGATACCTTTAAATTTTGGGGAGAGAGAAAATCCAGATACAAATTTTACTGCCTGGGCCCCTCGTCTCTAGGCTGGCTGTTCACTGGACTGACCGGAATATCCTTTAGCATGGCACATGGATGTACTGTTATTTGTTAAGCACAGGTAAAGTTCTCAGCTGCATAGTGTGCATGATGCTATAACACAACTCAACTTCAGCTGCAGTAAAGTCATGGGTGGCGAGTATCAGAGGCAGGAAAAGGCCTTGCCTTCCTGAACAGCCTCATGTGGTCTCACCTGTGTTCCGCTGGAGTCCAGCCTTGCTCCTGCCTGCTGTTCCCATGCCAGAGGGTGGGGCAGGTAGGCTGGGGACTGTGCTGCACCACACAGCCTGTCCTCTCAGCACTGGGGCCACTCCGGCCGCCCAGCGCTGAGGGTTGAGGGCACTCTGGCCTCCCCACCTGCCCAGCACTGCAGTTGGCGGCTCAGCTGTGTGGGAGCAGGACTTCAAGGCTGGGGGTCCGGGCAGCAGGCACACCCTCGAGAGGGTGAAGCCATGCTGCCTGGCTCTCCTCTGCGGCGCTCTGAGGCTGGGGCAGGTTGTAGCCGTGGCATCCTGTTCTCAGAGCTCCAGGGCCAGGGTAGATCGTGACCATGCTGCCTAACTCTCTGGGGCCAGGGGAGGCTGCAACCGTGCTGCCTGGCTCTTTGAAGCTCCAGGGCTGGGGAAGATTGGCAGCACTCTCCTGGGACAGGGGCCAGTGGCAGATGCAGTGGGGGGGCTCCAGTGGGCATAGAAGGGGCGGAGCTTGGGGCAGAAGGGGCAGGGCTAGGAGGCTAGGCTCCTGAAGCCATGGGTTCACCCACTGCCCATGACTAAATTCAACCTAGCTCCAGTGGTCGGGGGATTATCATAGAGGACACCAGGGTGTCAAAGGAGTTTGGGAGACTAAGACCAGCCATGTGATCGACAGCATAAAGCAGCCCAAAGGGCAGAGCCCAGGAAGTGGGCAAAATGGCAAAGAATGAATTGGAGCTGTTGGGTCTCATGCTCCCCACACAACAATGGGACCAGCAGAGTTGGGGTCCAAGTCATCATGTTTGCCAACCGCACACGAACAGGCACCATCTCACTCCAGACTCCCTGCTGCTCTGGGCTGGTTCCTGGTGCCTTCACAAACATAGAATCCAGTGAGTTTGGAATCACAAACTATTTAAACCTGTTCTTATGCACACCTGGAGTGAGGAGTCGGAAGATTTCTGATTTGCACCTAAATCCAAAAGGTGAGAGCCCAGCTGATTTGTCCATCAGCACCTCAAGCTCTGCCCTGGAAAAAGAAAGGAAGAGACAGGGAATCAGATTACAAAAAGAAGCATCGCAACACATTACCGACCGGCTGGACACTAAAGGGTCTGATAATCCATTTACATGACAAAGACACTAACATGAATGGAAGGTGGTACAATGGGATCCCCCTTTCTCCGGGTGAAGGTTGTCAGCAGGACAGAAGATGGCCCAACTCAAGACAAATTCTCAAGGCAAACTGATCACTTACAGCTGGGATGGGCAATAACATGGCAGTGTTTCGCCAAGGTTAGCCCCAGTGAGCCACTGCCACTATATTTATCTGCACCTCCTCGAGTACTGGCAATCGCAGCTCCTGTTGGCTGTGGATCGCTGTTCCCAGCCCATGGGAGTGCTGGGAAATGACATAAACCAGGGTACTGCTTCCCGCAGCTCCCATTGGCTGGGAACAGTGATCCGCAGCCAGCAGGAGCTGTGATCGATGGTACCTGTGGCTGTGCAGGTAAATATAGCAGTAGGGGCCTGGCAGGAGCTAACCCTGGTGGACCGGATCCAATGCGTGGGCTTGTATTTGCCCACCTCTGATTTACGGGGTTGCAGATTGCAGCCCCTTTTTGTTACACTCTGAAAACAGCAACCCGCTCTCTTCCTCTTATTCGGCGACTTGTGCCCTGATGACGAGCAGTGCACCATCCTCACAGAACTAAGGATGTCACTAGCCATCCACTCTGCCGTGTGTGTCAAAAGGTGAATGTGAGAAGTAACATATCCCGGAATGCACCCTGGATTATCTTGACAGAAATCAAACCCTCAGAGGTTAAGGACTGACCACTACGGTGTGAGCTCTTTTTGATAATTACTTGAAATGCTTCCCAGAACGAAAATCTAGCCGAAGTCCATCTGTCATTTTCATGGCTCAGATCAGGCCCTTCAATGACTGTGCATTGCCCAGTTAAGAGGCTGTCAGTTTCCACCTCAGAGATGGCTGCATGACAGTGGCAGGGAAAGGCACTCTTGTATATGTGAAAACGCAGTGAAAGACTTTGGGATCCAGAAGGATGAGGAGTGTTCTGTGAAAAAAGTTAAGACAGGGATTACTTTGATAATAAACTCTTTGCAGAAAGGACTGTGGTTTTGTTCTGTGTTGGTATGGAGCCTCGTCCAGTCGGGTTCTAGTCCTGGATGTGCGCTCCTAGACGCTACCATAATGCAAATATTACAAGCCAATCAGAATCCAAAGCCGCTTAGCCCTAATAATCTAGTAATTCACACAAATCCAGGCCCCAATCCAACAAAGCAAACAAGCTTCACAGTCTCCATAAACTTGTGTTTGTTGGATCATAGCACCAGTAAGGGGGAAACAACCTCTCGGTGATGTTTAATGCATGCTGACTGATGTACTAGTTACACATTTTCAGTTCTACCCAGAATCAATGCGGCTGATAAATTGGCCCTGGGAATCCATTTTTTCCCTGGAGATCAACATGCGGTGAGCTAGAATAAAGTAATAGCTTTCTGCATAAACCCAAACCTTTAGATGTGATTGCAGGTGCAATTTAAAACCCATTATCCACAAATATTTAAGCTGTGTGCTTGCCGTTTCCCCTTCCCCCCTCATATTCATATCAGAAGTTCATATCAGAAGCTGTCAGCTGTCAAAATGCTTTGATCCACATTTAATTTCCCTTTCTACCATTCAGTTTAAATTGTAAGCGGAATCGCTATATGGGACGCGTCCCCGGCTCAGCGCATTTGCCAGCACGACTGCTTATGTTTACAGGGAAAAGAAGAATTGGCAAACAGGAGTCTCAGCTTGGTCCATCGAGTCCAGAGTCCTGTCTCTGACACTGGCCAATGCTGTATGCTTCAGAGGAAGGCATTTACCCACCAGCTTGGGGTTGGGCTGCAGCGGTGTCTACATAGGACTTTACTGCAATGAAAGCTAGGGTGCTGTTGATTCACGCCCTGGCTTGTCGGTCAGTAATGTCCCAGGTAGCCAAGACAGTTTAGACCATAAAGGGTTCTAGAGAAATTGCATGGTTGTGTAGAGGGTCTCAAATCAAAGGATCCCCCCCCCCCCCGGAGACTTAGTTTTATTCATATTAGATAACAATACAGATAGGAGCTCTCTGGTCTGGACCAGAGAGCCCTGGCAGCTGGGAGCCAGCCAGGAGTCCAGCAGCAGAGTGGCCAGTGGCTGGAAATAGAGCCAGGACTGGGAGCAGGGCTGGGAGCACAGTCAGGAAGTTTGAGGGGAGCCCAGTGACTGGGAAGGGAGCCTGGTGGCCCCCCGGGAGAGCTTGGAGGTCAGCATCCAGGGGCTAGAACTGACCTCCCTTGGTCCAGCAAACTCCATTGTTCAGGACTGCCCAGCTCCCAGGGGTGCCAGACCAGGGAGGTCCAACCTGTGTTGAATGGGGTGAAAATCGTGATACACTTCCCTTCTCCCCTGCCTAATTTTTTAAGGAGGGAGGGATATTTCAAAAGAAGGTTTTTTTTTTCAAAATAACCCCGTCTAGACGGCATTTTTTTTCGAAATAGGGTATTTCGAAAAAGCGCCCGGATGCCATTATGCAAATGAAGTGCAAGATCTGTAAATTCGTGCTTCATTTTCAATTTCACTTGGCTGCATTTGCATTCCTCTCTTGAAAGTGGAATGCAGTGTAGACATACCCTGAAAGGATCCTCAGAGCTTCTTAAGGGATCGTGTGAAAGGCTGGGAATCAGCTCTGTTAATAGGCAGCTTTGGTAGCATGTCTCCAGTGGAGTCACAGCAGCGCCTGGGGCAGAGCGGGGGGTTGAGCACCCCCCAGGGTTGGAGGAAGCCGGCCCTTATGGGTGGAGTCACAATGTCTGGAACCCAAGGACTCTAGAAGCTACTTAGGGTATGTCTATACAGCAATTAGGTACACTGAAGCTGGCCTGGCCCAGCTGACTCCAGCTCAGGGCTGTTTCATTGCAGTGTACACACTCAGGCTACCTCCCACCTCACAGGGTCCATGAGCCTGGGTCCCGGCCAGCTCCCGAATGTCTATACCACAATTAAACAGCCGGAGATCAATCCCCTTATCCCGAGTCAGCCAGCACAGGCCAGCCACAGCAGTGGGTTTTTAATTGCAGTGTAGACATAACGATTGAAGTTCAGGGCAAAGAAGATTATTTTGTTGTGTCATGATAACTGGGTGACAGATCCAGCAGCTCCGTCAACCCCAGTCTTGCTGGGGCCAATAGTACCAGTGGCACTGGGCCTGTATTTATGTAGGGTGTCGTGGACTAAAAGTCAAACCTTGGAGTGTGACTGCTGAGCAGTAGACAGCCAGCTCACGGCTGATTCCAACTCAGTGCACCAGCCTGTCGAGATCTTGCAGGCAGAGATCACTGCAAAAGCCTACAGGTTTGGGGAGGAAAGTCTCAGCGGGGGAGCTGTGTCTTTAAAAACAACGAGTAGTCCTGTGGCACCTTGGAGACTAACAAAAATATACAGATAGTATCGTGAGCTTTCCTGGGTAAAACCCACTTCCTCAGATGAGTTGGATGGAAATAACAGAAAAGTTGTTTTCTGGATTTTTTTAAAAGTATAATTTTCTCTCTCTCTTCTTGCCCCCTGGAACTCAAGGTAGAAACTGTAGATGCAACTAAGCAGCAGAGGCAAAATGAAGGCAAGAAAATCCAGTAGAACACAATTAGGGAATAACTTGCCGAAAAGAAAAGATTTTTCCTACCTTCAGTTACTGGCTGATGTGCTCTGAAATAGGGAGATTAGATCTCTCCTTTTTTTAAATACCTCATCACTATAATTATGGATGATTGCATTTTCCATATAAAATATCTAATCCATTTTTAATCCCACTAATCTTTTGGCCTCAGCAACACCTAGTGGCAATGAGATCTGGGGGTTAATTATGCACGAACATCAATCAATTTCAGATTTGCTACCTTTCACTTTCATTGACTGTCCCCTTGTCCTTGAGTTATGAGAATCCACACTTCTAGTCACCTGATCTCCCTTTTCTACATCATCAGGTATTTTGTATACCTTTAACATGTCACCTCTTCATCTCCCCTCTAACTGAGCAGTCCCAATCTTTTCGGGTTCTCTGCTCACAGGAGGTCTCTCTGGGCCTCTAATAGTTCGCCACCCAGAAAGGACACAGTAGCCATCAACAAAAGTTAATGCCAAGGAAGGGAGAGGAATCTTAGCATGATAGAAACCTTCCGGGGATGGGGCTTCCACCACCACCCCCATCACCACCCTAGGGAACCCCACTCCAGCGTTCAGTTCAGCACCCTCCTGGGACAATAGCATGAGAGCACCATACCTGCATGACCACGGCCCAGATGGTCGATCTTCCCATGCTGAACAGGTGCCTGATAAAGCGGTAGCTGTCCGGCATGGCAAGCTTCCAGATGGCAATAGCGACCTGCTTCTGGAGGGGGATAGCTAGTCTCATTTGAGTGTCCCATTGCCTGAGGGCAGGGGCAAGCCACTCACACAGCTACTGGAAGGTGTCCTTCCGCATGCAGAAATTCTGGACCCACTGCTGGTCGTCCCACCGCTCCAGAATGATCCGGTCCCACCAGTCAGAGCTGGTGTCATTGCCAGAAGGGGCGGTGCACAGTGTGCAGGGGAGGGCAGGTGGGGTCATGCTGCATGAGCTGTACCCGGAGAGTGGAGAGGAATTACCCCACAAGGAGCTGGGGGTCCTGTTCCTGCAGGGCCAGGAAGGCAGCCTGCAGAAACTGCAGGAGGCAGCTCACCAAAACATATAAGAGCCATCAACTGCTTGAAGGCAGGTCCGGCTCCATGTCTAGAGAGCTGAGGTGTCCGCAAGGGCAACCACAGCAGGCAAAGGAAAGGCTTTGCTGTCAAGGAGGTTGGCAAAGGAGAAGAACCTGAGACACGGCTGTCCAGGGGGGCCCCTTTAAGCTTGAGCTTCAGGCAGCAGCCACGGAAAGTGTGTGCTGACCTGATGCCCTGCCTGAAATGCTCCCAGGTGGCCTTCCATGCAATTCACCATCCTATGAGTGTGGACGCTCTATTTCGAAATAGCTCAGTGCTATTTCGGAGGGTGTTTGCTGTGTAGATGCGCCATTTCGAAATAGGCTATTTTGGAGTATTTCCTCCAAAACAGCTTGCTCCGAAATAAGTGTGCAGTGTAGACACGCCATAAGTTTTTTGGATTACAAAGTCAAGAAAGAGCATAGTCAGGGTGATGTATTAAGGAATGGTTCTCGACAATGAGACCTCTTGGATGGACGCTTTAGAACAGGGCTACTCAACATGCAGCCCATGGCCGCACGTGACCCATGGTGTGGTTTGGGTTTACGCAGGGGTCAACATGTGGCCCCGCGGGTGGGAGCCAAAACAAAAAAGGAGTCAATATAGTGGTCTTCAGTTGATATGCATTTTAGTAATTAAATTCCTGGACTGTCATTGCTCATTAAAAGTGCTGTCATATGGATGGAAATTGGGTAAATATTGCATTTTATTAATATCAGCAGAACTGACCTAAATGGGGGCTGCGTGTTGTGTAGTCTTGCCCTTGTATTCATGCCCATCAGTGTGAAAGAAGCTATTTGCATATATTTGCATATACATCTGCATGCATATGCAACCACACTTAAGTTGTGGCCCTCAGCATGCTCTGTGAGTATCACTGTGGCCTCCGGGGCTTCCAAAGGTGAGTAGCCCTGCATCAGAACCCTCCTACTGACATGCCTAAATCCAGGGCTGTACAAAGGGTGTGTAAATGGGGAGAGAGAAATTGTGAAGTTCCCTCCTCCAATGGCAAAAATAGTTCAAGGGGAATTTTCAATTAAGAAAAAAAAAAGGAAAATGTTAAGCAGCTCCTCCAGACTGGGCAACCCCCCATAACTCCACTTGAGGATACAAATGAGGGCTTTTCCACCCCTATGTTTGATAAACTGCAAGTTCTGGACTCCATCTCCCAGGACCTTCAGGTAATCGGGGTCCTTCTGTGGATACAGCGTGTCTAGGTCTCAGGAAATGTGAAAGCAACAGGGCGACTGTTCTTATCTCCCTGATCCTCAGCCCCATCCCCCACCGCCCACGCAGTCTCTGGGTCAGTCCTCCTGGCAGTGAGTCAGCACAGCATCTGCCCAAGAACACCACACTACAGGCATCGCTGGGTATGTGCCTATCAATCAGCTGTCAGTCTGCAACCTTCAGCAGCAGCTAACTACACAAGAAACACGTGAGGGAGGACGTGCAGCCACGCTTGGTTTGATGCAGACCTGGGAGAGCGTGTGCTGGTGGTACCTCGCTGTCCCACGTTCCAGGGAGGACAGAACTGCTGTGGTGCTGGTTCTCTTGTGCACAGATGTCCCCTGGCACTGCTGCTGAGGCTAGACCCTGTCCAGTCTCCTCCCTGACACATCTACACCCAAAGGCATGGTCTCTTCTCCCCAGGCCTGGGGCTGTTGCTCTTATGAAAAAAACCCTCGTGAATGTGCCTTACTCCCTCAAACCACCACCCCAGCCTGCTCTGGCTTCCAAGGAGATGCATCCCCCGAGTCTTGCACTATGCCCAGCCCTCCAAGTGCAGACTCTTTGAGCTAGACATTACTTTGGTATGGTCTGTTTGGTCCCGGGCAGTACACCCATTGCTCTGCGCCAAGTCTACCCCAAGAGGCACACAGAAGGCTAACTGAATGACAGGGCAGAATTAAGGATGCCTGTGTGCTAGTCTATGCACTGCTAGATAAACCTGCACTGGGTTCTGTGGCAGGGTCAGAATGGTTTGCGTGACCTTCGCTTGCACCCTCCTTGGTTTGTGCAGTCTGATGTGTGTCGTGATAAGTCTCATTGGGAATTGCCCTTGGCAAATGTGGGCCAGATCCTCTAGAGCATGGCACATCGGTGTGCCGCAGAGAACAACAGAATTCAAAATGGCCCCCTTTAAAGGGGAAGGAGACTTTTTTTTCTCAATAACTTTCCTAACTTTCCCCCGACCCTTTTTTTCCTCAATAACTTACAATTTTCCTCCCGACAAATCATCGCTTGATCATTGTCTTTGGTCCACCCCCTCCGGGGCACTTGGTGCTGGCCACTGTCGGCAGACAGGATACTGGGCTAGATGGACCTTTAGTCTGACCCAGTACGGCCATTCTTACGTTCTTATGGCATCTGAATCTCTCCTGGGTGGCTGCCCAGCTAATAGGAAACACTGCTCCACACCCATTTTGCCCCTCAACTTCCCCCAAAGCCCCACCCTCTACCCCTTCCCCCTCCTGCTCTGCCTCTGCCCTGCTTCTTCCAACCTCATCCCACTCTGTCCCCTGAGCATGCTCCACCCTCACTCTGCCTCTTACTGCCCCCTGGAAATAGAGAGGAGGCCTGGTTCTTTCTGGCTTCCTGGGAGGATGCACCTATTTGGGTCAGTCAGCAAACGTGCAAATGCTGAACCAGAAGATCTTGGCTATGGTGAAATGCATAGCAGAGTGAACTGGGGCAGTTCCACCATTTCCCCTGTGGCTGCCAGTGAGTGTGAGGGGCTGGACTCCTGGCCCTGCTAGTCCCCCCGGGCACATTGCTCAGGGGAGGGGAAAGAGGTGAGGTGGGGGTGGAGCAGAGGCAGAGAGAGAGTAGAGCAAGGTTGGGGAGAGGGAGGAGCAAGGGAGGGCCTAGGATGGAGGGGGGCTGGCTCGGCCCTTCCCTGGGCTTGGGGAGGTCACATGGTGGGTGCCCCCTCCCGCTCCCCTTCACTAGTCGCCTCTCTTCCGGTGGCTGTTAGGCAGCCATCTTCGTCCGAGAGACCAGGAGATCAAGGGGGTGCACACTTGTGTATGCCCCCTCCCAGGGCCAACACGTCAGGATTCAACAGGAGTCTCCTGAGCTAAGGGCATGAGCTGTTACAGTTCTGTGGCAGAGAGTCGGTACAGACCACGGCTGCTGTAGCAGCAGCAGCCAGACCTTGGGCCCTTTAGAATCGCCGCCAGAGCTCTGCGCCCCACACTCCCGACGACTCTGAGGGCTGGCTGGGGGTGGGGATACCGTGCTGTCCGGACAGCACTGGGGTTTGGCTGCCCCAGCTCCACCCCTTCTGCCCCGCCCCTTCCAGGAGCATGGAGCTGCCCCCCACACACACATGCACACATTGTCCAGAGAGCCTGTCAGCTCCCCTGGCACTGACTCCCATGCCTGAGGTTTAGCTTCAGCAGGGAGAATCCGTAGCACCTAAATGTCAGCCTCAGTTCCTGAGAGATTCGTGGGAGACAGCTCTGCTCTTTTACTTCTCAACTACTTCCCATTAAGCTCAGTGAGCATCTTTCCCCAGAGTTCAATGGGAGCTGGATAGGGGCATTACCAAATGCATTCTACTCTGATACAGTCTGCCAAAGAGGGATCTGGATATTTCTTTTCCAAGGTCCATTTTCTACTACTCCACCCTTTGATGCACTAGAAGTTTATAGCTACTTTAACAAGTGTATTTCTCTTATCTAATAGCCACTGGACAGGGCGTTCATTTGCTTCTGCACAGAGTTGAGCTTGGTGCTTGAAAATCGTTATTTGAAAAAAATGGGTCTACAAATTTAAAAAGAGATAATTTAAATCAAGAAACCATCTGTACAGTGACACAGAATAATGGGCCTTTCCCATTAACAGGCGATTTTACATAATAACATAACTATCATGGGGGAGGAGTGACTCTAAATTGTGCCAGCCTGGGCGGGGGGCGTGGAAATCCAGTCCCATTCAGGATTCCATTGAGATTGCTTGTTAAAAGTGTTTCCTTCCTTTGATGCAATTATGCAGTTTGGTTCATTTTAATTCTTGTGAATTGATGTTAACAATAGAAAGCACAAGTAGTTCTCCACCTCCCCCCGCACCTGCTTTGATACTTTTGTCAAGCTCAAAGAAATTAACCATCCCTAGGCTTTAATCTCTAGAATTTATCATTAGCTAAGTATGCTTCTCCTAGTTTCAGTGGTGTTATTCCAGGGGAAAACCCAACATAAAAAAATAAGTGCTATTTGTCCAGACAATCTAGGGATCTGAGGACAACTAAGTCCTATCCAGTGGGGGACTGTGAGAGCAATCTACTGAATTTTAATGTTTATAAGAGCACTTTGGTGATAGCCACTACCTTGGCCAATACTTCACGGCAGTGGAATTGGGGACCTGCAGAGCAAAAAGTGTGAGCCTCTAAAACCATAAAAGTTATTGCTCTCAGCTTTGGAAGTCCTTAGTTCTGTACTTGGTGTTAATCAAGACACTGGATATCATTTGAGTAAGCACCTAAATAAAAGTGATACCATAGTGTTCCATTAATTACCACATATGGTAGAATATATAGGGCTCGAAGGGACCTCAAGAAATCAAGTCCAACCCGTTATGCAGAGCCAGGACCATGTAAACTAGAGGTGGGCAATAATTTTAGATGGGGGGGGCCACTTCAGAAATTTTTGAAGTGGCCCTGGGTCTCCCCAGAAGGGGCGGGGCCTTGGTCAGAAGGGGTACGGCCACTTCTGACCTTCCCCACCCACAGACCCTGATTGGCCTGGAGGTAGGGGCAGTGCGTGAAGTCTTTGCTCCTTGCAGGGCAGGAGGAAACTTCATGTGCTCCTCCCCTCCCAGGTTAATCAAGTCTCCTCCTGCCCTGCCCCCGTTCTGCAAGGGGCGCATGGAACTCAGAGTCAACCTTCACCAGCCAGGTGTGAGAGGCATACATGGAATGCAAGCACTTTCCCCTCACTCCTTTCGCACCCGGGACACGGGATGAAAAGCAATCTGTGTCCTGGAGCGCACGGCTGCTGCCCCCCTGTCCTGAAATGGCGCCCTTGCTAAAAGGGTGTTACAAGGAAGAGGGAGAAAAATTATTCTTAATGTCTGATGATCGGACAAGAAACAATGGGCTCAAAGTGCAGCAAGAGAGGTTTAGGTTGGACATTAAGTAAAAATTCCTAACTTGTCAGGGTGGTTAAGCACTGGAATAAATTGCCTAGGGAGGATGTGGAATCTCCATCACTGGAGATATTTAAGAGCAGGTTAGACAGACATCTATCAGAGATGATCTAGATCAAGGCTACTCAACACACGGCCCGGGGGCCGCATGCGGCCTGCAGCCCATTTGTTTGTGGCCCATGGTGCAGTTTGAGTTTACGCAGGGCTCAACATGCGGCCTGCGAGTGGCATCCTTTGAACATGGCCTCCACTGGGAACATGCTCCACAATGGCGAGGCATCTTCCAGGCAGGGTGAGCACTGAAAGATGCAAGTGGACAGGTTGGCTGGAACAGACGGGTACAGGGTGTCGGCTTTTCTAGCCCCCAGGGAGGAGGTGCCGGGAGCACCAGGGCATTGTGTGAAAGAAACTATTTGCATATATTTGCATATATATTTGCATGTATATGCAACCACACTTAAGTTGTGGCCCTTGGCATGTTCTGTGAGTATCATTGGTGGCCCCCAGGGCTTCCAAAGTTGAGTAGCCCTGATCTAGATAGTGCTTGGTCCTGCCGTGAAAGCAGGGGCCTGGACCTCTTGAGGTTACTTCCAATTCTAGGATTATAGGGTTCTATTCCAGATCTTAACTGGCCTTAGCATTAGAAAGTTTTTCCTAATATCTAACCTAAATCTCACTAGTTCAGTGATGGGCAACCTGCAGCATGAGGGCTACATATGGCCCATCGGGCTTCTGTGTGTGGCCCACGAGACATTTTGTTTACTGGTGCTCATGTGCAAGTTTGCTAGATTCTGCTGGTTTCTGTCCACATAGGTTTTTTTCCTACCACTACTGCTCAAGTGACATGCACGTGAAATGAGATGTGTGCTGACTGCACACAACATGAATGCAGAGGTCACGTTTTCTAAACTGTTGGTCATTTTTGTTGCTCTCCTCTGTTCTCGCCACAGTTTGCTCACATCTTTTCTAAAATGTGGCACCCACAACTGGCAGCAGTACTGCAGCTTAGCCCTCAACAGTGCGGAGTAGAGCGGACCATTTACCTCCCATGTCTTCTATCCAACAGCCCTGTTAACACACTCCAGAATGCTGTCTGTTTTAAAGGGGAATTTTCAAAAACACCTATGTATACTTAGAGAGTTTGGTTCCCAATGTTCATTGCCTTTCAATGGAAGCTTAACTTTTTTAGGCATTTTTGAAAAACCTTTCCTAGTGAGGCAGCATAGTGCACTGAATGGAGCATTGGACTGGGGCCCAGGGGATATGGCTTCTCTTCCTGGCTCTGTTGCTGACCTGCTGTATGACTCTGGACAAGTTCTTTCACTGCTCTGTACTCCACGCATGGTGTCTAGCGGAATGGAACGGATCTCAGCTAGGGCCTGGAGGCATTACAGTTAACCAAATCAACATCATAAAATGCAGCCCATCTAAATAAGCTCACACATGCTGCATATCAGCGTGGCCTAAACACCTCTCCAAACCCTTCCATAAGAGTATTTCCCCAAGTAATTCCAACTCCATTTTCATTTTTTAATATTTACATCTTTCTTCAAAACCTTAATGTCAGCGAACTACATGACCCTTTTTTCGAAAAAACTTCCCCTGCGTCTAGACTGCTGCAAGGACCCTAAGGCTGCCGCATTCTTTCAAAAGTAAATCGAAAGAACGTGGCAGTTTTTTCCACCATGGAAAACCTTGTTTTACAAGGAAGAATGCCTTTTTTCGAAAATGCTCTTTGGAAAAAAGGCGCTATGTAATGCAAACTGTGCTTTTTCGAAAGAGAGCATCCAGGCTTGCTTTTTTGAAAGTACTGGTTGTAATCTAGATGCTCTTTTTCGAAAGAGGCTTGCAGTCTAGACGTAGCCTAAGTGATTGGGCAACAAAATGTCTTCGTTCTACAGTAGTGGTTCTCATTTGTATATAAAAAATATGTTAAACCATGCAAAAGGGAAAAAAAAACATGTTGTGTTTTCAGGCAAATGACTTTTCTCATCCGATCTGGCGACTGTTACTGTCACAGTCATTTAACATGGAGCCAAATGAATAAGCAAATGCACAAAAAGCCTGTGAAATTGCAAACTGCCTAAAACAAAAGCAGAAGAAAACACATCCTAATGGATTTCCCTGCAGTTTTGTGCTGGTACCACACAAAAACATGTGAAATTAATTGTTTACTTAAGATTCAATAATCTCCAAGAGAAGATATGATAATTGTTTCTGAAACCAGCTTTCCAACACCCTCATGCCCTCTCGTACATTTTAAAGTTTGAACTCTTCACACATTACTGTGTATATTCATGTAATCCAGGTGGGTTACTTATATCCATTGTCCCAGCTCCGTCTATGCTTCATGAAGCCCAACTACAGAACTGATGCCTAGGGGCCCAGTTTCTCCTCTGAAAGGGATATCCTGTATCCAGCTTATTAATACGCAGCCTATAGTCTGCAGAATGCAGATGTTCCCCCAGAACATCCAACGGCTCAACGGTTTTAGCCCTGGGTTTTGGGTGACTGTTTTCCCTGCAAATGCAGCTTTACCTCAGATAGTTTGGACTCAGACAGCTCCCCTTTTCTAGGTGGCAAATTGCATCCTCTAAGGTTTACTCTGTGTGGTGGGGAAGTCTCTCAGATGAAACCCAGGGCATTTTTAGTAGGAGCCAAGGGCTTGCCTATCATTAAACTCTCTTCCTTTTTCCAGTGTGCTAATTACTGGTTTGATTACTTTGGAGGCTGCGGCGTTTCAGTGGCAGTGTAAGTACACTGAAATCCTTTTCTCGGCTCCTGTGTATCAGAATGGCTCCACTAAAGCCAACGGAGCTACGCCCATTTCCCCCAGCTGAGGATCTGGCCTGCATGTCTCTCATTTGTTGTAGATGGAAACCCTCACCATGGCCTCTGAACACTCATTCTTAATTGATCCATTAATTCTGTGGCTTTTAGTTATTGAGCGTGAGCGCCAATGTTCCAATCAGCGCTTTGAAACAGGTGAGTGCCTGAAAAAGGCTTCACCAAGCCTGTGTTTGAAGCCTGATGTTCTGAAATTCCATCCAGCACCATGAGTAGGGCAGTCAGCTAACAGAAAGGCTGATGAATCAATGGATTGCTGTTGGGGCGGGGGAGGGTGTTGTTTTTTTCCTGCGTCTCCCATTTTATCCAACTAACAACAGCAAGGCAGATGGCAGATCTCCAGATTCCATAATGGGTGTTTGTTGTTTATCACTGTAAATTCCTACCTGCTTAGCAGCACTTCTCATTTAATGGCAGTTAATTAATGCTGAATTACAAGTTCCTAAAAAAAAAATTAATGAATTACAGCTGCCTGCCTGGCACTGACCTAATGAAATCCCCAGCCCCCGTGCCTCTCTGAGATATACCCCAAGCAGGAATGGGGGTAGGCCCAGATTTTCTAAAGGGATTAGTGATTTCGATAGCATGAGTCTTGGGGTGCCTGCCAAGAGCTACCATAAAGGTGGCTCATTCTCAGCACCATTATCCAGACCCGAACACTCAGGCACCCAAAACCACCAATCACTTGGGAAAATCTCAGCCTAAATTTCTTCTATGCTACATTAACACAGCTGCATTAAACTGCCTGGCATTTTCAGGCAGTAGCTAGAATGCTTCCATCGACCTAGCACTGTCTATCCTGGGGGCAAGGTTGGCTTAAAGTCACTCAGCGGTGTGGATATTTACCTTAGATCAGTCTCAGGTTTTAGTGTGATGCGCATACGCAGACTAATCATGTGCAAACACGTGCTATCCCTGGAGAGTCCAAGCAGGTACAAAACACCAGAAGCAGAATGGCTTACTATCCGGTCAGATGTTCCATTGTCTTCTTGCACCACCTGATTCCCCCTGGTTGGACACAGCTTTTGGTAAATTCTCTTTGAGTTTTGTAGAGGAATGACACCATCTTACGTTCCCCTGCAATGTATTAGTAATACGTCAGGGGGGAATATCAGATGTACCATATTGGCACTTTCCCTGCTCAAGAGCAGCTAGAAGTGTCAGCAACCAAATCTGACATAATGGGTAAATAGGATAATTTGAATCATCAGCTGCCATGAAAGATCCATATTCAGCCAATCAATCAATCACACTGCTGATTGATTCACATACCTTGCTTGCCCCTTGGGTAGGAGCCCATGGTCATTACTGCCAGCTTGCAGGAGTACAGGAATGGATGCATGTGTTCCTCGGCATGCAAGCTGCTGAGATACTGTTCATAAAAAGTGCTTTTCTGGGCGCTACTCATCTCTCCCCATTAGCACCGGGATGGGAGTAAGTCTGAGAAGGAGTGCCAGGAGTGGGATCTATAACCTGGCCACCGCTAGAGAAAGGAGGAGAGAAGACACATAAGGCAAAAAGCAGCAACTAGAAGCAGTGAAAAGAAAAATGGAGGGATGGCAGATGGGATTGTCCGATAGCCAGGTAGCATCAGTATTATCTGACTGCACTTTTCATTAGTAGATCTCCCAGTGCTCTCCAAGGCAGCAGAAGACCATTATCCCTATTATACAGATGACAAAACAGAGGCCAGGGATCTCTACTATGGTAGAATATGCCAGACTCACTGTCCAGACTAGCTGCACTTTTTTTAGGGCATTTTGGGCACATGTCGGCCATGGGGGGGGAGGAGCATTCTGTAAAACATTCCATCTTGGCCTCAGCCCCCTGGCTCCCACCCTTGATCCTGCTCTACGCTCATCTGTGTCCCTGTCTCCTGCTCTCTCTTTCTCCTGTGCCGCTACCATCCTCTTCTAGCTGCCTTTGTCCACTTTTTACCTATTCTGCTCTTTGCCCTCACTCCCTGTTCTCCCAATCCCAGCTGCCAGGGACTCCCAGGAGAACAGAGCCATCTCTTTTTTCTCAGTGCACTAGATGGACTAAGGCTCACCTGCTCCAGTATGGAGAACCAGATTTACTAACGTAGAATTAAATTACCACTATGGAGCAGTAGCATCAAAAGGAAGGGCTTACAGCTGTAACGGCTTTGCTGCAGCTGACGCAAACACTCCTTCTCCTGTGAGCCCCTACTTTTATACACATGCTGGAGCACCACGGACAAGTGAAAAATGTTATGAATCCAACAAGGAGGATTGGAGGCTGTTAAATTTTTAAAGGACACAAAGGACTCCTCAGCTAAAGTGGGCTAGTGGCTACGCTGCTTACACACTATGGTAACAAGTGCTAATGGAAACCCTTAGCGAGATCTCACGCTGGCAAATGGAGGAGCCAAGCCTTGCACTCTAGTTGATCTGGGAGCATAATATTATAGAAACATACGGCAGGAAGGGACCTCAAGGTCACCTAGTCCATCTCTCCAGGAGAACCTAGATGATCCCTGAAAGCTGTTGTCCAACCTGCTCTTTAAAACCTCCAAGGACATAAAAATCATAACACATGCAGGGACACCTGAAACCTTAGGATAAGAAAAAGTCCTAGAAAAATCAAGAAAGAATGATGAGGGTTAGGGTTATAACTGACTATACCTAGAAAAGACCACTAGAGGGCTCCCAAAGTATTTAAAGGGATTTTCCCTATTCCTATAGAGCAGGGGTGGGGAACCTTTTTTCCGTCCGGGGCCACTGACCCACAGAAAAATCAGTCGGGGGCCACACACAAGTGAGAAGCTAAATAAATAAATAAATAACCTTCTCTGACATGGCCCCCCACTGAGAAGGGGAAAGATAATTCCCCACAGTCCCTTCACACACCAAAGCCGGGGGGAGGGAGGGGGCAGGCTAGTAGATTTTGTGTGCTCCAGACCTGTGGGGGGGACGGTGAGGTGGCTGGAGCACAGCGCGGGCTCTCCAATGCTAGGGGGAGCCCCAAACCTCGGGGGTCAGGTTCAGGCATCTTAGGTTCCCCAACCCTGATATAGAGTACCATAATCTGCTAGCTGCATGTATTTTTTAAGCCATTCCACAGAATATAATAGACAATTGTATCCCTACTGTAGAACTCCATCGGAGTGTGAAAATTTGCAAAAGCCAGCAGAAAGAAAAGACATTACTCTAAAAACTATAAAACTAAATAGAGAATTAAAGTCCATCACGCTCTATAATTTACTACTAGAAGATTTACTCGGCATTGCTTGGATTCTTAACTTCATTGATTTTTGTTTTATGGAAAATAAAATGAAAATGTCCATGTTTCATTTAAATCTTTGCTCTGGGTTGGGCCTGAGGAGGAGGGGTTCAGTATGCAGGCTGCCCCAGGGAGAGAGGACAACCGCAGCCCTCTCTCACCGCAGCAGCTTGGAGCCTGGTTAGAAACGCCTCTCCATGGCCACTGCAGCTTCAGAGGGCCCAGATGGGGGAAGGGTGTATTTCCCCTGGATGGGGCAGGTCCAGGCTCTTCTGCCCCCCTGCACTCTCCAGGCAGAGTGAGGAATGCAGCAAACTGTGCACTTTCCCCTTGCTCCCTTATGAAGAGAAAAAGCCAACAATGTTCTCATACAAATGGGGGGGGGCTGAAGCCCCCCCCCCACACAAACACACCCTTCCCAACGGGCACCTGGGGGTGGGAGGCCCAGGACTGGGACAGTCCCAGACAGAGGGAGGCATGTCCCCAGCCAGCCCCTTTCAAATGTCTGGTGATTCTGTCTCTTTTCTGTATGATTTTATGAGACGCAATCCCATTCCAGACACATCCCATTTTGCGAGCATCACCAAACCTTTACCTTGTTTTAAGGTATGATGAGAAGAATCTGTATACCAGATTTGGTGGTCCTAACTTTTACCATGTAGAAGGAGTTCTTGAACAGATGGACAGACAAACTCTCATAGGGTATGTCTACACTAGCCACCCTAGTTCGAACTAGGGTGGCTAATGTAGTCATTCCCACTTGCAAATGAAGCCCAGGATTTAAATATCCTGGGCTTTATTTGCATGTTCCCGGGCGCCGCCATTTTTAAATGCCCCGTAGTTCGAACTCCCTGCCCGCAGCTACATGCAGCACGGGCTAGGTAGTTCGAACTAAAGCCCCTAATTTGGACTACCGTTACTCCTCCTGCAATGAGGAGTAACGGTAGTTTGAATTAGGAGCTTTAATTCAAACTACCTAGTCCGTGCTGCGTGTAGCCGCGGGCAGGGAGTTCGAACTACGGGGCATTTAAAAATGGCGGTGCCCGGGAACATGCAAATAAAGCTCGGGATATTTAAATCCCGGGCTTCATTTGCAACTCCGAATGCCTACATTAGCCACCCTAGTTCGAACTAGGGTGGCAGTGTAGACATACCCTAGTAGATTATAATATATCTTACAGTGCAGTAGCACCTAGGAGACTAGTTTATGGACCCCCTTTGTACTAGGCGCTGTACAAGAACACACTCCCTGTGTCCAAGAGCTTACAATCAAAGAGTAAGGCAAGAGACAGATAGATGGGGGAACACAAGGAAACAAGGAGTTCAGTGGGTTTGGGGTGACTCTTTCAAACCATCACTATTTTTTGTGATTATGAACCAACAGACATTTCTGGATGCCTGAGTACTGCCTACTAAACTGGAAGAGTGATGAATGGGCAACCCTTTCTGGTGACCTTGTGGTTGCTGTGAACCTCTGTCATACAAGAGATTTCCTAAGCAGAAATAATATATAAAGACGGGACTATGTGATATGGAATATTAGTTTGTACTGTTAGGGTTCCTGTGTTTTGTTACCCGCCCTAGCCTCTCCACCATTTATTTTTAATGCATCTGAGGTCAGGTTTATACTGGCGGAGAAAATCAATGCAAGATACACAACTCCAGCCATGTGACTTGTGTAGCTGCAGTCAACGTACCTTGGACCGACTTTCTGGGGCAGCCCCTCAGTGGGAGTTTGACAGGAGAAACACTGCCGTCGACTTCCCTTTCTCCTTGCAACAGCGAGGAGTACCACCCCGGATGGGGGCACTTTCAGCATTCAATTTAGTGGGTCTTTACTAGACCCGCTAAATCAAACCCCGGAGGATCAATCGCCAGAGCCTCAATCCTCTGGCAAGTGGAGACGTGTCCTGAATGGCTAATCAAAGGTCAGGGCTTTGTATCTTGTTCCTCTTTGGTGAAGAATCTGAAGATGGAGTTTGGCAGCGTTGATGCAATCTCGTTTCTTTACAATTAATACAGGAAGTCCTGCTGCTCTGAATGAAGGAGGAACCATAGCAGGGGAGAGCTTCTTTGCTTCCAACCCTCTGTCTCTTTAGCCAGCACCAGACCAGAAACCCTCTCTCTAGGTTATTCCAGGGTCACACATCAAGCTTGCTTTGGCTCATTCTCTTTCACATGCCCTTATCTGCCCTCCTGCTGGTCTCCACCACCACTACCTGGTCAGAACTGTACCCAGGGGCACCCTCTGCCAGCAGCGCTGGTTTCTAGGCAGGCTCCCTCATGTCTGGTTATTCATGTGCCCCCTGAACTGTCTCTTCGAGGATCTCACACGAAGGGTGCGCTCACAAGGGTTTAACTCAGCCCACAGCAAGGTTTCGCCCAGCTCCCAACAGAATGGTCATCTTTCAGACAGGACTTAGCCGGACGGAATCTGAGTAAACACTGCACGTGTTACAAGAACTCAAGAGCAGACACTCACCCTTCTCTCCCTGGTCTCTGCATCCAGGCATTGTGCCACAGACTCCATGCCTTCTCAGAAGACAGCAAGAGGATGAAATATTAAAGGAGGAGGGTGCCATATTCCTTGCCTCTCATCAAATTCAAGGTGCAGTTTTTAAAGTTTCTGTCCAAAGGTTAGCACCGAACCTTCTCCCCCTGTTTTTAGCATGCCTAATTAATGGCAATTTTATCAGTGTTGACTTACAAAAACATTCCCCAATGTAGGATGTGGCTTTTGTTATAGAGTTTTGCATGTAAAGGCACCCACGGGTAATTCAGTACTCATGGAGTTGGCAAAATCTTGTGCACCTCCTACACTCCCCAAAATACTGTGTGTTAAATAAAGAAACAGGGCAGAGTTGTTTTAAGCATCGTTACATGTGACTTGCAAATACCTCATACCAACAGTTCCCTAACCAGAGGGTTACCTACCATATGGCCAACTTAGCAAAGCTAGGACAGCAGCCAGGGTAACAGATTTTGGACTTATACTTGTTTCAGGCTCCCATTTCAAGTACCTGCCTCCCATTTTTGGTTCGGAGCGGCTCATGCGCATTCAAGCAGCATTTCTGGTTCTTAGATTTTTGCTTCTGTTTGTCAGTGAGCTAGTGGTGGCTGCTAGTTTGTTAATCCCCTGATTTCGAGGGTGACCATATTTTCCTATGCAGAATATGGGATACCAAGGGGGGCGGGCCTGCCAGCGCTCAGGGCTTCAGCCCCACAATGGGTGGGGGAGAGCCGCCAGCACTAATGGTTTCAGCCCCACAGAGGAGGAAGGGAGCTGCCAGTGCTTGGAGCTTCAGTCTCACAGTGGGGCAGGGCTTCAGCCCTGCAGGAGGAGGGGGAAGAGCTGCCAGCGCTTGGGGCTCCAGCAGTTGAAGCTCCGAGTGCCGGCGGCTCCCCTCCCACCCTGCCCCACTGCAGGGATGAAGTCCACCCCTCCCCCCACCCACATGAACAGTGGGGAGGGGAGCCGCTGCTGCTTGGGGCTTCAGCGCCTGAAGCCCTGAACACTAGCAGCTCCTGGCCCGCCCCCTGCAGGGGAAATACGGGACAATGTGCCCATTTTTTTAAAAAAGTCGGGATGCCGGGAGAAGGCCTGTCCCGGTAAAAACGGAACGGATGGTCACCCTCCTGATTTTCCATATCTGGCAGTGTTGTCAATGTTTGTGATTTTACTGGACACGACTTAAGAGCATCTGATTTCAACCCACACCCACTTTGCTGCCCACCTAGAAGTTTTTTGACACAATTTCCCACCTGGCAGGCTGATTTCACGGCACATGTGTTGCTTCTCCCCTGATGACGATTATTTTCCCTGCAGAAGGAAAGGGGGGCCGAGAACTTAAATTCGCTAGGGAGCAGTGTTCCCTGGAAGTTGTGCGCCTGTGCGGCTGCTCAGGAGAAATTAAAATGCTGCTCAGCTGCTTAGTAGAGCACCCGCAGCTCAGTGTTGCGCACTTGCACATGCCTTGGTGCACATAAAAAAAGTATTCCGCACCTGGTTGGAAAAAATCCACACAGGGATGGGAAAGATTAGAGGGAGCGTCTCATTTCCTGAATTCTCCTCTCCAACAAGAGTTCAGAGTCCTTCTGCCCAGCAGAACAGCTTCTTTGCCATTTCTCAAACCCCAAATCTTCACTCCTGGGGTAAATGTACCCATTTTTAGCATGAAAATATTCTCCCTGATACATTTACATCCAGTAGATCATTCCCTTTCAATGCTCAATTTAAAAAAATTATGCCTAGCTCTCACATAGTACTTTCCATCAGAAGATCTCAAAGCACGTTACAAATGATGGCACGACCATTATCCCCATTTTACATATGGGGAAGCTGAGGCATGTAGAAGTGAGGTGACTTGCCCAGCAGGCAAACTCAAGTCACTATCTTTGCCCACACAAAACACACAATGTACAAATATGACATGTGCATTTGCAAGTGAAGTAGTAGTTGTGGGGCTAATTGGCCATTTGCAGGTATGAGTAACCAGTGGGCGGATGTGCACTGGGTATGTGCCAACTGACCTGACTTAGACCCTGACTCGCATCGAGTAGCACCTTGTCCCCAAATAATCTTGCTAAAGTCAACAGATTATTTGTGGGGCAAGGTGCTACTCAAATGAAAGGTATCAGAAACCTGCCCATTAGATGAGCTCACCTCTTACTGAGTCGCCCTAAGTATCCACTGCCCCATAACCTCACCCACACCAAGCTGCTGGCATTTTCTCCCTGTTATTACAAGATTTCACTGCCTACCCCGTAGTATTCTAGAGACTAAAATCCAGATCCACAAAGGTTTTTAGGCAGCTAACTCCCATTCACTTCAATGGGAGTAAAACACCCAATTATTCCATAAAGAGAACACAGTGATGGGACATTCCACTAGGCTGTATCACTGGTGAAAGCACATGCTGCAGCATCACACACGGCAGAGTTGCCACCGGTCCAAAGTGGCTAGTAGGGAAAAGGCCAACATTTACCGTAAGCAGTGACAGAACAAGCCTCATCCTGGGACGAGCCTCTCCCTAGCTGAGAAGGTGGAGCTGGCAGGACAAGGTTTGCTTATTTCACACATTGCTCCCGGTTAATCATCAGAGCAACTCAAGAAAGAGTTAAACACTCAGTAGTTTCGCAGCCCTCTGTGCCTACGAGTCCTGCCGAAAAAACGCTCACCTTGTTCTGCTTGCCGGAAGAAGTTAAAATGGAAACCCGCAGCCATTGTAACTTTCTATTTAGCATTACGGAATGAATCATTCCCTAGCTGTAATGGAAAGAGAGAACAAGGCTGCTGATGTGAATGCAAACAGCAGGGCTTGAGGGACACCGCCCCCCACCCCGTGAAAAGGAGGAAGGATGGAGTGTGAGAATCAGGAGGTTTCCATTCAATCCCTACCTCTGCCACTGGCTCCCTGGGACTTTGAGGAAGTCACTTTGCGGCCTCAGTTTCCCCATGTGTGAAAATGACAATAACAGCACTTCCCGCCTGTGCAGAGCCTCTTGAGACCTACAGGTGAAAAAAAGCCCTGGTGTAAGCATTATTGTGTGATGCTGGCCTAGTACCTATTCTATGCTTTCGTTGCCATGAGCCACGGTCCCTTTTCAACTCACTTGAGTTCTTAAACAAAGAGGTTATTGCCTAGATTTGAAGGGTTGAGAACACAAGATTGCCTGCTTTTTCAATTCCCAGCTGGTTTCTGAGTTCTGAATGTGCCCGTCATTGAGCTGAAGTGAAGAAAAGTCTCCCTGCACCTGCTGAAGATGCCACAGCCATCAAAATCTGGGTTAACGCTTCAGCAAACTCTGGTTTCAGGGGCTTAGCCTGTGACTTCCATCAGATCATTGGTCTGGCTTTCTTTAAAACTCAGCAGCAAACTTCAATGCTTCATATTATTTTTTCATGGAATGTAAATGATTTGAATAGATTATAATATGGTTAGGCCTTCACATAGACTGTCAATTTCAAATGGAATTCTAAATAGATGTATTTTTAAAACCTGTGTTTAATTTAAATTTAAAAAATCCAATTTATTTTTTTTAAATCTGATTATTTTGGATTATTGTTCTAAAATCATCTATTTTTTAATCCACCTTGCTATTAATCCTACTCCATCCACACCTAATGTCAAAGCTCCCATTGACTTCAATGGAAAGAGAGCAGGGACCTGAAATTCCTAGGACTGTCGTTAATGTGCTTTAACCCCATTAATAAAAGTAGGAACTTGCTTAAGCATCTGAATCACCCTTGGGTTCCCAAGCAGCCGGCTGTTCTCTGGGAAGTGGCCTGTATTTATGGAACCGTGGCAGTTCCCCCGTATGGGCGCCGAGGGGAGTACAACTTGCCACTGCTCAGAAAGCATCCTTGAAAGAGCTTGGGGATTTAGACATCTAATGGAGACTTCGCGTATGCACTGAGACACCTAATACTTTCTCTGCCATTACACAAATTGCCAGCTCACCCTCTGTACGGCCTGGGATTTTTCGCTCACCCTGATCAGCTTCTCAGCAATTAGGGGCCCAAGAGAACAATATTCTGGGGACACTGGCCAGTAATGGATGAAAGTGAGGCACAGATGTGTCCAAATAAGAGGCAGAGCTCAAGGTAATCTGCCTTATGAAAATGTGACAGCCCCTTTAAGTATATGAACAACCCCCCTGCTTCACGCAGCGACTGGATGTCTCTCTCAAAAGCATCATTTTCATGGCAAACCCCAAAGGAATGTCACCTCCTTGCAGCTTGTGTGCCACCCCCACCCCCACCCCCCAAAAATCAATCTTGAGCGAGGTCCTGAAGCTGCTCTACCTTTGCCTCCAACACACAGGACACTGGAGTGGCCCCTTTGGAAGGTCTGCTCGGTCATTTTCACTTCCAGGGCAGAGAAATTCTCGGCTGTTTCTGCTAGGAGGACCACTGATCAGATTGTGGCAGGTAGTTGGCTTCCATATACATAGGCCCTAACTTTGTAAGCCCTGCCCCATCTCCATTCCTCCCCTCAAGGCCCCACCCCACTCCACCTCTTCCCAGCCTTGCTCCACCCCCTCCCCTGAGCATGCCCTGTCCTTGCTCCTTCCCCTCCCTCCCAGCACCTCCTGTATGCTGCAGAATAGCTGATCACGGCAGTGAGAAGCGCTGGGTGAGAGGGGGCTGTGCTAATTGGCAGGGCTGCTGGCGGGCAGGATGCACTGGAGGAGGGAGGCATTGATAGGGGGCTGCCAATGGGTGCTAAGCACCCACCATATTTTTTCCATGGGTGCCCCAGGGCTGGAGCACCCATGGAGCCGAGGCCTATAATACTCCTTACACGTGAATGTAAATGAGACTGGGGAAATGATCTGTCCTGGAGGAGGCCAGATTACATGCTTATAGGGCTGCCAAGTGTCCGGTTTTGAACCGGACAGTCCAGTATTTGAGCTTTCTGTTCGGGAAACCAACTGAGAAAATATAAATGAGAAAATATAAATGTTCGGCATTTTCTAAATAAGATGTAATGTAGATTGTGATGTAATGTCAAGTGTGTCCAGTATTTTTGTTGAAACCATCTGGCAACCCTACATGGTCCTTTCTGGCCTTGGAGACAATGAATCGGCACCCAACCTACAAAGGGCTAAACAGTGCAAGCCAGAGGCACGTCCCCAGCCTTGAATTAGACCACCACCACAAACTGTGCAAGGAAATCACACCCTGCCTCCCCACACAGCATCAGTACCTGGTCCCCGCAGCACCACCCCACGAGAACACGCTCCCTTCCGTCTGCAATCGGCAGGGGAACAATACAAAGGTCTTTACCGCCCTGCTGGCTGGGAGAGGCAACTGACAGCTTCTTCTTAAACCCTTGTACTTCGAGTGGCGCATAGGAGCCTAACTGACAGCTGCTCGCTGCAAAATGGCCACTTCACCCCTGCAGCGGCTTGGCTCTGCTATATTGCAAGGGCCAGCCCCAGCAAAGTACATGGGGGGAGGAGGGGGAGAGTGGCTCTAGACTGAGGCTCATTGAGGCAGTAGCAGCATCTCACTATGTGTCTGTGCAGCATCTGGTGCAGTGGTGGGTCACGTGCAGTCTGCATGTGGCACATAGAATCATAGAACACCAGAACTGGAGGGGACCTCAAGAGGTCATCAAGTCCAGTCCCCTCCCCTCACAGCAGGACCAAGCACCATCTAGATCATCCCTGACAGGTGTCTGTCCAACCTGCTCTTAAATATCTCCAGTGATGGAGATTCCACAACCTCCTTTGGCAATTTATTCCAGTGTTTAATCATCCTGACAGTTAGTAACTTTTTCCTAAAATCCAACCTAAACCTCCCTTGCTGCGATTTAAGCCCATTGCTTCTTATCCTATCATCAGAGGCTAAAGAGAACAATTTTTCTCCATCCCTCTTGTAACATCCTTTTAGATACTTTAAAACTGCTATCATGTCCCCTCTCAGTCTTTTCTAAACTAAACAAGCCCAATTATTTCAGTCTTCCCTCATAGCTTATGTTTTCGAGACCTTTAATCATTTTTCTTGCTGTTCTCTGGACCCTCTCCAATTTCTTCACATCTTTCTTGAAATGTGGTGCCCAGAACTGGACACAATACTCTAATTGAGGCTTAATCAGCACAGAGTAGAGCAGAAGAATGACTTCTTGTGTCTTGCTCACAACACTCCTGCTAATGCATCCCAGAATCATGTTTGCTTTTTTTGCAACACTGTCACCCTGCTGACTCATATTTAGCTCGTGGTCCCCTGTAATCCCTAGATCCCTTTCTGCAGTACTCCCTCCTAGACAGTCACTTTCCATTCTGTATGTGTGAAACGGATTGTTCCTTCCTAAGGGGAGTACTTTGCATTTGTCCTGATTAAACTTCATCCTATTTACCTCAGACCCTTTCTCGAGTTTGTTCAGATCATTTTGAATTATGACCCTATCCTCCAAAGTACTTGCAACCCCTCCCAGTTTGGTATCATCTGCAAATTTAATAAGCCATCATCTAAATTGTTGATTAAGATATTGAACAGAACCTGTCCCAAAACAGACCCCTGTGAAACCCCACTTGTTATGCCCTTCCAGCATGACTGTGAACTGTTAATAACTACTGTCTGAGAACGGTTATCCAGCCAGTTATGCACCCACCTTAAAGTAGCCCCATCTAGTATTTGCCTAGTTTATTGATAAGAAAGTCATGCGAGACTGTATCAAATGCCTTTCTAAAGTCAAGGTATAACGTGTCCACCACTACTCCCTTATCCACAAGACTTGCTATCCTATCAAAGAAATCTATCAGATTGGTTTGACATGACTTGTTCTTTACAAATCCATGCTGACTGTTACCTATCACCTTATTTGCTTCCAGATCTTTGCAGATTAATTTCTTAATTACTTGCTCCTTTATCTTTCCTGGCACAAAAGTTAAACTGACTGGTCTGTAGTTTCCTGGGTTCTTATTTCCCTTTTTATAGATGGGCACAATATTTGCCCTTTTCCAGTCTTCTGGAATCTCTCTCGACTTCCATGATGATAGCTAAAGGCTCAGATACCTCCTCTACCAGCTCTTTGGGTATTCTAGGATTCATTTCATCAGGCCCTGGTGACTTGCAGACATCTAACTTTTCTAAGTGATTTTAACTTGTTCTTTTTTTATTTTAACTGCTAAACCTACCCCCTTCCCACTAGCATTCACTATGTTAGCCATCCCTTCATCATCAAACTTCTTGGTGAAGACCAAAACAAAGAAGTCACTAAGCACCTCTGCCATTTCCAAGTTTCCTGTTATAGCCCATTAGGGGTCTATGTGGGGCCCACAAGACATTTTGTTTACCATTGCCCACACACAAGGTTGCCAGATTCTGCTGGTTTCCATCTGTGTAGGGTTTGTTTTTTTTCCTACTGGTGCTACTAAAGTGACATGCATGTAGAGCAAGGGCGCATGAAATGTGGTGCGTGCTGATTGCACACAACTTTGACTGTGAGAGCCGTGTGCTCCCACTGCATCCAATCAAAGCGCTGCTACGGTTCAATTGGCACAGCCCGCAAATTCTAGGTAGGCAAGCGCAGTGAGCAAAACTGCCCTCTCCAAGGAGACCGTCTTGGTTATAACAATCTTGTGGCCCACTGAGATGAAGGAGGGCCACTCATGGAGCCCACTCACTAGCCTAGGTTGCCCATTGCTGATGTGGTACAACATACCAACATTGCTGATGTGGTGAACGTATCAATCCCACAGACTTTCTACAGGAGACTCTGGGGAAATGCTCTGTCCTGGAGGAGACCAGAGCAGATGTGCACATGATCTTTCTGGCCTTGGAGACTATGAATTGGCACCCAACCTACAAAAGGCCAAACACCACAAGCCCACTGCAAGGACCTCTGGGCATCACTTTAATAAGTGTATGCAGGCCCATCTGTGATGTGCCTAATTGGAGCATCCCCAGAGCAGGGACATGGATAAAATCCTAACAAAGCTACCAACTGGAATTATGCTCTAGCCACGGGCAGGGGGGCAGTTTACATGTAAATGGATCCATCTCCATAGGCTAGATCCGGAACATGACCTCCAGTGTGTTTACCCCATTTTGAGAGCAGCACAAGAGGGGACAGGCAAACAACCCACTTTCCAGCACTGCTGCAGCAAAGAAACCATCCCTAATAAACTGGATGATTATTTAGCATCCACCACAAACATCTCTGCAGCACTTATTGAAAGTACCCACAGCAGCTTTGGAGTTAGCCTTTGTAACAGCAGCAGCTGATGATGTTTACGTACCAGGTGCTAATGCCTCAAGGAGCTGATTTCTGCTATTCACCCATTTTAAGACTTAAGTGTCTGGTTTGTTTAGTTCCTATGGTGTCCGCCTGTAGTTATGCTGTGAGGCTCATTCAAGATAAGCTTCACAGATTGCTGTAGCTGGAAGAATGGTATAGTGTAAATTCCCTGCAATACAGGATTGGTAGTTGATCTGTTTGATTCGATAGGTCCTTCAGAGAGACGCTCCTAACTCATGATCCCTTTTTAACCAAAGATCCTGTCCCTAGAACTCATTAGAGAGCTCAGGAGCCGCTCAGAAACTGTGGACTCAACTCCTCCAGGAAGCAGGGCCTAATCCGTCCTTCACAACCTGCAATGTTGGAGCTCTTTTTCAATCTTCCGTGTCTCACATTCACTCAGTGCAGCGCAGCCATGCCCAAAAGAAACAACCCTACCCAAACAATGCGCTCCACAGCATATGTAAGCGAGGGAATGGTCCCACTATTGTGGGGAACTTTCCTGGCTTCTATACTACCCTGGTGAAATGGACCAGCGAAAGGATCTGAGTCCCCTCTCCCACTTCTTTTACCCAAAGGCCTCCCTGATCCTGCTCCAGTTCACAGTCTGTTCCTTATGGGTCCCAGGGCTCTCTCTCAGGCCCTGGCTGTGCTGCAGGGGGGCTGCAGGTTGGACATGCTTGCTCTGGCAGTGCCCACACGACTTCAGGCTCTAGGTGGCAGGACCCCTCTCCCAGTTGGAGTTACAATCCCTCTCCAAGTCTGGCTTTCAGGGCCTCTTGGCTAGTGGTGTCTCCCTGCCAAGAGCCTCTCCCCCCACTTTGCTGGTCCCAGCTGCTCACCACACCCAGCTGCAGAGTGTGCTGCTTTGCCAGCCTCCAGCTCCTTGTGTTGCTTCTCTGACCCCTTTGGCTCTCACTGCAGGTCTGCTGCTCACCATGGGGTCTGCGCTCCTTGGGCTGTGTGTCTGGCTCCTCCACTGCAGGACGGCCCCTCAGCACAGCTTGCACTCCTTGGGCTGTGTGTGTCTGGCTCCTCCACTGCAGGACGGCCCCTCAGCACAGCTTGCACTCCTTGGGCTGTGTATGTCTGGCTCTGTCACTGCAGGACTGCTACCCTCAGCACAGCTTGCACTCCTTGGGCTGTGTGTGTCTGGCTCTGACACTGCAGGACGGCCCCTCAGCACAGCTTGCACTCTTGGGCTGTGTGTGTCTGGCTCCTCCACTGCAGGACGGCCCCTCAGCACAGCTTGCGCTCCTTGGGCTGTGTGTGTCTGGCTCTGACACTGCAGGACGGCCCCTCAGCACAGCTTGCACTCCTTGGGCTGTGTGTGTCTGGCTCTGACACTGCAGGACGGCCCCTCAGCACAGCTTGCACTCCTTGGGCTGTGTGTGTCTGGCTCTGACACTGCAGGACGGCCCCTCAGCACAGCTTGCACTCCTTGGGCTGTGTGTGTCTGGCTCTGACACTGCAGGACGGCCCCTCAGCACAGCTTGCACTCCTTGGGCTGTGTGTGTCTGGCTCTGACACTGCAGGACGGCCCCTCAGCACAGCTTGCGCTCCTTGGGCTGTGTGTGTCTGGCTCTGACACTGCAGGACTGCTACCCTCAGCACAGCTTGCACTCCTTGGGCTGTGTGTGTCTGGCTCTGACACTGCAGGACGGCCCCTCAGTACAGCTTGCGCTCCTTGGGCTGTGTGTGTCTGGCTCTGACACTGCAGGACGGCCCCTCAGCACAGCTTGCGCTCCTTGGGCTGTGTGTGTCTGGCTCCTCCACTGCAGGACGGCCCCTCAGTACAGCTTGCACTCCTTGGGCTGTGTGTGTCTGGATCTGTCACTGCAGGACGGTCCCTCAGCACAGCTTGCACTCCTTGGACTGTGTGTGTCTGGCTCTGTCACTGCAGGACTGCCCCTCAGCATAGCTTGCACTCCTTGGGCTGTGTGTGTCTGGATCTGCCACTGCGGGACGGCCCCTCAGCATAGCTTGCACTCCTTGGGCTGTGTGGGTCTGGCTCTGTCACTGCAGGACGGCCCCTCAGCACAGCTTGCACTCCTTGGGCTGTGTGGGTCTGGCTCTGTCACTGCAGGACGGCCCCACAGCACAGCTTGCACTCCTTGGGCTGTGTGGGTCTGGCTCTGTCACTGCAGGACGGCCCCTCAGCACAGCTTGCGCTCCTTGGGCTGTGTGTGTCTGGATCTGCCACTGCGGGACGGCCCCTCAGCATAGCTTGCACTCCTTGGGCTGTGTGGGTCTGGCTCTGTCACTGCAGGACGGCCCCTCAGCATAGCTTGCACTCCTTGGGCTGTGTGGGTCTGGCTCTGTCACTGCAGGACGGCCCCACAGCACAGCTTGCACTCCTTGGGCTGTGTGGGTCTGGCTCTGTCACTGCAGGACGGCCCCACAGCACAGCTTGCACTCCTTGGGCTGTGTGGGTCTGGCTCTGTCACTGCAGGACGGCCCCACAGCACAGCTTGCACTCCTTGGGCTTTGTGGCTATGGCTCTGACACTGCAGGTCTACTTCTTAGCACAGGGTCTGCGCTCTGTGGGCTGTATAGGCCTCTGGCTCTGACACTGCAGGTCTATCTCTCAACACAGCTTGCTCTTCCTGCTGCTCTTCTTAGCTCTCTCTCCTTTTCTCAGAGAGACCCAGAAAATCTGAGCTCACATGGAAGATGGACCTGGCCTCCTAATTTCCTCATTGGCCTGTCCAACCTGTCAATCAGGCTGAGCTGGAGTGTTGGCCTCTTTCCATTGTTCCTGGGGTCTGTCAGTCTCAGGGCCCTGATTTCTCATGGACTCTTCCCCTTTTGGTACTGGGAGCTGGCCAACCAAAAACTCCCACTGAGTTTTAGTAAGGGGCCAACAATCCCCTTACACATGTTGCATAAATTGCTAGTTTCATCCCCTGGAGGCTAGTCCAATTTGCCCCAAGAAGAGAGGCACACTTTCAGGCTGGGTCCAACATCATTTTATTGTTTGCAAACAAGTTTGACAAAGGAGCTCTGTTGCTCAAAGCAGAGTCGACCTTGAATGACGGCTGGGCTGAAACTTTTGTGGATTCCACATTCCTTCTGGTCAGCGTGTTGCAATGTGATTGGTTACTGTTACTGCAAGTTTGCTTAGTTCCCTAGCAGAAAATTTAGCAGTTTCTGAGACATGCGCAGTTATCTACATGATACGTGCTGTTTTGAGCTTAAGCAATGGAGAAGAAGCACACTTAGTTTTTACTACAATTCCCTCCTCAAGATGCTTTCTTCGAATTATACTTAATCTGTCTCAGCCATTGCTAGTCTCTGGTAATGTACAAACATTTCACGTTTTACAACTGACCATACAGTTCGCTGTACAAGAGCTATAATACTTGGTACTAGGCAAGGCAATAAGCATAACGTCATCATAGCAAGACAAAACACTAGGAAGGCCCCTTTGAGCCCTCTCAAATTTGGCAGCCAGGAAGTGAGCCAATCAAAATCCCAACCTTTCCAGGTTTGCACCGGGACATGGGCTACACTTCGAATGTCTGAAGCCAAATTCTTAATCAGCTTGCCATTATCGTCTATTTGTAGGCAGCAGTCCGTCCAATTAAACTTTTGGCACAATCCTCCTTCTGCTGCCAGCAAATAGTCAAGATCCATTCGGTTCTGGAGGACTGCAGTCCGCAATTGGGTAAGCTGGTTGGCTATCAAATCCAAAGCATCAACAGTGCAGTTAGCAAATATTTCTACTACTGCTTGGAGTCGAATTATTCGGTTAGTTAAGTAAGTAGGCTCTCTGCCGACCACATTGGGCTCCCAGGTGGCAGGACCATAATATCGTACAATTCTCTCTGCGGGCCACTCATCCTTTCCCCACTTTTGGGTAGCTGACAAGTCTGCAGCTGTGAGGGTACGCTTGGCCGGTGTATACATGCGGTGCAAAAGTGGAGCCTCCTCGGGGAGCAGAGTAAAGGGGGGGTCGAAGGACGGTAGGGTAACACACACCAGTCCAATCTGCAGGCAGTTGTGTGTATGCGTGGGTACCACACACCCAGTAATGACCCATTAAAGCAGGCCAGGGGTCATGTTCGACATCTTCTGCCCTTCCAAACCTACTATTTACAAACCTACTATAAAACCCAAAGAAGGGGAGAGAAGAAACTCCTGCCCCCTTTGTCCGTGTACCATTTAAGAAACAGGTCTCTTCATTTGTGGAATCTGCAACACAATAGTACAAAGTTTTATCTCCTCTTGTAACTAAGGTTGTACAGTTTATGGAGACCTCAACGTGACCCGTTGTTAAGCTAACCAAATTAGTGAGGGAGAAGAAATCCCTATATCCCGTGCAATATGAACGATTAGTGGTGTTGGAGTTATGCCAGGCCCCTCTATTTAAGAAATAATTCTTGCAGGTGCTATTTCCTACAAAATGCGTGGCGAAGCGCGATTTATTCTTTGTGAACCACCATTTACCTAACTGTGGCTGGACCTCCCATGATGGGGTTTCGTGGGCCAACTGGTCCGTTGCCCAGGTGCTATTGTTGTCGGAATGCATTCTATACGCGAGATCTACTAATGTGATCAGATTTAATGGTTGGGGTATCCAGGGCCCGAGGCGGCCCTGATCTTTGGCCTGGACACAAACCCAACAATTAGACAACCTTAGATATTTTGCTATGTTTTCTGCCAAAAACAATACTCCATTCTCGGAGTCCTTCCCTACAACAAAACTAAACAGGAATGTGTACCAACATAGTACAATAAGGTTCGTGTTCATGTTCCCTTTTTACTAATTTTTAGTTTTAGTCCTTCTCCTAGACTGCTAATCCACTGTCTGGATTCTTGTTCCGAGGGGTGGTCAGCCTCCAGAGTGACCACACCCTGGGAGTTGTTGTCCTGTGCTCCCTTTAAATATTTCTTTACTCTGGAACAATGGGTCCACTTGTCGCTGCCTGCTAGCTTAACCGCTGTATGAGTTGTTAATAGCACCTGGTAAGGTCCTTCCCATTTTTCTGTTAGCGGATCTTTCTTCCACTTCTGGAGCAGCACCTGATCTCCCGGCTGGAAGTCATGGATCGGAGCATCTAATGGCAAGCTCTGGAACGGCGCAGCAAACCTGTGGAGGGATGACAAAACAGACTGCAAGGCAATAACATGTTCTCTGAGTTCAGTTTTTTCCAAATCAACAGTAACTTGTTCCCTCCACCCTGCCGGCAAGACCCTGGGAGGCATTCCAAACATTAACTCGAAAGTGGACAATTTTATCCCCCTACGTGGTATGCTACGAATACGAGTTAAAGCCAGTGGGAGCGCCTGGGGCCATTTTAAATGGGTTTCAGTACAGATTTTTGTTAGCATTGTTTTCAAGGTTCTATTCATGCGCTCCACCTGACCTGAACTCTGAGGTCTCCATGGAGTATGGAGCTTCCACTTAATGTCTAAGGCTTTGGCCACTTCCTGCACTACCTTCCCCACAAAATGACTACCCTAATCTGATTCAATTGACTCCGGCAGTAAAAATCGTGGTATCAGATCCTGCAGTAGGACACATGCTACTGTCGATGCTGTAGCTGTCCTGGTGGGATATGCTTCCACCCATCCTGTTAGCTGGTCCACTAACACCAGCAAGTATCGGTATCGTCCAGACTTCGGAAGTTCAGCAAAATCAATGTGCCATGCTTGGCCAGGGTAGTAGGCCCATTGTCTTCCTCCCATAGGAGCGGGTGGTCGGGCTGGCTTGGGGTTCACTCTCTGACAGGTTGGGCATTGTGACACCACTCGTTGTGCTTCCAAGTACAATCCTGGTGCCACCATCTGTCACACCAGCAAATCTCCCATTGCTGTGCCTCCCATGTGGGTGGAGGCATGAAGACGTAGGAGCACTTCTAGCAGCAAGGGTCAAGACACCATAACTTTTCCTCCCGGCGCTATCCACCAGCCTATTCTCATTCTTTACTGCATTGTTTTCCCTTGCTGCAGCATCGTCCATGGGGGAGTAACGTACTATACAATCCTCTAGGAAGAATGGAACTTCGTGTGCAGAGCCCTGGAATCCCACATCGCCTCCCATTAGCGCCGCTTCTTTGGCAGCTGCATCCGCTCTTGCATTTCCCTTCTTCTGGCGTTCGTCGGCAGCCCTTCCATGCACTCTTACATGAACCACAGCTACTTCTTTAGGCAGCTTAAGGGCTTCTAGCAACATGACAATCTGTGGTCCATTGGCTATTCTTTGCCCTGAGGCTGTAATGAATCCACGCTCCTTCCACAATAGTCCATGAGCGTGCACAGTGGCAAAGGCATAACGGGAATCAGTGAAGATGTTTACTCTCTTGTCTGCTCCTATCTCTAGGGCTCTAGTCAAGGCAGTCAGGTCTGCTGCTTGTGCCGACCAGCTTGCAGGAAGCTTTTCTTTCCACACTGTTTCTGTCAAGGTCACTACAGCACAGCCTGTGTGCCTAGTGCCTTTTACTACACTGCTTGAGCCGTCCACAAAAAACTCCTCCTCTGGGTTTTCAAGAGGATCATCCTTCAGATCTAGCCAAATCACACTGTTTGAGTTAACACTTCCAAGCAATCATGGCAATGGTGGCCCCGGTTCTGGCAGCAAGGTGGCTGGGTTTAAGGCAGTGGTGTGTTTAAAAGTGAGTCCAGAGTTGGACAACAAGAAAATTTCATATCTGGACTGCCTGGAGGGGTTCAAAAACTTTCCCCCTTCCCCTCCAAGGATTTGAGGTACTCCATGTGGAGTGTGTATTTCCATGTCGGTTCCCATTACAATCTTTTGAGCTTCCTCCACAATGGTAGCTGTTGCTGCAACAGCTCTCAAACACGCAGGCCACCCTTTTGCTACAGGGTCCAGCACCTTTGAATAATAGCCCATAGGCTTCCAAGCTGGGCCCACTGGTTGGGTCAGGACCCCTGAGGTGACGCCCTTATTCTCGTGTATATAGAGTCTATAGGGCTTGCGCTCATTGGGGATCATTAGGGCTGGGGGCTGCATTAAAGCAGTCTTTAACAATTCAAAGGCATGCTGATTCTCTTTGGTCCATTTCCAGTTTGCGAGACCCTCTTTAGTGAGGGACTCATATAGGGGTTTGGCCTTGCCCCCATAGTCTGGAATCCACATCCTACAGAATCCAGTTAAGCCTAGGAAAGCCCGTAGTTCTTTCAGAGTGGTTGGGGCAGGCATGTCCTGTATTGCTTGGATTCGATCCTTGCTCAAAGCCCGCACTCCCTTTTCAATCTCATAGCCCAAAAAGGTGACCTTTGACTGACATATCTGGGCCTTCCCTTGTGAAACTTTATATCCCTTTTTTCCCAGAGCATTCAACAGGGACTCCGTTGCTCTTTTCCCCTTTTGCATATCAGGACTTGCAATCAACAAATCATCAACATACTGGAGCAGAGCTACCTCAGGGTGCTGCCTCTTCCAGTTTTCCAAATCTTTCTGCAATGCGGTCCCAAAGATATGGGGAGCTGATACAAAACCCTGGGGCAACACAGTCCACAACAGCTGAGTTTTGTAACGGGTATCGGGGTCCTCCCACTCAAAGGCAAATAGTTTCCAACTGTCTTTATGCAAAGGGATAGAGAAGAAAGCATCTTTTAAATCCAACACTGAAAAAACCTTTGCATCTGCTGGAACTTGTGTTAAAATGGTGTGTGGATTTGGGACCATAGGGTGATCCACAAGAACCTTCTTATTTACAGCCCTCAGGTCCTGCACTAATCTATATGAGGTGCCATCTGCTTTGGGCACCCCCAAAACCGGGGTGTTAAAGGGGGAAGAGCCCTCTACTAACCAGCCATATCCTTTGAACTTTTCAATTAATGGCTTCAACCCTATTCGGGTGGCTTTCTTCAGGGGATATTGCTTCACACACACAGGGCCCTCTCCTTCCTTGAGAGGAATTTTTACTGGAGTCACGGACTTCGCCCGGGCAGGGGTCCCATCTGCCCATACACATGGATTGACACCGTCTAAGATCTCAGTCCCTTTTGCCTCTAACACCGTCTCAATTGCCCGGAGAGCCATTTGGTAATTTGAGCCCTGTTTCAGTGGCAGCTGCATTATAATCTGATCTCCTCAGAAGAAAATTTCAGCCTGCAGCTTAGTTAGCATATCTCGCCCCAGCAGAGCGACCGGGCATGCAGATGAAACAACAAAGGCATGTTCCAGCATATCATTTCCAATCTTCGTGAGGACAACAAAGGCATGTTCCAGCATATCATTTCCAATCTTCGTGAGGAGGGGTTTACATACAGGTGGCCTGGTTCGTCTCCCTTCAATCCCTTCCACTACCACATGCTTTCCACTTTCCTTAGCTGAGGGGGGTTTCACGGGAATCATAGAAAACGTGGCCCCAGTATCCACCAGAGCCTCATAGTCTCTGCCACCAACCCTTATTTTCACCATGGGATCCTCTCGAGCCTTAGCTCGTAGGGTGGTGGCCTTAGATCCCGGTCCCCTTCAGCTAGAGTCCTCTCCAGAGGATTCCGCCCGCATCTGCTGGCCCTCTGGCTGACTCTCCTTTTTCTTATCCTTCAACTGAGGGCAATCCCTCTTCCAGTGCCCTTTTTCTCGGCAATATGCACATTCATCCGTGCCTACACGTCCTTTTCCTTTCTTGGGATACTTTCCCCTGCCTCCTTGCCCGCCAGCCTTCAGGTCTGGATTGCCAGTTATGGCAGCAGCCAGCATTGCCATCTGCTTCTGTCCCCTTTTCTCTTCCTTTTTCTCTGCAACCTGCTCTCTGTTCCCATACACCTTGTAAGCTATTTCCACCAATTCAGAAATGGGCTTTCCCGGCCCACCTTCAGTCTTTTGCAACTTTTTGCGGATATCAGGGGCAGCCTGTCCTATAAACATCAAATTCACCATCCGTTGGTTCTCAGGGGCCTCCGGATCCAAGTCACTAAACCTTCGAAAAGCTTCAAACAAGCGCCCCAAAAAGGCAGAGGGGTTTTCATCTTTCCCTTGCCGAACATCATACAACTTAGACAAGTTTGTGACGCGAGGCACCGCCTTGCCCAGTGCCTCCACTATGATTCCTAAATATTCTGCATTTCGCTCCCGGCCCGCTGCCTCGCGGCCGTTCCATCCTGGATCCAATATCAGGCACAGTTCTCTTAACCCCCTTCCCCCTTCTCCAGCTGCGGTTCTACGCTCTTCAGCTATTTGATCCGCAGTGCCAAGAACCAAACGCCGCTCCTCTGTGATTAACAGCGTCTGCAACATCATTTGGACATCTGCCCATGTGGGTCGATGGGTCTGGCCCACAGACACAAAAAGGCTTTGCATCTTTAGGGGATCCTCTCTGAAAGAGGGGTTCTGGTTCTTCCAATTGAACAGGTCAGAAGTACTAAAGGAGACGTAGACAAAAGCTGTATCCCCGTCCCCTGTTGCCACCTCCCTCATAGGAAATACATATCGGGGCTTGATCTTGGGACGGGGATGCAGATCATAGGGGTCTTCCATGTTGTATGGCTTGAGCTGGGGCATAAACCCCCTATCCTCCAGAACTTTCAGATGGGGGGATTCAAGAGGAGCGGAGGGTGTCTTCCCCTCATTGGGCAAGTTATAAGGGGGAGGGGTGTGCTTTGGAGATGGCAGCGGAGTTTGAGTTTGTGCCTGAGCTTCTGCTGAGCTTTTTCTCTCCCCCTCCTCATGTTGCTCCACCACGGGAGTTTCTCTACGCCTGCCTTGAGTCAGATTAACTTCACTACCAGAATCATTTAAAACTCTGAGGCATGCACCGCCCTTGCCTCCCGAAGCCTTAGCTTTTGCTACCATAACCTTACAAACTCCTATGCTACACTTCAGCAGCCACACAGGTCGCCTCTGCGTGTGATTCAACCAACAATCAATATATGGGAACTGATCCCAGTGCCCATCTCGAGTAACAACACCATGCACAGAGGCAACTAGATTTACATCAAAAGATCCTATATCTGGCCAGCCTACCCCAAAGGTTGGCCACTCTAACTGACAGAACTTAATTAAATCATCCTTTGACATCTTAATTCCAAAATCACCCTTAAATTTACTGAAATTGCGCAGCATGCATCCCAATGGGGTTGTGGAGTTTTCTACCCGGGAGCGACCCGAACCCATTGTGTCAACTTCTGAGCCCCAAGTGCCAAGTGCAATGTTCAGACCTATGTGCTGAACGCAAGAGTCCCCGAAGGACCAACAACCACAAAAGACACAGGGAATATGTATACTTACTCTGTCAACACCCTGGCGCCATTCCTTCGGACCTCACAGCCTGGTTGACTCTTACAGTGGAGATTCCTTTAACTTTCCGGATGTCCCGACTCACGCTTTCGGTGTCGTGATGGACTCAAACACGGTCCGGTGCGCACTTCACGGTCACCTACGACGGTCTTGTCGTCCTACTCCAGAGTAGTCCAAGGGGTATCTCCTGGCGGGCTCGCCAAATTTGTTGCATAAATTGCTAGTTTCGTCCCCTGGAGGCTAGTCCAATTTGCCCCAAGAAGAGAGGCACACTTTCAGGCTGGGTCCAACACCATTTTATTGTTTGCAAACAAGTTCGACAAAGGAGCTCTGTTGCTCAAAGCAGAGTCGACCTTGAATGACGTCTGGGCTGAAACTTTTATGGATTCCACATTCCTTCTGGTCAGCGTGTCGCAATGTGATTGGTTACTGTTACTGCAAGTTTGCTTAGTTCCCTAGCAGAAAATTTAGCAGCTTCTGAGACATGCGCAGTTATCTAAATGATACGTGCTGTTTTGAGCTTAAGCAATGGAGAAGAAGCACACTTAGTTTTTACTACACACATACACAACTCTCCCCCTGGGGAGAGGCGGAAGAAAAGAACCTGACACAGGTGACAGGTGCTAGCCACGTTGCTTTGCACTACTGAAAGGCACTCCGTTACTATGGAAAGGAAGGGGTTATAAGAACTTATATGGAACAGAAGTGCAATTCAAACTGCCAGAGAAGGAAGATCAGGCCCATAGGCCAACAACAAAGGCTGAATGATGCCTTTGAAAAATGGTCAAGAGGAACACCTGATGGAGCAAATGGTAGTTTTAGTTGCTATCCTGCCATCTGCAAACACAAGGATTCAAAAAGCTACAGAACAATCCCTCCTGAGTTAACACATAAGCTATAGGGCAATGATATGATCTGGATCCCCACCTGGTTTCTGCAGCTGCTCAGCATTCATATTGGCTCATAATATTGGGCCAAATCATGGGGCCCACACTCAGCTGGAGTTGTGCATCAGTGAAGACAGTAGGATTTACTCTTTTGTATTGAACGGGCTAGTCTGGATGTGCACCATTGCTCTCTGGTGGCTAGAATAAGAACTGCCCAATTGTATGACAAAGGCCTCAGACATCTGACAGTGTAGCTAAAATGGACAGGACCCAGGTTTGCTGACTCCCTCTTCTGGGACTTGACCCTTAAAGCAACCTCTTTCCCTACAACCAGATACATTTTTTATCTCACAAGTGTAGGGTTTTTTTTTTTAAATAATAAAATATATTCTGTGAAAAGAAACCTTTTCACATCCTCTTTCATTGAATGCATAGTAGCGTCTGCCAAACAAATATAATCTGCATTACAATACCCGCTGCTCAGGCAGTAAGCTTCTGCATTTTACCAGAGCAAGGGAACCTTTCAACAATTCCTCACCTGAATACGAGTATATAATTAGCCCTAGGAAAATGCATCAACACGCACTTCCTAGTTAACTCCTGTATGCGGATCCAGCAAGTATAAAGTTAAGTCTCAACATACCACAAGTACAAATGTGAGCTAGGGGTATCTCCTTGTGGAGAAACAGCTACATTGCCAGGAGTATGCAAGCTGCTTCTGATTAACAGGTTTTACTTCAAAGGGATCCTGTACATCCTTGTTTAAATGGCAACTATCTGGTCCCAATGTGCCTCAAGCAAAGACCTTTTTTCTCCTTTGGTGATTGTCTTATCAGATATTGCGCTTGATCCCAAAGCCTGTTCAGATGGTACAGTCCTGAAAGATCCAACACACGCAAGCAAGGACTGTGCTCTGCCATGTAATGCTCTCCTGCTGACAAAGAATCATCTCTTTTATATCCTTAAATTAGCCAAATATGTGTGCTATTCTCTGGTCCTTTGAGGACGTTATTAAGGCTGATGGCAGCTGTAACCCTTCCGCCAGTAGTAATTAGGGTTGCCAGATGGTTGAAACAAAACTACCAAACACCCCCCCCACAAAAAAAAACCACTGGGAAAAAATTCTGTGGAAGGGAAAAAAAATGGGGGTGAGACCAAAGTAGCTGAGAAAAAAAAGGACTCCAAGACTTATTAAGCAAAAAAAAAAAATTAAATTAAAACAGCATTGCTTCCCCTTCGTTGGCAGCCTTTTTGTGCCAGCAGCCTTGCGGAACCAGGTAAGCATGATGGCTGGGGTTGGGGGGCTGGGGGTGTTGGGAGCCGGGGGGGATTTGGGGGTGGGGGAGAGGCTGGGCACTGAGTGTTTGTAGGGTTGCCAGGTGCCTGGCATTTTCGCCTCCTGGCCGGGCAAAAAATCAGAAAATACCGGACATTTTAGGTGCCCGGAATTCTCTGAATTTTTTTACCGGACAGGAGGCGAAAATACTGGACTGTCCAGGTGAATACCAGACACCTGGCAACCCTGGAATGCAGCAACAAGGGCCGGGCTTATTTTAGGGGATTCTCTACAGCTTCTTAACTTTTGGGGCTCCAGCCCTCACCTAGTTTCCTGGGGACCTATAACCACTTTGGGTGCCTTTGCTAAGCAAATCTCTACTCACTTGCAAGCACAGAGGTTAAACAAAGTAACTTGATTGGGGAGGAAAGGGAAAGGCCATGCTGAACTGGGACAAGCATTTACTCTTTAACACCATCCATCACCATTTACCTCAGGGTACATGAGCCACAGTCCCAAGCAATTGGGGTCTGAATAGCTGATGCATTGTCCTGCCTCCCACTCTCAGTGTGCAGGTCCCCAGCTTCCTCACTTGCCGTTTATGGTTCCAAGAGTCCAGGAAGATCAGAGTCCTTGTTCTGTAGGCAGCCCTGGGGCTCTACCACCGGTCCTGCTACCATGATTTCAACAGGTAGGACAGGAAGGCCCCTCCCCAGTTGACAGGAGACTAGAGAGGTGCTACCAATTCCTTGGCCTGCTGCTCTACTGGTGGAGCTGAAAGATGGGAGTGTGTCCAACTGCCACTGGGTGCTGCATGCTGGGGGCTGCAGCTAGGCCCAACTGGTGCCTTGCTTTGGTGACCAGAAAAACTTCTGAGCTCTGACCTGCGCATCCCAGTGGCTCAACAACTGGAACCTCTGGTGCGCTGTGTGGACACAAGGCAATTACAGCTCCTAGGTGTGCTCTTTCAGCAACCTCAGCAACACCTTAGGTTCCCTATTACCCAGAAAGACACTCCTCAAAGCAAGCTGGAAACAGGCTCTCTCTCCCTTGCCCTCTGACCCCACTTTAGCAAATCTCAGTGGTCATCAGGGCAGCCCCATACCCATAGATGCCGTCTTTATGAGTTTCCAGGGAGCGCTCAACCACTTCTCTGGCCCCCACTCTGCTCCTTCCCTCAAGCCCCTACCTCTGCCCCACTCATCCCTGGCAAGTTTGTCCTACAGATTTCATTGGGAGTTAGCTGCCTAAATATAGCAGAGGCCCTGGGCCTCAGTTCTCTATCTGTAAAATGAACATAATTGCACTTATCTGCCTTTTTTGGCCCCCAACAGCAGTTGGAGAAAAATGGCTGCTTTCATCTAAGTACTTCATTCTTCTTAAGCTCCCCTCAGTGTAATGTCCTTTCATAAATTAATAAAAATACTCCACAGTTTAGAAGCAGCTAAAATCCCTCTTGGATGCATCTGGCATCTGTTCTTTTTGCAAATCACAAACCCAGTTGTGAACACATGTTAACAAACCACTACACAAAGACAGTAAGGGTACGTCTACACTAGCTAGTTCGTTCGAGCTAGGTAGGGTAATGAGGGCAACCGGAGTTGCAAATGAAACCTGGGATTTAAATATCCCGGGCTTCATTTGCATGTTCCCGGGCGCTGCCATTTTTAAATCCCCCTTAGTCCAAACTCCGTGCCCGTGGCCACACGTGGCACGGACTAGATAGTTAAAGTTAAAGATCCTCATTCGAACTACTGTTACTCCTCATGCCCTCATTATCCTACCTAGCTCGAACGAATGAGCTAGTGTAGACGTACCCTAAGCTCTTCTGGTTACTTCTCACTGTTTGTCTTGTACAACTCTCTGATCTCGGATGCACTCGGCACCCACTAACCTCCTGATGTGATTCCTGGGGCTTTTTTAATAAAACCTTTGGCAACCTTCCCCTTGAGAAAGATGGAGATTTCTTGGTTTTGTGTGCGGATGTGTGTTGGAATATCATTGTTTTCACTGCTTAATTAATGAACTTGGAGCTGAGAGCCTGAATCATATTAGGCCCCATTTACACACAGGAACCCTGTTGAAAACAGCTAAAGATCTGTGTGTGAATGAAACATAAACATAGAAAATGCCAGCTTAGCTCAGGCTCCTGGTCTAACAAAACCGGTACCTCCAGCACTAGACATTACCAAAACTTTCAGAAGAAGAAGCATCCTTCAGTAGGTGGGTAGAGTCAGATTTTTAATTGTGTTGAGGTGCCAAACTTCTACTGAGGACAATGAGAGTTAGCTGTCTAAACTCCTTGAGTGTAGGACTTGCAGAATAACTTGTCCCCAAGATTCTCCTAACCCTTATTAGTTTGAGTTTAGCTTATACCCTAAAGCATGGGAATTATACACACACGCACACGCTTTAGTTAGCCCAATCCAAATTGCAGCAACCCATAATGGGGAGGTTCCCCAACAGCATAAGGCTGAATATGGAGCAACCCCTCAATCACCCCAGAGATAAGGCTGCAGCTGAAGTTTCTGTTCAAAGCTGCATTTGGCATCTTCACTACAATGCAGGTAAATAATCCGCTTGAGTTGGAAATGGATAGGCCCGTTCAGGGGACCGGGAAGAGTTTGATACAAAAACTAGAGGTCATTTGATTGAAGGGGTCCCAAGATAGAACACTCATTAAAAAAGTTGCAAGCATCTCTTTGTGTGCATAGTTCCCCACCACAGCTGTATTTCACAGCCACCAGCCCCTCCACAAGTCTCCGTATTACACTGCAGCAATAACAGATAAAACCACTAACTTGGAGCTTTCTGCTGGAAGGCTCAGCAGTGAAACAGCTAACAATGTTGGCATTCACATGCCCACCATTACACTTCAGAGTCAACGTGTCATTTTGCCCAGGGAGATCGTTCACATCTCTTACTGAGATTGTTTCAGGCCTCCTGCAGACTCTGAGGGATAACATTGTGTAAATTAGCTTCACAACTGCAGTCTAGATAGGCGAGAAATAATGTAAGCATCAATCCTGATGCACATTGCAATGGCAAGGCGGTGGGATCTATGGCTTCAGAACTGCATGGCACACAGAGCCATGGTTAGAGCCCTACGCAAGCGCAAGATTTTATTTCACACTCTCCTACTAGCTGCTTTTTCTGGTACCATCTGCCCTTCTGGTCCTTTTGTCCTGCAGGCCTCTACACTGCCTTTCTATTTTCTCTCATTTTCACCTAGTGAATGATTGATTTACACCAATTACATGTTCCATACCACAGCTATGTTTGGCCCTAAGGCCTTCAACAGAATCTCACCGTACACCAGGCCATGTGAGATATCTAGACACCACAAGTGAGACCAGGGCCCCATTGGGAGAAGTGATGTACAAATGTACAGCAGGAGAGAGTCTGCCCCCAAAGAGTTTATAGTCTAAATAGATCACGGCAGGAAAGGTGTAATTATCGTCATTTCAGAGGGAGGGACTAAGGCATACATGCCACTGATATCAATGGAGCTATGACCATTTACACCACTGAGGATTGTCCCTAAGCCCCAGTCTACACCAGGGCTTTATTTCAAAATAACGCCTGCTTATTTCAAAATCTGTACTCCTGTTTTCCTCGGGAACTAATGTAATAGTTATTTCGAAATAGTGGTAGTGTGGATGCCCCAGTGTTACTCCCTAGAGCATGGGTTCCCAAACTGGGGGGCATGAAGAAATTCCAGGGGGGTGCGAGGTGACCCAGCCCCTCCCCTCCGTCAATCTCCCCCCCTAAGTTTCGCTGCTATTTTTGTTTTTCGGCCCTGGTCAGTTCCTTTTTTTTTTCTTTTTGCTCAACAAGTTTTGCTGCTATGGGGGGGGGGGGCGCGAGGGTTTCTCAAAAATCAAAAAGGGGGCGTGATGCCGAAAAGTTTGGGAACCACTGCCCTAGAGGAATTCAAACTAATTAGTCCCCAGTGCTTCCTGGGGCTCTCAGTCCGAGGTAGCACGTCCACACTAACGGAGCCTGCCTCGGACTAATTTCGAGGCTTCTCTGTAAGGACACGCTATTTCGGTTTTGTTATTTTGGGAGTCATTAAATCGATGTTAGTTATTTCAAAATAGTTATCAAGGGGGGTTAAATGCACAGCTGTTGCTCTGAGTGAGGTTTGTACTTCATACACCAGTGGTGATTTTAAAGTGTGGTGGCTTGAGACCTGTCAAAGAGGTTGCCAGTGTGTGTTTTTCTGTTTGCTTATTTCGGGCAAGAGAAGTAGGGACAGAAAAGCAGGAAGAGGAGTGAAAGCAGGAAAACAGTTGTGAAATTGGAGCTGTGCAGATTTCATGCAGAAGAGAAGGAAAAAAAACCATAAAAGGTGTTTGGAATTTAAACAATTACAGATACTAGGGGACTGGGCCCCTGCTCGCTATGCTCGCCAACCCTCCTCTCTTTGCGGGTAGGTGTCTGGCCGGAGGGAGGGGGCGGGAGCAGGGGAGGGTACAGAAGCAGTCTAGCAGTAGGTGTCTGGCCAGGGGGAGGGGGCAGGAGTGGGCTGGGGGTGCAGAGTCTCAGCAGAAGGGTTGACGGGGCTGCACTGAGGGTCGGGGTCAGATAGCAGAGGGGATACAGGGTGGCCCGGGAGGGGTCAGGCTCAGATAGAGGAGGGGACCCAATGTGGCCTGGGGGGAGGTTGGGATCAGGCACAGCCCAGGGGCAGGAGTCGGGCTCAGATGATGAAGGGGAAATTGGGCAGCCCGGGGGCAGGGGTTGGGATCGGATGGCTGAGGAGACCTGGTGCGGATGGCAGAGGTGACCTGCTATGATGCAGGAGGGGATCGGGCTTGGATGACATTGGGGACCCAGCCCCAGCAGCTCTTGCCTAGCGGTGCAGCCCCCCATGGCATGAAGCAAGAGCCGGAGCTGGAGCAGCCCATGTCCGGAGGGAACGGTGCTGAGGCTGGCCACAGCAAGCGGCTGAGGATGGAGGCAAGCAGCAGCAGCAGCATGAGGACGCAGATGATGTGATGACGTCACTCTGTCATCCCACAAGAAACCTTTATATATAGAGAGAGGGAAAAGAAATGGAAGCCAGGTAAGAAGCTGCCTACCAGAGAATTTTGGAACTGAAACAGATAGAGGCTAACCAAGAAATTGAGGTCCAGAAACTAACTACAGAGGAGGAAGAAAGAGAGAGGAAGTTTCAGCTGAACTTGATAGAGAAGCAGAAGCAGAACCCGCAGGCTCTCCTCCCGCAAAATCCACAAATGGGAACAGTTATGTCCTGCATGCAGCTAGACAGGGGACATGGTTGAATATTTTATCACCTTTTGAGAGGTTGGGTGCATTCCATAAGATCCCTGGGGACCTAAAGATGCCCTCATCGTTTGCAAAATTGTCTCGTACAGCTCTGGATAGTTTCAATAAAATGCCAATTGAAGAGCTTCATATTATGTTAAATTCAAGGAGATGATTTTAAAATGGTTTCAGAAGAGAGGTGGTGGGAATCATAGCTCCAGGGGCTGTTGCATATCCTCCCCACATTATGGGAGGGGCGAACTCTAGGAGCTTATGCTGCGCAGCGCAAGATGGTATAAGTTTGGGCTTATACTCTAAAGGGAGGAGGGTGCCTGAGGAGCTGGTGATTAACTTGGCTGTAGCCTATTGTTGGTTCAAGCAGTGGCTGGTCAGAGAGCATGCATGTAACTGCAGCTGAATGTGGTCCTGCCTGTGTGGATGCTGGTGGAAGTGTAGGACCAGGACTGAATCTGCAGCTTGTCATGGCAGCACAGTGAGGCTATGTCTACACTATGTTTTTTTTTTGTAGAAGAGGCAATACAAATGAAGCACTCATTAGCATTTCCTCACGCTTCATTTGCATAATCTCTTCCGATGCTTTTTGCACACGAGGGTTTTTGCGCAAAAACTAGCACTGCAGACGGATCCGTTTTGCGCAAAAAAAACCCTTTTGCACAAGATCTGTATACCTCCTTTTCTGAGGCATAAGGATCTTGCACAAAAGGGAGATTTTTGCGCAAAACGGATCCGTCTACACTGCTAGTTTTTGCGCAAAAACTGCTTGCGCAAAAAGCGTCGGAAGTGATTATGCAAATGAAGCGTGAGCAAATGCTAATGAGTGCTTCATTTTCATTGCCTCTTCTGCAAAAAAGAGGCAGTGTAGACACAGCCTGAGAGAGGGAGCCTAGACTGGAGGATCAGATGGCTCCAAATTGTGGAAAAAATAAAACTGCCAAAGCGACGTGGTTTTGTAGCAAGATCAGTCTGTGAAGAGGTTTCACTGGCATCTAGTGGTGCAATATGAAGGCAGCATAAGAGCCACTGTATCAGATGGACCAGTTTGGAGATTAGCATATACAGTTTTATACACTGGACCAGAAATCCCCCATTGTGCAAATAATTATAACAGCAGCCAAAGTAACAAGCTAGCATGGTGACAAGACTCAGAGGGGTAGCCATGTTAGTCTGTATCTGGAAAAAAAGCCGGGGGGAATTCTGTGGCACCTTAGAAACTAATAGATTTATTAGGTTTTACCCATGAAATCTTATCCCCTAATAAATTTGTTAGTCTCTAAGGTGCCACAGGACACCTTTTTTTTTTTTTTTAAACTAGCATGCATCATTCTTTAATCCCCCAAAACTAATCAGATGCTAATTCCTAATTCTAGGTACCGGCCACTATTATCATTTCTGTTGTGGTGATGCCGAATGATACTCATCAGGGATCAGGGCTGCACTATGCCAGGTGCTGTACATTCAAATATAAATTGAACCTTGCTAGTCCGGCACCCCCGGGACCTGACCAGTGCCGAACCAGAGAATTTGCTGAACCACAAGAGATCAGTATTGTCTAGCGGCGTTACCAACACTTCCACAGCTTACTAGGCTCTTAGAAGACATTTAGGGGTCAATTAGAGCAAAATAACAGCACAGAACACTGAGAGCCAGGACTCGTGGCTGTAAACAAATTTTATGGAGCCATGGGAAACTTGGCCACGTCCATGTTAAGTGGACATCTGGCTAACTAAAGCCATGCCAGACCACGGATGTTGCCAGACCAGAGAGTGTCGGACTAGAGAGGTCGAACCTGTAACACAAGACCCAGTTGCATGGAGCTGGGCTTCCAGGAAGTAAAAAAGGACCCACCTTATTCCACATGCAAACCCCAAAGTGGTGATATGAACCAGGTGGTTCATATCAAAGGTTGGGAGAGTGAAAAGTGGGAAAACTCTTAGTTATTTCACTAGGGCTAGGAGAAAAACCACCAGACTGCACAAGGGTGTGACAGGTGGGACGCAGCAGGCAGGAAAGCTGCACATTCTTTTCCCTTACTGTGCCAAAAATTCAATTCACGCAATGAATAGCTCGCTAACACATTCAGGGAATATATACACTGCCACCCTAGTTCGAACTAGGGTGGCTAATGTAGGCATTCGAACTTGCAAATGAAGCCCGGGATTTAAATATCCTGGGCTTTATCTGCATGTTCCCGGGCGCCGCCATTTTTAAATGCCCCGTAGTTCGAACTCCCTGCCCGCGGCTACACGCGGCACGGACTAGGTAGTTCGAATTAAAGCTCCTAATTTGAACTACTGTTACTCCTCCTGCAATGAGGAGTAACGGTAGTTTGAATTAGGAGCTTTAATTCAAACTACCTACTCCGTGCCGCGTGTAGCCGTGGGCAGGGAGTTCGAACTACGGGGCATTTAAAAATGGCGGCGCCCGGGAACATGCAAATGAAGCCCAGGATATTTAAATCCCGGGCTTCATTTGCAACTCCGAATGCCTACATTAGCCACCCTAGTTCGAACTAGGGTGGCAGTGTAGACATACCCTCACTGACTTGACATCAGAACCTCGGCTGGTGGAATTCGCTGCCAGCTCTGTGGATTTCTATGGAGCTAAGCTGATTCATGCGAGCTGAGAATCTGGCCCTATTTTTTTCTAAGTCAGTTGCTTATTATTCAAACAGGCTGTCAAGGGTTGATAGCTAGTGGGATCCTCAGGGGCTTCAGACAGACAGCGAGCAATGGGAGCCAAGCAGTTTAGTCTAAGGCCGTATCCTCATTACCTCAGGAGTACTGACTGGCTTCATTTGGAAGTCAAGTTGATGAATAAATTAGGGCAAGAAAGGCTAGAAGGGAAACGATCAGTGATGTATCTTCCTCTCTCCCCAGCTGGAGGCTCGCTCAGTTGTTTTACCTGTGTTACAGAAATTCCAACTTTGACAGTCCTAGAAATGGATGTGCTTTCTCTGGCTGCACAAGAAATACAGCAAAGTACAAGCTGCTACATGTGACCCCACCAATGGTCTCATGTCTGAGCTGGAAGAACCATCTCTAGCACAGCTCAGTGTTCTTATCTCATCAGTCCACAGCCAGTGCTGAGAATGCCATAGAGACGGGGTGTGCAATAAAATAGTGGCAGTTCACCAGGGTTAGCCCCAAAGGGATGCTGCTGCTATATTTACCTGCATCTCCACAGCTACCAATGGAAGCAGCAGGAAGCATCATGGACCGGGACACCACTTCCTGCAGCTACCATTGGCCAAGAATGCTGATTCGTGGCCAATGGGAGCTGTGATCACCCGTACCTGCAGAGGCGCAGGTAAATTTAACACAGTGGGGGCCTGCTGTGATGTAGTGAGGGGCTGTCCAGTCTTGTGGCCCTGGGTTCACTCTGGTTTGGCAGTCACTGGTTGCTGTGTTGTGCTGTGTGTGACCCCTACTGCCCTATGCTGCTCTGCAGAGATTCTGTGTGTGTCTGTGTCCACTGTCCAGCAGGGGGGTGGTCCCTGAGGGCAGGCACGTAGGCCATGGCCTAGCCACTTCACACCAGGCCAGAGGAAGGAGTTTGAACAAAGGAAGGGGTGTAGCTACCTGGGGGCAGTGAGTGACTGGTGGCCGAGAGAGGGGGGAGTCTCAGCTGGGAAAACATGAAGAGAACAGACTAAGTCGAGTACTGGGGGGTTCAGGGGCCTGTGTACCCCTGCCCCCCAAGAGGTCTAAGGCTGTCTGCCCTGACTCCTATGTCCACATCGAGCCCGTGCTGTGCTATATCTCTGAGAAGCAATAAACCCTCCCTAATCTACTGGTTGGCGGAGTCACATCTTGCTGCAGACGGAGGTGCTGGGTCGGGGGGGGGGGTCCCCGATGTGCCGTCACACCTGCCAATGGCTAACCCTGGTGGACCAGATCTGGCCTGCAGGTTAGTATTTGCCCACCCCTGCCATGGTACATGTTGCGACCTGTCCACTGAAAACTGGACTGAAAGCCCACTAAGCAGTCTCCAGATGGCAAGCCAAGAGTTAAACTGACCCTATCTACTTCTCCAAACTGTTTGTGAGCAGCTAAAATGTGATCTGCTTTCCAAGGGGATTCTAGCATGCCAGCCATTGCTCATATAAGGGTCCTAGCTCCCAGCAGACCCAGGCATAGAACACAGAGAGTAAAACACAGCCTGCGAATTGCTCTCTCTTTCTGGGACTGCGTGCAGATGCCACCGTCCATCTCAAAAAAGATAGATTGGAACTGGAAACGTTTCAGAAGAAGGCAACAAAAATGATCAGGGATATGGAACAGCTTCCATATGACAAGACTGGGACTTTTCAGCTTGGGAAAGAGACAACTAAGGGTGGATATGATAGAGGTCTATACAATCAAAACTGGTGCAGAGAATGTAAATGAGGAAGCGTTATTTACTCCTTCTCATAACACAGCACTATGGGTCACCACACATAATTAACAGGCAGTGGGTTTAAAACCAACAAGAGGAAGTATTTCTTTACACAATGCATAGTCAATCTGTGGAACTCCTTGCCAGCGGATGTTGTGAAGGCCAAGACTGTAACAGATTTCAAAAAAGAACTAGATAAATTCATGAAGAACAGGTCCAACAATGGTGATTAGCCAGGATGGGCAGGAATGGTGTCCCTAGTCCCTGATTGCCAGAAGCTGGGAATAGGTAACAGGGGATGGATCACTTGAGGATTCCCTGTTCTTGTTCATTCCCTCTGGGGCACCTGGCATTGGCCACTGTCAGAAGACAGGATACTGGGCTAGATGGACATTTGATGATCCAGTAGGGCCATTCTTATGTTAAGAAACCTTTCACAGTGAAGGCCTGTCCACACCTACATATATATATATATATATATATATATATATATATATATATATCTACACTAGCTGGAGTTACCCAGCATTGCCCGGGAAACCGATGGAACAAAATGTAGAAAAACAGTGGTCCATTATCTTTTTTTGAATGGTAGAAAAGTTGCACTGATTTCTATAGGGATTAAAATATAGGTCGGCGTCATCCCCAGAGGAGGGGGGTGCAACCCCGGGTGGAGGGGAGGTTACACGCGGGAGGGGCGCCCCAGCTCGCGCCTAGGGCTGCAGGTGCCACAGGGGGCAGGGCGGGTGCCCGAGCTGTTGTGCACGTGGGGGTCAGGGCACTGCGTGCCGGCGTGGGCAGGGGGAAGAGGGTCGCTTATGTAACCTGACGGGTGGGAGGGGGCGAGTTCCGGATGGCGCTGGGGGCACAGGACCTAAAGTGGGCAGGGTGGCCCCTGCAGCGCAGCGTGATGGGTGACTTCTTGATTTTTACAGCTTGAGTTTGGGCCCGATCGGGTCCAAAAGTACCTTAAAACCTTCTCCTGGACGAAGGTTATCCCATGCAAAGTTTGGTTGCGGTAGCTCTTATAGTGTCCAAGTTATTAGCGCACAAACTTACAAACATTCTCCTTTATATATTAGATATATATATATGTCACACATACATACACACAGTATAGTTAAAGTAGTACAGCTCCCCTCCCCTAGTGTGAATTCAGTCGTATGGCTACAAAAGTGTTTACATGAGTATACCTTATTCTTGTTCAAGAAGGGATATAAACTATATAAGGCACCTTTATACTAGTACAACTTTGTCAACTTTAGAAATTACATTGATATAATTGTATCAGTAATAATCACATTCCAAATCAAAATAGTTCATAGATACATAGGCTCTAAGGCCGGAAGGGACCTCTGTGGTCCTCTAGTGAGACCTCCTGGATCACACAGGCCATAGGACTTCCGGAAAAAAAATCCAATTTTATTTTAAAAATTGCCTGTGATGGAGACTCCACCACAGCCCTTGGTAAATTGCTCTAACCGTTAATCACCCTCATTTGTAAAAACTGACACTGCTTCTAGTCTGAATTTGTCTAGCTTCAATGTCTAACCCCTGGATCTTGGATCCTAAATTGGTTAAAAACAAAACAAACAAAACAAAACAAAACAAAAGAAACCCTGTATGTAGGCCAGACTTGAGATTCAGGAGACCTACATTCTATTCCAGTTCTAGTAGATGATCTTGGACAATTCACTTAATTTCTCTGTGCCTCAGTTTCCCCACATAGAATACAGGGATAATAATGCTTGCTGCATTTGCAAAGTGCTTTGAAATCATGGTTGATGAGGTGCTAGGAGTTATTATTCTAACCAAAAGCAGCACATGCGCTTGTCTCCTTATGTGGGTCCATATGATGAACATCTTTACATACATGGCGTCGATAATAAGTAGTTGTTTTCTTGTTTATTTTATTGTTTACTTGGTTATCTGCTTCCAAAAATAACCAAGTAATGATTGTGTTTGAAGGGGAAAAGCTGTCTTTAAGTGATTCAGTTGCTAAAGGCCAGTGAGATTTTAGCAAACTCCAATTACCTCCTCCTCTTTTCTTCCAATTATTAAACTGACAAATGAAAGGACCATCGTGATCCTTTAGTCTGACCTCCTGCACATGGCAGGCCTCAGAAACTCACCCACCCACGCCTGGCTTGAGTTACTGACATTCTTGAATTGTGGTTTAAAACTTCACATTACAGAGAATGCATCATTTGTACTAGTTCAAAAAACTGCAGCTGACACTAGCCCAATGCTGTGGAGGAAGGCAACCCCCCCAACCCAAACACACACACAAGGGTCTCTGTCAAGCTGACACAGGAGAAAATTGCTTCCCAACCTCAAATATGTGGACCAGTGAGGCCCTGAACATGTGGGCAAGACCCACCAGGCAGATACCAGGGAAACAATGCTCTGTAGTACCTCAGAGCCCTCCCCATCTAGTGTCCCAACTTCAGCCTCTGAAGATATTTGCTGAGAGCAGTCACAGATCGGCTTCACATCCAGCGGACCCGACAGCTACTGTGGGTCCTGGGGCAAGGTCGGGAGGGGGCGGGGGCAGCTCCACACCCCGGAAGTGGTGGGGCCTTGAGCAGAAGGGATGGGGATGGGGCAGCACGCCCCTCCCCACAGCCCTTAGAGCTGCACGGAACGAGGTTACAGTGCTCGGAGGGCAATTCAAAAGGGGCCAGGGCTCCTGCCATCACCTCTGCCAGAGTAGCAATGGTGGTGGCTGGGCACTCCAGGCCCCCTAGAATCACTGGGGTCTGAGGCAATTGCTCCCTTTGGTGTTCCCCCATCAGCAGGCCGGTACACATCACTGTACGCAGTCTCATCATACCATCCCCTCCACAGACTTACACAAACTCAGTCTTTAGTTCTTCTACCTCAGCTGCTCCCCTGCCGGGTAGCCCTCCCAAGCTCTGTGCCCCAGTGTTATCAACTGTGAAATAAGTCTTTAGCTAGTTAATCTGGGTGAGGTGCTGACAGGGTCCCAGCACACTGGCACTGTCGCACCAATATCCTGGTACTTCAGCAAGGACAACTGTGCAGTCCTGCACTTGGGTTGGAAGAATCCCACGCACTGTCACAGGCTGAGGACCGACCTCCTCAGCAGCAGTTTGGCAGAAAAGGACCTGGGGATTACAGTGGATGAGAAGCTGGATATGAGTCAGCAGTGTGCCCTGGTAGCCAAGAAGGCTAATGGGATATCAGAGTGCATTAGGAGGAACATTTCCAGCAGATATAGAGAAGTGATTATTCCCCTTTATTCAACACTAGTGAGGCTGTCACATCTGGAGTATTGTGTCCAGTTCTGGGCCCCCCACTACGGAAAGGTTGTGGACACGTTGGAGAAAGTCCAGCAGAAGGCAACCAAAATGCTTAGGGGGCTGGAGCATATGACCTATGAGGAGAGGCTAAGGGCTTGTTTAGTCTGCAGAAGAGAAGAGTGAGGGGGGGGATCTGAAATCAGCCTTTAACTGACTGAAGGGAGGTTCCAAAGAGGATGGAGAGAGGCTGTTCTCAGTAGTGACGGATGGCAGAACAAGGAGCAATGGGCTCAAGTTGCAGTGGTGCAGGTCTAGGTCGGATATTAGGGAAAACGATTCCCTAGGAGGGTGGGGAAGCACTGGGATGGGCTCCCTAGGGAGGTGGTGGAACCTCCATCCCTGGAGGTTTTTAAGTCCCAGGTTCCCAAAGCCCTGGCTGGGATGATTGAGTTGGGGTTGGTCCTGCTTTGGGCAGGGGGCTGGATTCGATGACTCCCGAGGGCTCTTCCAACCCTGGGGTGCTCTGATTCCCCGGAGGGGATGCCCTGAGCTGCTACCGAGCTGCCAAGCTCTCCGGTTTACCGGCTCGTGCCCTTCAGCCAGAACTTGTTGAGACAGGGGGTCCCTTCCCGCCCTGTGGGGCCGCCGCGCATTAGCTGGCAGGGGCATTGTTGCAGAGCGGCGCTAGGATCCGCCTGGAGGAAAACACCCTGGGGTGGGGAGGGGGACTCACTCCAGGGGCCCGCTCTTGTCCCGCTCAAGTCCATGGGCGTTTTTGCCCTTGCAGGAGGATTTTGGGGGACGGGAGAAACTACAATTCCCAGAAGGCGCTGCGGGTTTGGGAGCCTTCCAGCCGAAGCCGCTTCCCCGCAAAGCTAACGGTGCAGAAGAAAGGCCGAGGGGGGAGAACTCCTCCCGCCACCCCGTTCCCACGGGCGCGGCCGCTCCGAATCCTGCCGGGCGCTGGCCGGGTCCCGCCGCTCCCCCTGTGCGCGCCCCCTCTGCTCCTGGTCTTTGTTCGGCTTCACCCTTCCTCCGGTAGCTCTCGCTGCGCTGGGCACAGACTTCCTCTCGGTCAGCAGCCGCCGCGATTGCAACACAAGTTGCAGCCAAGTCACAAACACTGTGGTCACACGGGCTCCCGGGGAGGAAAGCGCCTGCCGGCGTGAGCCGCTCAGGTAAGGCCTCTGCAGCGCACCGCTCGTGTGCGTCTCTCGCATCCGAGCCCGAAGGATCAGGCTCCCCGGGGGACCCCCCTTCCGCTCCCAGTTCAACCACCCCCATAGCCGTGGGGCGGCCGAGTTGTAACAGGCGGCAGAATCGGGCCTCTCGGGACCCGGGTAACTAGAAAATAGCAATCGGGATTTGTTGTTTGCATCCGGCCGGAATAAGGAGCCAACGGGCTTGTATTGGCCAAAACTAACAGGCAGCTAAAATGTTTTCCTAGGCGAACCCATCTTTGATCTTCCAGTCTGGCCTCCTGCCTGACACAGGCCGGAGAATTTCACCTAGTGATGCCTGAAGCCAGTCCAAACGTGAGTGACCGGGCACGTCTCTTAGCCAGACATACAGTCTTGAGTGGAAGAATCCCCGAGATGGAGAGATTAGCGCTGCTAATCGCGTCCCATGTTAATTACCCTCGCTGGTAAAAATACGCTGTGGTACTTCAGTGACACTATTTCCAGCCATGGGATCTTGTTGTGTCTTTGTCTGCTAGATTAAAATACCTCAGGAGGGAATTTTGGGCTAGGATCATATCACGCCTGTTGCTGGCCCACATAGAAATGGATCTTTAAAAAAATACACATGCCAGAATCAAAGCAGGCTTGGTTGTTTTTTCTTTGTTTTTCAATTAAAGCATTCCAGGTCATTTTCTCCATTATTGTCCTGTGCAACACCATATTCCATTCCATTCACACAGCCGGGCTACTCCAGCAGGGACAAACGATGCATCTCGTTAATGTCTCATTTTGCAGTTCATACCACTGAATCCAAAAGAGTTCTCATGGGCAGTTTTCTGTCTGTTTATCCTGTCGGTGACCCATGTGACTGTAGGTATCTGAGCACTGTACATTGGCAGCAATTCCACCCAACTAGTCATGCAATATGTGCCCCTCTCGGCTGCACTTTGACTGCTCTATCCAAATGTTTACACATCTCCCATTTCCAACTTTCAAAATCACGCTTGCAGTAGTTATTTCCTACTACCTGCTCCCTTAGCCCCTCCACAACAGAATCCCCCCAGCGTCTTGTCCCTTCAGCAACAGCATTCCCGATGTCCTATTCCTGGGGCAACAGCATCCCTCAGCAGCCTGTAACCTCGGCAACAGAGTCCTCAACTTCCTGTCCCTTTGGCCACAGCATCCTCCAGTAACCCTTGCCTTTCTCATGTCTGCCTTCATGCTTTCCACCCTGTTGCAATTCTGGGAAATGATTTCCTATGAGTATGTGGCCCTGTGAGTCAATAGTCCAATGGACAGGGCAGAAGACTTAGATTCCACCACTGCCAAATTGACACCTTGGCAAGTCACCTAACCATTCTGTGCCTCAGTTTCCCCAGCTGTAATATGGAGGTAATGATGCTGCCCTGCCTTTACACAGTACTGTGAGATCTGCCAATCTATTAATGCCAACTATTAATACTAAAAATGCCAACTATTAATACAACAAATGCTGCTGATTTTAATTTTATCCTCATTTTTTGAAAAAGTTCACCTCTCTGTGCCTTTGTTTTCTTAGCTGAATCATGGGACAACTCATAATCATTTCTGAGAGACTTAATTCAGTAATTAACATCTGTAAATTGTCTTGAGAGCCTCAGATAATAAAAAAGACTCCTTAAAAAGGAAAAATATTATTCTCACTGTGACCCCCCCCCCCCACTTCTCCTCAGGGTACGTCTAGACTGCAAGCTTCTTTCGAAAGAAGCTTTTTCGGAAGAACTCTTTTGAAAAAGCTTCTTTTGAAAGACAGCTTCCACACCTCAAAACCGGATCGAAAAAGCGATCTGCTTTTTCAAAAGAGAGCATCCAGACCACATGGACACTCTCTCGAAAGAAAGCCCTGATTGCTATTCACAGAATAGCCACCAGGGCACCTGTGCTTTTTTCAATTGCCTCTTCTTTCGAAAAATGTCCCTGTACTGCGTCCACACACAGCAGAGCTCTATCGAAAAAGGCATTCTTCCTCATAATTGGAGGTTTACCAATGTCAAAAAAACCCCTGCGTTCTTTTGATTTAATTTCAAAAGAACGCAATTGCAGTGTGGACGCAGGTGAAGTCTTTTCGAAAAAACAATGTAATCTAGACATACCCTCAGTGCTTCCTCTGCAGAGATAGGAATCTGTTACAGCCACACCTCTGGAGCCTTTGCTCTTTAATGGAAACTATAGCGGCTCAGACTTTTAGCTCTGGAGGTCCCTGGTTCAATTCCTGGTGTGACAGCCAACAGGCCAACCGATCCCTTTAGCACAAGCAATGTTGTCAATAGCATATGGAATAACATCTTGCCTTTCTTTTTGCTTTAATCCAGCATACTAAACTCCCAGGACTGCCTAAATTATCCTGAAGGATACACTGGGAACAGGAGCCCCACAGCAGGAACCAGAAAATGGAGTTCTGAATGTTAAGAGAAGATCTCTGCTGTTGAGATGAAAGAAAACTCCAGGAGTAAAATGCAGCCCCAAGAAGAAGCAGAACCATCCAATTAGCCCCACGACTCTTCTCACCATCGTGTCTGCCCTGCCCTGTGTTGTCAGCCTCTCCTCCTGGTCAGCAGAGCAACATGCCCTCATCAGCTGCCCTTTGACTCTTGCCTCCTTGGTGACTTTTCTGTAACTGCCCCTTGCCAAACCTTCCAGCTATCCCTGCTCATCCCCTCCACCGTCACCCTAGCAGCCGCTTGGCCTGCCAGCCACAGAAGAATCTCCTCCACGTGCTGAGTGGCACCACCATGAAAGACCCTGCAAAGCGCGCAGCCCAGAAGACACATACTTGCCCAGATTGCGGGAAATCCTTCAGCAAGAAGGGGAACCTAAAGAGACACCAGCGGATCCATACCGCAGAGGAGCTCTACCCATGTGGTGAGTGCGGGAGGCGCTTCACCACGAGGGGACACCTGACCACCCACCAGAGCATCCATACGGGAGAGAGGCCGTTCCAGTGTGACGAGTGTGGACGGTGCTTCCGGCTGGAGATATGCTTGGCTGCCCACCAGAAGACACACACTAAAGGTGGGCCGTATATCTGCGCCCACTGTGGGAAGAGCCTGAGCACACGCATCTACTTCAGCATCCACATGAGAACCCACAAGGAAAAGCGGCCATATGCCTGCACCGACTGCGGGAAGAGCTTTGTGAAGAAGGGGACGCTGACGGCACACAAGGAGATACACAAACGGGAAAAGCCTTTCAAATGCCCCGACTGCAGCCGGTGCTTTGGTCAGAGTGCAACCCTTGTGGCTCACCAGAAAATCCATCTTCGTGGCGGGCCATTCATATGCACCGAGTGTGGGAAAAGCTTGAGCACCAAGAGGTATTTTAATGTCCACCAGAGGAACCACGCAAAGCAGAGGCTGCAGGAGGCCACTGGACACGTCAACAGCATGCCTCTCCGGGTCATCCAGATTAAAGAGGAACCGGACGTGGCCTTCAAACAGGAGGATAGTTTTAATCTGGGGAAGAACATTGCAATGCCAGGAGCTCATTCAGAAGATGGGCCCCAGGAAAGTTCTGACTGTGGAACTCAATCCAGCCCAAAGATGCCTCTTAGCACTCCGTGGGGAATCCAAACCAAGGAGGAGCCAGAAACATACCCCGAACACGAGGGAAACATCATTGCAGTAGCACACCAGAACTCTTACATCAAGGAAGAGCCACAGGCCAGCCCCAACTATGGCAGCCAATTCAACCCAAAGATGCCTCTCTTGCCTGCGTGGGGAATCCAGGCCACAAAAGAAGCCGAGGTGGACAGCGAACACAAGGAGGATATTGTGAAAACCCGCATCAAGGAAGAACCGCAGGACAGCACCGACTATGAAAGCAGCTTTAGTCAAAAGATCTCTCTTGGCACCATCCAGAGGATCCAGATTAAAGAGGGAACCGGAGCCGATGGAGAATATGGGGAAAGCTACAGCCCAAAGAAAAAACGTAGACGACGCCAGAGAACCAGCGAAGAGGGGACTCCTGGTGCACGTCCGGACAGACAGGCAAACACAAAATGCAAGAAAAGTACCTTGACGAAGGACAGTCCCAAAGCAGAGAGGATATTTCCGTGTCCCGAGTGCGGGAAAAGCTTCAATCAGAAGTCGAATCTTACTAGGCACCGGAAGATCCACACCAGTGAGGGGCCTTATAAGTGCAACGAATGTGGGGAGAGCTTCCGGATGAACAGAAAGCTCATCAGACATCAGAGGGTCCATGTGAGCGAGCCCTTTAAATGCACCGAGTGCGGGAAAAGCTTCACCCAGCGGTCAAACCTCGTGAGGCACCAGCGGATTCACACCCGGGAGGAGCCGTACAAATGTCCCGAATGCGAGAAGACCTTCAATCAGAAAGCCAACCTCTTCAGGCACCAGACGATTCACATCAGGATGGGGCCGTGCAAGTGCACCAAGTGCGGGAAATGCTTCACGCAGAAGAAGAACCTTATCAGACACCAGACGCTGCACTCCAGGGGCGGGGCTTATAAATGCATGGTGTGTGGGAAACGGTACAGGCTGAAGAAGTATCTGAGGAGGCACCAGAAAATCCACATGAGAGAGGGGCCTACCGGGCGTGCAAAGCGGGGGGAAAAGCTGGGGGTGGTGGCGAGCGTTAGCAATCACCACCAGACCCACCCAGAACAAAAAGCACTCCCAGCTGTGAAAAGCGAGGAGAGTTTAACTGCTGAAGGCAACCTCTAGCTGCAAAGCCCCCAAAGCAAGGTGATGAGCTTGGACCAAACTCTGCAGTCCTTAGTGGAGCAAAACTCTTGCTGTCAACCAGGGGTGGGGAACCTAAGGCCTGGGGGCTGGATGTGGCCCCCAGCTCACCTGGATCTGGCTCCTGAGGATTGGGGCTTCCCCCTAGCATTGGGGAGCCCACACTGATGCTTCAGCCTCCCTACCTTTCCCTGTGTGGCTGGAGCGTACAAAATCTACTAGCCCGGGCCCCACAAGACTCTGGTGTGTGAGGGGGATGTGGGGAGTGTCTTTCTCATTCTCAGGCAGGGGCCACATCAGTGAGGGGTTGGTTGTTTGGGTTTTTTTGCTTCTCACTTGTGTGCAGTCCCCGACTGATTTTTCTGTGGGTCAGCAGCCTCGACCTATAAAAGGTTCCCCACTCCTGCTGTAAATGGAGGGAGGCAACGTGGCTGGGATTCAGGAGACCTGCTTCTACTTCCTGGCTTTGTCACTGGTTTTCTGGGTGGCCTTGGGCTAATCAATTTCCCACCCTATACCTCAGTTTACCCCTCTGTAAAATGGGGTTAATGATACTGGCCGCATTGGTAGGTATTACTAGTATTAACCAGAGATTGCTCCATTGAAGAATGCAGAGCTTAGCCCAGTCTGCCCCAGCCTTTGTGCAGGCTGCACGTATCCAGGACCAAAGCATTGATTTCCATTATACTGTTTTGCTTCTGGAAAAGAAATGGGGACTCTATCTGCCGAGCCTGGCTCTGAGAAATGGGGCTTGCTCACGCTGTTCTAACACAGACTTTGACAGAGGGGGTCAGCTTGGGGGTTGAGGCTCGGGATGAAAAGCAGCAGACATACAGGTCAGCGTTTCCAAACTGGGGAGGCCTGAGATTTGGCCGAGAAAGGTGTCTCAGGCTGGGCACCTCATATAGAGATACTCAAACTCAGTGGCCAGTTTTGGAAACTTGTTTGTCAGTGAGCAAATGCTGCTCTCCCAGTATATCTACACTGCAGTTGGATGGGTACTTTCTGGCTTGGGTCGATGTACACATGCCAGTTTTGAAAGAAGAGGAATCCCCTGCCATCCAGCACCATCTAGGAGACCAGATAGTGACTCCATGAAACACACAGTTCTCTTAGCACTGCCCTAGTTCAGCACCAACCGGGTCCTTCCTCGTTCAAAGACAAGGACTGGCTGGAAGTTACCACCAGATCAGGGACAGGTCACAAGGGGGTGAGAGAAGAGTCACAGGAGTTTATGACACATGAACCACATCATGTAGGGAGAGATGAAGGGCTTGTCTACACGTGAACTGCTAGAGGCACCGCTGTAGCGCTTCCATATAGATGCTACCAATGGAACTGTGTCTCCCATCAGCATAAGTGATCCACCTCTCTGAGAGAGGATAGCTAGGTCAATGGAAGGTAGCGCTGTCTGCACAGGGGCTTCTGGGGGTAAAACCACATTGCTTGGGGGGGGGAATGTTCACACCCCTGAATGATGTAGCTCAGTTGACCTGTTTTTTCAGTGTAGACATGGGCTGAGTTGCTAAAACCAGCAGGGTAGCCACAAGAGTGCAGATCTCAGAGTTGCGCTCTGGTGGCTAGCCCATGCCACCGACCATGCCCTAAAAGTAGTTAAATCAGAGCTAACACACGTACTCCTGTCCAAGCCGGACATTACACCTTTGCTGCAGGGGAGACGTGCTTTCGGCTCTATCCATGCTCACCTGTTGCCTGGGTGTAAGCCAGAGCAGCAGTCTTCCTCTTGCTAGGTCTGTGACTAGAGGAAAGAGAAGATGCTACGGAAACATCAATAGCTTCATCAGACTGGTGCTCCTTTGTACTGCTTGTTCTTTCTCCTTAATTTGACTGTGAAAGTCATGTTGGGATTTTGAATGTTCTGGGCATTATTTAGGGATTCAAGAAAGAAGCAGTCAAAATGCCTGGGACAGGCAGCAGTCCTTGTGAACTGGAGCCTCTATGGACAAGAAGAGCGGAAACCCTTTCTTCTTTAGTTAGGTCTGGTTTTGTGCGCTGCAACATGGCTTGGGGGCAAGGAGCCAAGTTCACTGCTCTTTCTTACTCTCTATTACTTGGTTAAACACCTGTCAGGGATGGTCAAGATAATACTTAGTCCCGCCATGAGTGCGGGGGACTGGACTAGATGACCTTTCAAAGTCCCTTCCAGTCCTATGATTCTGTAATGGTGGGTGTATTCCTCAGACTGTGGGATCTTTTAATGCAATGGGTTAGCTGTCAGGGGGCATCCTTAGGGCTTGAAGAACCTTGGCAGACCAGAGATCTGGAGGGAGCCTGAGACCACCACAGCCAGACGCTGCGCTCAATCACCTGGGGTGTTCTCAGCAACATTGCTTACGTGGCTCATGGGAACACGGTGGCTGAGGGGCATGTGCTAAGGATCACTGCGTAGCGGGACACGTGTAGGAGTGGAATAAGTCATGGTCCATTATGAGGCATTAGTTCTACACCTTGATTTTGTAGATGAAAAGGAAGCATTTCCTCCATCTCATTCCCCCCAGAGAGGGTGCATACAGTGGGCTTTGATGTACCCCCATGGCATAGGTGTTGCAGATGGCACCTCGCAGGGACGGATGAGCCCAAGGGTGGGGGGGAGACCCATGCCTGGGCAGGAAGGCAGGCAGCTGTACAGGGAAGGGCAATTCTAATCTCTGTCTCCATAGGAACCACACGGTTGGAGGTGGCCTTAGGAGATCAGCTGAGTCAGTCCATCTCCTGGATGGTCGAGCCGACGTAGTGCGCTGTGCACAGCAGTTCTCAGTCTCTTGGGACTTGATCCATGCCAGGAGGACGGTTAGCCTCGAGGAGCATGGAGACTGCATTGCACGAGAAGAACATGGTGCAATGTGGGCAGTGAATCTAGAACAATGTGCCAGGCCTCCCACAGTGGGGAATATACCAGAGCTCCTGTGAGAGCCAAGTGTAACCAAGAGAATTATTTATCCTCCCCCTTCTTTGGATGTAATCGTTTTCTTCTCATTAGACTAGTTTTGTGGCCTAGAGATTTACCCCAAAGGAAGCAGCTGTGCCTGAGGGTTTCATTTTGTGTGTCAATACTTCCTTTCATAAAATTCCTAGAATCATAAGCTGCCCTCAGTCCAGCAACTGCACTTTCCCTGGCGTCCCTAGGCATTGTGCCATGGACCGAGGGCAGCAGCTGGACCTCAGCTTGTGAGGGATACGAGTACTGATAGATTTTAGCCATCTCCTCAATAAAGTAAGTAAGCCAAACCAAACCAAAAGCAGGCCTGCGTTTTGCTTTGCCCCGCTGGTCCCTGATGGCAGCGTGGACTGCCCCAGCTCAACAGCACTGTGGGTAATGAATAGTTGAGTGAAATAGATTTCCGGTGTCAATGATCGGTTGCTCTCTGTTGTTCTTCGTGCATACTGCAATGCGTTTGTGACAGTCAGTGTTATATAACAGTGTTTCTCAACCTTTTTTTAATAAAGTCCCCCTTTAATAAAAAATACACAAGTACCCCCAGTACCTACAGTTTTTATGCACACAATTTTTTTCTACCATTGTAACACATTTATTTAAACAACTTAATCGTAGCCAGGCGGCCGATGACATTTTTGGGTGTAAAAAGTACAAAAATAAAAAAGTGCTGTAAAACTTGAAATGAAGTCAGTTTTCTCCAAATTTCAGTTGTCTTGACATATCCCCCCCCCCCCCGACTTCTCTCTACTACCTCTAAGGGTACTTGTACCACTGGTTGAGAAACACTGATATAAGACATACCCATTGCAGAGCTATAGATTGAGGGGGGTTCTGCGCTATAAAAGAAGTATTACGCAGCTCAGCAAGTGCTGTCAGTTGACCGAGCTGACATTTTAACAGCCCAGCTCCGCAGCCAGTGGGTGGGACACAACTTGACAGAGAACATGGTGGGATAATGGGGTGCTGCTCCTGTGGCCTAATGAATGGCTAATGTATTGGGCTGGGACTCTGCTGGCATAGGTGCTGCTCCCACCTCTGCTACTGCTGCGCGTGGAGGACTTGGGCAAGTTGAGTCAGTGCTCTGTGCCTCAGTTTCCCCTTCTGTAAAATGGGGCTAAAAGTACGGCACACCTTGTGATCTGCTAATGAGAAGTGCTGTATCAAAGCAGAGCTAAATATTGTTATTGTGGCTTCCCCAGGGCCTCATGGAGGCCTGACATATCATGGAGACAACTGTGCTCCCCAGAGAGGGTGTCGAATTCTGGGCTGGTGCTTGCTGTGGTGTTGCACTGATCTGGCCCCTTGGACATCTGAGTCAGGAAGACAGCCCATCAGGCATGCTCACAGAGCACCCTCGGTAGCGGACACACTGCCAATGAGAGTACAGAACCGGGAAGTCAGGGAAGCTGGCAGTTTCATTGCCTGGATACCTCCCAGATCGGCAGAAGTGGGTGATCCCACTCTGTGCCCTCTTCCGGGCCCTACCTGAAGGGTTCATTTCCTGGACCCTGCATCAAGTCGGCATCTGAGCCCCTCACTGCAGTGACATAAGGCAGATGGTCCGTGCACCGAGAGCTTGCCCTATGGTGTTCTGAGCTGCCCTGGAGCTGCGTGGGTGGCTGGCCCTTGGGGTGGTTTGGCTGGTTTGTGGGGGAAAGGCACCACCCCACCACAAACATGCCAAAAGCCACATCCCCTTTTAGCAAAATAGCCTTCATTCTGCAGTCAAACCAGCTGAACAAAATCCAGCTCCTAACCCCTCCTCCACAGCACTGAAGCCAGAGAAAGGCAAAGTCACAGAGCAGCACCTTCAAAGAGGCTGTGGGTCGGTTTCCAGCATGCGAGGGGGGCTGGTGCTGATCTCTGGATCAGGGGCTCTACAGCTGAGTAAAATGGGGATGAGGAGGAGGAGAAGCAAGCCAGCTGACTTGAAAAGAAACCTTTAACATCCCCTGCCATGTTTGGTCACATTAAATCACGGCTGTGATGCCTTATTGTCAGCTGCACTGCACACGCGTGATGCCCCTCCCTCCGCCTCTGTTTCTGTTGGTGTGAGGCTGTTTGGCCCTTGAATCAGATTGTTTCATACCAATGGATGTAGGGGTCGGATATGAGCTTAAAAGCAGGCTCCCTTTGAGCACCAGCTCCCGCTGTGCCCCTGCATGTAAATATGTTTTAACATAAGAATGGCCATAATGGGTCAGACCAAAGGTACATCTACCCCAGTATCCTGTCTGCAGACAATGGCCAGTACCAGATGCCCCAGAGAGAGGGAACACAATAGGTAATCCTCATGTGATCCCTCCCCTGTCATCCACTTCCAGAGAAACAGAGGCTAGGGACACCATTCCTACCCATCCTGGCTAATAGCCATTGATGGACTTAATGTCCATGAATCTATCTAGCTCTTTTTTGAACCCTGTTAAAGTTCTAGCTTTCACCACATCCTCTGGCAAGGAGTTCCACAGGTTGACTGTGCGCTGCGTGAAGAAAAACTTCATTTTGTTTGTTTTAAACCTGCTGCCTATTAATTTCATTTGATGGCCCCTAGTTCTTATATTGTAGGAATAAGTAAATAACTTTTCCTTGTTCACTTTTTCCACACCAGTCATGATTTTATAGACCTTTGTCATATCCCCCTTAGTCTCCTCTTTTCTAAGATGAAAAGTCCAAGTCTTTTTAATTTTTCTTCATATGGGACCCGTGCCAAACCTCTAATCATTTTTGTTCCCCTTTTCTGAACCTTTTCCAATGCCAATGTATCTTTTTTGAGATGAGGCGATCACATCTGTACACAGTATTCAAGATGTGGGCATACCATGGTTTTATACAGAGGTAATAAGATATTTTCTGTCTTATTCTCTATCCCTTTTTTAACATCCCTATGTGCCTCGTGAAAGGCAGCTGACCATGGCAGCAACGTTGCCAGAGGGCAGATGGAGGAGAGATGAGGTTTTATGTCCAGTCCCTTTCATTTCTATGGGAAGCCTACGTGTTTCACATGCACTAGACGCCAAGCAGTGCTATGATATGCTCACCTCCCTGCTGGGAGGCTGGTACGTGGCATGCTACATGAGTGGGGAAATTCAGGCCAAGGACACCGGAGCAAACATCTGCTCTGACAAAAGTACCCTGGGATGCTTACTGCCTCCACAGGGCACTGGTGGTTCCATAAGGTCCAAGCCAAAGGAGACAGACCCAGTAGACCACATGGAACTCAACTCCTGAAGTTCAGAATTGATTCGACCACGACCTGGCCTGGCTTCCAACCTGCTGTGTCCTGGGGAGGGATAGCTTGAACCCAGTGCCAGCCTGAACCTGCCACAGCAGGGGTGCTCCTACCCTAGCCCTTTCCCAGCTCCAACCCAGCCCCCGCTTGAACCTGCCAGAGCCAAGGGAGCGGCACCTCTCCTGCAACCCCAGGGTGGTCACAGTGGGGAGAGGCACCTCTCCCCACAGCCCAGTTGCTGCTGCAAGGAGAGAGAGCTGGGGCGGGGAGGGAGTCCTCTCTCCTCTCAGTATCCGCGGAGCAGCCTCCTTCACCCCAAACCTCGCAACCCAGCCCCACCCTGGAGCCTGCACCCCCAGGCAGAGCCCTTGCACCTCAGCCTTTTGCCCCTCACACGCACGCACACATGCACACACACTCAGAGCCCCTTGTCCCCACCCCTGCCACATGAGTTCATCACAGTTTGCCTCACGGTAAGGCCAGCCCTGAGGTTAAAGGCACATTGATCTCCCCTCATGCAGCAAGCTAGATGGCTTTCCTGGGTTTGTTTCTGGACAGCCGTCATCTCAGGACATGGCAATCCTTTGGAGGAAGGACTACATTTCCCAGAGGGCATTGCACACTGCAATTTCTTATTCCCCATCTCCTGGCCCTCTTGCCAGCCAGCTTTTATTTCTCTGGCTTCTGTTTCACTCCCTCCCCTAGAGCTTTAATTATACTACTGACACAGCTTTCCTTTGAGTCCACAATTAGGGCCAGAGGAGATATGGGGATGGAAGTTGGAGCCACAGGTCTGGATTTCGTTATCTGTCCAGTGACCGCTGAGTAACCAAGCCTTCTGGTTAATGCTAAGGGGAAGAGAAAAATGCTTGCAGGGGCATTTGCTTGAGTAAGACATTTTCTTTTCAGCTTCCTGTGTGTTTGTTGCCTCTGGCTAACACAGACACTGGAGGGAGAACATGGAAAGCATCTTCTGTCACGAACATCGCTTTTGCGTTTTAAGTTAAACAGCACTGATCTCGTTCCCCATCTACCGGGATTTTCTTTCATGCTGACATCTCTGTAAGAAAGTCACCAGTGTGCATGGTTAAAGCATCTCTCGAAATTCCTCAGTGATCTATAGCTTGGGAAGAACTTGGCATCTAAAAATTGTACTGACCTGACAACAGCACGTTCATTGCACTGCTTTGCAAACAGCAGAGAACACAACACTAAATACAATGTATTCCAGATGAACCCTGACAGAGCTGGCCCATGCTAATACAAGCTGCTTCTATGCATTAGTTAGTGTATTATTGGACATGCCTAGGCTATTAATCCTGGTGGCAAATGTCTCAATAACTTCTGTTACCGGGGGAAGGAGTGAAGTTGAGTCTTTCAGGGTTCAGCTAGGAATGTAAAATCCTGTTTAAAACATTAGCCAGTTAACTGTGATCTTGTGGCAGGAGGCTGCTTCAGCCTTGACAGGCCTGACGCATCGTGCCAGAGGTGGGAGCTGCTCTGGCCAGGCCGAGCCGCCAGTTAACTCTTTACATGCCTAGTTTCAGCATGTCCCTACATGTGGGACTCCCAGAAGACATGGGTGACCAGATGTAAGTGTAAACTCCAAGCATATTTAACTCTAAAGCGGCACTTTGGAAGGGCTTTGCCATTAGTCTTCAGCTCACTTTTATGTCTCCTGTATTAGCTCATAAATGACAAATCATCTAGGCTGCCTTCCTGCATCACTCGTGAGAGACGGGACAGGCTTTCTTGCCGTGCTGGCACCTCCTAGTGGCCCATCTAGGGATTACTGGTAGCTACTCCAGGGTCTGACACCCTGTCCTGGTGATCCTCAGCCCTACAGCCCACTCACTCCTTTCCTCTGCGTGGGGCTCTAATCCAGGGAGCCTCAACCCAAGAGCTCAGGGCTTTTTTCTCCCAGGCCTCGCTGCTTCTTCCCTGGACTGTTCCTACACTGCCTATTCCAGGCTTCTGCTCTCCAGGAACAGAGTGTGCAACTCTCTGTTGCCAACTCTCTGGCTTTCAAGATGCCCAGCTTAATTCTGCCCCAGCTTCATCCCCAGTTAAGCCCCATTGTGCCCTACTTCCCCAAGTGCTATCTATGGCTAATTGTCCTCTTTTGCCTATAACAAACACTCCAGGACCAGTGTGAGGTGAACACCCCAGTACAACATGCCATGGAATTTCACCCCCTGGCCCCTGGATCTAGCCCAATTCTTTGTGATTGAACTAGATTGTATCTTCTAGGAAACCATCCATCTAATCTGGATTTATAGATTCCAGGTCAGGGTAGCATCACTGCAGCCCTCGGTCCAATGGTTAAATATCTTCTCTGAGAAAAAAAAAAATATATATATATATATATATATATATATATCCATCCAGTTGGTTAAAGCACTGGAGTAAAACATATTACAAAAATCGCTCCTGCAATGAAGTCCAGACTTTAGGGTTTTGGAGACTATAAAAAAGGAAGCACATTGGGGAAGCGACCTTGAACAGTTATTTGTATTACCATAGCACCAAGGAACCCCAGGCCTGTCAAGTGGTTTTACAAAACACAGAACCAAAAGACAGTCTCTGCCTCACAAGGTTTGCAATCTATGTGCAACAATGTTTTGCACTTACAGGCCCCTTTATGGGCGGGCTTTTAACTTTAATTCATTAATCTCTTCAACAGGCAGGGAATTATGTCTGTTTCCCATACGGATCATAAATTGAGCCACAGAGAGGCTCAATACAAAACACATCCATAGTCAAACAGCCAGTCAGCATGGCAGGATTGGAACTGCAATATTGATTCATCTATTCTAGTTCCTTCCTCTAGCCAACCAACAACCAAATATGCTCTACCTTGCGTAGTGTTTATGTCCAACATCTGAAGACACGATGGCTGCATAACTCACTCCCTGAGAATTTATCTGCAGACAGCTTTTGTCCTGTCCTTAACTTTTCTTTCTTCATATTTGTTTTTAGTGAAGATATTTAGACGCCTCCATTTTTCTAAGAGGATGGTGCCTTTTTTTTTTTTTTTGGAAAATCCCAGACAATATCTAGAGCACCAGTATTGCAGGGGAGGAATAAATGAATGGCATGCCCCACCACCACTGCTTCCAGAGTGTGAGATTCTCCATGCTGCTGTTTACATGCCAGCCACACAAATACCACTTTGGTTCTCATGCAATGGTATCAGTGCTACCATTGCCTGAACGGTATAGGTCTAACTGGCCAGACGTTACATTTTCAATGGGTCTCACTCTTCCCCATGCAGACTTTCACTTGTAAATCTCTCAGACACATTTTTCCCTTCTGACATTTGTAGTGTGTTTTGAGTGTGTTGGGAAAGCAACTGATCAGTAGCCCTGAGGGGTGAGGGAGAGAAGAGAGAGAGAGAGAGGTAGATTCCTGCCCACTGAGAACGTGATTCAGATCACCCAGGCCCTGATCAGGCCTCACAATAAACATCAGATGGTGACTGTGTTTAATCTTGTCAACCCAGAGCAAGAGAGAGAGACCACTGGTGCCAACGGCCAAAGGGTTCACTGTGCTTTATAAACAACATCTGCCCTGGACCTGATAAACTCAGTACATGTAATAGCCCACTTTCATGGTATTGATCCATAAAGGGTAGTGTGTGAGGTCACTCCTAAAAGCTTGTATCTTACTGATACTCAGAAGCCTTGCGGGATGTGTGGAGGGTGAGTATTTAAGGAATAAGGTAACTATGTTGAAAAGTATGCCCTTATGGTCTTGGCGTGCAAGTGGGTCTCGAGGCAACTGTAGGTCTTGGTGATGGCCCATGAACCCTGGAGGGAACTGTCATCCTTCTCTGACTAACCAGTTCCATCAAGTATTGCTCCATCGGCAATCAACCCAAAAAAGCAAGTGGAAGACCATCAAAGACAAACTATGCATCTGACTAAGTGGGTCTTTGCCCACGAAAGCTTATGCTCCAATACATCTGTTAGTTTATAAAGTGCCACAGGACTTCTCGTTTTTTATGCATATGGAAACCATTTGGCAGTGAAACAGGACAGGGCAATGAAGGGTCCCTCGGCTGTGAATAAAGACAAGAGGCTGACTTAGTACATCACAGGGCAGAGGAAGACTCTCTGGAGCCATTCACTGAGGAGGTAACTTGGCGTGTGGTGGTGCGTCATGCAAGACTAGGCCCTACTTCTTTGAGGGCAGCTAACACTACACGAGGCTTTGGGTGAGGATCTACTTTATTAGGTAGGCAAAGGGACTAATCATCAGTGCAGGCCCAAGTCCGCATCTGATGGTTTCGTTTTGCATATTACCATTTGTGTCCATTTCTCACACTTTTTTCTGTTTGAATCTCTGTTCTTCCTTCACTAAGGCTCGGTCTACATTACAGCTTTTTCTGATTTTTTTTTTTTTTTGGAAGAGACTTTTCTGAAATTTGGCCCATCTACACTGGGCCAAATTTTGGAAAAAACCCTCTTTTGGAAGATCCCTTCTTCCTCATGCAATGAGGAACACAGGGCTTCCGAAAGAGCAAGTTTGAAGAAAAAAAAAGGGGGGGGGGAAGAGAAGAAGAGCAAATGCGTTCCCCGGACGTGGCGGAGTTTTTCCAGGATACCTCCCAGAAAACACCTGCAGGTGTAGATGTACCCTTAGTTCCCTTGTGTTTTAGGATAATGCAAGTGTTGTGTGTGACATGGGCAGGGTGGTCTATTGTAAAATAGGCAACAGAGAATCTGGGATTTCTGGGGGTAGCGAGTGGCTGGATGCCCCGGGGGAGACGTTGAAGGGACTCAGAGATAGGGGTGCAAGGCAGGGCAGGAAAAGAGAGCTGGAGTGGCTACCGGTTGTTTCAGGGAGCTAACACCCAGCTGGGATAGGCAAAACTCCCTCCCACTTTGGGCAGGTGGCAACAAGGCAACTCACAAACCTGCGGCACCCTGAAAAGCACCACAGCCTCTCATACTAAAATCTGATGTGTGACAATTTAAGGTGGGATTTTCAACAGTGGGATTTTCACTCTGCTCCGAGGAAAGTCAGCAGGAGTTCTCCCATCGGCTTCACGGGGTGCCCAGTAAGGCCAATGCTCAGGGCTTTTGAAAATCTGTGTCGTGGTCATGCCAGGCACCAAGCTTTGAACTAACAGGCCAGGATTTCCTCTTTTGTACAGCACATGCCTGTAGCACGAACGACAAGAAGCACCTTAAGGAACAAAATAGGAACCACCCGAGAAAGGATCAGGCCATAAATTAAAAAGAGCAGAGATAATGCTTCCAAGGGTTTGGCTGAACAAATCAACAGCACCTTCCCCTGGGCTCAGGATAACCGCGAATAAAGGAAACACAGCAAGTCAGGGAAGGAGTGATAGGAAACAGGCCTTTGATGCCAAACTTAGCGACAAGGATTGGAATAAGTCTGGATCTGTTGTGAGAAAAGTTAGAATCATAGAATTATAAACGATCAGGGTTGGAAAAGAGCTCAGGCGGTTACCTAGTCCTACCCCCTGGGAAAATCATCCCAGCCAGGGCTTTGTCAAGCCTGGCCTTAAAAAGCTCTAGGGATGGAGATTCCAGCACCTCCCTGAGGAACCTATTCCAGTGCTTCACCACCCTCCTAGCAGAGGTGCCATTTCAGATTTTGGCAGTGATGGTGGTGGTGGTGGGGGGGGGGGGTTACCTACACATGCCATGATGGGGGACGGGGAAGAGAGTAAGAACATGAGGGGAACAGACTGAGGACAGACGCTTCAGCAGTGTTACTGAACATGCTCATACAAGCTAAGCACCAAATGGGAGCGGGGAAGCAACCCCATCCGCCCTTCCCCCTACACACATCAACCCCTCCACCCTCTCCCCACACATACATACCATCTCTATCCTGGGGCTACCAACCCCATCTGCCCTCTCTCTCTCTCACACATCATCTCTATCCAGGGGCTACTGAGGCACTGGAAAACTCTACTTTTTTTTGGCAGACAACTTAGCAGTTAGCAGACAGGAGCACTTTATCTAATTCCTATATAAAAGAAAGAAAATTAAATAAATATTAGAGCCACTCAGCTCTAACACTAACATATTCTGACAGCTTGTGGCAAGTCTCTTAAGGGACACTGGTTGGCCTTAAAATTTTAATATATACTCTTTCTTTGTTACTAACTCTGTGCAGAGAGAGGGAGAGCCCTGTCAGGACTCCTGGGCACTCTCTCAGCTCTGGAAGGGGAGTGGGGTCTAGTGGGTTACAGCAGAGGGCAGATACATTTCAGCTCTATATAAGAACATCAGAATGGCCATACTAGGTCTAGCCTTGTATCCTGTCTTCCAGCAGTGGCCAATGCCAGGTGTTTCAGAAGGAATAAACAGAAGAGGCAATCATCATGATCCATCCCCTGTCACCTATTTTGTTTGTTTTAAATCTGCTGCCTACAAATTTCATTAGGTCAGCTTTCATTGCATTATGTTAGACTTTGTCTACAATAAGGGTGTGTCTAGACTACAGGGTTTTTTTGAAAAAAGTGGCCTTTTTTTCCAAAAAACTTCCCCTGCATCTAGATTGATTTACTTTTGAAAGAACGTGGCAGCAAAAGAACGCAGCAGTTTTTTCAACCGCGGAAAACCTCATTTTACGAGGAAGAATGCCATTTTTCGAAAGTGCTCTTTCGAAAAGAGGCACTATGTGATGCAAACTGTCCTTTTTCGAAAGGGAGCATCCAGACTGCCTGAGTGCTCTCTTTCGAAAAAGCGGCTTGCTTTTTCGAAAGTACTGGTTGTAGTCTAGACGCTCTTTTTTGAAAGAGGCTTTTTCAAAAGTATCTTTCGAAAAAGCCTCTCTCGAAAGAGGCTTGCAATCTAGACATAGCCTATGAGTTTTGACAAAAGAGGCAATGCTAATCCACACTTCATTTGCATTTTCTCATGCTTCATTTGCATAAATCTATTTCGGTCCATTTTTGCACAAGGGGTTTTTCACACTGCTTGTTTTTGTGTAACGTTTCCTTTTTGCGCAACCCCCCTCTTTTTAATGCCTCTGGCATAAAGATCTTGTGCAAAAAGGAAACATCCACACTGCTTGTTTTTGCGCAAAAACCCTTGCGCAAAAATGGACCGAAAGAGATTACAGCCACTCCCCGAGTTACAAACAAGTTACGGACAAACACTTGGTCCGTAACTCGAAGTGTTCGTAACTCGGATCCCATAGAGTTACATGGCGACCACGCTGTTCGTAAGTGCGGATCGCCGTTCGTAACTCAGATCTGCATTTACGACCACTTTGGTCATAAGTGCGGATGGTCGTAAGTGGAGGTGGTCGTAACTCGGGGAGCGGCTGTATGCAAATGAAGCACAAGAAAACGCTAATCTGCGCTTCATTTGCATTGCCTCTTTTGGCAAAACTCATAGTATAGCCGTAGCCTTAGTGAGCAGCGAACAGGGCAGTAGCCAACAGGGGAGTTTGCCTGGGAAGCGTCCGAGAGGAGGTCAGGTAAGTGTGGTTTTTGGGGGGCTGTGTTGTGAGCTAGTGGGGTGAGTATCAAAGTTTTTGTCTGTGAGCATTTGTTTGGCTGTGTGTTTGGCGGTTTGAAAAGAACGACAGTTTGAAAAGTGTGAATTGGGAGTGTTTTGTTCCAGGTGGGCCTTCAGGGGCTGATTGGATTAGAGGGAAGGTTTTGAGACAGGCCTAGCCAGTAGCCAACAGGGCAGCAACCAACGGGAGTTTGCCTGGGAGTTTGCCCTGGGGGAGCCCCATAGTGTTTGGTGGTACGGAAGAATTCATAGGTTATAGGCTGGGGGCTGACTGGCTAGGTAGCAGTTCAGCAGAAAAGGACCTGGGGATTACAGTGGATGAGAAGTTGGATATGAATCAACAATGTGCCCTTGTAGCCAAGAAGACTAATGGCATATTCGGTTGCATTAGAAGGAGCATTGCCGGCAGATCTAGAGAAGTAATTATTCCCCTTTATTTGGCACTAGTGAGGCCACATCTGGAATATTGTGTCCAATTAATGGGTAGCAGGTTTAAAACTAATAAAAGAAAGTTCTTCTTCACACAGTGTGTAGTCAACCTGTAGAACTCCTTGCCAGAGGAGGCTGTGAAGGCTAGGACTATAATAGAGTTTAAAGAGAAGCTAGATAATTTCATGGAGGTTAGGTCCATAAAAGGCTATTAGCCAGGGGATAGAAATGGTGACCCTGGCCTCTGTTTGTCAGAGGCTGGAGAAGGATGGCAGGAGACAAATCGCTTGATCATTGTCTTCGGTCCACCCTCTCTGGGGCACCTGGTGCTGGCCACTGTCAGCAGACAGGCAACTGGGCTAGATGGACCTTTGGTCTGACTCAGTATGGCTATTCTTATGTTCTTAATTTTGGTGCTCCCACTACAGAAAGGATGTGGATGCCTCAACCCAGTGAGATCAGTAGGACCACGCAGGAGCAGAATGTTAGAGCTGGCCCGAAAATGACATTTCTATCTCAGGGAAAATACACCATTTATCTGGGGAAACAAGATTTCAACATTTGTTTTCCCCCTGAATTGGGAGGAAAAGCCAAAGCACCACCTTCTCATAGAATGAAAGGTTCCAACAATTTTCAGTTTGGAAGCATCCCAGCGCAGCACTTTAGCATCTTCAACTGAAACAAAGCATCAGTTCCGGATATTTAATTTTAAAGGGGCACTTTGGAAAGAAACACGGCAGGACTGGAAATGGCCACTGACGCCTCTGCCGACATCCGGGGAGCTGAACCCTGATCCCCTTGGCATCAAAAGCTGAACCCCAATGACTTCAGGGGGTGCTGGGTCTAGTCTACAGGCAGGCAATTGAAATGTAGGAGATGATGAAGCTATGCTATCGTGGGACTGTCTTGTTGTGCTCCCTGCCTGGTTAAACATCTGTGCCTCAGTTTCCCTTCTTTGAGGAACATCAGTCTCACATAATGGCTTGTGTCAAATAAGCATCTCCTTTCCCATCTGACGAAATGGGTCTTTTTCCACGAAAGTTTATGCTCCAATAAATCTGTTAGTCTGTAAGGTGTCACAGGACTTCTCGTTGCTTTTGCACCTGTACACAGCATCTTCAGTGTATAGGTTGTTCAGCCACATGCAGCCTGACCAACTCCTCCTCCTTTCTGCATTGCCACATGCCCCCAGAATAAAGGTAAAGTGTTCCTGTGAAAAATTCTCTCTAAGGCTCTGCCACAGTTTCTCTTTATTCTCCTTAATTACAGCTCCAGGGAAGTTGCTTCCCTCCAGGCCATGCTAAATGTTCCACCCAAAGGAGGCAAAAGTGCTAGTTTAAGCGGGCGATTTGTTTAAAAAAAGAAACATTCGTCATTGTTTGCTGCTCGTCCAGAAGAACTACAACTCCCAGCAAGGCCCTGGAAATCCCCTAGAATAGCTGAGTAGCTAATGCCCCAGTGCCCAGGTTGACTGCATTGTCCGGAGAGCTGACTGCAGCTGGCAAAGGCCCATGTGCAAAGTTTTTTCCACCAACCCATCAGCATTTCTAGCCTCTTTCCCTCTCTCATCTGGCCTTGCTTTGTTTCTCTGTCTCCTATTTTACCCTTTCCCCCGTTGTTTTTAAAGCTCTGACACAGATGTCCTGTGAGTCATCACAGCAGACATTTGGAGGAGAATAACTGATGGGCAGAGGCACAGTGTGTCTGGGTGACAAAAAGCAAGCGCTGCCAACTTACCTCTGATGGAAGAATCCTCATCTGGCTAACGCTTTGAGAACAAAAGGTAAATGCCTGAAGGGGATGTTTTCCCACAGCTAAGACAGCAGCACTGGAACATCTTTTGTGTCTGTACACAGGCCAAGTGTCATCAGTGAGATACTGAAAAAAAAAAATAGGGAAATGTGAAAGCTTGTTTGATACGTGGAAATATTTCTTAAAAATTTCTGATCAACTTAATATTATATCTCTAGCCATTACTGATGTTAAATCTCCCCCTTTTGGGGTGTTCCATGAACAGAATCAAATCTGTTTACTTTGGGGTGCCAGCTACTTGTTTCTTTAAATCCAAGCACTAGGGACAATATGTTTACAGCTGATGAATTTACATAATACAGAGATATTTGCTGGTGAGCAGAATGGGACCCAAATTTCGTGTTTTAAGGTCCTTTTAATTAACATGACACATGAGAGTTGCTCCATGTCAAAGAAAATAATTGTGTTTCATTTAAAAATCTTTATGAAAATAATATGCCCAGACTGCCCTGATGAGGCCATGTTTTAGGGCTCATATCCTGGTTGTATTTGTGTGTGGGAGTATAGGTGTGGCTGTAGGTTCAATTATCAAATAGTTTTCTGATGTTCAGACACGGAGCAGTTTCCTCTCTGATTGCAGCACTGATGTTCTTTTACACTGTTTATTTAACTTGCCATTTTCAGTTTATTGCTAGGCCTTTAGGTCATCCATGTATGCAAAGTGTTATTGTAAGTGATGAGTATTTGTTGAATAATTCATACGGTCCCTTATCCAGAAAAGCATATGCTTTCTTTTAAGCACAGGAGTCTCATTGAAGTGGATAGTGCTGCTCACGTGCTTAGGAATTTATTCACATGGGAAACTGACCAGCAGAATTATAGCTGTATGTTATATGAGGATAAAGTCACTTTTATTCCATAATAGGAGTGTCCACAAGAGGGTTTATAGTGACTGACGTATAAGGCTATAATGATACTGCTACAGTTCTCCTGGTCAATTTCCCCAGTAAACAAGCCTTTAAAGTTTAGCATGTGCTGAGGTGCTTTGATGAATCAGGGCCATATAGACTATGTAACATAAGTATGGCAATACTGGTTCAGACCAAAAGTCCATCTAGCCTAGTGTTCTGTCTTCCCACGGGGTGCATCTACTCAGCGCTCTTACCTCGAAATAAGCTACGCAATTTGTGCTATGCAAATTGAATAGCTTATTTTGATCTTTCAAAATAAAGCACTATTCCAAAACGTCCCTTATCTGTCAGGCAATGAGGTTTACAGTGACATTGGAATAGTGAGCCCGTCATAGTTCGATATAGGGGGCTTGCTCTTAAGATGCAGAATAGCTATTTCGGGATACCTGAGGTATCCTGAAATAGCACCACAGTGTAGACGTAGCCACAGTGGCCAAAGCCAGGTGCCCCAGAGGGAACGAACAGAACAGGGAATCAAGTGATCCTGCTTGCTGCCTCTTCCCAGTCCTGACACAACAGGACACCAACGTACAATGGTGATGTCAGTGAGGCAAAGGGTTGCAGGTGTGTGGATTGTAAATGGATCATGAGGCCAGCATAAAAACTTGTGTCGTTGTGCTTTAAGTCGCCCTCATTCTTCATTAATTAGCATCATTTGTCATTATTATCCGCTCTCTTCCGCAGTTGTCACAGAGTTGCCCTTTCAGACCTGGATCCTGAGGTCACTGGGGCTACTCACGGGAATAAAGTTAAGCCCAGCCATGCAGATTTGCAGGGCCGAGTTCTGAATCTTCACCCCAAACTTGATTCTGGTCAAGGAGCACAGTAAGAGCAGGAGAGTGTCCTTTGAACCCTTCGGGGGTGCTGGTGTTAGCTACCAGGAACCAGCCAGAGCATCCCTGAATAGATAGTCAGGCATAGCCTGATTAGAAAAAATAGTTATGGGGGTCCCACCTCTGCCCTTGTGGGCTATGTTTACACTGCGCCCATTTGGTGCAAGAAATATGCAAATGAGGCTAAGCGTGGAATATCACCGAGCCTCATTTGCATAATTAATGAGGCTCCGTTTTTGCATGAGGCTTTTGCACAAAAAGGAGCCATCAACGTGGCTCCTTTTTGCGCAAAACCCCCCTGTTACGCAAGAGCCATTCTTCCTGAAAAAAGGAGGAAGAACGGCTCTTGTGCAAGAGGGGGTTTTTGCGCAAAAGCCTCTTGCGCAAAAATGGAGCCTCATTAATTATGCAAATGAGGCTTGGTGATATTCCACGCTTCGCCTCATTTGCATATTTCTTGCACCAATGGGCACAGTGTAGACATATGAAGAGACGGGGCCTAAGTCATTGTTTAAAGAGCAGGGACCACAGCAAGCATTCAGTGCAGTGCAAATCTACTGGTTCCTAGAAGCCAGATGTAGACAGGAACCAGCAAGGCACAGAGCATCCAAGCCACACCCCCTTTCCTCTGGCCACACCTCCATACTGGCCTGGATGTGTTGGGACCATCCTCCCTAGTCTGGATGCACTGGTTGAGGGCCAGAATGCACCAGAGATACAGTGCAAAGCAGCATTGCCACACCATAGGGGCTGGCCATTCTCAGTCCTGGTTAAGTGCCCGTCTGCACTGCAAGCAGCACAGTTCCAGGGGCATCTGCCGTCTCACATATGCATTTCTTGGTCCTATATCAGTATTAGTGCTTTAATCCAGAGGCAGGTCAAGGCCTAGGTGTCATGGAGTGGGTGTGGGGGGGGAGGGGGGGGGGAAAATCACCTGCACCCCCATCTGCAACCAGATGTGAGACTCTCAGCCAGCCGCAGAACAGAAGGTTTATTGGTTGACAAGGACACAGCACAGACTTGTTGTTACCACAGGAACCAGGAGCAGTCAGTACAATCCAACTTGGGGGGGAGGGCAGAGCCACCCTGGGCCCCTCTCTCCATCCTCCCCCAGCCCAGCGTAACTCATACACTCAGCAAACCATCCCAGCCCTCCAGGCAGCCCCACCCCCTCATTTCAGATTCCCAGGCAAGGTGTCACCTGGTTGTTCCCCCCCCCACCTAGGCTCAGGTTAGCAGACAGCCTGAGCTATTGTTGTGTACAGTGTTAAGATGGGGCAGCCTGGGGCAGCCCCCAGTGAAAGCCACACCCAACATTCCCATCTGCAGCTGGGTACCAGTGCAGTGCCCAGGGAAACAGACACCCACACAGCGTTACCTCAGAACAGCACACGGTATCACATACAGCATAACAAGTGAACAGAGTGAACACAATCCCCACTACGTCACACTAGGTTAAAACACTTTTCCTTCAAATAGCGAGGCAACCCTATTTCCACTCCATTAAAACACAGATGGGCTAGTGGCTAATTCTTTTTGTAGTGTAAGTAGGGACGTAAAATCCCGTTTAATCAGTTAACTGGTTAAAGGTTACACTATAAGTTGTTTTCTCTGCAGCTGATTCTGGACTCCCACCAGTTTCATACCAGTGTAACTCCAGGACCTTCTTTGGAGCAACTCCTGATTTTGGCTGCTGGAAGTGATTCAGATCAGGGACTTTGTCGTCACTAGTAAACACTGATGTGCTAGGACTCAGGGCTCATGGAGGGCTGAGCAAGATGGGCCTGTGGTTCCAGGGATGGGCTGGAGTTTGAGACTCCCCATCCTGCCACGCGCTTGCCGTATGACTCGCGACTCCATTGAAGCCAACTTCTATGAACATAAGCGGGGCCAGCATTCCATCCTGCAGTCTTCCTGTGCCCTCGGTCTCTGCTCTGCCATAGGGGATATCACTATCCCTTTCTCCCATGCTCGGCCTGTGTTGTCTAGTTCACAAATGGGGGAACAGAGGCAGCAGGAGCACAGAATGTACTATGGTCACAAGCAAGTCAGTGGCCAAGGTGGGGCTGGAACCCAGGACGTTGGAGACCTCACCCCATGCTTGACCTGTACGTAACCATGCCCCCGGTCCCTGGACTTCAACTTAGTGGTGATTGTTGCAAGACTCTCCCAAATTAATGCCCCACTTAGGACTTCTCTGCTGTCATCCACCTTTGAACTAGTGACTGACTGTATTGGATTTTTCATCCAGCAGATGAAGACCCAACGGTTCCAAATAAGGAGAAGCACTTGGAGGAGAGGACTAAAAACAGGAGCCCCCTCAGGAAATGAAACGAGGAAGGAGAAGTGGGAATGCACTGATGCGAGGCAAAAATCTCCCTGAGTCAGGATAACGCCAAAACCCATCCGGAAACAGATGCGACACATCCATTCCTTGTGAACAAGCTTCCATAACAGGCCAGCAGCCTGGTCCGCCAGGGCAGTAGAGTGGTGTTAAGGAAACCCTTAAACTAGACGCACGAGAGAGACTGGGCCTATGCGCCAAAAATGGAGACAGCACTGATGAGAGGGTAGATGTAACAGCCCACTGGAGAGCCCAGCACAGCAAGATTGATGGAGAGGAGAAAAGCTTGAGCACCACAGGGAGCCACATTGGTACCACACAGCCAGGAAAAGGAGATCATGAGTAGGCAAGTGTGGGAAACATTTTCTTAAGAAGAGGAATCTCACAGTCCAGAGAACTCTCAGGAGACGGGGCCCAGAGGAACCCAGAAGGTGTGAGGGAAATTCTACAGGAGCTCTCAGCCCCTTGGAGACCTCTCAGGAGACAGGGCCCACAGGAACCCAGTAGCCATGAGCAAACTCTGACAGGAGGTCTCGTAAGACACAAGAAGAGCACCACCAAAGCGGAACCATCCCCCAACCTGGAAGTCGAGAAAAGCCACCAGGGAGGGTTCTCTGTCCTGAGGGAAGGCCTGAGGAGAAAGCGGACTCACGCATGCTCTGAGTGTGGGAAGAAGTTCAGCAAGAAAGGCAACCTCACCAAGCACCAGCGTACCCACCAGGACGGGAGGCCGTTCAAATGCGGCCGGTGCCAGAAGAGCTTCTTCGTGAGGTCCCAGCTCGCCTAGCATGAGCGGATCCACACGGGGGAGCGGCCGTACAAGTGCACTGAGTGTGGCAAGCACTTCACCCAGAAGTCCAACATCGTCATCCACCAGAGAATCCACACAAGGAGCGGCCCTTTCTGTGCAGGCTGTCGTCGACAAGTCACAGCTCATCACACACCACCGGACCCACACAGGGGAACGTCCCTTCACGTGTGCTGAGTGCAGGAAGGGGTTCTGGCAGAAGATCACCCTGATCACCCACCAGAGAAGAGCCCTACACTTGTCCTCAGTGCAGGAAGAGCTTCAGCCAGAAGGCCAACCTCATGTGGCACCAGCTGATCCACTTGCGGAAAGGGCTGTACATATGCACAGTGTGGGGAGAGCTACGGTGCCATTGGGCCCCTGAAGAGGCACCAGCTGAGCCATGCTGGGGAAAGGCCCCACGTGTGCACCAAATGTGGGAAGAACTTCACCCGCAAATCAAGCCTCAGCCGGCACCAAGAGATCCACGCCAGCGACAAACTGTACGCAGTGGTGACAGCAGAAAACCTCACCGTGGTCTATGAGATCATGCAAATCCCACTACAGCGCTAGGGCAGGGGGAACATTGGGTGGCAATGCAGATTTCCTCCTTATCACCTGTCCCAGGGGCTCGGAACCTCCCCAGGGGCAGCTCGCTCTGTCCAGCTGCCATGGCGTATGAAATACCTGAACATCCAGCAGAGGACAAAGAGCATGGGCTGGGTCATTGCCACTGGTTTCGCTTGTGTTTTCCTTGCACAGTAATGAAATCGAACAGGACCTCAATCCGTCCATTGCTTCTGGAGGGAGAGTTAGAGGATGGAGGAGGTGAAGGAAGGGACAGCGGCACTGGGTGTTGTAGATAGAGCACACAACCCTCCCTCTGAAGGGATCAAGGAGACAGTCTACAGCCGGGTAGGCCTGGCCTGGGCACCCAGGCCGCGTGGGATGGAAGGATAGGCCTGGGATGACTGAATATTCCAGATCATGCCATGGCTCCTTGCAGAGTTACAGTCTGAGCCCACAGCCTCTGTTCTGCATTAGCAGAGAGGTTCTTGGGCATGTCCCCACCCCAAGGCTTCCTGGGTGGAGGAAGGACGGTGCCTGTTTCATATACAGTGTTCGCTTCTGGGCCCAACTAGTTGTTTCTCTCTTGCTGCCCTTGTGCTTTGTCATTTTTCACATCGCCCGCACCTGCTCCAAACTCCATAGTTCTAGCCACTCTCCAGTGGCATGCAGAGAGCCCTCCTTCGCGCAGCTCACTAGCAGATGCCCAGGCCTCAGTGGCATCTGCCCATTTACATATGCTAATATACACCTAGTGGGTGTTTGTTTAGCCCTGAGCAACCAAGGAATTTGCATGGACCCTTCTGAAGCCCATTACTTTGTCGGGTTATTCTGGCAACTTGGATGTGCCCAAACGCAATCTTTACAAATCCCTTGGTCCCCCCCAGATCAGGGGTGGGTAATAATTTTCACGGGGGGGGGGGGCTCACTTCATGAATTTTGGTACATGGTTGTCGGCTGGCTCCAGGCCCCCGGCTAAAGGGGTGGGGCTGCGGGCTAGAAAGAGATTTGTGTGACACGGAGTGTGTGTGTGTGTGTATATATACAGAGTCTGGGAATATGCGCGTGTGTGCATGTGCACACGTGGCACAGAAAGTGTGGCACAAACTGGGTGTGTGAGACAGTGACACAGGTAGTGTGTGTGTACACACGTGCACATGTGCGTGCATGCTGCTGGTTGAATTTGAGAGAAGCCATGCACTGTCTCTTTAAAACAGGGAAAGCTGTCCTGCTCAGTTGTCTTCACCTCCCTCCCTCACTCTACAGATATCTGGTAGGGGGGGCGGGAGAGCGAGTGCATAAGAGACTGTGTGTGTGTGCATGCACGTGCGCATGTGTGCACGCGCATGCACGCACACCTGTGCGTGTGTACACAAGTACTGAAATCCTAGAAACAGGGTACTGCCTCTGAAGACAGGAACTCCTGAGTCACTTACTATCTGTGTTTCAGATTGGAGCAGCTCTCCCTGACCCCTGCTCTGCAGAGATGGGGTACAGGGGCACACCCTGAGTTCAGCGCTCCCCTCTTCCCTCCACCCCCCTGCACAGCTAGCAAGAAAATCCTGTCCTGCAGCCAAGCTGCTCCCAGAACAAGGTTGGGGGAGGGGCAGCTGAACACAGCTGGGTGGCTCAGAGAAATGCTGGGTGCACCAGATCCAGCCCCCACTCTTGCTGTTGCCCATCCCTGCCCCAGAACTTACCGAAGCTTCTTGGCTGGGGGCTCAAATCATTACTGGTGCCTACGCTGGCTTTTGAAAAAAATCGGCCAAAGCATCTCAGTAAGACAGCTGGGACTGGAACTTTGCAACTGTCAATATCTACCTTGCTGCCCATGCCAGTAGTCCCTCATGGAGCAGTGACAGCTTGAGCCAGGCTTCACTAACCTGGCCTCCCTGTGCATTAAAATCCCTGGCAAGCAGATGGCCCAAGATCAGCAATTTTGCTTCCCTGCACAGATTGGGAAGTTTGCTGCCTTTTGGATCTAAAGGTGAGGTGACTCCCATATGATTTAACCACATCTGCACCAGGGGCATGGTTTAGTTTGGAAAAGAGAAGACTGAGAGGGCAGGGGGACATGAGAGCAGCTTTCAATTACCTAAAAGCATTGGTGGTCAGTGCAGTCCCTAGCACTGCCTACAGCCCCGCCCCCTCTGCTGAGGCCCCGCCCCCCCACCACATGGAGAGAAGGAGGAGCAGAGTGCTGAGCATGCCTGTCCCTGACCACTGCCACGGGGAGGGGAAGAGTGCACATGCACTCCAGCCTCCCCAGAGCAGTGGCAAGGGAAGAGGCTTGAACTGTACAGCCTCCTGGCCCCTGGAGCACCAGGAAGGGAGGAGGCAGCTTGGGCTGAGCACAGGGAGGGTGAGCACTCTGGGGCAGCAACACTCTGCCCCCACTACACCTACAGCAGGCACTCAGGGGGCAGAGTGTGTGCACAGCCAGGCTGGCAGTTTGGGAAGGTAGAGCCTTCCCCTGCCTAAACCACTGGACGCCCATGCCTAAAAGGGTGTTACAAGGAGGAGGGAGAAAAATTGTTCTTCTTGGCCTCTGACGATAGGACAAGAAGCAATGGGCTTAAACTGCAGCAAGGGAGGTTTAGGCTGGACATTAGGAAAACTTCCTGCCTGTCAGGGTGGTTAAACACTGGAATAAATTGCCTAAGGAGGTTGTGGAATCTCCATCACTGGAGATATTTAAGAGCAGGTGAGATAAACATCTATTAGGGATGGTCTAGAGATGGTGCTTGGTTCTGTTGAGAGGGCAGGGGACTGGACTTGGTGACCTGTCAAGATCCCTTCCAGTTGTAGTGTTCTAGGATTGTATGATACTGACATGACTATTGCTACAAAATCATTCCCTGTCCAACACAGTTCTACTGGTGTAACTCCAGCATAGCCCAGGCCTAATGCAGCTCTTGTTGATACAGCCTGTACTGTGTGTGATTGTGACTTGGGGGGAGGGGCAGACAAAGTATCCCCAAAATGTTCTGGCCCGTTTGAAACAAAATTGGAAGAACTGAAATTTCATTCACACCCACTCCAGGCACTTGGTGTAAACACCCGTCTGCTTCTGCAGGGCTGAGAAGGCAGCAGAGGGAAAGCTAACAGGCCTAGTCCTTCACTTTCTAGGCTTTTACATATGTCCATAGCAGGGGTAAAAGTACGATAAAGCTGGAGATGTGTCAATGTGCCCTCATAGCCAAGGTGGCTATCATCATATTAGGGTGCGTTAGGAGGAGCATTTCCAGCAGATCTAGAGAAGTGATTATTCCCCATTATTCAGCACTGGTGAGGCCACATCCGGGCCCCCCCATTACAGAAAGGATGTCGACGCACTGGAGAAAGTCCAGCACAGGGCAACAAAAATGATTGGGGACTGGAGCACATGACTTACGAGGAGAGGCTAAGGGATTTGGGCTTATTTGGTCTATAGAAGAGAAGAGTAAGCGGGGTGGGGATTTGACAGCAGCCTTCAACTACCTGAAGAGGGTTCCAAAGAGGATGGAGAAAGGTTATTCTCAGTGGTGACAGATGGGAGGACAAGGAGCAATGATCTCAAGTTGCAGTGGAGGAGGTCTAGTTGGATATTAGGAAAAACTATTTCACTAGGAGGGTGGTGAAGCACTGGAATGGGTTCCCTAGGGAGGTGGTGGAATCTCCATCCCTAGAGGTTTTTAAGTCCTGGCTTGACAAAGCCCTATCTGGGATGATTTAGTTGGGGTTGGTCCTGCTTTGAGCAGGAGGTTGGACTCGATGACCTCCCGAGGTCTCTTCCAGCTCTGATTCATTTAATCAGACTGCTCCACTCACACAGTTTTGCCCATGTACAGGTGTTGGTGGCCAGGGATGAAGGTCAGAGGCCCGATGCAAACCCCAGGCATAGCCAGACAATACTGCTATTTGCACCCATGCTGCTTTCCCTGGACTAGGACTGGGCCCTGTGGCACAGGAAGACTGGCTGTGTGGTGCGACCCTATAATGCAAGAACAAAGAGGTGACAGCAGATTTGAAGAATGTAAGTCAAGAGAGCAATGAAAAGGCTTCTGGGTAGGTTAAAGTAACAATAAGCTGTTTTCTCTTACAATGGTTCTGTGCTCACATGCAGTTTGCAACAGCATAGCTCCAGGGACATCACTTTGTGCTTAAGCTCTGGGTCAAGTGCTCTAGGTTCAATTCCTCACTGTCCCCAACTTCCTTTGTGATTTTAGGGAAGTAATTTTTTACTCGACTTGTGGAGCTTTAGTTCCCCTACAGGTGGGGAAACAGGCACAGGCCACATACAATGACTTGCCCAAGGTCACACAGGTCTGCAAAGGGGGAAACCTAGGCACAGAATTGACTGTGTAACCGCCACTGGGCAGATTTGAATCTAGGGTCTCTTGAACTTAGTGTAGGAGCCTTTACAGCTTGAGCTATAAAGCCAGCTGGCTCTCAATTTAGTCTGTAGAGCTCCCTTGCTCTTATCACTGTCTGTAAGTGGTCTAAGTGCCACTCCATGAGACAGTGAACCACACTAGGTATGTGGGTTACATTTGCACAAAGTCATACAGGATGTGTGCGGCAGAGGGAGGTTCAGATGCCACCTCTTCTGACTATTAATTATTAGTAGTATTACCATAGTGCCCAGGAACCCTGCTCTTGGATCAGGACCTCACGGCGCTAAGAGATGTACAGACACTGAATGAAAAGATGGTCCCCAGAGGCAATGGTAGCCCACTTCCTGCTGGGTCTCAGCAGCCTGGGACAGGGGCTAAGTGGGGTGGGGAGAGCACCACAGTCCTGGGGTGGGTGCAGGGTGGGGAAACCACTTCTCAGAGGAGACATGTGGGACAGACACATGTTTTCCCCTTTAATTGTGCCCTGCCAGTATAGGGAGGCATGAGTTGTGTACCCAGAGGGCTCAGGAGAGCTCTGAGGAGCTAGTGGAAGGAGGATAAGGAGGTAGCTTTAAGGATGTTTGTGGGGTGCCTCCCAAACACACGCACCAGTGGGAGAAAACATGATGGTATTGGAAAATTTACCAAGCAGGCAGTGCTGCTGGCAGCATGAGCCTTGTGCTCTAAAACAAAACATCCTGACCTTGAGATCCTGGAAACGTTTGCTAGAAATGACTCAACCCTAATAAAGAGGTTGGTTGGGGGACAGTTATTTGTTAAAAATAACTCATAAGAACATAAGAATGGCCGTATTGGGTCAGACCAAAGGTCCATCCAGCCCAGTAGTCTGTCTGCCGACAGTGGCCAGTGCCAAGTGCCCTGGAGGGGGTGGACCGAAGACAATGATCAAGCGATTTGTCTCCTGCCATCCTTCTCCAGCCTCTGACAAACAGAGGCCAGGGACACCATTCCTACCTCCTGGCTAGTAGCCTTTTATGGACCTAACCTCCATGAATTTATCTAGCTTCTCTTTAAACTCTATTATAGTCCTAGCCTTCACAGCCTCCTCTGGCAAGGAGTTCCACAGGTTGACTACGCACTGTGTGAAGAAGAACTTTCTTTTATTAGTTTTAAGCCTGCTACCCATTAATTTCGTTTGGTGTCCTCTAGTCCTTATATTATGGGAACTAATGAATTACTTTTGTTATTCATCCTCTCCACGCCACTCATGATTTTATATACCTCTATCATATCCCCCCTCAGTCTCCTCTTTTCTAAACTGAGAAGTCCCAGTCGCTTTAGCCTCTCCTCATATGGGACCTGTTCCAAACCCCTAATCATTTTAGTTGCCCTTTTCTGAACCCTTTCCAAGCTAAAATATCTTTGAGGTGAGGAGACCACATCTGTACATAGTACTCAAGATGTGGGCGTACCATAGTTTTATACAGGGGCAGTAAGATATTCTGTGTCTTATTTTCTATCCCTTTCTTAATAATTCCTAACATTCTATTTGCCTTTTTGACCGCCGCAGCACACTGTGTGGACATTTTCAGAGAACTATCCACGATAACTCCAAGATCTTTCCTGATTTGTTGTAGCCAAATTAGCCCCCAGAGTGCATGAGCCCAGATTTGGAAACTAAAAGAAAACAGAGAACTTTGGCAAAGGTATTTCATACAAAGGCTACATGGAGCCCTTAACGAGCGCAGAAAGTAAGGCTGTGTCTACACTGCAAAGAAAAGCCGGAAAAAGATACGCAAATTGCAAAGAGGCTTTTCTGAAATTTGGCACGTCTATACGGTGCCAGATTTCAGAAAAACCTCCTCTTTCGGCACATCCCTTCCTTGTACAACGAGGTTTACGGGGATGGCGAAAGAACGCATCTGCTTTTCTGAATTTTTTTTTTCCCCGGAAAAGCAGATGCGTTCCTTGGACGCGGCATAGCTTTTCCGGGATGCAAGAGCTGCAGCGTAGATGTAGCCTCTGTGAGTGGAGCCTTTCCAAGCAGCTGAGCCCTGGAGGAGGAGCTCGTTTTTCGTTCAAGCCACCCCACCTATTTGAAAAAAATTAATTCTGTCTCAAAAGGTGTCCATCATAAGAGGTGTGAGATCACTAGGACTGGAAGAAGTTAGCCAATTAGTCAGCCCACACCGATATTGGCTTGGAATGCAAGACACTGCACAAGACAACCGGGCCCGTGGGCAAGGCACGGAGGGGAGAGGGCTGGCTCTGTGACCCCAGAAGGGGCAGGGCCTCAGGTGGAAGGGGAGGGGCATTAAAGGGTTAAACATTACATTTAACCAGTTACTGGATTAAGCAGGATCCTGCATGCAGGGGGCCACTCCAGCCCAGCTAGAGCAGCTCCCAGCTCACAGGGCTGCTAGCACGGCGGGGCTGCTGGCTCCAGGCCCTGCTGGCCCCCTTGGGGTTCCCAGCTCCACTGGCTCCTCAGGGCTCCCCGGTCCATGGTATGGCGGGCCCGGAGCAGCCCTCTGCCCACAGTAGGTAACAGCTGGTGGGGTGCTTCTGGGTGCAGATTAACCGGTAAGCACCAACCAGGCATCGGTTACCCGTCCACATCCCTAGGCGGAGGACAGTACTAGCACTTCTGGGACTAGTCTTTCATAAGAAACGCGGTAGATGTGGCACTGAGAGGCAATGCCCCAGCAGTGTCCAGCGGGTAGGACACAGGACCTGGGCTCGGGGGGGAGAGTTTCCCCATCTGCCTCGTGCGGACAAGGACCCGCCTTTGGAAAGCACTTTGAGCTCTCTGGATGGGGAGCGCTGCATGAGAGCGAGGAAGGAGCCACGTGACGTGGATGGGATGACTCTCAGGAGCAAGGCCCACAGACACGAAAGGCTTGGCAGGATCACTCCTGTAGACCAAAAGAGCTGAATTCCATTCAGCAGGGACAGCGTCCCCCGTCATTTGCCCAGCACCGGCTGCTGGGGTTGAACAAACTGCAAACAAATCCCCACCGTTTCAGACCGGGGGATGGTTTTCACTCCACTTGCTGGCTGAATGAGGCCTCTGTGTCACCCAGAGCCCCAAACAGCTCATGCAGGGCGAGGATTCCCGTAGGGTTGCCAGATGGTTTCAACAAAAAAATACCGGACACACTTGACATTACAGCACAATCGACATTACATCTTATTTAGAAGACTCCGGACATTTCTATTTTCTCGATTTGTTTCCCCAAACAGAGAGCTCAAATACTGGACTGTCTGGTTCAAAACTGGACACCTGACAACCCTAACCCAGCTCCTGGCCGCCCTGACACCTGCCCAGCACCAGAACAGGATTCCAAATCGAAACTGCAAGCGACACCTGCCCCAGCTGGCCAAGACTACAACTCCCAGCACGACCTAGCACAGCTGCAGTGAGCATGCCCCTGCGGAACAGGGGCTGTGCATGCGAGACGGCAGCAGGGCAGAGGGGTAGCTAAGGCTGGCCAGAAAGTCAGGGGGCCTGGATCCCAGTGGTTTCACAGCCCACTAGCATGCCGCACTCCCTAAGCCCCTCTCCTCCCTGAACCAGATTGTTTCTCTGACTTCCCTCCCCCGGTAGTTTTTCCATTCCCGACACAGACTTCCTGTGAGTCATCACAGCAGACATTAGAGAAGTAACTGGCAGAAGAGACCAAGTGTGGTGATGGGGTATCTGGCAAGTGACAGCTGATGAATTAAACCCTTCTCCTTGGCTAATTCGGAGGGCTATGAGAGAAAGGTAAGTAAATGGCTGACGTGGGATTTTAGGGACTAGGGGAACTTCTCTGTGCCCACAAGAGTCACCAGAGCAAACAAGGAAACGTCAGGAAGTTTCGGTTGTTGTGAAACTAAAGTGTTTGGGAAAGGGTTGCGTCTGAGATCAGAAACAGGGCAGGTGTTTAAAGAAATCTTGGGACCTAGGGTGCGACGGACACGCTCGGGTTCCGGGTGAAGGCTAGCGGCAAAGGCACTGGCTTCGAGAAGAGTACAACTAAAAATCACGGGAAGGGAAGTTGGGGTTTTTTTTGTATTTTTTTTTTAAAAGGGATGCCGCAGAGAAATCCCCCACTGCCTTTGCTGCAGCATCACAGAATGGCCTTCTTTGCACCGGTCCCAGGGGCCACGGCAGGCCCCCTGGAGGTGTATGTGTGTCAATGGATCAGAGCCCTTTTCCCAAGGAAGAGGAGCTGAGCAAGGATACAGCAGCTGAGAATGAAGCTGGGATCTTATTTTCTACAGAAAGAATTCACACACTAAACACATTCAGCATCCCTGAAATGCAGCCACCTCTGGGGTGCAGCCAGCATGCTGCACACAAGTCCTGAGAGAAAGTTTGGCCAGCGTCCTCTGTGCTTCTGAAAAGTACCAGGGATCCTTTAGGGCCACGTAGAGCGGTTGGACCCCAGGTTTTTAAGGTCTTATCAGAAACGTCTGCAATAGAGCAACATGCACGGTTGATCTACACAGGCAGCGAGACAGTTCAGTGCTTGAACAAGAGCAGGTGGGGCTCTAGGGCAAAGGAGACGGAAGAAGCACGGCAGTGGGAAGGGAGGGCTGGATCAGGGCTCACTGCTCGACTGGAGGTGTCAGTTGGGAGAGGCTGCTTTGGGGCCTGGTATCTCTCTAGGGCTGGAGGGGCTCCCGCAAGGTCTCACCAGGAATTTGGCTCTGGAAGCCCCCCCTGGCCACACATGGCAGTGGCAATTCATTCCAAGGTGTGGTCCCTGTTTGCCCTTCTCGTACAGCATATGTGGATCCCCCTGTACTACCAGCTGGTCCACCTAGGAGGATAAAAGTCTACTACTGCCAGTGAATGGCGTTACTCCTTCAGCTCAAATAAGAAGGGCCTATGCTTTTAGCACCCATGAGGGCTCTAGCTTTTATATCAAGCCTTGACATAGGGATGTCAGATCAGTCCGAGCCCTCCATACACCCTACCCAGCTGCCAGGAGGGAGTAGGACATCCATGCACGATCCTTGAGGGAGCTGGTTCTCAGCTTCCCCCAGCCTCCTCCACTCCCTTGAGTCGCTCGGGTGCCAGGCCACAGAGCAGCAGGGATGTAGCTGTCAGTTTCACTTCTGCCACAGTAGGTCCGGTGGGGGAGCTGGGCCCAACTGCGCTCTGTTACTGCCGCTTTTCAGATGTCAGCCTCTTCCTGATCCACTTAAGAACTAAGCCAGCACCCCGTGATGTTCATGGGGCCGTGAAACAGACAGGGTGGGGGCTGTGTGTTTAATTAGGGATGTACACGATCATGTAAAAAGCTAAGCAGCTAAACACTACGTTCAATGGGTTAACCACGCAGCAGCCCCCTACCTGCTGCATGCAAGAAACAGCAAGAGGCAGGCACGGGGCTGCTCCTGCCCGGCCAGGCCCCGCCGTGACAGGATACAGGCTGGACTGAGCCTGCCATGCTGTGGGTGGGGGCTGCTCAGGCCAGATCGGATCTGCCGCACCGTGCCACAGGTGGGGGGCCTGCTCTGGCCGGGCCAGGCTGCTGGTTAACCAGTAAGCATCACCCGATCATCCCTAGTTTTAATTTCACACCTGGGCTAAGACCATGGCTAAGACCCTCTGGGGTTGCACCTGTGTCCTGCGCACTCTCTCTGCCCCTTTCCCCCACCCCTCTTGCACACTAGGGCACTGGAGTCCTGCACTTGCCTGCTCCCTCCCCTCCCCCCCAGCACTTTCGGGGCACCATGAATCCGCAGCGTTCAAGCTCTAGGAGGGAGGGAGAGGAGCGGGGATGGGGCGCGACTCAGAGGGTTCGTGGCACTCTGACAGTGACTGGGAGGGAGAGGGAGGAGAAGATAAATGCAGGCCTCCAGTGCCCCCGTGCGCGAGGGGCGTGGAGAAAGGGGGGCAGAGGAGGGGTGTGCAGGTCGCGGTGGAACCACAGTGGGCCACAGGTTTCAGGTTGCCCATCCCTGGCTTTCAATCCACTGAGACGAAGGAGGGCCACTCGCTAACCTTGGCCGCCCATTGCTGATGTAGCCACTGCTTCCTTTACAGCGCTGTTGGATCCATTAGAGCAGGGAAGTGGACAAGAAAGCAGCTCCTGGTTCCCCAAGCAGACAGCTGCAAAGACTCTGTTCCAAGCCGGGCTGCCACCTGGCCTCCCGGCTTGGACTGCCGTATGGGCTCCCTGTTCCCCACTGGGAGCCCTGCCCCTTGTCAGTCAGTGGAGGCGTTCCTGGTGGGGTTGCACAGGGCAGTGTGGACATCAGCCACCACAGTAATTAATGTGGTGGCTGTAAGCTGACCTAACCTACGTCAACTTAATTGCTGTACAAGCCTGCCTGGAACCTAGGTAATTCCTCAGGCAGCTGGCCTGGGCCGACCCCAGCGCTCTCACGCCTTCCCTGTTGTGGGACCAGAGCTGGCCAGGGTAACCCTAGCCTGGCCACGCCAGTGTGTGCTGCAGTCACACCTCCGATTTCAGTGCACACTGACTCACGGAGGTGCATGTAAGGATCAGGTTCTGGTCCCAGGTAGCAAGGCTGCGCATGGCAGGTAGAAAGGTCTCTTGCAGCTCCCAGAGCATCTGCAGAGCTGTTTCTGGGAGGCTACTTCAGTGCCGTAGCCCAAGGTAGAGCGTTAGAACGGCCGTACTGGGTCAGACCAAAGGCCCATCTAGCCCAGTATCCTGTCTGCCAACAGTGGCCAATGCCAGATGCCCCAAAGGGAATGAACAGCACAGATGATCATCCTCCCCACATGGCCATTCCCATCTTCTGGGCAATGGAGGCGAGGGACACCATTCCTGCCCATCCGGACTAATAGCCTTTGAAGTACTTGTTCTCCATGAATTTATCGAGCTCTTTTTTGAACCCTGTTATAGTCTTGAACTTCACAACATCCTGTGGCAAGGAGTTCCACAGGGTGACTGTGTGAAGAAATACTTTTTTGCCTATTAATTTCATTTGGTGACCTCCTAATGCTTGTGTGGGTGAAAGGAGCAAATAACTCTTTATTCCCTTTCTCCACACCAGTCATGATTTTATAGACCTCTATCATATCCCCCCCTTAGTTGTCTCTTTTTCCATGCTGAAGAGTCCCCATCTTGCTAGTCTCTCCTCATACAGAAGCCGTTCCATACCCCTAATTCATTTTTTGTTGCCCTTTTCTGAGTTACAAGCAGGGAGGGCCCAGCAGTACATCCAGTGACTACAGTAGTCCCCACCCTCCTATGCAGGGAGCCTTGATAGTTGGGCTGCAAGCAACATGAGCATGGTCAACCCCGGTCACCCAAACAGCAGAATGGCGCTAGATCCACTTACTGTTCCCATAACACCAGCACACTCCAGCACAGGCCCAGGTTCAAAAGTTGGCCCCTCGGTGCAGCAAGGCCAGCATGCTGAGCTCCTGCACTGGGACACATTCAGCCAAGTGCCCTGCCCCACACATGACAAACCCACATACAGACACCTGAAAGCTCCTCACCTGCCATTTAGGCCTCTCACACTGCATGTATACCCCCCAAACCTTTTATCAGCCCCTCCCCCTGCCCATCCCAGCAGCTCTGACATACATCCCATTTACTGAAGGCTTCAACACCTCAGCCACCACCCAGAACATCCCCCCCAAAACCCTACATCCCAGCCCCCCCTGCCCAGCCTGCTCACAACACCCCCCCCAAAACCCTACATCCCAGCCCCCCCACCCAGCCTGCTCCCAACATTCCCCCTAATACCCTAAATCCTGCCCCCCCTTCCACCCCACCTGTAGCATAGCCCTCAGGTTACAGGGCAGCATGGCCTAATGGCCAGAGTCTCAGGGGTTTGGGGCAGCAGCCCTGGTAGGGGGACCAGAGCCCACTCTACTCCATCCCAGCCCCAGGCCCTGTCAGTGGAGGAGTGACCTGCCACTCACTCAGAAGGGAATCCCAGTGCTACACACTGAGCTCACTTGGCTGGGAGATGCCACTCATGCACTCTTTCTGGGTCACTTCCTACCAGTACAGGTGTTGGGGTGATCCCCATGGCTTCCAGGTCCTCAGGCTCCACAGCACCAGTCTCTCCCTGAGGCTCCACCAGCACAACATGGTCTCCCATGTCTCCGGCTCCTGTCATCAGGGTCTCTCACTGAATTCCATCTGGAGCACCTGCAGTAACTCCCTCCTCTTCAGCATCCAGCCTAAACTGAATGGAGCTGCTCCCTTTTATACTGGCCCAGCACTTGGAGCATGCCCAGTCTGGCTGGAGGGGTGGGACTTCCTCTGCTCACAGGGTTTTAACCCATTCGGTCCCAGTGCAGGATATGCACACCCTGTCACACCTACATCCCGGTCCCCTACCCCACCTACTTCCAACATTCCCCCTAAAACCATAAATGCCAGGTCCCCAGCTCCACCTGCACTCAACGTTCTCCCTAAAACCCTGCACCACAGGTCCCCAGCTCCACCTGCTCTCAATGTCCCCCATAAAAGCCTATATCCTGCCCCCAGACCCTGTCACTTCCTGGATTCCTCCTAAAACCCTACCTCTCAGCAGCCCAGCCCTTCTCCCATGTCCTCCCCGTCCCCCGGCACACCTCCTTAGCTCACAACCTGTAGCCCCAGCAGTACCTGTTGACCCCATACCTCTTCAGCAACTCACCCCCAGGCCCTCACCCACCGCCCTGCAACCTTCCTGGCCACTCACCAACCACCCCTGCCTGCTGCCTGAGCTCTATGCTCCGCTCCTGTCTTTGGCTGGAGTGGCTCCCCCCGATTCCACCCACCCACTCCACTTGCTCCCACCTTCTGCCATGTAGCCTCACAGCCCCATGCTGCTCAGGTTTGCCCTTCCAGCCTGCCCCGGAATTGCAGCATGGCTGAGTTTTGGGGTTTGTTTCCCACCAATTGTCTGTAAAAGCCAGATATTAACTCTGGCTATGTCTAGACTATAGTCTTTTATTGGAAAAAGCTACACAAATGGTGGAAAAGCCTCCTCTTTCGGAGGAGCCCTTATTCCTTGTAGAACGAGATATACAGGGCTCCCCAAAAGAGCGCGTCTGCTCTTCCACAAAAAAAGCGGAAGAGCCAACGCATTCCCTGGATGCGGCAGGGGTTTTCCAGAATATCTCCAGTATCCTGAAAAACCCCCGCAGTGTAGACATACCCTCTGTCAGTGTTGGTTCTCCTCTGTATCCTTCTGCTTGCCTTTAAATCCCACTGAAGTCAGTGGAGTGTGAGGGATGCTTGGTCTTCGACAATGATCGGCACAGTAGAAAGGGTCTCTCAGCCTCCAACAGGCCATTGCTATTTTCTTGGAAATGCTCTGATAGCACCATGGTGCAAGAGACATCATAATGTGGTCCATTTCTCAAGGCTGCATCGGCATTGGCGGAGGTCAGTCCAAGACAGCCCATAGAATCCTTTAGTATTTCTACAATATCATCTTTTCAATGTTACTGTAATTATCCACATTTGGTGGGGTTTATTGGCACCCAGGAAATTTGCCATGCTAAATTTACCATGTGTATTCATAGCTTCCAACTCCAGAAGGGACACTTGTGGTCAGCTAGTATTACTTTCTGTACTACACAGGCCACGGGACTTCCCTGATTCCTGTGTGAACTAGACCGTAGCTTTTAGAAAAACTATCCAATAAAATCATTTAATGATTGCCAGTGATGGAGAATCCACCATGACCCTTGGTAAGTTGTTTCAATAGTTCATTACGCTCACTGTTAAAAATATGTGTTTTATTTCCAGTCTGAATTTGACTAGCTTCCTCTTCCAGTCATAGGATCTTGCTATGAGTTTTCCTTCCACACTGGCCTTTGAAATAAAATCTGACTGTTTTTTTATTTTTGAACCCAGCAGATGAAGGGAAATAAGAGTTACCGCCCAAAGGGGTGTAATGAAAACTGGCATCAGCGCCTTTGGAGGCTCAGAACTTCCCTTGAGCCTCAATGGGCCAAGCAAGTTGGAGGACATGGCAAGAAAAGACCCTAGATGATCACTCTTCTTGTGCATGAGCTTCCTGCCAGCTCAGCCCCAAGAAACCGGATGATGGAGAAGCTGACGGTTATTAAGGTGGAAGTGGAAGACCTCATCAAGCACCCCTGGGAGAAGATGTACACTTGCACTATCTGTGGGGACAGCTTTAATCACAAGGGCACCCTGGCCGTGCACCAGAAGACCCACAAGGAGGAGACGCTGGTGGAGACCCAAGAGCAGGAGGGAAGTGCCGTTGCAGCAGGAGAGCTAACGAGCCAGCAAGCCAGCAGAAGGGAAGAGGATGCCAGCCAGGAGGGTACGAACCAGCAGGGAGATCTCTCAGCACAGAAGGAATCCCTGCAGAAAGCAAAGCCCTACTCTTGCACCGAATGTGAGAAAAGCTTCAAGATGAAGGTGGACCTCACCAAGCACCTCAGAACCCACACGGGGGAGAGGCCTTTCCCGTGCACTGAGTGCGGGAAGAGATTCATCACCAAGTCGCAGCTGAAGGAGCACCAGAGGATCCACACAGGGGAGCGGCCTTACCAATGCTCCGAGTGCGGGAAATGTTTCACGCAGAAATCACAGCTCATTGTTCACCGGAGGATCCACACTGGTGAGAAGCCTTATAAGTGCGGCAGCTGCCAGAAGAGTTTTGTGGACAAGTCGCAGCTGGTCGCCCACCACCGTATCCACACAGGCGACCGCCCCTTCAAGTGCGGGGTATGCGCCAGGGGGTTTCGCCAGAAGATCACCCTCATAAAACACCAGAGGGTCCACACTGGGGAGGGGGCACGGCGGCACAGCGGGCCCCATGCTGGCAACGCCTCACAGCTCATCGTGCCTGAGTCGACACCGGATGGGGAGAGGATATTCCGATGTGGCACCTGTGGGAAGGAGTTCAAGAAGAAGTCGATCCTAGTGACTCACCAGAGGATTCACACCGGAGAGGAACCCTACCAGTGCTCCGAGTGCGGGAAGCGCTTCCGGCAGAAGATCCACCTGATCCGCCATCAGAGGACCCATGCCAGGAGGGAGCCCCACGTGTGTGTCGAGTGTGGGGACGGCTTCAGCAGCAAGGGGCTACTGCTGAGGCATCAGCGGTGCCAGCACCACAGAGAAGGACCCCACACGTGTCCCGAGTGTAGGAAAAGCTTTAGCCAGAAAGTAGGCCTCACCGCACACCAGAGAGTCCATGAGAGGGAGAAGGGAGATGGGAACATGGCCGCCTCTGAGGGAAAACCTGAGGAGGCAGCAGACGGGAGGCTGCCTGCCAAAAACGGCGAAAGCAGCAGCCACCCAGGGGACCTGACGGCGCCATGTAAGAGCCAGGTCTATACATGTACGCTGTGTGGCAAGACATTCACCAAGAAAGGGAACTTTGCCAACCACCAGCGGGCCCACACGGAGGAACGGGCCCACCGCTGCGGCATCTGCGGCAAGAAGTTCACCAAGAGGGGGGAGCTGACCAAGCACGAGCGGATCCACACGGGCGAGAGGCCGTACATCTGCACTGACTGCGGCAAGCGCTTCACCCAACGCACCCAGCTGGTCACTCACCAACGCATCCACACCGGCGAGAAGCCCTACCCCTGTGCTGACTGCGGCAAGCGCTTCATCGACAAATCCCGGCTGACCGTGCACCGGCGCATCCACACCGGCGACCGGCCCTTCCAGTGCGCGGCCTGCGGCAAGGGTTTCCGCCAGAAGATTGCCCTTATCAAGCACCACCGTGTCCATGAGAGGGGCCGGACAGATGGGGATGCACCAGGGGCTAAGGAGCACAAGTGCCCCCAGTGCGGCAAGGGCTTCAGCACCAAGGAGAACCTGGCCAGCCACCAGCGGCTTCACACTGCCGAGAGGCCCTTTAAGTGCGGCGAGTGTGGGAAGAGCTTCACGCAGAAGGCCCAGCTGGTGGTGCACCAGCGCATCCACACCGGGGAGCGCCCCTTCCGCTGCACCGACTGCCACAAGGGCTTCATCGACAAGTCCCGGCTCATCGTCCACCGCCGGATCCACACCGGTGAGCGGCCCTTCAAGTGCACCGCCTGCGGGAGAGCCTTCACCCAGAAAATCGCCCTGACCACCCACCAGAGAGTCCACGTGAGGGAGCAGGAGGCCGCCCTGGAGCCCTACAAATACTCCAAGCGCAGTGAGAACGACACGGGCAAGGCCGAGCCGGGTGAGGAGTGGCCCTTCCCCTGCAACGTGTGTGGCCGGGGATTCCGCAAGGAGATAGCCCTCATCACCCACCAGCGGGTCCACACCAAGTACGAACCCAACAAGTGCAGCAGGTGCGGCCAAGTCTTCCCCGACAAGGCCCAGCTGCTCCTGCATCAGCCCTCCCACGCGGAGGACCGGCCCTTTAAATGCAATACCTGCGGGAAAGACTTCAAGCGGAAAGAGATCCTGATCACCCACCAGAGAATCCACACGGGGGAGGTGCCTTTCAAATGCACGGAGTGCGGGAAGAGCTTCTCCCAGAAGGCCAATCTCATGAAACACCAACTTACCCATACCCGGAGGGGCCCCTTCATTTGCTCTGAGTGCGGGCAGAGCTACACCACCTTGGGGCATTTTAAAAGGCACCAGAGGAACCATCTGAGAAAGAAAGCCCCTTCTGGGGAGGGGAAAGACTCGGGGGAGGAGCCAGATGCGGATGAGCTGCCAGAGATGGGCGTGCACAACGGGCCCATTATCGTGGTGAAGACGGAAGTCGATACAGATGATTTTGAGGTCCTGCAGGTCCCGTGACCTCGCCCCCAGCCAGGAGTGATGCATGTGTAAAGGGATCTTCCAGGGGCAACGAAGGAGTGAGGGCCCCCGTGGAGGGTCAGTGCTGCCAACCTCAAGCACTCAAAGAATCCCAAGTCACCCACCCCCTCAAGTGAGGAAATTGACAAAAATGTCATGAAATTTGAGAAAAAAAATAACACATTTGGGATTCTTTTTTTTTTTCAACCTGGGGGAGGGGGGAGTGTCACTTTTTCAGGCTTTTCTCTGCATGGGCCAGAAGCATACTTTTTCAAATGAAATCTGTGATTTCGCATGTCTTCCCATGACTCCTGGAGCTGGGTCTTTACTGAAAAAACACCAAATATCCTGCAAGTTGGCAATGCTGACTCTTCTATGGGCCCACGAGGGAGCTGGGTTGGCCCGTAGATCAGTAGCCTGCACTCAGCAACACCAAATATCCATATTAAGCCAACCGGCCTGGGTTGCAGGTGGCCCTGAGGGGAGCATCAGCAACTTACTGCTGCATAAAACCTCCATTGTCGTTATTCCATAGAGCAATAAGAGAGGCAGACATCATCACAGGGCACCAGAGGTAGGCCCATGCAGTGCCCTGTAGAAATTAATGGGCTCCTCATGAGACGCAGACACCCCCTGTATGGAACAGTTTGCTGGGTCAGGGCTAAGGGACCTAGAAAGAGAGCACCTATTTGAAGCCCAGATCCTCCAAGGGATTTAGGTGTCTAATTCCCATTGACATTCAAAGAGAGGTAAGTGCCGAAGTAGCTTGGAGGATCTGGGCCATTGTGTTTACTTCAAAGCCTGATCTTTTGGGGATGATCACGCTTTAAAATACGCTCCTGTATGCCAGTGGTGCCATTTTAATAAAGGACCTTCATTGCACAAGCACTATGCTGCGGGAGGAGCTACATGCCCTGGTTCACTGCTCCGCTACTCCAATTCCAATCGGCTGGCAGCAGTGCAGCGACACCGGTATAAACCGGGGGCAATGGAAGGGGAAATCAGGTCCAAGCTAGATCCAGTCCTGCTGTCAGCTCCTCCGCTGCTGCCCGTTGGCAGAGGTCGACTGATGCCGCTGGAAGTGCCCCAGCTTGCTTGAGCAGAGAAGCTGGTCCGTGGTTCCCACAGCAAGCACGTCCTGTATTGGTGTTTCCTAGCAGGTCAGTAGTCCCGCCGCCAGGAGCGCAGGGGAGGATGTTTGTGCAAGAGGGGGACGTTAGGGTAACTGGAAGGAACTGAAACTTTGATATCCTCTCTGATTTGCACTGAAATCCTTAGTCGTGGCATTGCCCGGGGCTAGGGTCCTTCCCCCCCGTACAAAGCCCATCGGCGAGGGAAACATGGGCACGATCCTGACAACCTGTAACTCCCCTGGCTTCCAACAGTATGATCTAAGAGGACTTGTGTCCCAAGTGTGCTGATCCCAGGCCATTTGGGGGGCAGGGTTGCCCCCCTCTTCTCCCTCGCACCCTGCTCTCTGGCTGTAAGTCTGGGTAAGGGCTTGTGCTGCCATTGCTTCCTGGCACCCCTGGGTTAAAGGTGCCAGGATGGCTGTGGAAAGCAATGGTGGCTTTAGGGACAGCCACGCTTGGCAGCTTCCTCCGTCCCACCTGCCCCAGGGCAGCAGGGGCGACAACTGGGCTCAGCTTTGCTTTGGAAAGGACATTGCAGCATTTCATCAATGCCTGCCACCGTCTGCGCTCTCCCCTCCAACATAGCCGTGTGGACATCCTGTCTCCGGCAGTGGCCGAAACTAGCCAGGAGAGCTCAGAATCACCCTGTCTGCTGGGTGGGAGCTCAGGGAGCTGGCCTCGGCCTCCGCCAGAGGCCACGGCATCCACGCTGTTATGTTCGTACGTTCTAGCCTGAGTCCCGTGAGCAGGAGTCTGGCTCCCCGGACTCCTGGCTGCATCAGGAGACCGTGCCCAAAGAGTTCCCAGACCCCTCCCGACTCCTCCCTTTCTGAAGTCAGCATGCTCCATTTGTGCCAGCAGAGATGCATGGGAGCGAGAGGTGGAAAAGCCTCATTCAGTCACATCCCGTCCAGTGCACGATCCCCCACATCGCCCCAAGTTTTGGCCAGGCCAGTTATTAAATGTCCATTGCTAGTATTTTCCCAGGGAGGCCGTTCCCCGGGCTGATAGCTATTGAGAAAGTTCCCTGGATATTCATCCTCAATGTTCCTTTCTTAGACGCCTTCCATTCCACTGGATAGTACCAGTACCATGAGAACGAGGCACAGCGTTTTAGCACACAGGTTCTGCTGAAATCCTGGCTTGGATCATGCAGTATGGAAGGGCATTGATGATTGCAGGGAGTGCCAAGAGGAGCAGCATTAACTAACCAGTGACCCAGGGTACAATAAGTAGATGATTATACGAATGCTGTGAACACCAAAGAGGGAGAGGAATGATGTAAGCCCTGGGCCTGCAAATGTTTTACAGAAGGTTAGGTCCATCAATGGCTATTAGCCAGGATGGAGGGGATGGTGTCCCTAGCCTCTGTTTATCAGACACTGTGAATGGGCAATGGGATGGATCACTTGGTGATTCCCTGTTCTGTTCCTTCCCTCTGGGGCATCTGGCATTGGCCACTGTCGGCAGACAGGATACTGGACTAGATGGGCCTTTGGTCTGACCCAGGATGGCCGATCTTATGCTTTTGTGTATAACTTTAAGCACATGTATAGGTCCTGTTGACTTAAACAGAACTATTAATATCTTTCAAGTTCAGCACGTGTAAGGGCCCTAATTACTCCTCTCCTGCTTCAGCGTGCACATCATTCACACAGTCATAGACTTATTATACACTTCCCCATTGTTTAGCTCATGCTGCTTTTCCCTGAGTGCCCCTCCCCCACTCAGCAATCCACTCCCATACTGCATAATCCAGACCAGGATGTAGGCAGACCCCCGTGGGGTAAAACTGCAGCACAAATACCAGTCGAGAGTTGACAAAAAATAAATACTGTAAAACTTTTAACTGTTTCATTTTGCTTCCCCCCCCCCCCCCCAAAACTGACTATTTTTTTCGGTTTTGAAATCTTCCTCCAACTTTTTTTAATTGTCTTATTTTATTCTGAAAAAAAATTTTTTTGATGTTGAAGTAGAAAATTTTTGGTTTAGAAAAATTCATGTGGCCCACCCAATCAATCAAAATGGGCCCCAGAATGTGAAAAGAGTAAACAAAGTAGGTGAAAAAAGAGTAGATGAAAAAAGGGAAAATGAAAAATAAAAATGAAAAATCAAACTGTTTTCCAGTATTTGCTGGGGAAGGGTTCCTAAAAGATGATTTCTTGGGTCAGTATATTTTTTATTCAAAGTTTTTTGATCAGCTCGACTGTTTCTCAGTCTGCGAGTGAGAGTACGACAGTGGCTTCAGTGGATGATTCCATGTTTACTACATCTGGGTGTGTCTACACTACAGGCGAAAGTTGAATTAAGATACGTGACTTCAGCTACATTAATTGTGTAGCTGAAATCAAAGTAGCTTAACTCGGGTTTTGGCGCTGTCTACACTGCAGGAAGTCGAAGTCCTTCCACTCATCCTTCAACTCATCTTTCAACTTCCCTTACTCCTAGTGAAAGAAGGGTTACCAGCATCGATCGGTGTGCCCCTCTCATTTCAAATTAGCTAGACCACTAATTTGAACCCTGAAAGACTGACAGTAGCAGCTTTGATCTTCCTCTGTAGTGTAGCTCCTGACTTACACAACAGCTTTGAGTAAGTTAGGGGGCTGGAGCGTATGACCTATGAAGAGAGGCTGAGGGAGTTGGGTCTGTTTAGTCTGCAGAAGCGAAGAGTGAGGGGGATTTGAGAGCAGCTTTCAACTTCCTGAAGGGAGGTTCCAAAGAGGATGGAGAAAGGCTGTTCTTAGTAGTGACAGATGGCAGAACAAGGAGCAATGGTCTCGAGTTGTGGTGGGAGAGGTCCAGGTTAGATATTAGGAAAAACTATTTCACTAGGAGAGTGGTGAAGCACTGAATGGGTTACCTAGGGAAGTAGTGGAGTCTCCATCCCTAGAGGTGTTTAAGTCTTGGCTTGACAAACCCTGGCTGGGTTGATTTAGTTGGGATTGGTCCTGCCTAAAGCAGGGGGCTGGACTTGATGACCTTCTGAGGTCTCTTCCAGCTCTGTGGTTCTATGATTCTATCATAAGTTATCCAGCAAATGCAGCCTTTTATTCTGTGTCTCATTTTTAAACTGATCCTGATTTCTGACCCTCAATTGGCAATTTGCAAGTATGCCCCAATTTATATAAACAAATTTGAGTCCTGGTGAATTTGGGAACTGTACATTTGGTGATGTGTAATTGGTCACCTAAATTGCATGGCATTGTTTCTACCACCATCTGGATAACTACCATTTCCAACAGGAGCACAACAAATGAAATAGCGTATGTTGTTTGCAGGCAAATACAACTATACAATAAAGACTAGACATTCCTCAAACAGCCATGCCAACAAAATCCCCTTTCTTACAAAGCTTCAAGAATAACCAATAATATGGTTATAAAACCCTTTGGAAACTGACATGACTCTGGATTGGCACTTGGCAGTTCTCCAGAAAAGTTTGACTTCAGAGGGAGATCTGGTAATGTGAGCAGATGCAGTCTTAAGATAACAAAGATCCTGTTTTCTTGCAAGTACTCAAAAAATAAAGTAGAAGAATAAAACTGATGCCTACTGTAGACAGATGCTGCAAGTGGTCTATGAGATATCTGGCTCTGTAAAGCCATGTTGGCCAGCACATCCCGCAAGAGAGAGAACAACGGGAAAGCATTTTAAAGACAGTCAGTAAATGATTGTCATGTGAGAAGAAGGGAAACATTAGAAATGGGTTGGGACTCTCTCTGCCGACAGTACCCAGAGAAGGCACTTTTGTCAACAGCACAGCAAAAATAAAATGCACTGTCAAATAACATCAGAACAGAGCAACCTTTCAGCTTAGACTAGACTTCCCAGACACGGAGAAGAGATTAACTGGAATGGTTAAAAAGAAACCACCACTTGTATCTGTTGCTTTTCTTGCTCTATTGAGAAGGACAGCAGTACCTCATGGTGCCTTGACTCAACCATGGCCCACTTGTATCTCACAGGTTTGCCTTTCCAATCACAGTTTGCAGCAAAGACCATCCAGCAGTTGGCACAAGAAGGATTGATTTTTATTTATACACAACCGCCTGCCTCAAGCTAAGCAGGAGATTCAGGAAGAAGTGGAATGAAGAATTAGCACCACAAGAGGCAAGGATCTGTTTGCTTTGCACTGTGCCCTGACCTGCTCTGTGTCTGCGGTCCCATTTTGATTCCTAGATGGCACTAGAGGACGATAGAGAAGACAGGGAGATGTTTTGCAGAGAAGGAAGCGTTGGGAAAAGGCCAGTACAGACCACACAGAAGGGGATTTCAATTTCCCAGCTCTATTTTTACACTTTATTTATTATAATACCGACTGTATCACTGCAGAATATTAATTGACTAGCAAGAACCCTGAACCTCACCTGTTAATCCATGTTGAGAACATGTGTGTTCTCTCAGCAATCTAACATACATTTCATTGATCTTATTTGCCACCTTTCTTCTCCAGGTTTCCTTTATTTTAAAATTAATTTAATTTTTTCTGTTAGTGCTTTTTCATTCAATCATTTCCTTTTCTGCGTTGTGCGCAATGTGATCCTTAAGATTATTCACCTCCTTAGCTGAGATTTTTACTGTAATCCTCATTTTGAAGTGCTTTGTTTTTATTTTTCTGAATAAAAAGCTTTACTAAAATACAAATATGCAATGTCCCTCTTGCACCTACGTCTTCCCTCCCTGGAAGAGGGAGAGGTAAGAGCACAGACCTGGGACCAGGACTCTAGTGCTCTGCCGCCCTGACCTCTTTGTGGTATTCCTCACTGAAATCAGTGTGGGGTTCACTGCAAGACTGGCCCTTGCTACAGCAACCCTGGGCAAAAGGCTGTGCTTCAGTTTACACATCGGTAAAATAGATCTAACATGTACCTCGAACACCATGGTCATAATGCTGTTGTAGAGAAGAAAAGCACCATGTAAGGCCAAGAATATTTTACTAGCATGTGGGATCATGGGGTGTTTTCATCAGTAACCACTTGTCACATACCTTTAGATCCTTCTATTTAAGGCACTGTAAAAGTGCACTAGCCCAGACTCTGGTTTCCAACCAGGCAGCAAAGGATGGTGCAAGAAATGCTGCCAGGGACAAGGAGGAAAGATCTGTTCATAGGACACCACTCCTCTTAGCTCCAGCCACCTAGGCACTGGCCTGCAATCTCCTCCATGCAGGCAGAACCCTCTGCCCTCTCCGCTCCTCCCCCCCCCCCCCAAAAGGCGTTCAGGACGGAGCCATGTCCTTGAACAGGAGGGACTGCTGGCCTGTCTTGCCAGCCCCAGAAGGAACAGCTCCACACCCCACGGCTGCTCTTCACGCCCAACCACTAATGGCGAGGGAACAATTTTTGGAGTGGGGGAAGGGACTGAGCTGCCCCTCCCCTTACCTCTGTCCACACCCCTCGCAGCCCCTTAGAACTGGGGCCAGCAGCCAGGACCCCGCATGTGGGGCTAGTGGCCAGGGCGCCAGGACCTGGCGGCTGGGCGGGCCCTGCCTGTGGGGCGTGGCAGCAGCTGAGTGGGACCCAGGGCCAGCAGCCAAGCTCCTATGCATGGGGACAACAGCAGAGTGGGACCCAGCAGCCAAGCCCCTGTGCACAGGAATGGCAGCTGAGCAGGACGAGGGACCGGCAGCCAAGCCCCTGTGCACAGGGACAGCAGCCAAATGGGACCTGGGCCTGGAAGTGGAGCCCCCAGAGAACAGTGGGCCTAGTGGTCAGAACCTTGATCAGCAGGGGCATGTGGCTGGGTTGCTCAAAACATGGGGGTTACTGCACTCCTCCCCCCCCCCCCGCACCCTTACTTGCCGCACCTATGCTAACCAGCTGATCTTATTGGGACTCTATCTGTGAACAGGACCATCCAGCACCAGGTCCTTCTGGGGCAAAATACCCAGGGACAATAACCCTTGTCATCCTCCTTCAGATGACTTTCACTTTATTTTCCCCTCCACACCAGGGCTCAGATTCAGTGACAAAAGTTTAGGTTCCCCACAAAGAAGTTTCTTGCTTTCCTAGGTAGTTACAATCCCCTCTCTTAGCCCCTTGGCTCTGCTACAGTAAATAGTGTCTCCATTGTGATCTGTTCTGACCCACCTGGGGCCGTTTTGCCCTTTGGTAGAAGGAGACACTGGGTCCGTCACACTGATTCTAGGCCAGGGATTTTCACAACCAAGGGTTGGTGGCCTCAGCATGCGGCCACCAACTCTTGCTGACACTTTTTCCTAAAATACTTAATTAACTGTGGGAAAAGCAATATGTGCATCCAAATCACTGTCATTCATTTAGGCTTTTTTTGGGGGGGGGGGCCTGTGGACTAAAAAATGCTGCTGTAAAAAGTGGTATTTGTATGTTTGTTAGTATCACTTTTCTCGGTAAGCCCCAGAAAAACTATGCCCGGGATGCAGGCCTGGAGGGGCGAGGAGGCCATGGGGGCTGCTGCCACATGGATGGAGCTGGGGGTCAGTGCCTAACCACCCCAGAGCAGAAGCCTGAGCCCTTCTGTCCTTCACCCCATCTTCCCCCGGTAGGTGGAAAACTCCCCTTGCTCCTGCATCTGCCCCACGTCTCTCCAGATACTTTGCTCCTTTTCCCCACCACTGCCCAGGAGGCCCCTTGAAAAGCTGCTGGTGGCTACAAGCAGCCATAGCGGTTGCATTTGAGAAACGCTGGCCCAGACATCCCCTCAAACAGCGATGACAAGAACATGTCACCTCCCCCAGGAAGAGCCCCATAATGGGAATGCAGATCTCTCACTGGCTCGGAGAGCCCACTGAAATCGATGGAACGATGACAGGTTGAGGGCCTGCTCCGATGGATTTTTATGGGACAAAGAACGGCTCTGGGTAGGCATACCTGGCCAAGTTCATGCAGTCAAAAAGACAGAGGAAACCTGTTCCAAGCAGCAGTCCTGTGCAGGAAAAGCTGCCTCACCCACAAAGATAAGGCTCTGCAACCAGAGAGGGGAGCCCTGTGCCAGACAAGTGGAGGAACTAGCGAGGGGACTAGTAGAAGAGGAAAGGTCCATGAGACAGGCTGGCTCATGCCCATCGATAACTCTGAAAACGGGGAAGTAGATGTGAACTAGACCCTGAAAGGGGTGAGGCACAAGGGAGTTTTCTGGGGAGGAGGAGCGCTGTTGTTCTTTGTGCCCAAGCTGGTGGGCAGCAGTGGGGGCTTGAGAGAGGCCTTAGTCAGGCCAAAATACAGGCGTGGGTGAGGATCTCTCCAGAACTGGAATCTCGGCTCCAGTGCAGGTTGAAGAGCGGGCGACAGGCAGGTGGGAGGTGTGTGGGAATAGAAGGATGAGGCCAAGGTGACAAAGTGGATGCAAACGAAAGAGCCAAGCCCAGGATAGCAATGCAAGAGACAGGCATATTGGGCAAAAGCGCTCTTATACAAGCACCTCTGGTTTAAAGACATGGAGCCGAGAGAAGCAGCAATGGAGCGGCAAAGGACTTTGGCCAAGGTAGGCAGGGAGAGTGGGTGTTGTACAAGTGTCATGAAAGGAAGGCAACTGCCAGGCACCATTATTGGTACGAAAGCAAACATTTAATCTACCCATTCTAAGGGGTACGTGTGGAGTTGCCCGGTTCCACGCACAGCAAGGGACTTGCTCTTTGTCTCCAGACTGGCAGCCTGCCCAGCGGGATTGCTTGTGCTTCTGCTGTGACACTTCCTAGATCCCGTGTGCCAGCTGGCACCAGCTGTGAGCAAACAGCACCAAGGAAAGAAAAAGAACCAGAGCACGGAGGAAGTGAGGAGCTCTGGTGAGCATCATCTCTAGAGCTTCCGGGTTAAATGCAATAACCCTAGGCGAGACTTCCCAGCAGGCAGTACGATGTCCTCTCTGCTTGCGACCTTGTCAAGACTGATTCTCCACTCTGGCACGATGAATGCAGAAGTGGGGGGCCCACAAAAATACCCCAAAACCTTATCTACCAGGCTTTGGTATAAAACTTCCCCCCAAAATCCTAAAACCCTAGATTTTGGGGATAGATATCTGCTGCCACCACACAAGTAATGGTAAGAACAACCGGGGAAGAGATCACTTGGGAAATCTCAGCCCTAAAGTAAAACCAGGACACAAAAAATAACCAATACCAGCTTAATAAAAAAGAAAGAACTTTTATTATCACTACAATACTCCTGTTACAAGCATACTGACTAGATGGAAAAGTCACTAATATACTCATGGGGGACTCCCATGGGCCAAACACTTAAGTTACAAAGGAGAGGAAAACCCATTTTTAAATGGACAGACATCAGATTCCCATTCCCAAACCATAAAACAATAAAACCTAATGGATTTATCTAAACTTTGCCCTACTTACAGATGGTGAAGAGTCTTTTCTTGGAGAGAGCTATGTTGTCTGTCCCCCTCAGTATCTGGAGAGTCAACTGCTCAGGGACAAAGGAGGGAAAAACCAAAAATTCCTTTGTCCCAGTTTGAAATCCCTATCTGCATTTCTATTGGCTGAATGCTACCTGTCTAGGTACAGTTAACCCCTTAGTCCCCAGGCTGCTGGCCATCCTTCATGACCATGACAGGCCTGGAGAGGGCTAGCAACAGGGCTTAAACTGAAAAAGATGGGAGGTCCATGGAAAGGAAATAGGCAGACTGGTTTATGAAAAGCTGAGAGAGAAGGTGGAAGATGAACTGTCCACGCCGTGCTAGAGCAGCTGGCACCTTACGGAAAGCTTTGGAACACCTGTTTATAAATAGCTCTTCTACTTGCCTCTTATATCACCTTTCCTTTCCCAGGAAAGGGGCTTGGATTTATATGGAAATAGGATCTGGAGCCTGCATCTCCTCTCATCCTGGTGTAAAGCAGAAATCTCCCTACCAAGCTCAATGTACCTACTTGTAGCTACAAAGGAAAAGAGAAACGGTCCCTCTCTTTGGGCATGGCTACACCAGGAAATTATTTCAAACTAACTAAATTCAAAATAAGAACTCCCGCAATAACTATTTCGAAATAAGCTTATGCCCCAAGGAAAGCAGGAGTCTAGATTTCAAAATAACCAGCCCCTTATTTTGAAATAATGAGTTTGTTAGTGTGGACACTCCACTTATTATTTTGAAATAAGGGGGGTTATTTCGAAATAACTCCCTAGTGCAGATCAGGGCTTTCTTAGGGTACGTCTACACTGCACATTTATTTCGAAATAAGCTATTCTGGAATAGTTATTCCGAAATAGCTTATTTCAAAATAGCGCGTCTACACTGCAGGGAAGCCTCAAAATTAGCCCTAATGTGGACGTGCTATCTCGATTTCGAGTCCCAGGAGGCACTAGGGAGGAATAACTTAGAATGGCCCCAGCGAGGAGCTATTTCGAAATAGCAGCCGTGGAGCGTCCGCATGGCAGCTATTTCAAAATAGCTATTTTGAAAGAGGGTTATTCCTCGTGGAATGAGGTTTACCAATGTCAGAAAAAGCCACCTGTCATTTTGATTTTCTTTCGAAATAACGCAATTGCTGTGTAGACGCTCGCATTGCTATTCCGGAATAACGGTGCATTGTAGATGCACCCTTAGTTGCATGTCTGATCCCTTCTGCTTAGCCCCTTGGTAATCATTGTGGGGTTCTGCCATAGAAAATCATGTTGATGTTGCAAAGAGAAACTTAAGACTTTGGTCAGAACTAAGTGGCGGGATAGGTGAGCTCTTAGAAACGGTCGCCTCTTTTCAGTGTTTTCTTCATGCCACACGGATGCCAGCAGCAGCGACTCATTTGAAAAGGGAGAGGACCAGTCGTCCTCTATGAACTATGAGGGGAGAGATCAGCACGGCAGTCTCCCTTCTGCTTGACCTAAAGGTGGTGTGTCATGTGATCCTCCTCCTGCCACCCCTATTCACAGGACCACATGTACGTCCCATGCAGAACCTGAGGCCTGGCAATTGGGCCATATATGTCAATATTAAGCAGGTGAACTTCGGACCTCTTATCCAGCATGAACGGAACTTCCTCACCCTCTGACCTTTGCCCGCCATCAGCCTCTGCATCTGGACCAGACTGCTGGCCAGTCAAGGAACCTGATTTCCCTTCCACCTCCTAATGAAATACTTGTCCCTGGGAACAAAAGACTATGTTCCCATTTTATTTAAGCACGTTAAAATTCATAGGCAGCAGCTGCAGGAAAGGCAAAATGTTTCTGAACAGCTTAGTCCTTGTCTGAACCGTACGATTACAGTTATTAAAGACTTTTCCTTCATGCATGGCCTTTCATACGCAATGAGCCAACACAGGTCAAATGACACTGCACCTCAGGTCCTCTGGATTACAGGGGATTAGTACCCAATCCATGTGGCAGTATTAGGGCCCAGAGAGGTTTTGCCCAGCAGATATAATATATATTTATTATTTCATATCTGATTTCCCAGAACAGGCAGAAGATTGAATAAAGGGGTTTTGCAGTGGTTATAGGTTCCCTACCCCTGCTCTATAGGCAGTTACAGAGCTGGTAAAAGCTGCCAAACAGCTGTGAGGGGCCGTGCACGCCCCCCGTTTTCCATCCCGCCTCCCCAGAACAATGGAGTTCTACCCACTGGTGCCTAGGACATGCCACAGGGTTTGGGACTGATTGGCTGCAGCATTCCCAAGCAAGCCGGTTACCTACAGCAGCTCAGAGAAATGCCATCACACCGAGCGCATGTCACGGCAGGCTTCTGCTAGTGCTTCCCCGTGAACATCCCAGGGGCACAAACCTCTTGCACGCAGCCCTTTTAGGTCCTAGGCACTACATGGGAAAAACAATGGCCCTGGCAAGGTTGGAGTCCAACAGCTGAGCCTCCCATCACTTGCTCTCAGCTGGCCTCAGGAAACCAAGGTGGCTTCACTTTTATTCTGACAGCAAACCTGAGAAGCCCATTCACAAAAGACAACGTCTGCTCAGTGGTATTGTCCCGGAAGTCTCTTTGTTAGCCCGTAAGAGCAGCCCTTTGCATTTCTGCCGGGCACCTGTTGCAGATTGAGAGTCTCCCTTGTGTGTCAAGAGGACATTGAAAGGCCTTTCATACATTATCTCCAACTAAAGCGATCCTGCTCATGAGGTTTTCCATCTTTACCAAGCCACCTCTTTCCCGGTACCAATCCTCAATGCTCTTTGAACGTTGCCTTCCACCATTTGGCCCCTGCTTCCTGTGTAAATCCAGAAAGTCCTTGCATTGTGCTATTCCTGTCCTTTCTTCAAATCCATCTCTGCATTCACCATTGTGCAGAGCCTTCTGATTATTATGCTAATGGGGATTAATTCCCTGCAACTCTTCTCCAGGTCACCAGCTTTAGAGTTAGTTGGAAACTGGGCGTAAAAGGTGATGGCTGGTTTTCCTCTTCTTTTCCAGCGACATTCAATGTTTTCTCCAACTTTTGTGCAGCTCTTCTTTGTTCAGAGCCCGGCTACATTAGAAACACCCCAGCATCACACCGAAGACACATGCAACAGCGACAGAAGGAATTCGTCTGATCTACCTCTCCAAGAGGCAGTAGCAGATTGACAGAAGACTTCTTCTGATGGCCTAGCAATGGCTGGAGCTTAGATCAGCTTCCTTACACCACATAGGGCATGACATTTTTCGCAGCCCCTGAATGATATGGGTACATCACCCTATCTTTGGCTACATCTACACGACAGCCTATGCGGGCAAAACTTACATTGCTCAGAGTGTGAATATCCACCCCCAAGCGACTAAGTTATACCACTATGCGGATGTCAGCATGTCGGCAGGAGAGCTTCCCTGCTGGCCTAACTTCTGATGCTTGTGGAGGTAGGTTTTTAAGCACGCTCCTGGTGACAATTGAACCAACTGAACCCCCCGTGTAGACATCATTAAGCCGATGGGAGAATTCTTGCCTCTCGGAGAGATGGATGAACCCCAGCGATCGCAGAACCCCTCCCATCAGGCTACGTAATGTCTTCACTGAAGCGCTATAGCATTTTAAGTGTAGACAAGCCCTTAAGTTGTTGTGTAACAGGTTCGTCTCCCCACAGCATGGCTCTTCCCTCCGGGTGCCTTTGGGGAAGTAGCTGGCTGCTCCGACGCGCCCCCTTGGGTGTGGTGTTATCTTTAGGGCACTGCCCTCCGGCAGCTCTCACTCCGCTCTTTGTCTGTGCCCCCTTCCAGGGAGCGGTGGTCCTTGTTCTTCCTTCACTTGTCCAGGGTCCTCCCCACTCCCTAGAGCCCCCAGTTCTTCTATTTATGGCCTGGGGCTTCCCCGGTTCCAGCTTCCCCAGACTACTGTGTCAACCTCTCGCAGCCCAGCCTTTCATGACTGCCTCTCACAGCCCCGCCCCCATGGCTGCCTCTCAAAGCCCCTAGGGACTCAGGCCTGGTAGCCTGGGTTTGCTGGGCCCCAAAGGCTGCCCAGCCCTGCCCTCTTCCAGGGAACCTCTTGCTTCCCTGGCCGTCAGGTCTCTACTGCTCTCTGTCCAGAGCAGCAGGCAGGTCCCTCTCCTCCTCCCAGGAGTTGCTCTTTAGAGCCTCCAGCTGGGCTCTCATTAGCCCCCCCAGCTGGGTTTCCCTCAGACTCCTCTCTCAGCCCCTTAAAAGGCCAGTGCAGGGCAACGCACTGTCACATGCTGCCACACCTATTATAGCAGGTGGAAGTTGGTCTCTATGGGCTTCGCTGGGGCAGGTAAATCTGGGTGCTGGACTCTTGACACACTGGCTATATGTGTCACAGTGGGAGGTGCTGAATGCTGAACAGAGAATATGTTTACACTGCAATAAGGGACCCACAGCAGGCCCAGGTCAGCTGACGCAGGCCACTTCTATACTACAACATGAAATCGACCTACGTTACATTGGCATACAACCACCACAGCAACCCCATCGCTTGTGCGTGTCTACACTTTGCTCCTTGTGTGTGTGTCCTTGCCAAGACTACTTGTGTTGATTGGACAGCCACCCAGGAGAGAGTCAAATGCCGCCCAGCTGATTAGCAGAGCACCCACAGCCAGCAGCATGTGTTTCTTCTGGTGGTGCACATCCATACATGCCTCGGTGCACATAACAAAATTCATCCCGCACATGGATGGAAACAATTAGAGGGAACACTGATCAGCGGGAGTGATGTTCTAGTGTAGACACTCCCATACTTAGATCGGTGAAAACTGCATTGCGCCAGCCTCACTCTGAAGACCAGGGCTCAGGCTTACGGGATCAGGCTCCCATGCTATAAAACAGCAGTGCAGACATTGTGGCTCGGGCTGGAGCCCAGGCACAGACACCGCATGAGCAGGGAAGGTCCCGGAGCCCAATCACCTACACTACAATTTTATAACCCCACAGCTGGCTCAAACCGCCTGGGCTGGTTGTGGGTTTTTACTGCAGTGGAGACAAACCCATAGGCAACTCTGGCCCTTGGTGAGATGCCTAAAGGGGAGCCAAGCTGAAAATCGACCTCTTCGGTGGGACTTGGATACTTGCAGATCTGATCTGCCATCACAGAGCGGAGTCTACCAGCCGGGGCAGCCTCCCGTTTCAGAACATGTGCATCCCATGTGGGAACAGACCAATAACTGTCCAGCTCAGTGAGGGGCAGCCTAGGCTAGTGACTGGGCTGCACATGTGGCCCCCCCCCCCTTCATCTCAGTGGGCCGCAAGATTGTCAGAACCAAGACAGTCTCCTGGAATAGGGCAGCTTTGCTCACTGCATTTGCAGGGGGTGCCGATTAAACCGCAGCTGCGCTGGGACTGGATGCAGAGGGAGCTCAGGGCTCTCGCTGTCAGCATTGTGTGCAATCAGCAGGCACCTCCTTTCACGAGCCCTTGCTTGGCAGGTGTATCACTTTCGTCACTCGGGTAGGAAAAAACGACCGGGATGGAGACCAGCGGAATCTGGCAACCCTGCGCATGGGGACACACAGAACCCCGCTGGGCTGTAGATTGCCCACCACGGGGCTGGCTCCTTTAGCAGCCCATCACAAGCAGTGCCGGAGGCTTCAGGAGGAGCTATGCGCTCCCCAGCAGCAACTTGGCTTTGCAACGCTGGCCCACGGCTGCAGCCCTGGGATGGTTTTACTGTCACAACCCTTTGGAGCCAGGCGATGGATTATGGCTCCTAAGCCTCTCAGATTCTCTCTACACATATCTGGGAGGGAAAAATGAGGATTCCATCCAGTTGCAAGTAATTCACCCCCTTAGCACCAGGGCCTATGGGATCAGCCTGCCCTAGATCGCTAGTTAGAAAGCAGCCACTGGCTTTGCCAGCTGACTTGATTTCCCTTTTCGTAGCGTTAGCTAAATTAAGATGGAACGAATGAACAATGTATGCCCATGCCCTCGGAGAGGAGACAGCAGCAGATGAAAGCAGCCAACAGCAGGTTACAGGATCAGCTAGGACATGAGCATGGAAATGAGCGTGGCAGAAGGATGAATTAGAGGCATGTTCTGTAGCCTTTGACTATAAATATTTAAGCATTGTTATCTCCTTTGAAAGGCAAATATCAGGTCACAGCAAAGATATGAGTCCGAAGGGATTAAGCTGAATTTCCAAAGTACAAACCCTAACCCGTTTTAGCCCGGTTCCCAATGATATTTATGCATCGCCCCCTGTTTTTTAGCATAGAGTGGTCCTCCTTTCCGCAGGAAAGCAATCTTTGCATGACACAGACCCCCCCTCCGATGTCTGATCACTGCTTTCACTTCACTGTAGTACACTCTGATGGCAGGGGGCATTTTACACCTACCTGCCGCGTTCATTTCACACAGCCCATCTTGTTCCAGCCCCCACTGACGCCGTCACAAACACTCCCACTGACTTCCAAAGCCGATGGCTTGGACCACAAGCGCACATCATGTGGGGCCAGGTGTAGCAAGGCAGTGGGCACTTCTCGGGAGGCACTGAACAGCCTGGATTCCCGCTCACGTCAATGGGAATGGAGGGAGCCCAGCTCAGTGCAGAATCCGGCCTTTTAAAAAAATCAGCAAGGGCACTTGTTTTCTTGCTCGCTCTCTCTCCCCTCCCTGCTAGATGTTGCCTGCCACGCACTGCAGCAGTGGGTCTGAGCCCGATGGGGTCCACATGCTACCGTGGATCCCATTCTGATCTCTGCTTCCAAACACAGGGCTTGCATTGGGCTGTAGCCGGTTCTCAGAGACACCAATGCTCATCCGGAGCTCTTCCGCTGAGGCCATGGAGGTAGTCCAGGTTTACATCGGCACCACTAAGAGCAGACTCCGCCCTGCCGTGTTTCCCCTTCCACCCCACGCACTGTCAACCTCATCCTCCCCCAGAGCCCGGCCACAGACTCAGCTGTTGCTGAAACATTCCAAAAGAACCTCCTTCCTAAAACTGCCTGCTTGGGGTTCACCTCTGGCTCTGGGCTGTGAGAGAACCCTCCGAGTTGGGCTTCAGGGTGGGGGGGCTGAGCAGAGGAGAAAAATGCCTCAGATAGGGCAGCTCCGTGGTTTTACATCACACCCAGGAGCCTGACACTTTAGAAGTGGTAATATACTGACCTGTGCTATCCCAAGCCCTGCGTGCTTATTGAAAACCAGGGCGAAGGCCACCATGCCTAGTCGAAAGAGCCCGCATCAGGTACCGGGAAACAGAGGTCAGAGCCAGTGTCAGGAATCAAACACCAGGAATCAAGCGCCAAGAATAATGCATAGAAGCCGGGAGCTGGAAAAAGGCAGGAGGGCAGAAACCCTGAATATATAAATCCATAGAACATCCACATCTTGAATACTGCGGGCAGGTGTGATCACCTCATCTCAAAAAAAGATACCTTGGCACTGGAAAAAGTTCAGAAAAAGGCAACAAAAATGATTAGGGTTTTGGAACAGCTGCCCTATGAGGCGAGATGAATAAAATTGGGACTTTTCAGCTTGGAAAAGAGATGACTAAGGGAGGATATGATAGAGGTCTATAAAATCACAACTGGGGTGGAGAAAGTGAGTAAGGAGTATGTTTCTTGTTCCCATAACACAAGAGCTTGGGGGGGGGGCGGGGGAGTCACCCAATAAAATTAATAAAAAAGCAGGTTTAAAACAAACAAAAGGAAGTATTTCTTCACACAATCCACAGTCCACCTGTGGAACTCCTTGCCAGAGGATGTTGTGAAGACCAGGACTTTAACAGCATTCAAAAAAGAACTAGATAGATTCATGGAGGTTAGGTCCATCCATACTTATTAGCCAGGATGGGTAGGAATGGTGTCCCTAGTCTGTTTGTCAGAGGCTGGAAATGGATGACAGGAGAGGGATCACTTGATGATTCCCTGTTCTGTTCACTCTCTCTGGGGTGCTGGCATTGACCACTGCCGGCAGACAGGACACTGGGCTAGATGGACCTTTGGTCTGACCCAGTGTTCTTATGACCAGAACAAGGCAGGACTCGGGAGTCAGAAAAGAAGACAGGGTCCAATGCAGCTGCTAACCGGATTTCTCAGGTAACATCCTTTGACTTCTTCTGGCTTAAATAGTGAGACTGAGCCAAGTGGGAGTGTCACAGGGGGTGCTTATAGTGAGCGAGGCTGCGCCAGCCCCAAAGGTGAAAGTGGGCCGGGCTGGTATGGAGTACCAGTAAGAAAATGGCCACCAGTACACAGCTGCTGTTACAGTGCTAGTAGCGCTGCTGCAGCACTTTAAGGACAATACCAGCAGGGGAGCAGGCAAAAGGGGCAGCTGCTGCAGGGTTCAGCAATTTAAAAGGGCCTGGTCCTCCCAGCCACAGCTACTGTGGCGGCATCCTGATCCCCAATCACCGGCAGAGGCCTGAGTGGCATAGGCCAGGCAGCACTGAAAGGCTGCCCGGGGGAAGCTGGCTCCCAGCCCTGCCCCTTCTGTGCCCTGTAAGACTTTTAAGTTACTTTCACTCCTGACCAGTCCCCCACCCCACTGCTTGTGCTAGCCAGCTGCTGGGTGGTGACTGACGCAGGCCTGGGGTTGTAGCTCAGGGCCCCTCACAATACTCCATGGAAGCTGAACCAGACACCTGTGTTAAGGGCTGTAGCATTGGGACGAGGCTGGAAACGTTACAAACGCTTAGTTGAAAGTAATGAATGCCTTAAACGCCAACACTGCCGTTCCTGAGCTAACAGATGGGGGCACTAGGAGCAGGGCACCAGCCGTATAATGAAATGAGAGGCAGTTAAAATGATTATTTCTTTATCACAGCGCTTTTACCCGCTAGGGTTGCCAGGTGTCCGGTATTTGCCAGGACAGTCCGGAATTTGGTCCCACGATTTTTGCTCAACAAATTTGGTCCCTCCCCCCCCCTTTTTTTTGCTCAACCAATTCCCCTCCCCCTCACATTCGGTATTTTTTGTGAAAATATCTGGTAACCCTATTACCTGCCAGTAACACAAACTCAGCTGGGCTTGCTGTTTGCTTAGTCACAGCAGCCCCTTGTGGCCAGATGGTGAAGTCTAGCATCAACTCCCCCTTGTTCCAAATTAAAAGCTTGGGGCCTGATTCATAATTGGCACCTCATAGCTGCTCTGGGTTGCTGCAGTGACTTGGAACAGCTGTGACTCCAGCTCTGCTAGCAGTTTAAGTCTCCTTCATGGCTACTTTGGGAAATCAGGGCCCTGAAATTGACAATCCCCATGAGCAATGAGGCCTGGGCAGTGCTCTACATCAGCCTGATGGACAGGCTAATGAGGGAGTCAGGAGGCTTTGCGGGGGGGACACATCGTCATGTGAGCTGGAATCTCCTGGCTCATACAAAGTGAGGCCAAGTTAAGGAGAGAACTGGGGCCAGAGCTGGGCCTGCCAGAGAGTGCCACAGAAGCAGGCCAGGGAGCAGATCCATGCTGGGAACAGAGCTGCAGCAATGAGAGCCAGCAAAGCAGCATCTGTGCTGCGGAGAATGGAGCTGGAGCAGTGTGGAGCCAGGCACAGTGAGCAACTGGCTCCAGCAAGGTGGGTGGGTGGCAGGGAGTGGGCACAATGCAGGGAGAAACCCCCAGCAAAGAGGCGTTGCAGGCCAGATTTGGACGGGGATCATAATCCCAGAGGGGGGCTGATGCTGGGGAGAAGGGCCCTGCCACCTAAAGCCAGAAGGCATGTGGCCATTGCCAGAGCAAGCATCCAACCCACAGCATCCCTACAGCTCAGCCAGGGCCCAAGATGTGTGAGGAACAGCTTGTGACCTGCCCTTACATCCCAGAGACCCTGTTTGTGAGGTCCCCTTGCCACAGAGTGAGGTGACATGTTTTCCTTTAGCCATTTGCATTTTTTTTGTCTTTTTAAAAAGGATCGTTGTTGAATCACTTGTCTTTTTGCTTTGAAAGGTACGCAGTGACCAGTGAGTGATCAGTGAGGTGAGCACCCCAGCATGGGGACACGTTAGCCCCTGTCCTAAGGAAGCGCTGTTCCCAAGTGGGGATGGCATTCACTCTGTTCACGTCTCATGTTGCATGCAATGTCTACTGTCCTGTGCTGCTCTGTTGTAACTCTGTGTGTGCCTCAATTTCCCTGGACACGGCACCAGTGCCCGGCTGGGGAGGGGAGTTTTGCGTGTGACCCTCACTGCGGGGAGGTTGCCCAGCCTAACACATACACAACGGCTCAGGCTGTCTTATAACCTGAGCCTAGGTGGGAGATGCAACCAAGTAACACCTTCTGCCTGGGAAGCTGGACAAAGGAGGAGATGGGGCTGCCTGCAGAGCTGGGACCAATTGCTGAGAGTATCTCTCCCCACTGGCTTAGGATACAGGGAGGGGGCCCAGGGCCCTCCCTCCCCAAGATGGATTATACTGACTGCTTCTAGTTCTTGTGCTAACAAGTCTGTTCTACGTTGTATCCCTGTGAACCAATAAACCTTCTGCCTGTGGATGGGGGGTGCAAGGCCCGGTGGCTCCCCACACTCCATAACAACTACAAGAAAGGGGGGGGGGCCAAGCCCCATAGGAATCCTGGGCCCAGCCTTGTGGGGGTTATGAGGACTCTGACACACAAAGCATTGCAGTCTGTGTGGCTGGCAAACAAGAAAAAACAAGCAGGAACTTGAGCTGTGTGGAAGAATGTTTGTCTATGTAATTCTAGCTGTTTTCAATGAGAAATGCTTCTTGTCTAAGACTGTGGTTCCCTGCATTGTGCTGGTATTGTGGGACTATGGATTAAAGTTCGGCTATTGACTTACGTGGGAGCAGGACTTGACCAAAGTGTCCCTCTGGAGAATGTAATTGGCTCTGGACATGAATTTACTTCCCTTCAGAGTGAAGGATGCCTGAGATACACCAGTCTACTTGGGGCAACCAGCAATGTCTTGGATGCCACAGCTCCCCCAGGTGCCGTGCGGCTATTCCTGCATTTAGAGACACAAAGTGACTAGAAAAACCAGGCAGCCTAGGCTAGGAACAGGTAGGTGGTGGGAGAAGGGGTCAGAGGAGGGAAGAACATAAGAAACTTTGAAGTTCTTTTAAATTAAAATAAAACCTACTTGAAAAGCTCCTGTTCTTGTAACTGGCGCGTCACATTAGCAAGGTGGTGGTGGTGGTTGTTAGTGCGTAGAAATGGGAGCCGAGACCTGGCAGACACTGAGTAGAGCCTCTCCTCTTTCTGGCTTTAGAGAGTTTCACAGGAACGGAAGTGGCGGATGAGCAGGGAGCAATACAAATCTTGTCATTGCAGCGTTTACTTTATTTGTGTCAGCCAAGTAACAGGGATGACAAGACGCCACCTCCTGATGGCAGCATGAGTGTCTGGAGAAGGCAAACGGGCCAGAGGAGCCAGAACAGAAAGAGCAGGAACTAAATTCTGGGCTTCTCCCAGATGCCAGAAAGGAAAAGTTTGAGGCCAAGCACCACCAACGACTGACTGGTGATAGGGGTGTCCAAGTAGGGTTGTCAAATTTCTAATCGCACCAAAGCAAACACTCCTGCCCTCCCCCTTCCCTGAGTCCCCACCCCTTCTCAGCTGCCTCACCTCCCACTCACTCTATTGTTTGCTGTCCCTCATCCTCCCTCATTTTCACCAAGCTGGGGTAAGGGGTTGGGTTGTGTGTGGGAGTGGGAGTGGAGGTGAAGGCTCTGGATGGGTCCAGAGAAGAGGGGTTATGCCATTTGTGCAGTCAATGGCATGCAATTGGGAATGGCACAACCTGCCTTCAAGCTGGTGCATCTAATAAAAAATGGCTGAAGCGCATCTCTGCATGGCCTTTTGCTGTAAAGGAGCATCTAGGCTCAGCCAATGTACAGTGAGGAGGTGGGATTCTAATGGCATGGTCTCTGCTGACATGAACCTGTTGTAGATGGATTATGGGTGAGTTAGGGCTGTGAACCACAGCTCTTTCGCTACTAGGGAGTCCCTCTGGTTTAGCAGCATGAGAAGGGCAGGGTACATACGACCACCTGAGGCCTGTTGGTGAGTCTCAGGCTAGGCAACTGTTAGGCCAGCCGTTCTCAAACTTTTGGGGCTCCGGAGCCCTTTACATGCGTAAAAATTTATGTGGAGCCCCAGTGGTCCACTGATTGTATGTCGTACCTATCAATGTTTCCAGTTTGTCAACCTTGTGGAGCCCCTGGGGCTCTGCGGAGCACAGTTTGAGAAACACTGTGTTAGGCTATAGAGATTTGGGCCTGCCTGTCAAGGCCAGTATGCTAAAAAATTAGATATTTATCACTTAGCTAGTTACAGAGCTATAAAACAGAATCAAAACCACAGTCAGTCTGTCTAGGACAGTCTGGGGCCTTGTCCTTAAGCTAAGGCCTAGGCTAAGCAGCAGGACAGCCAAACCTTGAGAAATGGCCTCACATCTCTCACCAGTTACATTTAAATCAATTTGGGGCTGTTCAAAGGGGGATCCAATCTATGGCCTCCAGATAAAGGGAAGAGCCTAGAAGATTTAAAGAAAACTTTGGTTGATAACTTTGTCTGGCAAGGATCCACTTTTCAATGATTAAACAAGAAATAAATAAGGATTTCCACAATCTAGTCACTATGGTCCCCACTTCACTATCATTTATCTGTATGGTCTCTGTCTGCTTCATAATTAATTTTGCTGGCTGTAAACCAGTTACAATGGGGGGATATAATTGGTTAGATAATGTTAAAGTGCTAGGATTGAAGAGTTAAATTTCAGTCAAATGATTGGTTAAGGTATAGCTGAGTGACTATATAAATTGGGGGCAAACAGGAAGATGGAAAAAATGAAACTGGATTCATGCTTGCTAGAAGTTAACCCCAATAAAGAGCAAATTGTTTACTAGGGATGTAATAGTATAGTTGATTAACCGATAAGCTATAGATCAATGCTATAGACTATACACATTTCCCTCCTCCATCCCTGCCAGAAAATCTTTTAGCAGGCTGGCCAGCAGCCCGGCTCAGTCCTGGCTTGTGACAGGTCTGGGACCTACCCTTGCTGTGGCTCTGCATGTGATGTGTATTAGGAGCCAGGCAGCCTGGTCCAGAAGCTCAGACCTTCCCTAGACAGGGTCTGCTGCCACCCCACACTGCTGCTTTTTTATCAGAGGCAGTGGCACAGGGCGACAGGCAGCCAATCTGCAAGGGGAGCTGGTTTTTAAACTTGCTCCTGCCTGGCACACCATGCTGCTGCCTCTGATATGGAGGCAGCAGTGCGGGGTGGCAGGGGGTCCTCGGGAGTGAGGCCAGAGCACACTGGCTGCCGGCCCCACCCCTGGAGACTATAGAATAGTCCACTAACCAATAAAAATTCATGAGGTTACTTCACTATTCAATTAACTGATATTTAACTAACAAACCTATTGTTTACCTCTTCTGATGCTGAGTATTGCGGTTTTCAGTTCACATGAGAAGGACCAGAGAAGTGGGAGGGTGAAGGGATGTGGCCTCTAACAATGACTATAGCTTAAAGGGCTGACTTGTCTCAGGCTGCTGGTATTGGAGAAGAGTTAGAGGTAAGCTGGGTGATCTCAGGATGGGTTTTCAGAGCAGAGCTGCACATAGACCTGCACAGCTCACTGCCCTCTGACAGGCACTATGCCAGCGGCACTTGCTTGAAGCCATTCAGGGGGGTTTCCAAAAATCATTCAGAGGTTGATTTGTAAAACCTGAGTCTGGGTGGCGAACAGGGTCGGTTTTGACAAATTTCCAACAAAAAATGTTGAAAGACATCAGTGGTCCAAGCATGTGTTTTGACATTTTAAATGAAGCTCTGGCCCAATGACTTGTTTCAAAATGTAAGCTAGTTGGTTTGAAAAATACCAAGGGAAGATAAAAGGCTGATGTCAAACTGCTGTTTTGAGTGACCCGAAACAGCAAAAAGTTCTGTTAAGTGGTTAATCGTAAGATTTAATGGATTAAGCTGGATTTAAAATCCCTAGCCAGGGTAGTGCTCTGCTTGTTTTCCATTAGCCAAGCAGGTTAATTTCCCTCCTGTGCCTCTTCCCACACGTGTAATATTCTGCAGGGCAAAGCAGGGCCTCTGTGACCTCACCACCATCAATGGGGCTAGCCAGGTGTAACAGTGACATTTAGCAAACCATGAGGTTAGCACCCACCCTGTGCTGCTGAAGGCAATGGGAGTATTGCTGTTCTCATTTATGGGGGCAAATCAAGCCTTCTCTCGTACAAGGAACAGACTCCAACTCCCTTGCTTGGCTGTGCCAGGCTAGCAAGAACAACAATGCTTAACCGGAGACATGCAGCCCGGAAAGCTCTCCAGCTGGAGAGTGCAGAGCAAGGCTATTAGAGGGCTGGCTTCCTGGCATTCCAGGGAACTTCACAAATTGCCAACAACCTCATGGATGCTCGTATTTCTCTCTTCAGAAGAGGTGAAGGAGCCCCTACTGGACACATGACCAAGTTCAGCCCGTGACTCTGTCCATCCAAGGTACTTACATGCCCCATTGTACCTGAGTAGACCTCACACTCCACTGCATTTCTCCTCACCACATGCCTAGGGGGTAAGGAAGTGTATTAACCCCATTTTACAAAGGGGGAAGGGAGGTACAGAGTAACTTGCCCAACATCACACAGGAACGCATGTCTCCTAATGACTGGATCATCCTTCTTATATGCACCTAGAATACCCATAAGAACTAACCAAAGGTCTCACAGCAGAAGGCTGCACAAACATGGAGAAGCAAGCGAATGCAATGGTGTTTTTATTCATAACACCTTTAATTACCATTATTTCAGTTTAAAGTTAAAATCAGGCAGCAATTGAGGAAAAAAAACAAATAGTCCCTGGGTGCACAAACAATGCAACTTTGAATAATACACATGATAGTTTATTTCATATTAACATGAACAGTAAAAAGTGGACATCGTAGGGTTTATTTCAGGTAATTGTCTTCCTCTATTGTCTCCTTTTTGCTCGTCTCTTGTCCCTCAAAGAGTGGATACTTTGCCTCCACATCAGCCCAAGCTAGACAACCATTTGCCAGGTCCCGGATTATGGTAGGCAGTTCAGAGACCTAGGGGAAGAGTGCAAAGAGAGAGGCAAGGCATGAGGCCACGCAATCACCAACTTAACTTCTTTCCTCCCACATGTATGTGGATAATGGTTAGCACCGTATTACAAATACCGCCACACGATCAACTGTCACCGCGTGATGAGAGCAGATCCGTCGAATACTTCCATGTAGTATTTTTCCAGCCATAAACTCCTCCTCAAACTCTGGAACATCAAGTGATTGAGTCTCCAAGCAAAAGGGCATTTTAACAATCACTTTTCATTGTAGTGAATTAGGGATGTAAGTGACTAGTTGCTCCCCCCCACCTTGCTGCCTCGATCAGAAAGAGGCAGCAAAGGGGCGGCATGGGAAGGAGAGGATGCTGGGGGGAGCTGGCTTAAAAGCTGGTTCTGCTCCAGCTCCATGGGAAGGGGCAGAGACGCAGTGACAGCGTTCCACTGGGGCTCTTGTATATTTCAGAGCAGAAGCACCCGCATGGGGCCAGTGGGGGACTTGCTACATTTCAAAGCGGAAGCACCCTTATCAACTAATCGAATAGTCAATAGAAATTCCATCAACTATTCGATTAGCTGATTCATCTAATTTTAACATCCCTATAGTGAATAGTGATCAACTATTGAGAGCACTAGTGAACTGAAGCCATCACTTGGGTGGAGCACAGCAGTGCACGGCAATGTCACCCAACGCTTTGGGAAAGGCAGAGAAGAATGTACTAGCCCAAATGAACCTGCAAGCAGGGGATTTTGACAGGCCCTAGGCAACATAAAACAAGTATAAACAACAGCTGCCTCAGGAGCTGGTGAGTTCTCTCTGCTATCGTGAGTGTGCGATCACAGAAGCTGAGTTAAGAGCTACAAAGACCAAGTATGAACTGACAATGTCAGATGGAGAAAATAAGACACACTAGATACACTGGCATTCCCTAAAAATCAATGGGAGTCTTTCCAGTGTCTTCAATGGACTTTGGACCAGGCCCAGGACAGCTACTGTGCTGCCTGTACAAGGGGCCCAGCAAGAGATTGCTATTCACAATGGATGCAGTGACATCCCTGGCAGGCATGTGACCAGCAGGAGACACTGTTGCTGCAGGAGCATGTGTCCTCTGCATCATCTGTGGCCACCATCTTGGCTCCCTTCGTGCTGGAGAATCCCTAGGCTGTCACAGACCTCTGCAGGGGCACTCGAACGATTAGTGGCAGTGTTTGACGCGTCTGTGCCATTCTGGGGGGGCGACTAGTTCATCACAGGGGCTGTCTGGGGAGCTGAGCCTACCCACCTAAGGAAAGTGGGGAGGAGACACTTCCTAACAGTCACTTAAAAGCTTGTACTAAGGGTCATTAAGAGCTATTAATCTTAATGGCTCTAGCCCACTCTCTGGGCAACATCCAAACCAGTTTGAACAGGGCAGCAAGTCAGACAGAACCCCTCCCCCAGCCCTGGTCTTCCCTAAACACTAGATCAACCTAGAGAGATTAGTTAAGCCAAGCCAAGCCCCTGTTCAGACAAGGCTATGTCAACGAACCCTTCTATCCATTAGCTACTGCCCCCATTGGGCCAGAATCACCACTTCTGTTGCTGTGGCAAGTGTTTACACCATGGTGCTATAGTAGCACAACGAGGCCACTGTAGCCTCTGTGATGCAGACAAAGCCTGAGACACCCAGACTTTATAGACACACAGGAACATTTGGGTTTACTGGGAGAATGTACGGTGGTTCTCTTCTGCTCCTATACTTTGAGAACCACTAAGGTTTATCTGCACAAGGAAATTTACCAGCAGAGCTACACTGGCACAGTTACACTGCTACAGTTATGCCGGTAACACAGCAGTGTAACTACCCCAGTACAGGTCCGCTGGTAAGTCTCCCCTTTCATTTGTTGTGATGTTTAAGATTAGACTAGCTATGTGTGGTGGTTATGGTCTGAAAAATCTTTCTTCTCTAAATCTCTGTCCCAAGTGCTGAATAAAAACATTGCTGTTGTCACTGTCACTAAATGCAGGTGCTGAAACCCGGTCAGACCTGCAGGGAGATCAGTGGCTGCTGGGCGCAGGGTGGCAGCCCAAATCCTGGTCTGAGTGGAAGGACTGTGAGATTCCTCCCCAGGCAAGGTAAGGGCAAGAAGCCAAAGAACTCAAGGACTGCACTCAGAGACAGGACCGAGGTACGGCTAGCTCAGTAGCCATGACAGTCACTTGAACAAGTCGATCTGAGCAAGTAAAAACATCTCAAGAGGCCACAGGGGTTAGCTCACCAGGAGGGGCTCCAAGATGGCCATTTATATGTGATACCTGGCTGAACAAGCTGCAAACAGCCTGTGGAAACACCAGGCTGGTTGAGGGAGGGCATTGCAAATTCGCACTCACGTGAAAGGCGCCAAGGAGGGCCTGTCTCCCCCCCCTCCCCCCCCACAACAGCTGAGACAGGTCATCATGGGATTGTCTGAGAACAGCTCAGCACTACCTACACAAGTCGGCAGCTACCCCCACAACGGCCCATGTTCACAGAGAGTGGTGCCAAAATAGCTCAAGGCTCCTTCAGGGATAACCTCTCCTGCTGGCTCCAATTCAAAGCAACCCCTGTGTTCATGTCACTGGCAGGCTGGTGGGCAATACCCTCTCGCCCTCACAGCACAGGGACTGTACAGGAAGAGTCCTGCACGGCTCACCGCCCAGCCAGTATACCCACAGGTTCAGAGGCAACAGGCCGAGCCCCGCACTAGCTAACGCATTAGTTCCTTCCCGCACAAGCACGCAGGTGTGTTACCTCGGCTCGTATCTGACGCATTGAGTCCCGGTCCCTTAGAGTGGCTGTGTGAGGCATCTTGTTCACCGTGTCAAAGTCTATTGTGATGCCGAAAGCCACGCCGATCTCATCGGTCCTGGCGTAGCGCCGACCAATGGACCCGGAGGAATCGTCCACTTTGTGGGAGATGCCGTTCCTGGTGAGCGCCTCAGCTGAAAAAAGGGGAGATTCCCAGGGTTAACAATAGGACACAGAACCACAAGGCAACAAACAGAAAAGGGGGAGGGGAGCGCCAATGGACAGGTCTTACTGTCCAGGCAAGGCAGACCCACAACTACCCTGTGTGCCTCCCCAAGCCGGTTATTTGCTTTTAAGTGGAAGTTGTTCACACAGGGTGCGTTGGCACCACCTCTTCACTGTCACTCAGGCCAGGATGGGAGATTCAGGCTCTTATGTTTTAAGCTCTGCTTATAAAGCTCCTAGGGTAATCTGAGTTCAGCATTAGTAATAACTAGGGGGAGGCCATATGTGCTTGGGAAAGAAAGTAAGAAATGACTTTTTTTTTTTTTTTTTTTTTGGACAGAAGGTTTTGGGTTCGAGGCCCACACAAAGGTTTAGGTTCATATCTATGCACCATGCAAACCCTCCATGCTTTGTGAAATCTCTTCTGAAAGAGGACACTGAAACAAGGATCTCTCCAGTCAGACAAGAAAGGTCTTACAGGGAAACACTAACTGAAGAATGGGTTAAACTCAGAATCTGGGCCCTGCCACGTTATCTTAGGGCTTGTCTCCACAACACTGGGGATCAACACTGCAGCGATTGATCCACCGGCCGTTGATTTATCATGTCTGCTTAGAGCGCTCTCCCGTGGACGCCAGTACTCTACCAGGATGGGAAGGATAGCCAGCGTCAACAGGAAAGCAGCCCCCTTCCCCTGAACCTTACTGCACACACGACACTGCAGTAAGAACATCGACTTCAGCGACACTATTTGCCCAGGTGAAGTTACGTAGATTAGAGCGATGGTGGGAGTTAGCGTAGACCTGCCCTCAAAGAGCTGACAGCAGAAGCACCAAGCAAGCCCTGATCTAACATTGTCTGACATCATGGCCATCCCACCAACTCACATGACGATTGCCACTGCTCTCCCCTGTATGCTTTGCAAAGTGGGAGGGACTACTCTGAAGCTACAGCCCAGGACTGGGCACCAAGAGGTCTAGGTTTTATTGAGAGTCTTTATGACAACTGTGTGTCTGAGCTGGGAATGGGATGGAGCAGTCTGTGTGCCTGCCCTGTGCCAGCCACTAAACACCCTACCCACCACAGCCATTACATCGACAGGGCGGATCACTTCTTTATTGGCACACAAGAAAATTGTTTTTTAATTAGGACCCATGGTGAATTGCAAAGCAGTAGATTTTGTGCCTACGCTGAAAAATTTATGACATTTGCAAGGCTGACTCATATCAGTCCATGTGGAGGTCTGAAATGACAGAAGCTGCTGAAAGCTTTGGAGTTCCTTGTACTGGAGTTCCTTGTACCCCAGGGGCGTGGCTTACACATACATTGTGAACAGACCCCACTCTTGGGTTTTTCCTAGCTTCTGGAAAAAGAAGAGTTATCTTTCCAATCCATGGTCATATGGCTACCCGCAGCGCTGCATTTACTCACAGAGCTCCTTGACGAAAGGCATGAATTCCTGATTCTGGCTCAGAGGCAGGACCGAGCATTTGAAGGGTGCTACCACAGCAGGAAAGCTGAAGAACTGCACAAACACACACACACACGTTGAATTATTAAGCAGGTACAATTTGGGCCAAGTTCTTGGCTGGGGTAAGTCAGCACCGCTCCAGTGAAATCAGTAGAGCTAAGCCAATTCCTTCCACCTGAGGATACATCTTCACTCTGCAGAAGATTGTTGCTGCCATGCTCTATTTTCCAGAGTTTGATTTAGCGAGTCTTAACTAGACTCACTAAATCGAACTCTGAGGGTGCCCCTGCAGGCGTCAAGTACACCTGCTCCTGCCAAGAGTAACAGAAGCCAATGGGAGCATTTGCTCCTGTCAGCCTCCCACTGTAGGGACACCGCCAAGCTTGGCTTAAAGTAACCAACTCCATCTATGTATTTTACGTAGTTGGAGTTGCGTACCTTAAACTGAGCTAGCGGGTTTGGTGTAGACCTGGCCTAAAGAACTGGTCCTCTGCAAATCATTAAAGCTTCAGAGGGAAAGGCAAACTTCCCTTGAACTGCCTGAAAAAACAGGGAGTGACTCAAATATTTAGTCCCAATGCATCTCCCTCAATGGTGGTGCTTAGAATTTAGTACATACCCCTCTCCAATTCATACAAAGACTTGATTAAGACACAGAGCAAAGCTGTAAATAGTTCTACTGAGATCTAGTTCATTATTAAAGAGTTAACCAATGTTCCAAAGGGAAGGGAACTGAGAAAAAAGTTCTTTCTCCTGCCTTCATGCTCCCATCTAACCCCCTCCCATCCCTTCCTACTGAAGACAGCGCAGGTTCCCAAGGATTTGCATAGGCAGATCACAACTCAGAGATATGAGATCACAGATCATCTTACTCCCCGCCCCCCGCCACCGCCTCCCACCCACTTTTAATCAGTAGCTGGAAAAGGAAAGTGCTTTTAGCAGCTTCTTTAAATGCAGTTTAGCAGTGGGAAACAAGAAAGGGAGCCGGCATCAGGTGCTCTGGCAGCTCTCCATGGGCCACTGGCAAGGGCTCCTTGGATTGCAGTTTGGGGAACAATGACAACACTATGGTCTGTCACATAACATGCACCCTTTCCCTCTGACCTCAGCAGCAGGGAGGTCTCACTAGCCAGGGTTGTGAGGATGCCTGCAGAGTATGGAGATTGTAAAAGAGCACAGACAATTCACATGAAAGGACTTCGCTCCTTTAGGGGGAGACCTGCCAAGTTGCAGTCCACAGGAAAGAGTCGTCTGCTCCAAAGGTGTAGGGAGAGCTTACAGTGCAAACGGCCCCAGATAATTGTAAGTGTCTGGGAACAACCTGCACCTGCTTGGTTTAAAATATACAACTCCATTGTATATTTTAAACCCCACAGCCATATCTGATGGCAAGATTTTATGAAATCAAATGTCCACAGCTGCTAAAGGTGTGTGAAGGCTCACCGTTCGCTGTTCGTCTCCCTCCCGGACATGGAATGTGTGTTCAAACACTGTGTACATGATCCTTCCAATACCGAATGAGGGCTCAATCACATTCGGGACTATTTCTTCCACTAGAGCACAAAACACATTGCATTCAGGAAAGTAGTCTATAAAGCACAGGTATTTGACTGAAGCTGCATCCCTTCACACGAGTCAGGGTATTTTGCTGAAAGAAGGAAGCCTGCCCACTGTAAATTATTGAAAGATTCTTTTATGAGACTGAATTCTATAAATAACTGTCTGACCAGCCTTGAATGTGTGCTGGACTTACCCTACAAGGAAATAGTTCATATGAAAATAGAGGGAACATTTCTTAAAAAACAGTGAGCCCTAAAGCTTGGTACATAAACTTAGGCAATGCAATAAAAACAGATTTAGTTACTGAGGTGTTTCCATTGAAGCCAATGAAAGAACCCAGTTCTCAGCACTTTGGGGATTGAGCTACTTATTTAGGAGTCTATATGCTGATTTAGGTCATTAATTTTAGGCACCTAAAGTCTCCACATTTTGGCCAAAACTTTCAGGTTTGCTTAACTCTCCCGTGCTTCAAACATATGGTGACCAGCTTCCCATCTCCAAAATTAAAAAATAGTTACCATGCAGTGTTTTCTGGAATCTCTTCACACTGACCATGTCCTTTGTTAATTGAAAAATTTTCCCTTCAGTTTCAACAGTGAATTCCCTGTAAAGAAAATATCAGTGCTTAAGTATTGGACAACAAAACTAGTTATGCCACTTTCCCATAGGTAGCTTTGCTGGTTTAATATTTTTTTAAAGAAAAACTGATTTAGGGACTATATGGGGGGAAAAAAAATCAGCTCAGACTCTAGGGATCAAAGGAAGAAGCAATTAGCACATTTCATTTTGGAAAATACTCAAAGACTATCTAGCACTTTTATTATTGTTGTAAAATAAAAATGCTCACAATCATTGGGGAACATAAAAGCAATGCGGTTCCAATAGCCAAGAGCAAATTCAATTAAAATATGGAAGGGTTCCAGGATGAAATATATAAACAGAAAAATTAACCACAGGACAACCAGACAGTCACTCACGACAGGTGTTTCATGTCAGTTTAGCTCTGATGGAGAGCACCTGACATCTGCATGGAAATTGGAACAATCAAATATATTATTGATCTGCTAAAGTTTCCCAAACAAGCAAATGGGCCTTGGTGATTCCTACAGCTTGTGGTGCTGCTTTCTCTCAAGGTGGACCCAGAAAGCTAGCCCACAGCTGCTTCACTGACAAACCAGTAACAGAGAATAAGAGCATAAGGCCAAAAAGAACCAGATCAACTGATCGGACCTAAATTGCACAGGCTACCAGCACCACCCAGCACCTGCACATTAAACCTAACAACCTAAATTAGGCCAAATTACTCCAGCGCAGACAAGAGACTAGACTTGTATCACAGGCAGAGAATGGGAAGGGCTGAGGCCCACAGGACAGCAGGGAAATGAGTGAGATACTTGGCAGGATTATCTGGCTGTCATTTGTGCACACACGCTGCAGAGGAAAGCAAAAAAGCCCTCGGGTCACCATCCATCAGACCTATGCTGGGAAAATTCCTTCTCAGTGCCACATACAGATCAGTTAGGCCCTTAGCATATGAACAGGTGCTTGGCTGGCTGGTTCTTGAGAAACAGAGAATGGTTGGTGTCACTTCAGAGCCCTGGCCCTCTCCGCCTGGTTTCCCATCTCCAGCTGTGGCCATCCATGGTGCTTCAAAGGAAGCAGATTTAACACACACACACACACACACACACACACACACACACACACCCCCTCTGCCCCCAATTCCAATATACACAGAGGGTGGGGAACAAATCCCTTCCTGAACCCCCAACTGTCCTGAGTCATAAGAACGGCCAAAAGTCCATCTAGCCCAGTATTCTGTCTGCTGACAGTGGCCAATACCAGATGCCCCAGAGGGAGGGAACACAACAGGTACTCATCATGTGATCCCTCTCCTGTCATCCATTTCCAGACAAATAGAGGCTAGGGACACCATTCCTACCCATCCTGGCTAATAGCCACTGATGGACCTAATGTCCATAAATCTATCTAGCTCTTAAAAAAAAAAAAAAAAAAAAAAAAACCCTGTTAAAGTCCTAGCATTCACAACATCCTCTGGCAAGGAGTTCCACAGGTTGACTGTGTGCTGTGTGAAGAAAAACTTCCTTTTGTTTGTTTTAAACCTGCTGCCTATTAATTTCATTTGGTGACCCCCTAGTTCTTATATTGTGGGAATAAGTAAGTAACTTTTCCTTATTTGCTTTTTCCACACCAGTCATGATTTTATAGTCTATCACATCCCCCCTTAGTCTCCTCTTTTCTAAGATGAAAAGCCCAAGTCTTTTTAATCTCTCTTCATACGGGACCTGTTCCAAACCCCTAATCATTTTTGTCGTCCTTTTCTAAACCTTTTCCAATACCAATATATCTTTTTTGAGATGAGGCGACCACATCTGTACACAGTATTCAAGATGTGGGCATACCATGGTTTTATACAGGAGGCAATAAGATGTTCTCGGTCTTATTTTCTATCCCTTTAACAACGATTCCTAACATCGTTTGCTTTTTTGACTGCCGCTGCACACTGAGTGGATGTTTTCAGAGAACTACCCACAATGACACCAAGATCTCTCTCGAGTAACTGTAGCTAAATTAGTTCCCATCATTTTGTATGTATAGTTGGGATTATTTTTTGCAATATGCATTGCTTTACATTTTCAACACTAAACTTCATTTGCCATTTTGTTGCCCAATCACTTTGTTTGGTGAGATCCTTTTGAAGCTCTTCACAGTCTGCTTTGGTCTTAACTATCTGAGCAGTTTAGTGTCATCTGCAAATTTTGCCACCTCCCTGTTTACCCCTTTCCCTAGATCATTTATAAATAAGTTGAATAGGATTGGTCCCAGGACAGACCGTTGGGGGATCCCACTAGTTAACTCTCTCCACTCTGAAAACTGACCATTTATTCCTACCCTTTGTTTCCTGTCTTTTAACCTGTTACCAATGCATGAGAGGACCTTCCCTCTTATCCTATGACAACTTACTTTACTTAAGAGCCTTTGGGGAGGGACCTTGTCAAAGGCTTTCTGGAAATCTAAGTCACACAGAATACCCATTGATGTCCACCTGGCCCCAAAAAGCCAGTTCACAAGAAGTAAAGATTTATTTTATTCAACTTCCAGCTGGCCAACTCCTGCTGTAGCACAAACTCTGCCTCGTTTTGTACAGTAGCCCTGAGGCTATGTCTACACAGCGTATGCAATAAATGTAAATGTATGTAAATGATTAGCATTTTGTCATGCTTCATTTGCATAATCTGTTCGAGCCATTTTTGCACTAGGGGTTTTTACAAAATCCAGGAGAGGCATAAGGATCTTGCGCAAAAAGGGGCTTTTGTGCAAAAAGGAAATGTCCACACTGCTTGTTTTTGTGCAAAACAGCTCAAATGGATTATGCAAACGAAATGCAACAATATGCTAATCAGCACTTCATTTGCATACTCTGCCAGCAAAAGCCAGCAGTGCAGACATAGCCTTACAGAAGAGAGTCATCTACATTTCACCATGCGTGAAACAGGTCTAGCACAGGCCCATCAGCACACAGCTGGCTCAGTGCACTCATGCTGGCAGTGGGGTTTCAGGTATACTGAATGATGGCTTCCAGAACTGTGCATCATACAGGAGTGGGGGCATTTACAAAAGGCTACATGCCAAGCATCTGCATGGAGACCCATTTCCCAGAGGATATTATTTATAGAGGCACATTCTGAACGTGGATATATCAGTTTGAACTACAGCCACCATTGGTGGTTAAAGCTACATACACTGAAAAGCACTGCCATTGCTTCTCTCAAATTGGAGGGTAAGGAATGGAATTAATTTTCTTATTGTTTGGACTTCTGTAGGACCAATGCACGCAGTGATAATTTCTCAGTCTTGCAGCCTGGCTTGGATGTATTACAAGGACTGTTTTCCTTGCACTTTGGTTACTTTGACCCTCATAAAATTCTTGCCTGTGTCAGTGCTGGCCAGCTACGAACACCAACCCCCAAGCTGTTGGGCAGCCCCCACTCCCAATGACATTAGTGGGGGCCGAGGGCTCTCACCATCTCATAGGTGACTTTGCAGGACTGGCTCCGGAGCCAGCAGGCTGCCCCTTGTTTGCATGTAAATACACATACCTTTTAAAACCAAAGCATAAATGCACATAGCTAGAATATTTACAAGTAACTGGGTTCCATCCATCATTAAAGAATTGTCTTGGCTGAGCCACCAGCAAGAAAAACGGCCGATAATCCATTTTATCATGGCCTTCAGTTATAGGAAGGTTAGCGCAGGATGCACTGAGATTACTCAAGCGGCTTTCTGGGTAACCGTGGGATAAGTAATTGCTAAGGAAAATCTTATTCAGCCCCACACCTAGTGCCGCCTTACCCTTTCTCATTCAGCAGCTTCTCCATCTCGCTGATGTAACATTCATCGCAGATGGAAAGATATTCCAGCACCAGTTTGGCATCCTTCTTGTAGGCTTTGCCGATGGCTCCCTTATTTGCCTCAAACTGAACAACATTGGCTGTTTTGTACAGAGCAGTTAAGGAAACAGAGCTCAGAGGACACTTTTGTTCACTCATATTGGGTAAAATGTAATTACTGTAGCACCTGCTGAACCTGGGTTCCTGTTCTGCCATTCTATCCTATTCACCGCGGACACCAGTTTAAGTAACTTACCCAAGAGCAGGAAGTAAGCAGCCCCTATCGGTACTGTAGATCAGTACATGCATGCAGCTCATCTAGTCACTATTAGAGCAAGAATAAGATTTTTATATTGGGCTGGTTTCTTATCTTAGCTTACATCCGAGTCAACTAGAGTGATGCCAATTGCTTCAGTGTAGTTACAACAGATATACCCTGGTGCACCCAGAGAACGGAATCTAATCCAATATACTCAAGAAAAGGCCCACCAAGCCTTCCCCAAAGCCACCACCCCAATGGCAATGCACTACACTAGAGACCAGGGCTATCTGGAAAGCAGCCCCTCCTGACTCTCTGGAGGGCACAAAAAGGGGGTGGAAAATCAGTAGTCCTGAGCCAGCCAAGAATCAGGCAGGTTGAATCCCCTGAGCAAACACCCATTTACCTTTTTATGGGATCATGCCCTTCTTTAATGTTCCAAAGTTCTTTTGCAAGTAGTTGGTATAACCTTTAAATTGTGCTTGAAAATAAAACAAATAAAAAACAAGGAATCAGGAAACAAACTTTGGCCTGTATTCCTTTACTCAAAGTAAATTTACTCATATGCTGAAGTCTTTGTAGGTCAGCCCCAAAGATATTATTTACATTGCTGTGAACATCAAGGTCTACTGATTTAACCCAGACACTCAGTCTAACTCTGACTTGACTCACACTGGCCTTAGGACAGTTCGGTTTCAGATGCGACCTAGTTTTAGGGAGAACTGCTTTATTCACAAAGGATATGGGTTCTTTCAGAGGCTTCTCGGCTATAAGAGGAACTTTGGTGGCTCTGGCATGGCAGGAGAGGTCATAACAGGAGCGATCAGCACAACCAACAATCTCAATCCAACCCTAGAGAGAAAAGTGGAAGTGTTTAATGTCTGTCTTTTTGTTCACTTAACCATCAAACATGTTTGTTTGCCCCTAAGCCCATCATGCTCCCAGTGCTGGTTTTTCTACCTAATTAGCTCTGTTATGATAAGCGGCACTAGTTCTACCAGCTTCTCTCTCTCATTTGAATGGCCCTCTTCAAGAAGTAACCAATTATGTAAATATACATAGTGCATATATATGCAGAGCCACGTTCCCTATTGAGGCTGGTGGAACTATGCAGACTTATGCCAGCAGGGTATCTGGGTAACAGCATTTGTTTTTTACAGTCACATAAACATGTACAAGATGGGATAAGTAATCAGGCATCATCGGGTTTTTGTCACATCACGAGCTTGGGGCAGATTAGTCAGCCTGCCTCTTCTGAACTGTCAAAGATGCATGCTTAAGAGCTGCTAAGTAACATATGATCAACAGCTGACTCAAGCATTTCCTTGAATATGTTCATAGGCGTGGAAAGGAAGAGTATGTAAACTAATAAACTGCACAAAGCACCGCCTGTGAATTCTAAATCGGTTTAGCCAAACCAATGAGCTGTTCAATTTACAATGTGGCCATAAATGCAACAAAGCGCTTTGGTCTTCCCCATTCATTGTGTTGTGTGCGTCTGTGCATGCACATGCAATCAGAACCTGCTTGCAGGAAATTCCAGCTTGCAACAGGAGGACTCCAAAGGTACATCTACACCACAATCACAAGAGTGTGAACACAGCCTGTGTGGACATACCTGAACAAGCCACGGCATCACAGGCTGGCCATTCAAGTACATACCAGGCTTAGAGAGCTTCACTGCACTTATTTGAGGTGCCTAGCTCAAAGCTTGCTTGGGCATGTCTAGATGTGCTGCAAACAGTGCTGGTGTATCTAGGCTGGTCCCAGAATATTACAGACAAGGCGGGTAAGGCAATGTATTTTACTGGATCAACTTCTAATGGTGAGAGAGAAGCTTTTGAGCTTACATAAAGCTCCTCTTCAGCATAGACACATGCAACAAGGACACGTGTACAGGAAACATCCCTGTGTTCCAACACACTCCATGTAGGAAAATCCAACAGAATTTCACAGGGAGGAAACCAATAGGAAAACTGTTAGACATAACAGAGTAACCTTCCTACAGATTTTTTGTAGAAGTTATGTTGACTCTCTTAAAGAATTATAGCCCTGCTACATAAGTTGGTTTAAATGTTCTACAGGAGCAGATACATTCTTCTCTGTTCAATGCTACAGGATTTTTGTATGGAGGGACAGGCAAGCGCCAGTGATTCTTGAGCTGAAAAGTTTGGTACAACTTTACACGTAGTCACACCACCCATTGGTGGGCTGAGAGAGTGCATTACTGATGGCCATTCCCCCGACTACTTCAGTAAGGAGTTGCGATGATTTGTGTTCCACCAGAACACTTGTATTTTTACCCACACAGAGCCAAACCTGGGGATTTTTACTCACACCATAATATACCGCAAACTCCTATTAATGGAACCATCTATCCAATCCTAGAGGAGCAGAGAATTGGATTCTATGACTATGTTCCTGAATTACCCATGCTGTAATGAGCTTTTCATGGGCCTCCCCTTGGGCCTGCGGAAATCACACCATTTGGCCCTCTTTACTTCAATGGAGCCTCTCTTAGGGGTATAAGCTCACTGCAATGGTAGGACCTATGTTCATAGCGGCTGGCCAAATCCCATCCACTTTTTGACCCCATCTTGTGATTCAATCCCATGGAGTTCACAAGGTATTTTCAGCACTCGGAAAATTAGTGGACCCCATCTCACTTGAAAAGACTAGTCACGTACAAAGAGAGGCTTTACTCTAACAGAGGAAAAAAATGCTCATTCACCCTGCCCAATTCCAGCCAAGGGATTGGATCCAATTCTTTTACATATGAGGCGTCTTCTCTTTCCAGGAGCCATAATTGATCAATAGGAGAACCCCCTAGGAAGCTTCCAATCAGAAATATCACTGCTAATACGAAGACTGTGACTGAAGTTTTAAGAAGCAGCAATAAGATCTCTACAAACGTAATACAAGGAGGGTTTAAAAATCTGCTATACTCCTAACAAGCCTTCCTGTTCATCAGAAAAACACACACACGATCTTAAAAAGTCCAACACACAATCAGAGGAAAATCACAGTGTACACTAAGTCCGGACATGACAAAATTCTTCCATCAGCAAGGGACAGAGCAGGCGTGTAATGGGAACAGAGGTCCTGGGAAAACAGCTCCTGTCCCAAGCTGTCCCAGCAGTCCTTTTTTAGACCGCATAATTAAAAGGGGGCTAGAGATGGGGCAGAAAAAGCTGCCCTGGGCAAACAGCTCCAGCAGGGCTCTCTCCTCTGCCATGGGTTTGATTGGCAGCAATGAGCTTGAAGCCAGAGGGCCCAATCTGCCGCTCATTAGGGTGCTATTCATCCACACAACACTTCTGTCCTCGGACGAGGGTTCACATTGCATGTTCCTTCTGCACGGTGATGAACGTCCCCCTTACAGCGTTTGTAAATCAGGAGCAACTCTGCTGTACTTAATGCACTTGCGCAAGAACGAAGCTGAACAGAGAGAACCAGCCTTAAATCTACCCGTTGAATTTCTTCACTCGAACAAGCAGAATTGTGAGGCCATCTTACTAGCGGCATGCCAGGCTAGGAACATATCAGTACACGGGGAAAGCGTAAATCCAGACTCTCCTGGTAAATTTAATCCTGCAACTTACATAGGATGTTTTGGACTCTGCATCCCAGCAGTCACAGGCATAATGAGCCATCTCATTCTCCATGTGCTGTCGGAAGCGTAGCTTATCCGGGGATACACCGACCTTTGTAAGGTAGAGGTAGATTCTGCCAATGAAGTAACCTAGTACAGAGTTATTGATCACACCCTAGAGAGAAAGAAAACCACACACCTCATTAACTTCCACAACATCACTGTGTAGCCTCAGATAGGCAGGAGAGAGCAGATACTACTACATTTTAGAGGGACAACGTCATGCTGCCGCATGTGCTCAATTGAGAGATGTTTCCTGACACCAAGTGCATCACAAGCGCAGTACAGGTCTACAGAACTGTAGAGCTGGAAGAGACCTCAGAAGGTCATCAAATCCAGCCCCCTGCCATAGGCAGGACCAACCCCAACTAAATCAACCCAGCCAGGGCTTTGTCAAGCTGAGACTTAAAAATCTCTAGGGATGGAGACTCCACTACTTCCCTAGGTAACCCATTCCAGTGCTTCACCACTCTCCTAGTGAAATAGTTTTTCCTAATATCCAACCCTAATAAGTTCCTGAGCTTATTACCCTTCACTGTTAAAAATTAACACCTGATTTCCAGTCTGAGTTTGTCTAGCTTTGACTTCCAGCCACTGGCTTGGGGGGGGGGGGGTGGAGGGGGGGAGAGTGTGTGTCTCTCTCTCTCTGCTAGACTGAAGAGCCAGATTTTGATTTCAGTTACCCAGGTGCATAGGAGGCGAGTTGTATGGGCCCATGGTGCCCAGGCTCTATGATTGTGAGGGCCCAGGGAGCCCAGCTCCACCAATGTCAGGGCTGGCTGTCTCTCCTGGCTCCACCTGCAAGCCTCCATGCACCTCCCCCAAGCACCTCTGCTGGCTGCTTCACCTGAGAGATCCGACCTGCAGCTCTGCTCAGTGTTCTCCCTTGTTTGCCGCTGCAGCCTGGCTATAAGGAGCAGCCCCAGCAGCAGGCTGACTGCTATATCTGCTGAGGGAGGAGGGGAGGCGGCACATGGCATATCCTTCCCCATGCCCAGGCAGCTCCAAGGGGAGTCCTTCCTGCCTGGGGCTTGCGTAAGTGTGTGGTGCTGGGAGTAGTGGGAGGAGAAGAGGGGAGAGGAGGAGGCCTTAGCCATTCCCATACCCCAAATCACGCACACATCCTAAAGCCTACACCCCAACATTCTGCCCCAGCCCTTAGTCCCCCCCCCCCCACCCCAGAGCCAGAGTCCTAACTCCCAACTCCTTACAAGGCAGGGGGGAGGACTTGGAGCTGCTCTGGGCACCACCAAAAATTATACCAACCTGCCGCCTCTGCATAGTTTGCCCATGTGGAGTAACTCCACAAAGGTGCTCCTGAACTGCAAATCTGGCATTAGTTTACCCCTGTGAGCGTTCAATAGGATTAAGTTGCGGGTGGTTGTGCGAGTAACATTACCTGCTCAACAGCATCTCCCAGACGCATCACGTGGGCGGACTGCCCACTGACCTGGGCTTTGGAGGAGTATAGGAGGATGTGGAGATCCGCCACACTCTGGAACCTGGGGTGATGCTTTTCACTGGGATCCACAAAGTGCTCGATTTCTGCCATAGTGAATTCTCTAAGCAGAACACACAGAACCACAGGCCAGCATTAATGTGCACACTGCATACAAAGCACCACCACACTTCCCAGGAAGAACCTTTCCCACCAGCCTTTTAAACATGCTCTAGCCAGTTAAAAACTCACATCAGGAATTTAACCAACACCCTGTGCAGCGCGAAGGGAACAGAGTGAGGTTAGAAAGCAAGCCACTTCGACATCTGAAAAGGATGCCCCCGCCCCTTAACTTCTATTAAAAAGATACCTATGCATTCCCTTGGAAGCTTTTAGGCCTTGGTTATCACTTCACTGACCCAGAGGGAAGAATGCCACCTACTGAAACACCAAAATCCTTTCCTGAATCCTCTGTGTCCTCTGGAGGTCTCCCACCCAAGTTCTGACCTGGCCTCACCCTGATAATATTGAGAGATCTCATTTAGAAAGCTTAATGGGGGAAAAACCACTAGTAGTATGTCTTTAAATGCAGCACCCTTCTGTTTAAGGGCAAGAGAGAGATTTATTACTGGAGAGTTTTCCAGTATTCAACCAGGCAGTCTAACACACAGAGTTTGCTTATTTTGTTTACTTACTATGTTTTAATGCAAACAAGCAAAGAGCTAGCAAAGTATTCTGCATGGCATCATAAACAAAGAAATTTAAAAAAGATCCATGATCCCCAATTCAACAAGTCCAATTTTAACTGCATGCTACGGGATGTGCCAGGAGATTAACTTAAAGGGACACAGGACAACATTTTCCGAAGCAAGCACTGGACACCTACATCATATTTACATGTCTATCTAGCCTGACTTTTAGTGTTAATGGGAGATGGGGGTGTTCACTAATTTCAGTAGACATTGCAGGTAGCTTTCCCCTCTGTAAACCAGACCTTCCGTTGAAATGTTTACAGTGAAGGTTCTTGTCCTGCCAGTTACTTTTGCAACCTGTTTGTCTGCAGTAAAACAGAGTAAATACATTCAACATCAGTTGCTCAGGGTGGAAAATGCTGCCCATATTTCCCCAGAGGCTCGTTGTTTTTCCTCAGAGATTGTGTTAAACTCCAAGAGCCTGAGACAACAGAAGCCCTAAGATAGCAAACCCACATGTTCAACAATGGTGTATGTTCTCTTTTCCATTATTGTTTTAACATGTGTATATTAAGTCTCTCTTAACCCTCAATACCTCAAATTACTTTGCAATGAATTATTTTGTTATCCAGAACTTTAGAAAAAAAAGAGTTTTGTATAATCACTAAAGATTTTAAGTTTATTTTGCAAGCACCGGGTATTGCCGACATGACAGCACAATTTCCTATAAAAGCGTCACAAGCCTATAATTTATACTGTGTTGGAAAATGGTTTCAGTGAACAGGACTGCCAGTTTATAAATGTAATAAAGAGAGAGCAGGAGGGCTGTAAAAAACCTAAGTACCAGTAATGCCACTGCACCCTGCTAGTGCCATAAAATGTTATTATATTAATCAGTTATCAATTTTACAACCTGCACTGTGGGCATCTACAGAGAAACTCCACTAACACCAGAAGCTAAAAAAGCTTCAATCAGAGATCAGAATCTGGGTCTGTGAAGCCAAACATAGCACGGGATAAGGTGTGTACACAGAAAGACACAGTGTCAACACTAAGATCAGCATTAAAAAGTGAAGTGGGACCATTTTTGGTTTTCCTACCAAGCTATGAAGAGCTCTGCCAGGTGAGCTATTTTTTTTTTTTAATTTCACCCCAAATCGATGAGCTGAAGGATAGATTCCTCAAAGCTTTTGCTGCACAATCTCTTACTCGCTAAAGCGTGTGGAAACTCCATGGACAATTTAGGAAGTACTCCTAGTGCATTCTAGGTCAGGGAAGGAATATAGTACCCACTTCAGAAGTCACGTATTGTAAGCAGAAGGCTTTAAAGATCTGATGGTCATCCTAAAACAATCACTTGACTATGCCCCTCCTCCCCCTTCCTCCAGTGCCTTATCTAAGAGATAAAATCCCTGTTTGTTCTTTGTCATATGATCTACGGTTGAGACAAAAAAAACCTACTCCAAGGTCTAATCATGTTTCAGTGCCAAGTTTTCATTCCTAATACAAATTCTTATCAATGTCTCTGAAGCAAAAGTCTCATAACCAAGATACTCCTTGCCAGTGAACTCGGATTATTTTTAAGACATTTATTATGCAGCTCCTAGGAGCCCTTTGGGACATTCTCCCAAAGAGCAGGGTGGACCTGAGATCAGTGAGAGACAGTCCCGCCAAGGGAGCTTCAATTCTGCCAGTGGCAGCTGACACCTGCCAGAGGTTCCGCTGCAGGAGGAGGTTTGCAATACCTGACTCTGATGAGGCCAGAACGGGGTGAGATCTCGTTTCTGAAGGAATTGCCAATCTGGGCAGCAGCGAAAGGCAGTTTGCCTTGATTAAATTCCAAAAGACGTTTGAAGTTGAGGAAAATTCCCTGTGCTGTTTCTGGCCTCAGATAGCTGAAAGAAAAAAAACCCAAGAAATCGGTGGGTGAATGTGGTGGGAAGCAAGACAAACTTTGTTTTAATAACAAAAATGAGGAAGCCTGGTTTTATCTCAGATCTCTAATTCCAGGCACAAAACAACAAGGCAACATGGGTCAGCAGGTCTCAGCAGCAGCAACATTGTGGAGTCCAACAGGAAACCATAGATTACAAACAAGCATCAAGACTTGTTTCACGGGAGCAGCAAAGGCTGATTCAGGGCTGCGTCTAGGGTTCAAGGAGAGCAAGGGATGGTCCATTCACTATTCTGACTGCAGTGCTCCTCTTCAGCAGCCCTGCCTTTCCTCTCTGCACCTCTCCAATACTAGCACAGATGGAGGTGAAGCAAGTCCAGCCATGATGCCCTTCTGAACACCAGCAATTACAGAACCCTCCAGGATAATTACACACACAGATTAGCCATGGCCTCGTCTTTTCCTAAGCTCATTTAAGGCTTCTGATGCTAACGCTTACCTAGTCCACCAGTGAGTGGGCGTTACGTGTCTTCCTCTCTGCCAATCTACAGAGGAGAGGTCTGTTAGGCTACATCTACACTGCAGCTGGAGGTATCCCAAAATAACTATTCTGCGTCTTTTGAGCACATCTGTTATTTCAAAATACAATGGGCTTGCTATTCTGATGTTCCTGTAAATCTCATTCCATGAGGGAGTAAGGGACATTTCAGAGTAGCAATTTATTTTGAAATAAGTGCTGTGTAGACACCGCCCAATTTCGAAATGAGCTATTTTTAAATTGACTTAAAATAAGCTACGCAATTTGTGTAGCTCAAATTGCGTAGTTTATTTCAAGCTTCTGGTGCAGTATAGACGCACCCTTACAGCCTCAGCTAGAGAGCCTGGATCTGTAGCTTAAGCTGTACCAGCCCGTCCTCTTAGCTCTGGAAGTCCGCAGTTCAATCCTAGTGGTGTCCACCAAGATGATGGCCAAAGACTACCCAGGATGGCTACCTTTGCTGTGTAACACACTAGCTTAATGTTCCTCCTGCGTATCAATGACACCTGGGGAACCAATGATCTTGCACAGGGGGGCAGCATCCCCTGCTGCGAGACACAGGGCCTTGCTGCCCCATGCCACACAGGGTTTGGCCTGCAATTACATACCGCCCTTACTACCCCACAAACAGAGTGGGAGAGTAAGAACTATGGGGGGGTTACCACAGCCGTGTGAGTCGTGATGGTTCCTTCAGACCTCTGAGTCTATTTTGCAATAGCAGCTGCAGAGCAGGCTGGGGAAAAGACTGGAACTGCAGAGGGAAGGCTGCTTAAGATGACATTTGGATTGTTTTCAGTTTTGTATAGCTCTCATTGCTAATCCTGGGCAATGGAAAATTAAGGGTCACACGCCAAAAGAATATGGGCAGCATGAGGCTGCTACCTACCCCGGCATGTTTCCTCCAGGTCCAATGGAGGTCTTGAACATCAGATTGAAAGACACGGGAGGGGACAGGTCATTTCCTGTGACAGGCGACTTCACGTTGTAATTCACAAAGAGATCAGCGAGCTCTTGCTGACCGTAGTTGTCCAACTAGTGACAAAACACAAGGATGGCTCTTTTAAAAATCACAAGACAAGGTCCCGGTTCACACCCTTCCCACCTGGTACAAAACATGAAGTCAGCAACACACTGGAAGAGATTGTTACAGGACTGGAACTCAGCATTTTCTTTGAGAAACCTCGGCTAAGGTTTGCCGAGGGGTTGGAAGAAAATCTTTTGTGATACTATGGGCCCACTTTAACATTGTGGGTCAGCCGCAGCACAGAGCCATGCAAGGCCTGCAATCTTTGTAGCAGTACAAACTCTGCTTGGGAGGGTGGATGTAAAGCAGCAGCAGAGTCACTAGATGGCAACACTACTCAGAGAACCTCCTTCTCAACAGTCCCAAATCAAACCAGCCAGGGCAGGAGGGAAGCAGAAAAAATGGTATCGCTGGGAGGGAGAAAAAGAAAGTCAACTTCCATTTCTGCAAGGTTTTGCTTCCTTTCATGCCCTCTTCCTTCCACAACCCTGTATTTACCTGGCACACAAGGCATAACACATGCCAAGCATCACACCTTGCATGCTAACGCTGCAGAGATAATCCGCAGCAGTAAAGCAGATCCACAAGGGGACTACCTACTAGCTCTAAGAGCAATTTGTTAACCAGAAGTTTGCACGAGTGAGATGTTGCTACAAAGACCCAGACGGCTGCGTGAGAGAGAACTGCAGTGTTCAATATTAGCTATGTTCTCTATCAAGGCAGCTACACCCCACAGCGACAGACAAACTTGAGAATTGGACTTGGTGATCAAACAGGCCTTGTCCCTCTCTTACTTCTATGATCCCTGGCATATCAGAGAAAGCTCCCAACCTTGGAGCAGACAGACTATTACTATAGGAACGCCACTAACACTGTAAGAGCAGTGCCAGGTTTGCATCAAGTGTGCAGCCACAGCAGGGGACAGCCCAAAGGGACAAACGTAACAGGATCAAAGTTCAGTACAGTACCATGGAAGAGTTATTGACCAGATGCTGATGCAATACACTGAGGTACACAGCACTGTATCTGGAGAGAGCCATCTGTACCGTACGCAGCTGTGAAAGCATTTATCCTACAAGCCGTGGGAACGCACATTACAGACAAACAACTAAATGAACGCAAACCTTTACACACTGCAGCCCAGGAATGTGAGCTTGCAGCACTAACCATTCTAGTGGCAAACAAGGGCAACTGCACACGGAGAATTTTAAACAGACAAAGAATTCCCAAATGTTTAGAAGCAGAGATGTCACTAAAGGTTTGGATCCAATGTTAAAAAAGAAACCACACTAAAAAAGCTACCACTGTATGTTTCAGATATAATTCCTGTCCCTCGCATCGGCCCATATGGCTGAGCTTTGCACACAAGTTGGGGTGGGTGCCTCAACAAGGGCACAACCCTCTTCCCCAGGTTGGCCACGGAGATGCTCTCTAGATCTGCCACCATACAGCAGCAGTAGCATGCCCAAGACCAGTCTCCCTCTGAAGAGAGAGAGATGGTGCATCTGCCTAACCATAAAACCTCCTGCACACAGAGGCACAATGAGCCTGAAGGGCTTTTAATAAAGGCACATGGGCAGAGGCCACAAACCCTGCCACTAGCCACAGAGTGACACTATAGCAGCTTTGATGCACACAAGCCTCTGAGCTATCTTCCAATACAACATTTCCTTTAAGAAAAGCCGCACCTCAAGTATATTTTTTAAATGAATGGAGATGCCTATCTCCTAGAACTGGAAGGGACCTTGAAAGGTCATCAAGTCCAGTCCCCTGCCTTCACAGCAGGACCAAATACCATCCCTGACAGATTTTGCCCCAGATCCCTAAATGGCCTCCTCAAGGACTGAACTCACAACCCTGGGTTTAGTAGGCCAATGCTCAAACCACTGAGCTATCCCTCCCCCCTAGAGGAGACTATTTAGGAGACTATTGTGCACGTAGGGGAACGTGCTTAGTGTGGACATTTACATCTAATGCTACAGCATCAAGTGTCTGCTTGGGGAAAAAAAAACCAAAAAAACAAACCATTGCCCAGGGGAATGTTAACAACAGATGTGGGAAGCACAATGTGCTTCATCTCTTAGGGAGGTGGGACAGGATGCCACACCTCATCTATGAAGTTTTTGTCCCCCTCTGCTCAAGCACTGACCTGCGTTAAAACGTTTTCCATTTCTGCCTTTTTCTCAGCGGTACACTTCTTGTCAGACATCAGCTTCTGCAAGTGAGCTGCAAGCGTTGGAAGGAGGGAATTAGGTCACGCTGGAGTAGTATCACTGAACAGCTCTAGCCCCCAAACTAAATGACTCAAGGTTATAAAGCATCTGAATACATGGACGGATTCTCAGCTCAGGTGACTCACGGTAGCACCACAGCTGAGGATTTGGCCCAACAGTTTCAGTTTGTCATTTCTGACATTCTTTAGTGTCCTGCTGAGAGGGGACACGATTGGGTATGCTGTGCTTATTTAGCAAACAGACCCTGTGCCACCCTTTCCTTCCCCATCCCTTATTTTAAACCCACTCTGGGCAAAGCACTAGAAGCTTGAGTGTGAAATCTGTTCCTATTTCAGAAAGGCTTTTCCTTCTATAGGTATTTGTACACACATTTACAAATTCACTGTCACTAGCTTGTACAGCTTGTTTGGTTTTTTATTAATGGTAATGGCCCTTAACCAGCCAAGTTATCAGTGGGGAGTAAACCCAGGACCTCTGGATCCAAAGCACAGATCTCCACCACTTGAGCAAAAGGAGTTGGTCCACTGGCAGGTGGCTTTCCCCTGTGGATCAGCCACAGAGAAGACACACACACTTCGGCAAACATGTTCCATAAAAGCAAAGGAAATATTAAGTTGAATATTCTGAGACCATTTCTTAATGCTGATACCTATGAGACTGTAGAACAGTATCACTAAGGGAATGATGGAAGGCCCCTTAGCACCAGCCATTTAAAGCAAGACTGCACACAACCTTCACTTGACCAGGTGAGGAACAAGAGGCAGATCTGACCCATCTCCAATGTCTAGGATTCCACGGTTTGTTTAATACAAACCAACGTAAAGACTCACACTGACTCTGCAACCCAAGAAAATACCCAAGATACAAGTTTATAACCCCCAATGTTGGCTAGATTCTGAGCTTATCAAGCTCAAGTGTACCCCTGAAATGCCTCTTTCATGAAACAAGAGCAGTCCAGCAGCTCTGTCCTGCAACCATCTATCCACCTGATTTAACCGAAGGGTCGATCAAAAAGCAAGTTTCAGCCAACACCAGAATAGGAAAAATAAGACCAAGGCATGGCCTTCATATGCTTTATTTAGATGGAAGGTTAGGCTTGCTATGGAGGAAGCCAGGCTAGATGATCGACTAGTCCCTTCTGGCTTCATCTATGAATTATTAGAAAACAGAAATCAGTTCCTGGTTGCCTGGTATTTCTGTACGGTGAAAGTCACTCCACTGCAGAGGTCCCATGCACCACGTCAGATCTTAACGCGACATTTAAATGGGGTGGAAGGCTTGCAAGGGTCACCTACACTGAGAAGAATGTCTTCCTTAGTAAGTCTCTTGCATGGTAACATTTACAGTTCATTAGGTCATCTCATCCAGCCCCATGAACAAAGGATTCCCCTGGGGGCATACAGCACTCTCAAGAAATCCTGCAACCAGTCCTGGACTTAGAACGTACCTTTTAACAAATGATCAGCACGAAAACACTCCCCATTTTTCACATCTTTCACCATGAAGTCAGCAAATTTGTCTACATGGCCTGAGGTCCTGGAACAGAAGAGGCTACTTTAGAACCACATTTTGTCACTCAACGGCCGCAGAGCAGCATGTGAGCCCACCATGAAGACAGCCATGAATCAGATCTCCTCTAAACCAAGCTGCAGGCTCATTCTTGCTTCAGTTTACAGACCAGCATTTAGTAGTTCTCATCTAGAAATTGTTTATGGCCAGAAGTATCCTTGAGAAAGGCTGGATACCCCCAAATTGATTTCAGGCTCACATGCTGGGCCAGTGATATAGCATGCTCCGTGTTCTCTCTTTTGTTTGCTGCATTGTTACTGGAGCAAGAGAAGGATGCATTTGTGAGGGGAACTGGATAAGTCAGGTGACTGGCAAGGGCAAATGGACATTCACTGATGTCGTCAATTTAAGCGTGACCCAAGCTGTTACCAGGTGAAAGTCTTTACTACCCGGTGATGGCTCAATGACCCATCTGAAGTGACTTGGTGGTCCCAGGCCAATTCCCACACCACACCGTAAAGCCAGGAGGACACTGAGCACCCTGGCTGGTTGTTTTAGCAAAGGTGCTTGGGACATGAGAGGTACGGAGACTGAACTGCACTCTCACCCTTTGAGGTGTTGCCTCCCAGGGCAGGTTTAAGGCACACTTCAGGAGCTGTGTGAGGCCTATTGCTTTGCTGCTTTCTGTGTTCTACCTGTGCTGTGGATAAACAAAGGACTTCAGTCTCCATGACTGGCACCATTCACTAGCACTACCGTCATACTGTTAATGGATACAGTGGTGGTTTCTGCCATGTTGCCACTTGGAGAGGACAGAGCATCCATCTTGGTTCAAGTCCCTGCTCTGCCAGACTTCCTGAGACATGTAAAATGGGGATAAGAATGCTACCTTCGTTCACAGAGGGTTATGAGGAGAAATCGTTTGAAGACTGTAGGGCTATTACTGTAATACAAGCCTTCAATAGTTATCTACTTGAATGGCAGCTTGCATGAACTACCTAGCCAAGTGCAGCCACTTAAGTAGTCTGGATTGCTACAGGAAAGCAAACTGGACAACTGAGTCTCATGTTCCTGTGGTTATTTTTACACAGGTGCTACCAGAAATGAACACACACTGCAGAGAAAAGGGCCCATATTTACTTCAGAACTGGCTCTGGGGTAAGCATGGTGCAGTCTATCTCTAGAATCTGATCCTCCTGTATAAAGTGCTGCCTCCACGCTTGGATAATGTTGTTCTTCAAAGCACATCCGACAGGCCCAAAGTCATACAGGCCACTTACACCTACGAGAGAAGAAAAATAGGGTTTACACAGCTGCTCTGTTTCAACAACCAAAAAAACCCAACACCACCACCCCCCCCCCTCAAACGTATCAACTATGTTTCAATTTGTAGGTGTCAGTCCAAGCTTATTGATTGAACACCCTCGGAGCAGGAGCAGCTTTGTACGAACCCGAGTCAAAACAGGCTCTCTGCCTCAGAAAGCTTACAATGGGAGGGACTGATCCTGCCAAGCACTGGAAGTGCTCAGCATCTCTAAGAATTGGGCCCTCCGTGAGCAAGTTAATACAGTTCAGAACCACAATGCACTGAGTGATCCGCTTGTGACCTAAACTCAACCAGATTCAGGTATAAGTTCTATAAATATACAAACCACACTTCCTCCTCCAGTGGATTATTCCTGAGGAGTCTGTGGAAAAAATGTATTTGAAGGCAGGAGCTGAACACAGAGAGAAGGTGGACACGTTTATACTCTGCAGGGAAGCCACACAGTAACAGAATGCATCCGTCATACACTCACCCGTTTATACTTAAAGATGAAGGAGAGTAGCAAATACGTCACAATGACAGAAAAGGGCAGAAAGGCCTAGACTGTCAGACACATTGAAAATTTACTTCATGATCTGAGGTGAAATAGGAAAGACCGGCAGCCTAACAGACAATTTCATTCTAATGCAGGACTCTCTACTTTTCCAGACTACTGTACCCCTATCAGAAGTCTGATTTGTCTTGAGCACCCCAAGTTTCACCTCACTTTAAAATGACTTGCTTATAAAAATCAGACAAAAATACAAAAAAGTGTCACAGCACACTGTTACTGGTAAATTGCTGACTCATTTTTACCACATAAACAAGTCATCGTTTCTATGAAATTTTACTTTGTAATTTTACATAGTGCTTTTTATGTAGCCTGTTGTAGATGAATGTCAAGATACCAAGATGAGATACCTCCCACCCCATACTCCTTGTTGAGAACCACTGCTCAAATACAGACTCACATCTGGTTATCTGAAAAGACTGGACTCTCACATTTAGCCATTTGCTCAATGCAACTCCCTAACAAAAGTGTCACCACAGTAATGGGATCAAAAGCAATAGCAGAATCTGGTATTTCAGGGACGTTAAAATTAACTTGGCCAGGAAAGTTCTGAGAAAAATATACAGATATTAGGAAAGAAGATAATCACCTGGCTTTTTAAAAAAATCCCTAGCCATCCTATTTCCATTAGTTCTCTGGACAGCTTACTCTTTTGCTGATCTTTTTACATTACAAAAGCATAAGATGGAACTTGCGCATACACATACTTGAAAGAAAGAAAGGTGACTTTTGAGAAATTTAGATTTGAGAAGGAGACTTCTCCTAAAGCCAACTTTCCAAAAACCCAGTGATGTTTCATAGTATTGTAATCAACAACCACATAGCATGTCAGGTGAACATGGCACTTCACAATCGTGTAGAGAGATATGCTTTCTAAAGCGACTAGAATTGGCTTAAAGCTTGTACCTCCATAAATAGCAAAAGCTTGGTCATAGAAAAACCTCCGCTTCAGAGTGTCCTCCATTTTAGTTCTGTCCACAATATCATCCTTGGGCTGTAAAGCCAGCTCCTGTAAAAAAGGCAGGGAGAACATCAATAATGGTTCCAGTTATTGACAGTCAAATGAACCCTTCCCTCATTCACCATGATCATTCACAATACGATCTTTGTTCAAAAGTAGCTTTCACAGGCACCCAACTCTGATGTCCACCCCCCAGAGCGCACATTGGAAGCTATGAGTTCAACTGCTGAGGTAAATGCCCAAATGCAGGATTTAGCCACAAAGTTTGAAAAGTGAGCTCACACATTTGCACAAGCACATGAGGTTCTGGATGCTTCGGGGATTTTGATAAAAAATTATAAAGTGCAACTAGATTGTGATCTGTTGAGGTGATGTTTCCTAGTCACCTGTGCAAGTGATGACTACTTCTAAAGCACGCTTCCTCAGAGACACTTTGGATTCTGTATTAAGGATGTTAACTAGCAGTTAATTGACTAATCAATAGGCACTTCTGCATTCCTCCTTTGAAAGGAATAAGAGCCCCCACTCTTGTGCATTTCAAAGGAGGAATGAGGAACTCCGTGTGCAGCCTGGGGTCAGTGGGAAGCCCTGCCGACTCCGAGCGGCACATGGGTGCTATTTAGGCAGGCGGGAGCCAGTATGCATGAGGAGCTGGCTTTTAAACCAGCTCCTATGGAACCGCTTTCCCCGCCCACCGCCAATGTACACATGTACTCACTGAAAATTTCAGCAGGTAGACGTTTACCAAATTAAACACAAAACTGTTGGTCAGAGTCCCCTGCTGACCCCGGGCTCCATGCTGCGCTGCTGCTTTGAAATGCCACACTGGAGTTGGGGTCAGCTGGGGACTCCCCAGTTAATCCCAGGCTCCAGCGTGGCATTTCCACAGAACCCGGGATCAGCTAGGGAGTCCCCAGCTGACCTTGGGCTCCACGCGCGGAGCGCCGCACAGCTAATCTCAGGATCAGCTGTATAGCAAAGGGGCAGCCCCGCACTGCTAATTCCAGGATCAGCTGTGCAGCACATGGAGCCCAGGGTCAGCTGGGGATTCCCCAGCTGATCCCGGGCTCCAGTGTGGCATTTCTGTGGAACCCAGGATCAGCTGGGGAGTCCCCAGCTGACCCCGGGTTCTGGGGAAATGCCGTACTGGAGCCCGGGATCAGCTGGGAGTGCCCAGCTGACTCCACATGTGCCGTGCCACACAGTTGGCCTGGGCTCAGCTGTGCGGTGCTGCCCCTTTCAAGTACCCCCCTTCCCTCCCCTTTGCTGTCTCTGATAGAGGCAGCAAGAGAGGGAGGGGGGGAATAAACTAGCTGGATAGTCAACTAGTCTATAACATCCCTATTCTGTGTAACAGAATACAAGCTACAGGTACCAGATGTCTAACTGTAGCATTTGACTGAAGCATAGGAATATGTTTTATACCATCCTCATGTTATCTGAATTCAAATATCAGAACAAATATATTTGCACATATGATTACTGTAGAACAAGACTGATAATTAATACCAACAGTTGAGACTCAGATTGTACGCCGGAGATGTTACTTTTTCCATTAAGTTTTAATATCTATTATCCACACACATTATGACAAAAGATATGCAGAGAGAACACCTACTTTTGATTAAACAAGCGTAGGATAATGTCTGTTTACTAGGGATGTAAGCAACTAGTCAAGTCACTACTCGACTAGTCGCTTCTCCTTCCAGTAGCAGGAGCCGGTGCTGGGGGTAACTGTCTCTGCAGGGGGCCAAGGGAGGCAGAGGCACGGGGGAGGGGGGCTCTTACTACATTTAAAAGGCAGAGCTGCAGCGGGTTAGCTTCAGAAATCAGAAGCTAACCCTACGGCAGCTCTGCAATTTCTCCCTTATCGACTAATTGAGTTGTCGATGGAAATTCCATTGATTACTCAATTAGCTGATTAAACTCAATTTAACATCCTTACTATCCACACACCTAATATAGATTCTAATACCAAGCCCATCACTGCAGGCACCCACTAGGAATGTTAAAATGTGTTTATTTTGGTAAATGTCTACCCACTGAAATTTTCAGCAAGTACGTGTACACACTGGAGGTGGGTGAGGGAAGCGGCTCCATAGGAGCTGGTTTAAAAGCCAGCTCCTCATGCGTACTGGCTCCCGCCTGCCTACCTGCCCCCCATGCTGCTGCCTCTGTATCAGAGGAAGCAGTGGGGGGGGGGGTGAGGGAAAAGAGGGGTGCGGCTCCATGGAAGGCAATATGCACAGGGAGCTAGCTTAAAAGTACTGGGTCCTCTATCTCCCCCTCCCCAACCATGCCGGGGGGGGGGGGGGGAAGCAGGCAGGAGCAAGTGCTCACAGTGAGCTAGCTTAAAAGCCAGCTTCCACAGAGCTGCCTCCCCCCACACACAAGTTGCTGCCTGATACAGACGGAGTAGCGCAGGGAAGATTAACCAATGAGTAACCATTTACAGTACTATCACATCCCTAACACCCACCCTATTGACAGTGAGTTTTTCCCCCCTATAAACACATTTTACCAATTAAATCTATTCTCACAAATGATTTACTTTTTGTTTGTTTCCAAAACAACTATATAAAATGAAATAGGATACTGTGGAAAGGTTAAACTAAAGTCTTTACTATAAATGTTCTTTGGCTTATGTCATTAACTTAAAAAATTATGTCCCACATTTTCATTGGGTGCTTGGAGATCAGTGCCTAAATCCACATTTAAGCACAAACAAGAGGACTGATTTTCAGAGATGTGAAAGCATCTGCAACTCTCATTAGCTTAGAGTAAGTAAATCTGCCTGATATGTTTAATAACAGCTTTTATTAAACAAAACTCATTGCCAGTGCCAAAACAACAGCTTTAAGCACAGTTTGAGAAACTGAGGAAGGAGATAAATACACTCTGTAATGAACATAGACATTGCAAAACTGTCAGGACCTCTTAGCAGGAGAAATGAATTTCTGGTGGGGGAAAGAGGCAAATGAGAGGCGCCAGATACCAAAAGGCGAAAATAATCAATACTTCAAGAGGGACCCAAAACAGCAGCAGATTCTAGTAGGGACATAAAATCCTGTTGAATTGGTTAACTGGTTAAATGTTATGTTTAACTCTTTAAATAATTAAACGAGGGTGCAAGGGGGGCTGCTCCAGGCCCCACTGGTTAACTGTAACTGGGAAGCCTCACCCACTAAGGTTGAGGTTTGCCAGTTACCATTCACATCCCTAGATTCCAGGCCCCAACCACCAATGCGTACTGAGCCACTGTTATAGAGGCACTGTTAAGCTGGTTGGGGTGCAGTTACTGCGAGGAACGAGTAGAGACTCCAACTATTTGGCTTCTCTCTGTTTTTAAGCAGTGTGGAGGGGGACACGTGATAGTTTGAAGGGAGATGTCTATATCCTTGAGGCCTGCAAAAGGCTCAGTTGCCAAGTGCCAAGAGGCAGCTGAGCACCCATGCCCACTAAAAGGGGATCTAAAACACAGATGTGCCCTACTTGGGTCAGGGCATGGAAGCCAATAGTGCTCACTTAGAGACACACTTCCCTGTTATATGCAGCCAACGTGGAAGTCACAGGTCTGGTGTGATATTGTCTAGTCCAGTGTTTCTCAACCAGCGGTACGAGTACCCTTACGGGTATTTGAGAGAAGTCTGGGGGGTGCCTCAACACAACTGAAATGTGGAGAATACTGAATTTTTGTTTTACAGCACTTTATTATTTTTGTATTTTTTACACCCAAAAATTTCATTGCCCGGCTACAATTAAGTTGTTTAAACAAATGTGCTGCAATGGTAGGAAAAAAAAAGCGTGTGTCTGAAAACTGTAGGTAATAGGGGTACTTATAATTTATTTTGTTTAAAGGGGTACTTTATAAATAAAGGTTGAGAAACACTGGTCTAGTTGCTTAAACCAGCAGGCATCCACACTGCTGCATTCTAGGGATGTGAACAACTAGTCAAATATCTGTTAAGCAAAAGCTTAACGTACAGTCGACTAGTCCCTAAACTAGTCACTCCTCCCCGCCTCCCCCCATCTGCTGCCCCTATCAGAGAGAGAGAGAGCAGGAGCTGGTGCTGTGGGAGAGGGGGAGGGAGAGAGCAGGAGCTGGTGCTGTGGGGAGCCAGCATAAAAGCCGGTTCCCCCCAGCACCATCTCTGTGGAGGGCAGGGTAGTGGGGACCAGGCATGAGCTGGGAGTCAGCTGATTCCCAGCTTGTGCCTGCCGGCTCTTAATACATTTAAAAATCAGAAGCACAGTGGGAGGTTACCCAGCGCGAGCGAGGACAACTAATTCCCGGCTCGCAGCAGGGGAGCCAATAGGCTCTTAATGCATTTAAAAGGCAGATCCACAGCAGGGTTAGCTCCTGGGCAGGGAGTTAACCCCGCTGGGGCGCCCCAGCTTATCGACTAATCAACTAGTCGATGGAAAACACATCAACTGGTCAATTAGTTGATTAAACTAAATTTAACATCCCTACTGCATTCCACTCAAATTGTCACTGATGAACATGCACCTGCTGGAAGCCTTGCCAAACAGGAATGACAATAATCAACCCTGGTTCCAACCAGGACGTGTGCTGGTACTGCAAGGTCATCCTGGAACATAGATGAATACAGCACACACAAATTGTGTAACTGAAGCTTCTGCATCGCATGCTACACATGCCTTTCCCAGGGAAAAGGAGTGGCTGAAAGGGGTGCCAAGACTCCTAACCTGACTCACTCTCTAAGTGAAGGATCTTTTGCCAGAATTACAAGACATAACCAAAAAAGAGATTTAAAAAAATTAGTCACTGTAACTGAGACTAGAAGCCACGATCTGCTCATGGCTAAAGTGTGGTTTCACTCTGAAAAGTGACTCATTCTTACACAGACTGCTTCCTTGTAGATCTCCAGTCGTAGCTTCTGACTTAAGAGACAAATAACTTCTAAATAACTCAATTAATTCTTCAAAGCAAGCCCGAGTGAGGTTTTATTCTGGTGCTCTAATTATTAGCTGAGTTACAAGCATAGGAGTGGCTTCTGCCCTCGATTTACACACACCCCTGAAGACAATAAGGTTGTATCTAACAGAATTTCCCCATTTTTTTAAACCTGTGGTGAAACACAAGCTTGAAAATACCCAGAATCTGCTCTTAGAGCTCAAGGTGAGTTTGCAGAACTGGCTATTGGAGGGAGGGGAATTTATTTTTGCTCATATATTGAGCAAATCTGATCCATAAATGAAGACAAAAAAATCTGGAGCCCCACATGTCATTTTTAGAGCTCTTTTCCAGGACAGAACTATATCTTAAAAATGGACAACTTAAATTTGGCCTTCAATTTGAAAAAAAATGAAGGAAATTGGGAATACTTTTTTAAAAATGTGTTCAGCTACCATGAACAGAATTGTTTTCAAACAAAAATGTCCCCTGCCAAGTTTGTAACTCAAACATTGTGTAAAATATAAGGAAGTGAAACAGATCTAAAGTGACTATATAGGGTTTTCATTTTCCTAGCTGACAGAAATGCAAAAAGTAAATAAAAAAGAGACATGCACATTGGATTTTTAAAATTCCTTCACTTTTGATAATCTAAGCTGTTTTCAGCAATGTAGAAAAGAAAGGTTTTTTTTTTTAATAATGTGATTAGTAAATTGACTGCAAGTTATAAAACAACTCTATTGGCTGGAAAGGAGTCATGAGCACGCAGCAGAAGACATTCAAACAGACAATGGTGAAGGGCTCTTGAATATCTGAGGTGCAAACAGCAAGGACGGAAAGAAAGTGAGGAAAGCCAAAGAAGAATTGGCAGAAGACAGCAACAGAAGATATTGAATGCACTGGTATCATGTGGAAAGCAGCAGCATGACTAACAAGCAACCGTAATCAGTGGAAGAACTGGACTGCATGTGTCAGCTACACAATAGGAACTAAGGTAAGAAAAGTTATCAAGTGGCCTCAATAACTAGCTTTGCCATCCAGGCCACTGAACTCACCATTTTATAATTAAAAGGTGAGACACGACATTGTCCCATGCGGATACAACAACAAGATCAATCTGTGTTAAAAAAGTAGATCGCAACATAGCATGTACTGGTCAAGATAATCTAGCATAAACACAGAGAGGGAAAGTGGGTGAGGTAATATCTCACTCTTTGGTTGGTGAGACAAGTAAGCTTTCAAGCTTACCTGAGTAAGCTCCTCCTCTTTGCATTTAAAATAAGTTGTCCGGTGGCACCTTAAAGTCTAGCAATTTTATTATGGCATAAGCTTTCATGAGTTGCAACTCCCTTCATCGGATGCATGGAGTAAGGATATAAAGAGTCATTTAAAAATGTAACTGTGTAACCACTAAAAATCCTGCAGGCTCCACTCCTGGAGAGCCAGTATGTAACCTGCAGCAGAGGGACTGGGCCGGGCCTGCCACAGCCAAGCCAACCGGAGCAGCTCCTGCCTGTGGCACACTACCCAAGCCAAGCCAGACAGACAGGGGCTTGCTCTGGCCATCCAGCTGGAGCAGCCCCTGCCTGCAGTGGGAAGGCTGAGCGTACCACAGACTGGAGCTGCTCCAGCGGGACCCACAGGCCTGGAGCAGCCCCTTTCCCAGGGCAGGTAGAGAGCTGCTCCAGCCCCTACTGGCTTACTGCTTACCCCATTCACCATTTACATCCCTGGCATGAAGAAGTGAAAGAAAAAGAAACAAATACTAGGGATGCAGAGATTAGAGTGTTACATCAGAGCTAATTCAGTCAGGGTGGATGTGGATAAGACGACCAGAATACCGAAAGTGGAAAATTAATTGTTGCAATGAGAGCCACTCCCACTCTCTATTCAGACCCATTCTGATAGTGTCAAATTTGCATTTGAATTCCAGATTCAGCAGTTTCCAGTTGCATCCTGTTTTTGAAGTTTTTTGGCTTGAGGATGGCAACTTTTAAGTCTGTTACTACTTGTCAAGGGAAGTTAAAATGCTCTCCCACTGTTTTTTGTAGGATACCATTCTTGATGTCCCATTTGTTTTCATTTATTCTGTTGCTTGACTCTAGACCACAGATTTAAGTCTGAGACTCACCTTGGCTTCTAGGATCCTCTTCCTAGTCTTGAGCTCTGCTACGGCTCTGTCTAGATCCACCTGGGGAGCCTTCTGTTCTTTCAGCTTTCTTACCAGTTCCCCCTGAAGAACAACACAAAAGAATCTGCGATGTGGATTCCATTCTGAAAGGCACTTGAGAAGGACATTGTGCTTTCAAGGCTGCCTAAGACTTTCTGCTTTCAAGGCTGCCTGAGAGTTTCTACAACCACATGGAAACTAGTCATGGTACTGGAGGTGGGGGAACACTCTGAGACTGGAAAGTGAGCATCAGCAAAGTTTGATAGCATTACAGAATCTCAGAAGTAACTGTTTCCCACTTCCACTCCCCAATTATTTCTATCTCAATATGTGAAAACACCTCCCTTTACAAAAAAAAAAAAGTCCGGCTGAATAGTCACAAGCACTCTTATGGTTATTAAATATTCTCTGACATTCATGGAAAAGAGATCCACGCTTTTTCAGGACAGTAGGCTATCAAAGCAGTGAAGAAAATGAACAACTTTATGAGAGAGCAAGATATGATAGGGTCTTGGAACCTGGCTGACTACCAGCAGCTTGCAAGAATTCTGGAAAGGTTTCCCTATCCCACATAGGGATGTGAATGGTTAACCAGTTAACCGGTAAAGCATCACCCTTACTGGGTGATGCTTACCAGTTATGGTTAACTGGCAGTAACTGGAGCAGCTCTCCATTCGCTGTGGGCAGAGGACGGCTCCAGCCTACTGGGGCCCATCACGGGTGGGAGTGCTCCAGCCTGGCTGGAGCAGCCCCTCACCCCACCACTCCTGTTTTAGTTAGTGGTTAAACATAACATTTAACCAGTTAACTGACTAAACAGGATTTTACATCCCTAACCCCACACCGTCAGGATTCCTCACCCCCATGATCCACAAAAGGTGACAGGCAAACAATCATGGAATTTTTAATCGCTATATACGCATAATTAGGGATGTAAAAAAAGCTCTAAAAACAGTAACCGTGTAATGGTTTAAAGTCCTAGTGGTTACAGAGTTAACCATTTTGGGGGATGTATCACCATGTGGGACTAGGGAGGGAAAGAAGGTGGAGGGGTGGACCCGGCTCCTGGGGAGCTGGATGCCCCACACTCTGGGTTCTGCAGTAAAGCCAACAGGCTCCCGGGCAGCAGCTGCTGAACCGCACTGTGGGCTCTGTAGTATAAGGCTTATACTGCAGAGTGTGGGGTGGCAGCCGGCTCACCAAGAGGGGGGCTGGCAGCCAGAGCACTCCGGGAGCCAACTTACACCATACTATGAGCAAAGTCCCGGCGTATTCTGACTCCCAGCTGCCAGCCCCGCTCCCGAGGAGTAGGCTGCCACCAGCTTATACAGCAGAGCATGCAGTGTGGGGTGGCACATACCTTCAGGGCAGAGTTTAACTGTTAAGAGAAGCCATTAAACTGATGTTTATCAGTTAATCAGTTAAATTTACACATCCTTAGCTATAATATGATTTTATAAATACTTTCTGGGACTATATCAACACTTCAGAGCCTATTTAGCACAGCCCCCTCATGTGGACACAGCCAACATCAACAGAAGTTTTTCTACCAGTGTAGAAACACCATCTCCTGGAACAACTTTAGCTACACTGACAGAAGCACTCTTCTGCTGGAATGGCTACACTTACACAGAAAGTTTTGTTGGCATAATTATATTGATCAAGGTGTGTGTTTTTTCATGCCCCAAACTAATGTAGCTGCATCAGCATAAACCATAAGCAGTGGCTATAGATAACTTAGTTCTGCTTCTTGCCTGCACTGGCTTTAAGTGACTGGACAGTCTTTCCCGCTTTTCTCCCAAAAGGAGCGATCTACATTTCTTGAATTATTGAGGGAGGACTATGGAGAGGCAAAGGACAGCTACAGATGTGAAGCATGTGCAAAAGCAGTAAATTCCCATTTAATGCAACCAGTTTAGCATCTTTCCTGTATCTAACTTCTGTTCTTTCATTTATGAAAATGTGAAACTGATTTTTTCTACACTGTCAGCTTTGTTTACATCAATCTGCAAGATTTTGTTTTTCCCACATGATGCTCAGCCCTAGTAAAATCACTGTACATGGGCAATGAGACAGGAAACACAGGCTGGAACTGGGTTCTCATCCCTCCAATTGGGGAAAGAGGGGGTTGACGTTATAACAGGAGAGAACTGACAGTAAGTGAATTAAATAAAAAGGAAACAAAAAATGTGAAAGGCCGATCTAATACATTTAACATGTCAGCTACTATAACCCAGTGGATAAAGAAAGTTGGCAACTGCACTTGACTGTTTCCTTTGTGGTAACCAGAGTAATCAAAATGTGAAAATTTCACTCCAAGGCTGATGGGTTGAACTGCAATTCCAGGCTAACGTGGCAGAGGGAGGGATCTGAATGAGGGGAAAGAAAGTAGTAATCCAAACCCCTCTTTTCTGAGTTAGGGGGTCTGCAATGAAACAAAAACAAAGAGAGTCCAAGAGTTCATCACATGCCTTTCAATTCTGCTCCAAAAAAATAGTGGTATGCAGCAGCTCTTTGTCCAGAATGAAAAGGAAAAAAAAGTCTAAGACTTGGAGACAGAGGGAAGGGGGGAAAAAATGAAACAAACAATTATGCTTGCTGACTGGACACAATTTAATTAAAGACATGAGCCCAGCCCAGAGGAGGAGGAGAGCACAGCACCATTTGATGTGGCAGATTTTGCTGCAGCTTTGTCCCACACAACAGTGAAAGGGATCCACCCCTGGATCACAACAGCTTATTGCATCAGGCACTGCTGCAGGAAGAAACACCGGCTTGGTCGCGTGGGTACAATCTCTCTCTCCTCTCTAGGTCAAGGCTTCCGCAGGTTTAATAAAACCACATCTAACCTCCTTTTGGATTGGACGAGAGCATCTACCACCTTCCTTATTCTGTTTTCTATTGCAAAGACACCTTGAACGCCCTCCTTTTACTATTACCACAGCACATCACACTGTGGAAGACTGCCCCTGCATCATTTGCCCTCCCAAACCTCTCTCTTACACCCCATACTCCTGTCCCAACCCCAAGAGCATGGGGAAAGGGGCATTCACTTATTCCTGTTCTAAAAGGCAGATGGCAACTCCCAAATTACTGGAATGAAAAAAGGTGAATCATATGGGTTTAGCTATTATAATTGCACTTACTCGGAGATTCCCCACCAAGGACACTCAGTTTGCTATGCAATGACTCATAACAAAAACTCACTGAAGTAGTGGTGTAAGTAAAACACAAAACCAGATCCATGAACATAACGGAAATACGTGAGGGGCAACGCACATATATAGACCAAGCAATATAGAGGGAACATACACACATAGGTGAAGCTAAACAAGCAACTAACTACGCAGAATTAGCTAGAAGACATTCAGGGCAACCCGTGCGCATATAGATCTAGATCAAGCTAGGAAAAGGTGAGAGGGATATGCAGAGGTAGACATGAGAATAGGCTGTAAAATCTTATGTAATATATTAACCGGTTAAACTACAGGTTTAACTTGTTAATCGCCTGCATCACCGTGGGCACAGTCAGGCTGGAGTACTGTGGCATGGGGCTCCTCCAGTCCAGCTGGGCTGGAGTGCCCCCTGGCCCCACGGCATGATGCAGTGGGCACAGCCAGACTGGAGCAGCTCCTCGCCCACAATGTGCTATGGGCTTCTCTGGCCAGGCCCACGTACGGGTTAACCCGGTAAGCATGTCGGTAAGACAATGCATACCATGTAACCGGTTAAACCTTTGCATCCCTACATGAGATGGGTGCACAGATATAACAAATCCAGCTATGTAAGAAGGGGAATATACAGACTGCTCTAGGAGAGAGAGAAAACACAGGCATAGATAGCTCTAACAGGAAAAGAAAAGCACAGTGGTACAGTTCCAGTTTTGTAACAGGAAATACATGCACCTCTACCGCTAGAAGCAATAAAAGGGAGGAGAGATAAGAGCAATTCTTGATGAAAATGGAACCATTACATTGAGAGCACACAGGTATACCACCAAGACCTTACACAGTCTTCACTCTCTGAATTGGGCGAGGGGGGACCCCCACAAGACCAACTGCTCTACGGCAGGGGAGACCACACAGAAAGCTGCTCCTGAAGACAGGGAAGGGAGCCTCTATGGGGAGAGACACCCCACAGTGCTGTGGGGGAGAACACCCCCTGTAGATCTAGCTTAGAGGGAGCTGGTTCCATCAGGCAAGGACGAACCGAGGCAGAATGAGTCTGCAGGGGAAATGCCACCTGCAGAACAACCAGAGGCCAATGGGGGAGGCACTCCCCATGCGGATCTACCCCCTAGGGCAGAGAGGAGGCCACACACCCCGCTCCAGAGGGGAGACCCCCCCCCATAGGACCCAGCCCCACAGAGCCCCGCTCCAGAGGGGAGCCCCCCCCCAATAGGACCCAGCCCCACAGAGCCCCACTCCAGAGGGGAGCCCCCCCCCATAGGACCCAGCCCCACAGAGCCCCGCTCCAGAGGGGAGACCCCCCCCCATAGGACCCAGCCCCACAGAGCCCCGCTGCAGAGGGGAGACCCCCCCCCCATAGGACCCAGCCCCACAGAGCCCCGCTGCAGAGGGGAGCCCCCCCCCATAGGACCCAGCCCCACAGAGCCCCGCTGCAGAGGGGAGCCCCCCCCCATAGGACCCAGCCCCACAGAGCCCCGCTCCAGAGGGGAGACCCCCCCCATAGGACCCAGCCCCACAGAGCCCCGCTGCAGAGGGGAGACCCCCCCCCCATAGGACCCAGCCCCACAGAGCCCCGCTCCAGAGGGGAGCCCCCCCCCCATAGGACCCAGCCCCACAGAGCCCCGCTCCAGAAGGGAGCCCCCCCCCCCATAGGACCCAGCCCCACAGAGCCCCGCTCCACAGGGCAGCCCCACAGAGCCCCGCAGGGGCGGCAGCCCGCTGGGTACCTGCTGCCGGACCGCCTGGCGGAGCGGCTGGAGCAGCGCCTCGGCGGCGGGTCGGTCCATGCCGGCGGCGCGGAGCGGGGCTGCGGGCGGGCGCAGCGGCGGCAGCAGCAGCAGCGCGGGGAGGAGGCGGCGGCGCAGCGGCGGCGGCAGCAGGGCGCTAAGGGGCGGCATGGAGCGGCGCGCGGCGCGGCCCGCCCCGGCGCATGATGAAATCCCGGCTGCCAGGCGCACGCAGCCCCCGCCGCCGCGCGGCACTTTCCGCACGGCCGCCGCCCGCGCGCCGCAGATTCGGCACCGCCCGCCTCGTGCTGCGCCCCGGCCGCCCGCTAGGGGGCGCGAAAGGAGAGCCCAGGGGCTGGCGTGTGCGAGCCCGGGGGCGTCTGTGCCCCGCAACGGGGTCCGAGCCCGGGGGCGTCTGTGCCCCGCATCGGGGTCCGAGCCCGGGGGGGTCTGTGCCCCGCGTCGGGGTCCGAGCCCGGGGGGGTCTGTGCCCCGCAACGGGGTCCGAGCCCGGGGGGGTCTGTGCCCCGCGTCGGGGTCCGAGCCCGGGGGGGTCTGTGCCCCGCGTCGGGGTCCGAGCCCGGGGGGTGTCTGTGCCCCGCATCGGGGTCCGAGCCCGGGGGTGTCTGTGCCCCGCATCGGGGTCCGAGCCCGGGGGGTGTCTGTGCCCCGCAACGGGGTCCGAGCCCGGGGGTGTCTGTGCCCCGCGTCGGGGTCCGAGCCCGGGGGGTGTCTGTGCCCCGCAACGGGGTCCGAGCCCGGGGGTGTCTGTGCCCCGCGTCGGGGTCCGAGCCCGGGGGGTGTCTGTGCCCCGCAACGGGGTCCGAGCCCGGGGGTGTCTGTGCCCCGCATCGGGGTCCGAGCCCGGGGGGTGTCTGTGCCCCGCATCGGGGTCCGAGCCCGGGGGTGTCTGTGCCCCGCGTCGGGGTCCGAGCCCGGGGGGTGTCTGTGCCCCGCAACGGGGTCCGAGCCCGGGGGTGTCTGTGCCCCGCATCGGGGTCCGAGCCCGGGGGGTGTCTGTGTCCCGCATCGGGGTCCGAGCCCGGGGGTGTCTGTGTCCCGCATCGGAATCCGAGCCCGGGGGGTGTCTGTGCCCCGCATCGGGGTCCGAGCCCGGGGGGTGTCTGTGCCCCGCATCGGGGTCCGAGCCCGGGGGGTGTCTGTGCCCCGCATCGGGGTCCGAGCCCGGGGGTGCCTGTGACAGTATCGCGGGCCGAGCCCGGGGGTGCCTGTGCCCCGCATCGGGGTCCGAGCCCGGGGGGTGTCTGTGACCCGCATCGGGGTCCGAGCCCGGGGGTGCCTGTGACAGTATCGCGGGCCGAGCCCGGGGGTGCCTGTGCCCCGCATCGGGGTCCGAGCCCGGGGGTGCCTGTGACTCGCATCGGGGTCCGAGCCCGGGGGTGTCTGTGCCCCGCAACCGGGTGTGAGACTGGGGGTACCTCTGCCCTACAAAAGGGTCCAAGCCCGGGATGCCTCTGCCCTGCAACAGGGCTGCAGTCTAGGGGTGCTTGTGCCCTGCAATGGGGTCCGAGCTTGGGATGCCTGTGTTCCCCCAGGATCTGAGCTCCAGGGACTTGTCTGTGCCCCCTGAAACACACTGCCTTTGAGAAAGAAGCATGGATTTGTGATCAAGGCAGCGGCCTGGGATTCAGAACATGTGTGTCCTTTTCCAAGTCCCTTGCTACCTCTGTGACCTTGGGCAAGGCACTTACTCTCTCAGCTCTGACAGTTTTAAAGGACTCATCCCAAAGTCCCTTCCAAGTCAGGACAGCACTTTAGCACGTACTTAAAGTTAAGCCCCAATTTGATGCCACTAAGTCTCAGTTTCCCTACTTGTACTGTGGGGGATAATGTCACTTTTTTGTCTTGTCTCTTTCGACTGCGCCTTTTGGAGCAGAGACTCCCTCTTGGTATTTCCATGTACGAAGCCCTGAGTCTCACTGGGGCCTCTACTTGTTAGTGTAGTATATTATAATAATACATCTAAGAACCTGCATTGCAGCTAGAGAGCATACATACATGTGTAACATAAATAGAGGCCTTGGTTGCATTGAATGTTTTAACACTGTACAAATGTTTTAATACATTAAAGTGACTGGTCTTAACATTTAACACAGAACCAGCTTGCTAGACAGCTCTAAGAGTGTTGTTTCATAGCATCAATCCTGCCCAGTTTGACATCACCCTTTCTGTGCCTGATGGCTATTGGAGAAAATCACAGAAGTGTTAAAGACTAAAGGGAACCTGCTATGTTTTTCAATCTGTTACAGTATTTGAGCTCAAGTAGCTTTGTCACTTTTAAAATTTATGATGTTTTGCTTTTCATTGATTCCTGGCCCTTCCTGAAATATCAACCAGCTGTTTAACCCCAACTTGGAAAGCATTCCTGTGGGAAATTGCTGCATTATGGCTCATATGAAAGCATCTTTTAGAAATCATCTTAACACCCCATCACATATAAATGGAGATCCTGATCCCACAAGCCTTGCAAATGTGAAGAGCCCTTAATCAAATGGGTCTCCTTGGAGTCAGTGGGTCCATTTGTGTGAGTAATGACCATTCAGATTTATGCTCATCTCACAGAACTGAAAGGGACCTTGAGAGGGCACTGAGTCCAGTCCTCTCATGGTAGGACCAAGTACCATCCCTGATAGATTTCCCCAGATCCCTAAATGGCTCCTTCAAGGATTGAGTTTACAATCCTGGGTTTAGCAGGCCAACGTGCAAACCACTGAGCTATCATTCCCTCCTGAAAGGGGGGGGGGTGTCTGAACAAGACCAAGCCTTCAATGGGCATGATGTTCAAAATGGGACTGCAATGTTATTGTGCAGGCTGCTTTGAGCTATTTTAAGCGGTTGCTAGGGTGTTTAAAAGAATGACTGCTTCATTACAAATATAGCAGTGCATTTTGTGCAGGTGTGAGGTGCTAAGTTAGCAGTCGTTAGAAACAAGTCCTTTGTTAAGGGAAACCCCTCGCCCCCAATAATCTATTAAACAAAATCTGAGGCTGAATCAGGTTAGAGGGACAGAGTTAAAGTAGATTTGGGAATATGCTTCAGAGGGGTAGCTGTGTTAGTCTGTAACTGAAAAAACTAGTAGTCCTGCAGCACCAAGAGACTAACAAAAATGTAGATGGTATCATAAGCTTTTGTGGGCATAACCCACTTCAGACTACTTGGGTTTTTTTTGTTTGTTTGTGTGTTTGTTTGTTTGGGGTTTTTTTTATATGCTGTTTGTTACCGTACACCTGTCCATTTATTTAAGAGTCAACATGAACTTTGCTATGAGTGTACTGGAATATTTATCTGCTTTCCCTGAACTGTTGTATGTAGTTGTGTTGTAGCCATGTCCTTTCCAAGATATTAGAGAGACAAGGTGGGTGAGGGAATATCATTTGCTAGACCAACTACTGTTGGTGAGAGAGACAAACTTTTGAGTTACACAATTCTCTTCTTCAGGTCTCAGAAAGGACCTGAGAGTGTCCCAGCTAAATACAAGATCAAACAGATAGCTGTGCATAAGTAGTTTACACATTTTAGGGATCATTCAAGGTGAAGTGCCCCGTTATCTCCTTACCCATAGTCATAGGACAAAAAAAAGGAACAGTTACTTATAGAACTGTGCATTTCTATACTCTTAAATGCTTAGTTGTTGAGTGTTGTTACTGTTTTACACTAATTTTCCTTGGTGCATGCACATAAAAGTAGCCTGAACTTAACGTTAACAAACCTTTTGTCTGTTTCCACATTTGTTTGTTGTAAGAAGGACCAGTGAGGAACTCAATATCTCCACAGTCCCCATCTGTCCTTCAACATAGAACTAAGGAGCTCTGCTGGCTCCCTCTTCCTCTCCTGCTCTGTAGACCTGTGAGATTCCCAGCTCACCTCTACCACCCATGAAGTCCATGCACTCCTCAGCCATGTATCAGCTCTTTCTGGCAACACAAACACAACCTTCCAGGCCCAGTCCTCAAAACTTCAGCTGCTACCTAGACCCTTACTTGTACCAGCTGTTGGACTCTAGTTTGCCAGAGGCACTGCCTGCGAAGCCCGCAACTGGAGGAGTCATGCAATCTCTCTCTTTGGCTCAGACGCCTTATTAAGTCAGATGATGTCATCATAGGAAGTTGTCTGAGCAGTTGAGTGAGTCCCTAGTTGGTTGCTGTATGGGCCCTGCCTGACTCCTGCCCTCCTAGGGTTACCAGATAATTTCAAAAAAATACTGGACACACCTGATCTCAGATGGGAGGGAGCCGGCCGGGAGGGGTGCGGGGCTGGCCGGGAGGAGGTTGGGGGGAGCAGGGCTGGCCAAGGGAGATCGGGAGGGGGGGGGGACGGAGAATGGCTGGCGGGAAGCAGGGCTGGCCAGGAGGGAGTCGGGGGGAGTGGGGCTGGCCGGGATGGGGAGCGGAGGGGGAGGAACCAGCCAGCTGGAAGCAGGGCTGGCCAGGAGGGAGGTCAGGGGGAGCGGGGCTGGCCAGGGGAGATCGGGGGGGCAGGGGAGAATGGCTGGCAGGAAGCAGGGCTGGCCGGGAGGGAGTTAGGGGGAGCGGGGCTGGCTGGGAGGGAGTTAGGGGGAGCGGGGCTGGCCGGGAGGGGGAGCGGGGCCGGGGGGGGAACCGGCTGGTGTGGAGCAGGGCTGGCCCGGGCACACGCAGATCCTGGGGTGCTGCCCGTCCCGCACACGGTCCTGGCAGTGAGCACAGGCAAGTCCGGCCCCGGGGATTCCAGCCTGCCCCAGCCCCGCCCCCACCTCTTTACTGTGTAGTTGCATACTGCCTGGCTGGTAGACATGCTCAGGCACTGTGAGCGTGTCTACCAGCCAGGCAGTACGCAACTACGTACTCATACTCATGACAATCATAAAACTTACTTAATTAGAAAATACCAGACATTTATATGTCCGGTATTTTCTCAATTTGTTTCCCGGACAGAAAGCTCAAATACTGGACTGTCCGGTTCAAAACCAGACACCTGGCAACCCTATGCCCTCCTAACTTGTTCCAGTTCCCTACTTCTAAGCCCACTCCTGGTTTTGACCCTTGGCTTGACTTCTGGCTCTGATCGCTAGCTCTGGTTCCTGGTCCCCAGCTCCAGCTCTGAGCACTAGGTTTAACAACCTACAGCCAGTCCATGGCACTCACTCTCTGTGTACAAGTCAGTGATAGGCACACAACAACTCACCAGTCCTCTAGTTGTAGTGCTCACCCCTGTTTCACGGGATGCTCAGAAAGGAATAATACACCCCAGCTTCTAAGATTCAGCTTAAGACCCCCATGCTACTTAACACACAGCAATTGTAGAGGGAGAGAGTGAAAGCAAGAATAACTTCATTAGCAAAGAACAGAGATTCTAGTAATAAAAAGAATACTGGAAACAAAAGAGTCACATGCTACACAAAACTGTAACATGCTTTCCAGAGACTAAACTTTCTTATGTAACAAGGCATACCCCTATCTCCTACTGGTTAGTTTACCCCAAGTCCTTTTCCCCAGCATCATCAACCAGTTTGGCTGAGATTTCCTTGGACTTCTCATAAGACCAACCAGCTTTTCCTCACTGATTGAAAGAACAAGAGTGTACCTCTGACCCCCTTTGTGATGCCCTCTCGAAGTTCAGTGTCCTTATTTGTAAGCAGAGATCTCCCCTGCTGTGTCACATCTTTCTGTACTTTTCCCTTCTTAGAAAATGTCACAATCCTTTAGCACAATCAGACTGTACGTCGATGCCCATTGTTAACCACATCATATGTAAATTACACATAACCAGATAGAGAAATATTTCTTGCCTGAAAGAAACCCTGCTTTTCACCTTCCCGGTAACCAGTCCCTAGTCACAGACCTTAAAAATCTAATTTCCAATATATATGCATAACACCTGACAAAACATCTGTACATTTCAAGAAAGATGTAGAGAAATTGGAGAAGATCCAGAGAAGAGCAACAAGAATAATTAAAGGTCTAGAGAACATGAGCTATGAGGGAAGACTGAAAGAATTGGGCTTGTTTAGTTTGGAAAGGAAAAGACTGAGATGGAACACAATAGTGGTTTTCAAGTATCTAAAAGGGTGTCACAAGGAGGAGGGAGACAAATTGTTCTCCTTGGTCTCTGATGAAAGGACAAGAAGCAATGGGCTTAAACTGCAGCAAGGGAGGTTAAGGTTGGACATTAGGAAAATCTTCCTAACTCTCAGGGTGGTTAAATTGCCCAGAAAGGTTATGGAATCTCCGTCTCTGGAGATATTTAAGATCAGGTTGGATAGAGGGAGGGGAGGGTCTCGGTGCTTTGTCCTGCCATGAGGGCAGGGGATTGGACTCGATGATCTCTCAAGGTCCCTTCCAGTTCTATGCTATTTGTTTTGCAATGGTTCTAATGACCAGTGTGACCCAGGCTTTCATTGGAGATTTTATATGTTCCCTTTTGGTGAACCCCGGGGAACCCTGTATCCTAGGTACCCAAGCACCTTCTGCTAGTTGACATACAGAGGTTCTTGGGTCACAACCTTCCTCCTGGAGAAAGTCTTTCCACCCTAAGTGATGGTCATAGTTTGAACGCCCCTTTTATTCTAAAACTCTTTCCAGTTCTACCCCACCGAAAAACCTACCCCAAGCAGAGTTTGACCCTGAAAAAGGAGAGATGTCTATCCATGAGAGACTTCGCTATTGCTATTGATTTTACATGGAAGGTGCACAGATATTACAGTGGTGGACAGCAGTATAAAATCCTGAGGGTGCATCTACACTGCACCTGTAGCTTATTTCGAGTCAATTTTGAGATAGCTTATTTTGAAATTTGGTGCTGTCTACACAGCACTTATTTAGAAATAAATTACTATTCCAAAATATCCCTTACTTTTTGTGGAATGTTTACAGGGTCGTCTGAAGAGTTATATTTCGAAATAATGGGAGCACTCAAAAGATGCAGAATAGCTATTTCAGGATACTTCCGGTATTCCGAAATAGCACTGCAGTATAGACGGAGCCTCTGATAGCTAGATGGATAGATATTAGTGAAAAGGGAACAAAATGGAGAATGTAGATTGGAAATCTAGATTCATTATAGACAGCCCAGTGGAAGTGGGCCTTTCAGAGGGAATTACAGAGTACAGATCTGGCCCTGAGGACTTTAGCACCTAGTGCTAGATCAAGCAGTCAGGCCACTTTTTGTTGTTAAATCCTTCCCACCAGTTTGAACTAGCCCTAGATTTCCATGCAGTTTAACTGCATGTTGAGTCTGAAGTTTTACAGTCAAGTTATTTTAAACTAATGAATTCAGAAAAAGCTGAACAGTTCTCCTGTATGAAGTTAGGGTGAGTGATTTATAGTGAAATCCTGGTTAGAATCTGGGCTGTGGAGTTGCTCTGGAGTCATGATAAATTTTAATACTCTAGCCCCCCAAATAAATTAACGAATTGTCTTAGTGTTTACCAGGAAAAAAAAAAGATGGGCACCATTCTATGACTGATCAATTGCCATAAACAAACCATACCATTAAAAGATAAACCGCACAGCTGGGATTAGAAACCCAGTCCTTAGGTTTCAGATAGACCAGGCATCTAATATTTGAGCTAACTGAAAACCTTTGTGTCAGTGCTGAACTGTATGGAAGGATCCTTACTATTTTCTCACATCCAAAACCAGCCATCAGGGGGCAAACTGGTTATAGGGTAAAGAGCAGTTCAGTGCCACAAATTGTCTGATTCCATCATGTTTCTGGGAGGTTGCTCGATTTCCAAATCAATCCGGACACAGATAACCTAGACATAGCCATATTAGTGGTGTTGGCAGGGGCTTGCAATAAGTCGGACATTGTGGCTTGTGTCAGCAGGCTTAGAAGGATGCAGTGTGTCGCTAGAACTGCTTTCATTTCCGGCTGCTCATGCTGACATCAAACATAAAGCTGCAGCTTCAGGGCGAGGTTCAGGAGGGAAGTGGCATTAAATCAACTTGTAAGCTTCTTGCACAGTGGCACATTCGGCTGGCAGCATCTTCCCTCACTCAGTGCAGCCTCAGCTCTCCTGTCTGTCACAGCCAGAGGTTAGCAGATGTTAGCTCGCTGTTAATTGCTGCAAATCATTCCCCTCTGAGTGGCATACAAAGCTGCGGTGAATGACGGGAACCCAGAAGCCTGTTAGCTCCATTAGCCCTATCTAGGGATATGCACTTTCCATAGCTGTTTCTTTTACTGCCTGACCTTTGCGTGACCTTCTTGTTCCGCACACTGCTGCTGTGCAAGATAGTGGGTTGCATTTGCTGCCTGCTTACCGCTGAGCTGGCTCCTCCATACAGCTACGCCTGGTCAGTTGCAGGCAGCAGGCACAAAGGCAGAGGAGAGAGGCGTTCCAACCCCAAAACACTCCCTCTGCAGCATCATCCTATCTGGAAGCAGGGAGAGAAAGCACCGAGGGCGATCACTCCAGCCTGAAAGCTGAATCTGAATTTCCCCTGGAAACCCAGTTTTGGCAAACCCTCCCAATCCACAAAGAAAGTCACGAAGGCTCCAGAATGGGGAGACGGGGGCCTTGAACCGAGAGAGAGTGTGAGTTTGGTGGCTCTCACAAGGGGAGAGGGCATAAAAAGACAGGGTGGACCAGGTCTCTGTGGGATCTCTAGTCCCCATGAGACTTCCTGGGGTGGTCTTGTAAGATTTAGAGCTACGAAAGGAGCCTTGTCGTTAGGGCCACCTCTCGTTTGTCCAGCAGTCAGGACCAAACTGACTCTGACATCTGGCTCTGGTGAGGTCACATCTGGAGTATGGTGTCAGTTCTGGGCCCCCCATTACAGAAAGGATGTGGACGTGTTGGAGAGGGTCCAGCAGATGGCAATCAAAATGATTAGGGGGCTGGAGCACATGACCTATGCGGAGAGACAGGGATTTGGGTTTGTTTAGTCTGCAGAAGAGAAGAGTGAGGGGGGATTTGATGGCAGCCTTCAGCTTCCTGAAGGGAGGTTCCAAAGAGGATGGAGAAAGGCTCTGTCTCAGTAGTGGCAGATGGCAGAACAAGGAGCAATGGTCTCAAGTTACAGTGGGGGAGGTCTAGGTTGGGTATTAGGAAAAACTATTTCACTAGGAGGGTGGTGAAGCACTGGAATGAGTTACTTAGGGAGGTGGTGGAATCTCCATCCCTAGAGGTTTTTAAGTCTCAGCTTGACAAAGCCCTGGCCGGGTTGATTTAGTTGGGATTGGTCCTGCCTTGGGCAGGGAGCTGGACTTGATGACCTCCTGAGGTCTCTTCCAGCTCTATGATTCTGTGATTCTATGACCAAAGCATGCAAGGCAGCCCAGCTGAGCATGGATCATAGGCAGCGGTTTGGCAGCATCCAACTCCTGCTCACTTCCGCTAGCATACAGTTGACTGTCTGCAGGCCTGGGGGCAGGCCCATGCAACCAGGGCCAGCTGTCTGGGTATGTCCAGACTACAGGCTTTTGTCGACAGAAGTTTTGTTGACAGATACTGTCGACAAAGCTTCTGTCGACAAAGAGCGTCTAGACTACAGCCAGTTCTGTCGACAAAGCAAGCTGCTTTGTCGACATGACAGTGTAGACGCAAAGGACAGTGTAGATGCAATAATGCCTTCTGTCGACAGAACTCTGACAAAAGGTGTTATTCCTCGTAGAATGAGGTTTACAGCCGTCGACAAAACTGCTGAGTTCTGTCGACGTTCTGTCGACAGAACTCAGCGGCAGTGTAGACACAGGTATAGTTTTGTCGACAAAAGTCCACATTTGTCGACAAAACCCTGTAGTCTAGACACACCCTGTGAGCTTGAATGGCAGCCATACCTTGTGATATCTCAAGACCTGGTGAGGCAGCAGGACTGGCAAACTAACCCCTCCCAGCTGCTTGATGCAGGGGGCTGTGTGTGGCAGCTCTCAAAACAAGAAGCAGTCAAAGGGTCAGGAAGGAGACAAAAGAGTGTGAGGAAAGAGGGGAGCCATGACCAAAGCAGCCAGGATAGAGCCACTCATGAAGATAATGCAGGTTGGCTTGGAGGCCTGGAAAACAATGGTCAAGTACAATAGGAGATACCCCAATCCCTGCAGCAGGGTGGGTTCGCAAATGTTTGGGGCCCAAAGGGAGAGCAGGGGGCAGGCCCTGGAAGTCTAGTCCAGTGTTCCCTGGAAGCTGAGCTCTTGGGATGCCGTCCAGGAGAGATTCAAATGCTGCCCCACTGATTAGCAGAGAGCCCACAGCTGGAAGCAGTTGGCAGCATGTGTTTCTACTGGTGGTGCATATCCACACATGCCTCGGTGCACGTAACAAAATTTATTTTGCACATGGATGGAAAAAATAGAGGGAACATCAGCCTGGTCTGTACAGGTGGGGTTCAGCACATTCCTGCCCTGTGTCTGCCAGGTCTCAGGCAGGCAGTTCTGGTGGGAACAATCATGGTGCTCCGGGGGTACTCAGGGTCAGGCCCATGAGGGAACACAGGGAGGGCATGAATGGTGTGGAATCACAGACCAAGCTGTGGAATGGCAGAGCCCTGGACCCCCAGGCTCTAGCTCGTCATCTGGAGGCCTTACAGCATGACAGCTGTTGGCTCCACGGCTCCTCAGACTCTGACTCTCCCCATTCCTGGCCCCACAGTCTTTACAGAAACAATCCAATTTCACCCAGGATATGTTCTCATATTCAACCCCTTCTGATGAATTGGGGGCCCAGTTTCTCCAGTCAATGCATGAAAAGATAAGGCAGGTGGAATATTTTCCCTGCTGCTCAGGGAACCTATAGTGGAGGAGAGGGATAAGGCCAAGAGAAGTGAGAAAGATGGGATGCCCTGAGAGACAAGAATTGGGACAGCTGAGTTGGAGCCTACATCACCTACGTGGGGTGTTGGCATAGTTACACCTGGCAGCATATGGGCCCATGGTGAGGTATTTGGATATATACTGGTAGGGCATATAATTCATTTTCAGGTTCTTGTTCGATGAGCACCGAAGAACTTGGCTCACAGATGGGGCCAGCAGATGAAACAGGAAGCTGTGTGCAAAGTTTTAAGGTGGCCAAAATGGCCTGCCAATGGAGCGCAGTGACAGCGACGGAGCCCTTCTAGCTGGGGGCATCCTGGGGAAATGTACATGGGCCCACCAAGGCAGGTGATCTCATCCTGTGTGCAGCACTGCATTTTGGTTCTGGATCTTGCTTCCTCAGGTTGTACAGCCACTTCCTGGGCTCCTGGACTGCCTTGCAGAGTGGGTCAAGTTAGAGCCATCTGGTCTTGGTATATTTTGGCATTAAGGAAACGGCGAGGTTTTCAGAGACACTAGTCCCTCCCTGCCCTGGTCAGTGGGGTACGCTCCAGAGCAGCGCAGGAAAAGGAACGCACTGAGGTTTTGGTGAGTCCCATTAAAAAACTCAGGCAGTGGGACTGTGGGACTCTGTTCTTCCATTCTAAAAAGACCTGGACTTCTCTTCATGGGATACTGCTAGCTGCTCTTGGAATGGCTGATTTTCTCTTAGGGGCTATGCTGCTTGGGACCATAGCAGATGGTTCTCGGTTTGGAGTGGTGACACCCACTCTTACAGATTCAGTACCCCCTGGGGTCCAATGGGGGGTGATGGATCCAACCCTTCCATATCCCTGTTAAGGGCCTCCCATAGAGGGGGTCAAAAGTGAGCCTCAGCAAGCTGTATGGGACTGGGGCATAGGCCTAGCAATCACAGCTGGACTGGGGGCCACATGTCAAGGACAGATGTAAAACAGATGTCTGTGTGCAGAGGTGCGACAGGGCAGTTACCCCTCACTGGAATGAAAAGGGTTAAAACAGCCCTGGGAGAGGGCTGAGGCTTGGAACCAATTGGGAGAGGGCTTGGGGCAACCAATCAGAGCCCAGCAGGCCTGTATAAAAGGATGGCTGGCCGGCCAAGCGCTATGCATTCTTACTCCAGCTCTGGAAGGAGAGGGTTCTGGTCCTAGCTGCCTGCTAGCAGGGTACCTTGGACAGAGCAGTGCTGGGGGAAGGCCAGGTGAGCCAGGGGTGTTCAGGCCTGAATAAACCCTGGGCTAAGGCCTAGCAAAAGGAACCCAGGGAGGAACTAGGGCTGCAAAGGAGCAGCCAGGGCAGGAATAGGTCCAGACCCCCTTGCCAATGATGAGTAGCCATTTCAGGCTGCAGTTTGCCCCTGAGATAGGGGCTAGATGACAGCTGGCAGTGAGTCACTGAGGCAAGGTGGATATAGAGGGTTGGAGTTCCCTGGGAGGGGAGGACCCTCGAGTGACAGGTCATTGTCATGGAGCAAGACACCACCAGGAAAGCGTGCTGAGGCTGGATTTTGCTAATTCCCAGAGTGACCAGCAGGAGATGCTGTGATGGTGAGACACAACCCATTACAGAGAGTTGGTGAAATCACCAGAGCCCAGTCTTCTAAGAGAGTTGGAGGCAGGCTGCAGTCAGAGGCAAGAACTAGTGCCGGGCTGCAATCAGAAGGCAAGAGTCAGGATCAGTGTCAGGCCAGGGTCGGAGATTGGAAGACAAGATAAAATTGGGAGTTGCAGCGAGTCAGAAGTTTGGATGGTTGCCCAGACAACTTCCTGGGCCACCAGCCAGGGTTAAATAGTGCACTTGACCAATCAGAAGGCCACAGGGTACAGTCACTCTGGATCTTTTGGGCGGTACTTCCTGTGCCTCTGCCCATCCTACCAGTGGCATGTCAGTCATCCCAAGCTCTGCAGGCCTGGGGTCCTCTCCATGGATCCTTACAATGCTGAGCATAAAAATATAACCTATATAAACTGCCTGATATAGGGGGAATCCCTTTTTATAAAAAAAGAAGTAGTGCGCAACATGTGGGGGGGGAGGGACAAATGAAGAGGGGATTTAGGTTGCTCTTCTCACCAATAATTTTCAGTTTTTCCCAGGGACATCTGATGCTGTCCCCCAGATGGATTATGCCCCTTTATCCTTCCCAAATATGTTCCTCCTTCTCCCTCTCAGGCTGGGGCTGGGGAAGAGAGGCAGGTTCAACAACATCCAGCTTGTATATGGTAGTTTTTTATCAGTATACCACACAGCACTTTGCATTATCCCCATTTTACAGGCAGGGAGACTGAGGCACAGCTTGGTGATATGACTTGCCCACGGTAACCCAGCAAGCCAGTGTCCACTACGGGAAGGGGAATGCCCAGGGAGGAGGGATGTTCAAGGGGGTGCAGGTAAGAGCAAGGGGACAGAGATATGATGCTGCAGTGAGCAGAGAGAAGGGGAAGCAGGAGGCAAACAAACTGAGGTAGAAGGGGGAGGTAACACAATGTGGGGCAAATGTGAGACAGGGCAGAAATGGCAAGGAAGCAGAAGCTGTTTTTCAAAGAAAGGAAAGGAGAGGGAGTTGTTTAATAAAAGAATAAAATCCAATAATGTATGAATAGTTTAGAAAATGTCAGGATGTTGTTATGGAAAAATTAGCACACCAATTATGTGCCCAGCAAAACAGACCGAGGGCAAAGAGACACTTACCTTTTATTCAAAGTACACTCACCTGCAAAAACCAAAACCACACCCGTCCAATGTTTGTGGCTGTTACCATTTAATATACATGCCTGGTCTGCTCAGTGTGTGTGAGCCGAGATTTCACTGTATTCAATTAAATCACTAGAAATGACCTATCATAGGTGTTGTAGAGATGCTCGCACTATTATGTTAACACCCTGTTAAAGAGAGAGATCTGGTAGCTATAATCCCCAATAATGTCTCTTTCAGCAAAAATCTTCCTGTTGTAGAGATTGTTTTGTTTCTGATGTTTGCATGGCAAAGATTTGTAGCCTGGTGAATGATTCCTCAATAAATGAATAGGGAAAAAATGGAATAAAGAACAGGAAAAAGCCGGTTAGTCTGTAAAGGGATAGAATGAATCAGAGGTGGCAGGAGAGGGAAAGACAGGCTTGAAGGAAAAAGGCAAGAGAAGCCATTGGATTCAACTTTTTTAGATCAGTGGATTTTATTTAATGAATTTATGCTTCCACGTCTCATCGAATTTCTTTGGCAGAGGTACCTGATAGCCCTGCACGGCTGGAGAAAGGCAGAGCAGCCACTAATATCACTGGGTTGTGCCGCTCAACTGGTAGAGAAACCACACAGAGAAATAACCTGAGATTCCCCAGAATGTAGGCATGTTCCTTTGTGTTTCCACGCTACAACTTGATGTGCATTAAAAACCGTTTGGGGTGTTATTTATCCCCCCTCCCCTTAGGCAGGTTATATAACTGCTGGCCTGAAGCAGCCTGCAAATCCCACTAGATGGCAGGCTATCTCCTTCTTTTCCCACGTATTTTTCTTTGCAGACATTACTGTTCATTTTTTCCCTCAACCCTCCCCCATTCCCCCCCCACACACCTTGGAACGGGGCCTCTTCACTTCAACATTCCTGTTTTTCTGGACTACGCAGCCTACGCCAATGTCTTCAGGGTGCCTCACAGGAGGGGCACTTGCAAACCCAAAAAGGCCTTTCACAGTTGAACCAGATTAGACATTCCTTTGAGCTTTCACTGCCCCTCGTGCTACCTTCCCTGAAGAGAGAATCATCTCTTTTTAAAGAGCCTGCCTTTTCCCGGCTTCGTGTTGGATGCATTTAAAACACAAAACCACACGCCCACTCTCAGGACACAAACCAGCCTAAAACGACAGCCACCCGCACTAGGTTCATGGCCCGCATCGGCTAGAATACTGCACAGATGGTGACAGTAGCTGCCCCTTGGTTGCTTTCCTCACAGTAATGGAGCAGTTACATCTGTCTCTCCATGCGTCTTGCCCTGTGTTAAACTGGGATCAGTCAGGGTCAGCTGCCTTGGCTGGCCTGAGGATCTAGGGGGCTCTGAGACAAGCCAGGCGTGTGGGAGCCTGAGGCAGACGTTAGCAAACTGTGGAGGAGGAGGGTTTGGCAGCACGGAGATGGCCCCACTGTGACAGGGAACATCAAGAGTATATTGGTGTGGATCCGTCTGGATGTTAACAGCGGGGAAATGAATCAGGGAGCTAAGGAGACGGGATGGTCTGTATCTTTATTTTGCTGGGCCAGGAGGGGCTCCCAAAAGTGCAGTTGCAAACCGTGGGGCCGACAGCCTCGTTGAGCCCCTGGGCCAGGTGGGATGGGGCCCTGCGCTGCACCCTCAGAAGGGGTGGGACCTCAGGTGGAAGGTGTGGGGGCTGGGGCACTGTGCCTCCCCCAGGCAGCCTTCAGTGCTGCTCGGAGCGCACCACGCAGTGCTCTGGCAGCCATTTAGAGGGCCTGGGGCCCCAGCTGCTGCTGCTGCTGCCATAGCAGTGGTGGCCAGGAGCTCTGGGCCCTGTTGTATCACTGGGCCCCGGGGCAGTTGCCTGCTTTGACACCTTCCCTTCCCATCGGCAGGCCTGGTCGCAGGCTTGGAACGTGGCCACCATGAAGGATGGAGAATAAACATGGGTGTCTGGTAGCCTAGGCGGGGGAAGGGCACAGCCGTCCCAAACCGCCAGGCATGGCTCCTCTCCCCCCCCCCCAAATGCCTGCTGTAGGCATTCTGGGGGCGGAGTTGCTTCCCCCAGCACCTTCCCTCCCTGTGCTGCGGGGCTGAGGAGGCTCGGGCCGCACGGCCTCCTTCCTCCCCAGTGCTCCGGGGGTGGGAAGTCTGGGGCACATGTGTGCATGTGCTTGCCCCCTCCTTCCCCATGGTGGCACCTCAGCAGAGGGGGCGGGGCTGTAGGTGGAGCTGGTGACCCTATTTTCCTGTTATTTCTGCCAGGCCAGTTTCTACAAGGCAGAAGTTCATTCGAATTTTTGAGAAAGGTCCAGCCTTTTGGATGCTTTCCCACACGGAACCACCATCAGATTTGCTCATCACGCCTTACATGAGCATAAACCACCAATGTATGCAGGGTTGTAGCTCCAACTCCTGGTTTTAAATTGCTTTTCTAGTCTTTAAGGTTGCCATGTTCAATTTCTGAGTGTGAAATCCGTTTAGACAGCACAGTTTCTCCTTCCCATGGCGGTAAATGAACAGCACCGATGCCTTTGCTGCTGCTCAGAGATTTACCAAGCAGTGGCAGAGTAAAAAGAACATGACACAGATTTGGCATTCAGAGCTCCAGTCCCTCTGCTGATGCCTATGAATAGTAGTAGAGGCACTTGTGCTGTCAGTCTGCAGACTCAGGAAGATCACACTGCACTGAGTTTGTATTTATATAATATTGTCTCATTGTTTCTTTGCATTACCCTACTGGTCTGTCTATGATTCACGTGCTGTTTCTTGTCTTATGGTTAGATTATAAACTGCTTAGGGCAGGGCCTATCTTTTTGTTCAGTTTGTACAGCACCTAGCATAGTGGTGTCTAGTCCATGACTGGGGCTACTAGACACTATCGCCATATAATAAAACATTAATAACATTACAAAGACCACTCCTGGAGCCATTCAGAGAGAGAAGGCCCCCAAAAAGCTAGGTTGGGAGTGGGAGGTAGAGTATTCCTCATTCCAGGAGGAATAACAGCAAATTCGATTTAGGGCTTTAATTTGGAATCCCGTTTCACTGCCGCGTGTAGACGTGGGCAGTTACTTCGGGCTAGTCAATTTCTAAAATGGCGACCGGCCGGGAACATGCTAATGAAGCACGGGATATTTAAATCCCGCGCTACATTTGCAATTTCGGTCGCCCTCATTAGCCTCCCTAGATCGAACTAGGGGGCTAGTGTAGACATACCCTGAGAGTGACAATGTGCAGCTCCTTACATTGCATTGTAGTGGATCACTCCTCACCCTGCTGCTGCTCACTTGGTACACTCATGCCTGATATTATCCTAATTCCCCTCTCTCCAGGAGACTGGCCTTTATGTGTACTTAAATAGCAAGCATAAACCTCTCCCTGCACTTCCTCTCGAACCTGGCTCTTCCTGGGGCTTCTCCCAGCAGGACCTCTCTTTTCTGAGCCTCTGGGCCCCGATCCAGCAAAATGCTTGAGCTCATGTTTAACTTCAATGAGACTAGCATGTGCTTCAGTGCTTAATTGTATCAGGACGCCAGTTCCCTCTTGTCCCAGAGATACTCTCAGCCTTGTGTGCTCTGACGTTGGAACCAATGTGTCTCACCTAATCTGGCTGCCAGCAGGTGACTTAGTCACATTGGCCTACAGTTCCATGCCACATCCTAGAAGCTGACCCCCATCACCAGCACATAAGCAGGAACGGACCCTATTAATGAACATGCAGGATGTGCAAAGTGGGTACATTAACAGGGCCTCTGAGGACCTGGAGTTCACCTACCTCTGCCTTTTTATTGTGCTTGAGGCAATACCTGAGAGGAAGGCATCACCTCTAGGGTTGAGAGGGCAGCTTGGTCTCCATGGCCCATTCCCTCCTGGGCCTCTCTGATGTGTCTGCCAGCAAGAGGGTCCATTAATACATATGTAGCCCAGGGAGCCAATTAATATGAATATAGGCCACGCTGCCAATAAAGGTGCCTATTGCACTTAAAAATGAGGCTCTCCGACTCCTGACAGACACTTGTTCCTGAGGCGCTGGGCAGATACTAATAATTCATTGCCACATAAGCCTGGATTGACCCGGCCTGGATTGAAACCACTGACTTACAGATGATAGCTTCTGTGTCCTCTTACCAATCCCCCATTCAGTCTCCCTCCCCCTGCCCCTTTTTATTTTTGACCACACAAGAGTTCCATCTAATTGAAATGCTGATGGGTTTCCAATCCCTCATAGTGCAATGAATTTAAATTCTGCAAACCCTAATGCAAGGAATTCAAATGCATATTGGCTAGGGGTCTTTTATGGATGCCTTGCAGAGCATATTAAAAATAATTTAAAGCGCACATTCCTGTATTAATGGCTCTGGGCTCAGGCACTTTTTAATTATTCAGGCTTGACTTTTAATTGTAATACTTCAATTCAGACAAACTTTTTAAGTGAGACAATGTAACGTGTCCCTCCTCATGTGCTCGGCCTCAGAACGCAGCCCAAGGGCATTAGAGGGAGAGGATTGACACACATTGCAGCGAGCTTTACATTGATGATGTGCTGGCACAGAGGCGACTTGCAGGCTGGCCTACATCCTTCCCAGCAAGCAGGCGTGGGTTCAAGGACTGGCAATGGGAAACAGCATCTCCAGGCTGCTAAGCTGAAACTGGCCCAGGTTGGTAGTGAGTGAAAGCTGCAGGTATCTGCTGGCTCTTTGGTGGCCTACATGAAATGAGCCGGTGACCTCCTAGTGGGCAGGTTGCTACCTAAGACTGCTTCAGTAGAGATGTATTGAGTCCGACTGACACAGAGACTAACCTGCCCTTTCACTCCGGTGTGGGGGGGGGGTCCTTCAGCCTGGGCTGGCTACCAGGCCTGGAAGGGAGCGAGATGTGAGCTGTGGGCTTGTGTAAGGCCCCACCTGGTTGCCCTTGTTGCTGTCAGAGAGAGAGGCAGCAAGTGGGGGGAGCAGGAATAGGTTCTGGGGGTTGCCAGCTTAAAAGCCGGTTTCCCCCCAGCACTGTCTCTGCAGAGGCAGCAGAGGAGATAGAGGCACAGTGGGAAATTGCATGAGTGGGGCCTGAAGCAGTCTCCACTCATGTCGGTTCTGCTGTGATTCTGCTTTTGAAATGTACAAGAGCCTTGGCAAGGCTCTTGCTACAGTTCAAAAGCAGAGGCGCCCTTATCGACTAATGGAGTACTCGATGGAAATCCCATCAACTATTCCATTAGTTAATTCATCTACATTTAACATCCCCAATTCCAGGATGTAGCTGGTGAAGGAGACAGCCTGAGCCGTTTCAGGGAATTCTTCTCAGACTGCACACAGAGGAATGCTATGGACTGTTCTTCCATTTCCTGCAACCTGCACAGGCCTGCAGAGCTGCATTCCATCCCCCGAATTATTCAACCTCTGCATGGCACCAGTAGGGAACTCAGGCTGTAGGGCCAACAGTATGCAGCTGATATCCATCGACAACTCCTGTCTGGCAAACCGCACCATCTCCCAGCTCTCTCAACTCGAGCTGGAACCAGTGCTGGAGAACAGCAGCTGGCTAAAGCTGCATCCAGGTCACATTGGTTAGACAGTCACTATCCTGAGGAAGTAACAAGCTTGTGCTCTGTGTATGTACAGTGCCTAGCACAGCCGGGTTCTGATCCTGAATGGTGTCTCTAAGCACAAATGCAATATAAATCAGAAATAATCATTACAACTGGGGAAGGGATGAAAAGGAAAACAGAATTGCTCACTGCTTGATTTTTTTTCAAATCAGTATTCGTTGTGCTTATTCTTTGTTTTTAGCTTGTCACTGAGTTTGAGGCTTCCACTCTGTTCCTAAATCTTCATTGGCAGAAGACTGATAGTTCTGCTGACAACCAGGCACCCAAACCCCCTTCCCCTCCCAAGCCTGTTCCAGGCCACTCCTGACCTAAGGCTTTTCTCCACTACAGCTGGGATTGGCGCTGCAGCAATTGATCCTCCTGGGGGTAGATTTTGTAGGTCTAGTGAAGACCCACTAAATAGACTGCCAGTCACTTGGACGTTGACTTTGGTACTCCACCAGAACAAGCTGAGTAAGGAAAGTTGATGGGAAAGTTTCTCCCGCCAGCCCAGCATAGTATGGACCCTGAGGTAAGTAGATCTAAGCCATGTTGACTTGAGTTATGCTACTAAAGTAACTCAAATTGTGTAGCTTGGATTGAATTCCCCCCACATAAGAGGGGTAGCCGAGTTAGTCTGTAACTGGAAAAACTTAAAAAACAATGAATAGTCTAGCAGCACCTTAAAGACTAACAAAACATGTAGTCATCTGAAGAAGTGGGATGTGCCCATGAAAGCTCATGATACCGTCTACATGTTTTGTTAATCTTTAAAGTGCTCCTAGACTATTTGTTGTTTTTAAGTTTTTTCCCCCTGATGTAGCCCTCACAAGACTTCAGTCTCATTCCACTGCAGCCCCTCTTCTGAGAAGAGACAGAGTCTGTTACATCTGAACTGACACTTATCTAGTGGACAAAGCACTAGATCAGGACTAGGAACTCCTAAAAAGAGTTGAGCAAAAAATTTCAGTTAATACTTTTTTTCGGCAAAATAATGCAGAGTTGGCAACTGTGAAACATTCTGTAAATTTGTGTCAATTTTGTTGAATTGTTCATTTTGAAACAAAAAATCTGAAAACATTTCACTTCAACAGTTTCAAGCTGCAACACTTCAATGTTTTGCCTTCAAATGAGATTTTATTCACATATTTCCTTTAATTTTATTTTAAAATCTCAAAACATTTAAAAATTATCAAAATTAAAAAACATTTCAACAGGAACAGGATTTTTCTTCAACTTTTCAAATAATCAACGAGCTGAAAAATCCATTATTTGCCCCGTTCTGGTACTGAATTCTAATCCCCACTCTATGGTTTTGAGTAATCGACCTAATCTCTCAATTTCCTCAGTGGATATAAATGAGCAGAATGCCAATGAACTAATTAATTACAATGACCAAGGATTCTGCTTTCTGTGCCCATGTTTTCCCCATCAGTGACATGGAGAGTATCCTGACCCAACCATCCGTCTCAGTGAGAAGTTGTAAAGATTAATTAGCCCATGTTTCCAGCATTGCTAACCCTTGCCGTTTCATCATGAGCAATGTTCCTTAAACTTTTTAAGACCGAGGAACACCAAACAATTTTTTTTTTAATGAGGAACACCAAGGATTTTTTGTTGAGCAAAAGAAAAAAAAATTTCGAACTCTGTTATTCTCTTGTTCTCCATGGCACACTGGTGTGCCGTGGAACACAGTTTAAGAAACACTGATCATGAGTCTCACAGCATTCAGTGTTTCTCTAAAAGTTCCAGCTTCTGGAATGAAACAATTAGATGAAAATTAGCTTTCATTAAAGAGCAAAGGAAGACGATAGCCCTGCTGCTTACAGAGAACCATTGACAGTGTGGGGGTTGTAAAGGTTCAAAAGTAAGATCACTCCCCCAGAAAATATTATTTTAAACAAACAAACCCATGATTTTCAAACCAATACGTCTTGTGACCTCTTGGGGTTGACGATAGCACATTTGCACTCATTACTCAATATGTTACCAAAAGCACCAACAGGTTGGACCTCCCTGGTCCAGCTCCCTCAGGACCTGACCGGTCCCAGACCAGGGATTTTGCTGGACCAGGGGAAGTCTGGGAGAGGGGACACCAGCCGGGGCCGCTGGGCTCCATTCCCCAGCCACTAGGGCTCCTCTCCCCAACCTTCCGGTCCCACAAGCTGTGGCAGCCTTGCCAGAGCTCCTGGCTCTGTGAGCTGTAGTAGCCCCACCAGAGTTCCTGGCAACCCTGCCAGCCTTGCGGCAGCCCCACTAGAGCTCCCTGTGACCCCGCCAACCTTACAGCAGCCCCACTGGAGCTCCATGCATCCCTGCCACCCCGCCAGAACTTCTCCTCTCCTCTCCCCTCCCCACCCCCTGCTGACTTCCTGCCCCACTGGCTGCGGGTTCTGGTACACCACTGGCACGTGCTGGCTGGCTGTGCTCTGAGTTGCCAGCAACTTCTGCTGCTGGGGCACTCTAGTCCTGCAACATCCGTGGTCCTTCCGGACCATGGATGTTGCCAGACCAGAGTCCCAGACCATAGAGGTTCAACCTGAACTAGTCTACTGCTCAGGAGTTTGGATATGGGGAAAGAGGACCACTGGAGAGCGCATGAGATTTCCACACTGGTTGCACTTCATCTTATCATAAAGATACACGGCACCTCGCCCTAATTTGAAAAAAAGGAATTCTACCGAAATGGTCCAGAGTCCTACAGCTGACGATGGCTTTACGAAGAAGAGCTCTGTGTAGCTCCAAAGCTTGTCTCTTCCACCAACAGGAACTGGTCCGATAAAAGATATGACCTCACCCACTTTGTCACTCTCACAGTGTCCTTTGTTTTACCAGCGTGCTAGCAATCATCTTTTCAACTTTTCTGAAGTTCAGTAGCTTTGGGGTTTTTTGGTTTGGTTTGGTTTGGTTTTGCTTGTGGCGATTTTGAAAATTGTTTCACATCCAGGCTAAGATGACATTCAGGCCGTTTTAAGGGGACGCGTTGAGTCACTTTTATACATGGGAATTGGAAGCAAGATATTGTTAACCTTTGCATAGACTGTATATGGATGTACCTGTCATGCTTCTGCTCTTGCATCCAGCCAGATCCTTGGGTAGATGTGCATGACAGTCACTCCATTATTAGAGCATCCAATTTAAATCAGACCCTCCTGGGAGTCAGAGCTGGAATTTGTTACTCTCTACAGTTGCTGGATTTGGTGCAATTCACAACATTCTAGCAAGCAAAGTCTTCCTCAAGGGCAGCTGTTGCAACATTGATTTCTCTCATGCTTCCTCCTTCCTTACTTCATAGCACCATACACTGGGATGCTGGTAACTCTTGCCTTCCTTCTTGTTTTAAAGGTGTGCAGTGCTGGTATGGGTCAGGTGAAATCTCTTTAGAGCTGGGGTTAATACGTGGGGCGGGATGGGGGGGGGGAAGAGAGGTTGACTACTTCCCTTCATTTAAGATAGTTGTAATAAGCCAGGTAGGCCTAGATCCTTAATTTCAAATGGAAGTTAGGAGCTTATATGCTTTCAGTCATCTAGACCTAAGCTGCTTTAAGTAACCAGGTAATTGAAATAATAGCAGCCTTCACTCCAAACATAGGTATACATGTTGCCCAAAAGTCAGGCACCTGTGGATGACTGAGTTTCACTGGCTATTGTGTTGTGAAGGTCTGTGTGTCTGTAAGAGAAACAATAGAAAGACTGGGGGGAAAGGACAATAAGGACATGTCTACACTGCAGTGTTATTTCGAAATAAGATTCGTTATGTTATTTCAGAATAACAAGGTGAGCGTCTACAGAGCAAGACGCTTTTCTTATTCCAAAATCTGTAACCCTCATTTCAAGAGGAATAACGCCTGTTTCGAAATAAGCTCTTTCGCAGTTTTTATTCTGAAATAGTTTCTTTTGAAAGAAGCGCGTAGGGTAGACGTGCCCTAAGGGAGCACCAGATACAGCAACAGAAGCACTCGTAGAGGGAGCCCTGAGAACAAGCTAAGCCAGAGCACTTTCGGGCAAAGTGCTGGCTAACTGAGGCTTGAAGCTGTGAGCAAAGAAACTGGCTCCTGCTGTTTGGTGTCACCTGTGTTCAAAGCAATGAAACTTTGTACCCTGGCCTCTGTTTGTCTGTAAATGGGTGACAGGGGAGGGATCACGTGAGGTTTACATGTTGTGTTCCCTCTCTCTGGGGCATCTGGTATTGGCCACTGTTGGCAGACAGGATAATGGGCTAGATGGACCTTTGGTATGACCCAGTATGGCCGTTCTTATGTACATTCCTGGTAAATAGACAGGACAGCACCACGGATACCTTTCTCCAGCCTCAGTTTCTCCTCTTAACAGAAACTGCCCCCGGCGCCTCAAACTTTGGCTAACTGCCAAAAGTTAGAAAAGGAGTAACAGTACCAAAGCCAGTTCAGAGAAAGGTAGAGCTCCCTGCAAAGTCACTCACTTCCCCCTGCCATGCCCCTCCCCCCTGCTCTAAAATGCTCTGCACTGGCCTACCAGCGTCTGCTGGGTAGATTCTGTCTTGCAGCGGAGGGGGAGGGAAGTGGAACTAGGAGTATGTGCCGTAAGTGCAATACTCTACATTGGTTAGCTGTCCAACGCAACCGGACACATTTCCTTTTCTGCTGGGCCAATAAGGGGTCCTGAGAGTGGAATTCCTTAGTGCTCTTATGAGTTGCATAGATTGGCGTGGTCCCAAAGACAATGTTGTTCATTACGGACTGTGTTCATCCTGATCAGTGAGGGGCTATGTCTACCCTGCCCTGAAATCCTGGATGCCTTTACAATGCTTTGCTGGGAGTAACTTCCCCCCACCCCGGGCCACTCACAAATACCCAAAGAGCGGGCAAGTCACATTCCGGGGTGGAGGGGAAGAGAGAGAGAGAGTACTTACAGCCTGCCAGCCACTCTTAGGCTATAATCTGGCTCTCGCTAGCCTTGGCTATACTGCCAGGTGGGGTCAACACATTCTCAGTCCTGGATTTTCCCCAGAAGTGTATGTCTCGTACTGCCCAGCCCATTCCTAGACAGTCCACATATATTGAGTGAGTTCAAGCAATGAGACATTAAAGTCAGAAATGGTTACAAGAAAAATAAAAACACTTTCTACTGTGTGACTTAAACTGTATTACATTCAGAGCAAAGTTTCTCACTGCCTGCTTCCAGCAGCATTACTAACTAGGCTTTCAAGTCAGGACCTTCCCTCCTCCCCCTCCCAGAGCAGGGCTGCAACAAAACAGAGCAGGACCAAGGACTGTCCTGCTAGCAGCTGAGGATTCACCTAGTTGCACAGACAACTTCCTGGTGTCCCCCCTCCCCAGGATTAAGTAGTGTGCCTGGATCAGTCAGGGACCCTGGGAGCACAGCCAATCAGGCCCGCCATGGGCAGTACATCCTGGACTTACAAGACTCATAGCCTGTTGCTCAGTGCCCTCCTAGAGCTGTGGACTGGTGGTGTGGCTGTGGTAGTCCATCAAGGACCAGTAGGCCTAGGTTTTAATACCATGGGTCCTTGCAGCTATAGTTGGGGATGGGGGGGAATGGTAATAAAAGTCCAGTGATATTCAGCATGTTGATGCCACATTTTTCTAAATAATTTGTTTAGCTAATGCTTCTCATCCGTGTAACTTTGGGGTTGATCAGCATTTAAATCTTGGTTGAGATCCCAGTTTTGCTAAAGGATCCCATCTGTCTAACAGGATGAACCAAATGCCTGGATTCAGGTACCCCCTGGAGTTTGGGCTATTTGAAATCTGGAATGGAGCTCTGTAGCTCAAGCCCATGTCTAATTATGTGGAGTTTGTTTACACTGCAAATCAAACAGTGAGCATGAAGTGTTCCACAGACAGAATCCATCAATCACCATCCTGTTCATTTTTCTCCTAGACAATAGAGACAACACTAAAGAATAAAATTAGGGTTTGGAGTCTGTGGAAGAAATCTAGGAGGAATTGTATGAAATATTGTGCATTGGCTCTCAGAGGGATATGTCTGTAGCCGCCTGTCTCCAGCCTGCAAGGAAACAGGAAAATCGGAGCCAGTGTGGGGACGTCTCGTCCAGCTGGGAATCACATCCCCAGCTCAAAGTGCAACCATTCCTCAAGTCTCAGTGCTCTGTCATTAAATGGGAATAGCAGTGTTTCTCTGCCTCACATAGGAATTGCGAAGTTAAATTAGAAAATGATTCTGATATTAAGATGAGGGGGCCAACTAAGCTCGTAGACCATACCTACAAGATGGGAAGTCTATTGTGGGATGCAGTGACTCTGTAAAAGTTTAGGGGGCCATTGTAGATAATCAGCTGAACACAAGAGCCCAGCATGACACAGACCAGAAGAGCTAATGCCATTCTGGGATTCCTCAACAGAGGCTATTTCACTTCTATATTAGACACTAATGTGACCACTGCTGGAATCCTGTGTCCAGTTCTGGTGCCCATAGTTCGACAAGGATGTTGATCCATTGGAGAGGGTTCAGAGAAGAGCCATGGAAATGATTAGAGGGGTAGAAAACCTGCCGTCTATTGACAGACACAAGGAGCTCAAAGATTGCAGGGTGGCTTGATCACAGGGTCTAAGTACCACTACAGGGAACAAATATTTAATAACGTGATCTTCAGTCTAAGCATGAAGGTACAACATGCTCCAAGGCCTGGAAGTTGCAGCTAGTCAAATTCAGACTGGCAAGATAGCATACATTTTCTATGGTGAGACTAATTAACCTTTGGACCAATTTACCGAGGGTTGTGGTGGATCCCTCATCACCACAATTTTTAAATCAAGATGGGATGTTTTTCTAAAAGCTCTGCTCTGGGAATTATTTTGGGGGGCAAGTTCTCTGCCCTGTGTTTTACAGGAGGTGGCAATGGTCCCTTCTGGCCTTGGAATCTTTAAATCTAGGCACAATAAGAAAGCCAGATTCCTCACCCAGAAAGGTCTGTGTCCACTACACCTGGCTACAGGCAGCATTGCATGAAAGTTTTCTTTCACTTTTGATTTCCTGGCCTTTCTTTAACCCACTAACCCAGTGGTTCCCAACCTTTTCCAGATGGGGACCCATTTTGACAATTCAGGAAGACTTGGTGACCCAAGGCAATTAAAAAATGGGGGGAGGAGGGCGGGCAGAGCCACCTGGGGAGACACTTGGCGACCCTTTTGAAATGTAATGGCGACCCATATTTGGGTCCCGACCCATAGGTTGGGAAACCCTGCTCTAACCACATTCACAACCAAGCCAACTATTGGGGAAGAAGAATCCTTACACTACAGTATATATTTATATTATATATGGTAACATTTTCAAAGAGCATCTAAATCACTTAGGAGTCTGAGTCCCACTGAGAGCCAATGGGACTTAGGCCCTAACAGACTCAGATGCATAATAGAATGGGTTTTACACACACAATCCCTGCTCTGCTGCCTTAACAAAGTAGAATCTGATTCTGAGCTCACATCAGTTGAATGCCAGTGTGACAAGCAATTCCACTAAAACTGAGGCTGGTTTACACGGCTGCAAGTGAGATCAGAATCAGGCCCCCGGGTTTGAAGCCTTTTACCTGTCTTCCTTCTGCTTCCTTCTGTTCCTTTCAGTCTTCCCTTGAGTGGTCTCTTATCGTATGTGCTAACTACTTATGCTAAACCAGGGGTGGGGAACCTAAGGCCCAGGGGCTGGATACGGCCCCCGGCTTGCCAGGATCTGGCCTCTGAGGCTCAGGGCTCCCCCCCAGAATTGGGAACCTGTGATGGTGCTCCAAACTCCCCCCCCCCATCTCCCTGCTGCCCCATTGAAGGACTAGAGCACACAAAATCTAATAGCATGGGCCCCCTAGGCTCTGGTGTATGAGGGAAATATGGGGCATGTCTTTTTCCTTCTCAGTCGGGGCCACATCAGTGAAGGTTTGTTTGTTTGTTTTTGCGTCTCACTTGTGTGCAGCCCCTGACTGAATTTATTGCATGGGCCAGTGGCGTCCAACCCCAAAAACAGTCCCCACCCCAGTCAATTGAACAATCTGTCCCATCTTGCATTTTGCTGTGATGCCGGCGGTTCCTTCCCCAGACCTGAAGCAGAGCTCTGTCTAGCTTGAAAGCTTGTCTCTCACACTAACAGAAGTTGTCCAATAAAAAATATTACCTTGCCCACCTTGTGGCTGTGACAGTTTGATTCCCTGCCAGCTTTTTCCAGGCCATTTGTATTTGTTGAAAGCCGTCACAGAAAAAGTGGCAATTAGGCAATGAAGAACGTATAGGGTGTGCATTGGTAGGAATAGAGGCATCTAACAGCTGAGCACCACCTCATGAAATTGGCATTCCCTGAGGGTTGCCTGGGTCAGATGCAGAAAATGGAGAGATATTGCAGAACAGCATTCTTGGGTCAATGTGAAATATTATGACTAAAGCAAATATTGTTACTGTTTGGTATAGCAATCGCAGATGGATAAAGTGAAACACAATTAATGGGCATTCTATCCTGTTAATTTATTATTTGGAGAATAATGCTGATCAGTAATGAATGGCCAAAGATGGTTATTTTTGCCTTGACAATCAAGATGTCACCCGAGAAAGTGTAAGACACACGCTTTAGTCTTTTTGGACATTTCTGACAAACATCATTCTGGAATGTATTAATAGAAGTGTTGTGAGCAAGACACCAGAAGTGTTTCTTCCACTCTACTCTGCACTGATTAGGCCTCAACTAGGGTATTTCAGGAAAGATGTGGAACAAACTGGAAAAAGTCCAGAGACACAATGAACAAGAGTAACAAACAGAGAGACTGGGGCCAGGATGTCATTCAGATCATGTTAGCCCACCTAAGATCATCCTTCAGTATTCCTGGTTCTTGTTCTCCTATCCCAGGAAGAGGAGGAGGCTTAACAGGCCCCTCCCACTGAGGGAGTGTCCTGCCCCACATAGTACCTGTGTGGAGAGGTCATTAAGGACATAAGAATGGCTACACTGGGTCAGACCAAAGATCCATCTAGCCCAGTATCCTGTCTTCCAACAGTGGCCAATACCAAGTGCCCCAGAGGGAGTGAACAGAACAGGGAATTAGCAAGTGATCCCTCTCCTGTCATCCATTTCCAGCCTCTGACAAACAGAGGCTAGAGACACCATTCCTAGCCATCCTGGGGAATAGCCATTGATGGACCTAACCTCCATGAATTTATCTAGTTCTTTTTTGAACCCTGTTAAAGTTCTGGTCTTCACAACATCCTCTAGCAAGGAGTTCCATAGGTTAACTGTGCACTGCATGAAGAAAAACTCCCTTTTGTTTGTTTTAAACCTGCTACCTATTTTATGTAATAACCCCTAATTCTTATGTAATTGGAACAAGTAAATAACTTTTCCTTTTTCACTTTTTCCACACCAGTCATGATTTTATAGACCTCTATCATATTCCCCCTTAGTCGCCTTGATGAAAAGTACCAGTCTCTTTACTCTTTCTTCATATGGCACCTGTTCCAAACCCCTAACCATTTTTGTTGCCCTTTTCTGAACTTTTTCCAGTGCCAAGATATCTTCTTTTTTTTTTGAGATGTGGGGACCATATCTGTAGGCAGTATTCAAGGTGTGGGTGTACCATGGATTTATACAGAAGAAATAAGATATTCTCTGTCTTATTCTCTATCCCTTTTTAAATGATTCCTAACATTCTGTTTGCTTTTTTTGACTGCCACTGCATACTGAGTGGATGTTTTCAGAGAACTAGCCACAATGACTCTAAGATCTCTCTCTTGAGTAGTTGTAGCTAAATTAGTCCCCATCATTTTGTATGTATAGTTGGGATTATTTTTTTCCAATGTGCATTACTTCACATTTATCAACATTACATTTCATTTGCCATTTTGTTGCCCAATCACTTAGGCTACGTCTAGACTGCAAGCCTCTTTCGAAAAAGAGCATCTAGATTACAACCAGTACTTTCAAAAAAGCAAGCCGCTTTTTTGAAAGAGAGCACCCAGGCAGTCTGGATGCTCTCTTTCAAAAAAGCACAGTTTGCATTACGTAGCGAAAAAAGGCGTTCCTCCTCGTAAAACGAGGTTTTCCACGGTCAAAAAACTGCCACGTTCTTTCGATTTACTTTTGAAAGAACGCGGCAGCAGTCTAGATGCAAGGGAAGTTTTTTCGAAAAAAGGCCACTTTTTTCGAAAAAACCCTGTAGTCTAGATACACCCTTCGTTTGGTGAGATCTTTTTGAAGCTCTTCACAGTCTGCTTTGGTCTTAACTATCTTGAGCAGTTTAGTATCATCTGCAGATTTTGCCACCTCACTGTTTACTCCTTTCTCCAGATCATTTATAAATAAGTTGAATAGGATTATCCCAGGAAAGACCCTTGGGGGACCCCACTGCTTACCTCTCTCCACTCGGAAAACTTACCATTTATTCCTACCCTTTGTTTCCTGTCTTTTAATCAGTTATCAGTCCACGAAAGGACCTTTCCTCTTATCTCATGACAACTTTCTCCCACAGAGAAAGAGCTGATCCCAGTGGCCAGGAGGAAAAGGAGAAGGAGGCACTGACTGGTGGGGCTGCCAGTGGGCGGGATGTGTTGAGAGTGGTGGTGGGGAGAAGACCAGGCAGGTGACATAGAACTGTTGCTCTTTGGCAATGTACGTCGGTCGATTCTGGCTCCTTCTCAGGGTTAGGTTGGCCACCCCTGCTCTAGTAGATTAGTAAGGCATAATTTCCATTTACAGAAACCATCTTGACTTTTCCCCAACAAATTATGTTCACCTACATGTCTGACAATTTTATTCTTTACTATAGGTTCAACTAATTTGCCTGGTATTGACGTTAGACTTACCGGTGTGTAATTGCCAGGATCTCCTCGAGAGCCTTTTTTAAATATTGGCGTCACATTAGCTGTCTTCCAATCATTAGGTACAGAAGCTGATTTAAAGGATAGGTTACAAACCACACTTAATAGTTCCCCAATTTTCCATTTGAGTTCTTTCAGAACTCTTGGGTGAATGCCATCTAAGGACTAGATATGAGCAGAAATCCATTGCAGAAGACATCATGACACCTGTTTAGATTCTGATTCAGAACAAAACATGAACATTGTGACATTTTCTGGCTCAATCTAAATGTACCATATCAATTTTGACTTTAAAAAATTGCATTTTGTAATCTATACTATCATGCGCCACACAAAAGTTCAGAATGAAAAATCAAAACGTTTCACTTTTATCCCATTTTTTTCCTCCAAAACAAAATTTTGATCAAATTGACACGGTTTTGCAAAGCAGTTCCATGTCAAGAGAACTTCACTTTCCAATGGGAAAATGGTTCTGTCAAAGCTTTTCCAGACAGCTAAAGTAAGAACCCTCCATCCCCAGGGGCCGTCTACAATGCAAAGAAAAACCCACAATGCCAAATATCAGATCCCAGCTCAACTGACTGGGGCTTAAGTTGCAAGGCTAAAATAACAGTATAGACGTTTCTGCCCAGGCCTGGGTAGGAATATCTACATTACTATTTTAGCTCTACAGCCTAAGCCCAAGTCGGTTGATCTGACTCTGAGAGTCAGCACTGCAGGTTCTTTCCTGCAGTGTAGACATACCCTCATTGTCCAGCATTGTGCAATGGCGCATAAGATAGATGAGCACGAACTGTACGTTCACTATTCTGAATATACATTTGCATCTTCTTAGCCTTGAGGAGGTACAATTTAGGAGAACTGAGATGGGTAGGGTGTGCAGCAATACACAGCCCTGAGAAGCCAAGCGTGGTTAAAATTATCTTGCGGCATCTCTAACTGATGCAGAGAGGGGGAGAGTAAATTAATAAAGCATCCTCCAGCTAACCCAAGAATACAAAGAGTGGGAAGGTCAAAACCACCTTTTCCCCCTCCCCCTCTGCTCCGCTCCAACCACAGACATAGAGTAGTGGAGAATCAGGCCCTGTGTTTTAAGTGAATAAAATGGGGACTAAGCTCTGTAGAAAATCTGTAACATATCAGGTTGCAGCAAACTAGATTTCCAAAGCTTTCTGTGTGAGGTCCAATAGACTTCAGTTGTTTCTCTTTCATTTTTATCTGTTCATTGGCATTTCCTTCCTCATTGGCAGGGCCCTGCCAAATTCACAGTCTGTTTTAGTCAATTTCACAGTCATGGGATTTTAAAAATAATAAATGTCATGATTTCAGCTATTTAAATCTGAAATGTTGTAATTGTAGGGATCCTGACCCAAAAAGGAGTTTGGAGGGGGTCACAAGATTATGGTAGGGGGGTTGAAGTATTGCTACCCTCTCTTCTGTACTGCTGCAAGCATGGCATTCAGAGCTGGGCAGCTGGAAAGCAATGGCTGCTGGATGGGAGCCCAACTCTGAAGGCAGAGCCGCTGCCAGCAGCCAGGAAGGTGTAAGGATGGCTTGGTATGGTATTGCCACCCTTACTTATGTGCTGCTGCCTGCAGAGCAGTCCCTCAGTCAATAGCTGCCACTCTCTCAGGCTATGTCTACACTATGAGTTTTCTTGGCACAAAATATGCTAATGAGGGGCTCATTTGCATGAGTCATGATCTCATTTGCATATTTTCTGCCGATCTGTTTTTGCGCTAGGGGTTTTTGCACAAAAACAAGCAGTGTGGACGTTTTCTTTTTGCACAAAACCCCCTTCTTCTGCAAGATCGGTATACCTCCTTTTGTGGGGCATAAGGATCTTGCGGAAAAAGGGGTTTTTGCACAAAAAGAAAACATCCACACTGCTTGTTTTTGCACAAAAACCCCTAGCACAAAAACGGATGGGCAGAAAATATGCAAATGAGATCGTGACTCATGCAAATGAGTCCCTCATTAGCATATTTTGTGCTGAGAAAACTTGTAGTGTAGACATAGCCTCAGAGCCCTGCTTTGAAGGCAGCAGCAGAGAAGTAAGAGTGGCATGGTATAATATTGCCACCCTTAATGACCAGGTCTGAAGTCAGTGACCTGCCAGCAGCAGCACAGCATCTGGCCAACAGTCAATGCTCTCCAGCTGACCAGCTCTGAAGGCAGCACAGAAGTAAGGGTAGCAATACCATAAGCCTCCTCAAATAGCCTTGCAACCCTCCCTTTTGCATCCAGACCCCCAATTTGAGAAACGCTGGTCTCCCCATGAAATCCATATAGCATAGGCTAAGAGCACACAAAAGATCAGATTTCATGGTGGGAGACCAGATTTCATAGTCCGTGACAGATTTTTCATGGCTGTGAATCTGGTAGGGCCCTACTCACTGGGTATGCATGCAAAAGGGGAGTGTGGTCCAATGGCCAATCACATTCAGCATCCCCCATCCACTGGAGATGAAGTGGGGAGGAATGGGGGGGTCATTTGTTTCCTTTCAGGTCAAAAATCCCATGTCCAAAGTACGTGCTCTCTTCCAGAAAATATGGTGCGTGTTCAGCCTAAAAATGTAAGGCTGATCTCATGACAGAGGGTGGCCTGCATTCCTCACCTCTGACATAACCCGCTGGGAGCGTACTTGCAGAAAAAACACAAACAAGATGTACTCGCTGAGTGACTGGCAAGCCAGCGTCTGGCAGATGTGCTTACAGTAAAACAGCCCTAGCGCAGCCCCAGACATTTGGCTCATTTAAGGCACCACCCAGCCCACCCTAGCTAGAATGAAACCGTAGGGCTGACAGCAGTAACAGAGGCCTGCTTATTCCCCCTTTGCCGGGCAATGGCAAAGCTTGTATACAACCCCCTCTAAATGTAATCTACTTCCCCCTTCCAATAGCCACCCTTCCCAGCGTACTTCTGACAGACACTGAAAATAGTGACAGGAGGGGGCAGGAAGTCATACACCTTTCTATACAGTCACCCAGGCACGCAGATGTGTGTGTGTGAGGGGTGGGGTGGGGGGGCAAAGGAGGCAGCTGCTCCGTGCCTGGTGATTGAAAAGGGCCGAGACTCTTGGCCACCGCGGCTTCTTTGGCAGTGGCAGTGACTGCAGCCCCCTTTAAATCCCCACCAGACAGCCACACAGCACACTGAGGGCTGCCTGGTGGGGGCGGGCCACAGTGTGCTCCAGGTGGTGCTTAGGACTGGCTGCCCCCAGCCCCACCCGCTCTGCCTGATGTCCTGCACCTTCTGGGATCCCAGAGCTGCCCCCCCTCCAACTTGCCCAGTGTCCCAGCAAGTCTGTCGCGCCCCCCCTTGCAGTCACCTCAGGAGAAATCTGAGCTCCCTTTGGTTGTTCCTCCTGCAGACATATGGAGTACATTTCCAAGTCCAGGCTGGCTCAGGCCGGGGTGCAGAGAGCCTGAAGAGTAGGCTGTAGATGCTACTCAGCAGGGATCTGCAGGTGGCAGAGGCAGCCCCTAAAGTGAGCTGCCTGCTGGCTGGGGATATTGTGAATCAACGCACCTCTGCAGGTGCGGCTTCTGGAAAAACTCAGGGCCTGGTCCATCACCCATTAAAGTCAATGACCAAATTCCCACTGACTTCAGTGGTGCAGCTGCTTACTGTGGGTGTGTCTAACACTGCTCCTTCTTGATGTAACCCTCCGTCAAGGCCAGTGATGGAAAGTCTGCTTGTCCTCATGGGCAGTCCCCTGTGGCAATGTAGCTGTATAGCACAGGCATCCAGTAGCCTACAGGGGGGCAGGCTTTGCCTTCCCAAACTGCAGAGCTTGGCCCTGCTCACACTCTGCCCCCAGAACATCTGCTGTAGGCATTCTGGGAGCGGGGTGTTGCTGCCTCCAGCACCCGCCCTGCCGGCATGCTGGGGCTAGGCTGCACGATGCGCCCGCCTCACTCCCCCGGTGATCCGGGGCTGGAGATGCTGGGACAAGCGCACGTCCGCCCACTCCCTCCCCACCAATGGTTTGGGGGGGGCGCATGTGCGGCATACTGCCCCATTTCCCAGTGGGGGTGGGGAAGAGGTGGGGCCTCAGCAGAAGTGGAGGGGCTGGAGGTGGGCCTTCCCCAGCCCCTGCCTTCACCAACTGCCCATGCTGTATAGTCATTAGTTGCACCACAGGAATGCCTGGAGATAGCAACTGAGATCCAGGCCTCGGGGTGCTAGGAGGCCCTATACAGATACATAGCAAGGGGCTGCCCCTGCCCTAATAGACAAGACAGACACAGGGGTGGAGGGAAGGCAACATTCCCCTCCACGTCACAGATGGAGCACAGAAGTTATGTGATTTGCTCAGGAGTTTGTATCAGAGCCAGGAACTGCACCTTGGGCAGTTGAGTCCCAGTCTGGTGCGTTAACCTAAGATGACCCTTTCTATGTTAGAGTGAGGGATCAGCCTCTGAAGTCTATTGGCCACCCTGGGCCTCATCCTGCCAACTGCCAAGCACTCACCGCTCATAGTCTCATAGAGGCCGGAAGGGGCCATTGTGGCCATCTACTCTGACCTCCTGCACACTGTGGGCCACAGAACCTCACCCACTCACTCCGGGGCCTGTGGCTGAGTTACTGACATCCTCAACACTTGATTTAAAGACTTCAGGCTACTGAGAATCCACCATTTTCTCTAGTTCAAAGCAGCAAGTGATGTGTGCTGACAGGAAAGATCTCCCCTCCCCCGAGGCCTCTTGCCAGTCTAGCCTGGGGGAAAGTTCCTTCTTGACCCCAAATGGGGCAATCCGTTAGACTTTGAGCATGTGGGCAAGCCCCAGCAGCATCTATTGACTTCAAACAGCCGGTGTGGCCACTCAGCACCTTTCATGATCTGGCCTATCGTTATGTTGGTAGCTGAGGCAAAACAGAAGATGTAGCTGTTTTTGGCAAACAATCCACTTCCCTAAACCACGACAATGACTCTGTTTGCTTCTGTTTTACAAAGCCTCTTTCCTGGAAAGAAACATTAGAACATTCAGTCACTGAGATGAATACCCTTTGGTGCTAAGTATCATATAAATCAGCGGGTGAAACTCAGATGCTAGGCAGGTTTGGTTTGGGAAAGAAACCCTGGAGGCTGCAAAGCTTAGCTGGCGACCTGCTGTGAGAGTTTCAAATAAAATCCAGTTTCAAACCCATTCTCAACACTATTTTTTCACTCCCAAAAAAAGAAAAGACACGAGAAAAAATCTTTGATTAAATTTTCAAGAATTCGTCCTCCTCTGTCTCCTGCCACTATTTTTGTCACTAGCTAGTCAGTTGTGAAAATGTTTGGATTTTTTTTTAAACTGATGATTGTTCATGATTAAAACAAAACACATTTTCAATTTTTTTTTTAATTCCCTCCTTGACCGACTCTGACCTCTGCTGCACCACCAAGTCTTTTCTTGTTAACCCTTTGGACCCAAATCATCCGCCACAATTAGGGGAGCTTGCTGGTTGTTTCAGTGAGGAGGGGAAACTGATGAAAGTATTTGTTGGATGAGGTCCTGTTTGTTTACAGTGAATGTCCACAAAGTTCTTGTTTCCCGGAACAAAGCGGGAAGCAAACAACAGGAGACGGTTCTTTTGCTCACAGCTCCAAGCCCATTTCCAGACAGCACTTTACCCAAAAGCTCTTTTTTTTTGGCTTTCCTCAGGGCCATGCTCTCAGGCTTGTTCCCTTTGTTTTCTGCTGCTTCTCTCTCAGCTTTGCTCATGTTGCGTCTGTCTCCAGGCCCACTGACCGGGGGGAGGTAAAGAGGGCAGTTGCCCCGGGGTTTGGCAATTCAAAAGGGCCTGGGGCTCCTGGCCACTACCACTACTACTGCAGGGCCAGGGCCCTATTAATCGCTGCTGGAGCACGGTGCCGAACACTCTGTGTGGGTCTGAGGGCTGGGAGGGAAGCAGGCCGCAATCTGAGTGGCGCTAAGGGCTGGCTGCCCTGGCCACACCCCTTCTGCCTGAGGCCCCGCCCCTTCTGGGAGCACACCTTGCCTCCCACACACACCTTGCTCAAGGGCCTGGGGAGGCTGTCGGTGCCCCTGTCAGCTCCCTACATACAGACAAGTTATTCAATAATTACCCAGCCCCCCCGTGGCTTTTATTGTTTCACTGACGATTCCATAAAGGAATTAATTGTTTTTCAAATAAAGGGCCCTGGTTATACCCACCAGCTTCAGCAAAGTTTACTGTGACTCCCCAGCATAACAACATTACTCATTTATTTGTACTGTGGTAGCACCTAGGAGCCCCGGGCATTGACCCTTCTGAGGTAGGTGCTGCACAGCCCCACAATGAAAGCAACTACCATGCCCCAAAACTCGTACACTTTAAGTATATGACAAGAGACAACTGGTAGATATGGGCAGAGCACACGGAAACAATGAGGCAGTAATGGCCATTGGTCCTTTGAGTTATCAAATAAGAAAGATCCCCTTTGTCTGATAAACAAGTTTGTTTCTATGTAGAACATTTTGAAACAAATTCCCACCCAAATATTATCCTTAAGTCCAGGAGACGTCCCACATCGCAAGCAGAAATAGTGGCCTATGGCAGCGGTTTCCAACCTGGTATACACATATCCCTGGGAGTACACAGTGGTCTTCCAGGGGATACATTCATTCATCTAGATATTTGCCTAATTTTACAATAGGCTACATAAAAAGCACTAGCGAAGTTGGTACAAACTAAAATTTCATACAGTGACATGTTTATACTGTTGTATATACCATGCACCGGGGTGGGCAATAATTTTTAAAATTTCTGAAGTGGCCCCGGGCCACCCTGGAAGGGGCAGGGCCTTGGATGGAAGGGGCGGGGCCAGGAGACTTTTTGTGCTCCCCCCAACCCTGATTGGCCCGGGGTGGGAAAGCATGAGAAGTCTTCCTCCCTGCCCCGCTCCGCCCCTTAGAGAGAAACGCCAGTGGTTTTAAAACAGATGGCAGTTACTTTTAGGCACCTAGCGGGAGGAGACCTCGCACACTCTCCCTGCCCCCAGGCCAATCAGGGTCTGAGGCAGGGGAGCACGCAAAGTCTCCTCGAGCACATAGCAGCTAGAGAGACACGCTGGCTGTTTTAAAACAGCTGGTGTGTCTCTCTAGCCCAGGGTCGGAAAAGGGCCCCTCTGCGGGCTGGATTGGGCCTACCAAGCTGGTGGATCCAGCCCGTAACCACCCTGCCACTCCTCCACCCCCAACCCAATCAGAGTCTGGGGGCGGGGAAGTGTGTAGCAGCTAGAGAGACATACCAGTTGTTTTAAAACAGCTGGTGTGCCTCTTTAGCCACTGCGCATCCCTGGCAGGGCAGGGACAGGACGCACTCCCCCTGCCAAAGGCGTGCAGCAGCTAGAGATAAATGCCGGCTATTTTAAAACAGCCCGTGTGTCTCTCTAGCCACCACATGCTCTTGTGGGGGCAAGGAGACTTCACGCTCCCCAACCCTGATTGGCCTGGGGGTGGGCCGGATTCGGGGAGGGCCCTTTGCTCACCCCTGCCATACACTGATATGTAAGTCCACTCTTTATATCCCAGTTGATTTTCTTTAGAATTATATGGATAAAAATTAGAAAGTAAGCAGTTTTTTTCGGTAATCGTGCTGATATGCATATTTTCATGTCTGATTTTGTGAACAAGTTGTTGTTACACGAGGAGAAATGTGGGGTGTCAAAGCTGTTCCCCACTCTGGCACAACAAATGCAGAAGTGGGGGCCCACAAGAACTGTCCAAAACCTTGTCTGTACAGGTTCTGGTACAAAAACTTCCCCCCAAAATCCTAATACTCAGATTTTGGAGAAATCCGCTGCCACCACCCAAGTAATTCCAAGAAAACCCAGGAAGAGATCACTTGGGAAACCTCTTCCCTGGACCCTAAGGTAAAACTATCCCCCACCCCAACCTCCGTTTTGCTTGGAATTGGGAAAAACAGAGAGGAGTCACAGACAGACCTTCCAGGACACAAAAATCAACCAGTACTGGTTAATTAGAAAAAGAAAACAAACTTTTATTATCAAATCAAAACTACAGTTGCAAGCACGGTAAACTTGGGAAGAGCCACCAATTGATATATTCATGGGAAATCCCTGGGGTAAAACTTTAGTTACAAAAGAGAAAAAAAAAACACTTAACAAGCTCAGACATTAGTTCCAAATTCCCAGACAAGGAAAACAATAAAAACGGATGGACTAGCTAAACTTTTCCCTACTTACACATTGTAAGAAGTCCGTTCTTGGAGAGAGAAGTGTCTTCCATCTCCTTTAATACCTGGAAGAAACTGCTCTGTCTTTTCAAACAAAGGAGGGAAAGATAAAAATTCCTCTGTCCCAGTTTGAAATTCCTACCTGCATTGTTATTGGCTGACCAGATACCTGGCTAGGGACAGAGTTAACCCCTTAGTCACCAGGTGCTGGTCAGCACTCCTGACTATGACATGGGGGTACACAGGAAAAATGAGAGCCTGAAAGGGGTACTATAGCCTGGAGAGGTTGAGAGCCACTGGCCTGTGGCACCCCATGGAATGTGGCACACAATGAGGTAATGACAAGATACAATCACATGATGTTGGCACCTCTCTTGAGCTTGAAGATCAAAGTGCCAGCTACTGCTGGAGAAAAAAGCATGACACCCGAAAGCTGTGAGCTCTAAAAGACAAGTATCAAAGCCAAGCAGAGGACAAAGCAGCAAGCTACAGACTTACTTCTGCCTGATGATGGGACTAAATGCCTATTTCTGGCAGGGAAGCTCAAGCAGAGCTTTGCTGGAGCTGCTGCATTCCTCAGGGAGCCACCATAGGCCAGTGGCTCTCAACTGCTCCAGGCTAATGTACCCCCGTGCTGGTCTGACAATGACCCAAGGAGAGGGGGTGAAATGAACACAGAGAGGGGTATGCTGATACTACAGTGCTGCTTTATTGGGGTTTAAGGAAGAGAGGTGCTTCCTTTTCAAGCCATCCGAGGTAATGCTTTCACTGGAGTCATTGGGTCGGATGACTGCGCCGCCTTAGCTGCAGTTACAACATTCCAGTAATTGACACAATTATCAGGAGCCTTGTGATCCAATCAGGAGAGCTGGCATCACTGATAGTATCACTAGTGTCAGTCTAGGTGTGAATAGGCACTGGGACTAGCTGGCTCACTGCAAAAGCAATCTTCCCTCTCTTGGAATTCACACTTCCCCATCAGCTGCTGGGAGTGGGCCAGATCCTCCTTGACTGGACGGGCCTGGCTAGTACTGGTCCTCCACGTGATATGGTAACTCCCTTTTTTTCATGTGCTAGTGTATTTATACCTGCCTGTAATTTCCACTCCAGTGCAACTGACAAAGGGGGTCTTTGCCCACATCAGAATGGCCATATTGGGTCAGACCAAAGGTCCATCTAGTTCAGTGTCCTGTCTGCCGACAATGGCCAATGCCAGATGCCCCAGAGGGAGTGAACAGAACAGGGAATCATCAAGTGATCCCTCCCCTGTCGTCCATTTCCCATGAAATCCTATGCCGAACTACATCTGTCAGTCTTTAAGGTGCCACAGGCAGGAGGCTGCTCCAGTCTGGCTGGGCTGCCGATTAACCATTCACGTCCCTATCTCAAACATCTGCGAGGTGATGGTGGATGAAGGCTAACACTGTCTTGGTATTTTCAGATTAGGAGGTGCACTCTACCCCCTCCCCTAAATGGATCTGTTGTGGCAGCAGAACCACAAGAGCCTGGAAGAGGATTCCACAGGTGTAGGAACACTATAGAGCTAACGTAAGCCCTAGTGTACAAGATGGGGGGGAGGGGGCATGCCCACAAAGATGCACAGCCCATAGGCAGCCTACGTCGGACAGCTCTAACTCATACCAGCCTCCAACAACCAGTGTCCAAGGGCGTGTCTTAGTCTCCCCTCTTGTTTTGTCCCTATGGTTTTAGTCTGCAACACTTACAGCTGCACGACAAACCTAGGATTACAACAGAGGTGCAGCCAGCAGCATTCGACTTGACAAGGTTCCCTGCTGACAGTTCATTGAAACTTCAAGGCTGCCCTTGGCTGCACTTCTGAAAATCCGGCCCTTTATGTAGATTCCTTTAGAGCCAGATCCAACCTGCACAACAGTCAAGGGAAAGACTCCGGTTCGTTTCAATGGGATTCAGATGGCGTCCTCAGTTTGCCTGACTTTTGGCCCTGAGAGAGAGGCGTGTATGTTCAAAGGTGGAAAGGATGAAAACGAAAAGGATGCATTCCCCGAATATTGTACAGGTAGGACCCAGATATGAAACTGCTCCTTACAATGCCTTCTTTTCTTCAGCTCCTCTGTGCACAATCCCACTCTCTCTATTGTTGATTACAGAAATCCTTTCTGGATCAGTTCTGACACTGCACTCATCACCATAGTGCCGGAGTGTCTTCCAGCAGTGCTTACAGCTGTCAAAATGCTGCGGATCTGAGCTCTTCCTAGTAGCTGGGGGCTGTGCCTTACAGCTCAGCAAGTATTTTGCCTTTGCCATCTGACCGAGGTGCCGTGAGGTATGAATGGTCTCCAAGCAAGAGTGATTCAGGCAAACAGATAAGAACATAAGAACATAAAAATGGCCATACTGGGTCAGACCAAAGGTCCATCCAGCCCAGTATCCTGTCTGCTGACAGTGGCCAATGCCAGGTGCCCCAGAGAGAGTGAACCAAACAGGTAATGATCAAGCAATTTCTCTCCAACCATCCATCTCAACCCTCTGAACAACAGAGGCTAGGGACACCATTCCTTACCCATCCTGGCTAATAGCCATTAATGGACTTAACCTGCATGAATTTATCTAGTTCTCTTTTAAACGCTGTTATAGTCCTAGCCTTCACAACCTCCTCAGGCAAGGAGTTCCACAGGTTGACTGTGCACTGTGTGAAGAAGAACTTCCTTTTATTTGTTTTAAACCTAATGCCCATTAATTTCATTTGGTGGCCCCTAGTTCTTATATTATGGGAACAAGTAAATAACTTTTCCTTATTCACTTTCTCCACACCACTCATGATTTTATATACCTCTATCGTATCTCCCCTTAGTCTCCTATTTTCTAAGCTGAAAAGTCCTAGTCTCTTTAATCTCTCCTCATACGGGAGCCGTTCCAAACCCCTAATTGTTTTAGTTTCCCTACTCTGAACCTTTTCTAATGCCAGTATATCTTTCTTGAGATGAGGAGACCACATCTGTACGCAGTATTCAAGATGTGGGCGTACCATGGATTTATATAAGGGCAATAAGATATTCTCCGTCTTATTCTCTATCTCTTTTCTAATGATTCCTAATATCCTGTTTGCTTTTTTGACTGCCGCTGCACACTGTATGGATATCTTCAGAGAACAATCCACGATGACTCCAAGATCTCTTTCCTGATTGGTTGTAGCTAAATTAGCCCCTATTGTATTGTATGTATAGTTGGGGTTATTTTTTTCCAATGTGCATTACTTTATGTTTACCCACATTAAATTTCATTTGCCATTTTGTTGCCCAAATACAGCATTTTGGGTGTGTTTCTAAATCAAAGAAAGAAAACAAAAAAGTGCTGGGTCACTGGAGACTCTGCTGGCCCATGGGCTGGACATTGGGCATATGGTGTGTTCTAGTGTGTATGTGTATCAGTGCAGATACATCTAAGGATCTAGACCCACTCCTGCCTGATGGTGGGTGCCATTCCCAGGTTCTCAGCCCTATACAGAACCAAGCCCCTGTGATGGGGATTACAGGTCCACAAATATCACTGATAGGGTATGTCTACACTACAAAGTTAATTCGAACTAACAGCCGTTAGTTCGAATTAACTTTAATAGCGTCTATACATACAAACCGCTAGTTCGAATTTAATTTGAACTAGCGGAGAGCTTAATTCAAACTAGGTAAACCTCATTCTACAAGACCTAACGCCTAGTTCGAATTAAATAGTTCGAATTAAGGGCTGTGTAGCCACTTAATTCGAACTAGTGGGAGGCTAGCCCTTCCCAGCTTGTCCTGGTGGCCACTCTGGGCCAAACCAGGGAAACTTTTCTGCCCCCCTCCTGGCCCCGGAGCCCTTAAAGGGGCACAGTCTGGCTACAGTGCTTGTGCCAGTTGCAAGCCTGCCAGCACCCAGCCAGCAGACCCTGCACCTGGCACGGCATAAGCCAGCTACCCGCTGCCACCCAGCCCTCTGCCTCTTCCCAGGACCAGGCTGGCAGCTCCCAGGAGCCTGCCCGGGTTGCAAGAGGTGGGCGCCCGCCTGGTCTAGTGCAGAGATCGTGGACCTCATCGAGGTTTGGGGGGAGGCCTCCAACGTCCACGACCTCCGCACTAGGCACAGGAATGCGGCCGTCTAGGGCAGGATAGCTGCCAGCCTGGCCACCAAAGGCCACATGCGAACCCAGGAGCAGGTTTGCATGAAAATCAAGTTGGTCCAGTGAGACCCCCGACCCTGAGCCCTGAGTTTAGAACATAAGAACGGCAGTACTGGGTCAGACCAAATGTCCATCTAGCCCAGTAGCCTGTCTGCTGACAGCGGCCAGCACCAGGTACCCTGGAGGGGATGGACCGAAGACAATGACCAAGCGATTTGTCTCGTGCCATCCATCTCCAGCCTTCCACAAACAGAGGCCAGGAACACTGTTCCTACCCCCGGGCTAATAGCACTCATGGACCCAACCTCCATGAATTTATCTAACTTCTCTTTAAACTCTGTTATAGTTCTAGCCTTCACAGCCTCCTGTGGCAAGGAGTTCCACAGGTTGACTATGTGCTGTGCGAAGAAGAACTTTCGCTTATTAGTTTTAAACCTGCTGTCCATTCATTTCATTTGGTGTCCTCTAGTCCTTCTATTATGGGAACTAATGAATTACTTTTCTTTATTCACCCTCTCCACACCACTCATGCTTTTATAGACCTCTATCATATCCCCCCTCAGTCTCCTCTTTTCTAAGCTGAAAAGTCCCAGTCTCTTTAGCCTCTCTTCATATGGGACCTGTTCCAAACCCCTAATCATTGTAGTTGCCCTTTTCTGAACCCTTTCCAAGGCCAAAATGTCTTTTTTGAGGTGAGGAGACCACATCTGTACACAGTACTGAAGATATGGTGTACCATAGTTTTATACTTCCCCTTTTCCTTCTTCCCCTGGTTTCCCCCTTCCAGCTCCCTCCTCCCAGGTTTCCCCCTCCCCTCTCCCACCCTCTCTCTTCCCCTCTCCCACCTCCTTTTCCCAGTCTCCCCAGAGGTTAATCCCCCCCCCCCAGTTTTGTTAAATAAAGAGAGTTTCTATTTTTGAACACACGTGTCCTTTATTTTTTACATCAGGAAGGGGGGCTAGGGAGGGGTAAGTGGAAGGAGGTGAGGGAGGAATGGGGCACGAGCCCCCGATGGGGAGGACTGGGGTGGCTCTGTGGGCTCCTCGGGGTGGAAGCTCTCCTGCAGGGCCTCCTGGATCCTGAAAGCCCCTGATTGACCCCCCCGGATGGCAGCCTGCGGCAAGCGCAGCCGAACTGATGGCCAAGTGCTGTGATGTGCCGAGTGTGGGCACTCCGAGGCAGGACTGCTTTGCTGTCCCGCATCGAGTTAGACAAGCAAGCGGGGAACCCTGAGAACTGTCTGTCTGGGGTGGGGGTCGGGTCCCTTTAAGCACAGCCCTCAGCTAGCCTGAGGCAGTAGCTCCACACTCTAAGTCCTAACCTGATGCCCTGCTGGCACTGGTTCCGGCCAGCCTTAACTTCAGTTCAGGGGCCACTCAATGTGGACATGCTAGTTCGAATGAGCAAAACGCTAATTCCAATTAGTTTTTAAGTCTAGATGCACTAATTCGAATTAGCTTAGTTCGAATTTACTAATTCGAATTAAGTTAGTTCGAATTAGTGCTGTAGTGTAGACATACCCATAGATACCTAACTGGCTCCCATCATGACGCTAAGACAAGGAATTGTCCAACTCCCAACCACTCCCTGGCACTGTGCGAGATGAAGATATAATTAGTGATCTGTAGGTCCTCTTTAGTTTACGGACCCTTCAGTGCATAGATGGGTGAAGTGCCTCCATTTTCTGACAAATGGATCTGTTGTGGCGACAGAAGCTACACAGGAACTAAAAGAGCCTGGAAGAGGATTCCACTGGTGTAGGATCACTGCAGAGCTGACGTAAGCCCTAGCGTACAGGATTGGGAAGGGAGGGGGCCTGGATACAATGATGAGCACTGCAGGGGATTCTGGGATTCACACCACAGAGACTTCTTTTTAGTAAGCCAGCTTGTATGCTATTGGGTCTGGAACATCCCTACCACTAGGTGGCAGTGTAGCAACACACACACACACACACACACACACACACACACACACACACACAGAGTTTGAGCAAATAGGGGAGAGTGACTATCCCGACTGGGTCAAATGAAATATGTTCTCATACATTTCTTTTTAAAAAACTCATGGAAAATGTAATTGGATACATAATTTTGGAGCCAAATAGCCAACAATTAATATTATGAGCCATTTTGTGTTGTAGTACTGGCTATAGGCCTCGGTCAGGGATCAAGGCCCCATTGTGCTAGGTGCTATATATAGATAGTCCCCAAAATCTTGCAATTTGAGAAACAATAAGTGGATACAACAGAATAAGGGGCATTGTGGAATCTGAGGACACAAGGTAACAGTGCAATGATCTCACAGGCCTTCCTCTCACTGGTGACCTGTGGCCTACCCACTAGGATTGCTGGCCCCTAAGTGAATCCTGCCACAACTCCAGACACACATGTCTTTTCTCCCCACATCTCCAGCCATCTTGCTCTGAGCCTGACTCCACAATAGCGTATTTCATTTCACTCACAATTAGAAAACCAAACCAGCAGCATACCCCTTCTTGTTCAAGGCATCTGCTGCCTGGACGTCTTGCAGTCACAGCTGATGGTGTGGGCTGCAAAAGCCCACATCTTCCCCCTCCCCTCTCATCCACAGAGCTATCAGCTGAATTCTGATCCTGTAAGCTGTGAATGGGATTGAAGGGTTAACTCGTTGCTTGTTTTTAAGTCCCTCGACTTGGGCACTCAGTAACTCTTACCTGGCTCACTCAGAAAGAATGAACCTTACAACATCACTTTCATTTTCCTCCCTGAGTGTCTGGAGTTGTAGCAGGATTCACTTAGGGGCCAGCAGCCCTAGTGGGTAGGCAACAGCTCACCAACTCCCCGAATCCTGGAGTGGCTTTGTGGGACAATCTGAGAGTTGCAAAGAGCTGCCTACTGGCATGGATGTTAAGGGGAGGGTAACTATATTTTCCCAATGGGCCAGCCCAAGGTCCTTCCCAGGACATGAGGCAGCCTAAATCTCCTGACACCCACCCACACAGGGCCAGCATGGCCTGAGCCACTTTCCCAAACCCTCTATAACAGCAACAAACCCTGGCCATTGATGAGCAGGATTGAACCTGGGAGCTTAGTATATGAATCTTGACTGCATGAGCCCTTAGCTGAGGCTGTAGCAGACTCATTAATCTCTGTCAGTGTTTCTTAACCTTTTTAAGAACGAGGAGCACAAAAAAAAAAAGGTTGGCGGGGAAAAAGGGTCGGTGGGGAGTTACTGAGGGGGGAAAAAAGGTCAGAGGAAGTTATTGAGAAAAAAAAGTTGCGTGCTCCTTTAAGGGCAGCCATTTTGAATTCTGTTGTTCTCTGCGGCACACCAGTGTGCTGTGGAACACAGTTTAAGAAACACTGCTCTAAGTCATTTCAGTGCAACTGTAGGGCCAGAACACAACACCCAGGAGTTGTATGGGTTAGACCTCCCTCGGGCACACAGCTGGCATTGTCCCTCCATGTCCCTCCATGCATGGTCACATATCACATTTTGGGCAAAACTACGCATTTGTCCCATTTCTTTTGCCAGCTGACCATCATTTGGCAAGACCAAACGAGACACATGCTCGATTTTGCAAAAAAGTCAGGACAGCCAAGACAGAGCTTTAAAAAGGGCACTGAGCACCATACAAGGCAGCTGGTTGCCATGAGAAATTTCATCTCTGGGAATCCCAAAAGGCTGTTGCATGGTGGCAGATAACTTGAAATACTGTACATGTGCCTTAGTCTTTGATATATTATATAAAGACATTTGTTGCTATTACCTCATTTTATTAGACAATCTTTCTATTAAGTCATCACCATTCTTGTCCGTCTGTCACGGGATTTTCAACTTTCCCCTCCTGCGCATGCGCCTTGCCCTTCCAGCGCTCACTCCTGCCGCCCCCGCCAGCTCCTGCAGCAGCTCCTGCAGGCGTGCGCGTGTGTGCTCTGCCGCCTGGCTCCCCCGAAGAGGCAGGCAGCCAGTCACCTCCTACATGCAGGCCTGTCTGCCTCTGTGCCACCAGCTCTGGGTCTCAGCCCCCCGGCAGCCTGCCGACTGGCTCCCGCCCCGCCCCTCCCCTCCCCTCCCCTGCCAGGATGCCCCCACCAGTGTTGTGATTTTCTTTTCTCTGGGCTGACTAAGGACTTTCTACACTGTGGGCCAGGAAGCTAATAACCCCTCCTACTCTCACACCATTGGCTGAGTCACTGGAAAGGCTAAAAGTGGGGGTGCATTGCTCCCTTTGGGTGTACATATCTCTCTCCAGTGTCCCACACAGGTGGACTCACTGAAGGGAGCTCATAGCATGAAGCAGGAGTACCGAGGTTCATTCGAAGGAGGTGGTGAAGCTAAGGGGGTTACCCTAGTGAAAGAATGAGACTTAAGGACATCTGGCCCATAGAGGGAATCTTCCCGGAGCAGATCCAGAGCTCTGGACCTATGGATCGATGACAGGGCAGCATCCCTCCAAGCTAGACTTCCATCTCCCTGGATCCCGCTTCTCCTGGCAGAGCAATGCGTTGAAGGTGTTATCATGCTGCAGGCCAAGGATTACTCACTGCTCAGGTATTGAAGGAATTCTTGTCTCCACTGCATGCTTGAAATTCATTTTCACACTCACCACTAGCTGTCGAAGCTCAAGCGGAAGGAGCCCAGCTACATAAGTGACTGCCCTTGGACAGACACACACAGCCAGCACCCCCATCTTCTAGCATGCAAGAAAGGCCTTCAAATGAGGTTGGAAGGTCACATCATTGTTTTACTGTCTTGTTCTCCCTGGCGCTGCAACAAGCCCTCTGCCAGAGATTCAACAAGCCACTTTAAGCTCACACGAAAGATGTCACCAACTCACTTTCCTCACTGGTTGGTGAGGAAAAACCAGCCTAGGCTCTGCCTATATTTACACAGTTAGTGCATTTGAAGATTCATTCAGTTTTATCTGAGAGCGGGAGACCAGAAAGGCATCATGATGCCAGGGCAAAAATAGCCGCACTGCAGTTTTGTTATTTTTATTTTCCATTCAGATTTCTCTCTCTGAGCACAGAAGCTCTGGGAAAGTCCGGACATCTGGAAGCTTTCTCTGAATTGCTCACTGTTGTAGTTTTGCCGTGTGTAGTTTTTAATCATTTCCCTGCCATGGCAGGGTTCTTAGGCAGTGGTGTACCTCAGTCACCCCTTTTCTCTGTGTGTGGCACATAACCGAGAGGCAAGGTGCGTGAGGTAACACCTTTTCTGGGACCAACTTCTCTTGGTGAAAGGGACAAGCTTTTAAGCTAGACAAGCTTTCTCTGAAGAAAGCTCCATGTTTCTCACTCGCGCAAGTTGGTCCAATAAAAGATGTTACCTCATCTACCTTGCCTCTCTAATGATTCAGGGGACAGCATGACTATAGTAACACTGGGCATTTTGGTCTAATTTTGATGGTTGGGTTTAGCATGCGGGGATGAGTACATAAACCACAAGGGGTACTTTTCAAAGGTGCTGCAGGCACTGGAGGATCACAAGGGCTGTTCCACTGACATCAACGTGGGCTGCTCGGGAACGGTGCATGCCGTGCACATCTTTAGGAACTGCCTCTTCAGAAAGCTGCAAGATGGAACTTCCTTTCCAGATGGGAAAATTACCATCTGGGGCGCTGAAATGTCAATAGCGATCTTTGGAGACCCAGCCTACCCCTTGCTCCTGGGGCTCCTGAAGCCATACACAGGCAGCTTGGACCATAACAGTTCAACTACAGCGTGAGCAGGTGCAGAATAGAGAATGTGCTTTTGGGCATTGAAAGGGAAGGTTCTGTAGTCTACTGACTAGGTTAGGCCTCAGCAAAAGCAACATTCGCATTGTGATAGCCTGCTGTGTGCTCTATAATATTTGTGAGAGTAAGGGGGAAATTTATAAGGCAGTGTGTGTGGTGAGGGGGGGCGGGGTGTTGAGGCACAGCACCTAGACAGTAATTATGAGCAGCCAGACACCAGGCTTTGAAAGACAGCTTTATGAATGGCCACAGCAATGTAAGAGTCATGCATGTTGCTCTTAGGGAGTTGTCCCTGCCTTCAGTGTGCTTGCCTGTAACCTCCCCACCCCCCGCCACCAAACACAAGCAATAAAGGAAGATCTGTCTAAGGACAATAGGGATGTGTTACATAAACAAGGCCATAGTTATGCTTTTAAGTGTCCCCTATGCTGCAGATACGCCTCAGAGTTCTTTGGGGAGCATCTGGACTCAGTTTGGTGGCAGGCCTGGTAAGAGACAGGCCAGGACTCAAGCCTGAGGGGTGAGGGGATCTGGACATGGCTGCAATACAGGGCAGGGCAGGGGCTCACACAGTGCCCGTATGTTCAGCACACCCACCCCATGTGCCAGGAAAGTACAACTTTTCTTTCCCACAGGATCACGTGGGTGGGAGGGGAAGGGGATCCAGGTAGGGATGTTAAATTGCATTTAATCAACTAATTGACTAGTTGATGGAATTTCCATCGATAAGGAGGGGAACTGCAGAGCCGAAGCTAGGGATGTGAAATTTTGATTAATTGGCTTAATCATATAGTCAATGCAAATTGCATCGACTATTCGATTAGTTGATCAAAGGCACCTCTGCCTTTGAAGTGTAGCAACAGCCCCAGGGCTGTTGCTACACTCCAAAGGCCAAAGCACTACGGGGAGCACGGGGCCAGCAGGAGACTCAAACAGTCTCCCACTGGCCCTGTGCTCCCTGCGGCATTTCAAAGTGGCAGTGCTGCAGGAAGCCCAGGGTCAGCTGGGGACTCTGAATCCCCAGCTGACCCTGGGCTCCATGTGGCGCTGCCACTTTGAAATGCCATGTGCAGCCCGGGGTCAGGCGGGGACTCCCAGCTGGCCCCAGGCTGCCCACGGCATTTCAAAGCGGCACCAACGTGTGGAGCTCGGGGTCTGGGCCTGGGCTCCATGTGGCGCTGCCACTTTGAAGCATTCACTCTTCTTTCCCCCCACTCTTTGCTGCCTCTTTCTGATAGAGGCAGCAAGGGAGTGGGGGGGCGGGGGAAGCAACTAGTCGACTAGTGTGTTGACTATCCGATAAGTATTTGCTTATCAAATAGTTGACTAGTCGTTCACATCCCTAGCCACAATGGGGTTAGCTCCCTGCCTTGGGAGCAAACCCTGCTTCAGCTTTGCCTTTTAAATGTCTTAAGAGTCACCAGGCTCACACCTGGAAGGCTGAAGCCTCCTAGCAGCTCTTAATATACTTAAAAAGCAGAGATGCAGCATCTGGGACCGGGTGTGAGCTGGGAATCAGCTGATTCCCTGCTCGCACCTGGCCCCTGCTACGTCTCTGCCTCCCTTGCTCCCTGTGGAGACGGTGCTGGGGGGAACCTGCTTTTAAGCCGGTTCCCCCCAGCACCAGATGCTGTTTCCCCCCTTGCTGCTTCTCATAGCAACTAGTCAAGTCACTACTCGACTATTCGATAAGCTTATGCATCCCTAGATCCAGGTGCGGCAGCAGCACAGGGCAGGGGCCTGCACCCTAGTTTAGCTGCTCAACTATGACAGCTGAAGGACTCTGTCCCCCTGATTCTGTCCCTCAGGCTTCCTTGAGTCAGCTTCAAGGAACTCCTGTAACTCCTCTGCCAGTCATTTGTACTCTGCCTGTATCAATCATAACGGCAGCTGCCCATTCCAGCACCACTTCAGCTGCAGGCAGGGTCTGTGGTCTGTCCATGCCATCCTGTCTCAACATTCTTCCCTGCTCCCCTAACCGGCATCAATGCTGATAGCTTATTCCTGAACAGTTTTTTCTGACTTTTAGAAAAGAGAGAGATTCTGACATTGGGGAGAGTGAAAAATGCCTCCTGACCAGGGCTGCCGACGGAGGAGTGGGGCAAAAAGGACAGTTTTCCAGGGGCCCAGTGATTTAAAAGGGCTCAGGGCTCCCGGATGCTACCTCTGCTACTGCAGCAGTAGCAGCAGCCCAAGTCCCAGGCCTTTAAATCATCACCAGGGCCCCCCATGGCACAATCTGAGTGGTTCTGAGGTCTGGCTGAGGGAGGCTGGCCCCAGCACTGCTCCTTCTGCCCGAAATCCCATCCCTTCCAGAGGGCCCAGAGCCAAGCCCCTCCCACCTGTCACCAGCTCTGCTCTGAAAGGCAAGAAGCTGAATGGCAGCAGGGCCAGTGGATATACAAGTGTTTCCATCCAACACTATCCCATTAACTTGCCTCAGCCTTCACCTAGAAGCACAGCAGTGTTCTCTGTAAGCTGAGCGCTTGGGCGGCCACCCAGGAGAGATTCAGGTATTACCCAGCTCATTAGCAAAGTGCCCACAGCCGGCTGCATTTGTTTCTACTGGTGGTGCACATCCACACATGCCTCGGGGCACATAAAATTTATTCTGCACATGGCTGGAAAAAATTAGAGGGAACATTGGAGCACAACCTCTAATAGTATGAGAGTGATTCAGTCTCTATGCCCCATTGCCTCCTGGGCATTTCAGTGGGCAGCAGCAGCTCACAAGGAATTCATTTGAGACCACCAATTTATCTCACCCAGACTATTCGGGAACTTGGGATAGACTGGAGCCTGCCTCCTGCATATGAAAGTCACTGTATCTCATTACCAGAGCTCCGAGCCATCCAGTCCCCTGCTGATCGCTTTTGATCACAGCCTTTCCAAGCTGATCTATTTTCAGCCCTACCCACTCAGTACCTTGATTGCTACATGGCTCTTTTAGCTGCTCTTAGGTAAACATGCTGTCGTTCCCTGGCATTTTGCCTCACTGAGCCCAGATAAAAGTTACACAAAATAAGTGAAATTGTTTTCCTCTGCCAGGAAGAGCAGTGCTAACTCTGCGATAACCTGCCTTTGTCCACCTCATTGGCCTTATATCTACTGGAAAATTATGGCTCAACGTGCCCGAGACACCAGATAATACACGTCCAAACGGGTCATCTCTGGTGGTGGTGCCTTGGTGTTCACACCTCCTTTGGGGTAGTGCTCATCTTTATGCTTATTTATTTAGTGCTTGTATTGTAACAGCACCTCGGGACTCCGGCTGTGAACCCAGGCTACTGTGCAAGGTGCTGTATGAAGACTGAACAAAAATACAGTCCTTGCGCCCAGAGAGCTTGCAGGACAATTCAGGAGGCAACCAGGGATATAAATACCCAGTAAAAAAGTTAACCAGTTAAACGATATAATTTTAATTGGTTAACCAGTTAACCACGGAGGGCTGGTGGGGCCCCAGTGGCAGGGGTCCTGCCAGCGAGCCTGCCATGGACAGGGGGGCTGTTCTGGCCCAGCTGGCCCCACAGCACTGCAGGCTGGGGGCTACTCCGGCCCTACCATCCCGCTGTGGCTGGGGTCCTTCTGGCCAGGCTGCCATGGGCGAGTGGGCTGCTCCTGCTGGCTGGGACCTCTGTTTAACTAGTTACCAGGTAAATATGCCAGTAAGGCTAATGCTTACCAGGGTAACTTGTTAACCGTTTAATCTTTTGCATCCCTAGAGGCAACACATGGATTCCGACAGAGCAGTACCAAGAAACAATGAGACTATGTTGGTCAGCATGGTAGGTGATGCTTTCAGGGCACCAGCAGTTTTGAGGATGGATCTTAAGGTGGACAAGGAGGGGGCTTTGCTTGCATGAGGCAGGAACCGTCATACCCCAGGAGAGCAGCTTTGCCAACACTGCAGGTTGGGCTCCGTGCTAGAGACACCTCTCTACACTGCACTTGCTGTTGCTCTTCTCAATGGTGGTGAGTAAAGATACACCCAGTAAGGACAGGCACTGTGTGGATTCTGTGGGAACGACTCCCAAATCCCAGAGACTTTTAGACTCTAGAGGAAGATGATCATTCACTATTCAATTCTATAGGATCTTTCCCTATGGCATTACGCTCCTGACCCAGTACACCCGTAAATAAAGTAAACCCAATTAAAATCAGAGCCCTCTGTGTTTGATGGTGTCCTTCACTGTTGATAAGCCGGATATGGAGGAGTTAATTATGCTTACTCTTATGTTCACACCTAAGGATCCTAAACAGGATGCAAGGCCCTTGTCCAAACAGACAATCGCTGCTCCAGTGAGCTCATCCTCTAGTGTAACCCCATGCCCGAGTGGCCTGTCAGTGGAAGGAATCGGTCCAGAAGTCTCAAAATGCATGAGTCTCTTCTGCTTGAGGTAAACGACCCCAGCTCTGTTAGCCAAGGCTCTAGCAGGCTCATCAACTTGTGATCCAACCAACATTAGACAGAGTCAGGTGGTATGGGGAAAAGAGCGCTACACTGAGTGGGTGTGGCTGTCCCACAAGGGTGGAATTTCGGACGGGCAGGGGGGCAGCAGCCGTACGCTCCAGGTCGCGGCTTGCTTTTCATCCTGGGCCCCGGATGCTAAGGAGTGAGGGGAAAGTGCTTGTGTTCTGTGCATGCCTCCCACCTGGCAGGTGAAGGGAGCTCACCCGCCAGGTAGGAGAGGCATGCACGGAATGTAAGTATTTTCCCCTCACTCCCTTAGCGTCCAGGGAATGGGATGAAAAGCAAGCCACGTCCCAGAGTGCACCCCTCCCCTCCCCCGGCCACCCGTCCGAAATTCCGCCCTTGCTCACCCAGTATCCAATCCCCAGTGTAACAGGTGAACAGAGACGAACAGGGAGGGCACTAGTGAGCAGTAGTTCTGCTGTCAGTAGTCCAAGCTGTTGCCTGGTTGACATGCCATATCCGGCAGGAATACAACATTATGGGGGCACAGTTGGAAACATCACTAAGGCCAAAACTGGGTAGCTACAGTTAGGCATCCCAGGCTATCATATAGACCCCCAAATCAGCTTCCTTGAGTCACCTCGGTCCACTGTTTTATCTCAATGCCCCTTTGTGTCCTCTTCCCATACCTCTCTTCATGCTGCCCTCAGCCCCAAAACAATAACGCTCTTCCTCTGAGCTAGTGCTAATCCTCACTCCCTGAATCCCCAACTCAAACCCTGTATTCTCCCCCCACCCTTCTTGTACTACCTATTTACCCCTATCCTCTCTGCTTACAAATACAGCCAAATAGATAAGATTTCTGTGCAACATCTTTTGACTCAGCTGATCTTTATTGGTCATGTTACCTTACCTACACATGCCATGTCCTTGCCTTATGTTTTCTATGCATGTGCCATTATAGACTTTCCATTTGAAATGACATGTATTTAGAGCTGGTTGTGGGGAAAAAAGGAGGAAATTTCCACAAAAGAATTAAAAGTTTTGGGGTTTTTTTGAAAGAGATTTTTTTTGTTTAAAACTTCATGAAAAATTTGAGCAGCGAAAAGTTGTCATGGTGGTTATTTTATTTTTTCCCCACATTTTGCTACTGAAAAGTTGAGGGAAGAAATGGACCCCCAGACACCAGCTAAATTTGTTTTCTGGTTTTGTGAAGAAAAATAAATAAAATCGGAAGCTTTTTACAAAGGTCATCTCTTTAAAAAAAAGGTACTTTTCAACACCATTAATCTTTGTCTGAAAGGTGTTGAGGCACTCTACTTTCATTTTAGATTAAAAACAAACAAGAGCAAAGTCTCTCTGAGAGAGCACAGCACATGTAAGAATGGCAGCTCTGTACCAGACTGCAACAGCTTTGAGAGCAGGATGGTTACACATAGGCTGAGTTCACTTCTAAGCATAGGTGTTCGGTATGTTAGGCAGGGGAAGTCTTTGCCTTTCCAAACCACACGACATGGCCACACCTACACTCCGCCCCCCAGAATGCCTACAGTAAGCATTCTGGGGGCAGACTGTTGCTGCCCCTGAACGCCCACCCTTCCTGTGCTCCTGGCTGGGGAGGCTGGAACCGTGCGACCTCCTCCCTTTGAGCCACACTGCATGCCTGTGCCCCCTTGTTTCTCTGCTCCCCAGAACACTGGGGAGGAGAACTCAGCACACAGCCCCGCCTCCTCCCCTCCCAGGGGGACCACGCTTGGTATGCTGCCCCGTCTCCTTCCCTATGGGGACCGGGCCTCAGCAGAGGGGGCAGGGCTGAAGGTGGGGCTGGGGGCCTGCCTTTGGCTGCACCAACCGTCCATGGTTCTAAGCTATTGAAAGATGCAGTCCTCTGCAAACAACTGCACCACCGTTTGAATTGCATTACGTCTTCCTTTTCTGATGTGGTAGAACAGACAGTAGGCTGTTTGGGACAGGTCGCACATATTTACCTCTGTGGCGAGCCATGAAAGGATATGGTGCTATCTGCTATGTAAATAATCCTCACTAAAGAGCATTTTCAGCAATGACATTCCATGCCATTACTCTCCTCTAGGACTGTCTTAAATCATTCTTCTCAGGGACAGAGAGCTTGTGCCTAGAAGCAACACAAGGATTTATTGGCAGTGAGGGAAACTAAACCCAGGATTCCTGACATCTGCTTCTGAGGCCTAGGCTCAGTGGCAGCTTAATGCACTGAGCATTAAGGGGCCTGTGCCCAGGGGCCCCAGCCAATTCGGAGGTCTCAGAGTGCCAGAAACTGGGTGGGTGCCTGTGACGGGGCGAGGCAGCCCCGCACTGAGCCTGCAGGGCCCAGCCAGGGTTACCTGGCTGTAGAGGCCTCTCCCCCGCAGCCCTACTGAGCATGCCCGGGCTGTAGCTCTACTATAAAAGCCTGGGGAAGGACTCAGTCAGGGGTGACAGCCGGAGGAGAAGGACCTGTGAAGGGAGCTCCCACACAGCTGTCACCAGAGACTCCAGAAGAGGCCAGTGGGGACGCGGAGGCGAGCTGGTGCATCCCAGAGGCTGCCTGCCGAGGAGATGCTGGCCCAGAGGGCACAGCAAGCTGGACGAGTACATAGGAAGGAACCCCAGTGAACCAGGTAGGAAGTGGCCCAGGGCAGGAACGGAAACTGCCTCTCCTGCCCCGAGAACCTCGGCGTGTTTCGGCCGGATTGCCCTGCCGAAGGAGTGACCCGCTATCCAGTCACTCACGGGGCCCTGGGCTGGGACCCGGTGGAGTAGGGTGGGCCTGGGTCCCCCTACCTGGGGTGCGTCCCCGCTACAACCCTGAACTGTGTTTGGGGACTCAGGCCGGAGGGCCTTGGACTTAAGAGGTCCTGTGGGAGGGCCAAGAGGGAGTGGCCCCCACGGTACCCCTTTTCCTCTTCTTCCTGGGGCCCTGACCCTCTTCCATCTGCTTTGGACAGGAAGCCAGAGGAGGCGGCCCTGGCTAGTGTCCCCATCCTTGGGCCCAGTGTCTGACTCCCAGGGCAACTCTTAGCACAGACGAGCTCTGACTGCCGGCCTAGCCAGGAGACAGTGCCTCGGGGCAAGAGGAGGAGTAAGGGCAGGGCCCTGGAGTGAGTGGGGGATCAGGTCCACCTCTTCCCTGTACTGGGAAGAGGCTGGAACTGCTGGCAGGAGCTGTGATTCATGGTGAGGGAGCTGATCCCTTTCCTGAAAGCACAGCCCCGGCTGCTCTGTGCCTGCCCCCAGACTACTACACCCATGTTAAAAAGTGGATGAGGGCATGGCCTCCCCCAGCTCTGTGGGGGACCCATGTGTTTCTTGGTGCCCAGGGCCCCAATAAATCTTAATTCGCCTCTAGGTCTTGTATCCCTTTCCCCTATTCCTGGGATCAGACAGGGATACTCCTTTTCAGGTCTGACCCAACTCCTACTGCTGTCAGCGGAAAGCCTCCCACTGACTTCAGTTGGCACTGGCCTAGCCCCACCGCGGAGGTTAGAAAGGTAGAAAAAGACTAGGAAAGATGTGCCCAATGCTGGGCCCTGTAGGGGTGCCGCCAGGTAAGGGTGGCTGACTCAAAGCAGATGTGCCCCATTAGACTCCATGAACACAAAGGAAGACACCTGCCCCCGTTCTACCCCTTCTACCTGCAGCCCCACCCATGGGCCCTCCCCTTTCCCTATGGCCCTGCCTCTTCCCCCAGAAGCTCTAACCTCACTCACTCCTTCCCAACCTGCTGTGGACCCAACAGAAAAGCTTTGCAGCTGCACCATAGCCCCATTGCCACGGGAGAGAGTAAGAGCTCCCCCCCCCCCCCCCCCGTGCCTGGGCTGTGGCAGGGGGAGATTTTTCTGGGGGCCCCAAATCCAGCACTGCCTTGGTGCAAGGTTTGAAGTGGCTGGGCTTCCAGCATGTGCTGCCCAGGGGAAAGAACCCATAATAATTGGGCTAAGTGGGAGGTGGAGGAGAAGAAGAAAAACTCAATTGACATGGATTTGAAAGGGGGCACATATTATTGCAGCTGTCTATAATGTCCAACAGTGCTGTACCTACAGCCTAGGGCCTGATCGAAAAAGCCCATTGAAGTCAAAGGGAAGTCTCCTACGGGCTTGGAATCCGGCCCTGCCTGCCTGTCAGCCCCTGCTCTCATTCGACAGACATGGGTTACCTTCTGTTACACATTATGGGCCGTGGGACAAACGGGGATCCCAGGCCTCACAAGCAGCTGCCTTGCTCAGAGACAAATTCATCTTATGCATAAAATGGAGGAACAAGCAACAGTCATGGTACCTGACAGCCAGTGCTGCAGAGCCAAGCACTGAACAGAGCTGAAAAAAATCAATAATAGGAAAATCCACTCCTAGGAGCCCATCCATGCTGGATGGGGGAGCATTGCTCTCCACCAGAAAGCTCTTGCCCTCCCCCAGCACGCTGATCGCACCCACATGTGGCTTCTCTCCCCATCTTGGCTGCTTCACATTTGCACCCTGCGATTCCTAAGGGCCAGAATCCGAACTCAGCGCCACTGGTGTGACTCTGGAGAGGCTCCAGCGACGTTCAAGACAGAGCTGAGCCTCAAGAGCATAATCAGTGGGCCCCGGGTGAAATTTGGGAAAGACTCACGCATACCATGGGCGAGGCAGCATGAGCCCTAATCATCAGTCCCACTGAATATTTTCCCAGCCTGCCATCTCTCCGTGCTCTCTCCATTTGCGTGCTAGCAATCACCCCCTTGGGCACTGCCATAGGCGAAGCTCTTCACACCGCAGACACTTGCTCCCCTCCACCCACTCTGCAACAGGGGCTTCGGTTCTTACAGATTCCTGTCCCAGCAGATATAGCACCCAATTGCAATCTGCCTGGGCCTGTGTGCAGCTGAGGATTCACAATTCCCACCGCCATCCATGGCTAGGGGTTCCAGGCATCCGGTTTTCAAACAAACACCAGGTCAAAAAAGTATCCTTGTGGCTTGTTAAAAGTTCAGTAAGTGGCGCAGTGGGGATACTGGGCTAAGCCAGGCTTCCTCCTGCCCTGGCTCCGCACAGCTCCCAGAAGCAGCTGCCAGGTCTCTGCAGCCCCTATGCTCAGGAACAGCCAGGAAGACTCCACGTGCTGTGCTTGCACATGCAGGCACTGCCCCTGCAGCTCCCATTGGCCAGGAACCACGACCAATGGGAGCTGCAGGGTGATGCCATCAGGCACCAGGGCAGCACGCAGAGCATCCCTAGCTGCCCACCATGCACCTAGTGGCTACAGGGACCTGGTGGCCACTTCCTGGCAGCCACAGTAAGTGCGGCTGGGAGTCGTTACCCCCAACCCCTCCCACACCCCAAGCACTTGACCCAGCCTGGATACTCCTCCCACATCCAAACTCCCTCCTGGAGCCTGTCCCCTGCACTCCCCCACACTCTAACCTCCTGCCCCAGCCCCGAGCCTCGTCCTGCATCCCAAACCCTTCATCCCCAGACCAGAGCCTACCCCCGTCCAGCACCTCAGCCCTCCCCTGCACTCCAACCTCCTGCACCAGTCTGATGAAAGTAAGTGAGGACGAGGGAGAGTGAGGAACAGAGGGAGGGGGGATGGAGCAAGTGGAGGATGGGACTTCAGGGAAGGGGAGGAGAAGGGTAGAATCTTGAGGAAGGGGTGGGGCAGGCAGTGGGGCAAGGGTGTTCAGCTTTGTGCAATTAGAAAGTTGGCAACCCTATCCATGGGAATAGCAGGGCTCGGGTGTTTGCAACACTTTGCAAGATCAGGCCCCATGACCAATGTTCTGATTTTTCCATGTGCAGAATAAATTGTGGTATGTGCACCAAGGCCTGTGCAGATGTGCACTCCAGTAGAAACACAGGCTGCCGGCTGTGGGTGCTCTGCTAATCAGCTGGGCAGCATTTGAATCCCTGCTGGGGGGGGCCACCCAAGTGCACAGCTTGCGGGACTCACTGCCCATGCCCTTTGGAAAGCAGAGGTAAGGCTTGTATAAAAGACGCTAGGCCGGTGCCTCACTGCTATGTTAACTTTGAGTGGCACTCCATGGCTAATTGCATCTTGACATTTCCCTGTATATTTTGGTAAGTATTTTGCAAAGACAGCTCCTCAGGGTCATTTTCTTCCTTGGCTTTTTTTTTTTTTTTAAACAAACCACCACACCCTCTCTTTTTCCCCTAGCTGCCACCTTCATTATTATAACCCTGCCGTTCTCCTCCTGGGCTGGCAGCAGCAGAGGAGTTCAATCAGGCTGATGAGTAAAAGTGCATAATTTTATGGCTGTGTATCAACCGCCTGTTATTAAACTAATCAATCAGCTTCAGAGGCTGCCAGCGCAGCTACCGGTGCAGCAGAGGAGAGGGCGAGTGAAAGAAACCGCTACGTCGTTATTTTTCCAAATGGACAAAAATCCAATCTGGCCAACAGAATTCTTCAGATATCCCTTCCCCCCGCAGATGTAAATGACTTGGGTGAGTTATGGGCAAGGTGACTTATGGGAAGATAGTGAGGACGAAGGCACTGCCCTCCCAGTCACTTACTGCGGGAAGTTTTAATACATGCACTTGGGCACAATTCAAAGCCCTTGGGAGTCTTTGCATTGGATTCAAGGGGCTTTGGAGGAAGCTCTGCTCTTGCGCTGTGCAGATGAGGATCTCCAAATGCTGGATGCATGCTAATGTGCTCAGTTGGACAGCAGCCCTGCTCAGGACGTGCCTGCTCCCGCTCCCTTGGTGGGGAAGGAGAAATTGAGGCTTAGGGAAATTTAGGCCAAAATTTTCCAGATAGAGATGCCTATACTTAGGGACATAAATACAACATCGAGGAGCCCAAATCATGATAACTTGGCTGCCAGGGCTAGGCCTAGAGGTGAGCATAGGGCAGGGACCCCATGCCAGCCAGCCTTCAGAATCCAGTCAGGAGCCGAGATCAGGAACTGTGATCCCAATCCTAGGAATCAGGAGATGAGGGCCACGAGACAAGAGCAGGTAGTGCTGGGTGAACAGTCCAAAGCAGGATGGAGCCCTGTTGTACAGACAGCTTCCTGTTCCTCCTTCTGGCTTGCACAGGGGGAGCACACCAGTCTGAACTCCAGTGGTGCACCAGCTGGGGCCCTGGGGTGCAGCCTTCTACCCAAGTTGGGCTCAGTGCTTAGTTTGTGCCAGGGCTGAGCCCTGGCATCGGTAGACTTTGCAGTTCATAACCCTGGTAACTCTGGGCTTGGTGGTTCATAGCCCCAGCACCTCTGGGCCTGGCAGTTCATCACCCTGGTCCCCCCTAGGCTTGGTCGCAGTGCCTCTAGGTTACAAATGTTAAAAAAAAAAAAAAAAAAAACCTGCTTGAGTCCTGGCATCTCATTCAGTACAAATAACCCAGCAATGGGCAACCTAGGCTAGAGCATGGGCCACATGAGTGACCCTCCTTCATCTCAGTGGGGTGCAAGGTTGTCATAACCAAGATGGCTTCCCAGGATAGGGCAGTTTTGCTAATGTCCCTAGAATTGGGGGAGGGAGGGGGGTTTGCTGACTTAACCACAGCGGTGCTGTGATTGGAGGCAGAGGGGTTGCCTGGCTCACAGTTGGTGTTGTGTTGCCATCAGCATACACCTCCCTTCCCATGTGTATCGCTTGAGTAATACTGGTAGGAAAAACAAAATGTCTTGCAGACCACCCATAGAACCCTGATGGGCCCCATGCAGCTCATGGGCCATAGGCTGCCACCACTGAATTAAGCACAACCTGGGCTTCCAGGAGCTCTGCTTAATAAGTAATGCCAGCAAGGTGTTGGGTGGCAGGTTGGAGCATGATGAGCCCTAAAGACCCAGATTGATCATGAGGCTGACTTTGAGAGCTGATGAAATTAAGGGGGTAGAGGGATGCACTACACTTCGGGCCTCTTATGTTAGGTAACCACAGCCCCTCTCCACCAAAGCACAAGTGTGGCTGGATTCACATGTGAAATCCCACTGCCCTCAATGGGATGACTGTGTTTCTGCTCACCCACAGGTAGCTGTGCTTTGCTGGACAAGGGCCCACGTGATCAAGGCTCCTCAAGAAAGTCTGTGGCAGGGCTTGGATTTGAACCCCAAAGCCCAGGTCTACAAGGTTATTTTCTTTCCCCAAAGGAGGCAGAATGGAAGGAATGTGATGGATACACAGTGATGGACATGATGAAGTGAGCTTCCTCTCTGGAAAGGATGAAGACATGGGTTAATGCATTCCGGAGTCCGACATCACATTTCCTGCATAAGGCACCACATAGCTAAACACAAAATTTAGCTCAAAGACCTGGCATGGGAAGAAGCAGACTTCCTTCCACTGGCCTTCCAAGAGAGGGAGGAAGGGGGTTATTTGTGCTTGGAGAAGAAAGGGGGAGAGCCTCTGCCTGCTCTGGGAAAGAAAGACTTGTTTTTCCCTAGGGTATGGTAGGAGGTGACTCAGGAGATGGGGGGGGTTCAGTAGCCTTGGGCAAGTAATTTCCTCCTCTCCATCTCAGCTTCCCTAGGATGTCTTCCTTTGTCAGTCTTGGCTAAGTAGATGGTAAACCTCTGAGACAGGGACCATCCTACTGTGGGTATGGCAGGCGTGAGGGTCCAAGATCTCAGTCTGGGCCTCTGGCACTGCCCTAATACACATTACTAATAACTGCACAGGTAGGAAGGAATGGATTACCACAGGCTGAGGGAAGAAATTCCCTCCCCCAAGAAAAACAGGCCGATTATCCTCTCCATGGATGCCAAGGGACACAAACCACTCACCAAGCTACCACTGACAGGTACCACTACTTTGCCCATCTTTTTCCTCTGCCACATTGGCTGGCCTGGCACCTGCTCTCACACTCACCTTTCCTTCCACCTGTTCCAAAGGGTTTGCTAATGGGTAGCTCAGGGAGACTGGACAGTGCTGAGTACTCAGGTGCTGTGGGGGGATGAAAGCCATCGAGGTGAGCATGGAAGTTGTTCCTCCCCAGGGCCAGAGGACAGAATAGAAATCATGGCTCAATGCTGACCTCTTTATACAGTGTTTTTTGTTTCCTCATTCCTTCCATGGGCCAAATTCTCATTGGCTTCTACAGAGCCACTGACTTATTACCAGAAGATTTACTGGGCAAGACTCAGGTCCTTAACTCAGTTAATTTTGGAAAATAACATGAAAATGTCCAGGCTTCCTTTGAATCATTGCTGTAGGGAGGGGCTGGGGAGGAGGGGTTCCGGATACAGGCTGCCACAGCCCTCTCTCACCGCAGCAGCTTGGGGCCAGGTGAGAAGCACCTCTCTGTGGCTGCTGCACCTCCAACAGGCACAGCCAAGGGAGGGACGCATGTCCCCTGGCTGAGACAGGTCCAGATTCATCTTGCCCCCGACCCCCACAACCAGAGTGAGGAATGCAGCAAACTGTGCACTTTCCCCTCACTCCCTGATGAAGGGAACAGCTAACAACGTCCCCACAGGAATCGGGAGGCAAGAGCTTCAGCCCTCCCTCCCTAAAAGGCACCAAGGAGTGGGAGGCTCCTGCCTGGGGCAATCTCGGCTGTGGAAGTGTGCCCCCAGCCAGCCCCTTTCATCTGCCTGGCGAGTCTTTCTCTTTGGCTTTATGAGAAGCCATCCCATTCCAGGCACATCCCATTGCCCTGGCACAGCAACATCCTGACCTTGTCTTAAGGTTGGATAAGAGGAAGCTGCCTACTGAATTTGGTGGTCCTACCTCTTACCACTTAGGAGTTCTTAGACTCTTTCAAATGTCTAGTACATTTGCATTACAGTAGAACCTAAAAGCCCCAGCCACAGACTAGCCTCCCCAGTGTGCTAGGCGCTGTACAAACACCTGACCAAAACCAGCCTCTGCCTCAAAAAGCTTACAGTCTAGCCTGGCCTCCATAAAGTTGGGACTTGCAGCTCTGACCCCGCATGGATACCACAGGTGAAGAGGAGTGTGGTAGATGATATATTTACAAGCCCGTTGCTGCTGCCGCCAAGAGATTCGCGGAGCACTTTTCAAAATGAATGTTCTGGCGCACAAATGAAAGGAGGGGTGACGTCATGCAGCCTGGCTGAGACACAGCAGACGGCTGGAGCGCCACTCCAGAGCACTTAACAATCCTTTTTATTTGGGGCGCTGCCTCACACACCATGTTGCTAACAGCTGCTGGGGAATTTGCAGCGAGCTGTCTACACAGACTAACAATAAATTGATCAAAGCAACTAAATATTATTGTCTGCTGTCTGATGGATGGGTTAGAATAATTTCACCAGAAACCTCCCAGTTATTTCCTTCTTTCCACCATGCAAAACCACAGACAGGGGGAAAAAAAGCCTTTCAGTGACTAAGGTAGCAAAGTTAAACACTCCAAAGCCAGAAAATTCCAGTTCAGGGCCACCTTTTAGCAAAGGCACTGCACTGGACTGCACTGCCGAGGAAGGAGTACTGCAGAAAGAGCAAACATCATTCTGGGATGTATTAAGTCTGCTGATTAGGCCTCAGCTGGGCTACGTCTACACTATGGGGCTTTATCGGAAGAAGGTATGCAAATTGCCCCCCCCCCAAATAGATTTTTTCAGAAGAGGCTTTTCTGAAATTTGGCCCGTCTACATTGGGCCAAATTTCAGAAAAACCCCTCTTTCGGAAGAGCCCTTCTTCCTCGTGGGAGGAGGAAGACGGGGCTTCCGAAAGAGCGTGTAGGCTCTTCCGCTTTTTTTTTTGCGGAAGAGCAGACACGTTCACTGGACATGGCAGAGTTTTTCCTGGGATACTTCCGGTATCCCGGGAAAAACTTCGTCTTGTAGACATAGCCCTGGAGTCTTGTCCAATTTGGGGCACTGCATTTCAGGAAAGATGGAGAAACTGGAAAAAGTCCAGAGAAGAGCAACAAAAATGAAGAAAGGTCTAGAAAACATGAGCTATGAGGGAAGATTGAAATATCTGGGATTGTTTAGTCTGGAAAAGAGACAATTTAGAGGGAACACGATAACAGCTTTTAAATACTTAAAACGTTGTTACGAGGAGAGAGAATTATTCTCCTTAACCACTGATGATAGGGCAAGAAACAATGGGGTTAAATTGCAGCAAGATTGGTTTAGGCTGGATATCAGGAAAAGCTTCCTAACAGGGTAGTTAGGCACTGGAATAAGTTGCCTAGGGAGGTTGTGGAATGTCCATCACTGGAGATATTTAAGAACAGGTTAGACAAACTCCTGTTAGGGATGATCTAGATGACATTTAGTCCTGCCATGAGGGCAGGGGACTGGACTTGATAACTGGAAGGAACCTTGAGAGGTCATATGATTCTGTGAAAGTCCAACTTACACAGAGCAGGCAGGTAAGGTTGTGGTTGTGGAGGTGGGATGGACAATCTAGGAGTTCAATTCCCATCTCTGCCACAAGCTTCCTGTGGAACCTTGAACGAGTCACTTAATACTTGTGCCTTGGCTCTGCATCGGCAAAAGGGGAAAATAAAGTTTACCTCATTCACAGGAAGGTGAAGATACATTAATCAACATTTGCAAGGCAATGAACTATTACAGCAATTAGAGGCCATATAATGAGCTAGCTAGAAACTCAGCTCTGTCTCATCGTACTGCTCTGTGGCCATAACCATATAGATGCTGTAGATGTTTGTAGAAATACAATTCAGAATCTTCATCAGCACAGCTACAGAATGTGCCAACCCCCATGAGACAAATGCACACTCCACTAAGTCTCAGCAAGGACCTGACTGTTACAGCTTTAAAAAAAAAAAAAAAAAAAAAAAAAAACCACAACCGACAATCATGGTGAGTTCATTTATTACAAAAAAAGCCTCTAGTTACATGGAAAATAGTCTCAAATGTAATCTGTTGCATCTAGTGTCTGATGCAAACAAGAAAATATCCTTGCAAAGAAAAAAGAGTCTGTATTCAGGTGGGCTCATTTCTATTTTCATGGAAAATAAATACTAGTGCAAATAAATATTCATGAGAACGTTCATGCTGGCCACTTTGAAAAGCTCTTTTTTATTTGCATGATGAAGGTTCACAGATCATTTGCAAACTGAGTAGCGTTCTCCCTTTTACATTAACTTAGGGTATGTCTGCACTGGCAGATGTACAGCGCTGGTAGTTACACCACTGTTCTCAGAGCGCTGAAGGGAAACGGATGCCGTGCGTTCACACGGACAGCTGACAGCACAGTCGCACTGCAACGAAGTCTCAGAGCGGCTCTTAAACATTACGAAGCGCCAAGCTGAAGTGCTCCTGGTGCTGTATATGGAGCAGCACCATGATCACACCCTGCAGCCAGTGTCCCCAAACTGTTTTCCATATGCCCCTCTCGCCGCCACCACACTTACCTTGGCAGTTCCTCCCGGCAGGGGGTGGGGCTGTGCTGGCCAGCCTTTCTGGCCAGTGGCCCCCGCTGATGGCTCCTCCCAGGCAGAGGTAGAGGGGGGCCAGGCCTGGACTGTCCACCTCTCCCCACCCCCAGTGGCTTCTCACATGGGCTGGGCTGCCTGGCACTCCTTAGGGAGGGGGCAGGGCTTGACTGCTGCTGGCTGGCAGGGCTCTCACGCCACCTAGCACTGTGACTGAGGGCCAAGGGAGGGGTTTGGGAGTAGGGGGGCCACATCTGGGCCAGTGGCTGGCAATATGGAAAGCCCTCGCCCCAGCTGGCCACACTGGACCATACTGTCTCTGCTCTCAGCCCCCTCCCTTTCCATGTTATGGAAAACCACGGAATTCCAGCACATCCCATTGTCCTGGCACAATCCAACCCCGATCTTGCTTTAAGTTAGAAGAGGGAGCTGCATAGCAAATTTTGTCATCCTAGCTCTTACGGTTTAGGAGGAGTTTTGAACAAATGGACTCACAGATGGACAAACGCTCTCAAATATATAGCGACATTAAAGGAGGGTAATATAGTTAATGCTGATCAATATGGGTTTGTGGAAGATAGATCCTGCTACACTAACTTGATATCTTTTTTAGGAGATTACAAGCTTAATTGATAAATGTAATAATATTGTCCTAATCTACTTAGACTTCTGAAAGGCATTTGAGTTGGTACCACATGATATAAAGTTAACATGGCACCCAATAACTGGATTAAAAGATGGCTAAATGATAGGCCTCAAACTATAATTATAAGCAGAGAATCATTATAAAGAAAGTATGTTTCCAGTAGGGATCCCATAGGGACTTGGTTTTAGCCCTACGCTAGTTAACATTTTTATCAAGACTTGGAAGAAAGCATAAAAACATCACTGATAAAGTTTGCAGAGGACACAAAATTGGGAAAGTGATAAACAACAAGGAGGACAGGTCAGATTCAGACCTGGTAAAGTGGGTGCAAGAGGCCAATGTGTTTTAATACAGTTAAATGTACATGTCTACATCAGGGAACAAAGGTCACACTTACAGGATGGGAGACTCTATCCTGGGAAGCAGTGACACTGGAAAACACAAAACAAAACACGAAGCTATGGTGAATAACCAGCTAACCATAAGTTCCCTGTGTGATGCTGTGACAGCCAAAACAGCTAGGGTGATCTTTGGATGCCTAAACAAGGGGATCTGCCTCTATATTTGGCACGGTTGTGACTGCTGCTGAAATGCTGTCTATTTCTGGTGTCCAAAGTACCAAAAGAATGTTGATGAACTGGAGAGGGTTCAGAGCACAGTTTACCAAGGGCTGTGGTAGAGTTTCCATCCATGGCAACTTAAAAAAAAACCCATACGATCCAGGGCTCTCTCTCAGGAAGTTCTCTGGCCAGTGTTAGACAGGAGGTCAGGTTAGGTGATCACAATGGTCCCCTCTACTCTTGGAAACGAATAATCCATGAAGAAATCCAAACGGTCTATATGAGCCTCTTGGATGTGCAGAAGTAGCCCAGACATTTAGCAAAAACTGGCTCTTGAAGATGCTTGGTACTTCCTGTGTCCACTTGAGCTGGAAATATGCTGAGATTCTCCATTACTTATATATAAGGTCCTGTGAACATTGTGGATTTTTTTGTTTGTTTTTAGAACATTCACAGCAGTATCACGGGCAAAGTATTGACTTTCACAGAATCCACATGGTCAGCAGAGGGTCACTGCTGCGTTCCTTTGCATAAAACTGACCAGTGAGCCCCCCGCCCCCAACGCTGCTCCAATATGATGCTGCCACACGCTACAAGCCACATGTAGAATGAAATCAGCATGTGTAGATGCTTGTTTCCACCTGAGCCTGTGGCTGGCCACGTTTCAAATGGCAATGGCAGAACAGTTGTGTGTGTGGAGGCCTGTTTCTGCCTCTCCGCTGAGGCTGCAGCCACTTACGTGCCAAGCGGAGGCAGCAGGAGACTGGTGCACAGGGATACCCATTTCTGCCTCCACATTGAAATTATGGCTGCTCTTGGTTCCAATGAAGCAGCATTAGCTAGTGTATCTCCCTCTTTCACCATAATGGTACCATCGCAGCTGCAACCTAAATGACAGATGGAAAGAACAAGACAAGATCATGTGATCTTGGTCTCCATTTCTTTCAAGAATATGCCACTATTTCCACAGAGGCATAAAATCACAATGTGTTCCAGAGTTTACTTATATGCAGTTATTTCTTGGTTATTTTTCCTATTTGGGGAATTCATTACTAACCCCTATTTTCCATCCCAGGACTGAAGGTGCAAGATTAGAACCACCACCTTTTCCTTTCAGTTCCTTGTACAATTTTAGTGCTATTCCCAATACTACCACTATTTCCAAACAGAGAGGAAAATAACTGCTGATTAAATTGAGAGCCAGAACCTCAGAGGCATGTCAGAACCATTTATACAGAAAGTTTCTGTTGTATTTTAGTTTAGTCTGCTGCTTGTTCAATTCCCTTGCTCCATATTTGTAGGCTAAGCAGAACTGGATTTCATATTCACAATTTCAGTGAACAATACTGATGTTTATTTTTAAGCCTTTTTTTCAGTTTACCTATTTTCATACTTACAGGAGCTTATGGGAAGAATCACACTAATTATCTAATTACAATAGACATTGAGATTTAGACACAGTTCTATAACTATCAAGACACAAATTGTCAACATCAGGTGCCAAAATATACAAAGTATATCCTTACATCAAATTCTAATAGGATTTCAAGAAGCATACACATACAGAATGGGAAGTAACTTGTCTAGGAAGGAGTACTGCAGAAAGGAATATAGAGGTCATAGTGGACCACAAGCTAAATAAAAGTCAAGAGCGTGACACTATTGTAAAAAAAAGCAAACATGATACTGGGATGCATTAACAGGATTGTTGTGAATAAGACACAAGTAGTCATTCTTCAGCTCTACTCTGCACTGACTAGGCTTCAGTAGGCATATTGTGTTCAGTTCTGGGCACCATATTTGAAGAAAGATGGAGAAATTGAAGGTCCAGAGAAGAGCAGCAAAAATGATTAAAGGTTTAGAAAACATGACCTATGAGGGAAAACAGAAAGAATTGGGTTTGTTTAGTTTGGTAAAGAGAAGACTGAGAAGGGACATGGTAACAGCTTCCAAGTACCTAAAATGGTGTTACAAGGAGGAAGGAGAAAAATTATTCTTAATTTCTGAGGAGAGAGAAGCAACAGGCTTAAATTGCAGCAAGGGAGGATTAGGTTGGACATCAGGAAAAACTTCCTAACTGTCAGGGTAGTTAAACACTGGAATAATTTGTCTAGGGGGGTTGTGGAATCTCCATCGCTGGAGATATTTAAGAGCAGGTTGGACAGACACCTGTCAAGGTGGCATGGGGCAAGCACTCACCCCCTGGCGCCTTCAGTTGGTCACTCAGGGAATCAGCTCTCCTGCCTCAGAGCACCCTCTGCTGGTCGGTGTCCCAGACTCTGTTGAAGGGCTTCTGCTGGTTCAGCTCTGTGTCCCTTCTTGGCCACGATGCCCTTTCCTCATCACATGGTCCTAGCTCAGTGCCCCTGTACTCTGGGGTCCTCCATTCCCAGGGAACCCCCCCAATTCCACTATATCCAACTTGCCTCAGTGGCCCACTGCCAGTTGTCTTCTAGCCCCTGCCTCAGAGGCAAACTGCAGCCTGAAATGGCCACTCATCATTAGCAACGGGGTGTGGACCTGCTGCCCTTTTCCTATCCTGGCTGTTTCCCTACAGCCCTAGTACCCTCAGGCCTTGCCTCAGGCCCTGCAGCCTTGGAGCAAGGTCAGACCAGAGCTCCCAAACTCCACCTGCCTTTCCCCCGCACAGCTCTGTCTCCAGAAGCCTCTAGCTTCCTTGACAGCCAGGTCCCACCTGCTCCCCAGCTAGAACAAGAGTCTCTCATCTCCTCTCCTCCCTCCAGGAGCCCTTATTTATACAGCCCCCAGCTGAGCCTTAATTGGCTGTCTCTGCTTCAGCTGTGGGCTCTGCTCTTTCAGTTCCAGAGCTGGGTTTTAACCCTTAAAGGGCCAGTGCGGGGCAGATGCCCTGTCACACGGGATGAACTAGATCAATGTTTCTCAACCAGAGAGAAGTCTGGGGGGGGGGCGGGGTACGTCAACACAACTGAAATTTGGAGAAAACTGAATTTTTGTGTTCAGTTTTGCAGTGCTTTATTATTTTTGTACTTTTTACACCCAAAAATTTCATCACCCGCCCGGTTACAATTAAGTTGTTTAAACAAATGTGTTGCAATGGTAGACAAAAAAATTGTGTGTCTGAAAACTGTAGGTACTGGGGGTACTTATAATTTTTTTTTTAAAGGGATACTTTATAAAAAAAGGTTGAGAAACACTGATCTAGATGGTGCTTGGTCCTGCCATGAGGGCAGGGGACTGGACTCAATGACCTCTCGAGGTCCCTTCCAGTTCTAGTGTTCTATGATTCTGTGTTTTTTCTTACTTTACCTATCTGTAAATTTTGATTATTCTTAATGGGAAACATATTTCTGTCTATTTAAGTGTGTGCGAATGTTTAGCAACATTTACCAAGCCTACCTATTTTTCAGTAATCTGGAATAGTGGAGAAGCATAGACACTGGAGACTGACTTCCAGTGGTTGTCCTTGAAAACCTTCTTCCATTTTCAGAGTGATGACCAGCTCACCATGTTAAATGCAGAGAGTGTCACTGAAATTAGTAGAATGAAAGAATTTTTTTTTTTTAGTAACTGCCCCTATGCTGGAATGTCCAGTCCATCTCTGGGCCAGTGTGGGGCTGATACCTGTTACAATTGTTCTAGAATCTAATAGAAAGCCTGCTGAAGTTGATGAAAGATCTTGTCTACCGTGTAGGAAGTGTAGAGGTAGTGTTGACTTCAAAGTGCTTTGGACCAAAGTCCAGCCATTTTGGCTAGGTGTTCAAGCCAAACAAGTACCCTTCAGAAAACAGAAATCCAAACCAAATGAAGTCAATGAAAAGGAAAAAATCTGGAAGGTGAAATGTAAAATGGGAGTTAAAAGGGCCTGCAGAAGAAAGAGTTGAAAGACCAAATAGCGAGACAACATTATAGTCTTGTCTTGTGTGTGAATATTAAGAAAAACTTTCCATGTGGCTGGAAAAAATTGCAGATGGCCCAAAAATGGGTGGAATTATGAATAATGATGGGTATAGGTAAGTTATACATAATAATCTACATCACTTAGGATAGCAGACTCCTTTACTGAATATGCAGGTTCAACACAGCCCAATGAAAGGTTATACATTGTGGAACAAAGAATGTAGGTCACACTTGTAAAAAAGGGGGACAGTATTCTGAAGAAGGCTGACCCAGAAAAGGCTTATGGATCATGGCTGATACCCAACTGAACATGGACTCCTAGTGTGATCCTCTGCAGCTAAGAGGGAAAACAGAATCCTTGGATGTACAAGCAGAGGAACATAAAGTGGGAGAAGGGAGGGAGTACTACTAATATATGTGGCATTGGTGAGACCATTACTGGATGCTGTGTCCAGTTCTGGGTGCCCACTCTTCAAAACAAAATCCTACAAAATTGAAAGGGATCAGAAAAAAGCAGATCTGGTATGGCAAGCCTGCCTTATAGTGAGACGTAAGAAGCTCAATCTACTTAAAATATCCAAGAGAAGGTTAAGAGGTGATTTGATCACAGTCTACTAACACCTACAAGGGGAAGAGATTTCTGACAGTAGAGGACTCTTTAATCTAATAGAAAAGAGCATAACGAGATCCATCAGTTGGAAGCTGAAGCTAGACAAATTCAGACTGGAAATAAGGGGCACATTTTTGACAGTGAAGGTAACGAACCTTTGGAACAACTTAGCAAGGGATGTGGTGAATTATCCGTCGCTTGAGTGCTGCTTTAAGGACTGGATATCTTTCTAATCTCTCTTGATCTAGTTCAAACAGAAGCTATGGGCTCCGATGGAATTACTCTCCCTTCTCAGTGGTTTCAGTGCCTCCAAGTTACACTACCATTGTTTACACCAGAGGTTAGGACTGTTTAATTGAGTTACTCAGGGTGTCAACTCTTACACCCTTGAGGGACTCCCAGGCTGGTGGGAGGCGGGGCCGCGATCGCTGCTCTGGGCGCGTCAGAAGCGGGAGGGGGTGGGGGGGAGTGCGGTGGGAATGAATGGGACTCCCAGCCACTCCCCCCACCCCCGCTAGGCTTCTGATGCACCAAGAGTGGCGACCGCGGCCCCGCTTCCCAGCCTGGGAGTCCCAGCTGGGAGGTGGGGCCACGATCGGCGCTGGGAGCCTGTGATTGCACAGAAGCCTGCTGGGGGTTGGGGCAGTACCAGTCACTCCCCCCACCCCCGCCAGGCTTCTGCGCAATCACAGGCTCCTGGCGCCAATTGTGGCCCCGCCTTCCAGCCGCTCCCCCTGCCCATGCCAGGCTTCCGTCCGGTGCGCAGCTGGAAAAATCAGAGAATACCGGACATTGCACATGTCCGGTATTCTCTGATTTTTTTTCCCCGGACAAAGAGCGCAAATACCGGACTGTCCGGTAGAATACCGGACACCTGGCAACCCTATCACTGCCACAGTCAGGGTCTTGAGTATTCAAATATTCTGCTGAATTTGCTGCAGAATCCTTGTCTTGCTGGACCCACGCTAGTACCACAGCAGTTTTCCAGCAAGGGCAGATTTTCAGAGAGTGCTGAGACCCTGTCCTCTAACAATATCAGGCCCTTTGAATGTTTCCTGAAAACTGTGGCACCCCAAATCACTTGTCCCCTCTGAAAAAAATTTAGGCTTAAAAATGGCTCCAGGGCTGTCAACCCAAAATACACTCAAAATAAATAGCTTCATAAGAAAACATTGGGAGTGTTTCATAGAATCATAGAAGATGAGGGTTGGAAGAGACCTCAGAAGGTCATCTAGTCCAATCCCCTGCTCAAAGCAAAATCCGACCCAACTAAATCATCCCAGTCACAGTTTTGGAAAGCCTGGCCTTAAAAGCCTCTAGGGATGGAGATTCCCACACCTCCCTAGGTAACCCAGTCCAGTGCTTCCCCACCCTCCTGGGGTGCATCTACACAGCAGGGTTTAACTCGAAATAAGCTACGCAAATTAAGCTACGTCAGTTGCGTAGCTTATTTCAAAATAGTTTATTTCGAAATTGGGAGTGTCTACACAGCACTTATTTCGAAATAGAGCACTCTTCCCCTGACTTTCCTCACTCCTCGTACAATGAGGGCTACAGGAATCGGCGTAAGCAGTCCTCCAGCTTGACAGTATTTCGACATTATTTCGAAATAACTGCCTGCTGTGTAGACGCGGACTAAGTTATTTTGAAATAATGTTGCAGTGTAGACGTATTCCTAGTGACACACTTTTTCCTAATATCCGGTCTAGACCTCCCTCACTGCTCCTTGTTCTGTCATCTGACACCACTGAGAAGAGACTGGCTCCTTACTGTTTGGAACCCTCCTTCAGGTAGTTAAAGGCTGCTACCAAATTCCCCTCACTCTTCTCTCCTGCAGATTAAATAAATCCAAATCCCTCTGCCTCTCTTTGTAGGTCATGTGCTCCAGCCACCTCATCATTTTTGTTGCCCTCTGCTGGATTCTCTCCAATGTGTCCACATCCTTTCTGTAATGGGGCCCCTAAAACTAGACTCAGTACTCTAGATATGGCCTCACCAGGGCCAAACAGAAGGGAATAATCACTCTTAATGTGACCCAATATGCTTTTAGCCTTCTTGGCTACAAGGGCGCACTGTTGACTCATATCCAGCTTTTCATCTACTGTAATCCCCAGGTCCTTTTGTGCAGAACTGCTGCTTAGCCAGTCGGTCCCCAGCCTGTAGCAGTGCTTGGGATTCTTCCATCCCAAGGGCAGGATTCTGCACTTGTCCTTGTTGAACCTCATCAGATTTCTTTTGGCCCAATCCTCCACTTTGTCTACTCACTCTGGACTCTCTCCCTACCTTCTATTGCATCTACCACTTCCCCCACCCTAGTGTCATCTGTGAACTTACTGAGGGTGCAATCCAGATCATTAGTGAAGATGTTGAAGAAAACTGGCCCCAGGACTGACCCCTTCTTACCAGCTGCCAATTAGACATGGAGCTATTGATCACTACCTCTTGAGCCTGATGATCTAGCCAGTTTTCTGTCCATTCATCCAGCCATATTTCTTTAACTTGCTGGCAAGAATGCTGTGGGCAATCATATCAGAATCTTTGCTGACATCAAGGTATATCACATCCACCACTTTCCCCATATCCACAGAGCCAGTTATCTCATCATAGAAGCCAATCAGGTTCACCAGGTATGACTTTGCTCATGATAAATCCATGTTGACTATTCCTGATCCCCTTCCTCTCCTCCAAGTGTTTCAAAATGGATTCTTTGAGGACCTGCTCCATGATTTGCCAGGGACTGAGGGAAGGTTGAACGATCTGTAGTTCCATGATTCTCCTTGAGAACACTCAGGTCATATCTTTGGCTGGTATTAAGGAGAGGTGAGGAAAAGTGCCATTTCATGAATGAAAAAGTATCTGTGCTGCCTATTTGGCTAAAAATGCACCAGGTACTTCAAACTTGCACCTTTATGTTTTAGTGGAAATGAAATATTAATAAGCAACACAAAACTGGTGAGTATTCTCTGTTGTTTGTGCTGTGCTGTACATCAGAGTTCTTTCATTTCTCAGGCCACCGCACCTTCACCTTCACACTTGCAAAATTCAGAAGTGAGGTTATTTATACACCATCATTGTCTAGTGAGGTAAGAATCCAGTACACAGGGGATGTGTACTGGATTCTTACATCACTAAAACTGTTGCCTCAGTCTCCGCACCTGCTCTCATTGTTCCCTCTAGTCCAGTGGTTCTCAACCTGTGGTCTGTGGACCCCCCTGGGGGTCTGCGAGGGCACTGCGAGGGGGTCCGTGGAAAGTTTTTTAAAAGTAAGGATCGGGCCCACCACGGTGGGCCCGATCCTTCCTTTTCCTTTTCTTCTCCCCCCTGCCCCCAGAGCACAGGAGTGGGGGGAGGAAGCAGCAGCTATGTGCACCAGGACGCTGCTTGCTTTTGATCCCGGTCTCTGGAAGCTAAGGGAGCGTGGGGAAAGTGCTTGCATACCATGCATGCCTCTCACGCCTGGCTGGTGTGTGAGAGGCACGCACAGGATGCAAGCACTTTCCCCTCGCTCCCTTAGCATCAAGGGAACAGGATCAAAAGCAAGCCATGACCCGGTGTGCACGGCTGCTGCCCCCTCCCTCTGCACTTCCGAAGTTCTGTCCTTGCCCCCTACCCTCCCGAAGTTCTGCTCTTGAGGAGCTGGCAGTTCCAGAGTTCCCTTTAGCCACGAGAGCCCTTTTGCTCTGTGGATGGACAGGGGACGCAGGGGCCAGGAGCTGAGGAAGTAGTGCAGGCAAACAGCAGCCAATGGGACCTGAGAAGCTCTGTGCCCTGCAGTCTGCACGTCTCTCAGCCCACACCGGAGCTAACAAGCTGCGACTGTCCTCTGGAGTTGGCTTATAAATGGGTCAGTCACTTTTTACCATTTTTTTCTCTATTTTTAATGTCACCCCACTCTAACCGTTCAAAAGCTATTAGAGTGGCGGGAAGGGTTTAGTTGAGCTAGCAAAAATGGATCATTTGGGGGGGGCGGGGGACGGGGATTTGTGAATTTTTAATAGATTGAACAGGGGTCCGTATGCTCAAAAATGTTGGAAACCACTGGTATAGTCTATTGTCTGCCTCTGGTTATTTTTAGTGCTTTTGACTCCAGCCAATGCCAAAGTCCAAAGAACAAACCAAATAGGTCCTACATCAGCACTCCCGGGGTTAAACACTCCTTTCCCACAGTGCAGTAACTGCTACAGCACTTCTACAGGTGGCACATTCTCCTTGTGCAACGGGTCCCAGAGCTGATGCAGGTACTCTGCAAGCACATTATAGGTTTGATTCTTAAATTGCAATGGCCACTAAATCATACAGGTGGCAGTTACCTGACCCAGGTCCCGCTTTATGCCCCTTTGTTGCTCTTAATGCACATGCCATGAGAATCCATGTAAATTAGCTAGCTTGTGTGCAGCGTAATCATGTCGTGAACTTTCCAGTTCTATGAATTACAGGTAGCAAATAGGATAGCCTCAGTGTAATTGCAATTAACTGCACCATCATTACCTTACTCTGAGGGGTGAACTATTTTCCTTCAGAAGAATGACATGCAAGGGAGTTACCACCATAGTTCCCGCTAAGGGGCGCGCCTGCACGGCTGCGCACAAAAAATTCTTCCCCCATCCTCCTCCTCTGGAGAGCGACGCAGAGGCACTCACGTGGCAGGTGGCTGGTCCGGCAGGCAGGGCCAGCTGAGATAGCGTGGTGAGGGAACTGCTGAGGTGGGGAGCCAGGAGGCCTGTTCTGGCCGCATGGTGGGAGGAAGGCCTGCTTGGGTGGCCGGGCTGCCACGTGGCTGGGGGGAATGGGGGGCAACTTGTTCTGGTGTCTGGGGCCAGGAAGAATACCTGCCACATGGTGTGGGGGGGAGGGCAGGGTCTGAGGGTCTGCTCCGGTGGCTGGGAACGGGACATGCCACATGGTGTGGGGGGTGCCTACTCTGGCGGCCGGGAATGTGTGTGTTAATAAATTGGGTGCCACGGTGGCACACATCCAAACCAGCGCACATGACCTCAATATTAGTGCACAAGCCAAAACTCGCTCTGCTCATGGTTGGAAAATCTTCGCGCGAACACTGGTTACCACATCTCCCAGCTAGCAATCCAAATGGTTAGCAACACACCTGCGCAGCCTTTCACTGTAGGAATGGGTGGTTGTGCTGGCGCCACTCAGGCCGCTAGAATCAAAGCATCACAGAGGTCACAGCCGAGACAAGGGCCCCTTGGGTTCCCCCAGGCTCTACTACAAAGCAGAGCAAGCACCCTACAGGGGCAGGACAATTCAATGTGTAAACGTAACCAATCCTATTTGGGACATCAGTGGGGTTTGAAGCTGGGTGCTTCAGAGCAAACATCTTTACCACTCCAATTACAGAAGTCAGGCTTAGTCTACACTGGCACTTGATAGCGCGGTAACTTTCTGGCTTAGGGGTGTGAAAAAAACACCCCCTCTTGAGTGCAGCAAGTTACAGTGCTGTAAAGCGCCAGTGTGAACCAGGCTGCAGCGCTGGAAGCCACACTCCCAGCACTGTTAGCTACTCCCCTTCCAGAGGTGTGTGGCAGGGCATTGCCCTGCACTGGCCCTTTAAGGGGCTGAGACCTGGAGTCAGGGGGAAGCCCAGCTGAGGCAAATAAGGAGGGCCCACCTTGAGACTATAAGAGCAGCTCCCGGGAGGAGGCAAGAGACCTGCCTGCAATGAGAGAGGCTTTGGTCTAGCAAACCCAGGATACCCAGCCTGAGGCCCAGGGCTGCAAGGAGGCAGTCATGGAGGGTGGGACTCGCATGGAGGCAGCCCTAAAAGGCTGGGCTGCAAGGAGGCAGCTGAGGTAGGCTGGGGGAGTTTGGGCCAGGGAAGCCCCAGGCCATAAAACCACAAGGCAGGGTTGCAGAAGGCAACAGGGCAGGTAGAGGCGTGCCTGTGGCCAGGGAGGAATGGCCAGGAGAGACTGCAGTCTGCCCTGAGACAGGGCTAGAGAGGGACCAGCAGTGGGCTGCTGAGGAACTGTGTGTTCCTGGAGGGAGCTGGATGTTCCTGGGGAAAAAGAACTGGGGGTCCTAGGAAGTAGGGAGGACCCTGGACTGAAGGAAGAACAATGACTCCCCCTGGAAGGGGGCGCAGACCAAGATTGGAGTGGGCACTGCTGGAGGGCAGTGCCCTGAAGAGGAACACCTCACCCAAAGGGGGCGTGTTGGCGTCAGAGTGGCCAGCTACTTCCCCAAAGCTACCCTGAGGGAAGAAGCTGTGCGGAAAGTGAGTGAACCTGCTACAGGTGGTTTAAATAGAGTGCTGGGAGACTTTTCTCCCAGTGCTCATGCCATGGCCGCATGCTCAGTCCGAAGCGCTGCCATGCCTGCACTTCAAACTTTTAAGTGTCGACAAAGCCTAAGTCCTCACTTTATCGCCAAAGCAAACTCGTTAACTGCAACAGGGGTAGCCACTAGAGGGGGGACAAAGATTCTCCTGGATTGGATTGCACAGACCAATCATTGTGCTCTGGTTGTTACAGGAGTGCACTACGTCTGCGAGCAGGTTCATAGCAAACAAGGAGCAAGCAGATGGGACTCAAGAATATGTAGCATACTTCTGGGGATGGTGCTAGACCATTAGAACGCTGTGTTGTGCCCTGGGGATGGGCTCAGGTGGTGGTCTTTTTCACCCAGGCACCTGTTAAGCTGGGATCAACTTGGGAGCTGCAGCTAAGCTCCAAAACCCATTAACCACCTCTGGAGTCATCCTGCCTTCTTTATCAGGCCTTCAATTGTCATTTAACAAGACGGTGGGAGCAACAGTGTTGCGTCAGCGTAACAGTCCCATCATTAGCAATTTGCAGTTAGCAGCGGTACCTAATGAATCCTCTAAGGCATGCATGTTCATTTCAATGTGGGCAATTCAGGCTATCGGTGTAACATCCTCTCTGAGTTAATAATATGGCCACATGACTGGATTGATCTTTGCTGGCGGGATTGATCCAGCCCCACTGAGTGGAGCTGTCGCAGTTGGGGGGGGATAGTTAGCACACTGCTATAAATCCTGCAATAAAACGCCCATTAGGAAAGGGTAACACTTTAATAAGGATAAGATTATAATTCATGAACCAGGAAAAAAAATTAACACTCTGCTTAGATTTCATTTCCCCTCCACCGCCACAAGTAATTTTCTTGCCTAATGCATGGGGGCGAAACAAGGGTTGGAATGCTTTCTCGGCTGGTTCCAGCAGCAGAGCGGCATTGTATATCACTGGGCAATGTGACGTGGCGTTCAGGGTGTCAGCTGCGCTGTTGAAGTTAATGGGCCAGGCACTCTGTGTTGGTGGGAGAGCAGCCGTGCAAGCACAGCTCTAAAAAAGAAAAAATACACTTGAGCAGTGACAAATTGCCGGGCGGGGGTGGAGAAAAAGGAAGCTCAGAGTGAGACAGGGAGCAAGAGAGGGAGAGAGGCAGAGGGCGGACAGGAAATATCATTGAGAGGAAAAAAAGACTACAGATAGATATAGATATATATTGCTATAGTGGGGACGTGGGTAAAAGAAAACACAAGAACCCACCCAGCCAGCGGGGGAGGAGGAAGCAGCTGTCGGTTTAGGAAGATTTATCGCAGAGCAGAGTTGGACGGCTTGAAACTCACAGTCGGGGGAAAAAGAAAGGCTGACTTGATGAAATAATTATACGAGGGAGGAGGAGAGTTTACAGCTGGCAGGAGCCTGAAAGGCAGGGTGGATATGTGTGAAGAGGTTGGCAGTTGTAGCTGCTTTCTTATTGTGAACTCGCTTGTGAGGGCAGGGGACTGGACTCGATCACTTCTCGAGGTCCCTTCTAGTTTTAGCAGTCCATGATTGTGCCCTCCACTGCTTGCCCGGAGTGCTGTCCTCAGCTGAGTGCTGTCCCCCCAAAATCAGTGGACTTGGCTGGGGGAGCAGGTCCTGCCATACTGATCTAAGCCTGATGAGAAGCACAACCCCATATTGCTGATGAGCTTCAACACTCTGCTCCAGACCAGCTGTGGACATGAAAAGTATCAGAGGAGTAGCCGTGATAGTCTGAATCTGCATAAACAATGAGAAGTCCTTTGGCACCTAGACTAACAGATTTATTAGAGCATAAGCTTTCGTGGGCAAAGACCCACTTCATCAGATGCATGCATGGTCTTTGCCCACGAAAGCTTATGCTCCAATAAATCTGTTAGTCTATAAGGTGCCACAGGACTTCTCGTTGTTTATGTGGACATGAAAGTGCTCCTGGCATTCTCTGCAAGTCAAATGTTTATCCTCCCTGCCCTGGCTGCTTAACCCTCCTCTGCTGCTTTCATCGGCTTCTGTATTCTTCTGCACCTCACCATCTAAACTACTGCGTGAAGGTGTTAGACAGCAGGCAGGCCCCACGCCCGGGAGAGCTGCAGGCCAGTGGTGGGAGAAGAGCTTTGCCTGTGAAAGTTTGCGACACAATTCAAAACCATTCAGGGTCTCTCACTGTAAGCTGTATGTTGTTCAGCTGGTGCAGCTCACGCCAGGGCATCACTGACCTGTGAACCATATGCCTCTCCCCAGATACAGGCTGCAAAGGATGCATGCCATCACCCTTAGGGAAAGGAGCTCAGGCAGGAAAGCTTTACATCACATGCCGAAAGTGAACTCTCAATGGCAACGGAAATGTCCAGCTTTTCTGATGTCCAGGTTTCTGTAAAAAGTTTTTTTTTTTTTTTAAACAAGTAATCCTGTGGCACCTTAAGTTGTTTTTAAAATTACAGACTAGCACGGCTACCTCACTCAGGTCTCTGTAAACACTTAAAGATCCCTGAGTTGTTTATATTTAACAATGAGATGTTTGAGCACACCCTGTCATGCAGATGGTCATGCTTCATGACATACCCAGAAAATATCTCCCTACTAGCTAGAGTTACCCGGTGTTGCTCGGGACAGTTGATATAACTGAGGTGAGGAGCCTGAGGGGAGGGAGCCATGCACTGCTGCCAGCGACCGAGCCCACCCTCCGCTTCCTTGTCCCTCTGCCAGCCTTAGTGAGTGACTGTCCCCGCCCTGGGAAGCTGCTTCTCCCCGCACTGCCAAGCTCCATGCAGCCCCGGGGAGAGGCGTCGGTCTCTCATCTCTTCCCTCCCACAATCCCTTAAAACCTTCTCCTGGATGAAAGGTTATCCCATGCAAAGTTTGGTTGTGGTAGCTCTTATAGTGTCCATGTTATTAGCACACAAACATTCTCCATTATATATTAGATTTCACCACTACTAAAGTCTTATGGACACCAACCATATGCTAGGGAACCCACAGAATTGCCAGGACCCGGGGGTGGGGCCCTCATCACCACCCGAAGTACAATACGCTCTCCCCCCCCCACCCATAGAATCAAAGAGCTGGAAGAGACCTAAGGAGGTCAACAAGTCCAAACCCTGCTAAAAGCAGCACAGCCATTGGTGAAGTTTTGGAGGGGGTGGAGTCCATTAAGATAATAAGGTGATAGGTAACAGCCAGCATGGATTTGTAAAGAACAAATCATGTCCAACCAATCTGACAGGATAACAAACCTTGTGGATAAGGGAGAAGCGGTGGATGTGGTATATCTAGACTTTAGGAAGGCATTTGATACAGTCTCGCATGACCTTCTTATCAATAAACTAGGCAAAAGCAACCTAGATGGGGCTACTATAAGGTGGGTGCATAACTGGCTGGATAACTGTTCTCAGAGAGTAGTTGTTAATGGTTCAGATTCATGCTGAAAGGGCATAACAAGTGGGTTTCTGTAGACATCTGTTTTGGGGCTGGTTATGTTCAATATCTTCATCAGCGATTTAGATAATGGCACAGAGCCATGGTGTCCAACATGCTAACCACTAGCCACATGTGGCTATTTGGCTGGTTGAGTGTGTCTAGTTTGCTTCAGAACTGGTTGGACACCCCGGACATAGAGCATATACTTATAAAATTTGCAGATGATACCAAGCAGGGAGAGGTTGCAAGTGCTTTGGAGATTAGGGTCATAATTCAAAATGATCTGCACAAATTAGAGAAATGGCCTGCGGTAAACAGGATGAAGTTTAATAAGGACAAATACAAAGTACTCCACTTCGGAAGGAACAATCAGTTTTACACATACAGAATGGGAAGTGACTGTCTAGGAAGGAGTAAAGCAGAAGGGATCTAAGGGTCATAGTGGACCACAAGCTAAATATGAGTCAGTAGTGTGACACTTGCAAAAAAAGCAAATGTGATTCTGGGATGCATTAACAGGAGTGTTGTGCGCAAGACACGAGAAGTAATTCTTCTGCTCTACTCTGCGCTGATTAGGCTTCAATTGGAGTATTGTGTTCAGTTCTGGGAAACACATTTCAAGAAAGTTGTGGAGAAATTGGAGAGGGTCCAGAGAAGAGCCACAAAAATTATTGAAGATCTAGAAAACATGAGCTATAAGGGAAAACTGAAAGAACTGGGTTTGTTTAGTTTGGAAAAGAGAAGACTGAGAGGGGACATAATAACAGCTTCTTAAGTACCTAAAAGGATGTTACAAGGAGGAGGGAGAAAAATTGTTCTTGAGCTCTGATGATAGGATAAGAAGCAATGGGCTCAAATTGCAGCAAGGGAGGTTTAGGGAGGTTTAGGTTGGACATTAGGATAAACTTCCTGCCTGTCAGGGTGGTTAAGTACTAGAATAAATTGCCTAGGGAGGCTGTGGAATCTCCATCACTGGAGATAATTAAGAGCAGGTTATACAGACATTTATCAGGGATGATCTAGACAGTGCTTGGTCCTGCCATGAGGGCAGGGGACTGGACTTGATGACCTCTCGAGGTCCCTTCCCGTTCTAGTATTCTATGATGATTTGCTTATTTTTAAGAATAATTTATTGAATCCCGCAGAAGAGAAATCATTCTGTTATAGGCTATATTTTTAGACTGTTACAATACCCTATTGCTTCAATGTCTTGAAAACATTATAGGACTCTTCCAGAAGAGTGTGGAATCCAGTTTTCAAAGCTGGGCCTTTCTCTCAATATTTAGACACACAAAATAGAGATTTGGGTGCTCAGGTTTGGAAGTTGGCCCTTGTGAGCATCCCTTTTACCAGCTGCAAGATGGGGCTGGCTGTTTGCAAACACTGTAGCCAAGTAATGTTTGACTTTGTACAAATATGGTGTCAGTGCAAAGTATTATTGCCCCAGCAGCAGCAAACAGCTTGACTTTATAGCTGCCAAGCATGTAGTTAATCAACCGGCCCACTTGGATTTTGGACACTTGACCCTCCATCTCTTCACTTGGTCAAAATTCACACATCCCTGCCAGGCATAAATGGTTCAATTTCTCACCAGAGATGTCCCTAACTCATGGGTTCCCAAACTGGGGGGCGTGAAGAAATTTCAGGGGGGGTGTGAGGTGACCCAGCCCTCCCTGTCAATTCCTCCCCTCTCTCCCCCCCGCAAGTTTTGCTGCTATTTTTGTTTTTCTGCCCTGTTCAGTTCCTTATTTTTTTTTTGCTCAACAAGTTTTGCTGCTATTGGGGGGGAGGGGCGTGAGGGTTTCTCAAAAATCAAAAGGGGCATGATGCTGAAAAGTTTGGGAACCTCTGCCCTAACTAATGACAATCACCATGGTTTTGCCCATGTAATTCAAACAGCTTAACGATGCCAGAGAGACCCGGCTTTGCTGTATGGGTTGTGACTTCCTAAATTGCCTCAGCGTTGCTAAAGCTCCCTGAGTCAGGCCTGACCTTCACCTCAGGTTCTGTAAATTGTGCCACATCAGTCCCTTTCCCAATGCTTATGGGAACGTGCCCCACATTTGCAAGTTGGCCCTGCTTTTTCTGTGATCCTTCCCAGAGAAGTCCTCTACTCTAGCATGTCATGGACCAGAGTGTGAGCAGCCGTGCCTAGTGGTCAGAGCAGGGGGCACTCAGAAGCATCACTGAGGTTCAGAGCTAGAATCAGGAACCAGCAATCGGAGCCAAAAGTCAGAGCTGCAGTCAGGAACTGAACTCCTATAGACTGGTATTTCTCATCCACCTCTGCCAAAAGGCTTTGGGCTAAAGACTGTGGCTGGGCCCTGCCCAGAGGGCTAGAGATTCTCCTATAGTCTGTTGCTTGCTGTCTGCCTGTAGTAAGGCAGGGTGAGCTCTCTTCCCCCCTCAAGAACGAGGGACCACTACAGACATACAAATGCAGTGGCAACCTTTGAACTGAGCATAAAACATTCCTAAGATATCCTCTTTCACCAAAGATTTCTCCAAACACCTTCCATACTTTGCACCCTTCCCGGCAGCTTCAGGGTTTCCTTGCCATCTTCCCCCCCCCCTTCCTGGTGAGCCCTGTGTCACTCTCCCATTGAGACTGATGCCCTGACAGCCTAAGGCCTGTCCCACCAGCAGCAACGTTGCAGCCTGCAAAATAGATTACAAAGGAGCAGCTCTTTGAAGCGTCGGCAGAATTTTTCGTTTCAGATTCCCAGCTGCAGTTTCCTGCTGGCCTTGCATTCCTGCCGCGGCTAAGGAGCAGAGTGGGATGGGACGTTTGCATAGAAAATATATTACGCATCCTACCAGCGCCTCCCCCACAAAGGAAAACATTTCCTGCAGCCTTCCGTCCACAACAGGCCAAGATCCACCCGTTGTTTTTCCATAACACAAAGTTGAACCTTTTCTGAACTGCCCTCCGAAGCTGGAACGTTGGACAAGAGTTCGTGTTCCAGCGTGAGCGGCTCGGGACAGATCCCACCGTTATCCGTGAGCATTCGTGTTCTGGTAGCGCTCAGAGGCCTCAACCAGTATTCCCTGGAAACGGTGTGTTTGTGCGGTCACTCAGGGGAGACTGCAGTGCTGCCCGGCTGATTAGCAGAGCGCCCACAACTAGGTTTGGGTCTCTCCTGGTGGGGCACCTCTGCACATGCCGTGGTGCATGTTACAAAATTGATTCCACACATGGATGGAAACTATCGAGGCGTGGATGGAAAAGACGAGAGGGAACGTTGGCCTCAGTCCAGTCAGGATCTTGCTGTAAGAGGCATCGTAAAGAAGTGCTGTCCCCCTCATCTCTGCCCCAGGCTCCTCCCCCATCCTGTCTCTTCTTGCCCCTGCTCCTCACACACTCCACCCTTTCCCCTAAGCCCCTCCCCTGAACAATGCAGCTCAAAGGACTAGTGGGGGACCTGGTGGCGATGGCAGGAGGGGTTGGGCCCCCTCAGTACTCACCTGTGACAGTGGGAAGCACAGTGACCCAGCTCCAGCATGTGCCATTTCCCTAGCTCCCAGCCTTGTTGCTCTGTACCCCAATACTACTGTGGGGGAGGGTGGTTCCACCCCTCCCCCAGGACCCTTTTCTTGAGTGACGTGGCTGGGAGCCAGGGGAGCGGAGTGGGCTGGGGCGAAGTCGCTCCATTTCTTGCTGCTGGGGGCGAGCGTGGGGCTGGGCTGACCCCTGTTGCTGGTGCCAGGCCCCCTGCTCAACTCCCAGACCGCCCTGGGTCCTGCACAGCCCCCCCAAAGCCTAAAGCCTGGGGCAGTTGACCTGAACCATCCTATGGACAGGACAGCTCTGCCGTAAAGATACAGACCAAGTGACACTCTGCCTCAAGGAGGTAAACATCTAAGGAACAAGATGTAAATAACAGACAGAGAAAGTTGTGGCCCAGGACACGGGACAGCACCATGGGGAGTTGGGTAGAAGAGGCAAGGCAAGGCATTGCCTTCCTCAACTGCCAGGGGTGGCCCCACCCGCACTCTGCCCCCAGCTTCAGCTTGGCTATGTTGAGGCTGGGGCAGGAAGCTGGGGATGCCCATCCTCTCTGTGCGCCAGGCCCACGCGCTGCCTGCCCGTCCCATGCTCGGGAGCCAGGAAGGTTCACGCAGGAGGCTGGAGGCCTGCCACTGTGGTGTTGGGGAGACCTGCCCCGGGCAATGGGGGGAGGGGCTTGGTTCCCGTGTGGGGTAGGGCCTCAGGCAGAAGGGGCAGGGCTGGGGGCTTGCTTTCCCCAGCCTTAAGTTCACCCACCATCCACAGACAGCCCAGCAGTAAGAACATGGACTGTGCAGCCAATTTGAAGCAACCACATCTCACCCACTGCCTAGATTTTATCAGGCAGCCATTTGCTGCAGGCACCATGGGAAAAGCAGTAGATTGAACAGGGGGGGCCCCAGCCTGGGAGGATGAGGGCTGGTAGCTGAGTGTGCTTACCCAAAGGCGAATGTGGCGGAGGTGGTGTCCCTCTGCTTTCTGTTGTGCTCCTCTTCAACTTAAACTCTGGAGCATGGCAACTCCTCAGGAGGGGCTGGGAGGAGGCTAAAACTCTACAAACTGCCTGTCACACTGAGCAGAGCAACCCCATTAGACCTGGAAGGACCTCCTAGGTCACTGAAACCAATCCCTGGCATCCCGGCATAAAATCCCACTCATAAATTCACCAATCTCTATCTTTAAACTCACCACGACTGCATTTAGGAGGCTGTTCCAGAACGTCATGCCTCTGAGCATTAGAAACCTTCTTCTAATTTGCAGCTTAGATTCACTCATGACCAATTTATCCTCATTTGTTCTTGTTTTCCGGTGTACTCCAATTTGCCGGCATCCGCCTGTTGTCATCCAGTCATAGGACTGGAAGGGACTTGTCCCCTCTCAGTCTTCTTTCTTCCAGACTAAACAGCCCCAGTCTTTTCAGCCTTCCCTTCCAGGTCATCTTTTCTAAACCTTTAATCATTTTTATTGCTCTTCTCTGGGCTTTCTCCAATTTGTCCACATCTTTCCTGAAGCGCGGCACCCAGAACTGGACACAGGACTCCAGTGGAGGCCTAATCAGCACAGAGTGGAACAAAAAGATGACTTCTCATGCCTTGCTTACAACGCTCCTGATAGTACATCCCAGAACTGTTTGCTTCTTTTGCAGCAGTGTTAGACTGTTGACTCATATTTAGCTTGTGGTCCACTATGGCTCCTTGATCGCTTTCTGCCGTACTCCTTCCCAGACAGTCACTTCCCACTCTGCATGTGTGCATCTGATTGTTCCTTCCCAGGGCCACTTCTGGGGGGAGGGGCAAAAGGCGCAGTGGTCAGGGGCCCTTTAAATTGCTGCCAGAGAGCCCTGTAAGACACCCTGTGCAGTTCTGAGGATGGAGCAATACCATGCTCTGGGTGCCCCATAGCCCCACCCTTTCTGCCTGAGGCTCCTCTCCTTCCAGAAGCATGAAGCCTGCCACCCCCACACACACCTAGCCCGGGGACTCATGGAGGCTGTCGGCTCCCCTGTTCCTTTCTTTCTTGTCTTACATAGGTTGGACCTCACTGGTCTGGCACCCTTGGGACCTGACTGGTCCCAAACAAGGGGACTTGCCGGACCAGGGAAAGTCCCCTTATGGCCATGCTGCCACTGGGCTAGGGCTCCCGCCTGCCCCCACTGCAGCCTCAGCCCCCTAGGGCTCTCATCAGCCCAGCTGCTGCCAGGGCCGGAGCGCCACAGCCAGAACACCGCAGCTGGGGCAGAGCTGTATGGCTGGGGCGGAGGGACAGGGCTGGAGCTCCCCAGCCTGGGCCGGAGCTCCCTGGCTGCCGCTGGAGCTGGGGTTCCCGGGCTCCTGGAGCCAGAATGCAGCCAGAGCTCCACGGCTGGGGACAGGGCCAGAGCTCCCACTCTGCTGCTGGGGTCGGAGCTCCCTGGCTGGAGTTCCCTGGCCGCTGGGGCTAGGTAGCTCCACTGGGGCCAGAATTCCCCGCCATGCCGTCTGTCATTCCCCCCCCACACACACACACTCTGGACTCCCTGCTGAATCACCGGTGCCCCTTCCGGCGCTCCTGCCCTGCCGCCAGACTTCCCTCTTCCTGGGCTGTGTGGTCCAGGAACATCCATGGTCCATGCCAGACCAGGGAGTCCCGGTTAAGGGAGGTACAACCTGTAGTTAGATCACAAGCTCTTTGGAGCGGGGCCAGTTGTTCAGTCTGTGTTTATACCGTACCTCGCACAATAGGGTCCCAGTCCATGACGGGGGCTCCTAGTCCGGTGCAACTCCCCCATCACAAATATTAAACACTAATGATGAGCTAGTGGCATTTACAGACATTGACAGGGAGGGGTTCTACTATATACTGGAGGGGCGGAGGAGAAAGTGGCAGGAAGCTGGAATTACCGCAGAGCCCTGGCATCGTGATAAGATGCAGGCTAGGATGGATGGATGGGACAAGACTGAGTTTGTGAGGAGCTTCATTGCCCTATCCCCAAATTGTAATACCACATTAACGCTCTACTGCACCCTCCATTCAACTCAGAGCACGTTCTGAACATGCATCCATTAACAGAGCCTCACTCTCCTCTCCCCCCGCCCTCGTGGGCTAGCCAAGTGTTGGTATCCCCATTTTACATACAGGCCAAGCTGAGGCCAGGTCTACACTATGACAGCGAATCCTCCAAGTGGAGATGCAACAGATACCAATTAAAAAAAGCCTGCTTTTGCTGACCTAGATTTTCCTGGTTCCCTGCCTGAAATAAACTATTAGTAGCAGGAGAAGATTCTGATGCCCACCTACTCTCAAGTGAAGTGAAGTGACTTGCCCCCGGGCATGGAGCAAGCCAGCAGGGAATGGAAATCAGGAGCTGTGACAGGCTTTTATGCCTGTGCAAAATGTAAAATGCCTCCACTCTGATGGAGCAGTGTGTTATTCCCGCTGTATAAACAGCGGCACAAAGGCCAGGGCAATGGGGAGTCAGGTCCCTGACACACAAAGACAAAGTGGTTGAACACCAAACTTGCTCCCCGTACTCCAGGCTCCCCAGGCGCAATGCTACCCACACGCCGGCCCTTTGCCCGCTGCCTGCAGGCAGCGACGGTGTCCCTTGCTGAGTGCTGGCATTCCTTCAGCCCAGCTGAGTCACTCAGCTCACTCCAGGCCCATGGAGACGCTCTCTACATTCTTATGTGTTGTGAATAAACAGCAGATGGCCTGGTGCACCGTGGGATGGATTCCTGATGGGCACAGAGCTGGAGCTGCCATGACCTCCCACCCAGGCACACTGGCACCGGATCGTGGATGGCGGTTAGTTGGCAGCACCTTGGCTAGCAGCATGGGTGGCGCTCAGGTTCATAGCTCTTTTGGAGAGGGGGCAGGAGGGAAAAGATTCATTTTTCCCGTAGACTCGCCCACTGCAGCTGCATGTTACCCATAGCCTCACACACATCACGCCTGCTGACACGCAGAGAATCTAAGCAGCTGGAATGTCCATGCCAAAGGGCCAGCAGAGAGGAAAACAACAAACAGGAGACGGCAAGGAAGGGTCAGTTCCATTAAAGGGCAATCAGCCCCTATTCAATTTACCCCTTCATCCGGCTCCTTTGCACACAGCTTACACCAGTCCAGCGTAGCTCATCTAAATTCAGCTCCTCTGCCCCTCACCCCCTGGATAGGAGGTGGGATGGGGAAGGGCAGCTGACTTGAAGACATCTTTGCACCTCTTCAGTACTGGAAAACCCACCCACCCCCAGCATAAATTAGAATAGCCCCAGGAAGTTACATCAACTCTTCATCCCTCCCATTTCCCCAGCCCTGGTATGCACCACACTTCCTGACCTTGCAGGCTGGTCAGGCTTCTGTGCAGTGCTGGAGTTACAGTACAGGCACTCCCTGGGTGACAAACACCTGACTTACGGACATCTGCACATGCAAGCAAAAGCTCACCTGCAGCCTCAGGGAAGAGGTACAGGTGGTGGTGAGCAGTGCAAGTGCTGGCCGGAGGACTCCAGAGGAGCAGAGGATGGTCACGCAGCCAGCGGCTGGAGAGCAGAGTCTCTTTGAAGGGGAAATCGCTACTTCACTGCAGCTGCCAGCTGCACGGCTGCTCCCTGCTCCTTTGGACTCTTCCAGCTGTGCTTGCTCCACTTGCCACCTCCTGCTGAGCAGGAGCTGAGTACAGCCTGCGAGGGCGTGGAGAGACTGAGGGATGGGGCTGGCCACTGGAGCCACCCACTGTTTTTCTAGGGTACTGTTGTACCCTATGGTGCGGGGGGTGGGGTGGAGCACAGGCAGCAGGGGGGTTGCCAGAAGTCCTCTTCAGAATCTCCACCTACCTCCTCATCTTCCTCTAATTAAACCTGCCTTTCCTCAAGCACCAGCATTCAAGGTTAAATAAAAAACTATTTCTACTATTCTCCATTGCACATATGCAGTATCTCAGCTACATTAGGGGTTAAATAGGCTTCTGTGGGCTAGCCTGGGAACCTAACTACCATTTATGACATTGTTTCTCTGGGAAAATGTGTTCCAAGTTCCAAACAACCGACTTACCAATGAACCTTTGGAACACAACCCGTTCGTACGTTGGGGACATACTGTATTCTCTTCTTCACGGCCTATGCACTCTGTTCGTCCGGGTCAATTCAGCTCCCACTGTTTTGTAAAGGCCCCACCCTGCAATGCGGGGAGGGGGGCGGGGCAAGGGGGGTGCCTTCCAGTCCCAAGTGAAAGGCGCCTTGCTTGAGGCAGGATCAATCCCTTTGCCATGACTGATTTCTCATTAATGCAGCCATGCTCAGAAAGCCATTTTGTGACCCTGCACTTGAAACACAGTGAAACAGAAAATACAGTGGGATACAAAATGATGTCAATTAACAAGCAGGGATGGCCTGAATATATAAAATTGTGCTTCACTCTGAAACGACACTGATCCTTAATTAAAAGATAAGGCCTGTGTTCTCTTTAAACCCCCAAATGATTGATAGTAAAGAAATAGCCTGCTTAGCAACCACAGTCACTCTCCTAAGTGATCATACAGTTTCACAGCAACTGTAACCCTATTTTACAAGCCAGAGTGGGTCACTACTTGGATGAGAAACTTGCCAGGAGTCACAACTGACTCCTTCTACTTTGGTACTTGGTCAGTGCATAGTTCGGAAGCACTTGTGTTATTAAAGGTGCCATCTTTCTTATGAAATCTGAATTTGCTCCCTTGGCTGTGTGGGTCAAAGATCATCCAGCACTTTTTTTTTTACTAGGGTACAACAATCAACCTAAAGATCCTGGAGACCAAAAGGTGCATGCCTGCTACTTCCCCACCCCATGTATACATGGGACAAAACCAGAGTTTTGCCCCTAATGAGCCAGCTAAGATAGTAGAGCTGTATATGGTGTAGGGTACTAGTAATATGCAGGTTACTTTCCCCAAGGAAGGATCATGATATATGGAAACAGTCTGAAACATCTGCCACTGACAGAAACAGGCTCCCACATAGCTCGAGTTCCAGCTTGGGCTACCTTGTTTACCAGGGGCTGCACACAGTTTGAAAGTTTACATAACAGACAGAGACACCTAGGCTGTGTCTAGACTGGCAAGTTTTTCCGCAAAAGCAGACGCTTTTGCGGAAAAACTTGCCAGCTGTCTAGACTGGCCGCTTGAATTTGCGCAAGAACACTGACGATCTAATGTATGATCATCAGTGTTCTTGCACAAATACTATGATGCTCCCGTTTAGGAAAAAGCCTTCTTGCGCAAATGTATTTGCGCAAGAGGGCCAGTGTAGACAGGGGAGGACTGTTTTGCGCAAAAAAGCCCCGATGGCGAAAATGGCGATCGGGGCTTTCTTGTGCAAAACCGCGTCTAGAGTGGCACGGACACTTTTCCGCAAAAAGTGCTTTTGCGCAAAAGCGTCTGTGCCAATCTAGACCGTCTTTTCCGCAAATGCTTTTAACGGAAAAATTTTTCCGTTAAAAGCATTTGCGGAAAATCATGCCAGTCTAGACGCAGCCCTAGTGGTTAACTAATATGCTGAAAGTGAGCCCATATTATTACACCGAGCAAGGAAGCCTTATACAGGGCTGTACCAAAAGTTACAACCTAGACCAAAGGCTCCTGAAGCAGGAAGTAATGAAATACATCTAATTCCCCTTTCCCATTGCTGAGCACCACTTTATCTCCACTAATTTGAACTGAGCAGCATTTCATTTACCCCCGTGTGAGAGGACAATGAGGCCCACTGATGTCATTTTCCCTTGGCTAGCCCAATACAGCCCTTTCACTGGTTGACTCATTCAGGAAGCTTATGCCTCCTTATTAAAATGTCGCGTCTCAACTAAGACATTTTATAGGCTGTTTTGCTGCATTCCAGTAACCTATTTGTAAGGCATCCCCACAAATCAGAAAACATAAGTGAAAGGTTTCATAATATAGTGATTATCACAGCTCCTTTACACAGAAGGTCCAAGCCCCAGTTAAGCCAAGGATTCTCTGTTTATCAAGACTGGTTCTTTTTCTAAAAGATCTACTCGAGGAATTATTTTGGGGAAGTTCTCTGGCCAGAGATATTCAGGAATTCAGTATTCGGTCTGATTCCCTTCTTGCAACTCTGGCTGGACAGTGGTGCAATCCAGGGACCTGAATGGATTTACTCTAGATTCAAGCTGGTGCTACTAAATGGAGAATCAGTCCTTTTCTCTTTATAATCCTCACCAGGTAAGTGTTTGCAGGTTTCTCTTGCTTCTCCGTGAGCAATAAGGATACCATGTGACAGTGATTTGGGCTGTTGCTATGGGTACAGTCCTTAAAAAAAAAAAAAAGAAACTCTGGCCACAAATATAACAAACTGTCCTAGGATGTTTAACATATTCCTCTGTGATGGGAAAACGACTGTATCTGCCCATGCAGTTAATTGCATAGTGCAATATTATGATCCTTCAAGGGACTGCATTATCAATTTATGGGTCTGATGCAAGATTGGGAAAAGTAATTGCAACAGAATTTCATTGCTTAACATCATGTTTTTATACATTTTATTACAGCTTTTCTAAAAGTGCCATTATTTTGTAAACATTTCCTTCCAACTGCAAAAATACATTGCAATATATAGAATGTAGTTACGAGAGAGGCTGTATTTTTTTTCTTCTTCACTTGCAAATTTTTAACTCTTTTAATTAAGGACCTATCTGTCCTTAACAGTAAAGCTTTTATGGTATAGCAATAAAGAGAACTGGAACAGATATTCAAAGTTTATCAGCCCATGTGGATTTTTTTAGCCTTATATCTTGGAAATTAAGTCACACTGTCTTACTAAAGTTATGGCTAAAAAATTCTCAATTTAAGTGGATCAGAAATTCCAAAGGGAAAAATCACAGAGCTGGGCTAAAAAGTCATAGGAAACATTTATAAAGTTCTCTTCCTGAAAATGCTATAGATTTGATTTGGAGCAATTATTTGCTGATGGAGTCTTGTGGGGTTCTTTTAAACTGAAGACAGTAATTTGCTTCCTTAGGGCCCCATCTTTCAATTCTTACTTGATTTTAATGGGAATTTGGCCTGAGCAAAGACTGCAAGATCAAGAGCTCTTAATTTTTTTACATTATTTCAACAGACGAATCTGCGGTTTTCAGAGGCAACTGTGGTCTAGTGGTCTGTGTTTGGGCTGAGCAGCCAAGCTTTGCTGCTTAGTCACTGTATGGGCTTGGACAAGTCTATCCTGAATTCTCGGCCTTTGCAAAGTGGATAATAATCATTCCTAGCCCCTTTGGGATGTGGCGTGGATTAGCTAGTGTTTGTATTATGCTTTGGAAAAATATAGGTGCTAATGTTATTTTTAGTTGAAAAAATAGGTCAGATTCTGGTAACTTGACTGCTTCTGGCATTGTTTATAACCAAGTTCATTCCTTATGCTGCATGTTGTTAATCAGAAGGGAAATGCTGGAAGCTCTAGTTCAGAAAGAGATTTATTACCAGTTAAAAAATAGCTGACAGAGACAAATAAAGTCAACTGCCAAGAAGCCAGAGATGTGTCCCTAAGAAAGCCAGACCAAGAATTAAGCTGGCCTTTTATTGCCATTTACGTGGGGACAAAAATATAATGAGTGTGGCTAAAGCTAAAGACTTAGCATCAACAGCAAAGTAGCTTGGTCCTACTCAAACTAAATGAGCTATTGACTGAGGGCCTGATCTGAAACCCTTTGGAGTCCAGCCACTTTGGTCAGGGCCTCATTATGAGTTGGGTTAGGCTGGCTCCTTGTATACTTCTCCTATCCATCTGGCCCACGGAGAAGACTGCTGAAGAAAGCCAAGACCAAATTCCCAGAAACATGCTTCCTGATTCTTGGGCCTGGTCAAGCTGGGGTCGGCTAAGGACCCAACAGAGGAATAAAGGCAGCTTTATTCTTTCTTGGTTCTTCAGTCCTGAGGCCAGCTAGGAGTCTGGATCAACCTTGGCTGAAATTAAAGCAGTAGCAGGGTGGGATCCACAAGGAGAAAGGACAAGGAAAGCATCTAGCGAACACAGGACCTAGAGAGGAGAGTACACCGGGCAAGAGTGTGAAAGAGGGAACCATCGGAGAACAGGGGAGGGGTTTAACACTTTTAAATTAAAAAGAACAGACAAGTAGTAATATAAGGAACAGATTTTTGGTACCCAGATAGGCTGGTGCCCAAATACCTGGATATGCACATGAATTCCTGATCCGAATGCACCCCATGGGTAGGTAGTTTTGTGCATAAACCCCTGTGCATACACAACTACAGATTCGCAGACACACACAGATGTGCAAAAGGAAAGGGGACCCAAGAGCTGAAAATCAGGAGACATATGCACATTTACTAATAACTTGACACTGGACAACAAAAATAATCACTGTGAATTACAAATTGCAACATTACCAGAATTAAACACCAATCAACCGTCACTACTTTTGGGACGTGCTTTATTAATCAACCATCTTTTAAAGCAGCATACGAGTTTTATAGCCCTATTTAAGAATGCCCTAACAAAGCAGGCATTGTGACTAGGGAATGCTGGGATTGTGGGTGTGGCAAGGGAGGACTGTAAGCAGAACGCTCATATTTTCTTTCCTGATCCCATGTAAGGGCCATCAATGGCTATTAGCCAGGGTGGGTAGGAATGGTGTCCCTAGCCTCTGTTTGTCTGGTAATGGATATCAGGAGAGGGATCACGTAAGGATTACCTGTTGTGTTCCCTCCCTCTGGGGCACCTGGCATTGGCCACTGTCAGCAGACAGGATACTGGGCTGGATGGACCATTGGTCTGACCCAGTATGGCCATTCTTATGTACATACCAGATAGCCTCACCTGCCCTAAAATAATGACTGACTCAGGAGGTGGTAGGCTTATGCTACCAGGGGTCTGATTTCTCTTTGAAATGTCAATTTCTACGTCCTTGAGTAGTGCCTACGAGTGATTAAAGGATGCTACCATGGCTAGCAAAGAAAGATATCTAGTCCTTCTTCAAAGCCATATTGTGGCAAATGGCCCTTTAAGGGCAAAACCCCGGCCCTGAGAGAGAGCTGAGAGTGAAGCCCCAGCTGAGGCAGTTCTTGCTAATGAGGGCCCAGCTGGGAGCTATATAAAGAAGGGCTCTTGGAGGAAGAAGGGGGAGAATTGAGTGTTGCTCTGGCTAGAGTGCAGTAGGGCCCTGACTGCTAGGGAAGAAGGAGGCTTCCTGGTGGTAGAGCAGTGCTGGGGAAGGAAGGCAGGACTGGGCAAGTGCTGGCCAAGCAAGCTCCCAGGCTGCAAGGCCTGAAGCAGCAGGTCCACACCCTTTTGCCAGGGATGAGTGGCTATTCCAGACTGCAGTTTGCCCCCTGAGGCAGGGGCTAGATGAAGACTGATAGTAGGTCACTGAGGCAAAGTAGGTACAGGGGAACTGGGTGAAGAACTGGGTGCCCCTTGGGAAGGGAGGACCTTGGATTGTGCAGTTGGGTAAATAACACACACACACCCCGGAAGGGGGCTCCGAGACTGGTGTGGGCACTTCTGGAGGGGTGTCCTGAAGAGGATGCCCTGGTCGAAGAGGAATATGGGGAGACACCAGCTAGAGGGAGGTGTCCAGTCAGTCAATGAGCTAATTCCTAGAGCAACCAGCTGGAGGTGTCATGGTGAGTCTGCCCCATGACGTAGAGCTTATCACCCTATTCATTATCCACCAGTTGACACAGAGTGCCTCTAGTTTACTTGTGGAAATTACTCCCAACCTACAATTACACTTTGTCTAACTCCCCAGCCACTGGATTAACATAATATGTAAGATAGAACAGGAAGGCCCTCAGCCAGCATAAAAGGGGTTAAAGAGAACCGAAGGGCCTAGCTAGCCACACACCAGTGGCCGATACTGAGCCAGGATGGGGAATAAAAGGAGAGAGCCTGGTTCGGTTCATAGCTGACTGCCAAGGAAGGAGGATGGAGCTCTGCCTCTCTGAAGGGAGAACAGGCCTGATAGCCAGGCAACCACTGGGGCAGATGCACTGAGCCCCCAGGAGAGAGTGACACGGAGCTGAGAAACTGTTTAGGAGACAAGGCATAGCCCAGTGATCAGCTAATTTTACATTTTTGACTTGGGACCAGCTGGGGGCTAAGTGTCTCCAGCCCTTCCCCCAAGCCTGTAGAGCCACCCAGTGGACACAAGGGACAGAGACTTCCCTTTCCCCATTCCCCAGGAACTGCATGACCACCCCAGGATGCTGAGAAGGTCCATAAGCAGCCACTACCCCTGCTGTGCCAATACTATACACGGGTGTGTCTACACTGGCGTGATCTTGCGCCCAAGCGGCCACTCTTGCGCAAAAACTTGCTGCCTGTCTACCCTGGCCGTGTGTTCTTGTGCAAGTGAACTGACATTCTACTGTATGAAATCAGGGCTTCTTGCGCCAGAACTATGATGCTCCCGCTCAGGAATAAGCCCTTTTGCACAACTGTTCTTGCGCAAGAGGCCAGTGTAGACAGGCAACATGAATTTCTTGCGCAAGAAAGCCCTATGGTTAAAATGGCCATCAGAGCTTTCTTGCGCAAGAGAGCGTCTACACTGGCAGGGATGCTCTTGCGCAAAAGCACATGCCAGTGCAGACGCTCTCTTGCACAACTACTTTAACACACGAACTCTTGCACTAAAGAGTTTTTGCACAAGATCATGCCAGTGTAGATGTAGCCTACGTGTGTGTGTGCACCATTATCAATTTAATAAACCCCTCTAGGGTATTTGTGGCGTGTCTGTAACAGACAGGATCAGATCACAACTTGGGCATCCATGGAATCTCTAGCCATGAGGCATTAAATGGCCGCCTGAGCCATTTTGAAATGTTATCCTTACAATCACTACGGCAACCTTTAAACACACGCCAGTGCCAAGACTTCTCAGCTCTTACATGGAGCCCAGAGGACTGGTTCAGTTTAGCAGGATTTTAGGCATAAAGCCAGAGAGCGCTGTAGGGCAAAATGACAACTGAGCCCCCTCGTTACCAGCCAGCATGGAGTGGGTCTCGAGAGATTCCCAGACACATTTGTTTCAATGCCTTTGTATAGCAGCCTGATGTTTCAGGGAAGGAGACAGGGAGGGGAAGTTGTTAGTGTCTCATCATACTACTTTGTAGCTCCTACTTCAGCTTGTGCCTGCATTGCAAGGATGGTGGGGCAGAGCTGCTAGGCCCATAGCAGTTCCTTCACCCTGTCCTCTCCAGAGTGGGGTTCAGACACCCCATCACATGATCACAAGCTTGCACCCAGTCCTGTGTGCTACAGGAGGGCATCTAGCCTTTTGCGGCACAGCAGTAGATGGAAGAGGGTAGGGCTGTCTAGGGATGCGGGGCAAGTGGGGGTCCTTTTCCTTTCCCATTGGCTAAGAATCATAAAATTGTAAGACTGGATGGGATCTCGAGAGGTCACCTAGTCCAGTCTCCTGCACTCAGGGCAAGACTAAGTATTATCTAGATAGACCATCCCTGACAGATGTTTGTTTAATCTGCTCTTAAATATTTCCAGTGATGGAGATTCCACAACCCCCCTGGGTAATTTATTCCAATGCTTAACCACTCTGACAGTTTTTCCTTATGTCCAACCTTAACCTCCCTTGCTGCAGTTTAAGCCCATTGCTTCTTGTCCTATCCTCAGAGGCCAAGGAGAACAATTTTTCTTCCTCCTCCTTGTAAAACCCTCTTAGGTACTTGAAAACTGCTATCATGTCCCCTCAGTCTTCTCTTTTCCAAACGAAACAAGCCCAATTCTTTCAATCTTCCCTCGTAGCTCATGTTTTCTAGACCTTTAATCATTTGTGTTGCTCTTCTCTGAACCCTCTCCCTGCCAGTTGGGAGAGAGTCGCTGCTCTGTCCCCAGCAGGGACCTGTTGCTGTAGCTGAGGAAGAAGTGCTCCTCCCCCAGCCAGGCAGCTCCGGGCATGGCAGCCCTTCTCATTAAGCAGCTGTGGGGCCGTGCTACCACACAGCTAAGAGGGAACCTTGATTCTGGACAAGATGTTGATGTATTCTACCTTCACAACTGGTGAGACTGTCTACAGTTTACACTCGTTGACTTCCAGGGGCTTCAGCCGAGGCCCTTCGTAGCCAATGTGTTGCCTACAAAAGCACATACTTGAGAATAATTAAAAGCCCGGGGGACCATCCACTTCGCATTGCAACTCCATGCTGAAAGACATTTTGGGGTTGCAGAAGCGGACAGTACAAAAGAACCAAGAATATTGCCAATAAACTGTCCTGAAAAAAGAACCTGGCGGTTGTGGGCAATACAGGAGTGGAAAAGCATGCAGATCTGGCCTTTCTCACTCCTCTGCTCAAACAGGGGCAGGTGACTTCTAGACATAATCAGATGTTTTTTGATGCTGGGGGAAGGTGGATGCAGATGGGACCTGGCTTGTAGGGGGTGATCATCCAGAAAGCTACAGTGAGACATCGTGTCTTTAAGCTGGGACATTAATGAAGACAGCTTGTGGATGATTGCAACGATTTTAATACATTGTGGTGTAATTCAAGATAATCTAATTATGGAGTTCATAACAATTGGATCATTATTAAAATAGCAAAGATACCACTGATAGACACATTCAGTAATAAGAATATGAAAGGTGTATAAACATGCTAAAAATAGCCTCCCTCCAAAACCGGCAGAGCGCCCCCTCCCCAAATATGCACACAACTCCAAAAGCAGCCAGTGGGAAAAACAGAAGTCAGCACCTATGGAGTTACGAACCTAAATACTTTTGAGGTTCTGGACTAGCGAGATTAAGTGATTTATCCAAGGTCACAAGTGATTAGTAATAGCACAGGAATTCTGTCTCCCAGCTCATTGTTCTAATAAATAGACATGCAGCTAATTAACATTGGAGTGACACTGATTTAACCCAGCTGCAGAGCTGACTCATGTAATTTATATACCATGGAAACAATGTTCCCTTTAATTTTTCCATCCATGTGTAAAATAAATTTTATGTGCATCAAGTCATGTGCAGATGTGCACCACCAGTAGAAACACTGCTTTCGGCTATGGCTCTCTGCTAATCAAATGAGTGGCATTTGAATCTCTCCTGGATGGCCGCTCAAGTGCTCAGCTTGCAGAAAACACTGCATGAAAGATGCCCAGTTTTGTACCATTTCAGAGGTATCAGATGTATATTTCACCTCCGCACATCAGAACACAATTTTTGATACCACCGATGTGAATGGTGCTGTAGCAAGATGTAAATGAGACAGAGTTCCAATGTGAAATCACTAGGGCTATGTCTACACTGCGCTGATTTTGCGCAAGAAATATGCAAATGAGGCTAAGCATGGAATATTGCTGAGCCTCATTTGCATAATTAATGAGCAGCCACTTTGCGCAAAAAGGAGCTGTCTACACTGCTCCTTTTTGTGCAAAAAGAGGCTGCTCATTAATTATGCAAATGAGGCTCAGCGATATTCCACGCTTAGCCTCATTTCATATTTCTTGTGCAAAACCAGTATAGTGTAGACATAGCCTAGATGAAGACATCATCATAAGGGTCAGGAACAGTGTTCCCTCTAATTTTTTCCATCCATGTGCAGAATAAATTTTGTTATGTGCATCAGTAAATGAGTGGATGTGCACCATCTGCAGAAACACATGCTGCTGGCTGTGAGAGCTCTGGGCATGCTGCTAATCAGCTGGGTGGCAGTTGAATCTCTCCTGGGCAGCTGCCCAAGTGCTCAACTTACAGGGAAAACTGGCCAGGAATAGAGAGGGGGCAAAACAAAGGCAGGGAGCGTAATGTTTTTGGGGAGACCCTTTGAGTTACCACTGTCATGCTATCCGGAGTGGCTCACAACTGGGAGTGCCAACCGCAGGGAAGACAGTTAGAAAACAAGGGCAGACTCCCTCAAGCTGGCGGAATGTTCTATCATTAGAATTTCACCAAGCCAGTATCAAATGTGAACTCCTGGATCATTGTACCAGTCTTTCCATGCAATCACAGGCAGACCCCTTACACCCTCCAATCTATCTTGCCACCCAGACAATCTGAACTTTGTGATAAAAGGTCACTTAAAGCCAAAAGCACACCCCATCAGGTTGCTCCTAGGCCCAGGAGATCAGTCACTTACCGCAGCCCAACAGGTGCTCCAGAACTTACACCAAAAACATCACTGGCCGTCAATTCTACAGTAAATTAACTATAAGTTTGTCAGCTAAGAAAAAATGAGAGCACTTGAAAGATTAAAGCAGGTAAAATATATGCACAGGTAAGTTACAAACTATAGCTAAAATGGTAGTCATGATATAATAAAGTGCTCATTTCCTAAAAGTTTTCCCTCTGAGGGCTACCTAGAATAACGGGATCACCATCTTCTCGTTCAGTTATTCTGCCCTGTTAGAATCCAGAGATGAAGGATCTGTCTTTGGATCCATCCTTACATCTTCTCCCAGAAGACAAGCTGGTAGGGTCTCCATCCAGGTGGCCTTTTTCTTTGATGCGGATGATGAGAGAGGAATGCACTTAGCCTTTTGATCTCTGACCACCATGCATTAGGACCACTTGCTTTGAAATTAGCATTTTCCCTTTAGTCCTTCATTAGCACGTCACAAGATTTGTTTGATGGGTTATTTAATTACAAGGGTAGACACAGTATAAAGGTTTGCTGTTCCATTATAACAGGGACAGATAAGTGGAAACAATACAAGTAATATTCCACAACAGGTTGAACCCCTCTAGTCTGGCACTGTTGGCACCTGACTGGTGTGGAACCAGAGAATTTGCCAAACCACGGGAGGTCTATATTGTCTAGCAGCATTCCCAGCCCTTCCACTGTGTACTGGGTTCTTAAAAGACATTTAGGGGTAAATTAGAGCTAAATAACAGCACAGAACACTGAGGCTACGTCTACACTGGCAGCTTCTTGCGCAAGAACTCTTTTGCGGAAGAGTTCTTGTGCAAAAACCCTTCCACAAGAGCACGTCTACACTGGCATGTGCTTTTGTGCAAGAGATGTGCTTTTGTGCAAGAGCATCCCTGCCAGTGTAGACGCTCTCTTGCACAAGAAAGCTCTGATGGCCATTTTAACCATAGGGCTTTCTTGCGCAAGAAATTCATGTTGCCTGTCTACACTGACCTCTTCTGGAAGAGCTCTTGCGCAAGAGGGCTTATTCCTGAGCGGGAGTATCAGAGTTCTGGCGCAAGAAGCCCTGATTTCATACAGTAGAACGTCAGTTCACTTGCGCAAGAACACGCGGCCAGTGTAGACAGGCAGCAAGTTTTTGCGCAAGAGCGGCCGCTTTGGCGCAAGATCGCGCCAGTGTAGACACAGCCTGAGAGCCAGGTCTGGTGGCTATAAACAAACTTTATGGGAAACTTGGCCACACCTGTGATAAGTGACCATCCAGCTAATGAAAATCATGCCGGACCACGGATGTTGCCGGACCAGAGAGTGCCAGACTAGAGAGGTTCAACCTGTAGTTCTCTTGAAATTTCAACACCTGAATACACATTTATAGATTACGCACTGCGATCTATATCGGGGTGGGGAACCTTTTTTGGGTTGGGGGCCGCTGACCCACATAAAAATCAGTCAAGGCCACACACAAGTGAGAAGCAAAAACAAAAAAAGCTCCTCGCTGACGTGGTGCCCAACTGAGAAGGAGAAAGACACTCCTCACATCCCCCTCCCACACCAGAACCTAGGGGGGCCCAGGCTAGTAGATTTTATATACTCCAGTCCCTCCGTGGGGTGGCAGAAGGGCTGGAGTGCCAACGTGGGCTCCCCAATGCTGGGGGGGAGGGGATGCTGAGCCTCAGGGGCTGGATCCAGGCAAGCCGGGGGCCAAATCTGGCCCCCAGGCCTGAGGTTCTCCACCCTTGATCTATATTAATACATGAGTGAATTGGGCTGGGATTCTGCCCTGAGCTGGCACCTAGTTTGCCAGGGTCTCAACAATCGTTTCAGCTGATGCGTTATATTTTCTTGGCACGTGTCCTCACCGGTTTGCTTTATACCCCCATTGTGATCTGAACCAGAATTGACAAGAGGGTATCCGAGAGAAAGACACTGTAAGCCAACCCCATGCAGGGAGCTGCTCTGCGGCACCAGCCCAAATCCATTCATATCAAATGGCCGAATGCCAGATGCACTGCGAGCTCTCGGGGCCCTACCAGGAGTGTCACTCGCTGTGAGGCAAGGGGGAAGCCCCTCCCGCAGACCTTGGTTTGTAAACACCCGCACCTCCCCAGTTTTTCATAGGTCTATATGCTCCACTTTGTGGCTCTCCTCCCCCACTTTTCAGGATATGACATCACATACAGTGTTACAGACGCTGACACACCTCCCTTCCTCCCCCCAAATACTTTGAAATGATGCCTCTAGGCCATAAAAACAACAGACCCACTAGGCAGCTCTAGCCCATGCTGATTTCCTAAGGAATCCTCACTAGCATGCCAGAGTAAGGGCATTGCCTAGGGCTGGTAGAGAGGAAAGGGGCAAAGGCCCATTTCCGTGTGAGGCAGTCCAGCAGGAGGCTGAAGCACTGTCTTCGCCCTGGCCTCGCCTGCCCGGCCTCCCTGCGTGTAGTAGCTCCTGATGCCTGGGCAGGAAACTCAATTCAAATTCCCCTCTGGGCTGGGAATCTGCTCCACATCTTAGCCCCTGTATCACAGGCCTGCTCTATGCAACGGCCAATGAGACTCCTGCAATTCCTGCTCCTTTGAGGATTTCCCCGGCTCCTGGCCCCTTAAAGGGCCTGCCGGGGGCTGTCTTGCTCTGGAGCCCTGGCTCCCATTAGCCTGCATGATTTGACTCTCTCCTCTATAAACCTCTGTCCCCAGCTTACTCAGCCTCTGCTCTGGCTCCTGCTGGTGCTGCCCTCCTCTCCTGTGCCCCTCTTACACCTGGTCAGCTGCCCCAGCTCACTGGGTGTCACGGAGTATGGGGGTGTCGCCAGGCCCTGCACCTCCATCCTCAGTCACACCTGACTCTCAGCCAGCAAGTGGAACGGAAGGTTTATTGGTTCACAGGGACACAGCGTAGCAGATGTGTTGTTACAGGAACCAGGAGCAGTCAGCACAATCCATCTTGAGGAAACGAGGGCTCCAAACCCCAGCTCTGGGCCTCTGCCCCGGCCCCCCAGCCACCTAGGCTCCCTTCTCCCTCAGCCAGCTGAAAACTAATTCATAGTCACTGCTCACAGCCGCCCAGGCAGCCCTGCCTCCTGCTTTGTCCTGCTTCCAGGCACAAGGTGTTATTTGCTGTCACCTGGTCCTCAGGACCTGAGAGACTGACATACTTCCACAGGGAGTCATGTCCAGCCTCCCCCTCCTCATTCAGATAGTGCTGCATGCCCAGGGAAACTGAGGCACACACACACACACACAGAATCACTGCAGAGCCGCATAGGACAGTAGGAATCACATACAGCACAACAAAGCAAACAGTGGACTACAGAGTGGACAAAATCCCCACTATGTCACACAGGGTCACATTAGTTTGGTCCTTGGGGCTCTCTCAGCAATGCCATATGGCAGCAGAAGTGCCTCGTCCCAGCTGTGCATCTGTCCAGCCCACTGTTACCCTGTCCGGCCCACAGTCACCCCCCCCAGCCTTTCAGGGCCTGCTCTGTCCAACCCAAACTTTTCCACCACCGTGTCCACATACCAGGCCTCAAGGGCAGCCCTCCCATTGCATTTCGGTTTCGCACATCTGCCTCCTGCTTATGAACCACTAGTGACTGTGGCTCACACACAGTGTGCCCTCTGTCCCCTTCATCCTGGCCTGTGTCTCTGCCCCACCAGTGTTCCTGCCCCAACCCACTGGGTCATCCTGAAGTGTGAGGAGGAGAACAAAGCAACAGGAAGTGTGGATTGTTACAGCACTGTTCTGAATGGGGCTGGGGCCACCCACCATGGTGGTGAGAGCTTCTGCAAAGGAAACAAACAGTTTCCTTTCTCCCAGGATGAGGGTCGAGGGATTTGGAGGAACCCAGTTTGATGTGACATTGGGGGTTCCTCAAGATTGGGGGAACCGCAAGGTTCTGCTGCTGACTGCAACCCAACAAACACGGGCCTCTCAGCATGTAGTACTAGCTCCTACGTGGCCTCAATAAACCACTCTGCCTGCTCACAGCACCAGTCTCGCTGACCAAACAACCCTAGGTGGGTGACAGGCAAAGAGAAAGAGAAGCAGAGATACAAATGCAACTCCTGGGGGTACAGCTTCCTGCTGTGCAGGTCTCCACTCAATGGGAGTGTATTTCCTGCCACCGCGGATACACAGAGAGGCTCAGCCAAGCAAGCTTACCGCAGAATTAACAGCCAGATAAACTCAAGCTGTCAGGACTCAAGCAGGAAAGAATATTTTTTCCCCTCCCAATTCAATGGGTAGATCGACACTGAGGCATCCTTCACAATGCGTCACTGAACCCAAACGGCCTAAATACCATCACTTGGATTATTTAAAAGGAAAAGATTCCTCACTAGACATGAGCCAGAGCGGCAAAGTTTGCATGCAGACCCAAACCCCCTGGAAGTTTCAGATATGGGGAATTTTGGTTTGGTGCCATAGAGAATGACACACCTCTCACACAGTTCAAAGCTAGATAGGATCTGGTTATAAAAAGCCCCAGGATTCAACAGAATTTTGGTTCAGGCCCACTTCTAATTTTAAAAGCAGAATATTCATGCTGTTCATTGTGACAGTTCCAGGAATTATGCCAGCTCTAGAAAGCATCCACCAAGAATGTGCCAAGAGATGCTATTAAGCAGGATCTAGGAAAAGAGCCAAACTGAAAAATTATAATGCTTATCTCTACAATAAGGACCGCACAATGGTCATGCTAGGAACAGTTCGATGGCCATCAGTTTCAGATCACTGGGGTAAGTGGCATCTTCGGTTTACATTTCCGGGAGCTGACTTTGATTTTGCTTCGCATTTTCCGCACAAAAGAATCTGAAAATTCAGTGCAAAAATTCAGCCCAAACTGTCAAATTTGCCCTAGTTATTGGGAGAAAAACAGACATAATCACCCATTTTCCGCCCACACCGATAAATCATTGTAGCCTTGTTCAAAGCCGGATCCGGGTTCAAGGAGAACTTTGTGAAAGGCTGCAGAACTTTCCAGACCCCTAGGTCAAATTTCAGATTGGTCACTAGAACAGGCAGGTTCTAGTTACCTGGTTTCGTTAGCTAAGCGGCATACAACAATAATCAGTTAAGTGTGAGTTGTGTAGCTCTGAAATGGCATGCTTTTCTTTTCAGCTGCCTGCCTTTCCAATTCTAAGAGCGCTACTCATGTGCATATATAGCAGCCAGTTTGTTTTCGGAGCTCCTGGAACCCGTCAGAGAGAAGACACATGAGGACTGAGCAGCTTCACAGAGACTTCAGTAAAGGGACAAGAAAGAACAAGATTCTTCTTTATTTTTTCCCTTCATCGAAAACAAAAACAATTGGAGGCCCATATACATTTACGACTGGTTGTTGGGCAGTGTTACCACCACTTGCCTTTTTATTGAGTTTCATGAGATCTGATGTGGTTTTTAATAGGCTCAGATCTCAGAGTCCAGGGTTTTTATGCCAGTCTTGTGATTTTCGGAGGGCTCAGTTCATGATTTTGAATGTGTGGGACTCATGATACCGTCTTAGGGTTGCCAACTTTGTAATCTTTAAAAACCAGACACTTCAACAGGAAAGCTGGAACCTTCCATGCCCCACCCCTGCCCTTCTGAGATCCCACCCCTGCCCAGCCTCATCCCTGCCCCATCTCTTCCCCTACTCACATTCACTCCTTTTCCCCTCTGTGTGGGTCAGAAGGAACTTGCCTGCAGAGCTAGGGCTGAGAGCTGCAGCCACCCAATGTTGGTAAGAGGTGGCCCTGGCTGAGCAGAGGCTGGTGTGAGTGATAACTTGGCTCGTCTCCGCCTCCCACACCTGTAGTCACCAGATTTCAGGTGTCCAATCAGTAGATCTGATTGGATGCTATCAGGTCCCCTTTTGGACTGGACTTTCTGGTGGAAAACCGGACCCCTGGCCACCCCGTATAACAAACATAACGTGAACATCTTCCATTCACTTCCTGTTCTGCTTCCACCATTCCCTTTCTGAATGTCCTGGGGGATCATGGGATATGTAGTTCCATATTTTTGGTCTCTGTGATAAAGCACCTACAATAACCGCACTCTTCTGAAACAGAGGTCTGCCAAATCCAGAAGTCAGACACCTTCCCCTGAGGAGAGGGACAGGAACCAACACAGGCCAAAATACAGTATGAAAAGCTCTGATGGCAAAGGAATTTTAGCAGTTCTCAGGCAGGCAGCGTTCGCTCGGGAAGCCACACAACCTTTATGAAAAAGCAGGGTATTTTTAGTATCCTAAGTATACCTTAATCATCTTGAAATACATTAAAATTATAATAATTATGCCACCTTTTCACGAGGGATTTGAGGCTCAGTGGATTCTCACCTTTGGAGAAATTCATTTACAAAACAGAATTGCAATTGCCATGTTTTATTGATGAGCTGCTCTTGCACCATTAATATTTTATAAGTCAAGAGAGGCCTCTGTTTCATATCAAGCTGCTCAGCCTCAGATGGCAGCAGCTCAGCGCTGACACGACCTGAGAGCTCAGATCAGCCCTGATGGCAGTGGGCCTTTTGGAAAAAACCTTCATTTGCATGTCCCTGGAATTGCATGTTTGCATTAGGCTGACGTCTTCCTCGCCTTGTTGCATATTTAACTTTTGAATCATTGATATTTTCCCCAGAAATGCTGCATTAAAAGGTGAAATGCAAAATGAAACTTGACACCCAGTTACACCCAGGTTCCTCTGCTGAATAGACTAGTAATTAGGGAGTGAGGGGAAGCATTCAACAGAAAATGGAGCTGCTTCAAAAATAAAAGTTTGTTTTTTTTAAGGAAAGTCAAGTTTTTTTCAACCAAAATTCCACACAAGTCAAATTTTTAAAATTAAAAAAAGAAACCCAGAACATTTTGACTAAAACAAATATTTCCCATGAAAAATGGCTTGTTTAAAAAAACCCTGTGTCAGGGGGCATGCAAACCCTGCCTCAGTCTGGAAGGGGTTAAAGGACAGCACTGGGCCGAAGTGGCCCTGCCCCTCCAGCCCTGCAGAGCCTGGGCCTGAGGGAGAAGTGGTTGAAAAGGGAGCAACCCAGCTCAGGATGGAGAGGATGGGGAGGAGGACAGATCCATTCTGAAGGCTCCTGAGAAGCCTCCCTGGGGGAGTGAGCGGCTGTGCTGCGAGCGTGTGGGGCTCACGGTTTGATGGCCTTTGCTTTCTACAGTTCTTTATGTAGGGCTGGGAGAGAACAGCAGATGGTAAGAAGTGACCCAGGGAAAATAACTTAGAAACCCCCTTTGGGGGCCAGACCCTGTAGACTATCTTAGGGGCCTGGGTCAGGCCCTGACTGAGTGTGTGGGCACCACAGGTGTGGGAAGTAGGGGTGCAAGGGTGCTGCAGCACCCCCAGATTTTGCACCCAGCTTCTGCATGCCTTGGGGCTGACCCCACTGCTGGCTTCTCCAAGCCTGGCTCCTGGCCTCCAGGAAGCTCCCATGGCATCCTGCTGGCCCCATGGGCTTTGCCTGCCCTCTGGAATCTGGCTGGCCCTTCCGACCATCAAGATCCCGTCACATGCCGGTTTATGGGCTCCGCCGACCCTCAGGGTCCCATCACTTGCTGGCCCTGCTACAGCTCCTCAGCCCACCCGCCTTGCCAGCCCCAAGGTCCCATCACCAGCCCAAGGCTCAACAGCTGCCCGCAGCTGTGGCCCCAGCCTGGGGCGGTGAGGTTGTCAACTCTCTGTACAGTGCCATTGGCAGCAATGGAGTCTGGTCCGCCCAGTCTGGGAGAGTTGGCAACCCAGTCTCAACAGGTCTAAAGGGGGTGGGGGGGATTGCAGCTCTGCACGCCCACCCCAACAATAATTCCAGTGCCACTGGTGGGCACAGGCTTCCCTATTACTGCCCACCTCGCTGCACCTCAGATTAAAAGAGGACTCAGCTGGATGACCTGCCCTCTTGGTGGCACCAAGTGTACTAACCACTAGGCCACCTAACCTGCTGCGCACTCTATTACACCCCATTAAAAACACGTTGTAATGTTTTTGACCTCTGTTTCATAGAACGTCCGTCTCTTGCCTTTATAGCCTGTATATTTAATTAGTGTTCTCATGAATGAATGTCCACTACCTCTTGAGCCTCTCCAAAGAACCCAGAGAAGCAGGGGCCTTTCAGAGCTGGGGATGACCACGTGCATTATTGTGGGCTGTTGCTGAGCAGGTGGTATGGGGCTTCCTGTATCGACACTGTGCTGAGAGACGGTGCCAAAGTGTCTTCCTATCCCTGGAAGCAGTGCCGATGCGTCTGTGTCACGTCCGGCTTGCTGCTGTTAGAAATGTTTTCATGTCTCAAAACTTTGATCAGCGTTCTTGTTTGGATTTCAGGGAGGGAAATAAAAAAGAGGGGAATTTTTTTTTCTCTCCTTGTTTTTCAACCAGCTGTTGATGTTGTTAAACGCTTTTCTTGGAACCATATGCGTGTCTCGTCGCGCTTCATGCACTCACTCTACCACAACACAAGTGCCTAGCAGTGCTAGGCACTTGACGGCCCACACCACCAGAACATCTGTGCCCCCTGACAATCGTTAGTGTCTTTATCCTCATCACACCCCTGTCAGCTGGTGCGGTGCTGGGGAACTGAGGCACGGAAAAGCTAAATAACTTGTCATGCTCACACAAAGAAGTTCATACCTACCAGGGACTTGAACACACAGCTCCAGATTGTAGGCGACTGCTCTAACCACTGCACATCCTTCTTCTGTCATGGCAGAACAGAAGGTGCCAATGGGCTGCCTTCAGGCCACCTCTTTGCCCATGTTCCCTGTAAGCTGAGCATTTGGGCGGCTGCCCAGGAGAGATTCAAGGGCTGCCCAGCTGATTAGCAGAGCGCCCACAGCTGCCAACAGCCAGCAATATGTGTTTTTATTGGTGGTGCACATCTGCACATGCCTTGGTGCACATGGCAAAAATTATTCCACGCATACATGGAAAAAATTAGATGGTGCACCCTGGTACCCATGCTTATTCACATATGCACACAATTTATTTTGAACAGTCCACTACTCTGCCTAAGTGGGGTCTGGAGGGATCAGGACAGACAGACGGACAAGAAGGGAAACAGGAGGGAAATTATGTTCCAGTGGATCCTGCCTGTCTCTGGACTGAGGTGGAGAAGCAGTAAATCCAGGTTTGTCTGACCCCTGCAGGTAGATATAGGTGCTGAGATACAAAACCACAACACAGAGATTGCAACTCCCTCTTCCTTTGCTGCACTGGCTACCCAGATTGCAGGGCATGATACAGCAAAGCAAGCAGCTACTATGGAACTGCTTCTCTCTCTCCTGCCCAAGTGGGTGGGACATGCCCAGGGGCCACCTCCACAACTCTTGGGTCAGTACAGCTGGGGCAGCCTGGCCAGGAAAGCAATCTGTACCCAGGATAGTGGTGGTGGGGCTTCTCCCCATCCCCGCAGGAGCAAGGCAAGCCCAGATTGTGACTTTGAGCCATAGCCCAGTTACTGGTGGGTTCCTAGGACAGTACAACTATGTGTCACCCATCAGAGTTCTGGGCAGTAGCAGCTGTGTCTCCTCCCAGTGGTTCCTCAAGGGCACACACTCTAGATTCCCGGCCCCTCCACTGCTAGGAAGCTGAGTCTCTCTCCCTCCTGACTGGGGTTTTTCTAGGCTGCACAGTTCCCTGCCTGTACCGTGATATTTCCAACAAGACAGACTACCTAACCCGGCCAGCATCGGTGCTATGCTTTCTCTCTGAAGGGTATGGACAGCTATGAGTGCCAGTACTGTTAGGCCACCCCAGAGCACTTTCCAAGCAAGCACATTGATTCTTAAGAAGAAAGCATTACAGAGAAAACATGTTAAAACTCGGAACGTTCCTATGCACAGGCTAAATGCTTCCCAGAGGTCACCCATCAGTCCTATCAGGCCTTGGCTGGCCAGAGTCCTTCTGATACTTTAGAAGATGTTTTGGGGTTCCTCCTGAGCAGACCTGTCCATTTTCTGGGTCAGACAGCAGGTCCTGCCTCAGCCATCAGAGTATAGGAAGGGAAAATTTAGGGTTGGGGGGAACATATTAACTTAATGAAAGCGAATTTGAAAAAAAAAGCAAGAGGCAATCAGCTATCATGGCAATGATTGTGAGACAGACATATTGAAAGCTGACAATCATGTAAGAATTAACCCTGTGTGGACCCACCTCAAGTCCTAATGATCAAAGCGTGGTCTGATTAAATAATTCTAAGGCTCACAAAGATTTGAAGGGGGTGGGAAATGGCAAATTTTTAGCCACATAGAAAGCTGCGTGACCAAAGAAAGCAAAGTTTGTCTGCAATGTTTAAACCATGAGAGGAAATCATGGTGCTGGTTGAAAGGTGAACCACCAAGGAAATCTGGCATGGAGTGAATCTCATGCAGTGGGCTAAATGGGAGGCAATCCAAATAGAGAGAAGTTTTCATTTGCCTTTGAGTGAAAATCTCTTTAGAATTCTCCATGAATTTCTCCACTAGCTTTTCTGTGGTCAGAAGATACCCCAGAATCCCCCATGCTAGAATTAAATCTGTATGTGTTCTTTAGACCAAACCCATCACAGTGCTTTATAGCTCCACTGTGGTTTTCCCACTAGCCATGAATAAGGAGCACTCTGACTGTGATAGCAATTTCCTGAAATATCTTTGGAAGCGCCTGCTGTACTAAGTTTCTGTCATATTGTGCACCAGGGACTGTCTGTAATTCCGCAAGGTGACCACACCCTTCTAGGAACTAAGACTAATGGTTGGTGATTAGGCAAATTCACTCATGCTGTACCGCAGGGAAAGGCTCACAAATATTGGATCAAACTCCATTCCCCAGAGACCAGCAGGCAAAGAACAGGTCTCATGGGTAATTAGCCAGAGTCCATCTCTTTCTCTTTGCCCTCTGCCCCACTCTCTTTCCCCCCACCCTGCCAGTTTATATATATATAGGCTGTTTTCCATCAACGCAAGCTGCCTGGCCCATAAATTTCAATTATGTAACTGACAGCTTGAGCCTGGAGTTACACTGACTGGTGACACACAGTGCAGCTGTTTCAGCGTGACGGGTAACTGTTTCCAATGCTTAGTTGCACATCTGCCGGAGGAAGGAAATACTTTTGTGTAACGTTGGGAAAACAAAGCCGCCTGGATTTCCACCTCACCCCCTCCCGTCACAGGTGATGGTGTCTGTCGCTCAGAGGGGCTGGGCGAGAGAGGGTTTAAGTGTAATTAGTGGCAACTCTGCTAGCCTTGCTGAGGCCCCAACCTTCCAGTCACTAGGCCACTGAAGTCAGTACCGCAAGTTCCCCTGAATACGCCTGGTTCATTAGGTACCAATCCAATGCCTGAGTGAAGACTAGCCTACACTAGACCACGCCAGTAGCTCACAATCAGAGCCTATAAGCCAGGGGTGGGGAACCTAAGGTCCGAGGGCCAGATACAGCACCTGGCTTACCTGGATCTGGTTCCTGAGGCTCGGGGCTCCCCTCCCCCCATATTGGGAAGCCCATGGTGGTGCTCCAACCCCTCTCTGCATCCCCCCACAGGGCTGGAGCATACAAACTCTACTAGGCTGGGCCTTTCTAGGCTCTGGTGTGCGAGGGAAATGTGGGGAGTGTCTTTCTGCTTCTCAGTCAGGGGCCACATCTGTGAGGCTTTGGGGTTTTATTTTGGTTTTTTGGGGGGGGGAGGGTTCTCACTTGTGTGCGGCCCCTGACTGATTTTTCTGTGGGTCAGTGGCTCATAACCCAAAAAAGGTTCCCCACTCCAGTAAATAAGCCCAAGGACTGGTATTGTGTATAGCAATGTTCATTCCTGTACCAGGCCACACTCTGTCTTTGGATGCTTGCTGTGGTGATGGGTACGTAAATAGGAGACGGGAGGCTTCCACCCAAGTCCTGTGTGGTCTTTGGGGTAGAAGCTTGCCCAGTACCTAAAGCAGTGGTCATCAACTGGTAGATTGGGATCTACTGGTAGATCTTTGAGTCTCTGACAGGTGATCCTGACTGGTTTAGCCAAGAAGCTGTCAAGTGCTGGCACTTCAGCTGTCCCTCCCCCGACTGCTGCGTATCTCCTCCCCTTTGCCTTGGAGCTGACCCCTCAGGAGCCTCCTGCTTTCTGGGCAGAGCAGGGGAGGAAGAAGAGGGGTGCTCATGTCAAGGTGCCCCTCTCCCACCCTGTATCCTAACTCCACAGAGCAGAGAGGGGGCATAACAGGACTTGGGATGGAGTTTGCTGGCTGCTTTGGGGAGTGGTGCAAGGCCAGGGCAGGGGTGAGCCTGCCTTAGCCCCACTGCACCACCACCCAGGAGCCACCTGAGGTAAGTAGTGCCCACTGGGAGCCCACATTTCGAAACCCTACCCCAACCATGAACCCCCTCCTGCTCCCCAAGCCCCGAGCATCCCTGTATCCAAACACCCTCCCAGAGCCTGCACCTAGAACCCCCTCTAACACCGCAATTGCCTGCCCCAAGCTCAGCTCAGAGCCCCTCTCGCACTCCAAATCCCTTAATCCAAGACCAGAGCCTGCACCCCAACCCGTTGCCCCAGCCTGGTGAAAGGGATGGAGGAGGAGGGAGGGAGGGAGCCTCGGAGAAGGGGCATAAAGGAGGTGGGGCCAGGCCATTTGGGTTGGAGGTAGATCTTGGATTGCACTGAAATTCAAAAAGTGATCTCGTGCTTAAAAAGGTTGGAGACCCCTGAGCTGCAGCGTCATTCAGGAGGCAGAGAAATAAGGGTTAAGAAAGGCAGGTCAGGTTTGGGATCTCCCGACTCCTCCGGGTGACCCTTGTCATAGATGGAAATGCTGCCTGTGGCCATGTGGAAGAGGGACGTGTTGGCTCTTTTCAGGCATGCACTCCACCCCGTTGTTGGGGCAGTGGCAGGGCCCCGAAAAACTGTCCGGATCTCCGCGGGGGCCCACTTACTGAGCGTGAACTCCCCCGCGCCCCCGCGCCGTCTGCCTCAGAGCACGCTGCGTGCCCCAGCGTGTGACACGCCAGCAGTCAGCAGCTGTTAGAGGCCAGCTGAGAAGGGGAGTCAGGCTTCAGGGTGTGAGCAGCGTATATACCTCCAAGAGCAGAGTCTGGCTCTTGGCAAGGGAAACGGAGCCCTGCCTTTCTAACATGCAGCAGGGAAAGGGAGCAGGGGAAGGGAGGGGAGGATGCGTCCCCCTACCCCCCCCCCCCCCCCGCCGTTTCACTGGCACGAGTCTGAACAAATGCTAAAACTCAAAGCAAAATGTCCAAGTTTTCCCTACCTGGCTCGGGGCCCGAGCCTGCAAACCTATTGGAGTGTTTAAATCCGTACCAATTCTCACTTGGGTCTCTGCTGGACCTGGCCGGGAGGCACAGGAGTGTTGCATGAGCTTTATTTCATGTGTCCAGGTAGAAGGAGAATTTCACCCCTGCGAAACTTACTGGGAAATACAGTGGACGACAGTGATTTGGCCCTTTCCTAAGGGCCTCACGGGAAATGCACCAAAACACTGCTTTCCCTAATACCATGCTCTGGGCCCCACAGCAGGAGGTTTCATCAGAAAGAGCTGAAATGGTTCATCTGTTTCTTTCCAGCTGAGAGGAGATTTCTGATCTAGGTTAAAAAAACCCCAAAGCCTCTTTTACCAAATCTGTCCAAAGGTGACTGTAATAATTTGTTCTTACAACTGGGTAGCCAACAGCCCGTCAAAGCCAATATTTGTACTTAATGATAGAGCCATTCAGTGTGACTTGACACCTCCCAAAGCTGGCCTAGGCCTTTTCCTTCCCTACCTATTACTAACAGTTTCATGCTGATTTTTCCTCACACTGGTTTTCATCAGGTTTAGAACATTATTACCAACAGGCCTGATTTTCAGAATGAAACTGTTCTCTGTTTTGTGGCCTCTTTTTGCACCCACTCTTGATTGCACCCAGAGGCTTAGCAACTGCAAAATTCAGCCCCCCCAGACTCTGGGTTTGACTCAAGGACGAGATCCTTCTCTACAGGATATAGCTACATGTTGGATCGGCTCCAATCTGGCAATTCCTACATGGTTGACATTTGACAAGAACAGTAGGTCTCCTGAGATTTCCATCTCACAGGGCCAGCCGTTCCAAAGAAAGGCTGCTCAGCCAGATTTTCACAAAAGTTCATTGAGCCCTGTGAGGATGCAAAATTTGTATCTGCAAAAAGAAGGTGTGGCTATCAGCATTGACATCTGTGGATACCTGTGGATATAAAGCAGATATCTGCAAATGAGCAGGGGACTAGATCCAAAACTGGTATCTGCATCTGCATCCGTATCCGCAAAAATGAGCAGCGGATATGCAAATACCCACAGATATAAAGCAGATATCCGTGGATTTGCAGGGCTCTACAAGTTCAGCACCCAACTGCTCCCGTTCCTGTTCTCACTCAAAACTCCTGGATACTGAACACTGCTCTAACTCTCACTATAGCTGGCTCCGACTGTGCGTGCTAGACCTCCTGGCCTGGGGGGAGGAAATCAGATGGCGGTTGTGCTGTATTCGGTGCCCTATGATCAGAAGCCAAAGGCTCACGTTGAGATAGCCTCAAATCTATACTGTGAAGCCTGCTCTGAATTCAGTTTGTATCCACAGCCAAGCACCATCTCGTCACCCCATCGCCGCTTCCAGGGGACACAGACAGCAGGTGGGATACTCCCCCTCTGTTGCAGCTGGGTAACTAAAATTGTTGCGCTGGGTCTTCTGTGCTCTCTCAGCAAAAATGAGTTTGCGTTCCCAGAAGGACTTTCAGACATTTAGAAGACTTTCTGAGTCTGGGCAGGGCTTGGAAAGACTCAGCTGGGGGAAGGAGTGGGACTGTTTGAATGTGCTGACTGATCTCATGGCCCACATGGTTTCTTTATTTTTGTGTTTATATCCTAGAGTAAAAAAAGGACCGTGCGCCTGGGCCTTGCCCACCATGGAGCAGCAGCTGCGTGTCATGCAGGGGCCCTGGCCCGTTCCTCACACGCCGACCTTGCCTTGCAGAGGCGGGCTGGGTTTCACCCACTGTGTCCCCAGGGAGAACTGACCACTGCTCTTGTTTCACCACAGCCACAGCACCTGGGACTGCAGGGCGCACCACCCCGCCTGCAACAGCCACCCGCACCCGGGCCAGCAGGCGCACCCGCAACCTGGAGGACTACCACCGGCGGCACCTGCGGCTACTGGAGCACCAGCTCCGCACCCAAGACCGCTGGGTCCGGGAGGACCTGCGGCTGCGGCAGTGGAGCTTGGAGGCGCTGGAGGAGCAGGGCCGTGCCCTCAGAGGCCACCTCCAGATGGACAGGTTCCTGCCTCCTCCTGCTCCAGCCCCTGCGGCCGCCCCAGCTCTCGCTCCTCCTCCCACCCCTGCTCCCTCTCCCGCTTCCTCCGCACCCCCCGGCCCTCCTGCCCCACCCTCCACACCCACTCCCCCCCGACGCCCCCGCACCCGCAGTGCTGCGAGACGGGAGAGCCAGCAGGACCCCAAACCCTGAGCTTTCCCTTCCCTTCCTCCCCTTCCTCCGCCTTCCAGCTCCCTCCTCCCAGGTTTCCCCTTCCCCTCTCCCACCCTCATTCCTCCCTCTCCCCACCCCAGTTATGTACAATAAAGAGAGGGTTTTTTGGCAAAACAGGTGTTTTTATTTTACATTAGGAAGGGGGGTTAGGGAGGGGAAAGGGGAAGGAGGGGAGGGTGGAAGAAGGCCCCAGTGGGGCATGCAGGGAGAGTTCAGTCCTCCACCTGGAAGCTCTCCCGCAGGGCTTCCCAGATCTGGACGGCCCCCCGCTAGGCCTCCCAGACAGCGGCAGTGCGGGGCTACACGTACTGGCCAGCCATGCACTCAGCCTCAGCCATCCAGATTGGCAGGAAAGCCTCCCCCTTCCTTTCAAATAAATTGTGCAGCACACAGCATGCTGCCACCACGGGAGGGATATTGTGCTCGGCGAGGTCGAGGCAGGTGAGAAGGCATCGAAATCAAGCTTTCAGGCGTCCGAAGGCCCCTTCGACCACAGTGCGGGCCCTGGTGAGCCTGGCATTGAAGGCCTGCTGGGAGGGGTTGAGGTGCCCTGTGTACAGCTTCATCAGCCAGGGCTGTAGGGGGTAGGCCGCATCCCCCACCAGGCAGACGGGCATGTCCACGTCCCTGACCCTGATGTGGCGGTCGGGGAAGAAGGTCCCGGCGTGCAGCCTCTGGCACACGGAGGAGTTGTGGAACACCCTGGCGTCGTGTGCCTTGCCGGACCAGCCCACATTAATGTCTGTGAACTGGCCCCGGTGGTCAGACACAGCCTGCAGGAGCACGGAGAAGTATCCCTTGTGGTTGATGTACTGGGAGGCCTGGTGTTCCGGGGCACGGATGGGGATGTGCATCCCATCGATGGCCCCCCCGCAGTTAGGGAAGCCAAGGGCGCTGAACCCCTGGATGACCGTGTCCGGGTCGGCGAGGCGGACCACCCTGTGGAGCAGCACCCGGTTGATGGCCTTGACCACCTGCAGAGAGACACAGCAAACCGCAAATCACTGGGACGCCTGGGTGGCTGGGAGTGTTCGTTCCCTGGCACTGCCCCGCGCCCCACTCCCGGAAGTGACCCCTGCTTCGATCCTGGCTGCCACGGGCGGCCTGTAGTATGGCCGGGACAGACCAAACCCTCCCGTGCGGGGCACTTTCGCCTCCTCCCCCCCGTTTTCCTTGGGGCGGCCCATCCCCTCCTTGAAGCTCCCCTTCCCCTCAGCCCAGTGGCCAGTGAGTGCCGTACCTGCATGAGCACTGCTCCAACGGTGGATTTCCCCACGCCGAACTGGTTCCCGACGGATCGGTAGCTGTCTGGCGTGGAGAGCTTCCACAGGGTGATGGCCACCCGCTTCTGGAGGGGGATGGCGGGCCTCATGCGAGTGTCCCGTCGCCTCAGAGCAGGGGCGAACCACTCGCAGAGCTCCAGGAAGGTGTCCTTCTTCATCCTGAAGTTCTGGGTCCACTGTTGGTCTCCCCAGCACTCCAGGATGATGCGGTCCCACCAGTTGCTGCTGGTGTCCAGACACCAGATGCAGTGGGGCACACTGGCATCTGGCCGCTGCTGCGGCTCCTCCACGACCCCCAGGGAGGCCAGGGGGAGAGGCAGTGGGCTGACGTGCACCAGATGGTGCCAGACAGCCTCCAGCCATTGCTGGCATGCTTGCAGCAGCAAGTCCAAAAACTGGAGCAGCATGCCCAGGGCGAGCTCTGGCTCCACGGTGCCAACTGCGGCGGCGTCCCCAATGGGAACCACCGACACAGGCAGGCGCAGAGGAAAACGCTTTGCTATCCCTCGGCGAGGTAGGCAAGCAAGCGGAGAAGCTGAGAACCGGCTGTCCAGGGGGGTCCCTTTAAGCACGAGCCTCAGATAGCCTCAGACAGCAGCCACACAAAGCAACTACTGACCTGATGCCCTGCCGGAACCGGTTTCAGCTGCCCTTAAATGCGACCCAGTGTCCAATCAGTGTGGACGCGCTATTTCGAATTAGCAGAACGCTAATTCAAATTAGTTTTTGGGTCTAGATGCGTTAGTTCGAATTAGCTTATTTCGAATTAATTACTTGGAAATAAGCTAGTTCGACTTAGCGCTGTAGTGTAGACATACCCTAAATCTCTGTGTACGAGAGCACATGGGATCTACACTGACAAATGCAGGTTGGACAAGTGGGGCATTTTCCTAGCATTCCCTATTGTGGATTATTCATAAAGTCAATTAGGATAATGCAGTTGATTGGCTCAGAAGGCTTTGGAGATGCTGCACACAATCCTGCTGCCGTGTGTAGGGACACTTGACACGAGTCCCTTCGGAAAGCACACCCGAATGAAGAAACCAAAAGACCTTTGGCTCCTGCACTTATATCTTGGCCCCTCTGTCAATATCCCCATCGTTCCAAATTTGTTCTGGTCCCCATGAGGCGTGAAAAGAATGTACTGTCCTGATTTTGCCTTTCCCGTCCCTTCACTTTAATGGCAAAGATGAAATGGTGCATTCATTTCCCACCAGCAGCAGCTCACAGTTGCACCCGGCCTCAGCTCATCATCAGGCCCTTTCTGTCATTCACCAAATTGCTACCCATAGCTTTGCCCTTTCAGATCAGTCTAGGCTGCAGAGGTGAGGCTCAGGTCTGATCGCCTCACAGCCAGGTCCCACGTAACTGCCCCACACCACTGAGAAAGCGATGCTGGGGGAGTCTGTCATTGCTAATCCTGGGTGGCATGAAGGACTTCTAGAGCAGAGACAAACGTGGCTGCCCTGATGCCAGGGACCAAGCCAATCCTTAATTGCAGAAGCCTCACCAATGCCTCAGAGCTAACTGTAGCATCGTCCTATTCTTGTCCTTAACCTAGGAGCTGTGTTTGGGTGTGGCTGTGCTACCCCTGCCCTCTGGCAATCCCCAGCTGCTGAAGCAGCCCAGGGGCACTACTGCATGTGGTGGTGCTGTAGCCAGGTTAATGCCAGGATATCAGAGAGACAGAAGGGGGATGGGGGACTATCCCACTGAACTATGGGCAGCTGGCGCAGCTTTCAGCAGTGTTTAGGCTGCTATAAAGCCCAACTCAGCAACTAGCAAGCCAAAGATCAGAGACTCCTCTGGTGGCCCCCTTCCCATCATTGCTTTAAGCGTCAAGCATCACAACTGTGAGAACCAGCAACCTGGTGAGTCTCTTTGGCTGCCTGGCTTCCTCTTTTTCAGCATACAGACACCCTGTTCTCGAGAGACACAGAACCGCTGATTACATCTGACAGAGAAATGATTGTTTACTATATATTTGAGAGAGTCTGTCTGTCTGTCTGTCTGTCTGTCTGTTCAAGAACTCCTAAACAGGAAGAGGTTGGACCATCAGATTTGGTATACAGCTTCCTCTTTTCATAACTTGAAGGAGGGGAAGGGCGTGGTTGTGCCAGGACAATGGGATGTATCTGGAACGGGATTGCTTCTCATAAAACCATACAGAAAAGAGACAGAATCACTAGGCAGATAAAAGGGGCTGGCTGGGGGCATGCGCCCCTCTCTCTGGGTTTGCCCCAGCCCTGAGCCTCCCACCCATCAGGCACCCTTTAGGGAAGGCAGGTGGGGATGAAGCTCCTCCATCCTCCAATTTGTACAGGAACATTGCTGGCTGCTCCCCTTCATCAGGGAGCGAGGGGAAAGTGCACAGTTTGCTCCATTCCTTACTCTGGCTGGCGAGCACAGTGGGGGGGGGGGGGAGACAGAGGAACCTGGACCTGCCCCAGTCAGGGGACATTCACCCCTCCCCCAGCTGTGCCAGCTGGAGCTGCAGCAGCCATGGAGAGGTGCTTCTCACTTGGCCCCAAGCTGCTGTGGTGAGAAAGGGCTGGAGTAGCCCTCTCTCCCCAGGGCAGCCTGCAGACTGAACCCCTCCTCCCTAGCTCCACCCAAGAGCAATGATTTAAATGAAGCCTGGACATTCTTATTTTATTTTTTAAAAAACTAAAACAAAAAACAATTGAGTTAAGGACCCAGCAATGCCAGGTAAATCTTCTAGTGTTTTATATGAATGTCTTTCCCTATCCCTTCCCTAAATTCTTCTACCTGAGTTTCTCCTATTATGTTTTGGCCTTGGTCACTGTAAATAGTGTCAAATAAATGCTACATTATGTATATATCCACAATCTCATTTGATTGCATGGCGATTCACGGAAAATGGCCTCAAGGCATTTTTTAAGGTATACTAGCAAAGTGTGCCTACCAGCGGCAGGTCTGATAGTCCCCCGTAAGCATAGCCCCAGGATGGTCAAGATCCTGTTGTTCTACGTTTCTGACAAACCAGTGAGTTTTGCAATGCTGCGGTATGAACTTCAACATCTATTCCATGGTGCCTCTTAGGAGTGAGCCCTGACCTGATATGGGATGGAGGCATTTGGCTGAGAAGCCAGGGACATTCTTCCAGCATAGATCATCTCTGGAGTCTTCATTGCATTCCAGCAAGTGCGCAGGAGACCACGACTGACTCTACCTCGGTAGGGTGCTGATTGGGCCCGAAGATTTCAGGCCCTGGATGTTAGCCAAGGACTGTCAGAATCATTATGTGGCTACTGGCAAGGAACAAAGTTCACAGGGGAAAAATGTGCAGTAAATGTTGAAAGCTTTCTGCCATGGGGGCCATCTGTTTGTACAGCGAGTACCTTGGGGTCCTGGTCCAGACCTAGGGCTTCCAGGTGCTGCTGGAATACTAAGTGGTTAGCTGCTCAAACTCTACTAAGCTACAGGAAATGATCGTTACAATTTCAGCAGCTGAGGGTCCAAAATTCTCTTTAAGACCACCAGGCCCCTGTCAGCTGATGACTCTCCCAAAGACCATTATGTCTCCCTGGGCAGCATCCACCTCTGTTGTTGACACCATGTCTTAGACGGGCAGTCTGGGGAGAAGCTGAAGGTGCTCAGTACCTCCTGACCAGGATGGAGTTCACGTTTTCCCCATCTGGACCATGCCGCTGTGATGGAACCCATACCCAGGCTGAGCAGAAGCTGGCAAGAACCATCCCTGCTTTCGCTTTGGCACTTGGGAATTCGGTTAAGCCCATGTCGGGTGCTTGATCCTTCTCATGGTGAAGTTGCTTCCCAGAGACTTCAAACAGAGGCGTAGCGAGGGGAGAGCAGCGGGGACGGGGGGGAGTTGCCCCTGGGCGCTACACTAGGGGGGTGCCGGGCTGGGCTGCGGGGGGAGAAGGGGGAGGTGCAAGGCACTGGGCTCACCTGGGCTGCAGCAGGAGGGAGGTGCCGGGAACCCGGCGCTGGACTCAAGGGGAGGGACAGAGGGAAGGATGGGCAGGGGATCAGCGCTAGGCTCAGCATGTCTGCGTGGTTTGGGGGGAGGTGCAGGGAAACGGAGCTCAGGGAAACGGAGCTGGGTTGCAGAGTGAAGAGGTGTGGGGTGCTGGGCTGAGCTGGGCTGGGCTGCAGGGCGGGGGGAGGGAAGTGCGGAGCTCAGAGCTCAGTTTGGCTGCAGGAGGAGGGAGGTGCCGGGAACCGGGGCTAGACTCAAGGGGAGGGAGGGGCAGGAACTCAGAGCTGGGCTCAGCAATTTTGCGGGGCTTGGGGGGAGGTGCAGGGAAACAGGGCTCAGCTGTGCTGTGGGGGAGGCATGCAGGGAACCAGTGCGGGGCTCATCTGGGCTGAGGTGGATGGAGGAAGGCATAGGGAACAGAAGGGCAGCTCAGCTGGGCTATAAGGGGCTGCAGGGAACTGGTGCTGCACTCCCTTGGATTGTGGGGGATGGTTTTGGTGGAGGCACAGGGAACCAGCGGGGGTGGGCAGCTCAGTTGGGTTGCAGGGGAGGGAGGTGCAAAGAAGCCTTGTATTAGGCCCTTTGTAAGCAGGTTGGGAAGTGGTCTCATTTGGCAATTATTATTCAGTATTATTTACATAAGATACATATTGCCATCTTGGTATTGACATTTACATTTCTCAGTACCTTTACATATAAAATAGCCCAGCCCCATTGACCTCCATGGGCAATGTACCTTGTAAGGAGTGATGGGGATACGATAAAGTTGTTTAAACAAATATGTTGCAATTGTAGAAAAAATTTTGTGTGTCTGAAAACTGTAGGTACTGGGGGTACTTATACATTTTTAAAAGGGATACTTTATAAAAAAAAGGTTGAGAAACAGTGCTCTAAACCATTCCTTTTGGCCTCCCTGTTTCCCTTCTCCTTTGACAAGTTGGGCAGGTAGCAGTTTTGGTAAAAATATATCAGACATGTGCACGCAGTGCCTGCTCTACCTCAGCTGGTGCTGGATAACCAGAGCCTCAATTCTAAAGGAGTTGGCATTACCGAGGTGATCAATCCCCCCACATTTTGGTGTGGATTTTCCAAAGAAAACGCTGGTGTTTTCTATAGGTCACCCACATCTCCCAGTCATAGCAGAGACTTGGGATTAAACATGGCTTTCTCAACTAAAAGTCTTATACATGTTTGGACGTTGTGATTGTGAATACCTGGCGAGGCAGTCTGCCAAAGGCAAGGCTGGCCTTGAATCTTGATTTCTATGGCTTCAGTTGAATGGCTTGTGTGAAATTTGAAAGAGCAGCTCAGAGAGACCTTTCTCCTTTACTTAAGGATAGAATCTCACAGCAGCCTGAAGGAAAAAGTCCTCATGGAAGACTGAAAGCCTCGCTTGCAGTGTATCCTCAGCCTTAGGCTACTTATTGCTTCAAGAAAGCGAGGGCAATTCTCGTGTTGTGTGTTAGTTTTATTTAAAAGTTTTTTTATGGGGTTATTTTAACAGGTAAGTTAATCTCTTATGTTCACTGACGTAGCAAAGGAGGTGTGTGGCCGGGTAATTGCCTTTGTGCTCCCCCTATCATACCTCTGCTCGCCTGCTCCTCCTCCACCCACGACTGCCTGCTGAAGCCCCTCCCTGCTTCTGTGTCCCCAGCCCGACCTTCCTCCCTCTTCAACAGTGGGATAGTGCTCACCCCAAACTGGAGGGGGTGGGGGAAGATGCAGTACAAGGTCCCCTGCCCCCGTTGGCTCAGCTGTGCACCAGGTCCGGGGCCCTGTCACGTAGTGGCAGGGGGCGAGGGGGTGCAAATTTTGCTTTTGCCCCTGGGCACATAACACCCTCGCTACGCCTCTGACTTCAAAGCAGATAATCTGGAACCAGCTCCTTCAGAAGGGTCTAGGAATTACAGTATCCATGAAGAGCAATTGCTGAAAATCAAGCCCCATAGCAATATACTTTGGTTATGTAACAAGGGTTGGACTCCACTGGCTTTGGCAAGTTACAATCAGAGGGTCCATCCCCACTGAAGTCATGTTTGATCTGCATATCCACCCCTAAACACTGGAATGAATGAGATGCTCCATAACTCAGGGGGCTCAATCGGCATTCAAGCAGGCCCTAAAGAGCTGCCGTGGGTGGAAGTGACCCTGTTTGAACTGCTTGCTACCACCAGGGAGCCGGGCTGAGCGCGAAAACCATATGGCAGGACGTGCGCCCTCAGTTCACTCCTCTCAAAAGCAGCTGGCTGGTGGTTTAACCCCAGAAGGTTGTACAGCCTGGCCTCCAATCACGTAAGGCAGTGGGTCTCAGGCCTGCAGGCACATCGGCACGGGGTCTGGTCCACGGATAGCCGGAAGCGCAAGGGAGAAAGGCAAGTGACTGCTCTGTGCACACAGTCTCACACAGACTAGCTGCGGGCCCCTGTCTCATCCAGCAGCAGGACTCAAAATGGCACCACTTCCTCTCTGCCTACAGCACCTGTTCCGGTTGAGCCCAATGGAGCATTTAGTGTGTATAAAGCTACTCATACACTTAAGTGCTGGTGTAACCCACACACCTACTGGGTGTGGTACACTGTCCCATTTAGTGGCACTTAGACCATTTACAGAGAGAACAATGGGCCGGCTCTGCAGCCTTAGCTGAGCACCAGCTGGCTTTATAGCTCAAGCATGCGGCTCTTCCCCCTTAAAGTGCGGCTCGCGAAGCGTCCCCTGCGGCTCGCGAAGCTGCCCCTGTGCCCCTAGAAATGGTCCCCAGCCCCCAGCTCCCTGTGTTCACAGGGGCAGGGGAACTGTCCGGTGCAGCAATTCAAAATGGTGTCGCCAAGATGGCGGCAGCCAACAGGAGCCTGATGTGGCCAAAAAGCCTTGTCTTTTAAAGGGGCAGCGTCCTTTTTTTTTTTCCTCAACAAAAATTGCTCAAAAAAAATATTCTGGTGCGGCTCTTCGCATTTTTTCTGTCACTGTTTCATCTCTCTTCATTTAATGGGTTGGCCACCCCTGCTGTAGAGGCTCATGTACTAAACTCCTGAGGTCCCAGGTTTGGTTCTGCCTGTCCAGACTACATTTGCAGTTTTAGGCTGAAGAGAGAAAGCTCTCCCTGGATGAAAGAATGGACACGCTGACCCTGTGGTTATTGTGCAGAATTGTTTCTGTGTCTTACCGTAAGAGACATAAAATGTTAATTAATAACCCAAAGATACTTCCCTAAGACATGATTTACAGCTGAGGGTTCTGGACATTCCAAAGGAGATCTAGCCTACTGTACATAGGGGCGTATGGTTCTCCGAAAACATACCTCATGATCCAGAGATTCAGACACACATCTCACGTGCAAAAGGCATGAGTGCAACTGCGTGGTGCATGCAGTAAATGCGCTTGCACGTGTGGTCATGACAACTGCCCCCGCAAGTGGCCATTTGCATGCCCCGTTGAGGGCACAGAATTGCCAGGTTTACCGATGCAGCTGCAGGCACAGAGCAGCCAGACAGCTGCGCAAGCAAAACACACTCAGGCTTTGTTGAAAACCTGGGCCCGTAAGCGTGATATCTCACCATGCCGTCAGGGATTTTATTCGTCGACTCCTTCACTCTGATTGAGCTGCCTGTTACCAGAAGCATGTTCAGAGCCAGTTCTGCCTCCATGACTTTTTGGGACAAATCCAACACTTTCATCCAGGCAGTGTACTTAACCGAGGTTCAGGGATCGACAGCCTCCTGCTAACTGATCGATACTGATTGAGTGAATTAAGCCCTGCAGTCTTTCCTGCGGCGCGAGAGAGCTCTCCTGGGCTTCTCTTTAATGAGCAGATTCCAAGCCCCTTCATATTCCCTAACACAGTGGTCTCCAACCTTTTTACACCCAAGATCACTTTTTAAATGACAGACCAAGCTAAGATCTACCACCCCACCCCTTCCTTGAAACCCCCGCCCCTTCCTTGAAGCCCCACCTCTTCCTTGAAGCCCCACCCTCTCTATTCTCCTCCTCTCCATCACTTGCTATCCCCAATCCTTATACTGCTGCTTTTTTTAAAAAAAATTCTTCTGGAGGAAGAGGTTTTTCCAACATTTGGCCTGTCTAGACTGGACCAAATGTCAGAAAAAAAACCCTTCTTTTGGAAGCCCCCTTATTCCTCGTGGAAAGAGGAATATAGGGGTGACCGAAAGAGCATGTTTGCTCTTCCACTAAAAAAAGCGGAAGAACAAATGCAACCCTGGATACAGAAGAGTTTTTCTGGGATATCTCCAGAATCCTGAAAAACTCCTGCAGTTTAGCCGGACCCTCGCTGGGTTGAGACAGGATGTGTAGTCTCTGGGGTGGGAATGAGGGATTTGGGTGTGGGAAGGGATGAGAGGTGCAAGCTCTGGGAGGAAATCTGGATGCAGGAGGAGGCGGAGAAGGGGACACTGGCTCGGGGAGGGGGCTCCAGGCCCGGCAGTGTTGGGGTACTAAGCAAGCCACAGGCTTGTGGATGTGAGGGTGCAGGAATTTGGGTTGGGGTATGTGAGGGGCTCAGGGCAGGGGGTTCCAGTGTATGATAGGCTCAGATCTAGGGTCAGGGTAAGAGGGAATGCAGGAGTGGTTGTGGCCAGATGGGGGTTTGGCCCCAATTGGGGGTTTGTTGGCCAGGCTTCAGTTTTAAATAAAATACTATGTTAAACACAAAAAGTTTCTGCATTGTCTTTATTTATGAGAATGGCAGGGAACCTGCCTTGAGTCAGGGGTCACTGACCCATAGAAAAGTCATTTGGGAGCAGGGGACACAGTACTGGGGAGGGGTGCTAGTGGGTTCTGGGGCAGGGAACAGGGTGCCAGTGGGGGCAGGGGAGAGGGGGCAGGGTGCCAGAAGGACAGGTTTCTGCAGCAGGGGCCAGGGTGCTGGGGGGGGGGGGGAGGGAGGGACAGGTTTCTGCAGAGGGGAGCAGGGGGACAGGTTTCTGCAGTAGGGGACAGGGTGCCGGTGGGGACTGATTTCTGCAGGGGGGGCAGGGTGCCAGGGGGGCAGGTTTCTGCAGAGGGGGGGCAGGTTTCCGCAGCGGGGAGGGGCAGGGAAGAGGGAACAGGGGGGAAGGAGGGCAGGGAGCAGGTTTGGGGCAGGGGAGAGGGAACAAGGTTCGGGGGCAGGGAGTCCCCTACACCAGCCACGAAGGAAAGCCTCTGTCCCGCGCTCCCTCCGGGGCCGACCCTCCCCCCCCACGAAGGAAGGAAGCCCCGTTGCGTGCCTCTGCCGAGCCTGACCCCCACCGAGCAGGGAAGCCTACTCCGGCAACCCCTCGGGGGCGACCCCCCCATGCGCGCCCGCCCCGGGGCTGAAACCCCCATGCGTGCCTGCCCTGGGGCCAACACCCGCGCCCCCCTGTGGCACAGGGAAACCCCGCGAGTGCCTGCCCCGGGTCCAAAACACCCTCCTTCCCCCCTGCACGCACCTGCCCTGGGGCCGAAACACACACCCCCGCGGCATGGGGAAACCCTGCGTGCGCCTGCCCCGGGGACAACTCACGCCTCCTGCGCCGGTGCAGGGAAGTCACCATGCTCCTCTTCCGGAGCCAGGGCCTGTCAGCCGGTGGTCAGGGCAGTGAGTGGTGTGTGTGTGTTATACACCCGAGACTTCAACTGCTAGGACTGGGGTCCCTTAGCAGCGGGCAACCTGGAGGAGGTTGACGGGCGCCCCAAGAAGTTTACAGGGAGAGCTTATTACACCTCAGATTTTGACTGCTAGGATACACAATCCCTTCGCAGCGGGCAGCCTGGGGAGGCTGAGAGGTGCCCCAACGGATCTGTCCCCTGGAAGCGACACGATCCAACACTCAAGCTCTCCCTATATCTGTCCCTTATGACCGGCTGGAGTTCTTTTAAAATTGTGCTTGGTTCTGTTACAGCAACTGAAGGAGTCAGGTCACAGCTTAAACAGTTACTATTTTATTGTTACAGGGTAAACTTAGCTGTTAAATGCTACTACTCTGTTACAGATAACACAGCCACTACAAAGGACAGGACAGAAATTACACTAATAAGTCACTTACAGGTACCATGAAACCCTTTTGGTTCTCTGAGCTCTTATTAAATGCATGCAAAATAGACACCTAGCAGGTATATATTCTCACCCCTGCGTTCCAGACTTGGCGTGGCCAGCGTCTTTCTCTCAATCCCTCGGGAAGAAGTAGGGCGAGGTTGGGCATCCCACAGACCTCGGGAGACAACCAATACCTGCCAGCAGGTGTAGATGATTGGAGCTCAAATGGGGTGGGCTACTAAACCCCTCTTTATACCCCTTGGGTCAAGTAGGCTTCTTCCTGGTCTCAAGTGGCCAATTAGGAAAAATGGCTTTGAATGCCAAGTTTCCCAGGAAGGGTGCAAAGCATAATTCACACCTGGGAAAATGCAGACAATGGGCACTTCTAGTATGTGATGGGCGAAGATTCCTCTCCTGGGACAGTGCAGGCGTGTCAATTACTGGTGCTAGCCATCAGGGCCGCAGGAGGTCCCCTGGTCGTCAGCTAGCCCATTTACTGTCTGGTTTCTGTTTATTAGAGTCAGGGACAAGCAGCACACCTGCGTTCCCAGGGCATCAAAGGCTGACTGCCTTTCTCTTGCTCTCTGGGGGGGGGGGGGGGAGGGGGAAACAAGATGGGGTTCATGTCTGGCTACAGGGCCCCCTCCCACAGCGCGCCTGGCAAAGCAGCCAGCGCACTTCCGGAACTCCCGGAAGTGGCGCTAAGCTGCGGGACTTCCGTCCACCTGCAGGAAGCTGGCACTACCTCCATTTTTGCTGGAGGTAAGTACTGGGGCTTCTCGGGGGTGGGTGGAAAATGGGGGTGGGGGGGCCGAACGCCTCGCTATTGACTGGTCAAGGCCTTGCGATCGACCAGTCGATCATGATTAACTGGTTGGTGACCATGGCCCTAACACCTTCCAGAGGAAGTGACCCTGAGGGAGAATTTTTGGCTGGAATGACAAGAATGCAGATCCGCTGTCTCAGGCACAGGGTTAAATGGCCACTGCCTCCCCCTGTGAGCTGCCTAGTCATGACTGGTGTGTTGTGTGTCTAAGGCTTTGTCTACACTACACAGTGTGTAGCGACACAGCCAGGGACGATGGCTATAAGAGGCAGGGGAAGGCACTGCCTTCTCAAACTTCCAGTCTGGCCCCACCCCATACTCAGCCCCCAGAATGCCTCCTCTAGGTGCACTGGGGGTGGAGCATTGCTGGTCCGAGTGCCCACCTTCCCAGGGAGGCTTGGGCCATGTGCTGCCCGCCCTCCCCATGCTCCAGGGCAGGGGAGGCTGGGGCCATGTGCCTCCCCACATCCCCGTAGTACTCCGGTGAGCAAGGGGGTACCTTGGCTCCCATGGGGGGCAGGGCATGGGGCAGGGCTGGGAGCCGGGCTGAGGTCTTGCCTCTCCCAGCCCTACCTTCACCCACCGCCTATGGGCGCAGCCTCGTCACTAAAAGTTGGGCAGAGTAAACACTGTTTGTCCATCCTTTTGCAGATGAAATACTTCCACTCCTCCTCCGCCCCCCGCACACACACACAAACGGGATTCGCATTGATGACAGGAGAACGCTTCTGGTGACAACGTGCTGTTTATGCTGCCACTTGCCATGGCCAAACTTTGGTCTTTTGGTGGGGAGGGAGAGGGAGAGTTAAGCCCTGGTGAACATATAAAGTTTTGTGCCTCGATTGCCAGTGTAGACAAAGCCTTAGGGACATTGCAGGTTTCGGAGAGGATCCACTTCCTGCCAAACATCCCGTGGGCAGGAGTTTTCTCTTGTCCAACACCCCAGCCAATAGCATCCATGTCAAGGAAGGCTTTTTCCTCCCCAAGGCTGGGTTCATCCTCGCCATGCTGGCTTCCCCTGGCGTAATATATTCATTTTCCAGGTATGCTTACCGACTCTCAGGGTGATGTGCAGTACCCTCGAGATATGATTTAAAGGCCTTGCTGAGAGTTTGGAGGTAACTGTCACACTGTTTACCAGTTTACCAAAATCCCAGAGCGATGGTTTAAACGTGACTGCGTCGCTGGTGGAGAAGACCGGTCCACCTTAGGCTTGATTCTCCTTTCCTGCCATTTAAATCAGAAGCAGCTGTCCTGAGGCCACTGGAATTACTGTTGTGTCTTTTCTCTACACACAATGTTAAAGTCACATGGGCACAGCTGAAATCCATAACCCCGGTTATTGACCTACTAGGCCTAGCTAGCTACCCGAGATGCTCGGCTGTTCTGTGGGTTCGAGTGGCTGCTTCAGTGGAAGACATGGAAGTCCACTAGAAGGCTCCCAAGACGATTTGAAGGGACCCTGCCCAATCCCTACGCATTACAGTTACCCAGGTATGGCTAGAGGATGATAGGAGAGTTTTGTACTGCCATAAAATTGGATCACGGATCTATATATTCAGCGTAGACTCAAGATTCCCAGGAAGTTCTGGACACAGAGGCAAACTGACACCATATCAGTGAATCAACAATATTAGCACAACTCTAAGCACATTAGATTGTGAGCTCCCTGCTCTTCCCATGAGAACAAAGGCGTAAGGAGGAGAGAGGCAGATTTAAAAATCAAAGGTCCATGCGCTGGTGGGATCTTGAATTGACTGGCAATCAGCGCAATTATTTCTAAAGGCAAAAAAAAGCAACATGTTCCCCGAAGCCTCCATGACACACATTCCTCTCTTGCTGACAACAGAAATAAAACACAATTTATGGGCTTTTGTCCACAGGCAGCAAAGACTGCTATCGATTCCAGCAAGGCTCTTACATGAGAGTAATTCACAACCCTCTTCAGTTCTTGAAGGCAAGCTCTAATTTAATATCATTATGTCTTCATGCCTTCACACATTCCAACTGTCTCATTCACTGAGCTTTTATTGGGCTCTGGATAATTTATGGCTAGATCGGCTGTCTTTTATCCGACCTATTTTTAGCAATTCTCGCTTTTTACATATTTTTTTCTCCCATCACAACTGGCAATTAAAGTAAAAAGGTTTTTTTTTAAAAAGAAAATATTCTACACCATAGGATCTTATCCTGCTGCAAAGCTGCATTTAAAAGAGACATCAACCTTTATTTGTTCTCCTTAATGTACTGGGGGAAGCATTTGTTATTAGCATGGCACTGAAAGAATGTGAGTTAATGGTGAAAACCAAACCCGTCTCTTTATGACCTCCTTTCATTTCTATGTACACAGTAACGTCAGTCCCCTACCTGTGCCCTTATGCTCAAATGTACAACAGCACCGAATAAGGACTGTAGGGCCTGGTTTTTTTCAATGTTGTAAGTCAAATGGAGCCTCAAGAATTCAGCACCACTGCAGATGAGGCCCACAGATGTTAGTGGCCCTGATCCCACAACGTTCTAAGTGCCCACTAAAGTCAGTGGGAGTCATGGTAGCTCAGCACCACACAGGATCAGGCCCACTCTGCCTATGCTCCGTGGTCAGAGGAGAAGATCATGCCCACTAATGCTATCTACTGAGGAGAGACGAGACCCTTCCTGGACATGTGGGAATCTTACTTATGAAGTGTTTGGCTTTTCGAGGGTTAAAATCTTAGCAGGAATATTTGCATCCTTTTTGCATGAGGTAAGTGTGAGCCAGGTCTTATCCTGGTTCCCACCAGGCCAGGAGCGGCCCTAGACGAGCTGCCGGCAACTGGTGCCCCAGGCAAAACGTGCAATCGGCACGCGATCGGCGCTCCCGCCTCCAAACCCCTCAACGCAGTTTAACTTTGGCACCCTAGGAGACCTCCTAGTTCACCTCTATGGCCAGGCCGCCACTGCACCAGGTACAAGCTCACTGAAGCAGCAGGCCTGCTTCTGATCTCCTTTATGTGCCTGTAAACGAGGAGTAATTGCGTTCAAATCAGTGTGAGATGAGAATGGGGCTCTGTGAGTCACTGTGTGTGCTGTGGATAGGTAGGGTAGAGAGAACACACAACCCTACCCTGTTCTGTGGGCCTTATCTACCCCTGTCTGGTCCCAGGGTGAGGTTGCTTTAACTCTGCTAAAATCAGTGGCGTCGCAGTGGTGTAGAACTAGAGTGAATTGGGCCCCATCATACATGCAATGGCAAGAGCTGTGTGATAGACTGGGGAGTCATTTGATAAATTAGGGAACAATAATATTTGTCATGCCCCTTTGGCCATCTCTGCTACTGCATTTTGCAGTGACAACAGCTAACGCTACAACCTCTCTGATCTGTTTGCAGACAGGCCGTGGTTATTAAAAACAGAACACTGTCTATTGCTTCCCACCCCCACTCAGATCTAGAATCCACCCGTCCCCCCAAAAAAATTGCACCAGGTCATTTGTGCAGAATGAGCAATGTTCAGCCCTGGACCAGTGACAAGTTTAAGGCATGGGCTCTGGCATGCTAATAGGAGCCAGACCATGGGACTTCAATGCCAATACACCTGTTTATAGCAGCTGAGTAGAGGAGCTAGGAAGCCCCCTTTTAATTCTGGAGTTAAAGCACTGCTCAGACTGGGCGTTGGTTCTGTCATTTGAGGACCAGTGCAGAAAATACCTGGGAGTTTCATTAACTCCCTACCGGGGCCAGTCCTAACAAATTGGCAGTCAAGCAAAAAAAAAAAAAAACCACTGGGGAAAATTTGTCGAGTAAAAAGAAGGGGGGGGGAGTCAGGGAGTAACCAGGGAAACCTGGAGGGAGGATTCAGGAGGTCAGGCTGAAATGTGGTCACAGCCTGCCCCTAAGACCAGCTCTGTCGGCGGCCCCTTGAAAATGGCGGCTCCGGGCGACAGCCCGGCTCTCCCTCCCCTAAGACTGGCTCTGCTCCCTACTAAGGTTGAGTGCCTCCTTTACCCATATGGCTAGTCAGAGAGCTGTTAGTGTTTACTGCCTGGGGGTTTTACTTCCTGCAAGATCTGACAAGGCTAACAGCAGAGATAAAGGAGGGCAAGAAATCTTATCGGCCATTGCTGCTGGCCATTCCCCTGCCACTGGGGACCTGATTTCCAGCCACAACCAGAGTTACGATTATGCCTGTGCCAGGATGGGACTCATTCAGGGTTTTCCCTAGTTGGAGCCATAAATCCAGCTGAGCAAGCAGCCTGGTGGGATTGATTTATGAGGGAAGATGAAAAGGCCTGGTAGTATGGCTGTTGGGCTCCACTGTCGCCTCACAGTATCTGAGGAGAGTGGCTAGCCTCATATGTGTGTGGGTGAGGGGGGTGCGCAGGTGGGTGTGCAGGGTTAAGTGCCTTCACTGCAGTGAGGAGGAGCCTCTGTTAAATGGAAGCCTCTGTCTGTATTCCATGAGCCAAGCTGTGCCCTCAGTTACATACAGGGCAATGCCACACAAGGCAGCAGGAGCTGCAGGGCTGATGGTTTGGTTCTCTGTACCCTGAAGTAATGGCCGGCAGGCCCTGGCCTTGTGGGTACCGAGGAGTATAAACAGGAAGGTTCTGTAGTTCAGGCACTTGGTTGGGATTTAGGAGACACAGGTCCAGTTCCCAGCTGAGCCAGATGTGTGGTGTGCCCTGGGCCACATTGCTTTATCTACCCTGGGCCTCTCTAAAAGTGGTGGGGAGTACATCCTTTAGTCACAGGGTGCTGTGAGAATAAAACCCAGGACTGATTGGGAAGTGCCCCGGTACTAGTGGGATAAGCATGGTGTAAAAGCCTATATGGAATAAAATAGGCAAATAGTACACTCTGACCAATTTGTCAACAGCCTTAGGGACAATTGTACTTAGAACTAGAGTCGGTCACATTTTTTGAATGAAAAATGTTCCTATCTGAAACTGGGCTTTTATTGATATTTAAATTTTCCACAGGGGCTGGTTGAGTTTGTGGGGCACATTTTGACCTTCCCGTGGTTTTGTTTTAACTTTTGGAAACAGAAATGTTATTTTATTTTTTAACCTTTTCTGCCTTTTTCCCCCCGTTTCCAAAAATCAAACTGCCAAATGTTGAATCATTTCATTTCAACATTTCCAATTCTCAGTGTTTCAGAACTTTTATTTTACTTTTAAGTTGTTTTAGATTTCCACTTTCTGGCCTGACTTGGGACAAAAACAAACACTGAAATACTGACATTTCCCATAGAATGAAAACTCTGTTTCCTAACTCACTGTTCTAATAACCATATTTTGTCCACAATTATTGATTTGCAGGCCAGGCGCCTGGTGCTTTCTTTTGCTGAACTCCATTTTGCTTTACAGAGAAACTGAAGCAACCACCAAGAAAGTTGAGGCTAGGTCCTGAATACACAACTGAGAGACATTTGAAGCTCTTATGCACGGAAGACTTGAAATGAATCTACCTTGGCCTTAGAAGACATAGCTTCAAATTCCCTGCTCTGACACAGGCTTCCTATATGCCCTTGGGTAAGTCACTTAGCTTTTCTGTAGCTCTGTAATGGGAATAATAGCTCTGCCTTGCCTCCGGAGGATGATGTGAGCATAACTGTATTGAAGATTTTGAGGCACTCAGATACAATGGTAATGGAGGCCATTGAACAACTTTGGATGGATGAATTGGCTGTCATCAAAATTCCTGCTATCCAAGACTTGCATTTGTATGAGGCACCTGATTTTGCAAACTGAGAATCAGATGCATGACTCCCCCAGACTACGCTTGCCCAGTTGGCTCATGGGAGCTTCTTGGTTCATCATAAGAATGGGAAGAGGAAGGTATGGGCGGGGGAGGGGAGAGGAGCCACATTCTGTGTATCTGACCTGAGATACAGAAAAGGTTCCCCATCAAGTGAACAGCAAGTTTACACACATAGGCCAGTCTAGGGCACTGCCAGTGTCGGATCCCTGCAGACAGGCCATATGACTGTATGCTGCCTGCCAGGGTTAGCAGAGCTCCTGCCCACACCCTGTAAAAATGCCTCCAAATGCATCCAGCTTGTGAAACTTCCATACAGAGCAAGGAGCTATGTTCCATTTACACCTACAGAGGTGTATTATGCCCTGTAATATCCATCATAATATTGCCTCCCTCAAGCATTCAAAAATTAAGCCTCTGGCTCCTAAAATCATGAGACTGGCTCAAAAAATTACAAGCGTTTTAAAAAATCACACCTTGTGGCTTCTGTGGGATGGTTGAGCCCCAGCGCTCCTGTTTTCCCACTTTCTTTTGCAACCAAGAAAGTCAGAAACATCTTTTTTTTTTTTTAATGAAAGCAGAGAGTGCTCATACAATCCCAGGAAGCTAGGTACTGGGACTTCGAGGAAAACACCAGATATCATAGGAGTGTGTGACCGAGTCGGAACGGAAGGATAAGACGTAGAAAATAACACCCATCTGAGCTATATATCCTGTAGCACAGTAGTTCTCAAACTTTTTGGCCCGTGACCCACCCCGCTCAACACAGACCTTTCCGCAGATCACCAACCTCTCTCACCCATGATGACAAAATGGGTGCAGCACAGGGTGGGGGGCAGGGTCTGTTCGGGAGGTTGGGTGCAGGAGCGGGCTGGAAGTGGAAGGTATCTGCCCAGAAGGTTGAGTGCAGGAGCAGGGTGAAGATGCAGGGTCTAAGTGGGAGGAGTGTGTGTGAGGTGGATGGGGAGCGCTTACCTGGCTCTGTGCCTCCTGCCACTCCCAGGCACCGCCTCCCACTACTTCCATTGGTCATGATTGTGGCCAATGGGAGCAGTGGGAAAAGCCTCCTGGTGACCGTTCACCCAGCTGGGGCAGTGGATCAGCCCACGAGGCTCATTTCTCCTCCCCATGCATCAGGAAGCCGGAACTGGCATTCCAACCTCATGGGGGGGAGGAAATGGGGCTGGAGCATCAGCGAAGGCTCCCCACTGTGAGGAGGGGGGGGAAGCCCAGAGATGAAAGTAAGCAGGTGTGCTGTGGTGCGCAGCTCCAGCAAGAACTGGCTGAGCTGCAGCAAAAGCCAGCAGGGAGCTACTTAAAGAGCCAGCAGGGACCTGGATTGCAGTAGGACAGTACCTGTGCACCATTTTTAGTTATTTTCACTGCTGGGCGAGCTCCAAGGTTGTGGCCCACCTGCAAAATGGTCGCAGACCACCAGTGGTTTGCGGACCACACTTTGAGAACCACTGTTGTAGCACTACAAAGAAAGAAAGAAAGAAAGAAAGAAAAAGAAAGAAAATCCTCATGCCAACACTTTAATTTCATAATATTAAAACATAAGGAAATTATGTGACAACATCTTGTGGCTTATAGTATTTATCTATCCTTGTTGCGGTGTAGATTGCTTTATACATTGTGATAATAGACCTGAGGCGAGAACCTTAGGAAATGCCTATGATAGCTAGAAGAGTCAGCAAAAACATCTTCAATAAATAATGCATTCAAAAATACAGTCTTAAACCTTCAGATTAAACCAGGCAGGAGCTGTACTTACAAATACAAGTACTTGGCTGCAGGGAAAAGGGGGAAAATCTCATTAAAAGAAAAAAAATTCTCTAGCAGCAGAGATTGTGTCTCCATTCTCGGCACAACTCTCTTCCTAAAACACATAAATCAAGGCATCATGCCCGCGCAAAGATTCTGGTACCCCAGGGTTCAATAAGGAGCTGGTCAGTGCTTGTGTTAGATTGCTGATTGGCTGAGAAGCCAGTGTCTGATGCTGTAGGCTATTTGATCTGGGGAACTAGAAGTGACCTGATTTTCAAAGATGCCGTGCACTTCCCAGTCCGAGTCAGTGAGATTTGGGAATGTTTGTGTTTCTGAATAGTAGGTCAGTTAATATTTAGCAGCCTGGGGGCCTGACATTAGGCAGTCAGGTTCTGGTGTGTTGCCCGCAGATCATGGTGGTCTGAAATAGGAAAGATGGCTTATATCATCAGATCCAGCCTCTCTCTATCTGTCTGATTTAGGCATTTACACTGTGTTCATTGCTGGGGCAACTTTCCAACACAGCCCGCAAAGACTCAATACATTTCCCCAATCAGAGCACCAGGAGTGTTTTCACCACATCTTGTGTTTTATTACAGTTCATAAATCAATGGGGTATTTTATTACTTTGTAATTAAAAATGCACTTGCCTGTAATGTCCCACACACACCTATGGCACAGTATAAATAATATACCCAAACAATCACGATTTATCAGCATGATGTGACTTGGCTGGTTTAGTATTAATCTCTCTTGAAAAACACCTTTTCTTAGAGATGAAAGGGAATGTTTTTCTTTCTTTCATGAGGGCTCTTAATTACTTTTTAACTAGATCAATATCAACTGACCTAGCAAAATAATTTACTCTCAAGGTTTAAAGTTAAAGATACAGTGTGATTTTCCTACAATTGGATGTTGTTCTCTTCTTATCTCTAGGGTGGGGGGAGGGATATACACAATAACAATAACAATTGTTATGTGGAATTTACACAGAATACTTTGTAATCCCTAATTTACACAGAATACGAAAGCTCATGATACCATCTACATGTTTTGTTAGTCTATAAAGTGCTACCAGACCATTTGTTGTTTTTTTCTGTACAGACTAACTCGGCTACCCCCTGAAGCTTTTAAACTTTATAGACTTTTGTGGGTAGGTGACTGAGAGGAACATGTTGTATCCCTTAATATTTTTCTTTGTTTTATTGTGCATTTATTAGTATAATTGATTTGTGTTATACTAGCATGTAGAGGCGCAGACCAAGATTGGGCCCCATTGGGCTAGCCCCTATGCAAACAGATAGCAAGAGGTGGTCTCTGCCCCAAAGAACACACCATCTGCATACACAAGAGAAGCAAAGGCTGGGAAAGGAAAAGGTGACATCACATCAGTGACAGAGCTGGGGAGGGAACACAGCAACCCCTTAAACTGTAAGCCAAAGTTTTACCCACTAGACCAAACTGCCTCTCTTTGTACAGATCTTGCCTTATTTAGGCCTCACGGCTATAACACATCTGCATATGCTCAACTTTACTACCACCCTGGCAAGGGTAAGGTTAAGGTTAAGGTTAAGGTTAAGCACATGTGTAATTGTTTGCAGATCAGGGCCTTAGACTGTGGGGCTATGTCTACACTGGCGGGCTCTTGTGCAAGAACGGCCGTTCTCGTGCAAGAACCTGCAGAGCATCCACACTGCCCGCCCACTCTTGCGCAAGAAGATTTACAGCACGGCGTCAGAAGATAGGGCTTCTTGCGCAAAAGCTATTCTCTTTTCTAACAAGTGTAAGCCCTCTTGAGCAAGAGGGCAGTGTGGACGCGCAGCAGGGGTTTCTTGCGCAAGAAAGCCCTACGGCTAAAATGGCCATCAGAGCGTCTTGTTCTTGCACAGGAACCCACCAGTGTAGACATAGCCTAAGTGTAAGGCTGACAGGCAGAATTGAACATGGGACCTTTGGAGCTTCCTGCATGAGCCCTCTACAGCTTGAGCTAAAAGCCAGCTTTCTGTTATCTATGTTCTACAGGCTCATTGGTCTCTCAGTAAGTGGTCTCAGTGCCACAAGACGGGCTAGTGCACCGTACCCAGAAGGTGTGTGGGTTACATAAGCTCTTCAGGACAGGGAATACTATCTAAAGTCTTGATCCTGCAAGACTCATGTACCCACTTCACTTTTTACGCACATGACTGGCTCTAGTGGGAACCACTCATTTGTTTACACTTACATGCAAGTCTTTGCAGCCTGTAGGCCTAAGTGTGCTTGTAAAGCACAGAGCCAATGTACACTGCTATATGAGGACCTGACAATAGGAGAATGCCTATTAAATATTCGCTAGATCAGGATCTGGTCCTAAATGGGTAAGAACAGCATTTCACCAACTACTAACATACAGCCACTTCCATACACAGCTAAGCTAGTTGTTTAACCACATGTCAGCGCTATATTGGAGCTTACGGAAGGAGACGTCTGCCTTGTTAAATGGAAGTGCCGTGGAATGGAGGTGGGTAGCACGTTATGATTCACGCTGGAATTTGGCCAGAAGTCTGAAGTAGCATCAGTCAGGAGGACATTAGTTGATGAGAGGTCACTGGGAGGGGTCTGCTCCACTCAGGCACCTGAGGGCTGTCTGGAACATGGCTGAGCTAGGAGGGCTTAGACTCAGTTTCCAGCAGGGAAAGCAGGAATTTAAGGATAGTTCTCAGAAGCCGCTAGCTTCTCTAAAACCCAGCCTGGAGTAGTTGTATGGAAGAGGAAATCAGTTTATAGCAGCACATAGAACAACAGGCAAGATCAAGGAGCTGATGTGAGTTCTACATGTGTTTTGTTTTGTCTTCCTTCTACACAAGAGTTGGGGGTTAGGAGAACTAGGCTTCCATAGATGCTAAGGCCAGAAGGGACCACGGTGATTCCCTAGGCTGGCCTCTGCTATAACACAGGCTGATTTTCACCCAGTCACTTCAGCATTAAACCTAGAACTTCTATGTGGGTGACAGCTTACCTTTTAGAAAGGACAGGGACAGAGAATCCATCAGATCCCTAGGTAAGTTGTTCCAATTGTTAATTCCCCTCGCTGTTAAGACGTTGCCCTGTGTTTCTGGTCTAGATTTGTCTAGCTTCAGCTTTTATTCATTTGCCCTTGTTATACCTTTTCCCACTAGATTAAGAAGCTGCTCTCTCACTATTGCAAGTCACTCCCCCAGGTAGGGGGAGATTGATTTAATCGCCGCTTAACCAAGGGCTCAATACTCTTCTTCAAGGTGAAGACCAGGCCTGCCAATGGGGGAAGGGACCGTTGTCCCAGGGACAGGTGATTCAAAAGGGCCTGGGGCTCCCAGCAGTGGCAGTACCCGGAGCCCTGGGCCCTTAAAATCGCCGAAAGAGTGCCACGCATTATGGTCTGGGGCTGGGGCCAGGGGGCGTGCCAGGGTCTGGGTGGTTCTGAGGGCTGGCTGCCCCAGCCTCACCCATTCCATCCAAGGCCCTGCCCCTTCCAGGATCATGAAGCCACCTCCCCTCCTGAATACCCAAGGGCAGTGGCCATTTTCCAGCCTACAAGGGCTTTAAATCTCCTCCTTAAAGAAAAAGACTCTGAGTACTGGGGTTGTGACAAATGATTGTAAGCTCTGCTGTGCCTGGGGGCCCCCCTGCCAAACTAAGCCTGTGGTGGTTAGGGAAAGAGGAAGTAGTCTCCAGAAAACAGGACATTGGCTATGTCCTTGGGCCCGAGATTAGAAGACCAAGGCACAGACTGGGATGCATGCATTTCCTCCTTTCCCTGGTTCAGAGGAACCATGGGACTGCTCCCCTCATGAGCGATATGTTCAGTAGCATAATATCTAATTTACACCATAATGTCCCACAGCAGCAGCACATATAACATACAAGCAAACTCTTCTCCCTGTGCTGCTGAAACACCAGTTCCACTGTCCCTAACTGACTTGAGTTTTGCTTACAGCGTTCCCTGAGCCCTTGCACAACCAGTACTGTGAAAACAGGAGGCAAATTCACAAACACGGCACTTAGCAATGTCCCTGAATACACGACAAGCCCTTTGGACGGGGAAGAAGAGGCCCGTGTTGCTTGCATGCCTTCTGTTTCTAAGCAGACTTAGGGCAGAACAAGAAATTCAGCCCCAATTGTGAAAAAGATACTAAAGAGACCCCATATTCTGGGACCCTCGCTAGTTCCCTATGTCTGTGCCAGATTTTTTTTCTCCTGCTCTGTACCATGCAGGGTCATGACTAGACAAGAATGTGTGCTCCCGCTGTCAGTTAATGTGACAATGGAGTTAACTAGCACCTTTGCAAAGGCTAATCTGGACACTCCACAAACTGTGTGAGAATTATTGGAGACTGAGCTGGAACAGAGACATCCCGGCAGTTATGGAAATAGATAGAGGGCTGTTCCCCACTAGACCATCTGCCAACAGCACCAGGAGCCACTCTGGAAGAAGAGATCGGTGAGGTGCCAGCTGTGCCCTCTGCAATCAGAGAGTAGCATGGGGGAGGGATCCCTATGTGTTTCTATTGGTGGTGCACATCTGCACATGCCTTGGTGCGTATAACAAAATTTATTCTGCACATAGTTGGAAAAAATTAAAGGGAACATTAGACACAATAGCACAGAAGGGAATAGAGTTAGTCTCTCAGCTCCCAGGTTGCTATGCCCTTCACTGTGCCACAGGGCCTGCAGGTTTCTGCTTTGCAGTGCGTTGCTATCCTGGTCACTGCACCCCATCTTAGAATCTTCCCATGGGGTGAATTCCTCAAGAGGCTGGACTCACTTGATTTAAGTCTGTTTTCTGCCAGGAGACCAGCTCAAAGTAGATGGACTACACTAGATGATTAGGGTCTTTTTCCCAGCAAATAACAAGCGGCGAGGCCCCACTGTGTCGTTCCGAGGCAAAAGCTAACTCTGAACTCTCTCAGAACCAGGATGTGGTTTCAGACCTAGAATTCTGGTTTGGGCTGACTTCTGGCAAAGACATCAGGCATGCTGGGTAAAGCCCCTGATTAACCTGTTAATGTTCAAACACTGCAGTCAGTGAAATCTAGAACTGACTGTGGAGGCATGAGGTTACAGAGTGATTTACCCTTTTCAGAAACACGCACATAATCCCTGCCAATTAGATAGACGTTGGAAAGCTTTTAAGGACAGTACCTGCAGTGGGAGAATGAATTCAGTGGTTTTCTCATTACAGATTACCATAACACAAATGGATGTTTAGACTTAACTCAGACAAGAGAGGGTGAAGAGAATTGCGTCAGTTGCTGCTGAGCTGAAAGGACTCCGATTCATGGGTAAAGCAGAAACCAGCAGGCCCTGTGACACAGTGAAGGGCATAGCAACCTGGGAGCTGGGAGACTGACTCTATTCCCTTCTGTGCTATTGTGGCTAATGTTCCCTTTAATTTTTCCATCGATGTGCAGAATAAATTTTGTTACATGCACCGAGGCATGTGCATATGTGGACCACCAATAGAAACACATGCTGCCGGCTGTGGGTGCAATGGGTGCTCTGTGAATTTCTCCTGGGTGGCCATCTAAGCGCTCAGGTTACAGGGAACATGGGTTGTGTCCATAGGCAAGTTACTTAACCTACATTTCCTCACCAAGGTGACGATAAAGCTTGCCTCTGCACAGAGCCATGGGGCATGTAGTATCACAGCATTAATGCTCCTGAATGGACTAAGGCTGAGAAGTTGGACCCGATTACATGTGCACTTCGTCTACATTGCAACTCTGTTGTCTTCCCTTGAATTCCACCCATGTGGATCAGGAGTAAGTGAGATCAGAACTGGGTCCAGGATATTGTATGTAGCAGTCTGGGAACACAACCAGAACCAGGCTGTACGGTTGAACCTTTCTGGTCTGGCATCCTCAGGACCTGATTGGTGCTAAATCAGAGAATTTGCCAGACCCCGGGAGGTCAATATGATGTAGCACAGTGTTTCTTAAACTGTGTTCTGTGGCACACCGGTGTGCTGCGAGGCAGTCGGAAGTGCACCGCAGAGAACAACAGAATTCAAAATGGCCGTCCTTAAAGGGGCAGGTGATTTTTTTCCTCAATAACTCTCCCCCAACCCTTTTTTTCCTCAATAACTTTCCCCCTGACCTTTTTTTCTTCTCAACCAAAAATCCTTGGTGTTCCTCATAAAAAAAATTATTGTTTGATGTTCCTCAGTGTTAAAAAGTTTAAGAAACACTGATCTAGCAGCATAACCAGCACTTCCACTGTTTACAGCACTTCCACTGTAGGCTCTTAGGCTACATCTACACTGCACAATTATTTTGGAATAAGCTATTCCAGAAGAAATACTCCGAAAGAGCTTATTTCAAAATAGTGCATCTACACTATAGGGAAGCCTGGAAATTAATCCAAGACAGGCTCCCCTAATATGGATGTGCTTCCTCGATTTAGAGTCCTGGAGATACTGGAGAGTAATTACTTTGAATGGCCCTGGGGAGGAGCTATTTTGAAATAGCAGCAGTGGAGCATCCACACTACCGCTATTCTGAAATAGCTATTTCGGAAGAGGCGTTATTCCTTGTGGAATGAGGTTTACAGAAGTCGGCATAAGCTGTCCGTTATTTCAAATTTATTTGGAAATAATGGGCTAGATGTGTAGACGCTTGCATAGTTATTTTGGAATAATGGACGTTATTCTGAAATAACGCTGCTGTGTAGACGTACCCCTAGAAGACATTTAGGAGTAAATTAGAACTAAATAACAGCACAGAACACTGAGAGCCAGGACTGGTGGCTTAAACAAAATTTATAGCATTGTGGAAAACTTGGCCACACCCATGATAAGTGGACATCCCTAACAAAAATCATGCTGGACCAGGGATGTTGCCGGACCAGAGAGTCCCAGATTAGAGAGGTTCAATCGGTAGTCTAAGAAATATATTGGCCAGTTTAAGGCATTAGCCAAATATAGTTCCTTTAAATGAAGGCAAGTTTCTAACTTAAGCATTTTGCATCCACAATCTTAAGGGGTGGAGGAGCCCAAAGTAAAGACCTTCATTGCTTATTATGTCCTTTCTTAGAACATTTAAAAGAAATGGCACCGGCAATGGGATAAATGAGAGCTGTATGGGGAGAAGAAATTCACAGATATGATGGTCGTTAGCTTCTCCAGCCCAAGTACTGACCCTTTGTGCTGCATAAAGGGGCCAGAAAACAGCTGGACCTAGCCAGATGGGAATTCTCCCACCCAGCTAGGGGAGCTCTCAAATGCTGCAGAGCTAGCAACCTGTCCCCTCAGTTAACTAATTGCTGACTCAGAGGGCTCATCCAGACTATGCAGAAGATTCAAAAGAGGATATGCAAATTCCGTGGGAATATGCATAGCCTCTTTCGAATCTTCCACATAGTCTAGATGAGTCTAGAGTGTGTTTAGAGAAATGGCTAATCTCAACTGGCGTAAGTTAAAGCAGCCTTTAGGCTGCTCTAACCTAGACTGAGGTTTGGCACCATGAAGATTCATTTTGTGACTGTGGAAAGATGTACCTGGCTGCCTGATTTGGAGTGTGTCTGTCTGTTACTTAGCTCTGGGCCCAAGCCCTAGATGCAGTAAGGAGGTGGTTTAGAAACTCAGGTGGGCAAAAGCAGATCTAACTACATAGGGAGGGAAAGCTTTGGGAACCCTGCCTAAACTTTGCATGAGGCTTTTTATTTTGGCGCTAGCCCCTTATTGTATTTCGATGTTCTTTGGCAGCACAGTGCAAAACACTATGTACATTATGCACAGTGCAGCTACTCAGCATCCCAGTCTGCAAAGCAGACTCCCAATATATAAATAAGTAACTTTCACAGGTTTGCATGGGGCTCGGGTGTTGAGACCTGTTCTATATTCCTTAAAGCTATGGAACATACATTCCCAGTGGAGCCAACAGGAATTTCCTCTGAGTACGGAAGGCACAGTTGGGCCCTCTTTTGACCCCCCTATCTAGGATTGCATGCAAAGATTTCAAACTTATACCTGTGCCCTGAGCCAGGGTACTTTAGGTACCTCTAAGAATCACCTATATATATTTTGCACTTCAGTTTGTCCAGGATCTGTATCTTTTTAGTGGAAGTGACTTGAAGACATTAAAAAGGCAGCAATTCCAAGCTCTGATGTGGCCTTCTTGAACACCTCTGTGACAGGGCATCTGCCCCGCACTGGCCTTTTAAGGGTCAAAACCCAGCCTAGGAGAGGACTGGAGGGCTATGTCTACACTCGCAGCTTCTTGCGGCAGAAATATGCAAATGAGGCTAAGCGTGGAATATCGCCGAGCCTCATTTGCATACCTAATGAGCCACCATTTTTGCAGAAGAGGCTCTTGTGCCAGAAGGAGCTGTCTACACTGCCCCTTCTTGCGCAAGAAAACCCCTCTTGCGCAATGCCGTTACGCCGATTATTTTCAGGAATAACGGCATTGCACAAGAGGGGTTTTCTTCTGCCACAAGAAGCTGCGAGTGTAGACATAGCTGAGCAGTGGAGCTGTGGAGCCAGCAGCTGTGGCAGGTGGTAGCCAATTAGGGCCCAGCTGAGGGCTGTATAAATAAAGGCTTCTGGAGGGAGGAAAGGAGATGCTCTTGTTCAGGCTTTGGAGAAGGAGGGACCTGGCTGCCAGGAAAGCTGCAGGCTTCCTGACTTAGAGCAGGGCTGGGGGAAGGCAGGCAGATCTGGGGAAGCTCTCCAGGCAAGCTCCCAGGCTGCAAGGCCTGAGGCTACTAGGGCTGTGGAGAGGCAGCCAGGGCAGGCAAAAGCAGCAGGTACTCAGCCAGTGCTGAGTGGCCATTTCAGGCTGCAGTTTGCCCCTGTGGCAGGGGCTAGATGAAGACCGGCAGTGGTTCACTGAGGCAAAGTGGTGATGGGGGTTGGGGATACCCAGAAGGGGAGGACTCCAGAGTGTGGGTGCACTGTGGCAGGACAGTACCCAGAGGGGAGGACGTCTGGGAGGGATGTGGGTCCTAATACACAGAGGTGGAGGAAAACAGGTAACAGCAGGCATGACACCGGCAGAAAGGGGGCGCTCCAGAGCTCAAAAGCTAATTCCCACAGTGTCCAGCAGGAGGCGCCCCATGGCAGTGAGCAGTGCCCCATGGCAACCTCCTTTAAAAAAAACCACACCTAAGAAGGAATCTTTGCAAGTGCAACTGTCTGACCAGCAATAGGTTAAAGTTAGGGGCTGGTTTCCTCCCCCCACCCCAGCTCCTGGCCTTTCCTTAAATGCAGCCAATTGTCCATTCCATGGTGAAAATAAATGCTGGCTTCAAACAAAATGCCATGCAGCCTAATGCAGAGCGTACTATAAAACTCTGCCAAGGAAGAGGACATGTGATGTCTTGTTCTGCACATGAAGTCATTCCGAGCCAAAACGAGCTTGGTAAACTGAGCCTCCTCTTTCAGATCTCCTGGCTCTGAATCCATCTCGCTCCATCTGTTGTGTTTACTATTATAGTGGGCACCACTGTTTCTGTTGCTAGGAAATGTTCAAGGCAAAATTAGATCACCGTAGGGAAAGAGCAGCATAGGACGCAACTTTTTCCAGGTTGTTTGACTAGGACATCCACAAAGTGTATTGCTGATGTGACATGGAAAGACAGAGTCCTTCATCTCAGTCCCTGGTTCTGACCTCATGTCGCTCCATAAGGACAGTTAGCATCTGATGGCTTTTTGGAGCCCTTTGTGGGAAAAGGTAGGTGCTCAGTCATGTTCCTAAAAGAAAAAGGTCCACATCATGAAGACCTGCACCCCATGATCTGTGATACCTATGCTGGCGTACTCAAGCAGAGAGTCTAAAGACCATGAAGGAAGACTGAAAGAATTGGATTTGTTTAGTTTGGAAAAGAGAAGCCTGAGAGGGGACATGATAGCCGTTTTCAAGTATCTAAAAGGGTGTTACAAGGAGTGAGAAAAATTGTTCTCCTTGGCCTCTGATGATCAGACATAAGAACGGCCATACTGGGTCAGACCAATGGTCCATCCAGCCCAGTATCCTGTCTGCTGACAGCGGCCAATGCCAGGTGCCCCAGAGGGAGTGAACCAAACAGGTAATGATCAATCAATCTCTCTCCTGCAATCCATCTCCACCCTCTGACAAACAGAGGCTAGGGACACCATTCCTTACCCATCCTGGCTAATAGCCATTAATGGACTTTACCTCTATGAATGTATCTAGCTTTTTTTTAAACCCTGTCATAGTCCTAGCCTTCACAACCTCCTCAAGCAAGGAGTTCCACAGGTTGACTGTGTGCTGTGTGAAGAAGAACTTCTTTTTATTTGTTTTAAATCTGCTGCCCATTAATTTCATTGGGTGGCCCCTAGTTCTTAAATTGCAGCAAGGGAGGTTTAGGTTGGACATTAGAAAAAAGTTCTTGCCTGTCAGGGTGGTTAAACACTGGAATAAGTTGCCTAGGGAGGTTGTGGAATCTCCATCTCTGGAGATATTTAAGAGCAGGTTGGATAGACACCTATCAGGAATGGTCTAGATGGTGCTTGGTCCTGCTGTGAGGTGAGGGGACTGGACTCGATGACCTCTTGAGGTCCTTTCCAGTGTTAGGATTCTATCATTCTATCATTCTGTGACTAAAGGGGACACAAAGCCTTCATCGAGAAAACAGCGATGGATACCCATGAAATGCCTTTCTTCGTGGAATGGCTCAGGCGACATAGTAGGCTAAAATAATGGTCATCTGAGCTGCTGGAGTGCTCGGCTCAGGACAACCGCCTCACATGACAGCAGAGGGAGGAGTCTGTATATAAAAGGCATAATGCCTCCCGCCGTGCTGGGGAGATCTTAAAAGGTTTATCCTGTGCTCCTCCCAGTGCTTTACTGAGGGCCCTTATCAGAGCATGAGTCGGGAGACATGTTCCACCTAGGTGCAGTAAGACGTGCCTGCAACACTAGCCAGCCCTCTCCTGAGACACAGGGAGCACTCCTCCAGCCAACCTGTCTCTTCCCTGTCCTGGTGCACTGAGGGTCAGGGCACCCTCCCCAATGAGTAGCACATTGGTGCACACCCTAGCTTAATCTGGCTGTGGCAGAGTGCCTGCTCCAGCACACCCCTCCTGGCTGGATATGGGGTTGCTGCACCTTTTGCTTCAGTTTCCTCTACAGTCCTTTGGCCCAACATCTGCTCCAAGAGCAGTCAGGCCATTTTACAGAGTCCAGGGCCTTACTCTTACCTGTGCAGACAAACAAACCTTCCCCCGGCCAGGCTCAGCAGGCCTCCAATCCCAAGGCCCTCTCTTCCTCGCAGTCTCTAATCTTTCCTTCTGCCTCCAACAGCCCCTCAGTCCAGGGGTTGGGGCACTCTCCTGCTTTCTCAGAGGTCCCCTCAGGCACCAACGAGGCCTCCACCTTTCTCTGGGAGAAGTCTGATGGATCTTCTCCCCTTTCTTCAGGCTGCTCCTCAGAAAGAAGGAACGCACCCCACCCCCAAATCTCCAAGGGTTTTCCTGCTCTTTCTAGCCCCAGAGAGTGACTGAGTGCAGACTCTCTCCTGCAACCTTTCTTTCTTTTTCTCTCCCACTTCTTTATTCTGTGGCAAAACAGACTTGATCCTCTCTTCTGCTCTGAACTTGCTTCCCCTATAGTCACCACCCAGCTCTTCTCCCAGATGGTCTTTGTCATCCGTTAAGTGGGGCCCACTCTCCACAGGCAGCCAGAGAACAAAAATGTTCTCTCAGCCTCCCGTGGTCCGGGCCTGTGTGAGGTACACAGCGATCACACCATTGGTGGGAGCTGATTTGAGAGAGAGAATATTTGTGTTGGAGAATACATCGACATAGGCAGTGGCAGTGAGCCTCTGAGCATGGGTCGAGAGATGTGGAGGTCATGCTACTGCATTAAAAATGGCTGTGTAGACAAGCGCTCTCAAGTTGCAGCTTGGGCTCTGAAGACTAGGGAGTTGGGGTGGGCTTCAGAGCCCCATCTCCAGCCCGATGTCTACACTGCTCTTCTTAGCACTGTAGCGCCTGCCCGAGTTTGTTGAGGTGGCTTGCTGGTGTGGGCTGTGAGACATGCCCAGGGTGTCCATACTGTAAAGGGACAAGCGGAATAGATGCTTTCTGCAGCAAGGGGCGGGCGAGAAGGTTGAGGATGCTGCCCAGGAGCACACCAGGAGAGAGGTGCGGCAGAGCATTGCCCCCTGTGAAAGCGGTGGGTATGCAACTCACGCCCGGGCTAGAGGAGCAGTTGCACCATGGTCTTGCTAAAACAGCCACGCTAAATTCCATTCGCACCAACAGGTTCTCGCAACAGAATCTGAAGGAAAAACTTTGGATTCATCCACAGCCAGTCTCCATTACCTCATTAAGGCCCAGCCCTGACTTCCACGGAGCCTGGCCTACATAGGGGTGACAGGCTCAGGCCCTGTATTGAAGTGATGGACCCAAACCGGCAAAGCCCCATCGGGATTTTGAATAGAATTCCAAACAGTGACCCCAGGGCTGGTGTTGATAGGCCCTTCTCTAATAACTAGCCAGCGCTTGTGTTTATTGGACCTCGTCAGGCATGGGCGGCGGGTAATGTAGCAAGGAAAGGTACAGCCTTCCCAAAACTGCCGACATGACCGATGGCCTAAGGCTGGGGCTGCCTCTGGGGAAGGCTGGAACCGCAGCATGGCAGTCTGGCTCCCCCCAGGCCCTTGGGAAGGCTGGAACTGCAGCACAGCATCCCGGCTCCCCCCCCCCCCAGCTCCTGGGGAAGGCTGGAACCGCGGCATGGCAACCTGGCACCTCCCAGGCCCTGGGGAAGGCTGGAACTACAGCACAGCATCCCGGCTCCCCCCCCCCCCCCAGCTCCTGGGGAAGGCTGGAACCGCAGCATGGCAGTCTGGCTCCCCCCAGGCCCTTGGGAAGGCTGGAACTGCAGCACAGCATCCCGGCTCCCCGCCCCCCCCAGCTCCTGGGGAAGGCTGGAACCGCAGCATGGCAGTCTGGCTCCCCCCAGGCCCTTGGGAAGGCTGGAACTGCAGCACAGCATCCCGGCTCCCCCCCCCCCCCCAGCTCCTGGGGAAGGCTGGAACCGCGGCATGGCAGTCTGGCTCCCCCCAGGCCCTTGGGAAGGCTGGAACTGCAGCACAGCATCCCGGCTCCCCCTCCCCCCCCAGCTCCTGGGGAAGGCTGGAACCGCGGCATGGCAGTCTGGCTCCCCCCAGGCCCTTGGGAAGGCTGGAACTGCAGCACAGCATCCCGGCTCCCCCTCCCCCCCCCAGCTCCTGGGGAAGGCTGGAACCGCGGCATGGCAGTCTGGCACCTCCCAGGCCCTGGGGAAGGCTGGAACTACAGCACAGCATCCCGGCTCCCCCCCCCCCCCAGCTCCTGGGGAAGGCTGGAACCGCGGCATGGCAGTCTGGCTCCCCCCAGGCCCTTGGGAAGGCTGGAACTGCAGCACAGCATCCCGGCTCCCCCTCCCCCCCCAGCTCCTGGGGAAGGCTGGAACCGCGGCATGGCAGTCTGGCTCCCCCCAGGCCCTTGGGAAGGCTGGAACTGCAGCACAGCATCCCGGCTCCCCCCCCCCCCAGCTCCTGGGGAAGGCTGGAACCGCGGCACGGCAACCTGGCACCTCCCAGGCCCTGGGGAAGGCTGGAACTGCAGCACAGCATCCCGGCTCCCCCCGCCTCCCAGGGAAGGCAGTCCACCACAGCAGCCTGGCAGAGGGGAGGGGGCTACAGTGGGGCAACCCGGCTTTCCCCTGACGCTGGGGAGGGCCGGGCCGGGGGCCACACATGATTGGGCTGAGGGGTGGGTGGGGCTCCGCTCTAGGGGCGGGGCTTTGGGCAGAAGGGGCGGGGCTGGGTCTTGCCTTCACGAGCTGGGCTTTCACCCATCGCCCATGTAGTCAGGAGATGTTTCCTCATAGAAGTAGAACTGCTTCCGCATGCTCGGCGACAGGGTTATGCTACTAACATTTCTTGAGCAAACAAGTGTCTCCCGGCTCTAGGGTTGCCACTTTCTAATCACACAAAACTGAACACCCCTCCCGCAAGGCCCTGCCCCTGCCCCGCCCCTCCTCCAAGGCCCCGCCCCCTGCTTGCTCCATCTCCCCCCCCCCCCATCACTTGCTTTCCCCCACTCTCACTCACGTTCACCAGGCTGGAGTAGGGGGTTAGGGTGCAGAGGGGGTGATGGCTCCAGCTGGGGTGTAGGGTCTGGGATGGAGCCAGGGATGAGGGATTTGGGGCGAAGGAGGGGTCTGGGGCAGGGGACGGGGGCGGCGGGCAGGCTCCAGGATACAGTTTGGATGCCAAAGGGGAATCCAGGCTGAAGCAGGGGGTTCAGGTGTGGGATCCCGGTGGCATTTGCCGCGGTTCATGGAAGCGGTCCCTGTGACCCCAGGCCCATGGTGGGCAGCCAGGGATGCTCCGCACACTGCCCTCATGCCTGCAGGTGCCACCCCCTCAGCTCCCATTGGTCGCAGTTTCCCCACTTTATCTTTCGTACGGTGTTTGCTCACTATGAGCCAGTTGCATGACTGTGCCCCATTTAAGGCTAGCTTGCAGATTTGCCCAACTGTCCCGACAAGGTCACTAGGGATGTGTCTGCATTGCAGTTAAACATCTGTGGCTGGCCCACGCCAGCAGCCTTGGCTCCCAGGGCTCGGGCAAAGGGGCTGTTTAATGGTGGTGCTGGCAGTTGGAGATGGGCTGCTACCGGAGCTCTGGGACCCTCCAGCTCACAGGATCCTAGGCCCAGATGCCAGGCCAGACGAACCCTAGGACACATGGTACACTTACGGCTTGCATCTCCATTCTCTTAGACTTTCTCTTGGAAAAGTTTGGAAAAACTTCCTGCCTGTCAGCATGGTTAAACACTGGAATAAATTGCCTAGGGAGGCTGTGGAATCTCCATCACTGGAGATATTTAAGAGCTGGTTAGACAGACAGCTGTCAGGGATGATCTAGACAGTCCTTGGTCCTGCCGTGAGGGCAGGGGACTGGACTTGATGACCTGTCAAGTTCCCTTCCAGTTCTAGGATTCTATGATTCTGGTCACTTGCACCCACGCCGCATGGAAATAACAACAAAAAAGCTACATTCAGCCTCGGGAAAGTGTTATACCCTCGTTGCACAGCTGTCAGTGATACAAGGCAGTGGAGAGTCAGGCTCATGGGACTCTGACTTTCCATGAGGTAACTTCCCCATTCTGGTATTAACATTTTGTGGGTAGTTAGAAGTCCCTTTCCTGCAAAGCTGCACTGTGGCGGGATGTACAGAAAAGCCCATGTTCCTTGACTGTGTCTGGGGGCTTCTCCACTATTGGATGCACGTTTGGCTTGCTCTTTGTAAATGCTAAATCATGCACTTTGGTTTTTGGCTTGGGGAAAGCATATCTTCCAGAGAGCAATCTGTCTTCATCCAGAGAAAGAGACTCCACCACTTTCCTTGGCAGTTTGTTCCAGTGGTGAATCACCCTCGCTGTTAAAAATGTGTGCCTTATTTCTAATCCGAGTTTGCCAAACTTCAGCTTCCAGCCACTGCTTCCTGGTATGTCTTTCACAGTGAGATTATAGAGCCCTTTAGTACCTGGTATTTTGTCCCTCTGAAAGTACTGAACACTGTACTCAAGTCACCTCTCAATCTCAATAAACTAAGCAGATTGAGCACTTTGAAATGTGCATAAGGGAGGCCATATCAGGTCAGAGCAATGATTAGTCCAGCCCAGTATCCTGTCTTCCAGCAATGGCCAAAGCCAGCTGCTTTAGAGGGAATGAACAGAACAGGTGATCATAAAGTGATCTATCCCCTATCGCTCATTCCCAGCTTCTGACAGACAGAGGCTAGGGATGCCATTCTTGCCCATCTGGCTAATAGCCATTGATGGACCCATCCTCCATGAATTTATCTAGTTCTTTTTTGAACCCTGTTTTAGTCTTGGCCTTCTCCACATCCTCTGGCAAGGAGTTCCACAGGTTGACTGTGCATTGTATGAAGAAATACTTCCTTTTGTTTATTTTAAATCCACTGCCCATTAATCTCATTTGGTGACCCCTAGTTCTTGTGTTTGGGAAAGAGGAAATAGCACTGCCTTGTTTACTTTCTCTACACCAGCTATGGGTTATTGACCTCTATCATCGTTAGCTGTCTCTTTTCCAAGCTGAAATGTCCCAGTCTTTTTACCCTCTTCTCATACAGAAGCTCTTCCATACCCCTAATCATTTGTACGGCCCTTTTCCGTATCTTTTCATATTCCAGTACATCTTTTTTGACATGGGGCCGACTAGATCTGTGCTCAGGACTGAATTAAGCACTGCAAGTGGAGGTGTGATTGCAGCACAGGTCTGCCTAGCTTGAATCTGTCTAGCATGGCTACAAATGGCAGTGAGGAGGCGGTGACATGGGTTTCAGTGTAAGTTGTGCAAGCCCAACCAAAGCCTTGTCTCTGTACTTGCATTTCAGGGTCCATGCCACCATATTCCCATTCCTGGTTTTAGCCATGCTAACTAGATTCAAGCTAGCATGGGCCTGCCCACCCATGCTGCAGTCACACCTCTGACTGAAGCACTTGCATACTGGCAGTGTCCGACTGCACTGCATTTTCTGTCATTGGTATGGCTCTTTTCTGCCCCCTCTTCAAATGCGGACCCCAGCACTGGATGCAGCATTCTGATATCAGTCCCACCAAAGCTGTATGCACCTTTTAATCAGCTGGGTCACTTTCAGTAGCAGGCTGGAACCAGGTGGGTCTCAGTGGCTGGACCGCTACCCTGGAATTCGCATCTCTCCTCCCTCGATCTAATGCTCAGACAGTCAGAACACATGTGTTTTCTCAGGCCCTCTCCAGAGGGGCTGAGAAGCAAGTGTCTCCTGCCCTTGGGAATTCTCTCTTTGGCTGACATTGATCCGCCTGTTCTGTGTTTCGTTTTCAAACCGGGCACTCTGGGTGAATGTGTGACGGGCACATGTTGTGACGCTAAATATAACCCAGTGCGTGCACATCTTGTTCCGTCTCACTTCTGACTCTGTAAAGGGGGCTGCCAGCTCTAAGCCTCTTGAGTCTCTCCAGAATCGATGCAGGGACAAAACGTCTATACCGGTTTTCTGGGGCTCACAGAAGATATTCCAAGAATAAAGCCTGGAGTGATTAGACATTTGTCAGGAGCAGTATGTTCTCCGCAGGTCTGTTCTCTTTGTGCGCCTTTGCAGTCAGGGGATTCTACCTATGAATCAGACCAGACCTGAAATCTTACACGAGTCCTGCAAGACATTCAGATGCAAACAGGGTAGAAAAGGAACAAATGATACACTGATTCTTGGCTTTCTTCTCTTGCAATGGGGGGGGGGGGGGGAGAGATGCAATTATGAGCCATCTGTGGTGACAGCCTATCCCTCTTTTAGCATTGAAAAAGTGCTTCTCGCAGTATGGGTGAAGTCGCAGATTTCTGAAGTTTGTGGTGTGCTGCACCGTAACTTCACCAAAAATATACGGGGGCTTGATTCTGCCTTCCTTACTCACACGGAACTGCCCCTCCCTCCGAGAGTAGTCTCGTTGAAATAAACGGTGCTACTGGGGGAAGAAAGTGCTAATTAGTGTGAGGACGGGTAGCAGACTGGCTCTGCTGAACTCAGCCAACCTTCAGACACATTATCGCCTGCAGTGGACCTCTAACTGGCGCAGAGGGGGAAATGACTCCCCCAGCCACAAGGAAGACCAGTCGTCTATTATACATGGGATTGTAAATGCAGGCAAGTTTGCATGGCTTTGCAAAGGGCAGTGCTATTCAGGAATGGCAGATATAAGAGGCAAGGGAAGGCATTGCCTTCCCAAACTGCCAGGTGTAGCCCCGCCTACACTCCATCCCCTGCTTCAGAGTGGATTTCAGCCATGCTAAGCCTGGGACTGCGGGGCTGGGAAGGCTCATGAAGGGGGCTGGAAATCTGCCCCTGCAGGTGGTGGGGGACTTGGTTCCTGCAGGGGGCGTGGCCTTGACTCATGCAGGGGGTGGAGCCTCAGGTGGAAGAGACAGTGCTATTGCAAGAGCCCATGGTGCTATTGCAAGTGCAAAGTAGAAAATACTGGAGCTCCTTATTACCGATCAGGGCTTTTCCAGTGCTTTCCTGGCATAGGCCACACCTTCATAGACTGTCTGATAGACACCTCCCTTCTCATTAGTGACTGCATGTGCCACCTCCCCCACACGGCCTGGGAAATCCCCAGCAATCTGGCTTGCTCTGTTGGAGCAGCATCTAAACCTGAGGATCTGGTCCTTTACAACACAGTCAAAAATGCAAGTTAAGGTGGATGCTTTGGAATCAACTGTTCTGTTACACCAGTGTAAAATGGGGACTTCCCCATTAATATCCACTGGCTTGCTATGGATTTACAAGGGTGTGACCAAACAATATAGACCTCAAGAGTGTGTGAAAAGTCAAAGCTGCTGCAGAAACTTGTCCAGTGTTTACGCACGTCAGCGAAAGCGAAAAGAACTAGAAATGGGATATTTAAAAGCTGTTTTTGTCCTGTAATCAAGAAAACTACAATGAAAGTGGCGACAATCAGAAAGCCACTGCAAATAAAACCAGCAGTAAAAAGTCGTGTGGGTTTGGAGTGCGTGTGGGAGTCAAAGGTTTGCATCCTAGGAGCAATGGGTAATCGTTCCTTGAGGCTTTTCTAAAACCAAAATCCTCTCTAACTTTACGGATGAAGAGAGTATTCCTGATGCTGGGCTCCCAACAGGGGTCCATGGCAGGGGATGCGGGTCCCTGGACGGAGGTGGTAGCAGCTCCGCACTCCCAGAAGGGGCGGGGCCTCTGGCGGAATGGGTGGCGCTGGGGAGCCGGCCCTCTGCACTGCCCAGAGCCTGGTGCGATTTAAAGAGCCCCAGGGCTCCAACTGCAAACACTGCCACAGTAGCTGCAGTGGTGGCCAGGAGCCCTGGGCCCCCTTGAATCATTGGGCCCTGGAGCCACTGCCCCCTTTGGCCGCCTCCGTCCCCTCTGTCGGTGGGCCTGGTCTGTGGAACAATGCTGGCTTTTGCTGAGTCAGAGATGCATCTGGAGGAATATTGCGTATTATTTTAAGCACTTCTCTGGGCCTCAATTAATGTATCCATGAATGTCTTACAGCTATTAACAAATGAGACTTTTCATTTCCTTCCTTGGGAGGATTGTTTTTAGATACCAATCACGGATGGGAGAACTGGGGAATGAATGGTTAATTGACTTGCCCAAGGTCATGCAGGAAACATGTAGCAGAGCAAGGGGGAGAAGCCAGATCTGCTGTGTCTTGAAGCGGTTCTTTCAGCAGCAAGATCAACTCTTTCTCTGTTGCCTTACTGTTTATTGGTAAGAAGGGGACAAGCTTAACGTGGGATCCTGAAAGAGACTTTCCCAAGCAGTGTGTGTATGTGTAGAATAGCATGACCCACTTGATGGTGTAATGGCTTTATTAGCATGAGTTCAGGATTGGAAAGGGTTCATTACTCACCAGGGGCAATGCAGAGAGAATAATGTGACTCACTCTAAATGAATGCTGATAAAACCTTCTAGGCCCTGCTCTGCCTCCCCTTGCCTGGCTGGAATTCTGTTCCACTCCATCATGCGTTCTGTCGATGCCACATGTTAAAGAAACTGTTTCAGGAATCTTTGAATTTTTTTCTAAATCTTTTTTACTACGAGTATTAAAAAAGCCAGATGCTTGAATTACTATTCGGCCAACTGGATAAGGCTCAGACGGAGCCTCATAAATCCAAAAATAATCTAAATGGCTTTTCTAGAATTAAAATTGTCACCAGTTTAAAGTCTAATATCTTGGGCTCAGCCCCCTCCCGCTCACTCAGCTCAGTGGCTACACGGTACTAACAGCCCTTAAGAGCTACTAGCTAGTGTATCAACTTTAGCTGTGTGATTTTTTTCACTAGGACTAGTGAGTGCTAAACAGGCAAAGTGCCACTCAAGAAAATAAGACTGTATCTCTCCAAGTATTACTTCCGAATCAAAGTGATCACTGAGCAGTGCCCGAGGCCAGGTCTAGGCTAGACTCAGAAGGTCTGCTTAAGATTCGCAACTCCAGCTACATAAATAACATAACTGGAGTCAACATACCTTAAGCCGAGTTTGGCGCCGTCTCCACAGTGGGAGTCAAATGTTCCTACTGACTTCCCTTACTCCTCACAAGGAGTGGGAATACTGGTGCCAACTGGGGGCACCCTCAGCATTTGATTTAGGGGGCCTTATTAGACCCGCTAAATCTAATGCCAGAAGATCGATCTCCAGTGTGGCAAGTGGAGTCGTGGTCTCAGTCCTGAAGCACTTACTTTGGAGTCATTGGGGGTTTTGTCTCAGACTTGCATCGCTCTCTGGGTTTTCCTTACCGCTTTTGGAAGCAATCCCCATCATGACCCTGAGTCCTTGTCTTTCTGGGAGGTGCACATGACCTCTACTGTGTCCGATGTAGTGTCCCAATGTTGCCAGCTCTCCTGATCTGATTGTGAGTCTTGGATAGTTGTTTTTTCTAAAAACTCCCACCCCTGAAGGAGAACAATTATTCAAGACTCTCAGCCTTCACTTTTTAATGCTTCAAGCCCCCCCGGGATGTGGGGAAACACCTGAAAACAATAGAAGCTTAAAGCCTCTGTCATGGCTCCTTTCCCACTCTGGCACAAGAAATGCAGAAGTGGGGGCCAGCAAGTGTACCCCAAAACCTTATCTACCAGGCTTTGATATAAAACTTTCCCCCAAAATCTTAAAACCCTAGATTTTGGGGATAGAATCTCCACTGCCACCACTCAAATTAATGAAGAAACCAGGGGAGAGACCATTTGGGAAAATCTCACCTTTAAAGTAAAAAGCAGGACACCACCATTAACCAATACCAGGTTAATAAAAAGAAAAGATAAAACTTTTATTAGCACCACAATATTCCTGTTGCAAGCATAATGACTAGATGGACTAATAACAAAATATACTCATGGAGAAACTCTATGGGCCTAGAGCTTAGTTACAAAGAAAAGCCAAAACATTTCTTAAAAAGTGCACAGACATCAGATCCCATACCCAAGCCATAAAACAATAAAACCTAACGGGTTTATCTAAATTTTACCCTACTTACAGGAAGTGAAGAAAGAGCCTTTTCTTGGAGGGAGACATAGGGTGTGTCTAGACTATATGGCTCCGTCGACGAAGCCACGTAGATGAGTTTACTCGGCAAAGGGAAATGAAGCAGCGATTTAAATAATCGCTGCTTCATTTACATCAAAATGGCCACTGCGCTGTGCCGATCAGCTGTTTGTCAGCACAGCGTGGCAGTCTAGACAGGGATCTGCCGACCCCAGAACCCTTTGTCGTCAGATCCTTTATGCCCACAGTTCTGACCTGCCAGCCACTTTGAACATAGAATTCCCATCTATGTCAACAGGGAGTTCTAAATATAAAGCAAGCAGAACCTATCTCCATACCTACATACAATGTGGCTGGAGGATTAGAGATATGGTTTGTACACAGAGGTCCCACCAGCCTTATCTAGAACAGGAGGTTGTAGGTAAGGAGTTTAACTCCAGTTAAACCCTACGGAGTACAAGACAGTTGTAGTTTTAACATAAGTTAATATGTTGAGTTAAACCCAAGGCTCCTTTAAGTTCTTGGCTAGGGTCACTACACAGTTAGGACAATATAAGGCAGCTTATGTCAACCTAACCTTGTATGTGTCCACAGTAAAATGTAGTGCCCAACAATGTAAGTCACCTGCTACTTCACTTCTACAGTCTGGGGACACACACCTTTATCCAGTTCCTAGATCTCAAGGTGGAACCCTCAACGATTTAGATATCAGCATAGAGAGTATGCTTATTAAGTTTGCAGATGATACCAAGCTGGGAGGGGTTGCGACTAATCTGGAGGATAGGGTCATAATTCAAAAGGATCTGGACAAATTGGAGAAATGGTCTGAGGTAAACAGGATGAAATTTAATAAGGACAAATACAAAGTACTCCACTTCGGAAGGAACAATCAGTTTCACACATACAGAATGGGAAGCGACTGTCTAGGAAGGAGTACTGCAGAAAGGGATCTAGGAGTTATAGTGGACCACAAGCTAAATATGAGTCAACAGTGTGATGCTGTTGCAAAAAAAGCAAACATTATTCTAGGATGCATTAACAGGTGTGTTGTGAGCAAGACACAAGAAGTCATTCTTCCACTCTACTCTGCACTGATTAGGCCTCAGTTGGAGTATTGTGTCCAGTTCTGGGCACCACATTTCAAGAAAGATGTGGAGAAACTGGAGAAGGTCCAGAGAAGATCAACAAGAATAATTAAAGGTCTAGAGAACATGACTTATGAAGGAAGACTGAAAGAATTGGGCTTGTTTAGTTTGGAAAAGAGAAGATTGAGAGGGGACATGATAGCAGTTTTCAGGTATCTAAAAGGGTGTCACAAGGAGGAAGGAGAAAACTTGTTCTTTCTGACCTCTGAGGATAGAACAAGAAGCAATGGGCTTAAACTGCAGCAAGGGAGGTTTAGGTTCAACATTAGGAAAAAGTTCCTAACTGTCAGGGTGGTCAAACACTAGAATAAATTGCCTAGGGAGGTTGTGGAATCTCCATCTCTGGAGATATTTAAGAGTAGGTTAGATAAATGTCTATCAGGGATGATCTAGACCAGTGGTTCCCAAACTTTTCGGCATCATGCCCCCTTTTTGATTTTTGAGAAACCCTGATGCCTCCCCCCCCAATAGCATCAAAACTTGTTGAGCAAAAAAAAAAAAAAGGAACTGACCGGGACCAAAAAATAAAAATAGCAGCAAAACTTGGGGGGGAGGGAGGAATTGAAGGGGGGGGCTGAGTCGCCTCACGCCCCCCTGAAGTTTCTTCATGCCCCCCCAGGGGAACCCATGATCTAGACAATACTGGGTCCTGCCATGAGGGCAGGGGACTGGACTCAATGACCTCTCGAGATCCCTTCCAGTCCTTGTATTCTATCATTAATTTAAATACCCCCCATTACTCAATTCCTAGGGCTCAAGGTGTAACTTCCTCTGAGTATGCAGGACTTTTTACCATCCTTACTCTCTATTTATTATCAATAAATAATAAATAAGAGTACACATGCTAAGCATGCAGTGCCACACTCACCAATCCTGGTCAAGGCAGGTAAAATTCCCCTCTTGGCCGGGCAAGGTCAGTCTTATCTGGATTTTGGTTGCTGCATGTCACAGTCGTGCAGAGGATTCTTGGCAGCTCTGATCTTAGGCTGTGTCTTGGAGGTGAGTTCTTCCAGGTCTTTCCTTCTTTCCGTTCCTTCTTTTCTTCCTTTCTGCTGGTCTCCTTCTTGGACTCCAGTTTATATAGTGAAACTCGAGTCCTGTTTAGCTAGACCATAACCAATTATTTTACTAAAATTTTACTAACCAATTGTAACATACTGTAACTTATCTAACCAATCATATACCACCACCTTAATTGATTTACACCTAGCAAAATTAATTATACAGCAGACAGAGACAATTAAAAACCAGACAGAGATCATAGAGACAAACAATGGGAAAGTGAGGGCCATAGTATTAGAATGAGGATTTCATAACCTTATTAATAAATAGTTTCTTGCCAGACAAAATGATGTCAAATTAAGTTTTCTTTAACCATCTTGAGATCTGTTTCTTTATCTACTGAGATTGGGTGCCATTAGGACAGAGTCTCCTTCTTAACAACCTGGTATGACATTATTTTAATGTAATTTAGATGGAATGTGAGTATGTGACTCCCTGCTTTACAGCTAATGGCTTCAGGCTTTCCAATATGGCTACAGAAAAAGGCCTTATCCTTACACTACACTCACTTAACTCTGCCTCTGAAGAGGCTACATATCATTAAATCCCAGCAGTATGCAGAGTTTTATTGGTAGTAGTATTGTGCTCACCACTTCTGGATAGAAACAATTACAATTGACAGGGCCTACCAAAAACTGGATAACCCTTTTAGAGGCCTTAAGGAAAGCTTCCCTAGTCAACATACCATGGCCTTACAACATGATGCAGCCAAAAAGGATGCTTGGCTACTTGAAGCAGAATTCCAAACTATGATATCTGGGCTAGTTAAATCCAGCAATGAAATTCAGAGGTCTTCACTCAAGCAAGTAGGCGTGGACTCAGTATTGCCAAAATATACAGACAAAATGTAATTGACTGAGAACAGACTAAAAATTCAGGTCCGGATTCAGAAAAGGACACCTCTGTCTATCTCAGATGCATTACCATACACACCAGGTTCCTCCCACTCTTTAATCTCCACAGCATCTAGTTTCTTGCATAGAGGGGGAGAGATAGCTCAATGGTTTGAGCATTGGCCTGCTAAACCTAGTGTTGTGAGCTCACTCCTTGAGGGGGCCGTTTAGGGATCTGGGGCAAATCTGTCAAGGATGGCACTTGGCCCTGCCATGCAGGCAGAGGACTGGACTTGATGACTTCTCAAGCTCTCTTCCACTTCTATTAGATAGGTATATTGAGGGACAAAGAGACTAAGTTGAACATCCTTTGAGGATCCTGGCCTAAGTGACTTGCCTTTGGCTTCAATTACCCTCACTCTTTTGGAAACATTTGACAGTGACTGCTTTAATGAAAAGTTGGGTAGCCATTGCTGATTTTGAAAACCCTTCTCAAGTGTGGGGAGCAAATTAGTTCATTTTAAATATTGAGCAAAAAAATTCAAAAGTCCAAATGTCTTATTTTCCAACCAGCTCTCATGAAATCTTTCTACAATAAGCTGAATTCATCTCCCATACAAGCGCCATTGGAAAAGGCCCCAGTCATTTCTCTTTCTCTGGGGGAATGTCTTGAGATGCAAAAAGGGCATGTCTTTCAGCCGAGGTCGTGAAAAGCCTCGGCGAGATGCAGGCTAACATGTCTGAAACCATGTTGGCTTACCATGTTTTTAGCTTAGAGGCCACAAGATGGCCAGGTAATAGGGCTTCAACATATTATTCTGCATTTTAATGAGGATTTTCAATGGTGGTAAACTACCTTGACTGAAAGACATTCCCCTTTTTGTCCATCAAGATGAGGTTTGGACAACACCGGACTACAACTCACTTCATCAGATGCTGAAGAAGAAAGAAAAAAGGATACAGAGATGGGAGTGTGACGTCTGTGCTAATTCAGTCAGAGTGGATGTGGCCCATCTCCAGCAGTGATGAGAAGGTGAGAACACCTGATTGGGAAATTACCTATTGTAATGTAGAACCGCTCCATGTGTCTATTTAAACCTTGCTTCAGGGTGTCAAATTTGCATATGAATTCCAGCTCAGCAGTTTCTCACTGCTGTCTGTTTTAGAAGGGGTGTTTTCTTCCTTTATGCCATTGAACTTCCCTATGAAAATTTATTTCACTTAAGCCTGGATGTGCCATTCACTAATCTAAGATCTTGGACCCAAATCAGCTATGGCTTGGTCCTTTTGGTTAACTGCAGGTAAAATGAACCCTTTTTAGACAAGAAAAATGATCAGTCTGCACACAATTGTTTTTTAAGGCAGTAACTATTGGCTCACACTCTCATGAAGAGCTCCTTGCACATCTTTTCCCTTCATGGGTCATTGTTACCCAGCTATCCCTGTGGAAGAAAAGGTGCCCTGTATTGTTTTTCTCTCTTACAGAAGTAATTTAAAATAAAACAGCAGAGGAGAAGGGAAATTTCACAACGATTTTTGAAAAAAAATCTATCCCACACCTCCAAATGCTGAAGAAATTGCAAAATTCAAATAACGTCAACAAACTGTATGACTGGTTGAAAATAGAGGAAAATTTCCCCCTTTCTAAAATTTGAAAATTGTGTCAACTTTTGAAAAAATTCTAACCCAGTCTGCTGTTGAGTGAACATTAGAGCCAAAGGTTAAACTGCTAAAATTCTGGAAGTTTTTAAGTCCATACTAGAAACCAAGATCCCCCCTTTCTCTAAGCACAATTCCACCTCACTCAGCCCCTGTCCCTGGCAGCCAGGCCAGGGCAGAGAGCTGCCAAAAGTGTCCGAACGTCCTGTTCCCTGGGAGCCAGTGGGATTGATTGCCCTGACCAAGGGAGATGAGGATGGACACTCTTCTCAGAGGAGAGGTGGGGCAGTCATGTGTCCCAGCCTTTAGACCGTGTCCCCCAAAAGACATGAGTTGTCTAACTCCCCCATGGACAACGCCGTCTCTGCACTGGGAATTATGTGGGCATAGGTGTGTTGGATAAGGGTGCAAATAATTCACACCCTTGACCAATACAGCTGGGCTAACAGAACTTTCAGGGCCAGAGGCTTCTCTGTCCTTGTCAGAGTTCCTGCTCTGAATGTGGGCTGCGTCTGCTGAACCACCAAGTGACAGGAAGACATTGGCGGGAGGTAATGCTGTGCAAAGAATTTAAAGGCACACACCCAGAAAATGGGACCCACTAGGAGGAGGGCCCGTGGCGGTTTGCTGCCAACACTACTGTGAACGGAAGTCGCCAGAGGCAAGCATGTTGCAAACACATTCCACTCTCTGTAGCTGATATTCTCAGCTCATTCCAAACCCTTCAGTGCACGTCCCATACGAGTCTGGACGTACACACGGAAGCGTAGTTACAATCTAACTCTGCCTCTGCCAAATACAGGCACTTGGCTCAGTTGTTAGAAGTGCCTGAGCATATGGAGAAGACGCTCATGTTTACATGCCGACTTCTGATCTTGGCCAGGGCACTTACATGATACGTTTTAAACATGGCTATCCCAGCATTGCTGGATCCAGGGATTTGTCACCCTCCCTCCTCTGCAATCTGCTGATTTGGAAACTGTTCAAAAATTGTAGCTTCTGAGACCCCATTGGTCTCACCTTGTGTGTAAAGTGAGGCTAGGCATAATCCACACAGAGCACAAGTCCCGCCTGTGGAGAGCGGACGGACCCTAAGGGCTGGCTCGGCCTCTTTGCTTCCAGCTGCCTCTGCAGTGATCTAGTCTCTTCACTGTGCTAATGGCAATTCACATATGTTACCTGCTTTCCTAGTGTTCCTTTCAGATGCAACAGATTTCTGGAGCTGACAAGGGATGCTGTTGTGATCATGTGCAATATGGTAGGGCCTAAAAGCCTGGTCTGAGCTTAGTGCTCCCTTATGCAAAGTGCTGCACGTTACCAACATAAGACACTCTCAATAGAAAAGACAAAGTAAGTGTCTGTTCCCTGGTGCTCCCCTGTCTGATTTAGGTAGCCACCTGTTGGCTCTTCTCAGATACTTAAATTGCAAGTTCTGTGGGGCATGGATCTTCAGTTTGAATAGTGCCTAGTCCAATGGGGCCCTGCTGCAGAGGACTAAGGGCTACTGTCATACATGGGACATTTAAGGTACAGACATTTTATGGCAAAGACAAGACTTGAACTGAGTTCCCTATGGCCCAAACAATCACAAGGCCAGCATTCCTCTCTGTGAAAGGCCAAGAGGAGGGGAGAGGGTTGACATGAGTCAGACAGTACCTGTGAGATTCTCTCTGAAGCAGTGGCCCACATGAGAATACCAGAGGTGATGAGTGAGTGGAGACACTACTCTTTAGAGCAATAGGCACTGACTTTAGTTCTGCGGTGGGTTAGAGTTGCCAACACTGACGGAAGCTATTTTGGGAGATTTTTTTCCCCAACATGACATAATGTCATATTCTTAAAATATCCTAGTAAAATCTCCCGGCTTGATATCCATAGTCACTGGGAGACCAATGGTGATCCTCAGAGACGCCAGGTCAGGCCTGGAGGGTTGGCAACCCTATGGTGGATGCTCCTCTCCGCTCGTCCCTCCCATGCAAGCAATGGGTGGGGCCTCAAGGGGAAAGAGGCCAAGTAGAGGTGGCGTCTGAAGGTGGAGCAGTGGGTGGGTCTTGGGGAGGAAAAGGCCGAGCAGGGGCAGGCCTCAGGAGGATGGTGGGGGGAGAGAATGGTGCAGAATCATAGTCTGGGCACCCCAGCCCTAGGGTTGCCAGATGGTTGAAACAAAAATACCGAACACTCGCCCCCCCCCCCCAAATAAAAAACACCGGGAAAAAATTCTGTTGAAGGGGGAAGACCAAAGCCAAAAAAAAAAAAATTAAAATAAAACAGCATTAAAACAGCATGTCCCCTTTAAGAGTGAGTGCAGGGATAGGAACAGGGGAGAAGTTGAGCACTAAGACCCAGGGGAAGCATTGTTTCCCCTAGGTCTTTTGGCCAGCAGCCATTTTGTGCCGGCAGCCTTGGGGAACCAGGTAAGCATGGGGGCTAGGGTCGGGAGGCTGGGAGTGTTGGGGGCCAGGGAAGGACTCGGGGTGGGGGATGCCAGGCGCTGAGTGTTTGTAGGGTTGCCAGGTGCCCGGCATTTTCGCCTCCTGGCCGGGGAAAAATTCAGAGAATACCGGACATCTCAGGTGTCCGGTATTCTCTGATTTTTTTTACCAGACAGGATGTGAAAATACCGGACTGTCCAGGTGAATACCGGACACCTGGCAACCCTACCCAGCCCACAAAAGAGTAATCCAGCTCTGTATGGGCTGAGTTTTTTGGTAGGTGCTTGAGGCCTGGAGCACCATGGAGGTGGCACCCATATTTAGAGCAGAGTTTCAAGGCAGTGTGGCATTGCCCATCCCACCTATTCAAAAAAAAATGGTGAGTCAAGCCCCCAAAAGTATGAAAATCGCACAGATGTAAGCAGGAGCTGAACTGCTGCTTGCTATCAGCCAGCTAAAAGGAGGGGTGGGTGTGCCCACTACAATTGCTTAGCTCTGCAAGGTAATTAACCGTTAACTGTTCATATGTAAATACAGCTCAGGAGAGAATACGAGGTGTGGCTATGTAAATCCCATTCAGTCAGGGCTGATGGAGGGTCAGTGTTGGAATGAAATGTGGAGAATTGTAAATAATTTGGGACTGTTGTGGGGGTCACTAAGCTGTTTTACAGTTCCTAAATGTGGGAACTGTAAAACATGCTACCAGTGCTTGCAGGAGAGACACCACCATCATGGTAAGAGGTCTCGGAGGAACAAGCCTCCCCACTTCCAGAGTTGAGTGAACTGAGCTGGGGGGGGGTTAAAGGGCTGGAGTCAGCCTGTGTCACACCTCCCAGGTATGAGCTGTAAGACTAGCCCAACTTGCTCCTTTTCCCGCTTTGTTTTAAGGACAGACCTAAAGCAGACTCCCTGAGGAGTCTTTTCTTTTGCTAGTCTAGTGGAAGCTGGATTCCTTTGCCAGTCCATCTGGTGGCTAAAGAGTTGAAATCAGTGAGAGCTGAAATCACTGGTTTGGCTGAGAGCCAGACCCATTGCAGCCAGTGAAGTGGCGGCAACCAGCAGAGTGGCTGGTGGGAATCACTGGCTGGTGGCGTAACGTGGCCCGTAGGAGCAGTGGCAGGCGAGGCGTGGTGACCATCGGTGTGGCGTGGAGCGGCGGCGGGCGAGGAGCAGCGACCAGCGGCGTGGCGTGGAGCGGCGGCAGGCGAGGAGCGGTGACCATCAGTGTGGCGTGGAGCGGGGGCGGGTGAGGAGCAACGACCAGTGGCGTGGCGTGGCAACCATCGGCGTGGCGTGGAGCGGTGGCAGGCGCGGAGTGGCGACCAGCGGCGTGGCGCGGAGCAGCGGCAGGCGAGGAGGGCGACCAGCAGCGGCAGCAAGCGAGGAGCGGCAGTAGGCGACCAGTGGAGTGTCCGGTGGAGTGGGATGAAACAGGTGGTGGAGCGTGGCGGAGTGTCATAAGGTGCCCCCTATCTATTCCCCCATCCCCATTTCTACCCAGGTTGGGAGGTGAAACCCTGCGGGTGAACTTTGGGACTCTGGGTGGCACGGACCAGGGACAGAGACTCTTTGGACTTCAAGTGATTCTTGGCTGGGGGGGGCTTAGCTCATGTTTGGGTTATGAACTCTGTTTGTGGTGTTTTCCCCAAGTTAATGCCGTATGACTTCTCTCTCTGTTTCATTAAATGTTTCTTTCCTACACTCAGACTCAGTGCTTGTGAGTGGGGAAGCATTGCCTCTCAGAGGCACCCAGGGGTGTGTGAATTTCCCAGATTACTGGGTGGGGGCTCGAGCCGGTTCTGTGTGAGATGGACCCCAAGATATTGAACCCAGCCCTGGTTACTGCCAGGCCTACCCGGCAGAAGGGTTACACAATGTTTTTAAAAATAATTCATTTGGGGATGCTTGTTTGCCTCCTTGTTATCCTGCTTTCAGGCCTCACATTTTCAATGTGTTCTCTGCTGTCATGAGGCTAGGGACTTAGGATGTTTGTTTGAATGAAAGCTGAGTGTTTCATGGAGTCGCATCACTCCTTGGGCTGGGCTTTCAGGAAAAAACCATGTACCGCAAGACTTAATGAACCACGAGCTCTGGCAGCGCTGAGATGGCCATGAAGAAGGGACTGGTCTGAGCAAGAGTGCAATACACAGTCACACCTGATTTTTCTCAGGCACTCCCTCTGTACACATGAATTCCTCGCACAAGAACTCAGGTCAGACAAACATGAAAACATTCTCAAATCTAGTTGTGTTAACAGTATTTGCCCAGCGCTAGTCGAGACATTTCCCCAATACAGGGCCTTGGGAAGAAAGGCCAGAGCTATTTGGTATCCTCCTGTGCTGGCAAATGTAAAGGTGTCTCCTGCTGTGCCATCTTCTAAAAATAACACGAGCGTTGCAAGCAACTCAGCTTGACTGTGTACAAGGGTGCAACGTTGTAAAGGGTCAGAGAGGGGACTCCAAAGAGGGAAACCACCAAGGAAAGGGTAGCCATAGCCAAGAGAGCATGACCGGCTTTGTTCAGCAGCTGCACGAACATTTCCTCCTCTGCAGGATGAGCTGTGAGCAATGAGGGAGTGTGTGTGTGCGCATGGGTGAGGGACGAGGGCAGATATCTAGGTAACCTTTACAATCTGTTGTTGGTAGCGTGCCCACGAGTGTCTGCAGGATGCAGGTCCCATGGAACAAAGTATGTGGGCTTGATTTGGGGAGGATCCGGTTGCAGATGGGAGTGTCATGTGGCATTCTGCAGGCCTTCCTTCCTGATCTATAATACACTGGCTTGGCAATGAGAGACCAGGCACCATGCCACTCTGACAGATGGCGGTTCATGTTGTCGTGCCGGAGGAAGAGCGTGCCCCTCTCCTTTGAGTGCCGGAGTGGGGGAGGGAGGGCTTGGGTAGCTGCCCATGAATGTTGCAGTGGTAATTTGCACAGGCCTTCTGCACCTCATGCCAAAGAGCTCCAGGCTACAGGGGCCGCAAAGCTAAGAACAGCTTCAGTGCACATAGCAGAAGAATTTCGGGGGCTGTTGAGTCAAGCTTGGTATTTGGGTCATAGGGTCAATGCCTAGGGCACTGGAGTGCATTAATAGTAGGCCCTGAAGAGGTGACTGTGGGCCTGAGAGGCCAGTTAAGATACCTGCAGCTCTTGCAAGAGAGAAAGCCAGGTACCTGGGCTGGGCAGCGATGATAAAGCCAGGAAGTTTCTAGTAGAACCTGCGGTCACTCCTTGGGAGGTAGAAGAGGTAGGAAGAGACCCAAGAAGGCAGGGGTGGGCAAAAGCCTCTCAGAAGGCCCAATCCGGCCTGCCTAGGGCTTTGATCTGGCCCACGAAGCAGTTCCAGGCCCCACCCCCTAGCACATTGCCTGGGAGCTGGAGATGCGTGAGCCCTTTTAACTGCTTCTGTTTAAAGGGCTTGCGCTTTCCCCAAGGCTGCTAGGCAACACATTGCCCAACAGGCACAGGGAAGGTGCGAGCCCTATAAATGGGAGCAGTTACAAGGGCTCGCAGCCCCTGGTGCCTCGAGTGCGTTGCTCGGGAGCCGGGACACGCAAGCCCTTTTAACTGCTTCTGTTTATAGGGCTCGTGCCTGCTGGGCTGCTGCGTTGTCTGGCAGCCACCTGGCAGGCGCAAGTCCTTTAAACAGAAGCAATTGAAAGGGCTCGCAGTTCTCGGTCCCACTGGCCTATTGCCTGGCAGCTGCCAGGCTGAGTGGCTGCCAGGCAACAGGTTAGCAGCAGGGGCTAGGAGCTGTGAGCCCTGTTATGTGAATTGTAAGCCTCCAGCCCAGACAACTCTGCGAGGAGGCTAGCCCCCGGCACCCTCCCCTCTGCTCCAGGTCTCTTCCATTGGCCAGAAGTCAGGATGCAGGGACCCCAGGCCAAGCAAAGCTCCCAGTAGCATAGCTCTCAACCCTGCCCCTTCCACCTGAGGCTCTGCCCCATCTACCTGAAGCCTGAGCCCACTTCTGAAATTTGTGAAGTGCCCCCCCCTTCAAAAATTATTGCCCACCCCTGCAGTAAGGCGTCTGAGGGAATAGAACCCAAAGGGGAGGGAAGGCCTGAGCTCCCCTACAGCTGCTGAGGAATCTGAGGTGAAATCCTGAGGTAATGGGCGTAAGGACCCACAGAACTCGGAGACAACTGGAAGACCAAGTGTAAGGTCATTGGACTATCACTGCGTTGGACTCTCTGCTACCTCATATGGGGTGGACTAAAGCATGGTGTGGCTGGAGGGCCAAGTTGCAGGAAGAGAGGCCACCACAGCAATGGAATGACCATTGGTAGGGGACACTAAATATGAAGAGACAGCTGCTGTGCCACATCTGGTCACAAGCAGGTGACCTTGAGGCGAGTAAATCCCTTTGCACCCAGGTAATACAGAAGTGTCATTCCCGCTGCAGAGAGCCCATATAAAGTGAACAAGGGGGATGATGTAGCTTCGGTTAACTCCTTCAGTGCTGAACAAAATGCTAGGCAGGGTCTGTGATGCAGGCTACTCTGATGTGGCCAAGCACATGATCTTGTGGTCATCTTGAATCCATCTTCTTTAAAAAAGACATCAGGAAGGGTACGTCTAGACTACAGGCTTTTGTCGACAGAAGTTTTGTCAACAGATACCGTTGACAAAGCTTCTGTCGGCAAAGAGTGTCTAGACTACATCCAGTTCTGTTGACAAAGCAAGCCACTTTGTTGACATGAGAGTGTAGACGCAAAGGACAGTGTAGATGCAATAACGCCTTCTGTCAACAGAACTCTGTCAACAAAAGGCGTTATTCCTCGTAGAATGAGGTTTACAGCCGTTGACAAAACTGCTGAGTTCTGTCGACGTTCTGTCGACAGAACTCAGCGGCAGTGTAGACGCAGGTATAGTTTTGTCGACAAAAGTCCACTTTTGTTGACAAAACCCTGTAGTCTAGACACACCCGAAGTTAATGTCGCCAGTGTGGATTATGTCTCTCTCTCTCTCCTGCCTTCTTCCCCTTGAAAGTGTATGATGAAGGCAAAACAAGGCACCCCTCGCTGCAGGAGGATTTTGGTAAGTTCCACTCATACGTATGAACTGTAGGGCAAATCCTATCTCACTACCACAGATGTGTAAAAGCCCAAACACTAGCCAGACTAGTCACTTGTGCAGCCTTTGCTCTGTCACGTTTCACCATCAGGATTGCGCCCCCATGGTTAGTAAATCAGCCACGCTCCATTGGCTTCAGTGGTGATGTAACTTCACTCACTCAATGGAGATGCTCAACTTCCTTCATTCCAAGTGTAAGCATGTTTGTCAGCAAGTGGCAACAAGATTTTCCTCCAGCAAACTCTGGAGTAACTATGTAGTTAGTGTGTAGCTGAGAATAACATTTGGCCCATTGTCCATATGTCTGTCATTGGCACTCTCCAGCAATATATTGTCTCAAGGGGGAAGGATAGTCTTGTGGTTAAGGTGTTTCATGAACTTTGGCAATTCTAGGAATTGGACAGAGGCCAGGTCTACACTAAAGGGGAAGGTAGAATTAAGATACACAACTCCAGCTATGTTGATTACATAGCTGGAGTCGACATACCTTAATTCAAATTTCCATGTGGTCCCCACGGCGGGAAGTCAACAGGAACAAATGCTCCCATCAGCGTTCCTTACTCCACACAGAAGCAGGAATACCAGCACCGATGGGGGTGTTCTCTGAGATTGATTTAGTGGGTCTTTATTAGGCCTGCTGAATCAAACTCCAGAAGATCAATTGCAGCAGCATCAAGGTTCTCCATAGTAGAGACCTGGCCTGAGGCTTCCTGTAATGAGACACATGCTGGGCCCCTCTGGTTTTGGCTCCTGTTGCCCTCATCAATCAATCAGGAATGCCTCAGCCTGGTGCAACACCAGTGCTCTTTATTTACTGTTGTTTTCCCACTACCACTTTCCACCTATGCACAGGTTTTGCAGCTAACTTTAACACGAGCAAGCCTGGCCAGCAACAGACTGGAGGCTCCCACCTCTCTTTATGCCTGGCCACCCTTTTCCCCACTCCCTCCCTCTCTCTGGCTTCCTCCCAGCCTTCAGAGCCCCTGGCTAAAGGGCCTGGTGGATGCTCCCAGTTACTCGAGAGGCATAGGGCTATTCAACCAACCCTAATCCATTTCCCTTGATTGGGGCTGGACTTAATTTTGTAGTGTAGATGTGGCCTAACTCACAAAGAGATTGAAGATCATGCACAGACACCAAGCCAAGCTGTAGATAATAACACAGGCCCTTCTGTAAGGCTAAATAGCCAATAGCTTTAAAAAAAATGTAGCTGCCCCTTGTGCATGTGTCTTATTGAGGCGGGGCAGCTTGCATGTTCTTATGATCCTAGGAGCTATGCCGGCGGGTGCTTAATGCTTCTGGTAGGTTCAGCCAAGCCGGAAAGGTCAAGGAGGGAGGAGACAAACTAAGCATGCATACTGATCCTCTAGGATTAGGGGTTTGGCTCAGGGCTAACAACCCTGACCTAGAAAAAGCCTTTTGTTGAGGAAACAGCAACAAAGAATTCCTTCTCAACTGTGTGTGATGGCCTTCCAGAGTCACTTACTGTGACTTGTATGACTGCCAGTGGTGAAAGACATGAAGATGGAAGTCCTGAGCACCAAGATTAAGACCAGAATTGGGTTCTGGAATGTACATATGAGGACGGCCCAAGACAGCATGGCGCCGGACCGCTGAAGTAGAAATGAAGAGTTTGAATCACACTTGGGGCACTACTGAGAGGTTGGCCAGTGACAGACAGAAGTGGAGGACCTTTGTTGCTGCCCTGTATGCCAGTGGGTATAAAAGGCAATGAAAAAAAATTAAAATGTAGCCCTTCCTGTTCACTAGGCTAATATGAGGTTATTCAACACAGGGGAAGCCTTGTGACTTTTTTACACAACTTTGGGAGACTAGGCCTGAGGCTCCTTTGTGTGCTCTGCATTGTGTCAGTGTGTGTGCACAGTCCCCTCTGTAAGGCACATGAAGTGCTCTGTGTAAGAGCAAGGTATTAATTATTATTATGAGTTTCCCCCAAGCACACCAGCTCCAGTCCGGCCCAGAGTATTGTAGCTTGATTCTAAAGGGCATTCCAAAACATTTCCATCTCCCACGAGTTTTAAAACACTGCCCTGAATCAGTTTCTTTTAAAATCAAAGACTACATTTAGCTGTTTTGGGCCTCTCCTCCTCCATAGCTGGGTGGTAACCTAGGCTGTGCCCTTGATCCAGAATCAGTCAGCCAGGTTACAAGAGCAACCAATGAGAACTAGAGGACCCAATGAAAGGAAAGTGTGAAGGACATTGAATGTTGTGGGTTTTCCAATGAATCGTTCCCATCAAAAACCATTCCCACACTGCCTGAAAAATTAAACAAACAAGAATAATGGGGGTGATGAGGAGCTGTGATTTTTTTTCCTTCCCCCATATCCTTCCCCTGTTGGTGTTGTTACAAATAAGTGAAGAAGTAAGGCAGGGGAGACAGTAGATGCCCAGACAGAGACATTCTCATAGATAATTCTTCTAAGGTATGTGAACCAAACCTCCCTGAAAGTAATTGCATAAGCCAGGGTAAAGCTGCTTGGTGGCATGATGGGAAAGTTACATCCCACTGTGAGTTCAGTTTGGCTGCCTTGGGGAGGATAACTCAGCAAAGAGATTAATAGAACCTCAGTCATGCACCAGAGGTACCACAATTGGGAGTCAGTTCTATTCCTAGCTTCACTACTGACTCGCTTAAGTTTTGTACTTCAGTCTCCCCTATCTATAAATTGGGGGTAGCCATACTTACAAAACTTTGTAAAGTTCTTTGACATCAGTCATTGACAAGCATTATACAAGGGCTGAATATGATTAAATATTGTAGGTGGCTTCGACTGGATATATTTATGACCAACAAAGCTATTTATTGTGGAATGTACAGAGACAGCAATGACCAATATGATGCATCAGGACATAAGCTGAGAGCCAAAGAGGTCAGGCAGTAATTTAAAAAAAAACCCCTGCATCCTGCATTGTACTCAGCTATCTGGTGGCAAATCTTCACCTGTGAAGCATTATGTATTGGCCGCTTGCAAAGCAGGATACCCGATTTGATGAGCCTACAGTGGGGGTGGGGGGGTCTACGTCACAAAACCCATCCTCTCATCAGACAGTATTGGAAACCATTTCCTTTACATTATGTAGGGAGAAGAAAACCATGTGAAGGAGGAAATACAAGCCCTGCAGATAGAAATACATTTTACAATGAGCTCTGCGCACTTACAACACAAGTAGAAAAGCTTAATAATAATAATAATTAATGGCAACAGCAGGTTGAAATATGCACACGTTGTTCACATGGGTTACAGCTTTCAAATTAAGGTAATTTAGTGGTGTGGGGACTACATGAGACATCCATAATGCCAGCGTATGGGGTTGTGTGCCTACCTCAGACCAGAGCTGAGTGTCAGAAGTGACGGGGGATGCCAGTGTTCCTCCATTCAAAAGAGCCATTATACAACTCAGAGCTGAAAAGCTGTTAAAACTTACAGTCACGATGAAATTAAGGAGACTTTTATCTGGCAATATCAATCATTTTATTTGTCAGATCTCAATACTTAATGGTAGGAGATTAATCCCTTCCTTAACTGTATTTCCAGTCATTGACTTGACGTTTCAGGCACAAAGGAAGAAATCAAGTTAAAGATCTTCCAGATGGGAATATTGTACCCTCATGCCCTACATTTAAATGTGACTGGGCCATGGGAGAAGGTGGCAATGAAGCAGGAGTGTGGCTTTATGTGCACCAATTATTTTGGCCTTGATTCAGTCAGAAGTTTGACTCCAGGGGTCTTGGTAGAGCAGCCATCTCTCAGATGCTAAAATGGGCCAGACAGGCTTATTCATGGCCAGTAGAACTTTATTCATCATTGACTTCAGTGGGCCCACTCATGGGGCAAGGTTTGGGGTGGCTAACAATACTGGCGTCTGGCCCGTGGTTGGGGAACAGCAAGCTGTATCCATAGCCAATTCTGGATTCTGCTTTCAATTACTTCTCGTGTCTTCCTCACAGTGAAGGCTTGTGTCAGCCAGGGCTCAAGTGGAAACCTAGAGGGTTGTGGTTCCTGATGATCACACCAGGTAGGATGAGCTTCCCACACCTGGAAATAAATGGTGAAGAAATCCACTGCTCTAGACTCCTCAAGATGCCAGTAGGAACAACTCCACGTTCTTCTGAGTTTATATCTTTCCCCGATGGGAACACAAGCTCCCTCCCCAGACACATCAGCTGGTGTTTCCTGAATGGAATCTTGGTTGCTATCAGCTGACAAAAGGAGCCAGTGTTTGGAGTCCTGCCTTACTAGACCCCACAAGGTGTCTACCCACCCAACCACCGATGGGCATTCTCCGACATAGGAGCTCATTGGATTGTAATAGAATGCCCTATCTTCTCAGAGTGTGATTTCTGGGAGCCTCTCTGTCCTGGATACCCATAAAGATCATTAGCAAACCTGACCTAAATAGAACAACTGTGTTTAGCTCCTAGGGACAGAGATTGCTAGTCTGTTTATTCAGCATCTGGCACAATGCTTCAGATCCTGCTATAGTACAAGTAATAATGAGTAAATAAAATAGTAAGTGATCCTTCTTTCGGAAAGACTGGGTACCTGCCACTCTCACTAACTTCACTCTGGAGATGCAGAGGTGGAAAATGTCAGGCCCAACATTTCATAGGCTGGGTGGCCCCCATCCAGACAAAAATTAAATAATGAAGCACTTTTGGTCTCGATGGCTTGCCCAAGCTCACACAAAACAAGTAGAATAAAACAGGGACTTGATGCAAGGCCTCCAACAAAGCACGGGTTAATACACTCTTCACTGAGTTGCCCTTCGGGCCATGGAGGCATGTTTTCCAATGGCTAGATGGGTGTGCATTTTCACCTTCCAGCCCTGCAGAACGGCCTTAAGTGACCCATTTTCTAAGGGTTCAGGGCTTTCTCTTTGAAGTTAACAAGGGGTTTGATATTGGTTGCCTTGAGCACAGGAACACACCTGTCCAATTTCAACCACAAGAGATCATCTTCATTTTTGCAGTTAAAAAAAAGTCTACGCTCTACATCAGCAGTTTTCAAACTATGGGTGAATGCCCTATCCACTAGGCCACTCCAGAACCCATCCCACCACCCTACCTTCAGGGCATCCCTTATCCTGCCTTCCTGGGTGGCGGAATGCCAGGCACTGGGTCTCATTGCTGCAGGGGGATCAGGTGACCAGTGGGGGCGCTAAGGCAGCTACCTGCCTGTCCTGGCACCTCAGGCTGTGCTGTGCCCCAGAAGCAGCTGGCAACAGGCCAGCTCCTAGATGGGAAGGGAGAGAGCGCACACAGATCCACACACTGCCCCTGCCCTGAGCACTAGCTCTGCACTCCTGTTAGTGGGAACCGGCTGCTGGCTGCCTCTGGGATGCAGCATGGTCTGTAGTGCCAGGAGAGGCAGGAAGCTGCCTTAGCACCCCCGCTGCACCGCTGACTGGGAGCTGCTCATGGTGAGCCCCTCCTGCCCCAGCCCTGACACCCCCAAAACCAGAGCCCCTCCTACACCCAAAGCTCTCATCCTCAGCCCCATGCTGGAGCCCACACTCTAGTCAAATTATGTTGGGGGTGCGGGAATTAACAATTTTTTTCAACTGGGACATGAGAAAAAAAGTTTGACTGCTGCTCTAGGTGATAGCAATTTCTATGCCATTTCTGATCATTGAAAGGAATTCTTTTTTATTACAATACTTCTTCTTAAAAGCTTCCTTGTTTCCCGGCATCTTGATGTGGGGGACTACATAATACGGATCACTTTCCCAGGCAAGGCACAACAGATTATGCACTACCAATGTATATTGATACGCTTCCTGCCGCTGCAGAAAAGTGGAGCTGTGAGCCCCGTTGTGTTGTCTGAGCTTCTGTATCCAGTGCCATAGCCAGTTCTGGATGCAGGCTCTTCCAGTACAGGGTTTTAGTTCTAGGCCAGCCTGTCTCTCCCTGTTTACTGCAGCAGCTGGTGTTTGATCCTTCTCTAGTGGAAAAAGAAGGACAGAACAGCCTTGCCTGAGCATCTCGCCAGGAGCCTATGAGCAGCACACACGGTCCACAACCCGCAAACTTTGCACGGCGCCTTTGTTCAGTCCTTGGCAAAAGGTTCCAGTCTCAGGCCCTCCTCCCCCGTGTTTGCAGAGAGGATGCATGTTTTTGAAAACACTCTGAGACTTGGAACGGAATGTCACATCGCGCCAAACTGAAGAAAATGGCTCCAAGCATAATAGGGCTTCTGTTCAAAACTTCCTCCACTCTTTTTTTGTTCATCAAGGATAATATGCGCTTTTTTTTTTAAAGGCACATTGGCAATGGGTGGGAAGGGGAAAAAAGCAGCAGAGAAACTGAAAAATCCATCGCCTGTGGTGGCTATTAGAGCAGTTATTTAGTCCTGTTACTGCAAAGCACGTTGTATTGCCGACAGCCTGACAACCTCTGTGCTGGGTTGAAAAAAACAAAGGGTATGTCTACACTACAAAGTTAATTCGAACTAACTTAGTTCGAATTAGTTAATTCGAACTAAGCTAATTCGAACTAACGCATCTAGACCCAAAAACTAATTCGAATTAGCGTTTTGCTAATTCGAACTAGCGCGTCCACACTGATTGGACGCTGGGTCGCATTTAAGGGCAGCTGAAACCGGTTCCGGCAGGGCATCAGGTCAGTAGTTGCTTTGTGTGGCTGCTGTCTGAGGCTATCTGAGGCTCGTGCTTAAAGGGACCCCCCGGACCGCTGGTTCTCAGCTTCTCCACTTGCTTGCCTACCTCGCCAAGGGACAGCAAAGCGTTTTCCTCTGCGCCTGCCTGTGTCGGTGGTTCCCATTGGGGACGCCGCCGCAGTTGGCACCGTGGAGCCAGAGCTCGCCCTGGACATTCTGCTCCAGTTTTTGGACTTGCTGCTGCAAGCCTGCCAGCAATGGCTGGAGGCTGCCTGGCACCACCTGGTGCACGTCAGCCCCCTGCCTCTCCACCTGGCCTCCCTGGGGGCCATGGAGGAGCCGCAGCAGCGCCCGGATGCCAGCGTGCCCCGCCGCATCTGGCGTCTGGACACCAGCAGCGACTGGTGGGACCGCATTGTCCTGGAGTGCTGGGGAGACCAACAGTGGACCCAGAACTTCAGGATGAAGAGGGACACCTTCCTGGAGCTCTGCGAGTGGCTCGCCCCTGCTCTGCGGCAACAGGACACTCGCATGAGGCCCGCCATCCCCCTCCAGAAGCGTGTGGCCATTGCCCTGTGGAAGCTCTCCACGCCGGACAGCTACCAATCCGTCGGGAACCAGTTCGGCGTGGGGAGATCCACCGTCGGAGCAGTACTCATGCAGGTACGGCACTCACCAGCCACTGGGCCGGGGAGGAAGGGGGCTGCAAGGAGGGAATGGGCCGCCCCAGGGAAAATGGGGGCGGGGGAGGAGGAGACAGTGCCCTGCATGGGAGGGTTCGGTCTGTCCCGGCCGTACTACAGGCCACCAGCGGCGGCCAGGATCGCAGCGGGGTTTGCTTCTGGGAGTGGGGCGCAGGGCAGTGCCAGGGAACGAACACTCCCAGCCACCCGGGCGCCCCAGTGATTCGCAGTTTGCTGTGTTTCTCTGCAGGTGGTCAAGGCCATCAACCGGGTGCTGCTCCGCAGGGTGGTCCGCCTCGCCGATCCGGACGCCATCATCCAGGGGTTCGGCGCCCTCGGCTTCCCCAACTGCGGGGGGGCCATCGACGGGACGCACATCCCCATCCATGCCCCGGAACACCAGGCCTCCCAGTACATCAACCGCAAGGGGTACTTCTCCGTCCTCCTGCAGGCCGTGTCTGACCACCGGAGCCAGTTCACGGACATTAATGTGGGCTGGTCTGGCAAAGCACATGATGCCAGAGTGTTCCGCAACTCCTCCGTGTGCCAGAGGCTGCAGGCCGGGACCTTCTTCCCCGACCGCCACATCAGGGTCGGGGACGTGGACATGCCCGTCTGCCTGGTGGGGGATGCGGCCTACCCCCTACTGCCCTGGCTGATGAAGCCGTACACGGGGCACCTCAACCCCTCCCGCCAGGCCTTCAATGCCAGGCTCACCAGGGCCCGCATTGTGGTCGAGGGGGCCTTCGGACGACTGAAAGCCAGATTTAGGTGCCTCCTCACCCGCCTCGACCTCGCCTTGCCTCCCGTGGTGGCAGCATGTTGCGTGCTGCACAATTTGTGTGAGCGGAAGGGGGAGGCTTTCCTGCCAGCCTGGATGGCTGAGGCTGAGCGCATGGCTGGCCACTACGCTCAGCCCCACACCGCCGCCGTCCGGGAGGCCCAGCGGGGGGCCGTCCAGATCCGGGAAGCCCTGCGGGAGACCTTCCTGGTGGAGGAGGACTACTGAACTCACCCTGCATGCCCCACTGGGGCCTTCTTCCACCCTCCCCTCCTTCCCCTTTCCCCTCCCTAACCCTCCTTCCTAATGTTAAATAAAGACACCTGTTTTGCAAACAACAATCTCTTTTTATTGTACATAACTGGGGTGGGGGGCGGGGGAATGACTGTGGGAGAGGGGAGGGGGAAACCTGGGAGGAGGGAGCTGGAAGCGGGAGGAAGGGGAGGAAGGGAAGGGAAAGCTCAGGGTTGGGGGTCCTGCTGGCTCTCCCATCTCGCAGCACTGCGGGTGCGGGGGTGTCGGGGGGGGAGTGGGTGTGGAGGGTGGGGCAGGAGGGCCGGGGGGTGCGGAGGAAGCGGGAGAGGGAGCAGGGGTGGGAGGAGGAGCGAGAGCTGGGGCGGCCGCAGGGGCTGGAGCAGGAGGAGGCAGGAACCTGTCCATCTGGAGGTGGCCTCTGAGGGCACGGCCCTGCTCCTCCAGTGCCTCCAAGCTCCACTGCCGCAGCCGCAGGTCCTCCTGGACCCAGTAGTCCTGGGTGCGGAAATGGTGCTCAAGTAGCCGCAGGTGCCGCCGGTGGTAGTCCTCCAGGTTCCTGGAATGCCTGCTGGCCCGGGTGCGGGTGGCTGTTGCAGGTGGGGTGGTGCGCCCTGCAGTCCCAGGTGCTGCGACTGTGGTGAAACAAGAGCAGTGGTCAGTTCTCCCTGGGGACACAGTGGGTGAAACCCAGCCCCCCTCTGCAAGGCGAGGTCGGCGTTTGGGGAACGGGCCAGGGCCCCTGCATGACACGCAGCTGCTGCTCCATGGTGGGCAAGGCCCAGGCGCACGGTCCTTGGGCTCCCTCTCCCTCCACCTCCCCGTACACATAAGGGGAGCATGATGGCACTCACATGTAGAGCCCCCCTCGGCCTCGGACGACACAGCCGATGTGCTCTGTGGGATGCCTCGGGGGTCCTGGGTCCTGGGCAGGCTCCCTGCAGGCTCCTGGCTCTCGGCGTCCTCCTCCTCTTTCTCGGTGTCAGGGACGGGTCCCTCTGCCCCAGGGTCGATCACCACCCGGGGGGCATGGACTGTGTGAGCCCCCAGGATGCGGTCCAGGGCCTCATAATGAGGGCATGCCTCCGGGTCAGCCCCTGGCTGGGAGGCCCTGGAGTAGGACTGCCGCAGGTCCTTAATTTTGCAGCGGACCTGCTCCCGGGTCCACATGTGGCCTCTGGTGGCCAGGCTGTCAGCCATGCGGCTGTAGACGGCCGCGTTCCTGTGGCTAGTGCGGAGATCGTGGACGCTGGAGGCTTCCCCCCAAACCTCGATGAGGTCCACGATCTCCGCACTTGACCAGGCGGGCACCCACCTCTTGCAGCCTCGGGCAGGCTCCTAGGAGCCGCCAGCCTGGTCCTGGGAAGAGGCGGAGGGCTGGGTGGCAGCAGGTGGCTGGCTCATGCCGTGCCAGGTGCAGGGTCTGCTGGCTGGGTGCTGGCAGGCTTGCAGCTGGCACGAGCAGTGTAGCCAGACCGTGGCCCTTTAAGGGCTCCGGGGCCGGGAGGGGGGCAGACGAGTTTCCCTGGCTTGGCCCAGAGTGGCCACTAGGGCAAGCTGGGAAGGGCTAGCCTCCCACTAGTTCAAATTAAGTGGCTACACAGCCCTTAATTCGAACTACTTAATTCGAACTAGGCGTTAGTCCTCGTAGAATGAGGTTTACCTAGTTCGAATTAAGCGCTCCGCTAGTTCGAATTAAGTTCGAACTAGCGGTTTGCGTGTGTAGCGCCTATGAAAGTTAATTCGAACTAACACCTGTTAGTTCGAATTAACTTTGTAGTGTAGACATACCCAAACAAAACAAACCAGAAGTGGACATCACTCACAGGCGGATGAGGCAATGGTTGTGAATGAGCCTCATTGTCAAGCCCTCTAGAAAGAGTCCAGTGAGCAAGGATGGATTCTCTTTGACAATTGGATGTTCTCATCAGGAACAGGTAGTTCAGGAACGAGCAGCAGCTGCACATTTATTTCCTCCCTTTGAAAGTGGTACTCCAGTCTTCACTTCAGCCACATATTACATGAACTCTTCTCACCCCCACCCCAGCCATGAGGGAGGGGGTGGAGAGGTTGGCTTGTGCTTTTGTTCAGCACTCACTCTGCTGGCTGATTCAGAGCTTCCCTATGGATTTCGGGCCCTCCCAGACAGGGAGTGAAAAGCACCGAAATAACCTGCCCTCAGAGCATTCCATGAGGAGCTGAGGATGGAACCTTTTCATTCTACGAAACCTGCCGCATTTCAACCTTTTCCAGATTTCTCCTTCCCTTGACCAGCATCCAATAAAGCCCCAAGTCAGGTACCAAACTTGAAAACAGTGGGAGTTTTTAGCTTGATTAATAATTGATTAAAATCAGTTGCAGTTGCATCTTTCTTTCCAAAGGCATCGCTTCTACCCATCAATGGCATGCAGCCCCCTCTGGGGTAGGATGCAGCAGCTGTTCAACACTGCACAGAAATTCTTAAGCAGCAACACTTAAAAGAGAGAGGCCCTGATTCTCCCCTCACATCGGTGTTATTCTCCAGTGTAAAGCCTTTGTCGCCAGTGTAGTTACTCCTGATTCACATCAGCATGAGAGGAGTATCAGGTCCAAGAAGTAAAAAAGAATATTGTATGCAAGCAAATCTACAGGGCGGATTTAAGGAAGCAAGTAGGTAAACCTCTGTATTGAAATGTCATCAATATGTAGAGGCTAGTATCTTTTATCTCTCATTAAAAACTGAGTAAGGTTTTTTAATGACCTACCTACAACTGGTTCATGTCTACACTACCTACCATCTGTTTGTCAGCGGTGCATGCCCTCACCAGGAGCACTTCTGTGGGGAGCCTGGCTGTCCCCTCCACCTCAGGCTATTGGCTTCCTGTTCCCCCCCCCCCCCCCAGAAGCTCAGCTATCACCCATGAGAGCCTCAGGGCAGTACCTGAATTCCCAGCAGGGAACCAGGATCTCAGGGCACAGCCTGGCTGGAGCAGGAAGTGGGGAGCTTAGAGCTGGGAGAATGGCACTCAGGCAGCAGAAGGCTAGGAGAGCCAGGACCGAGGGGGCAGGCCAGCTGGAAGCAGGGGACCCTGGGGCAAACAGTCCAGCTGGAGCTCCTCAACTGGCCCAGGGGACAGCCCAGCTTTCTTGTCAGTTTCAGGGCTCCAGCATGGAACCGGGAAATTGACAAGAAACGATAACAGCCTGCATGGACACCACATTATCCTAACTACACCGACATAGTCCCTACACCTCTCATGGAGGTGGAGTTATTATGTTGGTGTAGCGGGTCACTTACCTCATCAGGAGCAAGGCTACAGTGGGTATACCCACATAATTAAGTCAAAGTAAGTGGCCTGATGTCAACCTAGCCCTGTAGTGCAGACCACGCGTCAGGTCTGAGAAGTTCCCTGCTTCACATTAGGACTGAGCTGTGAGAATATCAGCCCTTAATATACCTCATGGCCAAGGGGACACCATGTTAACAGCACGTTGCTGCCATTGTGTTTGGATTGCCACCTCTGTGAGCATAAGCTCTGTGAACCAGGGACTTTGTGACGGTTTGGGGTTATGGCTGTGTCTCAGGCTGATTCTGTGGAAAACATGTTGTGTTTCAGCCACCATTTTGTATGTCACAGTGTCTGTGTCCTTCTCTGTATTGTTATGACTTAAACCCTGTTGAAACTGATCAGCAGCACAGCCACCCTTCCATTCTGGCTAAATGCGAGTTCAGTTATATAGCCCTTTTTTAGTAACAGCTGAAACAACAGAATCCAGCACCCAAAATGCAGACCTCCATGGTAAGGCTGAGCAAAAGCCAAGGCGTTTCCTAGGGTTTCATAGAAGGGCTAAGGCTTGGACTGGTGGAGCTGTGTGTATCCATATGTTTGAGAGAAGCAGAAAAAAACACCAGCAAGCAGATATAGAAAAGCCGAGGACACAATCCAAACAAGGACTGACGCTAAGAAAAGCTAAGAGACAGTTTAGACTAAGTACTTCCTGGAAAAGGGGTATGTCCTGAGGGAAATGGGACTTTGTACGCTTTATGTAAACAAACAGATCTGCCTGATTCCATCACCTAATGCTTCTAACCAGAACGATCCACAAGACTCCACATTTTTGACTAATTGCTCCGGTCATGCTATAACAGTCATGACTGGATTGCACCCATCCCTCTTCTAGAAGCAGACCCTGAAAGAGAGGACCATCAATAACTGAAAATCTTTCCCTTACTGGATTAATGAAGGCTACCAGCAAAGCCAATGAGTGTTAATGACTCTTGGTCAGTGACCCTGAAGGAGGTTGAGTGATGGAAAATCTCCAGGGGAAGGAAAGAAGAAGAAAAGGTATAACAGGCTGCTTTTAAAGAGACATGCTCCCCAGCCAATATTGTCAGTAGGGCGACTCAGCAGGAGAAGAGACAGGAAGAGACTTTGAAGAACGTTGCTCGAGACTTAACAGGCACTCACAAGTGAGCTGGAAATGGAGGGAGGGGCTTGCACATAGAGATTTGTTGTTTTTTCATAGATCTATGGGTGTGTTTAAGAAGTTCCTTTTCAAAGCCCGTGTCTTCCTTACTTTAATGGTTGTGTGGTTCCCCAAAGGTCAAACTAAAGTGGAGTGCCCACAAGGGTGGGGCTCTGGGGACAGCATGCATAAGCTATCAGGGAGACTTGTGGTGAGTTTCAGTGCTGCTCTTGGGGTCTGTGACAGCTGGCCCAGGGTCTCACAGCCTGAGAAGGGGGGCTAGGACAGGGTATCAGCAGCCTGTCAGTGTGCCTCGGGGGAGGTTAGATTTAGAGAGAGCATCTGGGTAGTTCTGAGACCCAGAGAGCTCAGAAGCACATGGGAAGCAGAACTGGGTCCAACCCAGAAACCTGGTGACTGCCCAGAAGAGGGAACTCAGGGCTTGTCAACACTTACAGTGCTGCTCCGGTGCAGCTGTAGCGCCAAGTGAAAACATTACCACTGCTCTAGCGCGAAGAGAAGATGCCAACAGTAGAGCCGCTCCCATCAGCATAGGCACCCCTTCTCCCCGAGAGGCGGTAGCTATGTCAACAAGAGAAGCCCCCCCGTCAGCATAGTATTGGCTACAATGGGAGTTCAGTCAGTATGACTCACTCACGGGGGGGGGTGGATTTTACACACTCTGCATGATGTAGTTACACCTCCACATGTTTGTCATGTACACCGGGGCTGTACCAAACCTTGCCTTCCTTCCATGTGCAGGGTGCCTAGCACATTTCCAGCAATGAATAAACAATAACAATCATCCGGCTGTAACAGCAGCACCAACGGAAATAGTCTTGCCGCGGCATTGTCAGCTTAATTCTGGTGTGCCGTGAGGTCCATTTCTTCCATGTTACTAGAATGCTTCGTCAGTTCCCTCTGATGCCCAAGCACTAAAGGTCACTTACTCATGTCGGGTGCCACTAGAATGGATTACTTGAAGTCAGGGCCACAGAATGATCATCCGAACAAACAAAACAGAGGTTTCCGCCCTCCCAGTGAGGGGTGTTTTGAGTGGGTTTAAACACAGCTCATGAAAGCAGCAAGCTTCACATCCCATGCAGGATAAAACACTGTACTTATTCATACAGCAGAGGCAGCTACAAGCATATTTCCCCCAGCGACTTACCATAAAGTCGCGAGTATAGTGCGCACTTTTTTCCCGTTTTTTTAACGTCAAAGTCGGGGTGCGCATTATCCATAGGAGTTTTTTTTCAAAGTTTTCATTTGGCGGTTCCATGGCACTTAATTAATTACTGGACACCACAGGTTAAGTTGATTTTTATTAGCATCGACAAGCAACTATATACACAGTTTCAAAAAGGTAAGTTAAACAAATGAAATCGACATTGCAGTGCAAACAAGCAAATACCGTATGTTAATTGATCTTCTACTCATCTTCGAAGCCCTCGAATTCACGTTTGTTAGAATCTTCCTCGAACCGACTAGCAATATCTTCCGGGGTGTAGCCCTCGACATCTTCATCTAGATAATACAAATCATTGTCATCTTCGCATACCGGTAATTTGCCCTCAGACAATTCATCGTCGCTCGGATCTATCCACAGGGCATCATCCTCGCTGCCATCCATAGCATTAGAGATGCTGCATTTCAGAAACCCCTTCCTTATGATAGCGGGATCAAGTTCAACCCAGACATCCGCTATCCACTGGGTAACATCTTGCAGCGTCGGAGTTCGCATACGTCCACCTGCAGTAAATGTATGTTCACCTTCCAAGAACCAGGTTTTCCATTTCCTGCATAGTGCATCTTTCATTGGCTTGTTAACTGTCACATCAAGTGGCTGCAACATTTTGGTCATTCCACCAGGAATAATTGCCAAGTCTGTTTTATCCTGCTGAAGCCTTTTCTTGACGGATGGCATACGATGACACCAAAATGCATCCAAAACTATTAGAGACCGCTTTCTCATAAGTCCACCCGGCCGCTTCGCCCAAACCGTCTGTAGCCAATCAAGCATTAAAGCTTCGTCAATCCAGCCTTTAGGGTTAACACGCATGTGAACGGTGATCGGGAATATAACATTCTTTGGCATTGTCTTGCACTTGAACACAATATAAGGAGGCAGCTTCATTCCATCGGCCATGCAAGCAAGCATTATGGTAAACCTAGACTTTTCACGGCCTGTGGTAGCAATGGAGACGGTCTTGGCACCTTTCACTTCAAGCGTTCTGTTGTAGGGATTATCGAAATTTAATGGTGTCTGATCTGCATTACCAATTAATGAAAGGTCATAGCAGTGCTGCTTGCGTAGTTTTATGACAAACTTTTGGAACTGTAGTAGCTTGGCGTCTGAGTCCATGGGTAGTTTCTGTGCGATTGTTGTTCGGCGTCGGACCAATAGGCTATGGCGATTCATGAACCGATTGCCCCAGCCATGCGAAGCTTTAAACCCGGCTGTGTTAGCGCACGTTTTGGCAATGGTCAAAGCCTTCATTCTAACCTCCACAATGCTAACACCACCGCCTGGCTGTCTACTCTCAGCAATCCATTCAACCAGCTTGGCCTCCAACTCAGGATATGCAGCGCTTTTACCTCGCTCAGTCATCTTCATCCGAGGCAGCGCTTGCAGGCGCTCTTTCTGCCGTCTCCAAAGCCGAATGTTAGACTCTTCTATGCCATCAAATTCACGGCTGGCAGCTCTGTTGCCATGAGCCTCAGCATAGCTAACAACTTTAAGTTTTTCAGCAGTTGTGTAAGATCACTGACAACTCATGGCATCCCAAAGAGAGCACGGAAACGCTGCGCACTGTATACTCGTGCGCTCAAGCGTGATTACCCAGCAATACAAAAAGGCAAGACAAGACAAGACAAGACAAAACAAAATACGGCAAGACAAAATACGGCAAAGTGGGGTGCGCATTATAGATAGGAGCTCAGTTTATGCCGGAATTCTCATGTTTAAAAGGTAGGTGCGCATTATGCATAGGTGTGCATTATAGTCGGGATTTTACGGTATTCTGTCTTAACCTGAAGGTACATTCAGTCTAGAAATCGGGTGCACATTTATAAACAGCACAGGTAATTAACTGGGGGGACTGGACACTGTCTGTCATGGTTCACGACTGTGAGTACCAGCCTCAGGGCAGATTGTCAAAAAGTAGAGTAGAAACCCCCACACTGGAGTGTTCATTATAATTAGATTTCACCAACCCAGTAATAAATGTGAATTCCTCAAACACTGTACCAGTGTTATAGAGTCATAGACAGTCCCCGTAGGCACTCCAGACTATACTGCCCCCAGGCAAGCTGTACTTAGTGATATAAATGCCACCTACGCCAACAATCACAAAATATTCAGGTTGCTTTCCATCCCAAGAGACCGGTCACATACCCCAGGTCAATTTGTACCACAAATCTCATACCCCAAAGGCTCCACTCCTGGGCTATGTCTACACTGCTGGCTTCTTGCGCAAGAACATCTTGTGCAAGGGTTCTTGTGCAAGAAGTCTTGCTCAAGAAAACGTCCACACTGCCGTTTGTGAGCTGTGCTTTTGCGCAAGAGCACCTATGGCAGTGTGGACTCTCTCTTGCGCAAGAAAGCTCTTAGCCATAGGGCTTTCTTGCACAAGAAATCCCTGCCGAGCGTCCACACTGCCCTCTTGCGCAAGAGCTTCTGCGCAAGAGGGCTTACACCTGTTAAAAAAGAGCGTAGCTCTTGTGCAAGAAGCCCTCTCTTACCACGCCGTACTGTAAATCTTCTTGCGCAAGAGCAGTCGGGCAGTGTGGATGCTCTGCGGATTCTTGCGCAAGAACGGCCATACTTGCGCAAGAAGCCACGAGTGTAGACATAGCCCTATAGTAAAATAACAAAGGATTTAATAACCAAGGCAAGAAATGGGAGAACTACTTAGAGGTTCAAGCAACCAAACATGCATACACAAAAATGAGTTTCAGTCAATGATTTCAAAAAATGACAGAGCTGTAGTCATACAAAATGTCTTTCAGAGTGGATGCCAAGGTAGCCATGGTCTCTGTCCCTGAGAGAATTAACGCAGAGCACAGTCAACCTGTGGAACTCCTTGCCAGAGGATGTTGTGAAGGCCACGACTTTAGCAGAGTTCAAAAAAGATCTAGATAAATTCATGGAGGTTAGGTCCATCAATGGTCAGGATGGGTAGGAATGGTGTCCCGAGCCTCTGTTTGTCAGAGGCTGGAAATGGGTGATAGGAGAAGGATTACGTGATGATCACCTATTCTGTTTACTCCCTCTAGGGCATCTAGCTTTGGCCACTGTTGGAAGACAGGATACTGAGCTAGATGGACCTTTGGTCTAACCCAGTATGGCCGTTCTTATGTTCTTAAACTGCAAGGAGATAGCTATTTCTTCCCGTGAGCATCTTCATATGCCCAAACCAATGGGATGAGTGCTCCTGCGCATAACTTCTGCATAGGTAGATGGAGCAATCAACAACATTTTTGTCCAATAATGGCCCATTTAGTTGTTGATGGGTGGGGGAACCACTCTTCCTGCCTAAGTTCACAAGTTTAGAGCAGGCACCGTTATAAAGCAAACATATTTTACCCTGTAGCATGGGAAACAAACATTAAAAGTAAGTGTGTTTCACCCACAAAAGCTCATGATGCTGTATCTTTTTGTTAGTCTCTAAGGTGCCACAGGACTCATTGTTTTTAAAGTTACAGACTAACATGGCTCCCCCTCTGAGACTTATTACAAGTAAAAGTAATACATGCAGCAACTTACAAGCCTTTACAGAGTCTGAACACTAAAAACAGTTTTACACATCTAACGTCTATCTTGAACAATACTAATATATAGCCAAGCTCCTCTGGCTTCCAGCCAGGAATTTGTCAGTGTTCAGATGACATCTACTTCCTTGATTTGCCAGTGTCACAGGGACACTAGCCCAAGGGCCCTGGTGGATTCTCCATCACTTGAAGTCTTTAAATCAAGACTGGATCTCTTATCAAAAGATATGCCGTAGCTCAAACAGAAGATAAGGCTTGATTCATGGATTCTTGTATGAGATTCTGTGGCCTGTGTTATCACAGAATCATAAGATTAGAAGGGACTGCATGGGTCATCTCGTCTAACCCCAAGAAAGTCAGACTAACTGATCAGCATGTTCCTTCTGGGCTTAAAAGTTTATCATCTCCCCGTTCATTCGGTCTTTGGGCTCTGTACCAGTTATGTTGTGGATACTACAGTATGCATTAGGGACTGGACTGAGAGAGACCTCCACTTCATTTCAAGTTGGATGAAAGTCACACAGTTATAAGGACATAGAACTTGAGTGCCATCAATGATTACTACAAGTCCTATTTGTTTCCTGAACAAAGCCCCATACACTCCATAAGCTTTTTATCTAGCTTTAAATTGACACTTGGAAAGGTTTATTACTGTAGGTACCATATACTGAGTAATAATAGGCAAGAACTCCATGCCTGTTAAGAGAACTGTTTACAGAGATATTGCAACTCCTGCTAGCATTCCAGACCATGTGTACACAGACTAACTTCCTCATGCCTCCTTTAAACTCTTCCCTCCTACAACCTGTGTTCCTCCTTCCAAGTTCCATGGAGATCGCTACCTTTATTAAAAGAGTCTTTCCATATTGATTTCAGTGGATTCTGGAGTGGACTGTACACACATGTACGGGTCAGGGGGATCCAGGGCATTCCAGCAACATCCATTAGTGAATCAATAATTCACTTGCCAAAGCTAGCCAAAGGCACTGCTCCTCCCAAAACCTGACAGACTGAAGTATGTTTGTAGGCCTAGCCATTTCAGGAAATTAGAGCCAAGATGAAAGTAAATCAGGAAAAAATATTCCAGGAGCCAAACCCAGCTGAATTTTTTTTTTTTTCATTATCTTCCTAATGCCTTGTCCAAGTTGCCCAGAATGTTTTAGAAAAATTATCCCCACGGGGGAGACCCATCACATGTAACTGCTGGCAGATTGTAGGGGGTTTTAGCAAAGGCCGGGGGAGTCAGCATTTGGTTTATAATGAGAACCTTATCTCACTTACATCTGGTTTAAATCCAGGATAATTCCACTGCAATTACACTGACGTCAAACTAGAGTATGGAAGATCAGAATCAGACCCACTGGCTGTACATGAGTGAGCCACACAAGTCTCTTGTGATGTGATCATCAGCATTTTACAGTGAGGAAAATGAGAAGGGAGGTTGAACAACTTGCCCAATGAAACCTGTGCAGGGAATAGAGTTCCCTTTCCTGCCTTTCATAGTCCTGAACCCAGGGGTGAAAGGAACTTACATTTCTTACAGGTACTGTCCTATGGGAACCCGGAGCCCCTGCCAGCTCTTTAAATAGCTCCCTGCTGGCTTTTGCCGCAGCTCATCCAGCTCTTGTTGGAGCTCTGCACACTGGGACGCACCCGCTTACTTTCACCTCTGCCTGAACCTTTCTTATAGATTTTCCTTCTTCTCTCAGGGCTTGTTCATTCAAATCCCTCTTCCTCCCCTCCCTCCCCCCATCCTCACATTAGAAGCACTATCTGCTTTTACGTCACTATTAATGTAATCGGGTTCATATTCCCATCGTTTGCTAGTGTCGTGTTGCTGAGCGCCACTAATGCTCCTTTCACATTTTTTTTCCTTGGCAGGACCTTCTCCTGTCCCCCCAACAAACAAGAGTTGACATAAGCTGACCAGGACCGGAACGTGCTTAAAGAGCCCAGCCCTTAGCAATTCCCCAGGAGCACCCCGGACAAAGAATTGGGGCTCATAAAGAGGTACCTTTGCGAGAACAGTCCTGCTCCCAAGTTATCTGCTGTCAATTCATACCAGGAGCAGATTACTGCCCCTCCCCCCCCTTGTTGCTTCCTGTACGTCCCAACCCGATAGGCTCCACTCATTCATCTCTTCCCACTCTCCACCCACCTACTCATGAAGGGTCAGTCTTACTGACCCTGCCTGCAGCAGAGATATGGAGAGACCTTTATACCCCTGCACCACTGCATAGGTCAGGGCATGGTCGGGTCCTTAGGACATGCCTTCTTTCAGAAGCTAACAAAAAACTGCTTGTTTATTCCTTCCCTCCATGTTTTAAGACAGAGGATTTAAAGAGTTTTTGGAATCAAATTCAAATCCACATCTTGCCAGCGTTCTTATTTTCCCCCTCCCTACTTCAATGGCCTACACAAGAATCAGTCGCTTTGATCTGATGTTAAACTCCAGGACTTGGAGGAGAGACACTAAAAATAAGGATGCAGAAGGTGAAGATGTAAGATTATTCCTGTTAAATACCTAGGTTTTATAGGCTGTTTACAGAGTCATCATAGGCCTGTTGGTCCCAGGATCTGAGAGAGACAAGGTGGCTGAGATCATATCATTTACTGGAAAAATTTCTGTTGGTGGAAGAGCAAGAGATAAGCTTGTGAGCTTCACAGAGCTCTTCTTCAGGTCTGAAAAAGGTACTCAGAGTGTCTCAGCTCAACAGAAGGTGGAACCGATTGTTAAGCAAAGGAGTTAACACATGGCGCAAGGTACCATTCAAAATGAATTTTTTGTGACGTTCTGAATACCTGTCCCAGACCTGAAGGATGAGCTCTGTGTAAGCTTGAAAGTTTGTCTCTGTCTCTGCCACCAACGGAAGCTAGTCCAATCAAAGATATGATCTCGCCCACCTGGTCTAGCTCTTAAATAGTGCTCGTGATTCCCAATTTACAGACAGTGAAACTGAGGCACAGAGCCCAGACTTGACTTGCCAGAGGTCTCACCAGAGCCTCTAGTGGCCAGGCATGGAATAGCGCCCAACCCTCTACCCACAAGTGAGCAAGTCTAAATGCAGGAGGTGGCAACATAGCAGCGTCTGCCACAGAGCACTGAGTGCAGGTGTTCCTTTCACTTGGATTGATATATTCAGGCAACGGCGTTCAGCTCACAAGCAGTGCTTCCTGGCTTGTGACAAGGGCTGCTGATTATTTTTAATGGGATTTAGTCTGGTTTGTATTTATTGTGTGGGCAGCCCCAGAGCCCCCATCATGGAGGAAGGTTTTTCATGGTCTGTGTGCTGCCATCAGTCCTGTGGCATGGAGAGAAGCAATTTGTAATGCAATTACAGCCCTCTCAGGAAATAAATGCCCTGCCCATGTTACAAATGGATCCAGTCCATTCCCAGCAACCGGCATGGTTTGTTCAGGAGCCAGGGCTGCAAAAGCCTTAGAAAGGGACTTGTCTGACTGGCACTGGCCAACACACAGAGAAGCAGCCTCACGCCAGGAAATCACAGGGCCTTTGGGGGATAGAGTGTTGCCTGCGCCATCAGCTGGCTGCAGCAAGAATATGGCTGCCTCCGGCAAGGATCCATTAGGGTGAGCAAGAGAAGGTTCCCTTAACCCTTTAATGCCCCCCGATAGACCATCTTTTAATCTGTCCTCACCAGCTCCCTCAGCTGCACATGGGGATGGACCGGCCTGACTGGGGCTGCGTGTTTTGGTATTCCTGGAGGTTTCATCACATGACAGAACCCTTAATTAAAGATTCATCTCTCAGCCCTGGAGACTCCAGGTCAATCCTGGAGGCTTGGCAACCCTAGGCCTGCTCCAATGACTACTCCCGCCAGCGGGAAGGATCTGCAGACACTGGATCGGGCCCTAAGCACCCAGGTACATTTAACAGGATTTGAGCCGCACAGAAAAGCTCACAGTCACAGCCCAGGACCCCCAGGGTAACAGAACTGTGACCCCACATGGAGTTAGCCAGTTCCAGGAGTTTCCACTGAGCCTCCAGGGGGCAAACGCACCACAGAGCCTGCCTCAGGTCCATAGCAGGGGGTCTGGACTAGCAGGACCAGTGATCAGCCCTGGATGCACAGCATCCGGGGAAGGGGCAGTCTGCCTTCACAGAGCGGGAGCGCAGGTGCCAACTGGGAGTGAAGCAGCCTCACAGCTCAGAGAGTCCCTAAAGGACTTCCCCTCCCCCTACAAGGAGATGGGATGCCGCTGAAGATCCAGCTGCATGGACCAAGCAACTCCAGCACTGCTGTGACCAGCATCCACAGACGGAGCGAGCCAACCTGCCCCTAGCTACTGGGGGCCAGCTGAGCCCCTGCAGGACTACAGACCAGGAGAACCAGAGGGTCAGGAGAGGTCCCTGTCCCAGCCAGAGGTGAAGATAAAGGAAAGGTGACTGTTGTCTAAGCCGGCCCATGCCGCAGAGCTGATCCGTCTGCTCCCCATCAAGTCTCCCCTCTCTTAGTTTGGTTGTGTCATTCCCTTGATGCATTTACATCGCTATTGCTTGTGCTCTGGCTTTTCCCATCCTGGCCAGCTAATAGCAGAACTGATTTGCTCAAGGGACAGGACCTTTGTGTCTCTGGCACAGGGAGGAGTCACCCTTGGGGGAGGTACCAGGGGCTAGAACAGAATGCAGGACCCAACCCATGCAAGGAGAGGGGAGCAGCGGCTCCAAATATTGGTCAAAACAAGCACCAGGGAGAAAGAAATGAGGCAGACTGAGTCACAACTCAGGAGAGGGGCTACTCCTGCAAGTTGCCGTAGTTCGGCTCTCGTTAGAATACTGCAGTACTTTATTTTATAAGGGCCATTCCATACCATAGCTGCTTGATTCATGATTTCACTCCACGACAGTGAAAGGCTTTTAAATCTTCTGAAGTACCAGCATACACAGCGACTACCCCGCTGAAACCCGCTACACATGTCTATTTCGCCTTACACTTGCTTGCCTTTACTTGTTCCTGACAAATTATTTAAACAGATGGCGGAGTTGAATATTAATACGAGGATTTCAACATTTGCATAGAGCATCTGCTATGAGAAAAGGGGGGTTTGCAGTTTCGGCTCAAGTTCCAAGAACTCAAAAAGATGGAAGCCACTTCCAAGAAGGGATAAAGCCTTAATTTATATACAACTTAAGATGTCACTCTGCTGAAATGCCATTCACTGGTAGATGTGGATGATGGGGGGTGGGGGAAGGGAGCATATAAATTACAGAGCTGGTCAAAAAAATGGAAAATTTGAAATGAAAAAGGAACCACTGTGGAAAATGTTCCCTTTTTTTGCTGCTCTCATAATTTGGGGCCAGATTCTGCCATTCTTACTCATATTAAGTAGTACCTTATTCCTCAAGTAACCCCACTGGGAGGAAGGCCCTTACTCCTAAAGTATCCTCTTACTCCGATTTACACTGGTGCAGGTGACTTCTGTAGCTAAGACGGATAGAACTTGCATACTCTATGCCGAATCAATGAAGATATTTCCATCCTGCGGCTGTAAGCCATTTATTATAAGACATGGCTTAGGGCTAGTCCACACTAGAATGTTAGTTCATCCCAGGCATGGCACTGAGGGAGGTCGTTAAGCTGACTTAAGGTCCAGTGTAGACAGCTGACAGGATTTTTCCATTACTATAGTTACCACCCTTTGGAGAGGTGGATTTACTACAGTGTTGGAGCAACCCCTCCTGTCACTGTAGTAAGTGTCTACACAGCAGCTCTCTAGAGGTGCATCTGAAGCACGGCAGACATGCCTCAGTCAGGAGCAGACGCAGCTCCCTAAAAGTGGAGGGGCCACCAGTGCCCAAACGGTGACCCCTCCCCGCCTCCATGATGCCTCTTGTCCCTGAGCCACCCCCCTCGTGATGCCCATATCCCCCACAAGGTCTCAGCTGTGCACTGCCCCCTCTCCCAGAGCTCCCACCACCATGCTGCTCCTTCCCCCGAGGTCCTGCCCTCACACGGCCTCTCCCATCCCCAGGCCTTGCTCTCCACCCGCTCCTCTCAACCCCCTCCCTCCCTTACACCCAGTAAAAAGGGATGGGGCCATGACCCCTGGATCCCTCCTGTTCCAGCGCTCCTGGCTGCAGTAGCATTGCTAGTACAGTCATAGTCTGACTGTGCTGCACTAGCCGGAGGGCTAAGGGCGACGAGATGCTCGTGGCCTTGGTGTGATAACTAAGGGTCTGTCTACACAGTAAAGAAAAACCTGTGGCTGGCCCATGCCAGCTGACTCATGCTCAGGCTGCAGGGTTGTGTAGACTTCCAGGCTTGGGCTCGACCCCAGACTCTAGGACCGTGTGCAGTGGAAGGGTCCCAGGGCACAGGCTCAGCCTGAGCCAGGAAGTCTGCACTGCCGTGAAACAGCCCTGCAGCTTGAATCCTACAAACCCAAGTTTCTTTGCTGTGTAGATGGACCTTACAGGCCCTGTGACCCTGCTGTCTCTCTCTTCCGGTTGTTCAGAAGTGCCCCTTGGCTTGACTGCGACTATGGAAATGAAAACAACCGAACACAGGACTACACATCTGTTTTCCAACTAGCACGAACATAGCAAACACAGGGAGGCCCCGACTTACAGCCCATCCCCTCCGCACCATGGCAACTCAATTTATCACTTGTAACAAACCCTACTGGAAGGGTTTCAGCTCAGCCGGGGTAATAAAACATATCGCCAATGCAGAGGCAATGCTAAAAATATGTGGCATAAATCCCATCTTGCAGGAACCCAGGTAATGAGGCTGTGATTTAGCTCCCTTGTACACGGGGTTTTTTTTTTCCCAAGTGTTTTCCTTTTTAATGACCCACTTAACCCACTTCTGAAGTTTTAATGGATGGTTCCAAATTCTAAACGGAGGGTTAGCGGCCTCCGCACATCAGCTTTGGCGGCTTTATCACTCGATTCATTCCACACAGTTTTGCATGACAGCACAAGGGCTTAGTTCACCGGATGGTATGCAGGGGAGAAAAGCTTTCATTCTCAGCAGCTGTGGCATAGCTAAGCGTGTGTGTGTGTGTGTGTGTGTGTGTGTGTGTGTTTTGGTGGAAGTTGTGAATGGCCAAGCGGCTCTGCTGCTTTGATGGAAACTCTGAATGAGAGCATGATGGGCTTTCTTCATGTCCTTTTGGAGCCTTAAGGTGTTGGAGAGAAAGGGCTGGATTCAACCCAGCAGACATGAACTGCTGCAAATAGGTACCCCGGGACAGAGGTTCCACCCAGCGAAGGACCGATGGGGTTACAGGCAGTTGCCCATCTTTGGGGAAATCTAGCAGGAGAGGACGTCTGTAAAGGTGCAGCCACGCCATTAGCCAAAAAAGGCAGGATGGTCCAGTGGTTGTGGTACTAGGCTGGGACTTGAGAGACATGGATTCTACTCTCTACTCCAGAGGTGGAGAGCCTCTTTTGGGTCGGGGGTCACTGACCCACAGAAAAATCAGTCGAGGGCCACACACAAGTGAGAAACAAAAAACAAACCAACCAACCAAACCTACGAACTCTCACTGATATGGCCCCCACCTGAGAAGGAGAAAGACACTCCCCTCACATACCAGAGCCTAGGGGAGCCCAGGCTAATAGATTTTGTGTGCTCCAGCCCCATGGGTGGTGACAGGGGTGGGGGGGCTGGAGCACCAGTGTGGACTCCCCCATGCTGTGGGGGAGGGGGGCAAAGCCACGAGCCCCGGGGACCGGATCCAGGCAAGCTGGGGGCTGCATTTAGGTTCTCCACCCCAGCTCTACTTTGTCACAGATTTCCTGTGTAACTTGGAATGAGTCACTTAGTGCCTCAGTTCCCCAGCTGTAGAATGGGGATAATGGGGATAATACTACAGAGTGCCATAGTAATGAGGCGTTCCTAACACTGATTCCACTTTATCCCCTACCTAGGCTATAGCAGTGCCTCTTGCAATTCACCGGGCTGGGCCTCCTCCCAGCCAGCTCTGCCCGCTTTGGGGATATGCTGGGCCTATGCTCCCTGCCACTGATGCTAGACAGGCTGCTGCTATTTTCCTTCACTCTTCATCAAACAGACTTCCCACCCCCAGTCCTGTGCTGGCAGGGGCCATGGCTGACCCTGCAGTAAGTCGTGGCCCCTGCATATCAAAGTGCAAAAAGAAACTACCGTATATAGTCGATCATAAGCCGATTTTTTTTGGTAAAAAAAATCATGCTGTAAAGAGCAGGGATCGGCTTATCATTGAGTCATTAAGCTTCACATTTTTTTTCTTCCATGGGGGGTGGTCAGTAAACTTCAGTTCTCAGCCCAGCAAGGCAAACCAGGATGTTTTATGTACCTGGAGTATCTACAGGCAGACACTTAGCTCCCAGTCACTGCCACTCGCAATTCCAGGTCAACGGGAGCAGCAGGAAGTGACAGCTAGCACATCCCTTGGCCCTTCTTCAGCTCCCATTGGCTGCTAATCACCATTTCCCACCAATGGGAGCCATGGGAAGCAGTGCAGGCTGAGGGATGTGCTGACTGCAGGCACCGGAGCCTCTTGTCTCCCATTGGTTGCTGCTGGCGGCTGTTCACTGGTCCCGGCCCATGGGAGCTGAGAAGCTCTGTGCCTGCAGCCAGCACATCCCTCAGCCTGCGCTGCTTCCCGCGGCTCCCATTGGCTGGGAGCAGTGAGCAGCGGCCAATGGGAGCTGCAGGAGGCAGCGCAGGCTGAGGGGCGTGCTGGCTGCCACTTCCCACCACTTCTGTTGGCCAGAAACAGCAAATCACAGACTCTGAGAACTGCAGACACTTCAGGTAAACAAAATCCCCCGACATCCTAGCAGCTTATACTGATAAGCTGGGACTGGAAGTTTGTACACCGCCTGTGACAAGGTGTACCAGCCCCACACTGGGGAAGCAAGGCCCCAGGCTCACCTGGCTGAGGAAGTCCCGCCCCTGCAGACCTGCTGGACATGCTCAGACGGTTGCCCAGGTATAAAGACTTGGAGAGAGGCTCAGTCTGGGCTGGCTGCTGAGGAGGAGGGAAGCACTGTCAGAGAGCTTGGAGGCTAACCGCCAAAGGGACTTGGCCTAGAGACCAGCCAGCAAGACCCCAGCATCTCTGCAGAGGATGTGGAGGAACGACCCTGGAAGGAGTCCAGCGGAGACTGGTAGGAAGTAGCCCAGGTGCCGGAGATTATATTGCAGCCAGGAGGTTTAGGTTGGACATTAGGAAAAACTTCCTAACTGTCCCGGTGGTTAAACACTGGAATAAGTTGCCTAGGGAAATTGTGGAATCTCCATCACTGGAGATACTTAAGAGCAGGTTGGACAGACATCTGTCAGGGATGATCTGGACAGTGCTTGGTCCTGCCGTTGAGGGCAGAGGACTGGACTCGATGACCTCTCGAGATCCCTTCCAGTTCTATGATTGTATGATTCTATCCTAAGGATTTGAGCACGTTGCGGTAGGAGTACCCACTAAGTGAGCAGAGGCCCGCACCACTGCTAAGAGGGCCCTGGGCTGGGACCCGGCGGAATAGGGAGGGCCTGGTCCCCTAACCTCTCCCCCTTTATCTCCAACCCATGGGGCCGGCACCCACTGCTATTGACTCTGGCTATTAGGCCACACCGCCCCAGTGAAAGGGGTTTTTACTATTGACTCTGGCTGGTAGGTTGCATGGCCCCAACGAGAGGGCCTGGTGTACAGGACAGGGGAATAATTGCTGAACGTGCAGGGTTGGGGAGTAATTTCAAGAGCCCTTGGGACTCAACTACGCCCCCTGGAGGGGGCCTCACCCCTTGACACTGCCAATATAGAGTCAGCTTATAAATGGGTCACTGACTTTTTAACATTTTTTTTCTGTAAATTGCAGGGGTCGGCTTATGAATGAATGGGATTATGTTCGAGAACATGTGGGAGTTTGCTTTTCCTTCATTTGTGGCTGCAAAAGTGCAAACATGCCTCCTTCTATTGTCTTTTGAGGGGGGAGGGGGAAGAATTCCTGCCTGTTTTACCACCTTCCTCCGAACTGACTTCATTGCCATGCTCTGTGCTATATTTAGAGCTTGGAGACAAGAGGTAACGAGAGGTAGGGATGACGCGGCCAAGAGAACAGGCTTGTTTCCAGCTGCAATTTATAGTGTGGAGCTGCGAGATGGAGCTTTAGGAAGACTGGTCTTGCGACAAACTGATCCTGAGGGCACTGTTATTTGTGCGGGGAGGAATATGATGGGTCAAGATGCATTCTTGCAGCCTGTTACTTTGCAAGCCACTGATTTCAGTTCTTCACCAGCTGCTGTAAGAGGCCACAAAGAATTGATCCAAGCTAAAGGTGGCGTTAGGGGCTCTGTTTGGGCCCTACTGTATGCATTTCACACGAGCGTCACAGTGAGAGCCTCAGCTTAATGCTAGAGACGTGGTTGAATCATGTACCCCTCTACACCCCTCTTTATCCTGACTGGGGCTGGGCTGCCCCTCTTTTAATGGATCACAGCAGAATCCCCAGTGGGAACTTCAGATCACTGCTACTATCAAGAGACAGGGTGTACTGCCCTCCCTGAAAGTTGGGGACGGTCTGGGCCTACATCCACAATCTGCTGCTCAGATTTCATAGGCATGTCTACACTGCCAAATGAAGTTAACCTAACTTAAATCAGCATACAGCCGCCACAGTAAATACATCACTTGTGCATGTCGACACTGTGTTGGCAGCACATGTCCTCGCCAGGAGCGCTAGTATGGATTGTGCTGTCAGCATGGGGCCCTGCCAGACAGCTCCTGAAAGCCAGTAACCATCAACATAAGCAACCCAGGTCTTCGCTGTGTCAACCGAATGACGCCAACCTGGACATGGAGATGGAGTTAAGTCAATGGAGCGGGGCAGTTATGTCGGAAGGAGCAAAATGTTTTGCCCTGACCCATCTCGGTAGGGTAGACCAGAACTTAATGAAAACTTTAAAAAGCAGCGTTCTTATTTTGTCAGGACTAGGATTTTGAAAAGCCAAAGGTGGTGTGAAAAGTGAGTCAATCAAGCGTGTTAATTGGCGCATTAACATTTCATTGGGGAACGGGACACCCTTTATGAAGACTTTCCCTGTTGGGCAGGCAGTGACAGACTTCCGTTTTCCCCTTACGGGAGAGCAAGCAGAGTGCCAAATTTCCTAAGCCCGGGCTTCGGACAGGAGAGAACCAGCAGGTGAAGCGCGAGTCATGGGTAAGGCCATTCTGCCACACAGGCCTAGGGTGCCGGCAGATCTGCTGCTGAGGAGGTTCCAAAGGGCAGGGCAGTGACTGCTCACGCAAGCAGTGGGGGGCCCTGTTGCCAGCATCAGCCCCCCCACTAGTCCCCTGGACCACATCTCTGGGGGAGAGATCTTGGGGTGAAACCACCAGCCCCATTGAGGGGGAAGAAAGCAGAGTGAGGTGGCTGGGAACCAGTGGAGCGGAGCGGGTGCGGGCTGGGTCACTCTGCTCCTCACCACTGCCCATGGATGTGGGGGGAGACTGTCCCCTATTGATTGCCCCTTTATAAATCCGTGGTACCCCCATCTTGAGTTCTGGGTGCAGATCTGGTCACCTCATCTCTGAAAAGAGACAGGTGGAAACTTTCTGGGCCAGCAACACCCAGGATCCAGCAGGACCAGAGAGCCCCTGGACCAGAGTGGGGGCTGGCTGGGAGTACGGTGACCAGGAGCCCAGCTGAGGCCAGCGTCTGGGGGGGACTGGTGGCTAGTAGTAGAGCTGGCTGGGGGGCTGGCAGGGGAGCTGGCAGCTGGAGCCCACATGGGGCTGGGGGTAGAGCTGGTCTGGAGCTGGGTCAGCAGCCAGGGGGCCTGTGGCCAGGAGTCCAGCCAGGGCCAGCAGTAGCCTGGAGGCAGGGAGCCCAGCTGGGCCTGGCAGTGGGGTCAACAGCCAAGAGTGGAGCCCATCTGAGAGTCTGGAGGCGTGCCTCAGGAGAGCGCCTCATGCTGGGTCCAGCCTCAGCCTAGAGCCCGCACCCCCAGGTGGAGCCCTCATCTCCCCTCCCCTCCCCCCAACCCCCTTCCCTAGCTCTGAGCCCCTCCCACACTCCCAACCCCTCATCCTCAGCGCCATCCCAGACCCTTCACACACTCACCGACCCTTCCAAGGCAGGTGGGTGGGGGGGGGCAGGACTTGGACCTGTTCTGGGCACCACCAAAAATTATACCAACCTGCTGCCTCTCCCTCCAGCAGCTCCCGTCCCTATGGCACCAAGGGAGCAAATTGCACAGGCTGGTGCGGTCGGATCAGAAGCTCAGTTACTCACCTGCCCCTGGCTTGACTCTACCTTGTGACCGTTGCAGAGATTCTTTCTCTTCATTTCCATATGGCAGCTCCAGCTGCTCCCCCCACAGGCGTCCAGCTGGCCAGCCAGTGAGGCAAGACAGCACTTTGGATGGCTCCTATTCATCGCCTAAGGAGAAGACACCTGACCGGGCTCTGGCTGCCACAGGGGCACCTCGATATTCTAGGAAGACGCTTCCGAGACTCTTGTGGTACCAGGATGTCTGCATCAGGCAAGATATGTTCCCTCTCACCTGCCTGCCGGTGATGTGCTGATGCTCCTAAACTTCATGCCGGTGCTTGTACTGCAGTTCTAGAGCCTCATTTTCCCCGTTCACCTTAGCATAGGGGTGGCTACACGCCACTACTGCTGGATTCCACCTCTGAGCCCCACCTGCCTAGTCTTTCTCCCATCCCTGGGCTTCATCCTCCATTGGACAGCCCACTGTCCCAGGCATCAGTCAGATACTCTACACCTCCATGCAGGGACTGCTAAGACTGGATACTCTACTAGGCTTGCCAACTTTCTAATGGCTGAAAACCAGACCCACCTGCCCTGCCTCTTCTCCAAAGGCCCCGCTCCCTACCCCACCTCTTGCCTTGGCTCTGTCCCCTGCATTCTCCTCTGTCTCCCTCCCCCATCAGTCGTTCATCAGTCATTGCTCTCCATCTCCCTTCACCCCCAGCCACACCCACGGTGATGCCCAGTCACCACATCTGACCAGACACTGCACAGGTCCCCTTGACCAGACTTTCTGGTTGCAAACTAAACTCCTGGGAACCATATGCCCTGCTATCAGCTGATCACGTACCTTTCCTTCCCCCAAGCCTTTGTAAACAATGCGGAAGAGAGGCCGTAGCCTGCACACACAGCTTTCATGCTGAGACAAGGGTTCCCACTCTTAATATTTCCAGCATGTCTGGGGCGGGTCCAGGTATTACAGCCCAGACCAAGGTGCCAAACTCCAAGAGGCACCCAAGAAAGATAGCAGCCAAGAAGGAAGGAAGTGTCGTTCAGCATGGAGTTCAAGCAGGAGTTTTTCCCCCCGAAAAATGACGGATGCTGCAATTTAGCACAGCAGGCACTGCAGGCAGAGTGTCCTGGATTTCAAAGGATAGCACATCTGTGCACTAAACCATGTGCTTCTTCCAGCCCTTATGAATATGCTAAAGCAGGTGCAGGGTGGCGAGATAGCTTAGTGATGAATTCTATTGTGATAACTGACAAGGGACTGAAGGAGCTACAGGAGCATTTATGCATCTGAATGAGAGGCATGCCTAGACTAGAATGCCTGATCACAACCCTCCCAGGGTATAGCCAGTGGTCCAGCCCGTCTCTGATCCACGCAGGAGTGAGCTGCCATGTAACCAAGCCCCAGCTCATCCCATATAATTCAGCAAGGTCTCCGAAAGGGTGTGGCGAGAGTCAGGTGTGATGTGGTGACGGTCTCAAAAGGCAGAGGCTGTCAGTGAGCATGGAAGAGTGATGGGGACTCATAGAATCACAGGACACTAGAACTGGAAGGGACCTGGAGAGGTCATCCAGTCCAGTGCCCTGCCCTCACGTTAGGACCAATCACCATCTAGATCAGCCCTGATGTCTGCCTATCGAGCCTGCCCTTAAATATCTCCAACTGGAAAAGGAAGCCCAGTGGTTACAGCAAGGGAGGCAACATGGGAGAGGTACCCAGATGTATGAGCCCATTCTTCAGACCCATTCTGAGATTGCAGTGAGGCTAAGTGACTTCTGAGTGCCACCCGCCCCCTTGCAGGCTGCTTCTGTGCCCCCCAACTCAGCGCTTCAGTTCTCTGGCAGGGGACAGTGCTGGCTCTGCAAGAGGTGGGTGGGGCACAAGGTAAGTTCTTAGCTGCCTGTCTCACCAAAGTGACTTGTGAGGGGGCATCTGCCCGTCACTGGCCCTGCAAGGGTTAAAAGCCAGCCCTGGGAGAGAGCTGAGATGGTGGAGCCCGCAGCTGAGACAGAGACAGAGACAGCCAATTAGGGCCTAGCTGGGGCTGTATAAATAAGGGCTCCTGGAGGGGCAGAGACACTCACTCTTGCTCTAGCTGAGGGACCTAGCTGTTAAGCTAGAGGCTTCTTAGGGCAGGGCAGGGCAGGGCAGGGCAGGGGAAAGTCAGGCAGAGCTGGGGAAGGTCTGGCCAGGCAAGCCCCCAGGCTGCAAGGCCTTAAGCAAGGCCTGAGAGTACCAGGGCTGCAGGGAGGCTGCTAGGGCAGGAGAAGGCAGCAGGTCCACACCTCCGTGCCTATGAGTGGCCATTTCAGACTGTGGTTTGCTCCGGGGGCAGGGGCTAGATGATGACAGGCAGTGGGTCACTGAGGCAAGGTGGGTGTAGGGACTTGGGGGTTCCCTGGGAGGGAGGACCCCAGGATGTGGGGACACTGTGGCAGGGCAGTACCAGGAGGGAGGATGCCACGGTCTGGGAGGGATGTGGGTCCTGATGCAAGGTGGCAGAGCCAATGACAGGTAACAGCAGGTGAGACATGGGCCAGAAGGGGCGCTCCAGAGCTGAAGAGCTAATTCCCAGAGTGACCAGTAGGAGGTGCCACAGCGGTGAGCCCCGCTGTGTTACATGACTGCAGTGGGGCGTGATGGCATGGGAGACAGCTGTATCACAGGGTGCACTCCAGTGTACATTGCCACCCCCCACCTTGGATTGTGATCTTTGTTGAATAGCCAGGCCTCCCCTGCTGGATTAAGCTCCCATTCGGGTAGGCTCCTGGGACCTCGTGGAATGACTGTAGCTGAGCAGCCATCAGAGAGCAACCTAGGGCCATTGACTTGGATTGTCTCTCAACAACTAGCCCATCGCCATGGAGCGGTGAGCTCACCGCTGCACCTAGCGGACAGGAGGACTGGCATCTCCCATCTGGGACAGATGGCAAAAACAGGACCGAGATTGTATTTAAGAGGTTTCTTTATGCATGAGGCCCTCCACTGCCACATGCCAGAAGCCCAGGCTGAAGACAGAGAGAGAGGGATTCGAAACACTTGCCAGACCTCAGACCCACAGAAGGGGCAGTATCAGACTCCAGGGGCTTGGGCGGGCCGAGGTGCTGGGTTGGGGCATCTCAGGCAGCCAGACTGAGGAGTGCCATGTCCCAAGGAAAGAAACAGACATGGGGTATGCTCTGGGAGTGTGCCATGGAGATCCACAGCTGTGGACACTGATAAGGCTCTACCCAGACCCAAGGGGCTTAGCAGCCTGTAGGATACCATCGTAGGGTGTACACACAACAGACTTGTGTCCATGCAGAGAAGAAGGCTGGGCACAATGGCTCCTTCATAATTGTACTTCATACTCATCTGCAGGCCATATCTGCTTGCCTGGCTGGGACCACAGCTAAGTTTATAGTCCTGTAGGCTGCAGCTAGGCAGGCGTATAAGGAAGAGGAGTCAGGGCTGCGGCCAGTCCTCGCTCCTTTCCCAAGCCATGGCCAAAGAGATGGTCCAGCCACACATTCACCCTACACCCTGGGAGCTCCAGAAGCGATTGTACCTCGGGAGGCCCAAGGCTACCCTGCAATATCGCCATGGCGATACAGCGCCTCACTGTTCCCAACCAAAAGCTTGGGTCTGCCAGGCCCAACCATGACCTTAGAAACTCTTTGTCTCTTAGTATTTGTTCCACTCAGGCTAGGGGGCACAGCTCAGGCATGACTAATCCCTAGTGGGCGATAACTGCCATTTCAGAGTTGCCAGCCTTCCGTCTTAGGAAGATGGCTATCACCTTTGGTTTCCACCCCATCTTCTGGCGCCACCATCACTGTTCAGTATTAAGTGGCATCCATTTGGTCCATTAGCCCGTTCCTTTCACAACACCCAAGGACTTATGATTTCTACCTTGGGCAGGCGGTTTGAGTTAAGATGTTTCAAGCATTCCCTTTCTTGGTCTTTATCACTTCCAGACCAGGCAAACTTTCTCTCTTGTTCTTACCACAGACAGATTTTTTTTTTTAACCTTCAGTCTCTCAATGAGCCTTACCCTTCCATGACCCTAAATTCCCTCCTCCTTTGTGTCACGCCCTTGAAGGGCATGTAGAGGTTTATTACGTTCCACGCCCCTGTGGCTGTCCATTAGCAAAACTATATGTATTTATCTCCTCCTCATAAGTCAGTCGCTCCCACTGCCCAGTCACCATGGCTGGATTCACTTATCACGCTTCACTTCAGCATTTCTCCTGGATGGAGCTGTTATTTATTGCCTCTCGCTACACGGGAAGCTGCCTGTCCCCAGAGTCACTGCGCAACTCGACAGTTAAAGCGGATCTGCTTTTCTCCATTCAAATGTGAACCACTGTTGCCAATTAAGTTAATTTCAAGTGGCCAGTCCTCAGCGGAGATGAGCTATGATCACAAATCATGCGAAATCTGCAGTGCATCGTTGTCTCTTCTCTGGAGACCTGGTGCTGAAACAGAGTAGCGGGGAGTCTGAGGTGCTCAGCACACCGAGCGTGAGGTTGAGATTGATGTTAATTACTGGAAGTGCAGTAGTGTAGGGGGAGCCTGTGCTACAGCGGCTGACAATCCAGCTGGGAACAGCACGTGAATTAATTTCCAAAGGCTGCTAGCAGCAACCTACACATGGGCGGCTGGTATGGTAGGCAGGGGAAGGCATTGCCTCCCTGAACTGCCAGCCTGGCCCCACCCACACGCCACCCCCAGAATGCCTGCTGTAGGCGTATCGGGGGCAGAGTGTTGCTGCTCCTGAACGCCTGCCCTCCCTATGCTCTGGGGTTAGGGAGGCTTGGGCCATGCACCACCCTCCTCCTTCCCTGTGCTCCAGGGCTGAGGGCTACGTGTGCCTGCCCTCCCCATGCTGGGGTGTATCTGGCACACTTCCCTGCCTCCCCGTGGTTCGGGGAGAGCGGGGAGGTGGCTTGGCTCCTATGGAGGGCAAGGCCTTGGCAGAAGGGGCATGGCTGGGGATGAGGAGGGGGCTTGCCTACCCCAGCCCAACCTTCACCCACTACCCATGTCCCTACAACCTCCCCAAATTCCTTATGTGGCTAGGTAGGGCAGAGAGTTCCTGGGAATTTTTAGGGGCAGGGTCTTGTCAAGATGGTGACAGCTAGAATCGGATCAAATGGAAAGTCATTCCCTCCTCTCCAATTCCGTCCTCCTCCTCTCTCCTCTTTTCTTCTTTGCTGTTTGGGATTGGGTTAGTTCAAGAGCTGGATTGAAGGCAGTGAGAAAGCCCCAGCACCATTGAAGCTAATGGGAGTTTAGTGACTGGCAATAATGGGGCCAAGGTTCCCCCCATCAGGCTAGTGGGTCATTGTGATTGTGGGCAGGAGTGAGCACAAAAGCACTGGCCCCTGTGCCAAGAACACCCTGCTTCCCCACACCACCACATGCTTCGTTCTTGCGTTGACAAGCACCATCGTTCGGAGAAACATGGGTAATTGGGTGAGGTTGGTGCTGCATTCACTTGGACTGACCCATGGGGCACCTTACAGATTAACCCCATATCCTTGCACTTAGCCAGGTATTGTAAAGGGAGGCAGAGCAGGGGCTAAGGGAAGGTTTGTTTTTACATGATGAAGTGGTCACCCTTATCGTCAGCGACTTGGTGTAGCCCAGCTCAAAGGTCATAAAGGCGACCACCCCTATGACCAGCTCCATGTTCGATAAGATGGGGGGGTGCCTCGCTGGAGACACAAGAACGTTCGCTTTTTCTGCTTGTGTTGCCATGTACCCCAACAGGCACAGGAAGCCTTGGGTCATGGCATGGCCCAGCCCCCTCGATGAAGAGCAAAGCAATAGGTAGTCAGAGCGCTTCCCATCACCCCAGCAAGATCAGCTCTTTCTTACCCAGCTCTTTCATCATCTGCCAGCTGCCTAGGCCCCAGGGGATGCTCTTTGGGGGCTAGACGGGTTTGTAATAGCCATGGGTTTGGGAAAGATCTGTAGGCTTCTTTGCTACATACTATTCAATCCATGAAAACAAACAGCTCATGGCCTCTTAGGGCGTGAGCCACAAAAAGGACAACGGGCTAAATCTCTCTGAAGGAACCATTCGACCAGCTCTGCAGCCTGCCATGGTGACCCTGCCGTGTTTTAGGAAGGTGCCCACTCTTGTGACCGGATGGGCGTGCACTTTTGGGCTCTCACGCCTCTTGTCTCTTGGTCACAGAGGGGAGACACCACGGCCGTGCAGAACAGCCTCCCAGCTGCATTTCCTGCCCTTTCCAGGTAGTCCCTGCAGCACAGGGGAAACTGCCCAGAGCCACTGACTGCCTCTGTGGCACAAACAATCTTTGGAATGTACCAGGGCTGGCTTCTCCGCTCTCCTCCGCTGACTGCATCCCAGGACAGCAGGGGTGGGGAACCTACGGCCCAGGGGCCAGCTGCGGCCCCCAGCTTGCCTGGATCTGGCCCCTGAGGCTTGGGGCTCCCCCCTGCATTGGAGTGTCAGACAATCCCAACCCACTCCTGCACCCTCCCTCCTACCCAGATCCTGCATCCTGAGCCTGCTTCCTGGCAGCCCTCTCCCACACACTGAACCCCTCATTTTTGGCCCTACCCCAGCTTGGACAGGGCCCTATAAAATCTATTAGTCTGGGCCCCCCTCAGCTGTGGTGTGCAAGGGGAATGTGGGGAGTGTCTTTCTGCTTCTCAGCAAGAGGCCACATCAGTGAGAGTTATTTGGTGTTTGTGCAGCTCCTGACCAATTTTTCTGTGGATCAGCGGCCCCCAACTCAAATAAGGTTCCCCACCCCTGCAGTACAGGGTGGTGGGGGGATCAGGAGGAGGCAGGTTTAAGACAGGTGGCAGGACGGTGGCTCGGCACTGCAATTCAGAGAGGTCTGGGGGTGGCAATTTGGGGCCACTCCCAAATATTGCAGAAAGGAGGTTTGGAAATTTGAAGGTGGCTCTGGGTTCAAATTTGACAGCTGGGCCCAGTGGCCCCCATACACTGTTTCAAACCCCTGTGTGAGAATGCAGGACTGTTCCAACCCCCAATCTCACCCATCTCTAGGGGTGTCACATGAGAGGCCAGCTGGCCCTAAAATAGAGATTTCCTACTGGAACTGTACATTCCAACCTCACATGAGTGTGTTGCATTTTTTCCAGCATTAGCAGGGGGAAATATCATCTGGGAGGCATAATTATATCTCAGGTTCTCCTTTTCATGGGGCTTCTGAAGCAATTGTTTTGTTTCATTCTTCTCCTTTTCTATTTTCAGAGTACAGCACTGGCAGAACAGGAGGAAGGTGACAGTTAACACAAGAGAAAAGCAGTGGGTGTTTGAACTCCTCTCTGTGTGTGTGTGTGACATGAACACTCCCGGAGAAAGCAGCACAGACGCAGCTTCACAATGTTAATATCAGTGTTTCATAATCTCTGATTACATTACATAGAGGGCTATAGGATTCGTTAAGATGGATCGGATCACTGGGTCCTGTAATGGGTCTTTTGGGTGCGTATGAAGCATCTGACTCGGTGTTCAGGCCCAAATCCTCCAACATGATCTTCTAAATTGGGAGCCTCCATTTTTGGGGTGCCCCAAATCACTTACCGGGGTGCCCCAAATCACCTACCGGGAACCTGCTGCTTCACAGCAGCACAAGGGGTCTGGCAGACTTGCTGGGTCCCTGAGAAAGCAGGGGGGAAGGGGTTCCGTGCTCCCAGAAGGGGCGGGGCTACGGCAGAAGGGGCAGGACTAGGGCAGCCAGCCCTCAGTGCTGTATGGAGCATGCTGCATTGCTCCCCCACCCCAGGCCTCAGAGCTGCCTGAAGTTCGCTGTGCAGCGCTCCAGCGGTGATAGTAGCAGCAGTTGCTCTAGGGCCCCAGACCCTTTTGTATCATCAGACCCCGGGGCAACTGCCCCTTTTGTGCCTTCCCTTCCCTCCTCCCCCCTGTTGGCAAGCCTGCAGCAGCAACTACAGTCAAGTCAATGGAATCTGTGGGGGTTCAGTATTTCTGAAAACTGCACCCTAGAGGTGTCTTGTTGGGCACCCAACACTTGAAAAACCCAAATTAGCTTTATCAAGCTACCAAGTTTCCCTCGTCCACATCTCAGTAGCCTCTGAGAACCGCCCCCCCCATATTATTAGATACTACTTGATTAATCAGAAATCCGTAATTACTAGACTCTTGACATTTGTGGCTTTAGATCATTATCTGACAGCAAGGCCAACACCGGATGCTTTGGAGGAAAGTCCATGCCGTACAAAGCATACCTTGCCAATTGTGCCACACTGTCTGGGGGGGAAGGATTCCTTCCTGATGCCAGAAGTATGAGAACTAATTACCCTTTGAGTGCTTGGCTGTGAATACCAGTGGGGGTCAATGAATCATTCAGGCTTAAAAAAAAAAAATCAGTCAATCAATCCCAACTAGAGTAGTTTGACGTCTGTGCCACAGGGCGATTATATCTACAAGGCAGGTTTTTCCCCTTCTCAGTACATCTGACAATGTGATTAACAAAGCTAATGAGGAGCAGTTTCTGCCCACAGCAGGGGCCGCCCAAATATCGAAGAAGAACCTGCTTCATTACAGAAAAAAATCTTCTTAATGCACTCTCCACCCTACCTGGAACCCATAGGGGGTATCTTTAAATAATTACAATGCATACTTCATGGGGACCACATCCTGCAAGAAGTCTTTTCTGAACCCTCTCTTCTGGCCTGCAAAAGCCCTTTGTAACATACATGATTGGATGTTGCGAAGGGCTACTATTCTTAACCTGACAGTATCCATAAAATACATCCATTCACACAAGACTTCATCTACTTGAAGCTAGACAAGGTCTGTCAATTTCAGTGGGGTTTAGTTCACATCCACACAGACTATATTTCCTGCTGAGACTCCATTCATAAAATCAGTCAGCAAATTTATGGGCAAAAAAAAAAAAAAAAGCCATAAAGATCAGTGTAGCTGCCCAAGAAGGAGATTTGTTTTACTCTAGGGTCCATCCTACAATTTAGATTGGGGCAGGCAAGATACGGCCTGTGGGCTGGATCTAGCCCACCAAGCCACTGGATCCAGCCCCCAGGCCGCCCCACCAGGACTGTCAGGCACAGAGCAACCCGCCACTTCAGAGCCCCCCCCCAGGCCATTTTAAGCAGCTGGCTGCTCCCTGTGGCTCTCTGCTCCAGGTGCGAGGAAGAGGAGGAAGCTTTGCCAAAACCAGTCAGTTTTGTTGGGGTGGGAGTGGTGTGCAAAGCCTCCCTTCCCCCCAGAGCTCAGAGCAGAGAGCCACAGGGAACAGCCAGCCATTTGGAGCAGCCTGGGGCTACAGCAGGCAGAGAGCCTGCCTCAGGATCCTGCAGGGCTGTTGGCCAGGAACCCCCTAGGTAAGTGCCTCCTGGCCACAGCCTGCCTCTAGCTCCCCAGCCCCTTCTTTCCCCCCAACTCCCTTCCTCAGGTCACCTCCCCCTTCTGCCCTAGGTCACCACCCAAACCCACTGCACACATTGCCCACCCCAGGTCGCAACTCCCTCCCTGACCCTGCACCCCTTCCTACACCTATGGCCCAGGCCAGAATCCTCTCCTGCACACAAACCCCCTCAAGGACCCTGCACCCCAAGCCCTGTCGCAGATCACATCCCCCTCCTTCACCTAAACTCCCTCTCAGGCCCCACACCCTTGTCCCCTACCCTGAGCTCCCTTCTTCACTGAATCTCCATCCCAGACCCTGCACTCCCTCCACAGAAAAGCATTACCTGTGATCACTTATCAAAATTTTGAAGTGGCTCCCCATTAAAAATTATTGCCCACTCTTTGTCTAGATGGTGCTGGGTCCTGCTGTGAGGGCAGGGGACTGGACTTGATGACTTCTCAAGGTTCCTTCCACTTCTAGTACTCTATGATCCTTAAAGAGATGCTACAAATACTGAACTATTGCATATGGGCAAATGCCACTAGTCAGAAACACCTGCTCTGACTTGTAAACACTTGTGATGAGTGTAGCAATTCCTTCCCTTCTGTTTTCTCTTCCACCGTCCCGTTAGGGTCCAGGCAGCAATCAAAGCAGTGAACACAAGACAGTTATGAGCTGGAAGTTAAACAAACCATTAATTACCATGATAGTCCAACAGATAATGATGCTAACCAGCCTTATCATCTGAGGCTTCATCACGGCATCTGCTCTTCCACGTATGATGGGATAACGATCTTGGCGAAACTACTATGAGAAAATAATTAAAAGCCATAGAACAAGATGTTTTATTAATGACACACATTCCGACGTTGCTCGAAGAAAAAATTGGACAATCTGCTTCTCCACCACAGCTTTCCCTCGGGGGATTATATTTGCCATTGTTTTAATAAGAACTTACTAAGCAGCTGTCGATCCCCCTGGTTTTAGCTCAGATAAGGAAAAATAAATAAATCCCCTCCCCAAAGTCATACACAGGATGATCTTTTATTTATCAAAGCCAACCCACTGAAAGCCAGTTCTGTGGAACAATGAGGAGTATTAAAAGAATGGGGAAGGACAGAGATGCAAAGAGGATTATCCTGGAATGCTCAGTGCATTTGATTGCGTCTCTCTAAACCTATGGGTGGCCGGTATCGAAGGCCGGGAGAGTCTGAGCCTCCACTAATCTGGGCTGTGCCCCCACCCATGCTCCGCCCAAGGTCCCAACCATGTGCCCTCTTTCCCCTGATGCTGGAAAGGGCTCAGCTCCAGCCGGAGACAGCTCGGGCCGGCCTGGGGCATCTCGGTCTATAGGTTGGGCCAGCCAGCGTGGCTGGGGTGACTCTGGCCAGCCAACACAGCTTGGGCAGGCCAGCCAGAGCTCCTCATCCTCCTCCACAGGCCAAAGGACAGGCAGTCCAGGCTCCAGCAAGCAGAAGGAGCAGGGCTGGCAGCCTGCCTCCTCAAGGTGGGGAGGGGCTCACCCGCCACTAAAGTCAGCCGGGGTGGAAAAGCTGAAGTACTCAAAGCTGGTTTTGCCTCTGTCTTACAGACAAGGTCAGCTCCCAGACTGCTGCACTAGGCAGCGCAGTATGGGGAGGAGGTGGGCAGCCCTCGGTGGAGAAAGAACAGGTTAAGAAGTATTTAGAAAAGTTGGACATACACAGATCCATTGGGCCGGATTTAATGCATTTGAGAGGGCTGAGGGATTTGGCTGATGTGATTGCTAAGCCATTCACCATTATCTTTGAAAACTCGTGGTGATTGGGTGAGGTCCTGGATGATTGGGAAAAGGCAAATGTGGTGCCCATCTTTAAAAAAGAGAAGACGTAGAATCCAGGAAACTACAGACCAGTCAGCTCACCTCAGCAGCTGTTCAGCAGAAAAGGACGTGGCGATTACAGTGAATGAGAAGCTGGATATGAGTCAACAGTGTGTTGATAGTCAGTGGGGTGCATTAGAAGTCAGCCACACCTGGAGTATTGCATCCAATTCTGGCGCCCCCCCCCCATTCCAGAAAGGATGTGGACGCATTGGAGAAAGTCCAGTGGAGGGCCACAACAATGATTAGGGGACTGGAGTAGGGATGTAGCGACTAGTTGAGTAGTCAGCTACCTGATAAGCGGAATCGACTACTCACATTCCCCCAGGGGCCAGTGCTAATAGAGGCAGCCGCGTGATGGGGAGGGCAGGGAAGGCTGCTGTGAATCTGGGACGCCCTGTGGACAGGGGCTGCTGGACCGCTGGGACTCAGCCAGCTCGCGCCAGGTCTGGGACTTCATTTTAAATGTAATAAGAGCTGCCGTGAGGGTAGCTCCCATACCCAGCATGAGCTGGGACAGACCACCAACTCTTATCGACTAATCGTGTAGTCGATACGATTAGCCAATGACCTGCCTCTTAACATCCTTAAGCTAGAACATGTGACTTATGAGGAGAGGCAGGGGATTAGTCTGCAGAAGAGAAGAGTGGGGGGGGGGGATTTGATAGCAGCCTTCAACTTCCTGAAGGGAGGTTCCAAATAAGATGAAGAGAGGCTGTTCTCAGTAGTGGCAGATGGCAGAACAAGGAGCAATGGTCTCAAGTTGCAGTGGGGGGAGGTCTAGGTTGGATATTAGGAAAAACTATTCCCAAGGAGGGTGGTGAAGCACTGGAATGGGTTCCCTAGGGAGGTGGTAGAATCTCCATCCCTAGAGGTTTTTAAGTCCCGGTTTGACAAAGCCCTGGCTGGGATGATTTAGTTGGGGTTGGTCCTGCTTTTAGCAGAGGGTTGGACTCAATGACCTCCTGAGGTCTCTTCCAGCCCTAGGATTCTATGATTTTTACCCATAGATATAAGGTGCTTTCTCTCATCCTTTCTCCACTTCCCACCTCATAGCAAGGCCACAGTAAATAACTCTTTCTTAGGGTGCGTCTACACATCATCCTTACCTTGAAATAAGCTATGCAATTCATGCTATGCAAATTGCATAGCTTATTTCAATCTTATTTCAAAATAAAGCACTATTCCAAAACGTTCCTTATCCCTCATGCAATGAGGTTTACAGGGATGTTGGAATAGCAAGCCCACTATATTTCAATATAACAGGCTTGCTCTTAAGACGCAAAATAGCTATATTTCGACATAACGAGCTTAAGTGCAGCTTCAGGCAAGTCACTTAGTCCTCTTGCACTGGACGTTTGGAACCTCAATATGTATGATGTCTGGGGCCTCAAATTCTCACAGGTGGAAGGCCTAATATACTTCCATTCTCTCATCATTTGTCTGTTTTGATTGTAAGCTTTTCAGGGCACGATCGGTCTCTTCCTAAGGCATGCTTACGTGCTTAGCTTAATGAAGGTAAGCACCCCCCAAATCCCATACCTCTGGTCTGATCACACCAATGTCTACTTCCCCTTACTACGAGCAGTAGGATATTCTGGTTGTGTACAAAGGTCCCAGCTAAGATCAGAGGACCCTTGTGATGGCTGCTCTCCAGACACAGAAAACAGCCAATCCTTGCCCAAGATCTAAAAGACAAGCCAGACAAAGTGTAGAGGCCACAAATAAATGACGAAATCAAATCAGTAGAAAACAAGCTTTAGAGGGGAAACCAGAATTTGTCTCTGTCTGTGGTTCTCTGGGTCAGGCTGATCATGGACCTCAAGAACTGTCTCTTTGTCTGTTGAGGGTTCTGGCTCATTAAGAAATGGAAGATGCTGTGTTGGTCTCATCACTATTGAGAATTTGCACCATGGAAGATGATGAGCTTACATGGTGACTAGCTCTGCCTATTGGAGCAGAGACTGTCGTGTTGTACAGAGCCTAGCATGACGGAGCTCCAACCTGGATGAGGCCTCTCGCTGCTACAACCATATAAGTGTTATATACTGATGGGATACAGGCTTGAGAGAGATACTTATTATCTTGCCTGGGCATCTACAACCTTCCATTGGGAACAGGGGCCCCTGAACTTTCAAGTGTTCCTCAATTCCTGTTTTAAACCATCCCCCACTATCCAACAGCTGCCGGGTATCCCCTCAGAGGCGGCAGCATTACTGTGGTGAGCGAAGAGATTCTGACAAGGAGTGTGTGAAGAGCTCACTCTGTTGAGCCGGTCACAAAGAACAACAGCTGTAGAAGTGCTCCATGAGGCAAGGGCACAGAATACCAAAGAGTAAAGGCAATTGGTGAAGGGACATACGGGGGGGGGGTCACTCGCCATGTGACATGCCCCCAAGCTGGGGAAGGGCCAGGACAACCTCCTCCATGCCAGGCCCTGCCTCTGCTCCACCCCCTCCAGGGGCCCACCATACAAGTTAGCTCTACCCCTCAGCAAGTCCTCTGCCTCAGGCACAACCCCTCCCAACTGCTCCTCCTTGTCCTGCTCTCTGACTGGCTGCTAACAGCGCCATTGTAGCCCTGCCCCCCTTGAATTGGATCAACAGAGACTGTGGGCCCACGGTGTCCAACATACTAGCCGCATCTGGCTATTTGGCCGGTTGAGCATGGCTCGTTTGCTATAGCAGTAGCCACTATATTGACTACTGCTTCAGAACTGGTTGGACACCACAGCTGTAGGCCATCATGACAGGGTAAGGGCCTCTCTTCGGGAAAGCAGTAACCCTGAAAAAGAGGTGGGGGTCATGGTGAACTTGCACGCCCAGTGTATTGCCGTGGCCAAAAGGGCTAGTACCGTCCTTGGCCTCGGACATTCACTCCTGTTTGCCACAGACTTTGCAATCTCCAACAAGGCATGGTAAAAGGGCCCATGATTGATACGCATGGTGATGTTTATTGTGACATGGGGGGAATGTAATAAAGTTAAAGACCAAACAAATGTGCTGTGTGAGAACTGTAAGCCGCTTGCTGCCTTTCATGCAGGTTACTTTACAGGAGACGCAGCTCCATGGTCAGGGCCCCAGCCAGGGCCTGCGATCAGTCACACAACAAAGAATCAATGTTTACTGGGTCTCTTCAGCCCACTTAAGCTGCACAGGTACGTGGATGTCCATGAAATGCAGGGAAGAATTTGTGACACTGGTTTAACGCCACCATACGCACACGGCGGGGCGGGGGGGGGGAGGGTGTTAATTGCATTTACTTTTCCAGTATTAGGATAAGCATCGTCATGATCAATCATTTGTACTTCTAAGCCCCCTCTCTATCTGCTCATCCCTTATGTCACATTTTCATAGACATAGAATCGTAGAACACTAGAACCAGAAGGGACCTCGAGAGGTCACCAAGTCCAGTCCCCTGCCCTCATGGCAGGACCAAGCACTATCTGATCATTCCCAGTAGACATTTATCTAACTTGCTCTTAAATGTCTCCAGTGATGGAGATTCCACAACCTCCCGAGGCAATTTATTCATGTTTAACCACTCTGACCATTTTTTTTCCCTAATGTCCAACCTAAACCTCCCTTGCTGCAATTTAAGCCCATTGTTTCTTGTCCTATCCTCAGAGGTAAAGGAGAACAATTTTTCTCTCTCCTAAATGTAACAGCCTTTTAGATACTTGAAAACTGCTTTTCTGGGCTTTCCAGTGATGTTTGTTTTAGTCCTCTGCAAAGGGCTGACTTTTACCTGTTGCGGCTCTTACCGGAGCATGTCAAAACATCTCACAAATGCAAATCAATTATGCCTCACCGCACCCCTGTAACGCTGCCACACATTAAAACCAGCAGCATAATTATTCCAGAGTCACAGCAGTGTGACAGAGCGGAAATTATCCCTATACTTCCAAATTCTCCACTGTGCCCATTTGGGAGCCAGTTCAAAGAATAAAAGAGCACTCCTGAATTTGTGCCTGAGTCTAAATCAAACCCCACATTATTCATGGATGGGGGTTTGTTGTTGTTCTCCAGTCTGTACTCGCGAGACCTTTCCCAGATTTGGTAGTGTAGATTCTAGCTTAGACTTCCAGAAGTGTAATTGTACAGGGCCGGCCCACAACATTTTGGCACCTGAGGCGGGGAGCTCAAATGATGCCCCCATGTCCCCTCGCTTGGGCCAAAACTTTGAAAGGTCTCAATTCTGTCTTCTTCCTGTTCTATTCCTCTCATGGTACCTGTCTGCTACCTACATATGCACCAGCAGCAGACACAATTTTCTACACTCTGGGTCCTAGTGGCGCCCCTCCCCCCCCCCCCCAAGTCTGGCACCTGAGGCGGCCGCCTCAGTTCGCCTTATGGTAAGGCCAGCCCTGTAATTGTAATACCATCAGAAAGGGTCTTCAGTATGGGACTCCTTCCATTCTGTATTTGCACAGTGTCAAGCATGATGCAACTTTGCTCCTGTTGGGATACAGAAGGGGCTTCTGCAATGGAATGAATAAAGTAAAATAATAATTACGTAGGGCCGGGATTGGAATGAATGGGGTCCTTTGGGTGAATAACTGCTCGCCATCAAATGTAAACGGGGTCATAATTTGACTCAAAATGGCTGCTTTCACAGACATAGAGCTGAAACCTTGGCCTACCAAAGTCAACGGGAGCTTTGCCATTGACCTTAAAGGCCGGACTGTCCCCAGAGACGTTTGGCTAAGCAGGAGCACATCACAGCTCCAGAAATGCTGGGAGATGGTTCCACTCCACCCCCGCCTTCAAGCCCTCAGACTCATCTGCAGACGCAGAGAGACGCTAGGTCTCTCAGGCTGTCATTCTGGCACCCCTCACCTGCACTAAAAAGCCCCCTAAAACCAGAAGTGGCCTAGCTCATTCTGGACAGGTGTGTTACAGTCATCCTTGCTTCTGAGCAGCTGTTCGCTGGTTCCTCCCCGATACCTCCACAGGCCAGGTTCTCCATGCCAAACGCAACAGGGTGGGCAGGAGTGAACAGAATGGGAGGGGAAAAGAGAATGGCACAGAAGGAATTGACCTAAATGCCAGGCCAAGCTGCTGACTGGCACTTCTGGCACTAGCGTGTCCGTTGCTGGGGCTGCACAGAGTCCGCTCCGAGGGGAGAAAGCTCAGCAGTTCTGTTTGCATGTCTGCGGCTGGGGAGAGGGCTTCGGATATGATCAGTGAAACACAATACCCAGTCCCTCTAGATGAGCTGTCAGTAGCACGGCTGAAGTGGGGACTTGTGGCTTTAAAGCCAGAGGCTTTCTGAAACGAGTTTCTGTACCTTAGAGGCTGTAGGGGACTCCCCGAATCACTAGAGGGCGACAGCGAGCCAGCTGCAGTGTTTGCATGGGTTACATCTGGAGCCGTGATGTCTTGGGATGAAGCATCTCCAGAGGCAGCAACAGATTAGGAGCTAGATTGTGCCTTGAATAAGGGGTAGGGTGTGGCTGTGCTGCCCCAGGAAGTGAGCAGGGAATGAGGTGCGGCAGCACCTGCTGTGGTCTCCCTCATGCCAGCCAGGAAAGAGATTTGCGACTGGATTGTCCCCAGAGTTGGTAACTTCCCATTCTGCGCTAGCTCATCTCTTCTGGCTGGTGCATTGGAAGCAGCGGCGGCTCTAACTGCTTGCCACTCCCACCCCATGGGAGTCTGTAGAGGCTGCTCTGCTTTCTGTGCTGCGAGTGACCCCTGGGGCAGATACACTCTTCCTCCCCTGTGTGAGCTCACCTACTGGCTTTCTGGGGATAGGGATGTAAAATCCTGATTAATCAGTTAAACATTGGGTTAACCCAACATTTAACCAGTGAATCAACTAAGTGAGATCTCGGGGTGGGGGGGACCACACCAGCCTGGCTGGAATAGCCCCAGCCCATGGGGCTCCCAGTCCCATGCAGCCAGCCTCGTGGGGCAGGCTGCCAGCTGGCGGCCCTGTGCAGGGACTCGGAGTGGCTGGAGCAGCCCTCTGCCCACGGTAGGCCGCATGTGGGGGCTGCTCCCAGGGAATCAGTTAACCCTTACCTAGTAAGCATCACCTGATAACTGCATCACCATACACATCCCCAATGGGCTCATAAAGCAAGAGACAATCATGCCCTAAATTCACCATGGACTTTATTCTTCCAGCAAAGAGAGCTCATATTTAAACAGTACGTAACACAGCAGGAAGAGATGGTGCTAAGCTCCAGCTTGCAGTTCACACTCTGCCTCTGCCAGAGAGCCGCACCTTCCAAACCAGTGGGTGACCCCTTTAAACTGGCATCGGCCCCCCACATTTTTCCTTAACAGCAGCTGCCCCATACAAACTGCATGGGCCATATCCTTGGCTGGTGTAAACTGGCCAGACTCTGTAGATCTGACCCCATCGGTGTTCCGAGTGCACAAAGTCCATTGTGTTCCTGGTACGAAAAGGCCTATCTCTGCCCATCTAGGCCTTACTGCATAGCATATGAGTGGATTTTCTTAGTAGATAGTGGCACTTGAGGAAAACAATCTGATAGACACCAAACAAAATTGCGATAAAGTAAAGTAATCAAATCATATGGGATAGGAACAAACCAGATGATGTGGCCTATGGAAGGGTCAGAAGGAATCAGGACTCCTGGGTCCCACTCTCGGATCTGCCACTAATTCGCTGCCTGACCTGGGGCAAGTCAATTAACTGTGTCTGTGATAGGGCACATCCCCCATCCCAAGCAGGCGAAGGCTAACAAGCTCCTCTGGGCTCTTTCCCTACCAAACAGGCACACAGGCAGAGCTTGCTCGTAGCAGGAGGAAGCAAGCTTAACAAGGTAAGACAGTCAGAAGGAGCAGCAAATAGGGGGGAAACTGCAGCCGCTGCTCCTTGAAAGGGGCAGACTCTTGGTACAGAGTAGCAGATGCTATGTCTAGACTGCAAGCTTCTTTTAGAAGAGATCTTCTGGAAAAACTTCTTTAGAAAAAGAGCGTCTACACAGCAAAAGCGCAACGAAAAAGCGATCTGCTTTTTCGAAAAATAGTATCCACATTGATTGGATGCTCTCTCGCATTTCAGTTGTGATTACTGTGGACGGAGTGGCCACCAGGGCACCTGTGCTATTTCCTAGAGGCCTCTTCTTTTGAAAAAACCCACTCTTTTCCGCGTCCACACACGCCTTTTTCCAAAAAAGCTTTTTCGGAAAAAGGTTTCTTCCTTGTAGAATGAGGTTTACCGCCATCGGAAAAACTTCTCCATTCTTTCAACTTTCAGTCGAAAGAATGCAATAGCAGTGTGGACGTAAGTATTGTTTATCTGGAAAAACTTTGCAATGTAGACAAAACAGCTGGCAAGCCTCTGCTTCCTACAAAGACTAACCAAAACCTAATAGACCTTTGAAAGCGTGGGAAGCCCTTCAAATGGCCTGAGTGTGACTATACAGAAGGGCCTGGTCTGCCACAGTATCTCATTTTCACCTATCTGGAAAAAGAGATAATGCTCCCCTAGCTCACAGGGGCATTGTGAGATTTAATTGCAAAGGGCTTTGTGAACTTCCAATGGAAGGTATTACAGATATGAAAAGGCTAGTGACTGTGTGATATCTAGGACAAGAGTGAAACCCAGCACAAAAGGACTATAAAGCAAAAAACCATCTTAATACCTGTCAGGGGTACACCCCTGGCATGGGGTGCGCCCCCCCCTTAAGGTCCCGTTGCCTGCTCTATCAGGGTGAATACAACCCTAGCAGTCCCAACATAAAAGTCTCTGCCCTTCTATCCGGGAAATTACGGCATTACCCGTCTCAACATCAAGTCCATGCCCCTCTATCAGGGTACATGCGGCTTTGGAGGCCTAGCCACTCAGAGAAGCCTCTCCTGGCCCGGGGGCTGAATATCCAGGGAAGGGAAAATGGGTGGTTGGGGGTCCCAGCCCCGGGCCCTTTAGGCAGGGCCTATGGCTCCTGGCTGCTCGGCGGGGAATCCGGCCCATACGCGCCGAGCCGCGCTACCAGTCCTTTGCCCTGCACTGCTTCCTGCCACGCCCGGGTTCCCCTGGGGCCTCTTTGCCCCCAAGTCAGTACTTGCCGGGGCTGCCGTCAGGGTTGCGGGTGCGCCCCTGCCTCCCTGGGGTTGGCAGCTGCTGGCTCTGCCTCCGGGTCCGGCACGGGCGGCAACTCCAGTCTCAGCTGCTGCAGAAACACTGGCCCAGCCTGGGCTACTTCCTCATCTTGCAGCCTCCCTGGCTGCAGGGCTCCCTCTGCTTTTATATCCAGGCTCTGCTGGGAGCATGCCCAGCCGGGCTGGCGGGGCAGAGCTTTCTCCGCCAGCTGGGCCTGTGCTATCCCCTGTCCTTCAGTGCGGGGCCCGTCACACTACCCCTCTAGTAGTCCACTGCAATGAACAGGCCAGCAGGCATGCATATCACTGCCCTCCTGACTGACATCAGAACCATCCCGCTGTGTGGCATACAGCCTATACAGCTGCCTATTAAAGGAGATTCTCTTTAAGTTCAAGTGGCAAGGCATGTGCTTTCGAAGCCATCAAATCTCCTTTCACTATAATGTTCCGATGTGATGTGTCTTATCATTAAATCCCTATGTGGGCTTGGGTTTGTCAAAGTATTGTACCTATGCCCCTACAGAGCTGGTTCTCATGTTGGTTAAGTTAGTGTAGTTCCATTGAGGTAAATGGAGTTGTGTTGATTTACCACAGCTGAGAATGTGGCCTTTGTAATGTAAATTACTCTCACATGACTGGATCCTCTAGTTTACATACTTATACATTTATTAGCATGTAAGCGGATAACTTCCTTCTCCATGGAACTGATTTTACTCCTCTTCCCCAGAAGGAGCTATCTCCTGCCTCCACATCTACACTGAATGAGCAGCAGCAACCTCCTTGTACCACTTTTGCTGCTTGTTTGCTTTCAGCCCTTTCTGCTTGTGAGCAAAATGTCTCATTTCCATCCCACAGGAAATGCCGACATTTCAACATCTTGTTTCGGCCCAGATTGTGTCAACTCAGCAAAATGAAATGTTCTGATATGGGTCAAATGGACTGGGAAAAAGTATTTCATTTTGATTTTTACCAACAACAATAACAACAAAATTAATCAAATTGGGCAAAACTGAGGATTTTTTTTCTTTTTTTCCCCATAGAAAACTTTGATTTTTGCACAAACTGCATTTTCCACTGGAAAACTCCCAAGCTGTAGAACTGACACTATGATGGTCAATTTCATCTTCGATATATCATCCATTTCACTCTCTGAGTCTCAGGCACTCTGAGCCCATGCGCTGCTGGGTTGCAAACGTCATGGTTGGGGAGATGTCTACCTCAGCAAAACACTGTAGCTGGTAGGCTCCCAGGAACTGCCTCTGGTCAAATTCTGCCACCAAACAGATGGAAAGGTTGGAATGATTTCCCTGCCTTTTTCAGATTCCTCGCTCCCTGCAAGGACACACAAGGCTTCTCACAGGCTGAGACTCAAAGTATCCTGTGTGGAAGCCCTTTGTTAACATTTACAGAACTGGTTTAAATCTAGGCACCTAGGGAGGTGGTGGAATCTCCATACCTTCAGGTTTTTAAGTCACGGTTTGACAAAGTCCTGGCTGGGATGATTTAGTTGGGGTTGGTCCTGCTTTGGGGCAGCGGGTTGGACTGAGTGACCTTCTGAGGTCTCTTCCAACGCTAGGATTCTATGATTCACCAGAATCTTCATTAAAACGTATTTTAAAACAGCCATGAAAACATTACTCTTAATAGTGATCTGTTTGCCTGAAACTACCCTTTGGGCATAAACTACTTAACAGTGGGTCTAATTCTCCTGTCACCTACACTGCTGTAGGTCAGGAAAGAACCCATTTAAGCTGGCTGGGGCTTTGCTGCTGAAGAAGACACGTAAATGAGAGGAGAATCAAACCCCGCGCCCCTGTGATGAAGGACTTCAAAGGTGTCCAGAGCCAGATATTCAGGTGGGACTGGATATTCATAAGCACTATGAGCAGCTTCCCGCAGCTTTCCAGACACCTCAGTAATCTAGTATGCTGAGCCCTATTGAAAATATGGAGCCAGTGCTCCTTAGCCAGGTCTGCTGTGATAAGAGTAGCAGGAGGAGGAATTGCTGGTGTATGCCTTCATCCTTCTGTAAGTTCCCCTGTAATCACTGTGGTGCTAAAGCTGGTGATTATTCTTCTTGCACGAGGGAAATGCATCATTCCAGACTGTAATGTGGCTTTGCACCAGGCTAGGCAGTGAGTGCCTGGCACCAGCTGTGTTCTACCCAGAAGAGAGGAATACGTCTTGGCATTAGCGTCCACACAGCAGGTCTCAATAGAGGCAGGTGCATGGAAAGAGGCAGTCCCAGCTCCTTCCTGGATCTTCCATGCATTCAGGGTTCCATAATGGGGAGAGAAAGGGGAGAGACTGGGGGCGGAGCCAGTGTAGTACATCTAGTTTTCATGGAGTTCTCCTTCTCTCAGCAACGTTGGGATTCCTGGGTGTCTTGGGTCAGAGAGACATTCGAGCACAGGGAGCTCACAGGAGCACATCTGTGCAGAGCTAGGTGCTCACAGGGACAGGAAGATGAGAGGAAGCTAGGTAGAGGTGCAAGGCCTCTACGTTGCAGGGCTTTGGGCTCCAGGAGGTCTCCCAGAACCTGTGGGTTTGGGATCCAAATTCCCACCGCAGTGGGGAGGGAAGGAAACACCAGCTCCCTGAAGGAGTCAGAAACTCCAGAGCCACCTCTTCCCGAAGTAGGAATAGCCTGGGTAGGGCTCACTGGTGAAAGGCAGAACACTGAACCAACCCCTTGTTCTACAAAATGGGCTATGGGAGAGTTGGTGTTAAGCCACTGGAGACGGTCATGGCCCGACATCCTCACCTCCATCCACAGCACCTACAATAATGAGAAGGGTGCTCACGTTAGGGACCTGGGTGTTCTGAGGTAGGTACGGCGAGGAGTCCTGTGGCACCTTATAGACTAACAGAAGTGTTGGAGCATAAGCTTTCATGGGCAAAGACCCACTTCGTCAGATGCATGTGCGGTCTTTGCCCACAAAAGCTTATTATGCTCCAACACTTCTGTTAGTCTATAAGGTGCCACAGGACGCCTCGCCGCTTTTGCAGATTCAGATTAACACGGCTACCCCTCTGATACCTAAGGTAGGTAGGCATTTCAAACCTGAAATCAAGAGGGAGCAAGTGGGGTTGGGAAGAGATTAATCCTTAGCACATGAACTGGCTTTGGGGGTCATAACAAGAACCATGGAATTACACTCAGGTTGTAAACTGCCTCTTTAACAGCGAGAGAGACATTTAGAGGCTTCCAAAACAGTAAGATCTGTCTCAGTCCAGGGAGGGTTCCAAACAACCATCACCTGCATTACTGATTACTGAGGAGAAGATCTGGTCATGGCGGTCCTAGATTCTGTGACTTTCAAAGACCACCATGGCATTTTTTTCAGCTTCAGCCCTAAGCCGCATGGTGGCTGTCAGCCACAGGGGCAGGGACCCCACAGCTCCAAGCTGCTGGCCTGGGATCCCTAGAGCTGTCAGTCACTGTGGGAGGGGGCAGCTCTCATCCACCTCTGTGGGTGGTGGGGGCTGGCGCTGTCATTTCACACACACACCCCAGCAGTCAGCCCAACCCTTTGTTATGGTTAAGTAACTGTTGTAGACAGGTGACATTTTCCATGAATTTTTGGGTTTTGCACACGATCTGTCCAAGACTTTTACTAAAAATAACGGTGACAAAATCTTAACCTTAATACAGGTTGGACTTCCCTGGTCTGGCACCCTTGGGACCGGGGAGTTTGCCAGATAAGGGGAGGTCCATGCTCCCCTGCTGGCCACTGGCCAGGCTCCTAGGCTCCTCTCCCGACTCTGTGGCTCCCAAAACTGGGGCTCCTCGCCCTGCCGCTGGGCTCGCTGCCACTGACTCAGCCAGGACTCTCTGGAGCCTGGGCACCCTTCCCTGGGGCTCCGGGCCAGGACTCTCCAGCTGCTGCCAGCCCCAGTGCCACCAGGGATTCCTGGGCCAGGGCTGGGGCCGTCACCAGCCTCACTGCTGCTGGCGTTCCCTGGCTGGGGCTGGGGCTCTCCAGCCCCCACCCAGCCCAGCCGCTGCTGGTTCAACCAGGACTTCCCAGCCCTCGCGGTACTCCCAGCTGGCTCCAGCTCCCAGTCTCCAGGGCTCTTTGGTCCAGCAACAACCAGGGTCCTACTGGACAAGAGAGCCCCACATTTGAGAGGTTCAACCTGTAGTAATGGCAGGACAAAACAGATCTGAGAACGTGCTCTCATAGAATCAGGAGGAGTTTTTCCGCTGACTTGGGCAGGCTTTGGGTCAGGCTGCTAGGCGTCGGGGCAAGAAGTGGAGTTTTTCTCGGCTTAGCTGTGGCCAGTCTCAGACCCATGCCCACCGGGGCAATGGAGGTGTGAGGGATTTGTTTCTCTTCTGCATTCCAGAGCTAATGGACATTCCATTCCAGGCAGAGATTGTGACACACCTCAAATAGGAAGGTCACTTGCCTTTGCTCTTTTGCCTTGTGACGCTACCGGCGCAATGCTGGATTATTGCTCAGAAAGGCATTTGCCTTTTTTCTCTCGCTCCTTAGAGATGGGATTTTTTGCACCGGGAAAACTGGTCTCTGAATGGCTGAAGCCCCTATGTCTGTGCCTGAAGCGTATGAGCCTCAGTGATTTCACACTTGTAATCTGAGCCTGGTGCCGGCCTGTGCAGCCCGGGGGCTCATTAGGCAAGGGGGGTGGCATCACACTTGAGGTAACAGGAATAAGATCACAGTAGAACGTTGTCACATGACAATGGCATGGCAGAGTCCTGTCACATGACCAGCGCACCTTTCACCTTCAGTCTGTTTCCTTCACCCATTATCCTCAGGGGAGTCGGTTCAGGAAAAGTCAGAGGGCAGGGAGCAAAGTTGTGTCTGTGTATAGAAGCGCCCATGTGATGCTATTATATCCTGCCAAGTCAGAGGGGGTGGAGTGGAAGTTATAAGAGAGTAAACAGACCTATGAAAAGCCAGGGTGTAGGGTGTGCAATTGCCATACTTGCCCCATAGCAAATAAAGCCCTAGACTATCCCGGAACATTATCCCATTGGCAAACATTCCGTGTATGTTATCCACGTAGCACATAAAGGGTTAAAGAGCATAACTCCCACTGCAAGTTGATGGGCCTCGTGCTCCTTGGTCCCTCAGGTGCTTTTGAAAATCCTGCCAAGTTGTTGCCTGTGCCAGGCCCACCGATGGGGGAGGGCAAAGGGGGCAATTGCTTTGGGGCCTGGAGTTTCAAAAGGGCCCGGAGCTCCTGGTTGCTGCCACTGCTACTATGGCAACTGGGGTGGCCAGGAGCTCCAGGCCCCTTTGAACTGCCTCTGGTATGCTGGAATGCTGCTCTGCATGGCTTCGGGGGCTGGGGGTGGGGCCATGCACATGGTTCGGGTGGGCTAAGGGCTGACTGCCCTTAGCCCCACCCCTTTCCCCCTCAGCTCCGCCCCTTCTGGTGTGTGGAGCTGGGCCCTCCACACACCTTGCCCTGGGGCCCAAAGTGGCTGTTGGCCCCATTGGCCTGTACATAACAATAGATTCCACTGATACTGTCATTCAGCTGTACTAAGCTAAATGCAGCCCTGAGGTCCTGGTGAAGCTAATGGAGTTTGGTCCTATGTGTGCCTAGTGCTGATGGTCCAATTTGAACTCATGAGGGTGACAAGACCAGCCAAATTCAGCAAAATTCATCTCTTCACAGAGGCAGCTTTCACTTCCATTCCCCCGCTGTGTCTGTTCTAAATACAGGCATGAAAAATAGACATTAGAGTGTCTTTGAAACTCTAAATGCTTCTGGGCCCGATTTTGATTTCACAGGGGAAGATTTGCTGACTTCAGGGAAGTGATCCCTATCTTATACCAGTGGGAGAATCAAGCCCCCTGACTTGAATAATGGTCCATACTGTTTTAAAACCTCTCATATCGTTAAACCTTAGAAGCTGTGAACTCTCATTAACATGGAGAAGCGCTGCCCCCCTCTCTTTTCTCATGGCTAAATTCTGAGCAGATCTTACCTGGAATTCTGTACCCTCCCTGCCTCTTCCCTGACGATCTATTGTGTGATGCCTAAAATAACACTGCTACTCCTCTGAAACCTGTCATCATGCAAGGCACTTCCTGTCACTGGATCCTTGGATCCCTCTGCAACACATTCGAACACGTTCTGTACGAACACGTTCTGTGTTTGATTTCAACCTCGATCCAACCCTGTCCTGACCCAATCCCCAATTCAGAAAAGCATTTAAGCACACATTTAACTCCAGCCTTATGCTGACACTTAAAATTAAGCATCTGGCTTAGCTTTTCTCTGAGTCCTTTCTTGAATGGAAGCTCTGCATCTCAACCTCTTCTGCCTATACTTTGATCTTTGTCGCTCCCTTTTGAACATTGGCCTTTAGGCATTTTTCTTTTCTTTTCTTTTCTTTTCTTTTCTTTTCTTTTCTTTTCTTTTCTTCAGCCACCAGAGCTAGAAACAGCCTCCTGGTCCCATGTACAAACTCCCTCAGCTCATCCACAAGGACCTTCATCCTCCATGAACATGTAAATCTTTTTCTGAGGCCCATTTCTGCCATGGTGACAGGTATAAAAGATCTCGGTTGTCCCTTTCCTTTGACCATTTGTCTTGCTGCCTATAGATTGTTTGGTCTCTGAGGCAACTTTGTCACTTCATGAAGGTCTGGAACAGTGGTTCTCAAGCAGGAGTATGTGGAGAGGGGATACATCAACTCATCTGGATATTTGCCTAGTTTTAAAACAGGCTACACAAAAGCACTAGCAAAATCCATACGCTGGCAACTGAGTGAAAAAATGTTTTGTCAGTAAATCGAAAGGACAGAGGGCTTTTGCTGGTAGAGTTATTCCTCTCCCCACGAGGAATAACTCCTTTTTGCACTACAGTTCTTGTGCAAAAAGGCAAGTGTGGACACTCCGCGGGGGTTTCTTGCACAAAAAAAGCCTATTAGAAAAAGCACAGGTGCTCTGATGGCCATTCTGTGAATGGCCATCAGAGCTTTCTCGCACAAGAGCGTCTATGCAGTGTGGACGCTCTCTTGCACAAAAGCACATTGCTTTTGCGATGAGCTTTTGAGGTGTGGATGCACTTTTGCGCAAGACGTTTTTGCGGAAGATCTCTTCCGCAAACAGCTTCTTGCACAAAAACCCTGCAGTGTAGACAAAGCCTCAGAGGTACCTCCCCCCAAAAGACAAAAGTTTTGCTGTAAGAAGTGCCAGCGTGAAGAGCACATTGGTGGCAGGAGCACTCCCCTGCCTGCTGCTCATTGAGGCAGAAGTATTTTGCCAACAAAAGAGCTGACAGCCAGTTGACACAGCCATGCTGCTAAAAACTGTATAGTGTAGACAAAGCCAAACTAAAATTTCATACAGACCATGACTTGTGCAGACTGCTCTATATCGTATATACACTGAAATGTATACTAAGGCTACATCTACGCTGCAGAGCTATTTCTGGATACTGAAAGTACCCCAAAATAGCTATTCCACGTCTTTAAAGCAGCCCATTATTTCGAAATAGATTTCAAAATAAGGGGCATGCTATTCTGGCTTCCCTGTAACCCTCATTCCACAAGGTTTAAGGGATGTTTCGGAATAGCGCTTTATTTTGAAATTACCTCGAAATAAGCTATGCAATTTGCATAGCACAAATTGCGTAGCCTATTTTGAGGTAAGGGTGCAGGGTAGACGCACTCTGAAATGCCAGTACAATATTAATATTCTAATTGATTTATTCTATTATTATATGATACACACAAGAAAGTCAGCATTTTTTCAGTGACAATGTTCTGGGAGACTTTCATATTTTTATGTCTGATTTTGCAAGCAAGTAGTTTTCAGGTGATGTGAAACTTGGGGGGGGGGGTGTCAGCGCATCGGGAACCCCCCTGATCCAGCAAGATGAGACTCTGCCAGCAGTAGAGGGTTTATTGCTTCTCCAGGATACAGCACAGCATAGACGTGATGTGGACATAAGGAGTCAGGGGCTGGCAGCCCTAGACCCCTTGGGGCAGGGGTGCCTAGGCCCTTCAACTTCCAGCACTCTGCTTAGTCTGTTCTCTTCATGGTTTTTCAGCCAAAAACTGGCGAGCTCCCAGGCCCTGCCCCCCCCAGCCAGGTGGCTGTATCTGCCTCCCTTCCTTTGTCTCTCCCCCTGGGAAGAGCCCTGTTATCTGCTCAGGCTGGGACTATGTGTCTGGGCCAATACACATGTGGGGGAGTCAGTGGGAATCACACATCACAGCGTAGGGGAACCCTGGGTTACAGAGCAGACAGCATCCCCACTACGTCACAAGGGGACTGAAGACAAATCAGACTCCTGAGAGGGGTTCAATAGTCAGGAAAGGTTGAGAAACACTGGTCTAGGATGGGCCTAGCACACTCTGGTCACTTTCATCATCACTAATAAAGGACTGAATGGTAAGTAGCCTCATTCCCCTACTCCAAATTCCTCCTCTTCCAGTGCTTTCATCCCCTAAACTCCAGGGCCACCTCCTTTTGCTCTTGAGGCTGATCTTCTCCAAAGCCACGTCTACACTAGGGAATTATTTCGAAATAACTAAATTCAACTTAGTAGCTCCCAATTTAACAAAATCGAAATAGCATGTCCCCGCCACGGGGAAGCCTCAAAATGAGTCCGAGGCAGGTTCCATTATTGTGGACATGCTACCTCGACTTAAAGCCCCAGGAAGCATTGGGGAATAATTACTTTAAATTACTCTGGCGAGTAGTTATTTTGAAATAGCGGCACTGGAGCGTCCACACTGCTGCTATTTCGAAATAACTATTTTGAATTAGCATTATTGCCTGAAGAAAGCAGGAGTACAGATTCTGAAATAAGCAGACCCTTATTCTGAAATAACGGGCTTGGTGGTGTGGACGCGCCACTTATAAATTCAACCTAAGGGGAGTTATTTCAAAATAATGCCCTAGTGTCGAGCAGGGCCCAGAGAGGAAGGAATGTTCATGGTGTGCAACACACATGTTGAAGCTGACAAGATTTATGATAAACCTTGTGCTTCCTTTGCCAATCATAAGAACAGCCACACTGGGTCAGACCAAACATCCATCTAGCCCAGTGTCCTGTCTGCCGACAGTGGCCAATGCCAGGTGCTCCAAAGTGAATGAACAGACCGGGCAATCACCAAGGTTATGTCTAGACTGCATCCCTCTGTCAGCATAAGGGATCTGTCGAAAAAGGCTTTCTTGCTTGACAGATCCCCCTCTAGACTGCCGCTATTTGCCAACAAAGTGCTGAGTCGGCAAAACGTGGTGGCCATTTTTATGCAAATTAGGCATGGGATATTCAAATCCCTGCCTCATTTGCAATGTCAACCTGCCTAATCTGCATCCCTCTGCCGACAGAGGGATGCAGTCTAGACGTACCTCAAGGCTACGTCTACACTGGCATGATTTTGCGCAAGAACTCTTTTGCAGAAGAGTTCTTGTGCAAAAACTCTTCCAGAAGAGAGCGTCTACACTGGCATGTGCTTTTGCGCAAGAGATGTACTTTTGCGCAAGAGCATCCATGCCAGTGTAAACGCTCTCTTGCGCAAGAAAGCTCTGATGGCCATTTTAACCATCGGGCTTTCTTGCACAAGAAATTCATGTTGCCTGTCTACACTGGCCTCTTGCACAAGAACAGTTGCGCAAGAGGGCTTATTCCTGAGTGGGAGCATCATAGTTCTTGCGCAAGAAGCCCTGATTTCATACATTAGAACGTCAGTGTTCTTGTGCAAGAACTTGCGGCCAGTGTAGACAGGCAGCAAGTTTTGGCGCAAAAGTGGCCGCTTTTGCGCAAGATCGCGCCAATGTAGACACAGCCTATGAGTTTTCTTGGCAAAAAATTTGCAAACGAGGGACTCATTTGCATGAGTTGCAATCTCATTTGCATATTTTCTGCCAATCCGTTTTTGCGCAAAAACAAGCAGTGTGGATGTTTTCTTTTTGCGCAAAAACCTCTTTTTCCGCAAGATCGGTAAACCTCCATTTGTGGGGCATAAGGATCTTGCGGAAAAAGAGGTTTTTATGCAAAAAGAAAACGTCCACGCTGCTTGTTTTTGCACAAAAACGGATCAGCAGCACATATGCAAATAAGATCATGACTCATGCAAACGAGTCCCTCATTTGCATATTTTTTGCCGGGAAAACACGGAGTGTAGACGTAGCCCAAGTGATCCATCCCCTGTCACCCATTCACAGCTTCTGGCAAACAGAGGCCAAGGACACCATCCTTGACCATGCTGGCTGACAGCCTCCTGCAGTTTTGTCCATCACTCACTGTACTGCATCTCATTTAGGGCCTGTCTTGTTCCCACAGAAGCCAGTTCACATTGATTTCCATGGGAGCATGGACATCTAAATCAGACAGGTGGGCTTGCCATCTAGGCTGGGATTTGCGGAGGACCCTCACGGTGCCCATCTCCTCCTGAATGCAGACTGCTCTGTGCATCCTAAGCATGCTGGCCCTGATCCAAGCAGCATCTCCCAGAGGCATGGCTGTGAATTCCAGCACAGATTAAGGGCAGGCTAGGTCTGGTGCTGCTCCATTTGCTTTTCTATTGCCTTTGAATCTATTTCATTAACAACCCAGATCACACAGAGATAAGAAGGTGGTTAGAAATTCTCATCCACTGTGCAGGTTGTTAACCTGTGATGAAAATGAGCTTCCTCGGCTTATCTTCCTTTGCCAAACACATAGGCCAAGGCCAGCTATTGAACCTCTTCCTTCACACTCTCTGCCTGACTCAATCAGCCACCCACTGTAGTTGATCATTACACCTTGGAGATAGCTCTTACGTCTCTTGCCAATTTACCACTGCCCAATACACTTTGTTTTTGAGACATGAGGCCTGATTCTCTGCTTGCTGTGCTGATTCACTTTTATGCTGATGTAACCCCATTGATTTCTAGCCTCCCTCTTTTAACGATCACTTTGGGATGAATGGACGCTGTTGCAACAGTGAATCAGGTCCATGAATCATTAGGATGAATATAGAATCGTAGGACTGGATGGGACCTCGAGCGGTCATCAAGTCCAGTTCCCTGCCCTCATGGCAGGACTAACCACCGTCTAGATCATCCCTGATAAATGTCTATTTAGCCTGCTCTTGAATATCTCCAATGATGGAGATTCCACAACCTCTCTAGGTAATTTATTCCAGTGTTTAACCACCCTAACAGTTAGGAGGTTTTTCCTAATGTTCAGCCTAAACCTCCCTTGCTGCAATTTAAGCCCATTGCTTCTTGTCCTATCCCCTGCCTCCTAGAAACAGACACTTCCCTTTGCCTCTCTCACCCCTGCTTTCTTCCACATGTCCCTTTGTGTCTGGTACAAGCTCCCCAATTAACATACTCTGTCCACATTCAGAGATAGACTGAACATCTTCAGCTCCCGTTGAGGGCTCACTGGGATGTATTACCAAATAAATGGGTTCAAGGGGTTTTGGAAGGACAACTGGAAGGGAACCTGCTATCACCACCATGTTCCCCTTCCTGTTGCCCTTCTTGTTTGATCATCTCCAGATCAAGCCTTCAGTGACCATGTGCCATGCCATCCTTGTTTTTCCACTGCATTCATACTGCACCAGCTTGTGCCCGTACAGCCAGCTCCTGCTCCTATAGAAGGCAATTGGATTACTTTCATGGCAGCAGGCTTAAGCCCTTAGGGAGAGATAAAGCCATCTAGAGGATACCAAACTGGGCATCTAAATCTGAACCTCCACTGCCAGCTGAACCTCCACCTTCAGCTGTTTTTTCGATTATATTCCCTTTGAGAGAAAGGAGGCTCAAAGTCATTTGGCACAGATGGCAAAACCCCAATCTTGTTTATGCCAGTGTAAATATGGAAGTAACTCCATGGACCGCAGGGAGTCCTTGGAATGAGCCCATTGAAGTCAATGGAGTTTCTCCACTTTATACACATGTAAGTGAGATTAAAGTTTGTTCTGTTCTCTCCTGTGCTTCGTGCACTTATGACACTAGGCAAATAAATAGTTATTGTGCAAAATATGAAAATTGCAGCACCAGAGAATAAGTCATTGCCAAAAGTTAAGGGCCAGTTAGTTAAAAAGGGAGGTAAAAGTTCTAAAAGAGGCTGTATGTCGAACGTCTTAATTGTATGTGAGAGAATTATTGCATTTACGTATAGGTCAATTATTTGCTCATACATTTTTCTGTTTAATTTCCTTGTAGTCTGCTTCCTCCATTACCTACTCTTAATCATCTTCCTCCCATGTTCTCCTCCTACAGCTACTAATTATTCTCTCCCTGTCTCTACATTAACCACATATCCTTCTGTGCCATATCCATGGTGAATATTAATTTCCATAGAGCAAGGGGCTTTAATTAAGAGAATGTTCTTTAGAAAGACATTTAACCATCAATTAAATTTAACAAATATGGAAAAGTCACGAAACAAGGATGTTGATCATGGCGCTGGGCTAGAACTCAGGCGTGATCAGTCAGGCTTTCACTGTCTGGAGCTGGCATAATCAATCCAAGGCTGTGGGTTTTCTGCCTGGGACCATGCACACACTTTATCCTTCGTTTCTGAAGTAGATGCATTTGCCATCTCAGTACCTGGTGCAATCAACCAGCCTCTCAACCACCCTGGAAGGAGTAGCTTTGGACAACGTGTTTCTGCCAAGCCAATGGAGAAAGAATCTCTTGTATGGTGTCCCATTTAGCAGTAGGAATAGGATGTATCTTGCCTTTGCTAGTGAGCTAAGCTAAGCCGTGATTCTATACTGATTGAATAGCCCCATTCAAACTCCAGCCCAGAATTCTCAGCTCTTCTTCCTTTTATCATTGATAAACTGAGCATCCTGCATGTGGGTTTCCAAAGAACTCTGTACGAGGTCTACAGCTCTGACAAGCCTTACGATGCTCCCGGGCCAGTACTTCCCCTTCCAGGTTTGCAACTTAAGAAAAATGTCTGAGGGTCATGGGTCACTGAGGTGGTGGAAGTGGCGTAAGGGAAGCAATCCACTATTTGACACAGTTCATGCTTTAGGGCAGAGGTGAGGAACCTATGGCTCTCAGGCCAGATCCAGCCCCTGGCTTTCCCTGATCTGACCCACAGTGAAGCTCAGGGCTTCCCCCACAGTGGGGCAAGCCAGCACTCGCGCTCCAGCCCCACGGCAAGCCTCTGAGCCTCAGCAGCCCACAGGGGGCTGGAGCATAAGCCCCGTCTGGCCCTGCTGCCAGGGGAAGCCCCAAGCCTCAGTGCTCCCTCTCGGAGCTGGAATATGAGCCGAACCCCAGAGCCCTGAGTTGACCATGAGTGAGATGAATGTGTCTCTTTTTTTTTCTGTCTCATCTAAGAGCCAAGTCAGTGAGTTTGGGGGTTTTTTTTGTGTATTTGTTTTACTTCTCATTTGTGTGTGCCCCACCCCCCGGCTAATTTTTCTGTGGGTCAGTGGCCTCCAACCAAAAAGAGGTTCCCCACCCCTGATTTTTGGCCAGTGTGTCATGAGTAGGTTGGGCTGAAATTCCCTTCCTCCCTCTTCCATAAGGGAAAAAAGTTTGCTCAGGATAGTTCTCACCTCACCTCTCTCTGAGGGTCAGGGCAGAAGGATTGTAGGGAAACAGAGTTCCCAGGGAAACACAGACATAGTCCTACTCCAGGGCAAGGCATGCTGGGAAATAAACGGGTGGCTAGTCCCTGCCCTTCCACGAATGCAGAAAGAACTAGAAGGAGTCAGGGCCTTCCCTGACATTTATAAGCAAAGGAAGCCAGTTTTCACTGTGTCCCTGGTTGTACAGTGGTTTTGAGGCAGACATCTCTGAGGAGCTTGTTCATCAACTTCAAAGAGCACTGTGGATATGTTGCTGAAACAAAGTCTCTGGCAGAGAAGGGGCATCTCATTGCTGTGTATAGGAAGACAGAATGGTTGTGCCTTTTCTTGGTTTGGGCTGACACAAATGCTTGTCTGTTCTGCATGGATATCACTCTGGGCTCGCATGGCTTGCCACTCACCAACTCATTATCAGCAGCAAATGAGCAGTTGATATAACTGGGGAAACACCATGGGATCGCTTGACAGAAATTCTCTCTGGGCTTCATTTTTCCAGAATTGCTACTAACCACCCAGATTCACAACGGAAGTGGCTGGCGGCTCACTGTTTCTCGGCAGGCCCTGGACATACTTCCATTGTTCTTGAAGTCACTGGGCATTTGCTGAGTCAGGGCCAAATAGAAACGGAGGAGAGACCTCAGGACTTCACCCAGAGACAAGGCAGAGCTAGTTAGCTCATCTGTCCCGGGTGTTCTTAGCCAGGGGGATCCAGCTTGTTCTTGGATAAGGTCCTGTGTCAAGTAAAAAATAATACTGACCTGATTTCCACAGAGCAAGAGAGATCAAGTAGGGAGGCAGCGGCTCACTTGGTAGCCATGTGGCACATGACTGAAGGCTGGGATGAAGAGGAGAGAGAGAGAAGTAATGGGAGACTGGAGGAGTTACATGCTGGTCTGTTTCTATTGAGATACATGGACCAGGACCCCAATGAGTGTAAATTAGCAGAGCTCCATTGACTCCCGTTGATTACCTGGCTGCATTCGGGGCACTATGCCAGTTTGCACCAGCTGTGTTTCTACCCTGTGAAATTTAAGCAACTCATGCTTCTCTGTGGGCTGGATTTTCTTGTTAGTTCTCCCTCTTTCCACAGGTTTCCCCTTTTCCTCCAGTCTGGCAATAGACCTGGCTGAAATGTTTCAGATGAAACATTTTTTGATGAAAAACCTCTTTTGTCCAGAAATGGAAACATCCCCAAGAAAGGTCCATTTTCAGTTAAACTTGGGGGGAGTTCTGCAAAACTGACTGGTTGGATGAACATCTTCAGTGTATTTTGAGGCTTTTCATTGAAAACCCCCAAAATGTCCTAGTGTTTTTTGGGGGGGACAGTGTTGGGGTAGTTGTTTGTTTGTTTGTGTTTGGTGAGGGAAGGGTGGTTCATCCAGATTTCCCTGGAGAAGAAAAACCCACATTTCTTGGCCATCTCTACCCTGCAGCTGTAGCTGGTCTGTTCCCATCTCCTCTTGCTACCCACATTTAAAGGTCTGGAGGCAGGGAGAGACCAAGACAAGCTGGAGGCAGGGGAGCAGAGGAACAAGGGAAGGAATTCTGGTTGATTTGTAGAAGGGGTTTTTCTTTCTCCTTTTTTTCCTCTTTCTCTCCCCCTCACTCAGTGTGGCTGATGCCTTAACCTGAGATCTGATGGAAAAAACCCACAGCAAGCTGTGCCTCCCCTGCACCAGCCGTTGCTGATCGTGGGATCCAGTGATGTGACTCTTGCGCTTATTTTTCTCGTCTCGAGCATTGACTTGCATGTAAAAATGGGTTGATTTAAGCTAACATGGAAGCACTCCAGGGGAAACAACCATCCTGCTGCTCAAAAAATGTGGCATTAAGAGAGATGAATGATGTATTGGAAGGTCTTCTACATTAAGAATATGCTCCCATCTGATGTCACCAATTACACTCATGGGACAAGAGACTGAATCCAGGTCACAAAGGGCATAAAGGAGCTCTATTTCAGTGTGAATCAGGTACCTAAATCCCTTAGACAACATCAGCCAAAATATATTGGCGGGTGACAGCAAGAAGCTGTCAAATTCCAAGACATTTTGGGATAGATTCTGCCAGCCTTCCTCACGTTGAGTAATCCCATCCATGCTCTGGAAACAGGGCCTGTTTCCTCAGTAGGCCCATTTTAGAAGTAAGGTACCACCCAATGGGCCCAAAAGGCCCACTTGTCCCCAAAAGAGGGAGCATACAAAGGAACGGAGGAGGATTGCAGCTGGGGGGTAGTGTCCTCCTGGGAAGCTGCTGGGACTTGAAAAAGCTGCCAGCGTCGAGCCTCCTGGCCACACCACAAGAAGCCAGTCAACCACAGGAACAATTCTCTGTTGCCAGCGGGGCAAACTCTGGAGAAGAAACAAAGGAATCCCACATCCAACCCTGAGACAATGCTGGAGGGACTGGAACAAAGGGAGGCTATGTCTACACTGCAGGCTTCTTGCACAAGAACTGTTTTGCGCAAGAGTTCTTGCACAAAAGGTCATGCTCAAGAGCGTGTCCACACTGTCGTGCTTTTGCACAAGAGATGTGCTTTTGTGCCACAGTGTCCATGACAGCGTAGACACTCTCTTGTGCAAGAAAGCTCTGATGGCCATTTTAGCCATAGGGGTTTCTTGCTCAAGAAATCCCTGTTGCCCATCCACACTGCCTTCTTGCACGAGCTCTTGCACAAGAGGGCTTATTCCGTGTGGGGAGAGGAATAACTCTTGCGCAAGAAGCCCTCTGTTCTGACGCTTTACTGTAAATTTACTTGCTCAAGAACACACGTGCAGTGTAGACGCTCCACAAGATTTAGCACAAGAATAGCCGTTCTTGTGCAAAAAGCCTGCGGTGTAGATGTAGCTGGAATGTTTGGGGGTACTGGGAACTGAACCCCCTGCATTAGAATCTATGGAATAGGGCAGGCCTGGGCTCCTCTATTTTCCCCTCTCTTGCTACTAGGCAATACTAGCCTGAATTGCAGCCACTAGTTGGTGTGGCTTTGGGCCACTTGCCAGTGGGCAACACTACCCTGGAATATCACCACTAGGCAAAACTGACTTTGGACTCTCATCCCTAAGCACTATAGCCCGGAGCATTGCCACTAGGTGATGCTGCCGGTGTGGAGCACTCAGCCAACCACCAACAGCCGAATATTTCCAGAAGAACATCCCTGGCCCTTCCCGCAAAAAAATCCAGTTTGGAAAAAACAACTTGATCCATTTCTGCTGCTGGAAACACAACCCCAGCTTCTTCTTGGCACCATCCAGAACTGCAAAATGTAAGACGCCTCCTACGTCCGGACAGAAAGTCAATGCTACCAGCTGCTATCATCGCTTGTAGAGAATTACTTGGGGATTCTATTACAAATAATTAATGTGTGTTCCTCTTTCCAGTGAACTGGAGCAGTGTGTTCACAGTATGCAGAAAAACTGATGAGAGAGCTGAAAATATTAAGCTTCATCTGATAAGCTGAGTAAAACAGAGCATAAACCTTGCAGTTTCATGCCATTTTATTGGTGTATACCTCAGGATAGTTACTGTGCATTGGTTAGCCAGTGGTAATACACCTTTTCATCAGCAGTGAAGACCTCGTCACAGATACTGCCTGGAGCAATCAGTGTCTTGGGGCTGCCTTTTTTGTAGAGGAAAACACTAGCTTGTATGCTGAACTGCCTGATATCCTGAAGACAGCAGGTAAAGCTGTCAATCAAAATCCACACTGGTTGAATAACAGTATTGGAAACAGTATCGAAGTAACAGTATTAAATAACAGGAAAACCCAACCAAACCAGGGGGACTTCTTATGGGGAAAGGTCCCCCTGCATGAAAGCTGAGGTGCTACAAACCGATTTCAAATCACTTCAACAAATATTTCACACTGGCTCATTAGTGAACTATCTCTAAGCTGTTCATTTTGTTTGTGGCCTGTGATTGGTCACATGGCATTTGCTGCTCCCTAATTGGATGGCAGAAACTCTAACAGGAGAACCGTGAATGCCTAATGGCAAATAATAAACAAGCCCTCCAAAATTCCAGGATTTGCAAGCTGTAAGCCCGTGAGCCATCTCGTAGCGGTGCACAAGATAGCATCCCAAAAGCAGCAGGACTCCAGCTCCTCAGGGCTGAATTGTAGGTCCCAAAAAATTTTTTTACAAAAGAAAGACATCAGAACTTAAAGATAAAGCAAGTTTCTTCCCTGGAACCCAAGTCTTCTGAGGGTCCCACTCTTTGATGGAGCTGCTTGCTGGACTTTTAGATGAGGACCAGCTGACCTCATGCATCACATGGGAGAAAACTTCCTTAAAGAGCCATCCCACCCAGTGATGCAAACACTTTCACAAATATCAGTGGTCACATGAAAAACTGCAAATAATGCATAGCACGACCACATCACAGCAGCAAATTGAAGCATTCGCTTATGTCTACCAATCAATTGGCAAACATGCTCTAGTATTAACCAACCACCTCTAGTAAAAACTAATGCACTTACATGGGCATAGGTCTTGGGATGGACCTCTGGCCAAAAGTGAATTTCACCCATAATGCTAAACAGTTAAAAATGGGAAATGGGAACTAAATATATCACGTTTCTGCTAGGATAGGAGGACAATTAGCAAGTAGCAAAATGTCGATTGAATCAGAACATTGCAACTCCGTCTTCCAGTTTAATTATGTTCTTTGAAGATAAGTTCTACTTATATCCAGTGATATATATTTCTCATCTAAATAACCTTAATGCAAGCTTGCAGGAGAAAATGACCAATATAGGGGAATATAATTTTTCTTATGGTCTCTGACCATAGGGGAAATTATATGTATATGTATATTGGCTGTCAAGGAAAAAAACTTGTCTTGCAGGAGGAAAAGTAGGCTGAAAATGTCAGGCTGCACATGTTTCCTATCACAGCAGAGCAGTTCAAGGAAAATAATTTGTGGCGTGCTTTACAGATGACAGACAGGCAGGGTCTGATTGGATTGAGACACCTATATTTCATGTGTTGATCTCCCCACAGAGCAAAGACCCAATTAATTGAGTTAACATGTGATACCAGCCTCAAAAGGCAGCTCCACACTGTCCCATTGTTTGAGTTTTGGAGGGCTGACAGGACTGCATCCCCATCTCTCGCTAATAAGGCTGTGATCTACTCACTCCCATTGACAACCATATGTCTTTGTGAGCTGGAAATCTTAGCAGTGACAGCCATTGAGTTGGAGGCTTGGAACGGGCTTTTGGTTGGAAAAGGCTTATGTGTGCCTCAGCTCAGCGAGGCCCCGCTGCGATGTGATCTTCAAAATAAACAAGCACAGATTTCTCACTGATTGAATGCACCAGTTACGCTTTACAATTGGTACTTTGTTAAGGGCTGAGTTTATTATTTCATTCCCCGGCACTTGCCTGATAACAATAAAATACGCACTAAGCCTGTTTTTGTGGATGTTCATAACGCGGGGTGAGTTCCACTGTGTTTGTATCATCCCAGGACTTAGATTTGCGGCAGAAATGTCATAAAACTGGAAATGATGGATCTAGTCCATCCTCTAGCTGCCAAAGCAGGATTTTCCCTACAGGACTTTTTCTTGTGCCTTGAACAGGCTAGTGGTTTACTTCCAGTTGAGAAAGGAAGGATGGTACCAGACTTGGACTCAGGAAATAGCTCTATGCATGGGCATCGGGTGAAGGCCCAGCTGGGGAAGGCAGTTGAAGCCCCGCCCCTTCCATCCAAAGCCACACCCCTTCCCCCAAGACCATGCCCCTTCACAACCTTTCCCTCCCAACCCCAGCCAAACCCTGCCCAACCCCAGCTGTGGGCCGGAGCTGCCGTGTGGTGTGACCCCAGCCTTCCCCAGCAGCTGAGAAGCAGGGCTGCCGTGTGGTGTGGCCCCAACCCCTCCCAGGTGGCTGGGCAGTGTATACAATTTTGGGAAGGCAATGCCTTCCCTTGCCTAGATTACCTGCTGCCCATGGCTCTAGGCTTGGCAGTTCATAGACTTGGCACCTCTGGACTTGCGGTATGGATGTAAAAAAATTACTTGAGCCATGGCACCCAATTGCTTGAGACCCAACATCTCTTTTATAACAAATGAAGCGCTGCCCTTTGGTCCTTTTGTTACTCTACTCAGAACGCCTCTCTACTTTATCTTGCATTTTTCCAGCAATCGGGTGTTGAGGATTGTCTCACCAGAGACCTATAGAAATGGATGCTACACTTCTTCTTCTTCTTCTTCTTCTTCTTCTTCTTGGACTGAGCCGTCGATCGGCGGATCTCATCTTCTATGACGCTGTTGATGAGTGACTAAACCAGTCCTTGATCGGCAGAGCCAATTACAGATGTCACATAGAAAACCGCCAACTGCAGGTGTAGTACGTTCTTTTCAGATCCTACGCTTTTCCTGTAATGCCTGGATACGCTGACTCTCAAAGCAATTAAGAGCCTGTGCAGTGGTTTGTCCTGAACTAGTTTCCAGCTCATTGGGAGATATGCCATATGACTTCACTTTGCCCTTTAAGATGTCTTTATAGCACTTATACTGACCACCAATAAAGCGCTTTCCATGAGCAAGCTGTCCATAGAAGATCATCTTTGGTATCCGTGTATCATCCATCCTCATAACGTGACCAATCCAGCAAAACTGTTTGTTCATAAGCATTGCTTCCATGCCCATGACCCCACACAGCTTAAGAACCTCCGTGTTAGGAATTTTGTCCCACCAGTTCATGTGGGCAATGTTCCTTGGTCAACCCATATGGAACTGATCGAGCTTCACAATATGGCAACGATATATTGTCCATGACTCCGAGCCATACAGCAGGATATTCAGGACAACTGCCTGATAAACCACTATCTTGGTATGGAGTTTGATACCATGGTCATTCCATAGGCATTTGGTCAATTTTCCAAAGGCTGCGCTGGCTTTGGCCAATCGAGCAGATACATCATGATCCATGTCTATGCTAGAAGACAGTACACTTCCCAGGTAGCAGAACTTGTCAACAGCCTTAAGGACTGTACCAGCAGCAGTGATCACTGGAGTGCTGGGATGCTATGCTACCTTGATAGTGAAATGCTGATGTTCTCAGGTGGCTTCCTTAATGGGGTTTCTATTATCTGCTTCCCTCCTACCGCTGTTGTTCCTCTACTTTGCCTCATCATTTTTCTCTACCCTCCCCCCATCACACACTTTACCCCCTCCACACCACAGCATCTTGGTCATACTCGCTCCCTTTCCATGGATTCTATCCCCCCACTTCCTTCCCTTCCGCCCACAAAGGCTGAGTCCTCCTCCTCCTCTACATTCTGCCAACATGGATTCTTGTGAATTCACAGAAGCATTCGTGACCCTGTCCTGTTTCATGAACAGATTTGTGAACAAAACTTCCCTTACATGCCTGCTCCCAAAAAGGCAAAGAAAAGTGGGTTACAAACACCAGCAAAAGGAATTCATTGCTCCTAATTCAAATATTTTTGCAGTATTCAACCATCTCTACTTAGTAGACATAGCATCATCCTTAGCCAATTAAATCACTTCATTTTTCAAAAGCCATCACATAATTAAGCAATAAGGCCTGATAGGCTGTGAATTATGATGTAGTAATGTATTCTCAGGCTTTGGCGTTGTTCCTAGAAAAGCACCTAAGTGCTATCTACACAATTTGGAATGAATTGCTATAGAATAATGCACTGGCTAAGGATATTTGCTGCAAATGTTAATTGTTTTGATTTTACTCTTCTGATACTCAGCATGATTTTCTTCTGAGAACCACTCTTTTTAATTAGATACCTATCCAGCATGAATAATAGTTCACTCAGAGAATAGCACAAAATAATACATTAAATATCTTCACTATAGGACTTTTAAAAAAACTTTTCAACCTAAAAACCAAAACGATATGAAACTGTATTACCCTTGTTGGTACTGAGTTTTCCTTTATTTCACAATTCAGCTAATTGGTTTCAGTGGAATGGTGCCCCGAGTAAGGTATCTTAACAATATTTCTATGAAGTATATGAGGTGTAATGTCACAGAATAATGTGCGCAGACTCTATGTGAAGTCCATATTCAAGGCCTAACCAGACCTCAATGATCCCTCTGACTACAGGGCTCCTCCTTCCCATAGATTTGGTGTACCATGGGTGGTGGGTATCAGAGGCAGAGGGAAGCTAAGCCTTCACAAACAGCCAGTCTCTCTCCTGCTTCTGGCTCTTCTGTGGCTGGTACCAGTCTTCCCTGTAAGCAGAGCACTTGTGTGGCCTTTCAGAAGAGATTAAAATGCTGCCCAGCTGATTAGCAGAGTGCCCACAGCAATGTTTCATTTCTACTAGTGGTGCACATTTGCACATGCCTTAGTGCACATACCAATTTATTCTGCACTTGGATGGAAAAGATTAGAGGGACCATTGTCTGGTACCCTGGCCTCCCCATGTTCTGAGGCCAGGAATGTTGGGCTTGCACTGTCCAATAACCTCATACTCTGCGGCTGGAGGGGCTGGGGTAGTGCTGCCCCCCATGCTCTGGGACTGGGAAGGATGGGACTGCACTGCCTGGTTTATCCGCCTTGATAAGAACATGCTCCTTTCCCCCAGACCACATATAGCGTGCTCCATCAGGATTCATCAGGTTTAACTTAAACTCAAAGCTTTGTCATTAACAAGCCATGTGCCTGTCCTCACACAGGGTACTCTAGCCCTCATCAGGCTTGGAATCTAAAAATGTGCCTAAGACTTACCCCTCATATTCTTCATAGAAATATTGTTATGATATGAATATGGCATAACTATGATATGCTTTATGTGAGATGGGTCATGTGTGGTATCACTGAAAAGGCTCTGATCTACTGAATGTGTTTATGCAGTTTGTATGCATGGATCATTTCTGTATCTAAAGTTAGGAATATTGCCTATGTAGCAAGTATAGCTGTGTATGTATCTACGGGGAAATGCCCACCAGACAGTAGGCAAACAGCCTGGACTGGGCCCTTGAGAAGGACAATAGAACTTTGAAGCTACAGGCACTCCCTGAGTTACAGATGTCCGACTTAAGAGCATCCGCACATGCAAACAAAACCCACCTGCAGACTCAGGGGAGCAGGCAAGGGGCACAGGTGGTGGTGAGCAGTGCAAGTGCTGGCCAGAGGACTCCAGAGGAGCAGGGAGAAGTTGCACTGTCAGTGGCTGGAGAGAAGTGGTGCTTTGAAGGGGAAACCGCCACTTCTCTGAAGTCGCTGGCTGCACGGCCAACCCCTGCTCCTCTGGAGTTCTCCAGCCTGCACTCATGCCAATTGCTGCCTCCTGGTGAGCGAGGACTAGGTGCAGCCCGGGGAGGAGGCCGGCAGAAGTCCCCTTCAGAATCTCCACCTACCACCTCATCCTTCTCTAATTAAACCTGCCTTTCCTCATGTATCGGCACGGAAGGTTAAATAGAAAATTCTCTCTACTATTTTTCATTGCAAATAGACAGCGTTTCAGCTCTGGGTTAAATAGGCTTCTGTGGGCTAGCCTGGGAACCTAACTACCATTTATAACATTGTTTCTATGGGAAAATGTGTTCTGAGTTCCAAAGAACTGACTTCCCAAAGAACCTCTGGAACACAACCCTTTCGTATGTTGTGGACTTCCTGGACTAATTCCCCACCTTTCTGAGAAGCTTCCTAGGATGCTGCTTTGTCAATGCAAGGTCAGGCTATGATGTCATCCACGTTGTTGGACACTGCTAGTACTTTTCCTCCCACTGGAAAAAAGGCATCCTGCCTTGTGTGAATTCTATTTAAGGCTGGGAAGCAAGGCAATGAGGGTTCTGGTCCAATGTCTCCCTGCCCACGAAGGACGACTGCAAAGAACACCTGAAGGAACAAAGGAACTAAGCAGGGGAAAGGCAAGGGCTCAGTCCAGGGCTCTAGCCTGTAAAGAGATACAACTGGAACTCTGAGCTTCAGAAATTCTGCCCTCTCCCTGAAACAACATTTAGGGTGAGAAATGACTGTGATCTGTTTCTTTAGTGTATTAATCTGAATGTGTGTGTTTTGTTTTGTTTTGTTTGCTCAGTAATTTGCTTTGTTCTGTTTGCTACCCCTTATAATTACTTCACATTTACCTTTTGTCATTAATACACTTACTTCTTGCGTATAACATAACCCAGTCTGTGCAATCTGTATCTCAGAAGGGGGCTAGTTCCACCTACGGGCCACAACTGGCATGTTGGATCCTTCAGTCCAGCCCCCCAGTTCCTACCAGGGACTGTGGTCAGGACAGCTTGCTGGGGGGAGCCAGCTCAACTCCAGGGTAGTGCACTGAGGAGGGGGAGCTAGCCCCCAGCCCTCCCCTGCAGCCTCAGCTTCCTCAGCATGTGGGTGGTGCGGTTGCCAGGCCACCAGCCCTGATGCTCCAGGCAGCTTTGTCAGAGGATGCGGGAAAGGGAGTTAGATAGGAGGTGGGAATTCTGGGGAGGTGGTCAAGAAATGGGAAGCAGGGGGAGAGTGGATGGGGGGGGAGGGTAGTCTGCCATGCCTGGCTTTTTGTCTCTATAGAATTTCCATACCATATGTGACCAAAAGCTGGTCGGTCTCCTGGCTGAATCCTCCTACCCAGATCTGATTTCAGCCTATGTCTGCAGCTGGATGTGGCCTTGCTTGGGGTGTTCTGGAAAGGGGATTGAGGGCCTGGCACAGCAAGCCAATGCAAGAGAAACCCAGGCTGGTAGGACTGGTGATGTCAGTGGGATCCCAACACATCTGGTGGCACCCCAAAAGCAGGGTCCAACCTATCACAGTGCTTACCCTTAATGCTCACATGATAGTCTCACTTCCGTGGGGCAAGTCACTCATGTGTTTTCAATTAGATATGTGCTAAAGTATGTGGTTGAACCCAGGTCTCTGTATATTACATCCATTTCTCCACCCTTCATCTATCTTTTAGACTGAAGTTGCTGCTGGGCAGGGACAGTCATCCTGATGTTTGAAAAGCACTTAATACATTTTCGGCTCTCACCACAATCTAAAGCAACAGTGACACCCCCAAAAAAGTATATTAAATAAGGTTTTAAAATCAAACACACAAATGTTAGGAAGTGTCAGAATTAAGTTCACTTGTGAAAACTTAATTCTGTTCCCATGAGCATATGGTATTATGAGACCTACTTTTAGTTAGATTATCACACACTGTTTTGGGAGATAAACACTCCTATGCAGGGTATTATATAACCTAGTAGAAGGTGCAGAGCTATTCCACTGATTGCTCTTAATATTTCTAGGCTCTTTATGTCCCCTATTATGAACCCAGAATCCATAACTGCAGATTCACAGACTTCACAGATAAAATAAAAAGACTATGCACAGAGAGTCTTCAGAGAGCTGGAATGCAACCAAAGTCTCTCAGACAGGGGTGGCCAATCTAACCCTGAGAAGGAGCCAGAATCGACCAACGTACGTTGCCAAAGAGCAACAGTTCTATGTCACCAGCCTCGATAATCTCCCCACCACCACTCTCAGGACAACCCGCCCATGAGCAGCCCCACCAGTCAGTGCCTCCTTCTCCTTTTCCTCCTGCCCATGGGGATCAGCTTTCTCAGTAGGAGACACTGGCGGGGGGAAGCACGGATGGGACAGGCTCAGCGGAGAGGATGGGAAGTGGCAGGATCCGAGGGGGAAAGGGTGGAGGGGGACAGCGCCTAGGGCAGAGCTGGGGGTTGAACAGTGAGCACCCTCTGCCCCAGTGGAAAGTTGGCACCTGCAGCTTCAGCCCTGGATTTGGTACCTATGCAAGGTGCCGCATATTAACTTCTGAAGAGCTGCATGTGGCTCTGAAGCCACAGGTTGGCCACCCCTGCTCTAAGACATGTCTACAATAGGACACCAACACAGGCATACAGTATACTTAGGCTTCACCAGCATAGGTATACAGTATACTTAGGGCCCTGCCACATTCACAGCCATGGAAAAATGCTTCACAGACCATGAAATCTGGTCTCCCCCATTGAAATCTGGCTGTTGTAGGGGAGTGGCCAGAGAGCAGCAGCTGCTGGCTGGGAGCCCAGCTCTGAAGACAGTAGCACCGCTAGTGGCAGCACAGAAGTGAGAGTGGCATAGTATGGTTTTGCTACACACTTGCTTCACTGATGTTGGAGGCAGTGCTGCCTTCAGAGCTAGCCAGCAGCTGTATTCTGACCACCCAGCTCTGAAGGCAGCAGTGCAGAAGTAAAGGTGGCAAAACCACAAGCCCCCTAGAATAGCTTTGTGACCCCCTCCAATAATCCCTTTTGGGTCCATACCCCTGTGACTACTACAACACTGTGAAATTTACGATTTAAGAATCTGAACCTGTGACATTTACAGTTTTTAAAATCCTATGATCATGAAATTAACCAAAAGGACTGTGAATTTGGTAGGGCCCTCGATATGCTACAGTAGCAAAGTGCTCTAGTGAGGAGGCAGCTATTCTGGCAAAACTGAGCATTTACTAGCATAACTTTCCAACATCTCCACCCTCCCAAGACAAACAAGCTCTGCAGTTTTGCCTGTAAAACTGTGTTTACACAATGGACTTTTTGCTGGCATAGCTAAGTCAGACAGGGATCATCCTTCGTCACACCAAGCAGAAGTCTGCAGAGTAGCCTTACCTAATATACTGGAGCTACTTTTCATCCACTTTGCCATACAGTTGTTCAAAAGGAACATGTTACATTCAACGCTTGTGAGAAGCTATGTCTACACAAGAAGCACTGCAGAGTCAGCAATGCAGCATGTTAGTGTAGATGGAAGGGTTTTTTCCATTGATGTAATTAATCCATCTCTCCCAAGAGACAGTAGCTTGGTCAATGGAAGGATTCTTCTATCAACCTTACTGTGCTCTAGTGGGTGCTAGGTGGCTCTAACTGTCATATTCAGGGGGGTGAAATTTTTCACAGCCCTGAACAACATTCCTAGGTCAAGCTAATATTTAAATATAGACCAGCCTGTAGTTTGGCTTCTAGAGAGTGGTACATTGCCTGAGTGTTAGGCCTGGCCTACACTTAAAAACTATACTGACCTAGCTGTATCACTCCAGGCTGTGAAAAGTTTTACCCCCTGAGCTCTATCGTTGGTAACCTATACTCCACGGTAGATGGAGCTAGGTTGGTGGAGGAATTTGTCCAATGACTTAGCTGTTGTCTCTCAGGGAGGCGACTTAGCTGTTGTCTCTCAGGGAGGTGGATTAATAACAGTGTCAGAAAAATCTGTTCCAGTGAGGTAGGAAACATCTGTGCTATGGTCCCACAATGGCACCGCTAGGGTAGCCCTGGCCTTAATGTGGAGACTTGAGACTGCTGCTACTTGCACATAAACGATACCGAGCTCTTCTCAGGAGTGGCAGAAGCTCCCTAAAAGCAGGCTGGACATAAGTGTCTGAACCCTGGAAGATTGACAGTGGTAGCTTTGAGTTTCTCTGTAGTGTAGACATAACCTTAGAGACTCACACAAATATTAGATCATGAGCTTTCATGGGTAAAACTCACTTCATCAGATGAGTTGGAGTGGAAATTACAGAATTCAGGATATCTATAACAGCAAAAGAAGTTACCTGTCAATTGTAGGACCAGTGTTAATAGAGCTAATTAAGTCAGGGTGAATGTGTCTCATTCACGGTATTTGGTGTGGAGATGTGAATATCAAAAGTGGGGAAATTGCCTTTGTAGTGTATTAACCAGTTAGGATCTTTATTTAAGCCTTTGTTGATAGTACTGAACTTGTAAATGTGTGTGTTGTGTCTCCCTAGAGGCCTAGACCATAGACTGCTAATCTGAAGAGGGTAGCAGCATGCTTTCACCTACCAGTTACTCCTACCAGTTACAGTTGGTGAAGAGGAAAGGATCTGTGCTGAAGGTGGTAGATTTACACCCTGCTGATGAACCAGGATGTGAGTGAAAACATAATACATCTGGGGAGGTGTAACAGAAGTTACTGTAACAATCCTAGAGTAATCGTTGGAATGATTTTGTATTGCTAAATATTGTATTGTGATGTTAGGTTGATATTTATTTCACCTTTGCATTTTTATGATTTGTACTGAGTTTCTAAGAAAAAGGCAAGGCAGACCGAGAATGTCTTTGAACATCACAGCGGTGTGGGGAGATTTTGTCTGGGTGGCAAAAAAAAATTGGAGACCTTGCCTTTGCAGGCTGCAAAAGGGTCAGAACTTGATTTAGAAATCTAATCTTTCCACAAAGCAGCCTCATTCTCAAAGGTAGAACATTAGCACTTATGAGGGACTGCCCAATGCGAATAAACTGCAGAGCCTTTCACCTGTACTCACCAGTCTGAATTCAGCCTAACTCAGCAAGGATTCAAAATGGTTCCCATGGAATAGATATGGGCCTCAGTCCCAGATGACAAACTCATTGCCAAGCATTATACGTATTTGTAAGCTCCTCTGAGTAGGGACTGTCTCTTTGTCCTGCCTGGCACAACGGGGCCACAATCTTGGGGGGATCTAGTGCAGGGGTGGCAAATACTGGCCCATGGGTGGAATCCGGTCTACCAGGGTTAACTGCTGGGGGGGTCCCCCACTGCTTTATTTACCTGCACCTTTGCAGGTATGGGCAATCACAACTCCTGTTGGCCATAGATCGCCATTCTCAGCCAATGAGAGCTGTGGGAAGTGGTGTCCTTGTCCATGCCACTTCCCACCACTCCCATTGGCCAGGAATGGCAATCCATGGCCAATGGGAGCGAAGGTGCAGGTAAATGAAGCAGTGGGGGCCCACCCAAGCTATCAGCTCAGGCTGACGTCTAGGCTCCCCAAGCCCCACAAGGGCTGCTGTCCTCTGGGGTCCCAGCTCCCCACTCCTTGCTGGGAGCATGGTAGCTGACTGGACTGCAGGCATGGCTCTCCCCACCAGAGGCATGAAGCTCTGGGTGGCTTCTCCACCACTCCCCGCTGGGAGGGATGGGTGAGAAGGCAGGGGGCAGCTGGGCTCCCAGCAGGGAGCTGCGCATACCTGAGAGACCTTGTTCTCAGTACTCCCTCACCCCTCACTGTCCCTCTTCAGTCGGCAGAAGCACTCCTGGGCTTTGTCTACACTGGCGGCTTCTTGCGCAAGAACATCTTGCACAAGTGTTCTTGTGCAAGAAGTCTTGCGCAAGAAAACGTCCACACTGCCATGTGCGAGCTGTGCTTTTGCTCAAGAGCGCCCATGGCAGTGTGGATGCTCTCTTGCGCAAGAAAGCTCATTTTAGCCATAGGGCTTTCTTGCGCAAGAAACCCCTGCCGAGCATCCACACTGCCCTCTTGCACAAGAGCTCCTGCGCAAGAGGGCTTACACCTGTTAAGAAAGAGCGTAGCTCTTGCGCAAGGAGCCCTCTCTTACCAGGCCGTACTGTAAATTTCCTTGCGCAAGAGCGGGCGGGCAGTGTGGACGCTCTGCAGATTCTTGCGCAAGAACGGCCGTACTTGCGCAAGAAACCGCGAGTGTAGACATAGCCCTGGTGAGGATGCACCCCACCAACAGAAACAGGGTAGTGTGGACATCAGCCACCGGAGTAATTACTATGATGGTTGTAACTTGACCCATAAACTGGGTTAAGATTGTACTATAGGCATGCCCAAAAGCACAGAATGTTTGGAACTCGCATTCACTCAGTAAAGTGTGAAGTGATTTAATATGTCCTGATCCTTATATGTACATATATTTCAAAGGAAAACTATACCTTGTTTTGTTTTGGTGAACAGGACCCCAGTAGATGTGCATTAAGATGTTTTCTCACTATCATCTTTTATAAGGTAGCAGAATGGTGCTTTCAAACAGTTGCATTGACATTACAATTGCATCTCAGCTACATTACATTTACATGATGGAAGCATCATAAAATAAGGACTCCGTAACTTTCTATTGATATTGTTTCACAACTATAATCTGCCATTATAATGGCACTATTTAGGAAACAATGACTGAATTACAATGAGATAATTAAGGGGTAATCTCTGTTTCTTTCAAGTATACAAAACAACAAACAGCTGCTGTAACTGATTAATAGTTGAAGTGAAGTTGAGACATTTAATCAGTCTATCAAGGCATTTATTGCAAGAATGCAGTAGTTTACATTAACTTTATAGCATTTATGTAGGGAGATAAATTGCAGTATTTTCCTTTCCTTCCAATATAATGCCATCGGATCTTAATTCTTCTCTCAAGGAAGTCAAATGCAAACTTCTCCTAGCAAGAGCAAGATGGGGCCTCACTGAACTGATATCAGCAGAAGTAAATGCTTCCTTTTTAACACAGAACACTTTGCTACAAAACAAGTTTTTTCTCATTTGAAAACATCCCATGGAATTGAAAGGAGGCATGATCTAGTGACAAGACCATATGACTAGGAGTTAGGAAAAAGAGCTGCTTGTGCAAGTGACTTGGTCTCTGATCTTAAGCAAATTACCTAGCATCTCTGTGCCCTGGTCTATGCTAGAGTTTTATTTTGAAATAACCACTCTTAGGTCAAATTTATAAACAGAGCATCCACACTACCAAGCCCGTTATTTTGAAATAAGGGGCTGCTCATTTCGAAATCTGTATTCCTGCTTTTCTCAGGGAATAACACTAATTTTAAAATGGTTATTTCAAAATAAAATTAGTGTGGACACTCTGGTGCTGTTATTCCGCAATAACTACTCCCCAGTGCTTCCTGGGGCTCTAAGTCAAGGTAGCGCATCCACATTAATGGAGCCTGCCTTGGAGTAATTTCAAGGCTTCCCCATAGTGGGCACATGCTATTTCAATTTTGTTAAATCAAGAGTTATTAAGTCGAATTTAGTTATGTTGACATAGTTTCCTAGTGTAAACATGGCCTGTGCTTCAGTTTTCCCATCTGTAATATGGAGATGGTACTGCCCCCTGCCATACCAGGCTGTCTTGAGGTTTAATGAATGATTGTAAAGCTCAGAGGAGATCCTTGGATAAAAGGTGCTACATACATTTAAAAGTATCTTAAAGTAAAGTTTGGAAACCTGACTGTATTGCCTCCAATTCTGTTGCATGGCTCTGAACTCAGCACAGAAATGGGAGATGGACAGGAGGATGTGGGGCCAGGGGTCAAAGGCAATTTTAAACACTTCTCAAATTGTGGAACTGTCTGCCCCACCTCTGGTGTAAGGAATGGCAGCTCCAGGGCTGCTCAAAGTCACATTTTACTTCCCATGGGCCCCTAACAATAGCCAAAGCACATATACTTTCTCTGTCTTTGCCTGCTACTCACATACCTCCTCTCCATATCTTACCCCAACTAGCCTAGTGCAACCCGACTCAAGCAGATCTGTGCTGATAAGGGAACCCCGTTAAAATGAATGTATTTCCCCAGGGCCATTTCTGCCCTCTTTACCCCCTTCTGGTAAGATAGGCCAGCATTTCATCCAGGATGCTATGAAAATTCTTTTCCTGACCCCAGATATAATTGCTTCAAGGACTGGCATCAATCAAACAAACAAACAAATAAATGTTGGTCTAGAGCTATGTGGCACCAGCACTACCCTGTCCCCCACCTCTTACTCTCACAGCAGCCCACAAAGGGATCCAGGTGATTCTCTGATTTACTTGCCCAATTTTAGCTCTTGTTCTTCAGTGAACAGATCTTCTTCAGATCTTTGTTTCCTCTTATAGTTTCCTGTGGGAGAAATATTTCTCCAACCAAAATGGATAGCTGATCTCCTCCTGGCATCCAAATTGGGCTCTGGATGTACACAAATGGATTTGTTTTAGGGCTGGTTTACAAACCAACTTGCACTGGAAGTCTATGTGTAGACACTTTTATTTCAAAACAAGTGTCCACACCCAAAGTAGCACCAAAATAACAGAAAGCTTGAATTAATTAGTTATTTCCAGGAAGTATGTGCATCAACCAACCTTACATAATTAAAAATGCCCTCCGTGCTTGGGAGAGTGAGAGATGAAGTACTCAAAGGATTGCAACATAACCAGCACTGTGACCAAGCTAAATAATGCTTAGAGCAGTGATTACCAACTTTTTTGGCAACTGTGCAATGTATAGCACCTAGCGCACACTGCACCGATTCATCTGTTCCTGCCCTAACCTGCAAAGAGCTTTCTGCAGTTGTAGGATGTGTGTTTTGGGATGCCAAAGCTGTATTGCAGGTTGAAACTTGCACAACTGGATGGAACGCAAGCAGTAGCATAGCACTAACTCTTGGCACAAAGACTCCTCATTAATTAGTTATTTCTATAGATTCCTGTATTCCTATAGATCCAATGTGTGTTTAAAACATATCATTGCATGCCTGAGAATTACTGGTACATCTCAATGCCCAAAGTCCTTCAGAAGAGAGATCTGTTTTCTCTCATTAAGAGAGCATTTGCCAAGCAACATTGCATATAGAGGTACCAGTACTCTTATAAAGGGAGAGCCCCAAACACAAGTAATAAAATAGAAGGGGAGAGCCCCAGATACAAGGCATAAAAGCATGAAGTATTGGTACCTTTATATGCAATGTTGCTTAGCAAACACTGGCTTAATGAGAGAAAACAGATCTCTCTTTTGAAGGACTTTGGGCATTGAGATGTACACAGTAACTCTCAGGCATGCAGTGACATGTTTTAAACATGCATTGAATCTGTAGGAATATGCTCGCTGAGTGTTAAATAAAGCCCTGAAGTTTTATGTACAAGTCTAGGAACCAGCAATGGCTCTCTTGTAGATTTCAAACTCCTCCAAATAAGGCCTGACCTCTTAATTTTCTACAAAAGACTGCAATAAAATTGTTACAGACCTCACTGTATCTAGAACTAAACATAATACTAATTTCTTCTAGCTGATTTTGCCAAATGTTTCTCTCTCACACATTCCAAAGGGCTCTCTATATTAGCCTTATTTCCCATCATTGCTGACACTCCACTGGCATCCTCTTTGTGAAGTCTAGTGTGAAGTCTGGTTGCTGACATTTTAACCATTTTAATCATTTAGCTCTGTTCAGAGCAAATCTAGATAACACAGGCTATGTCTTCCTAGAGAAAAGGGTATAATTTTAATCCATATTAAATAACCCACTTTAATTAAAATAGGAACTTCCTCAACAGCTAAAATAAAATTACATCTGCCTTGTCTTTTGTAGGAGTGTAACATGGGTTAGTAAATGCATTAAAAATACTTTTTTTTCCTAATGAAGCAACCACGCTTAATATTCTGGGGACTGCCAGATACAGTTCTACAGTAAGATTATGTCTTCACTGCTAAAAAAAAGTATGTTTTTCACATTGAAACTAACCAGTCAAGGCACTTTAGTTATTACATCCTTATAGCTAATGGAGGAAAACCTTAGTTGAGGGTATAGTGTCATCTTTGACTAGTTATATTGACTTAAAAACTACAGTGCCTTGCTCCCACTACGATTTTACATTGAGATAGCTTCCTGAACCTGAACCAAAACCACACCTTTTTTGCGTAAAAGACATAGATTAGAGATGCTTCTATTGACACCACTGAAGGAGATGCCCCCATTTATCAGGAGGAGGGAGATGTAGGGAACTAAATCTAGGAATCTGGGATTTGCTACCCTGAATTACACCTAAGGTCCATCCACCTAGGCCAGGAGTTTTTAATATGAAAGTGTCCTGTACCCAATATTTCAAAGGAACGTGTAAGAACCCTGCAGTAGGTAGATTTGAGATAATCTATCCCCATATTAGGCCTCATCTTGGCCTCAAATGATTAGAGATTGGTTTAAACCTTATCCCCTTCAAAATGTTATTATTAATTATAATGCTGGATATTCGAATGTAAAAAGGGACACACGCAAACAAACCTTCATTCAAACCAATGTTTACTCTTCCCGCAGAGACGGAAGAGAGACAGAAAGAGAGAGAGATGTTATATCTTTTTATTTATTTATTTTTTAATCTATGGTGATAGAGAAGCAATACAAAAACCAGGATCAGTAGATACACATGCTCTAAAAATAATAAAATATTTTCTCTGTTAGAAGCTGTCAGAACTTCCTTTGAATTTTTTAGGTTATACTGTAAGAATCTATGAAAAATATTGTGTAGACCAGGGATGTGAACATGTTACTGAGTGATTCTTACCAGGTATCAATTAACCGGTACCCAGGAGCAGCCCCCCGGGGGGGTTGGGAGCTAGCTCTTCCACGTGGGGGAGCCACCAACAGCAGCCGGCAGCCCTGCCCATGGGGGGGTGGGAGGGCAGGAGCAGAAGCAGCCCTGCACAGGAGATGGGGCGGGGAAGGGGGGGCAGGAGCAGGATACTGCTTAATCCATTAATTGGTGAAACTGATTTACTGGGATTTTACATCCCTAATGTAGATAAAGACAATAGTTGTCATAATTTTTCCTGTCCGTCTGAGCCACAGCCCCTCATGCTGTCTGCCCTGCCTGCTTGCCCACTCCTCCAGGATAGCCTCTCTTGCCCATTCTGTTGCTGCCACCTGAACATTTTTTGTCAGACCCATCTTCTTATGTGGGTTAGTCCCTCCCTCTCATTTGGGTTAGCCACACCCAGTCTGTCTCCCTCTTCTATGAATTCACCTGGTGAGCTGTGTTAGTCCTGCCCATGAAAGCCACCCAACACTGCCTGCCTCACTGTCTCTTGTACTGTACTTGTACAACTTTCCCTGTTAGCCTTAACCCTGTGTTTAGCCCCTCCCACTCCTGGGCATTAGAACTGCCCTTTGGCTGTTAGTCCCTCCAACTCCTATCCCACCAAGTGGAAGTAGATGTTAGCATCCCAGCCCTGTGGATTAGCTGCGTCCCCCTGAAATAAGGTAGCCTCTTCCATCAGATTTTTATGGGTCCCGAGCTTGGGATGGCCCCCCCATTCCAGCATTAACTCCTCTCCTCCTTATGTTAGTGCTCTCTCCCCCCCGCCCCATTTGATAATTTATTTCTGGGATTTTCCCACCCTTCAAATGTGTTAGTTGTGTTTACTGCCTGTGGCATGCCCCCTCTCATTTGTAGAACATCCCCACTGAATAGCCCCACTATTAATGTAGATTAATACATTAACACTTTCAGGACAAAAGTCAAATTAAGATACATAATTTCAGCTATGTCAACTGCCTAGCTGAAGTCAAAATAGCTTAATTCGGCTTTTGGAACTGTCTACACAGCAAGATGTCGAAGGAAGAACACTCGTCCTTCGACTTCCCTTACTCCTCGTGAAATGAGGGTTACTGGAGTGGGAGTAAGAAGTCCTCCATCTCGACATTATTTTGAAATAATGATTTGCTGTGTAGATGTGCATTTTGTTATTTCAGAGTAACTTCAGTTATTCCAAAATAATGCTGCTGTGTAGACATACCCTCAGAGGGGTAGCCATGTTAGTCTATAACTGAAAAAACTTAAAAAGCAACAAATAGCTCTTCAGTACTTTAGAGACTAACAAAAAATGTAGATAGTATCATGAGCTTTCATGGACACAACGGGTTGTGCCCATGAAAGCTCATGATACCATCTCCATTTTTTGTTAGTCTCGAAAGTACTGCAGAGCTATTTGTTTATTACGTTTTTACATTAACACTATTATAAGGCTACACTGGTGTGATCTTGCGCAAGTCTACACTGGCGTGATCTTGCGCAAAAACTCTTTAGTGCAAGAGTTCTTGCGTTAAAGTCGTTGCGCAAGAGAGCGTCTACACCAGCATGTGCTTGTGCGCAAGAGATGTGCTTTTGCGCAAGAGCATCCTTGCCAGTGTAAACGCTCTCTTGCGCAAAAAAGCTCTGATGGCCATTTTAACCATTGGGCTGTCTTGCACAAGAAATTCATGTTGCCTGCCTATACTGGCCTCTTGCGCAAGACCAGTTGCACAAAATGGCTTATTCCTGAGCGGGAGCGGCAGAGTTCTGACGCAAGAAGCCCTGATTTCATACATTAGAACATCAGTTTATTTGCGCAAGAACATGCGGCCAGTGTAGACAGGCAGCAAGTTTTTGCGCAAGATCGCGCCAGTGTAGACACAGCCTTAATGTTCCACCCTTATCACACAACCCCTCCTACTTCTATGTGATAGACCCTGTGGGATGGCCCTCCCTTCATCTATGTCAGTGACACCACCTAGCCAATAATCCCCTCTGTTTTTGAAGGTTACCCCACCTTTTGTTGTGATAGGGTTGGTCCTGCCCCTATGAAATGACACAGCCGGTTTGAAAAGTTGACCCACTCTATCCTGGAATAGCTCCTCCCCTCATGTGTTAGCCCCACCCACAATGAATGACCACTCCCACTTTTAAAGTTCGTCCCTCACTTGTCATCCCACCCCCTTCAAAAATAACCTCTCCCACTTTTGAAGTTGACCCTCCATTTACTGTGGTACAGCCCCACCCCCTTTTATAGCCCCACCCCCTAAATTATAACCACACCTGGCTTTGAAGTTGGGCCCCCCCCCCATGGAATCACTCCCTCTGTTAAAGCGGACCCGCCCATTGCGGGTGACCCCTTCTCCCTCGCGTGTTATCCCCGCCCAATGAATAGCCACGCCCACTTGTGATGTGACGCGCTTCTCACCCACCCCTCCCGTGCCAGCCCCGCCCCTCGGCGTTGGCACCTCCCCCCGCTGCCTGAGCGGGGCGTTTCCCGCCTGGCGGCGGAGGCCCCGCCCCGTTGTTTACCGCTCGGCAGGCCCGGCTGGTGCCACCGCCCCCATCTCCATGTTGGAGCGCCCCGCTGTTGGCGGCGCGGCAGGGAAGCAGCGGGCGGGGGAGGCGCCTGTGGCCTGGCTGTGAGGGGAGGGAGGCGGGGCGCGCTGCGAGCGCACTGACAGGCTCGGAGCGCGGCGGCGGCGGCGGCGGCGGGCGGGCGGCTGGCTGGCTGGCTGTGGCGCAGCGCGGAGACCCGGACTGGAGCCCGGCCTGGCCCGGCCCCCTTCCCCGCCAGCCCCGGTTCTTCCTCCTCCTCCTCCTCCTCACAGAGCGGCGGTGGCGGCTCCTGCCGCCGGGGCCGGTGTCGCGGCGGAGCCCGCACCGCTGCCGCGGGGGCCTGGGCTGGGGGAGCGCGCGGCGGGGTGCAGGCTGTGGGGGGGGGGCATGTAGCGATCGCGCGCGGGGGGCTCTTGCAGGTTTCTGAGGGAGGGCGGGTTTAGGGAGGACGATTAGGGGCTGGGATTAGACCGTTTTTTTGGGGGGGGGGGGCTGAGTTGATTTGGGGGGGTGACAGATCAGGAAGAGGGGAAACCCGTTTATTATTGGGGTGGTGGATTTGGAGGTGACACCGATCAGGAAGAGGGGGACCCATTTATAATTGGGGGGGGGGATTCAGGTTAGGGAGAGTTAGTATAGGTTGCTGGTTGGCGCAGGGCTTTAGGGGGTGTAAAGGATTCCTGGGCAGGGTGTTGGAGGGTGATATATTTTGGGCGTTTTAGGGTTGGTAATTTGGGGGAGGAAGTGGTGCGGGATTTTTGTCCGTGTTGTTTTTGTTTTGGTGGGGGGTGATATTCATTCTCTCCCCCCCTCCCGCCCCCTTACCGGGAATTACTACTGGAGGAGGAAGAGGTGGCACTATAGGAGGGCCCCCCCCCCCGTGCGCGCGTTTTTTTGGGGGGCTTTTTTTTCCTGGCTGGCTTCCCTGAAGGAGTTTGTAGAGAGAAATCTGCCTATTGAACCCTAAAACAAACGCACACGAAACCTGCCTCTGGGAGAGAACTAGGCAGGTGAAATCTCACTCTGTTTCCATGGACAACCCGTCCATTATCACCCAGGTGACTAACCCCAAAGAGGAGGAAATACTGTCCTGTACTCAGGATAAAGGTAAGGGTCCTTTCAGATTATACTAAAGTGGTGGGTGCTATAAAGATGCATGCAATAAATAATATGCATTACACAGCTGTAGTATAAATGTCCTAGGATTTGGGGAGTGCTTGGTTGGTTGGAGAGTGTAGGTTGCAGGTATTTGTGTGATGGCATTTGACACTGCTTGTCTGATAGGTTTATAGATGATTCATAATGTTCTGTTTTAATTTAGCATTAACCACATTTTTATCTAAATATAATGTATTGCGTCTCCAGAGCGTCTTTATTATAACTTCTGTAACCTTGTTTTTGTCACCCTGAAAGCTCTCTAGGAAGAAAGAGCTATCTATGTCTGTCGTCTTAGAACATTTTGAAATCTCATTCTGAGGCAGTGAGATATTTTGGAGGGAAAGAGGGTTGTGACTTTCTCAACCCTAATTTAAAACACAAAATTTATCTTCAGATCTTTTTGAAGGATTCTTCCTTGAACCTACAAAAGAAATCAAGGCTACTTAGCATCTGAAAGTGGACAGGCAGAACTGATCTGTAAATATGCAATCACAGACTGGTTACAACATCAGGTAAAGATTATATTGTAACTGTCCCAAAACAGGGTCTGCAAAGCCTGCCCTGGAGAGCCTCTGTGGCTCAAAAGTTGACAGTTGCCTTCACCCTCCCTGCCCTTCTGGGATGTTGTAGGGGTCTTGAATTGTGGGTGGCTAAGTATTTTGAGATACAAAGGTAGGCTCTCCAGGATGAATAAAAGACAATCTTAAAACTGACAGAGTTCATGGCATTTTTTGAGAGTATTTCAGTTCTTGGAAGTGATTGTGTCTATAAAGATGTGTGAATTTTTGGGTAGTGTACAAACAAGGCAAAAGGGAAAAAAGTGTGCATATATGAAAGTAACATCTATTAATAGATTCAGTGGTATTCCTGTGTATTAAAAACTCAGTATCCCCTTTTTCTGTGATCAGCATCCATCATTTTCCAGTATCCTGAAGTGCTTTTACTTTTGCTAAGTGTGGAGGTTCATGTAATGGTAAGGAATTCTAAATAGAGTGGTTGGTCCCTGTTTCACGATAACAGCAAACCACTTCACACCCAACCACTGAGTGTGATCCCATCCCAGAAAGTACAATAATATGTAAGAAATTAATCTGTGCCACTAGAGGTGGTTTTTATTAAGGAGCATTTTCTCCTTTGGAATACGAATGCTACAATCAGTCTTCTCTCATCCAAACCAATTGTGAAGTAATGCATTTACTGTGAGGTTTTGTTTATGCAGACTTTTAATATTACCTGGTGGTGGTTAGCAGTGATGGGTTTGGGGTAAACTACTGTTTACAAGGTGCTTATCACTGACATTTTATACAGAGTTTCACAGACATTTTTGGATTAGGGATAGGCAATACAGTAGTTAAAGCATCAGTGACACCCAGAGGCCTGTGTACATTGGAGCTCCAATTTTTGCGCTATTACTGGTGAAGGTGTTATCAGCATTGGGAATTCTACAGTAGACAGAATAGTCAAGAGACAGCTGATAGAACACAATTTAACAGCTTATATTAAATATATGCATTTGCAGTAAACATAAGTGTGTCTTCAGATTCACTACTCTGTGTTGATTACATAGTATCTGTGGCTATGTATTTGCATGCTGTTTATTCATATTACTGCTCATTTTCATCTATCTTAAAAATAATGGAAAATTAGCTAGTGTGCACCTGCACAGTAGTGGTTTTTTAAACTTTGGTATTTTTACAGCTTTAGAAAATAAAACACAGCTTTAGAAAAATCAAGTGCAGTATAGTTTACTGGTATTTAAAACTTCATTATTAATGATTTTTTGTTAGGTAAAAATGTAGAGAAGCACTTCAAAGAAGTGAATTTTAAACTGAATTTGTTTTCAAATTTGTAGCCAGATAACATGTTCTCTGAGGTTTTGTCATATATCATTCCTATGAACATTGTTAAGGTAAATAGTTGTAAATTGCCTGTTTGCTGGGTTTTGTAATGAAAATACTAGCTATCCTTAAAATCTACTTATGGTTAGAGGATTTCCTTATCTTTTAGGGTTTGTAGTTTGTCTTAAGGTTATTTGCGTACCGCAGTTTAGTGACTTTGCCTTATGGTAAAGCTTCTTTGTATCTTGTGAATTCTTTAGAGTTCAAGCAAAGCTTTAAGATGTGTAAGCTAAAGCAGAGCCTGAACTTAAGGTGCAGTAGACATATGACTGTGGGAAGTTTGAAGTTTTAATGGGTGGCCACCCTGCTGTATAAATGGGGGATTCAGAGTTCATCTTTAATAACTTTTGTGCTAAATTGATGTGTACAATGGTTCACTAATGTGCATGCTTTTTAATATATGATGATTTAGCTCTTGAAGCAGTCAGTTCCAGAATTTGTTTTTAGTATTTAATGTCTTCTGAAATTGTTGTTTAATTATAAAAGTGCTGTTTCCTTTGTTTTGGTTTAGTCTGTCTACTTTGTGTATGATTTTTAGGATTTAGAGGTGAAAATGTTCTCTAGGATACAACTTGGCATATAGGATTTTCAGGAGGCATTTTTTTAGCTATTTAGTATACAAAATATATGCTCAAACTCTGAAAATGTTTAATATCTATATATTTTACTGTTACAAGGTGCCATGATGCAAGCTACCAAGATAAAGACATACTTAATAGGCACTGGGGGGGGTAGTTGGCTTCTGTGGAAACTGAACTGCCAAATGAAGTTTTTTAACTATCAGTATTACAGTGTCATAGTCAACAAATATTTAATTCTAACAACTTTTTTCATGGTTTAGATCAAGTTAACAGATTTTTATATGAATTATTCAATGATTGACTACATTTAGTTCTGCCAGTCAAAATGAAGGCCAGCTACTGAAAGTTGTAACAACTACATTCTTCATGATTCATCCTAAAATACTTTCTTTTCTATTAGTTGTTATACTTTCAGCTACTCTTGGTATATGCTGATGTAAATAAATCAGTGCTTGGAAATATAAATCTCTTGTGCAAATTAAAAGATTGGGTGGCAATTTAAAAGTATTTTAAAGCAGAAGGTGAACAAATGCTTTAACTGATGCACTTTCAGTAAATTAAAATGTTCCCCTGTACTGAAATCTCTGGGGTTTATGGCACTTCTGCCTTCTGTAAACTCAAAACAGCTACAAAAGTTGTAGCTGGCAATTAAAATGGAAATACATATAAGAATGAGAGAAGTAAAATTTCTTTGTTTGTGCACCAGAAAGACTGAGACATTTTAACTTAGTTTTTATTCAGAATTTAGATCTATTGTAATTCATGTTAGTCAGAAATATACACAAATATTTATTTTAACTGAATTATTTAAGTACTGAGGAGTTACTTCTGAATATACTAATTAAATGCTTCATTTCCTGAAAAGAGAAGTTAGACAAGCTAATTGCTATGTAGTGTGTAACTAGGCCAAAGAAGTGATAGCCTTTATTTTGCATCTGTGAATCTCATTTTAATATTCATCAATGAGGAGATTTAAGGCTGCTTAAATTGTCATACATTAACTTGTATGTAGCAGTGGCATGATATTCTAGTCCAGTTAGAAAATACATTGCTTTCCAGGTTCTCTATGATGTTTTGACTGATTTTCTCAGTTCAGACATATCTTTTCCTAACTTGGTCTAAAATGTGACCATGATCAAAGCTCCATTCAGTAATCTGGAATAGTTGCATGTTTTAGTCTTCATGAACATCTTCTGTTGTATATGTAAAAGCAAGTATTTTGGGGGGAAATTTCAGACCTGTGCTTTAAAACCAGTAACTGTATTTTGAAGTATAACCTTTAGAATGTTATGAAATAGTATTAATGAGCTTCACTTCCTTCCTGTTTTTTACAAAGGGTGTTTGTTGTGATTTGAGGTAATACATTTGCAGTGCCATTGTAGCTGTATTTGTCCCAGGATATGAGGGAGACCAGGTAGGCGAGGTAATACATTTTTTGGCCAAACTCTGTTGGTTGAACGTATAAGCTTTTGAGCTACACAGAGTTCTTTTTTTAGGTCGTTTTTTATTTGAAGTAATAAGCATTTTAAAAGAGCTTCTCCTAAAAGCATGCATCTGGAGTAGAACTGAAGCACTGGTTTTCTTGAATTTTGACGTGATCTAATCACAATTCACATGTCTGATATTAGGAATTTTTAATTTTTTCTTTGTGATTTCAGTACTATTTTAGTGCTTCATGAGCATTTTTAAAAATAACATTAAGTGGAAAGTAACATTAAGAATAAAATGTACAAGTCACCTCTAAGGTTGCATTAGAATGTGGTTCATTACAGAGGGTAAAATTCTAAAATGTTAACTAGTGATGTAATTGTTATCTGAAACCAGAGCAATCGTACAGTAAGTTTTACATTTAGAGACATTGGGTTACCACAGGTTATTACAAGATTTCGTTAAAGTTTCAGTTAAAGCTCAACAAACTGGGATGTCTTTTTTGGGTGGAGGGAGTGATCTGAATGATAGGTAGAGATTTAAATATTCAAACATATCTGAGGGCTGTGAAGCTGTCATTTTATTTAATGGTATTCTCTTGGAATTCAGAGTTGAATTAATATGGTGGTTTAACTTAAGCTTTCAGAAATTAGCATGCCTTATAACAGCAAGTTTGGACTATGTTTTGTCATCTGGCATTCAGAAATGCAAATTGAAACATTTCTGACACGAGTCAATAAAATGCCCAATGTGATCTGTCATACGCTATATTTTAGCCTTCTCAAATTAATCTATGCTGTGTTTCACACTAATAAACATAATAAATATGTTTACAAGTAATTTGTGCGTGTGCATGGAAATTGCTCAGCGTTTCAGTGCTAACCTTAATCTGAATGATAAAAAATATGATATGAAATACAAAGCCCTAAATTCTCATTGAGTGTTTGATTTGTTCGGTTTTTCTGGGGTAGGGTGAAAGTTAATGGAAAATCACTTCTGAGCCTGCTCAGTAGGCATCCAAAATTTGATCTTCCTGTATACTCTCTACCTGATAACAGGCTAACCAGGAGGCTCAAACAGAGTAGTCTGTATAAGGGAATTTCTAAATGTATCATTGAACTTCCAAATCTTCCTTAAAAGTTGGGGGAAAAAAGGCCCATTTTGCTACTTACGCATAAAGAACCTGGAGATACTTTTAAGAAAGCCATAAACTTTTTTTACTTTAGATATATTGGGAATACAGATCTTGTATTTTCCACTTTTTCTATAGAAATCCTTGGAGGATCAGAGAACTATGATGGTGGGAGATTTCTCAGTTTTCAGGTGGAGAGCCTGGACTGCAGAAAAATTGACAAAAATGCATCCTGCCACTTACTGGTGAGGAGTTAGAATTAAATAGTTGTAAACAAAATGTAGTCTTAACCTCTTCCCCATGTCAATTGCTTGTGTTTCAGTTTCTTATATGCTTTTGATGACTTAAAAAATTTTATCTATGCAGTCTAATGACAATAGTTTGTGCATTTACTAAAATCTGTTTGTTAAAGGACAAACCAAAATATTTGCAGATCAGGATGAATGCTAAATAATCTGTCTTTCAGTACCAGTTAGTATAGAGTAATGTAATATTAATATTTACAGTGACATTTCCAGCTTCACTCAGATGGGGAGGAAAAAACATGTTTATGATGTCAGGACTAGTATGTGTTCTTAGGCCTTATTCAGTATTTTGTCAGAGTGGCTTTTACATAAGAGTTCAATAGAGTATTTTAGCACAGTTCATACTACTGCAGTGTGTTTTTTAGGGTTCATAAAGTAATAGATTGGTAGCACTGGAAACTGGTAACTTATCCTCAGATGTAATAAAATGCATTTTTAATTATACCACATGATAAAATGCTTTACATAGAGGATGAATAAAAAATGAGCTAATTCTTTTAGAGCAAGATGTTTCCTCAGGTTAAAAAAAAATCAGGCCTGAAGAGTTGCTGCCTCTTTCCTAACAATTATAAAGTCTTAATCAGTAGGTTTTAAGGCCAGAAGTTGTCATCGAGACATGCCTTCTGCATAACATAGGGATGACCCACCCTAAAGTGAAAAATATCCCATATGCCAAAATTTAATGATTCTATAATTTTGTTAAAGTGTAACTGGAACTTCTGGAAGAGGTTACATAGGAGATGAAGTGGCAGGTAATGTGGTATACATTATGGCTATGCCATATTCTTTCATTGTGGAAGTCTTGTCTAGCTACTGATCAGACCATTTTGCTATGCTTGTGGGAACTGATGGGCAGGATTCCCTGGGATGCTTACCTGAAGGGGAAAGGAGTCCAGGAGAGCTGGCACTATTTTAAAGAAGCCTTATTAAAGGCACAGGAAGAAACCATCCCAATGCGCAGTAAGAAAAGCAAATATGGGAGGTGACCAGATTGGCTTACGGGGAAATCCTTGGTGAGCTTAAACACAAAACAGAAGTTTACAAGAAGTGGAAACTTGGACAGATGACTAGGGAGGAGTATAAATATATTGCTCGAGAATGCAGAGGAGTTATCAGAAAGGTGAAAGTGCAATTGGAATTGGATTCAGCAAGGGATGTGAAGGATAACAAGAAAGGTTTCTACAAGCGTGTTAGCAATAAGAGGGTGATCAGAGAGGGTGTGGGGCCCTTACTGGATGTGGGAGGTAACCTAGTGACAGATGATGTGGGAAAAGCTGAAGTACTCAATGCTTTCTTTGCCTCTGTCTTCACGGACAAGGTCAGCTCCCAGACAAATGCACTAGGCAACGCAGTATGGGAAGGAAGTGGACAGTCCTTGATAGGGAAAGAACAAGTTAGGAACTATTTAGAAAAAGCTAAACATACTCAAATCCATGGGTCTGGATTTAATGCTTCCAAAGGTACTGAGGTCGTTAGCAAATGTCATTGCGAAGCTTTTGGCCATTATCTTTGAAAACTCATGGAGATCGGGAGAGATCCTGGATAATTGGAAAAAGGCAAATGATAGTGCCCATCTTTAAAAAAGGGAAGAAGGACAATCTAGTGAACTACAGACCAGTCAGCCTTACCTCAGTCCCCAGAAAAATCATGGAGGGGATCCTCAAGGAATCCATTTTGAAGCACTTGGAAGAGGGGAAAGTGATCAGGAATAGTCAACATGGATTCACAAAGGGCAAGTCATGCCTGACCAACCTGATTAGCTTCTATGATGAGGTAACTGGCTCTGTGGGTATGAGAAAGTCAGTGGAAAGCTTGAGCAAAGCTTTTAATACGGTCTCCCACAATATCCTTGCCAGCAAGTTAAGGGAGTATGGATTGGATAAATGGACTGTAAGATGGATAGAAAGCTGGCTAAACTGTTGGGCCCAACGGGTGGTGATCAACGGTTCGATGTCAGGTTGGCGGTCAATTTCTAGCAGAGTTCCCCAAGGATCAGTTCTAGGACCGGTTTTGTTCAACATGTTTATTAATGACCTGGATAAGGGGATGGATTGCACCCTCAGCAAGTTCGCAGATGACACTAAGCTAGGGGGAGAGGTAGATACACTGGAGGGCAGGGATAGAGTCCAGAATGACCTAGACAGATTAGAGGATTGGGCCAAAAGAAATCTGATGAGGTTCAACAAGGATAAGTGTAGAGTCCTGCACTTGGGATGGAAGAATCCCAAGCATTGTTACAGGCTGGGGACCAACTGGCTAAGTAGCAGTTCTGCAGAAGAGGACCTGGGAATTACAGTGGATGAGAAGCTGGATGTGAGTCAACAGTGTGCCCTTGTAGCCAAGAAGGCTAATGGTATATTAGGTTGCATTAGGAGGAGCATTGCCAGCACATGTAGAGATGTGATTATTCCCCTTTATTCAGCTCTGGTGAGGCCACATCTGGAGTATTGTGTCCAATTCTGGGCCCCCCACTATAGAAAGGATGTGGTTGTATTGGAGAGGGTCTAGCGGAGGGCAACCAAAATTATTAGGGGGCTGGCGCAAATGACCTATGAGGAGAGACTGAAGGATTTGGGTTTGTTTAGTCTGCAGAAGAGAAGAGTGGGGGGGGGATTTGATAGCAGCCTTCAACTTCCTGAAGAAAGGTTGCAAAGAGGATGGAGAAAGGTTGGTCTCAGTAGTGATGGATGGCAGAACAAGGAGCAATGGTCTCAAGTTACAGTGGGAGAGGTCCAGGTTGGATATTAGGAAAAACTATTTCTCTAGGAGGGTCGTGAAGCACTGGAATGGGTTCCCTAGGGAGGTGGTGGAATCTCCATCCCTAGAGCTTTTTAAGTCTTGGCTCGACAAAGCCCTGGCTGGGCTGATTTAGTTGGGATTGGTCCTGCCTTGGTCAGGGGGCTGGACTTGATGACCTCCTGAAGTCTCTTCCAGCTCTATGATTCTATGATCTGTCATGGCTCCAACCCATGGCAGTATTGGTGCTGCTGATTGCTTGAGTTCCCAAGGCTTCAGTGAATAATAGGAGCAGAAATGAAACTTGGTACCTTACACAACACTACAGGGCCCTACAGATGGCATATCTGGAAAAATAATATAGATACAAATATATTTAAAATGTTCAAAACAGATCTTAGTAATATGCAGCTGTAAGCAAGAAAGTAGAGCCCATATAGTTGCATGGTAAAAGTGTACATGTTGCAGATCACTTGCATAGTGGTCTGGTCTTTGTAGCTTATAAATAGCACCCGTGAAACTGATTAGTCTTGTCAGTTTCATTCTTCTGCTGCTCCTCCAGAGACTTTTCCATTTTCTGGGTAGGGTGACTCAACTATGAAGAATTTTGTCTCCTCTCCTCTTCTCTCCCACATTGCTTCAGAGTTCCCAGAAGTAGCACAATTAAACTTCATAGCAATCTTTCAATTTTATGACTGCTATTCCTAGCTATTAATCAGCAGCAAAACTGTAAATAGTGTTTTTGTTACGTTGGTGAGCAAAGTTGCGATCTCTTCATCACTTCCAACAGCCAGGAGAGGGGAGATATACAGCAAGGTGAAGGAGAGAGTTTTGTCAAGGGCATAGCAGTAAATCCCTAATCTTACTGAAAGTGCAGTGGGATCTTCATTGTGCTGAGATGAACCTCAGTTTAAGGTCTCATGGTTGATAGTGGCATGATTGCCATGTCATTTATGGTAGTAAAGACCAGGTTCGACAAACATGAATTCTGTGAAAGTTAATGATGAAGAATTTTCACAAGCTTGTAAACTCTGCATGAATCCATGGAATGCATTAAGTACACATAGGATTTGTGAAGATACAAAGCAGACTTGTATTTGCATATTGGAATATCTGCACAGTGGGTCTGCAGAGATGTGCGTGCATGTGTGTTTGGGATTCTGTCTTTCTAACCAGCTAAAATACTGTGGAATAGTAAATGCAGTGAATAAAGGAATAGTGAAGTATAGTTTCAGTTTTTGAAAAACACTTTTGATGAGTAAATGATGAAGGCCATCATGGATTTTAAAACAATCCACAACATAGGAAATGGTTATGGCCATTTTTTTTTCTAATGGAGAGGAGTTAGTAGTATGATGTCCCAAGTATTAGTATTGTGTCCAGGGGTGGTCAGCTTGGGCTTGGCCCTCGAAGGTACTTAGCATTTTAATTCCTGATCCTGCAGAATGCTTTGCTGGATCATGCCAACCACTTGGAGGTATGGGTGAATGGTAAGGTATCAAAACTTGCGTAGAGAACAGATACCTAAATTACAGGGTATGGAGATTTGAGAGAGATTTTATGGAAGGAATCAACATAACTGGCCAGGCAAAAATGTCTTCCTTTGGTATAATGGACAGTTAGGTGCATTAATCTTCTCCTGAAAACTCTGCAATGGCCTACAGTTTTATCAGAAAAATTGTTGGCTAGATTTGTTGTAATATCTGTATTCCTAGAAGTTCAGTTTCTATGCTAAATCAGTTATTGGCCTTGTTTGAAATTGCCATCCAGATATGCTATTTGTGCTGATGATTTTTGTGGTGTGTGAGATGGTTTTCTGAGAACTGAACCCCAGGGTTATTTGATGGGAGCTATAAATAGTCATTGGCTGAAAATGACATCATTTTTTAGTTTTGACATATGGTAAGGAATGAAAAGTTCCATTTCCAGTTATCAGTCTCCTGTGCCATTCATTTCACTCATGCTAGTTAAATTTGTTAATTTACGTTGTAAAGCCCCAGAAGAAGGTTAACAAAATTTTACACAGAAGCAATTGTTTTACAGTTAAGATGTAAAAAAGTTCCCAACATAGGGCTGAGGGCTATTAGTTCCATTTAAACTCAAAATTAATCTCAGTGCGAGGTTGTGGGCATATTGCATTTTCTCAGCATTTCCCAATCTCCTCCATTTCAATGCTCTAATTTTGCATTGAATTTTAAGATGACTAAGGAGCTTATATAGATGGTTGTCATAAATAGGGTGAGGTAGAGAGAAATGTAAGAAGAGAATTAATTGTTTAATTGTAAAATGGAGATTATACTCGTGTGTGTGTTTTGTCTCCAGTTAATGGTGTTAACTAATTCGATAGTTAAATGCAACCCATCCCCTGAAATTTTAAAGTCTTATCTTTCACAATGAAAGTGAGATATTTTGAACATCTAAGATGGCCTATATTTACGATGTCATCTTTTAAAAAAGAACAGTAGTAATTTTACATTTCCTACTGTTAAAAAAACTCATCAGTCTACTAAAAGTGAAAGATTATAGAAGAATGCTGTGTTCTCTATTTTTTTTTCAGTTTTTGTGGGGTGAGGGTTTTTTGTTGTTTTTTGTGCATTAGAGTCAAAGAGCTCTTTTGCTGGTATAAACTGTGTTCTCATTAGAAGGGTTTACCAAAACAGTATTACCGCAACCCTTCATAGCCTAGACTAGGCCTTAGGCTATGTCTACCCTTGCCAAGTTTTTGCTCTATCAAGGTCTGTCTTTTCTACACAGTGGATTGATTGAGCCTTTGGCAGTCGATTTATCGTGTCTACTTAAACATGATAAATCAATCTCCAAGTGCTCTCCTGTCGACTCCTACATTCCACCAAGATAAGAAGAGTAGTTGAAGGGAGAGCAGCCTCCCATGAACCTGACCTCACAAAAGACACTGTGGTAAGTACATCGACTTCAGCTATATTATTTGCATAGCTGAAGTTGTATAGGTTAGATTGACTGGGGAAGGGAGGGTGTAGTGTAGACAAGGCCCCAGCTTCACTTGTGATAGGGAATCAATTAGGGATGTGAAGGACTAGACCAGTGATCTCCAATTGTTTTAACCACAAGATCGCATTTTTAATTTAAGTGCAATGTAAGATCTACCTCAAATCCAAATACCCTTGCCCCACTTCCTTCCCACCACTTCTTTGAAGCCCTGCCCCTACCCCTCCGCTTCTCTACGGCCTCACCCTGCTCACTCCATTCCCCTTCCTTCCCCACTTTCACCAAGCTGGGTGCGGGGGGTTAGGGTGCAGGCTCTGGTCTTAGGCCAAGGGGTTCGCAGTGTGGGAGGGGTGCAAGCTCTGGGAAGGAGTTTGGGTGCAGGGGGACTCAAGTCTGGGGCAGGAGGTTAGGTGCAAGAGGGGTTCAGGATGCAGGATCTGGCTCAGCACAATTTAACTGAGACAGCTTCCGGGCAGTGGAGCAGTGGAGTGAAGGCAGGTTTACTCCTGCCCTGGCCCTGCACCATTCCTGAAAGCAGCTGGCCTGTACAGAAATGGCTCCATGGCACCATGTGCTGCCCCTCCTCTACAGGCACTGAGCCCACTGCTTCTACTGGCCACAGTTCCCCATTATTGATCAATGGGAGATGCAGGAGTGATGTCTGCAGGCAAGGGCATCATATGGAGACCCCCTGCTCTGACTTTCTCAAGAGCTGCAGGGACAAGCCAGCCACTTCCAGGAGTAGCAGTTGCCACAGGAATAATTGCTCCAGCCATGACAGGTTAGGCATTTTAGAATTCACTTCTCAAAGAATTACATTTAAGCATAAGAGAAATGGAGATTATGAAATGCACAGACCAGTCTAAAACCAAACACAACACACTTTGCAAGCAGTAAATGAAGTAACAACAATCCCCCATGTGTGTGTTGGGTCTATCAGAAAGAGGCGGCGGGGGGGGAGGGGGTACTTTAAAGTGGCAGTGTCGCGTGAAGCCTGGAGCCAGACCCCAGGCTTCATGCGGCACTGCCACTTTGAAATGCCACATGCAGCCCAGGGCCAGCTGGGGTGTCCCCAGGCTGCATGCTGCCTTTCAAGTAGCAGCACTGCGTGGAGCCTGGGATCAGCTGGGGAGTCCCCAGATGACCCCGTCTCCACTCTGCACTTTTGCCTTTGAAGTGTAGCAAGAGTCCTAAGGCTGTTGCTACACTTCAAAGGGTGGAGGCATCCTCTCCACTAATCCAATAGTCAGCTATTCGATTAGTCAATTACTCACAATTTAACATCACTGGAATCAATTTGTGTACTCACTTGGGGTCACAGGCTTCAGAGAGTGTTTACATTTGCAGCACTTCAGCTGCTGATGGGAGCAGTGCCCTAAGGGAAGCAATTTCACGATGAAGCTCTTATAGAAAAGGAGAGGTGGATAGCAGGGCATCGTGGGTACCTGCAGAACCCCCTGTCCACAAACACTGGTCAGTTCCAGTAGCTCAGCATTGCTACAAGCAAGGAATCCTTTGTTCTGTGGAGCAGGCATTGTCACCTGGCCAGATAAGTGAGCACTTGCCAAGAAAATAAGAAGAGGAACCCAAGAAAATAAGAGGAACTTTAAAGTTCCTGGGGCTTTGCAAGGCAAGAGGCAGATGTCTGTTTACCTGGTGTCAGAGCAGAAGAGGTGCAGGATAAAGTGGTCCCCTAGGCATTGTGGGATGTTGTCTGGAGGTTAATAGCTCTGTATACAGCAAGTATATGTTTTACTTGCACTTCACTGCAAAAGCATCATTGGTAGGAGCTGTATACTTCTCGTGGAGATAATTTTCTTTCTGAGGTGAACTTTCTGAGTTTCACCACAAAGTCATTGGCAAGTGTAGATGCTTCTGTGGTTTTTGTGCAGAAAAAAAAGTTGTGGGGGGGGGGGAGACTTTTCTGATTTAAGTGGCAAGTGTAGACATGCTGTTAGGGCAGGGGTGGGCAATAATTTTTGGTGGAAGGCTGTTACAAGATTTTGGAAAGGAGGAGGAGGTGCAGAATCTAGGATGGAAGTTGGGTGCAGAAGAGTGCATGGAGTAAGGGACTGGGGTGCAGGAGACGGTGGGGGGTCTGAGAAGGTATTTGGGTGAAGGAGGGAATTCTGACCTGGGGCAGGGAAGTGGGGTGCAGAGCCTGGGAGGCTGCTTGGGTGCAGGAGGATTCTGGCCTGGAGGAGGGGTGTAGGATGGGGTACAGGGTCTGGGAGGAAGTTGTGACCTGGGGCTGGGGGTGTAGAAGGTTTGGATGGTAACATGGGGGAGGGAGTTGGGGAGCGGGACAGGCAGGAGTACCAGAGGCAGACTCTGGCTGGGAGGAGTTTATCTAAGTGTCTCCTGGCCAGCAACCCTGCAGCACCCCAAGGCAGGCTAGGCCCCAGGCCATTTGAAAATACAGGTGGCTCTCAACTCCGGGTTGGGGAAGAAACTTGCACTGCCACCTTCTCCCAGGCCAATCTCTCAGCTCCGATTGGCTGGCTGTTCCCAGCCAATAGGAGCTGAGAAATTGGCTGAGGTCAGTTCTTATTGTCCGGTTGTTTCTGGGCAGTAGGAGCTGAGGATTGTCCTGAGGGCAGGGAGATCACACACAGTTTCCCCCCTCTCTGCAGAGAAGAGAAACATAGGGACTGCACTTCAAACGGCAGCAGCTGTGTGCCTTAGGGTCCTGGCAGTGTGGTCCATGGGTCAGATCTGGTGGCTTAGCAGGCCTGGTCAGCCTCTGAGCCGTATTTTTCTCAGCTCTGCCTTAGGTTCTATTAGTTTTCATGGTTCCCCTTGAATCACTATTAAGTTTTCTTCTTTTGTATGTATTTCATTCTGGCAACAGAATAGAGCAGGGCTACTCAACACGTGGCCCATGGGCTGCATGTAGCCCGCAGCCTGTTTGTTTGCGGCCCACAGTGTGGTTTGGATTTATGTGGGCTCGACACGTGGCCCGTGGGTGGGAGCCAAAACAAAAAGTAGTCAATATAAAGGTCTTCTGTTGATATGCATTTTAGTAAATTCCTGGACTGTTATTGCTCATTAAAAGTGCTGTCAGATGGGTGGAAATCAGGTAAATATTGCATTTTATTAATATCAGCAGAACTGACTTAAATGGGGCCTGGGTTGTGTAGTCTGGCCTTAATCTTTGTATTCATGCTCCTCAGTGTGCAAGAAGCCATTTGCATATATATGCATGTATATACATCCACACTTAAGTTGCGGCCCTCGGCATGTGCTATGAGTATCGTTGTTGTCCCTGGGCCTTCCAAAGTTGAGTAGCCCTGTGATAGAGAATAAACAGTAAAACAAAATAGTAAATTGTTATTTATAAAATGGCAAAAATCAACAAGGCAGGAGTAACTGTACTTGAAAATACTTCTGACTCCCTTAAAGAGTTTGAATAGGTCACTTTGAATATAATCCTTGGTGGGCATATGTGCTCAGGCACTACTTGCCTATTTAGAGCTTCACATCTTAAATAAGAGTTACATTTAGTAGTAAAATGCTATTCATAGTTAGTGTATTGAAACTGTATTATCGGAAAAGGAGAAGTCAGTTGTTAAATAAAAATCAACCCACTCCCACCCTTGATAATACACAGTACTTTTTTCACTGATTCACCAAGGACCTGATGCCATTGCAGCCAGTGGCATAATACTATGGTAAAGAACTCTAAGATGGCATCCCATACTTACAGGTTAAATACAAATAAACAGGAGGAGAAGAGGGACTGAAACGAAACTCTCCTTTAGTATTTCCATTCCAAGTGTCCTTCCTGGAAATGTGTGTTAAATTTAGAATAATAAAATAAAACAGTTTCATATTAAGGTTCTGATATGTGTCATACAAGAATAAGCCAGGAAATGCAACACTAAAAATGACCTGATTGTTCATTTCTTTGTTTTAGTTTGGTGTGAGTTTGGATGCTTTTAGTCACATCTTTGCATTTTTGTCATGTGTTTATTTTTGTCAGATCTGTTTAACAGTACTTCTGACAATTTTGCAAGTTCATTAAACTGTATTTTTTACTTTGCTTATTTGGATAGTACTTAAACTGTTTAATTAAACTGATTATATGATTGTGGATAGTGTAAGGAAATGATATAATGAAATAGGGTTTTTTTTTTAAACTGCACTTTTTAAACAGGACATCAACAAGAACATAGGCTGTGAAAAGGAAATTATTTGGAATTTTTTTCCTTCCAATATTTGGTGGAGATTTGTTCAATAGTAAATAATTACCACTCAGGAAGAGGGTACTAATGAAAAAGTTTAGATAGTTTTGCAATCCAGTCCCATAAAAGAAAATACACAAATTTCATAACAGATAAAGGAATATAGGGAATCATTTTCATATAATCTGGCAATATCCCAAATTAAAAGGTATTGGGTCTGATATGTTTCATTGTGTAAACTTCACTTAGTTCAATGGCTTCACAATGACAGAAAATATGGGTCAAAATATAGTTATGTTGGATCATGGACAAATAAATGAAGACAAAGTTTGCAATAGGTAACCTAATAGATATGTTTCTGGTGGTCTCATGTATTTAACGCACTAAAATAAGGATTGTTATTTAACTTGGTCTCTCTTTTTTCAAAATGTTTAAGGATGAGTGTTTTTCATCTAAGTATTTTACAGACATTAAATTAAAAACATGCTAATTATCCATGTACCAGTAGTATTAAACACCTCCTGATTACTGCAACACCTACCTTTTTTCTTTCTCTTCAGGATTGTAATAAAATAACATTTTTGGCATTGTCTTGCTCCTTAAAGTGAGATGGGAATCAGATCATTCACTATGGACAGTTCCATCTGTTTCTTAAAACTACTTGTAATTAGGTTTTGAGAACTAAAGTTTCTCTCATTTTGTACATCAGGTGATCCTGCCGACTATAGGCCAGTAAGCCTAACTCCAGTACCACTCAGATTGGTCAAAACTCTAGTATATAACTGAATTGCCAAACATGTACATGAATGTTATTTGTTAGGGAAGAGTCAAAACCGCTTTTGTAAAGGGAGATCATGGTCATCAGTCTGTTAGCAAGCCCCTCATAGAATTCTAACGGAGCACTCTGACAATAAGGACATTGCTGAGAAACTAAATTCTTTGCATCCGTCTTCATGCTTGAGGATGTGAAGTAGATTCCCAAATTTGAACCATTCTTTTTAGGTGATAAGCCTGAGGAACTGTCCCAGATTGAGATATCATTAGGAGAGGTTTTGGAATAAATTGATAAACTAAACAGTAACTTGTCACAAGGACTAGATGGTATTCATCCAAGAATTCTGAAGGAACTCAAAGGGAAGTTTATAACCAGGGTTCCCTCTAAGGCACATGCCTGCATGGGCATGCATCAAGAGTTTGAGGCCCACCCACCTTTGCAGCAGAGCCACGCAGTGGCTGCTCAGCTGCTCCGGGACGAGGCAACGTGGTGGGTGCCTGCCCCTCCCCAGGAGCAGCAGGACAGCCACCACGTGGCTCTGGCCCTTGCTTCAGCCCTTCCCCAGGGCTAGAGCTGCAGGCCATGTGGCGGGCTGCAGCTGCTCCAGCAGCCCCAGCATGGGCCAGAACCGGAACATGCATCGCATGCGGCTAGTGGATGCTCTGTTGGCCCCAGCCAGGGCCAAAGCCAGAGCACACGTCACGGGCAGCCTGCGGCTGCTCCTCCAGCAGCTCTGGTTGGGGCCAGAGCTGGGGCCGCGTGCCAGGTGGCAGCTGCCTCCAGCAGCCCCAGTGGGGGCAAGAGCTGGAGCATGCATTGCGGGTAGCCAGCAGCTGCTCTGGCAGCCCTGGCCAGGGCTGGGGCCTTGTGCCAGGCGGTGGCTGCTCCTCTGGTAATCGGGCCAGAGCTAGGACTGTGTGCTGGGTGGCAGCTGCTTAAGTGACCAGGGCCAGCTGAGGCTGTGGGCTTCCTGATGGGGGATTCTCGCAAAGTCTGTACAGTGAAATGTAGCCACCTTGAAGGCATCTCTAAGACTGGTATCGCAATCCTGGTTCCAGGTACGGTGGAATGCCACGCAGCCTATGTGCGAGCTGGGTGTGCAGACAAGTAACTGTTTCTTCTCAAACAGTTATGTGCTTGGGGAATTGGGAATGGTATTAGCTTTGTGCAGTTGGCTAAGTTTCACATGCAAGTATGAATGTTTATTCTTAATGCTAGTTGAACGGTGCAGGAGTGCAGCAATGCTAAGCATACTCATGAATGTGGGGGGTGGTGAGTTGAAAAATGCTGCAAGGGGAGAAGGCAGGGGTTGGCGTGGGAAGTATAGAATAAATTGATGTAGAGCAGGGTTGGGAGGAGCACAGGATTAATTAATTGGCATCTGTGTTTTTTTGAAACCACCTACCACACCTAGGGAAAGGAGCTGGAAACACTAGTGAAAGCAGATAACACTTTATGCACATTTAAAATCAATCTGTTCTTTTGTCACAAGAATTTGGCATGTGTCAGACAGGGAAAGTGAGATTCAGAGTAATACAGGAACTGAAATTTGTGGGAGATGCAGGTTCTGAACATCTCTGTTTATGGGATAATGTATTCAGTCACCTGACTTTGAAAATTTTGACCTTAACCCCTCCATCTATATGGCTAGTGCATGGAATTGTGGCTTAGGAGAGCTGGGTTCTATTCCTGGATGTGTCACTGACCTTAAATGAGTCACTGGTTTATACCTCAGTTTGCACATCTGTAAAATAGTGATGATTGTGCTCTCCTTTGTAAAGTATTGTATGACCTACTGAGGAAAAGCAAACTAGGAGAGCTAGACATTGCTATATTTACTTCTTGCTTCTGGATGTGGTATAAATAATTTTTAAAATATATATAAAAGATATTTGTTAGCATCTGGTGGGTATCACGGTGACACACATCCGTACAAGCGCCATGTGACCTCTATATTGGTGCTCATGACAAAATTCACTCCACTCACAGATGGAAAATCTTAGAGGGAACACTGTCTGTAACATATTTAAATCCGCGTCTGTGCCCAGTGACTGGAAGATAGCAAATACGACACCAATTTTTAAAAAAGGATCCAGAGGTGATCCTGGCAATTACAGCTGGTAAGTCTGACTTCAGTACCAGGCAAACTGGTTGAAACTATAATAAAAAACAGTATTGTCAGATATATAAACATAGTTTGTTGGGGAAGCGTCAACATGGTTTTTGTAAAGGAAAATCATGCCTTACCAATCTACTAAAATTCTTTGAGGTGATCAATAAGCATGTGAATAAGGGGGATCCAGTGGATATAGTGTACTTAGACTTCCAGAGAGCCTTTGACAAGGTCTCTCACCAAAGGTTCCTTAGAAAAGTAAGCTGCCATGGAATAAGAAGGAATGCCTTCTCATGGACTGATAACTGGTTAAAAGATAAGAAACTTTGGCTTTATATTTCTGTGAAACCTTCTTTAATAAGATTAAGAACTGAAATATCTGTTCATGTGATAATGTTTTAGAATACTGACTCACTTTTTGCTAGTACACATGATTTGATAATTGCTAGTAAAGCATTTGGTGCCTGTAGATAAGCTTAAAAATTAAACTTAAGATAAAATATTTAATAATGTACAGAAACTTACTACTACAGTGAAATTTGTGTAAGTTGTGAATCCCACTGTCTAACATTTCAAAATGTACTTTGGAGCATTGTAAGTAAAATAGATGACTGCAGAATAAAAAGCTAATGATAAACACAACCTTGTGGTACCTGTTGTGTATGATTTAATAAACATACCCTATATTCTGTAATACTTGGCTACATCTTTGCTCACAATCAAATTATTACACAATAAGGTAAAAAAAAAAAGATGAGGTCTGCAGTTAGCTTAGAAATAAACAACATTTAGCAAATTTCTTACGTTAATGTACCTTGCTCCTTTTTTCTGTGACAAAGATAAGTATCCTCATTAACTATTGGTTATTGCTTGGTATGGCACTCTGCTGTTGATGTACCCAGAAGGTGCTTATAGTTGCTGCAGTGCATGAACATCAAGGACCTGGAAAAAGGAGATAATGCGTATATTGTGAGCACAGAATTAAAAAAGATGATCTAAATTACTAAACTAAAAATTTGAAGAAAAAATTTCTTAAATCAATTTTGAAAAAAGGTTTCAGGTGGTCTTAGCACTTACAGTTTAGGTGTCCCTGAATCCATTTGTTTGGCAACAGCACTGTTGTAATTTTAAAGTAACTTTTAAAAATGTTGTCTCTTCTGATGTTGTGTAAAAAGACATAAAAGGGAGAATGACAGTACAGAAGATGGTGTTAAATGAATATTACAATTTTTTTGTTCCTCTTTAATAATGGATTAAACTTCAGATTAGCAATTTAACAAAAATTCCTATTTCTTTAACCTCCTAAGTGCATCAGAGGGGCAGCTGTGTTAGTCTGTAACAAAAAACTTAAACAATAAATGGTACTGCAGCACCTTAGAGATTAACAAAAAATGTAGATAGTGGTAGCTTTCGTGGCACAACCCATTTAAAATGAATGGAGATGCCTATCTCCTAGAACTGGAAGGGACCTTGAAAGGCCATCGAGTCCAGTCCCCTGCCTTCACAGCAGGACCAAGTACCATCCCTTCTTCAGATGAATGGAGCAAGGGGTCCAGATACAAATAAATAGCAGAAAAAGAGGGGATGGGGAAGGAAAGAGAGGGGAAAAAAACCCTTGTTAATTATTGTGTCTGTGTTAAATGAGGCTAATAGAGTGGGCTGTAAGTGCCTGATACTTAGCTTTTGATGTAATTCGGGTATTAAATATAGCGGCCCATCCAGGTCAGGTCTTTGTTCAGACCTTGATTAAAGGTGTCAGATTTGCAAATGAAGGCAAGTTCCCCAGCTTCTCTCTCCAGCTGTTTTTTGGAATTACTTTGTAAGAGTATAGTCATTTTGAGATCCATTAATGAGTGCCTGGGCAAATTAAAATGTTTCCCAACAGGTTTCTGTGTGTTATTTCGAATATAGGATTTGATATAAGAGTACTTCAACATTTTAAATGAACTGTTTACAAACTTAAGTGTGTGTGTGGCCTTAATACAGTACGTTTTCCCATATGCCTAAGTATAGGTATGTAAACGTTTGCTGAACGTATTTAATTGCATTTTCACTAATATTTTGGATATTGTTTGACTATGTCTTTGTGCTTTATAGTAAATACTAGATTATTTACCCAGCTTTGCTTAGGTCCTTAACTCAAATAAATTTTGTCTTTTTTCATTTAAATCAGGGGTCTCCAACCTTTTTAACCACATGGTCATTTTTTCTATTTAAGTGCAATGTAAGATCTACCTCAAACCCAAGTACCCTTGCCCCACTTCCTTCCCGCCCCTTCTTTGAGGCCCTGCCCCTCCTCCATCCCTTCTCTGAGGCCTCACTCTGCTCACTCCATCCCTCTTCCTCTCCCATCCTCACTCACTTTCACCAGGCTGGGGTAGAGGGTTGGGGATGCAGGCTCTGGTCTTGGGCCAAGGGGTTTGGAGTGTGGGAGGGGCTCCGGGCTTAGCCCAGGGTGGGATATTGGGGTCCAGGAGGAGTTTCAGGGTGCAAGCTCTGGGAAGGAGTTTGGGTGCAGGGGGACTCACATCTGGCACAGGAGGTTGGGTGTAGGAGGAGGTTCAGGGCTGGGACAGGTTCAGGAAGCAGGCTCTGGCTGGGCACCATTTAACTGAGATGGCTTCTGGGTGGTAGAGCAGTGGGGTTAAGGCAGGCTTACTCCTGCCCTGGCCTTGCACCACTCCTGAAAGCAGCTGGCATGTACAGCAATGGCACCATGTGCTGCTCCTCCTCTACAGGCACAGAGCCCATAGCTTCAACTGGACACGGTTCCCCATTATTGATCAATGGGAGTTGCAAGAGTGATGTCTGCAGGCAAGGACAGTATATGGAGACCCCCTGCTCTGCCTTTCTCAGGGGCTGCAGGGACATGCCAGCCACTTCCAGGAGCAGCAATTACCATGCGGATAATTACTCCAGTCACGACAGGTTAGGCATTTTAGAACTCACTACTCAAAGAATTAAATTTAAGCACAAGATAGAAATGAAAATTATAAAATGCACAGATGAGTCAAAAACCAAAAATAAAATACTTTGCAAGCAGTAAAAGAAGTAACAACAACCCCCCACGTATGTGTTGGGTTGGGAGATGCAAGTGAAGGACAGTGTGTTTGTGAGAATGACAGACACAAACACAGTGTGTTAGTGTGACAGAGATTTCCATTGCCAAGCTCCCTCTTTCCCCTTCTCTCTGTGTGGAGATAGGGTATAGGAGTGGGGGAAGGAGGGACACCCTGATATCAGCACCCCCCTCATGGGTGGAGGGGCAGCTGAAGTGCCTGCACTTGACAGTCTCTTGGCCAAACCAGTCAAGATCACCTGTCAGAGGCTCCAAGATCTACCAGTAGATCCCAATCTACTGGGTGGTGACCACTGATTTAAATCATTGTTCTAGGGTGGGGGGGTGGGGATGAGAGTTTCAGTATGCAGGGTGCCCTGGGTAGAGAGGACAACCCCAGCCCTCTCACTGCAGTACCTTGGGGCTAGGTGAGAAGTATCTGTCTGTCTCTCTCCTGGCTGGGGGACAGACAGACAAATAACCTCTCTGAAATATATAATAGAATAGCTGTCCCTTTCTCCACTCCTGCTCCCTGCTGGCCCAATAGGGTTATAGGTGTCCTAGTTCCCATCTCTGGCCCCTTGCTGCCCCTCTATGGTCATTCTACAGTATAACTGTCCCTCCTACCAAACCCCTCCCTTTCCATTTTATGAGAAACAATCGAATTTGAGGCACATCATATTGTCCTGGCACAGCCAGACCTTGACCTTGCTTTAAGTTATGATAAGAGGCAGCTGCATATGAAATATGGTGGTCCTGGTGCTTAGAGTTTAGGAGTTCTTGAACAAAATGGACTCATGGACAGACAGACGCACAAACTCTTTCAAATATATGGTAGATATTAAAATATGATTGTAATGCATCTATTTAAAATTACAAAAAAAATGGTCCTAGTTGAGATTTCATTTAAACATTTTTCTTTTTGAAATTTTATTTTAAAAAATGTGCACATTAATCTGCACACTTATTTTTGTGATTGCATACAAGGTCATATTTGTTTCCTTAACTGCCTTCAAAAATCAGTAGACTTAGTGTGAAGGAAAGGGATTTTGTTAGAGCTTTGAACTTCCAACACTGCAGTCATCTGAAGAAATGGGTTGTGCCCACGAAAGCTCATGATACCATCCACAAGTTTTGTTAGTCTTTAAGGTGCTACTAGACTATTTGTTTAAGTTTTTCCTGTTACAGACTAACTCGGTTACTCCTCTGAAGCTTTTAAATGATAGAGTTGTTAAAGAGAACATTCATTGACTGTCATTCACTTAAGAGGGACACTATTTTGGATTTTGAATATTTGATCATTTATTACATGAAAAGAAATTGCACTACAGCCTAGTTCAGTGGTCCCCAACCTTTTGGGGCTGCCGGGCGCTGGGGCCGCGCATGCGCTGCGTGCCCGGGGCCTGGGGTGCAAGAATGGCTTGGGCCAGCCCTGATCACTTGGTGGGCGCACATAAATGCCCCGGTGGGCGCCATGGCACCCGCAGGCACTGCGTTGGGGACCACTGGCCTAGTTAGCGTTGCTTAATACATATAGCTGGAGTTCAGGTTGCTTTAAAAAAAAAAAAAAAAAGAGACAGAGAATATAAATGAAAATAGTTACAGAATGTCTTAAGTCCATTCATTAAAAATGATATGCATGGGAGGACTAACTGGACATTTGTGTGGTTCATTTACTGCATTATACAGATTGTTTGTCTATAAACCAGGACACTCTGGTCCAGGATCAGAGAGTCCCGGCATGCTGTGTGGGTGGATAGGGGTGGGAGCCCAGCCTGATGCAAGGGAGGGTGGGGGGCGGGAGCCTGGTGTGATGGTGGGGAGCATGGGGGAGAGTGGAGGCCCAGCTGGGCTGTCCAGGGGGTTGGTAGTCAGTAAGCTGCTGTGCTGCAGGAGGAGGGAATGGGGCCCAGCTGGGAAGCCTGGCACCTGGCTCATCTGCATTGTGGCAGGGTGGGAGAAGACAGGAAGCCCAAATGAGGCAGCAGAGCAGGGGTGGGGCCAGCAGCAGTGGGGCCAGAAATGACCTCCCTTCATCCAGCAAAATCTCTCATCTGGGACCAGTCAGGTCCTGAGGGTGCTGAACCAGGGAGGTCCAACCTGTACTCTGTTTTCAGTCCTGGTTGACCAATGTCAGTGTCTATCCTTTCTTCACACATAGGAACACTATCAGTTAAAAACTAATTGTGTTTATATCATATTCCATCTTAAAAGATTCCAGAATACACAAGTTAAAATGCAAAAACTACCTAAAAATTGCTGTATTCATCATGGAAATGTCGTTCTCTCTGGAGAGAAATATATTAGCTATTTTTGACAATGGTTTTACAACATGGAGGGAAAAACATCGAGTTGAAACTGCATAATTTAAATAAGCAGCAATTACAACGCTGTAAGTAGATGAGAGTTAAAATTTGGTTAGGCCATTAGAATTAATACCTCTGCCCTTGAAAAAGTTCCCTTGGAATTTTTAATGACAAGTAGTCATGATGACCTCTGTTTGAACTTCTCCAGAAGACAGTAAGTAGCACGGTGACACCCTAACACCATGCTGAAGTAATGGTTCAGCTATGATTCAGATTAATGAATTGCTCTCATACCACTTTGTGCATTAACTAGATGTTATTCAGTGTCTTCCATCCATCTACAGATTGTGACCGCATACTCAGTAAGGCTGGATCTGACAGGACCACTGTATGAAATGGTATTTGTGCTGGCCTGAAGTTTTCCTTTTGTATATTTTTGTACATGTACTTTTTATGATAGGTAATTTAAAAAAGCTCTTACTGTATAATATCTCAGGACTAAAGTCATTTGAGGTATTTTAATATAAGTCTTCTTTAACCTCACATTCTATTGCCATTTTCTTTTTAGTCACCCCATTTTACAAAGTCAGAGAGACATGCTCCCAAAAAGGCATAGAGCTACGTCTTTTAATGCTGATTTCAATTTCATTTCTTGGAGTTGGGGATATTTTGTCATTAACATAATAATAATGGTTATTGACATTGTGCTTCCCTTCTACCTACTTTCCTCCCCCCAAAAAGTTAATTAGCATAGCAATATCATCTTAATTGAATGTGGTAGTGAAGAGTAGAAGCTTAAAGGTAAATGTTTTCTTCTGCCTCAATCCATTAGTTGCAAATTGTCAGAGGTTGCAGAAACAGTTCAAATAAAAATCTTGTTATGGATATGGACTTTAAGTATTATTGTTTGTATAAGAGCGCATGCTTTAAAGGTATTAAAGTTGTGACAGCAAAATCAGTATAAACCTTTTTTTACAAGTCTGTCAACTCCTAAATCAATTTCAGCCACTAGTTTTGCCCTCAATTACTATAGGTCTGGAGCTCCAGGCCAAGTGAGAAGGAAAACCTGTTCTATACAATTTCAGAAGATTTATTTTTGAAGAATAAATACTAATTTTTGCTTGCCAAAACCCCCATAAGAATAAAGATCCCCAACGTTTTTATTTATCTCATTTCAATAGTAATTTTCAAAGTAGAAGTTTCCAGATGTAATCTCTTTGAATGATTTCCGTGCCCATTTAAGTCAATAGTCAATAGTATTTGTTCAAACGTAAACATATATAGAGACATGTCAGTAAGGCTAGTTATCTACAAAATGCTGATGAAACTTTCATATTTTTTACCTAAATTTAACATAATCTATTACAGTGTCCTTCATTTTATTACTGCAATACTAACGTATTCTTAAGACAACTCTGCCTTTTGCTCTGGCTAAACTGCATTACTATAGCCAATTGCAAAAGACTCACTTTACCAAGAGTTAAGATACTGTGCTGTTTTATGTTTCCTGCATTATGTGGGAGTCAACCCTATCACTAGGAAATCAGTGGCATATTTCTATGTGTATTTTCCTTACCCTATTAGTTCTTTGCTATGATGCTGTGGTTGGTTTTATATAAACATATTTTTAATCTTTGTAATATGATACTATACCTATATACTGTAAAAGTTGGTGGCAAATGATTGCTGTGGATAGTTTTTAGAGTAGCATATAGTGTTATAACTATTAGTAGAGTTCAAGGAGGATTCAGGAGGATTATCGAGTCTGACTTTCTGTATAGCAGAGTTCATAGAACTCCCCCAAAAATAATTCTTAGAGCATGAGCTTTAGGAAAAAATATGTTCTTGATCATGATTATCATTATATTTACAACTGGTTTACCCAACCGAAGGAGATGTTTCTCCAAAGGTGAAATAGCCACTTAACTTGCACCACACCTATCAGTTGGCAGACCCAAGACTCAGTTTACATCTGTGATATAACAAAATTATTACATAACATTTTGTAAAACGTTAACAGTTGTTGCAAGAAGTTTGTAAGGAAGATTTTCTGATTTACTAAGGAATTTTTAGTGCACTTCTGCAATATATTATGCTTGGTCACCCATGTATAATTAAAATTATTAGGGCTGTCAATTGACATGCCTTAATGCCTGCGATTAACGCAGTCCAGGATTAATGCGTGAAATTTTTTAACATGTTAATCGCAGGTGTTAATGCTGCACTGCCCCTTTGAAGTGCCGCTGCGGGGACTCTAGCTGATCCCGGGCTCCATGCAGTGCTGCCCCGTTGAAACGCCTTGGTGGCATTTCAGAGGGGAGGTGCACATGACTAATCGTGCGATTAATTGTGATTACATTTTTTAATTGCTTGACAGCCCTAAAAATTATTTATCCAAATCAAGTTGTTGTTTGCATCTTTTAAAAAATGTTTCAATAGGCAAGAATCTCAGCTACCTAGCATCTGAGAGAGAGAGAGAGAGAGTGTGTGTCTGCAGCATCCGGAAGCTAAATCTAATCAGAAAGCACCCTTTCTGATATGGTAATGAAGACTTTTATCCAGTCAACACTGCTACTTAGTTTTCAGTGCTGATTGAGGGGGAGCTCTTTGCTGCAAAACCATTGTCAGTAATAGTTTGTGGCAAAAATGACTATTAAAATTCCTGTTGATGAATTATTGAGAAGTGCTCTATGTAAATCTCCTTTAAAATGGTAAGTAGAGAGAGACCTTTCGAAAGAACTTCAAAGTATGTGATTTGATTTGGCTGCTGCAGGCATGTCTAGTCTATTTCCTAGTATATACATGGCTCTGCTATGGACTCAGTTTAAACCAGGGACCAAATTGGAATCAGGAGAATAGTGGTGTTTTCTCAAGCTCCCTCAATAAATCCGCCTCTGCCCACTTGAGACTCCAAAATGAGATGCTACTCTGAGTAGAACATGCAGTTCTTCTTATTTATGATTTTCCCAGTTCCTTGTGTGCTTTGTTTATCAATGAAAGGGGTTAATGTCTTCCCCAGATCAGTGGTTCTGAGGCACGGAGGGCATAAAGACATTGGGCCAAATTCTGACAGACTGCATAAACCCACCTGGCATTAGGATCATAGTGAAGAAGTGTTCTACTTTAGATTACTTCAAAATCCAATGATTAACTGTTCTTCAAGAGTTTGCAGAAAGGTATTTTGGCATGGAATGTAGGTGTTGGTATGTAGTCCACATATTTATGCTCCTTGACCTGCCAGTGACTGAGGAATGACTGCTCAGTGCAGATTTTTTGCTCCTGAAAGGAGTAATTTGCTTGGGGTCTGGGCTGGGCTGATACCAGCAAACACCAATGTATATAAAAGATGCTTTTTTTCAGCTTACTTGTGTATACATTTTGAGAATTTTTGTGGTTCTGGCAATGTTCCCTTTAGATTTTCTTTGTACTGAACAGGCTACAGACTCCACTGAGCACTACAGTTTTGTCTTTGGGCAAGTTTATGCTTTCCCTGGACAAAATGGATGAAGGGAGACATAGACAGAAGGGATTTAACATATTGTGGGTGTTCAGGAGTTGAGGGTGGGTGGGTGGATGTGTGTATATGTATGACTGAGTGGTGTGTAGGGAGCATCACTGCTGCCACCTCCAGACTGGGCTGAGCATGTCCCTGAAACCAATAGGTTTTCTGCACCCCCTTATGTAAGGAGTCAGGGCCTCCTGTGTCCTGTCATGAAGAGAGATTAGTGAACAGGATACTGCAGGTGTTTTAAGTGGCTAACCCATGTCCTTGCTGAGACTAAGAGGCAGTTTCTTACCTGGGTGGTATATCTAAGATTACTGTGGCTGGGAAGTTTATCTATTTTTTTTAAGGTGGGAGGGTAACATTTTATGTTGTTAAAAAGGGACTTGAATTGCAACTGTTTCAATTTCTTACATAAATAAGGATTTTTTTTATTCATCTCCTAGAATAATGAGAAATATGGCTGTTAGCAATTTTTCTCTACAAATAGAGAAGAAATTCAGATCTTTGAGGAAAGTCAATAGGTTTTTTTCCTTTTGTAACTGGAGAATGTGTCACTGGAAATCCTTTCAAATCCCTGGAATCCTCCAAGTAATAGTATTTTATGATTCATGCACAGATTTCTTCCTCTTTCTCCTCCTCCCTCTTCCCCCTCCCCTTTTTCATTTTTTGTTGCCGTATTGAGCTATTTGTGGAAGGAGTGTACAAGGCAACAAATGTACTGGGTGACCATACCAATTTCAAGAGGATCTATAATACCAAATATTGAGATGAGCAGTGGTGGTATATGTATCAAGAGGCTATCAAATAAACCATAATACCTAGCCTGTTGCACGTTCATGATGCTTGAGCTCAGAGAAGGCCTGGTTCACTACCACAAATATGCATCAGTCCATTAGTTCGTATTGGCGCACATACTAGTCCAGCCAGTGCGGTGATACATATCTGGTCACACAAAATAGCCTAGATGCAACAGTTTGGCTGAACTATTTCAGTATCTGCGGGATCAAGATCTATTACAGGGATGTTAAAAAAGGATATTAAATTTCCATCAACTACTTGATTAGTCGATAAAGGGGTTCACTGTGTCTCTGATTTTTAAATGTAATAAGAATCACCAGGCTCTTACTACATTTAAACAGCAGAGGCACAGTGACTGGGACCCAATGTGACCCGGGACAGCTGAGCCCTGGCTTGCACCATTTCCCCCACTGCGCCTCTGCCTCCCCTCCCCTCCCCTCATGGAGCAACAGAACCAGCTCCTGCTTCCTCCCTTTCTGCCTCTGATATGGCGGGGGGGGGAGGGGGAGAGGGAGTGGGAGTGGGGAGTGACTAGTTGAGTAGTGACTCAACTACTCAATAAGCCTAGCCTAATTTATTGATGCCTGAAAAGGCTCTTAGCAGGTACTGAGGGCACCGGAGACACATTGGCTTAGTCCAGGGGTGGCCTCTGGTGCCCCAGCCTCATGGGGTAAGGGGAAGGGAAAGGGGAAACTGAGGTTCAGGGCTTCCCATAGACCAGATTTACTTTTCAGGGGTTCTGGAATTAGTGGATTTTATAGACCTCCTTAGGCTTTGGGATAGGAACAAAAATGAGGGGTACAGTGCGCAAGACAGGGCTGCCAGCAAGTAGGATAGGGATGGGGTGCAGGATCTGGGGGGGAGCTGAGGTGTAGAAACAGGCTGGGAGTAGGGTGTCTGGCCAGGTGGAGGGAGCAGGAACAAGGGAGGGTGCAGCATGTGGCTAGGAGACAGGGTGCAAGAACAAGGGAGGGTGTCAGAGTAAGCTGGGGCTGCTGGGTCTTGGGTGGGAGGAAAGTGATGATATTGGGGTGGGCTGGGAGGGTCTGGACATGCGGGGGAACCTTACCTGGCTTTATGCTCTTTTGCTGCAAAGGCTGCAGCCACGCTGTCCCAGCTGCCCTGGAGAGAGGCCCCGCTTCCCTGGCCACGTGGTCCCGGAGGCTGGAGACACCGCTGCCGCGGCCACACAGTCCAGGGCCGGCCCTGAGGCACCACGGCCACAGGCCACCCTGGAGGCATCCCTGCTGTGGCCACAAGGTCTGCCCTGGAGGCGATGTGGCCCGGGTCCAGCCCTGGAGGCGCCACTAATGTAGCACTGCGGCCAGAGGCGCCATGGCCACAGGCCACCCCGGAGGTGCTGCGGCCTGGGGCCAGCCTCGGAAATGCCGCTACGGCAGGCCGGGGCTGGCACGGAGGTGCCGCGACTGCGGCCTGGAGCCGGCCCCCGAGGCATCGCTATCCCGGCCAGGCGGCCTGGGGCCAGCTCTGGAAGCGCCACTATCCTGGCCAGGCAGCTCGGGGCTGGCCCTGGCGGTGCCACTACTGTGGCCAGGCGGCCTGGGGCCGGGCTGGAGACACCGCTACTGCAGCCTGGGGCTGGTCCCACCTTAGGGGCCAGCCCCGGACTGCGTGGCCGCGGTAGCGGCATCTCTGGGGTCGGTCCTGTTGAGAAGCCTCAGCCCCAGAGCTGCCTCCTCTGCAGCGGCTGCAGGGGAGGGGCTGAGCTTCTTCCCCTCCCCACATGCCAGTTGGGGGCACGGCCTGTAATTGCCTCACAGGCCAGATTCGGCCCGCTGAGAGGTTTTTGCCCACCCCTGGCTTAGTCTATCCTATGCTGCTTGCACTGTAGCTTTCCATAGTTATAAACAGATGTGCATCTTCACTGGTGATTATACTGTCCGGGTTCTAGTGTAGATAATACTGCAGGTGTCCATGATTATTTAAGCATAGTATCATCTAGACTAGAGTTTGTTAACCTTTTTCTTTCTGATGCCCTTCCTCCAACATACTGTAAAATCTCTGTGGCCTACCTGTGCCACAACAAATGGTTTCCTGCATATAAAAGCCACAGGTGGTATTAATGAGTAGCCCGGAGGGAAATTACCCTGAACCCCATGCCACAGAATACCTGATGAAGCTAAATTGCTCATACTTCTGCTTTAGTCCCAGGTGGCAGAACTCAAGGCCCAGGTTTAACCCCATGCTGCAGGGCTTCAGCTTTCTTACACAAATAAGCATTTTTTTATTCATCTCCTAGAAGAATGAGGAATATGGCTGTTAGATTTTTCTCCACAAATAGAGGGGAAATTCGGATCTTTGAGGAATGTCAGTAGTTTTTTTTTCTTTTGTAACTGGAGAATGTCACTAGACAACCTGTTACTAGAGTCGTGATAGTGTACACGGTTACACACAGCTTCCCCTCCCTCCCCCATTGCTGTTGTTTTGGGTGACACACACCTTTTTGCTTTATCAGAGGCAGTAGTGGGGGGGGGGGGCAGGGGCAGGTGGGAGCCTGTATTTAAGCCGTCTTCCCACACATGTCAGTTCCCATGGAGCCACCCCCCACCGGTGCAGGTGGCTCCCCATGAGCACTGGCTCCTGCCTGCCCTCCGTCCTCTCCGCGCTGGTGCCTTCTGCCTGATAAAGCAGAAAGGTGTGTTTCATCCCAAAATTTGCAGTAGTCCATGCTAACTAGAAAGCCTTCTAGTTGGGACCATTCCTCCTCCCCAGTTCAATGATGGTTCTTAGTTTTGAAAGATAATCTTGCTACAGTTTTGAGAGATAAGGGAGGAGAAGGGTTAGTTTAAGGCCTCCCCCCTCCCTCCCCGGTTGTCCTTATATCCTGATCCTTTTCTTTGGAAAAGTCCTGGCTGGGTCATGGAATCATGCAGTTCCACGGTGTTCATGTTCTGCAAATTCACATGAATTGTAATTATTTTGTCTATACCTTCCCTCTTTCTTTTGACTGTCAGATTTAAACAGATTATGGCTCTTATACTTTACTGTCGAGCTATTGTGACTTTGTCTCTGAAGAAATTGGCTTGTGGGTATTATCCAAAATTACAACACATTTCAGTAACAGTCTTATCACAGAGTTTTATCGCTCCATTTATAGTATTGATTCACATAGCAGGACAATGATGTTCAGTAGATTGGCTTTTCATATACCTCAGAAGTCATACTCTGTACAAAATATATCATCATATAAATAGTGGTGAGTATGGGGTGCAGTGTGTCACAACAAGTAGGGCTGGCCTTACAGAAAATGGCGCCCTAGGCAAACTTCTATTTTGGCGCCCCTTGAGTTTAAGTATGTAGTAGTGTTAGTGAAAATTTCAGAAATAAATTGGCAATCTCAAAAGTTTTCATAAATTTACTCAAATTGACACAGAATTTGATTCAAATTTATTACAATAATAAAATGTCAAAAACTAAACATTAAACTAAACTAGGGGTGAGCAAAAGGGCCTCCACGGGTTAGATCCAGCCTGCCAAGTGGGTTGATTTGGCCCATGGAGGCCCTGCCACTCTTCCCACCCTCCCCCGCCCCCCGGACAATTAGGGCTTAGGGGGATTGTGGAGTGTGTGGCGCTTAATCAACCCTGGCAGTTGATTCTAGGTACTGAGGGCAGGGAACAAGAGACTTTGCACGCTCCCCCCGTCCCCAGGTCAATCAGGGTTTGGAGTTGGGGGAAGTGCGCAAAGTCTCCTCCTGCCCTGCTCCCGTCCTGCAGGGAGCACGTGGCATTTCGAAGTGCCGCACGCTCCTTGAAGGAAGGGGGCAGGGCAGGAGGAGATTTCGCATGCTTCCCCTGCCCCCAGGGTCTGATTGGCCTGGGGGTGCAGGGAATGCGTGATGTCTTCTCCTGCCCTGCAAGGGGTGCGGCGCTTCTAAGCACTGCACACTCCTTGCAGGATGGGAGCAGGGCAGGAGGAGACTTTCTGTGCTTCCCTCCTCCCCCCCCCCCCCACCCTCAAGCCCTGATTGATGGTGGGGGAAGGGAGAGCACACCAAATCTCCTCCCACTGCCAGGAGTGTGGACATGGGCACCTAGAAGGAACTGCCAGCTGTTCAGAAGGGGGTGGGAAGCATAGTATCCTGGCCCTGCCCCTTCCAGGGCAGCCCCAGGCCACTTCAAATATTTCTCTAGTGACCCCTGGTCAAAAATTATTGCCCACCCCTGCACTAAACTACTGAATAAGGACAAATACTGCATGTTTTTCACCAAGATGCTAAGATTCAGAAGGCAGCGCTGCATGCCTGTGCTGCTGCAAACTGTGACTTTGCTTGTGACAGGCAAGATTGTGAGCCACAGCATTCTCCATAGAGAGGGGGTGGAACTGGAGTCTGAGGACAGGAAGGACAAGGCATGTCCTTGGGGCACCTGGAGGAAGCTGCTCAGTCCTTTGCTCCCCTGGGTGCAGGGCTTGCTATTCTCTCTGCCCCTGGCAAAGGGAATTGTCATTATCAGTGCTTCTTGGCCAAGCCCTTCCTTTAAGAGCTACACAGGGAGTGGATTATTGTAGATTAAATATTTACCCTAAAATATGAGGCACGGAAGGCAGGCTGCTCTTTTTGAATGGCATCTGACTATGAAATGAAATGAAGAACCTGAGTGTGTCACTCACCGTTCAGTGGGTTCTTCCTCCAAAGTTTGAGCTGCTCTGCAGAAGCCCTGGCAGCTCCTTTGCCACAGCTGTACTTGCCCCTTTTCCCTAGTGCTTGGTTTGTAGCTCAAGGCGAGCTGCGTGCTGTCAGATGGGGGCTGCGTCTTGCCTGAGCCCATGTCCCTCCTGCAGCCCTTTGGCCTCTCCTGACTCACCAGGGTGTCATTTCAGATTTTTGGGGGGCTTGGGAGGCAACTTTAACTGTGATTCCATAGGCACTTAGGCACCTGAAATCCCTAGGATTTTTTTTCCAAATAATTTAGAAATTAGCTGTTGATTTCACGGCTGAAATATTTCTATCAGTAATAATTAAATTATTTATAGATGGGCAAAGCAAGAAAAATGCTACTTGAGAACTTGTTAGAGTTAAAATTCAGTGATATAAATGTCTGAAGTGAATATTAAATCAAGAAAACTTGTCTTGATATTTATTTTGTATTTCTTGACATGAGTTAATGACATTTAGTGGTTTTTGCTGGTTTTTGTTGTAGTACTGTTGGTGCCAGGGTGAGAGCCACAAGATGGGTGAAGTAATCTCATTAATTGGACCAAATATGGTTGGTGAAAGAGACTCTTTAGAACTCCAGAGAGCACTTCTCCAGGTCTGTGGAGCTCAAATGGGATAATCTCTCAACAACCAAAGGTGGTCCCAAATCAAAAAAGATATTATCTCCCCCACCTTGTCTCTCTGTTTGTATTTTAACAGCTGCAAAGCTTGAAATCTTTGACTCTCAACTTCTGCTGTCATAAAAAATTATCTGGCCTCCCCCCATAATTTCCCACAACTGTGAAGATTATAAAAAAACAAAAAGCTTAAAATGTATATTACACAAAGTTATATAAAATAAAAAAGTGCATTCTACCAAGCCTGTTTATAAGCCAGAGCAGCAGGGGTGAAGCATTGCAAAGGGGCTGAGGGGAGGGCGCAGAGCCTATTTCCCACTGAGTTCCCTCTGCGTTTAAGGGCCCGATTGAAACTGCAAGTCTCACACTGGGAACTCCAATGACTTCCAGAGCATGAAAAAGGTTTGCAGATTAAGATGGGGGCAAAGAAAATTTCCTTATTCTTAATCTTGATACAAGACCAACACTGTCCAGCAGCTTTGACAAGGCTCTCTACTCTGAGAAATTTCAGCATACTGATAAGTACAACTTATAGTGAAAACATAAACAAAACCTGAGGGTGTGGATAGTGATCAAGAGCTGAATGAAAGGTACGTGTTTCAGCCAGCCAGGCAGACACCACCCTTTGTGATCCATTTCCCTCTCCAGTTAGTAGGTGGCACAAGGGAGAATTGATTTCAGTAACACTCATTTATCTCCTCCGTACCCACCCACCTGCCTCACACTGGGGAAGCAACAGCCTCCCCACCCCCGAAAAAAGTGAGCAAAGTTTCTGAGCCAGCCAGGGAAGCAGGAGGACAGGACAAACTGCTGGTGGGAGAGGGCACAATTTAATGGTCTCCCAAAAAACTCGTGTCATATACCCTTCCCCACCCTCCCCCTCAGTTCCCTTCTGGGAAGGCAACAGTTCCTTCCTCCCTTACGTAATCTCTCCATGTATAGCTAAAGCAACAGCTTTCCTTCCTCCCTACTACTCCAGTCTCAGCTATGTGGTGCACATGCTACTTGTTTCTCTCTCCTCTCCTGGCCCCAGGCTGCCTCTAGCAAGCAGGAGAGGAAGGGGGAGAGCTGGTGAAGGAGACCCTAGCAGAAAACTGTGCAGGCGTAACATGAGCTAGTACAGTGCATGTCCCCATGGGTGTCACCTCTCTGCAGGGAAGGGATGGGAGCACAAATGTACGCACAGTGCATCAGTCCTGCCGGCAGAGCCAGGGGAAAGCCCTTTCCTGGACAAGTGGCTCTCTGGGGGGAGGAAGGGGAAGAAAAGGGGGGTTGGACTCAGACTTGCTCCACACTAACACACACCCAGTTAGCAGGGCTGCTCTAAACCCGCACCAGAACACAGAGAGAAGTTACGCGTGCACTGTCTCTCTCTCTTGTCCCCCCCCCCCTTCCCCTCTTCAGTCCACACCAAACTCAGCTGCACACCCTAAGCCTCTTCCAGTACAGCCTGCCCCCACCCTCTCACCACATGGCTTCTGCAGGGGGCCCTCTGTCCCAGGAAGAACAGGGAGCCCGCCCTGGGCACCTATCCTGCTGCTGCTCTCACCAGAGCAGAGGAATTACCTGAGACAAGGGAGTGAGTGCCTGCCTCTGTCCTCCCTGACCCTGGCTGAGCTGGCTGCTGTTTTCCCCCCTCCTGCTTAGCTGGCTGGCTCCAGGTAAGGTCATGTGAGACTATTCATATGTGCTCCCATCAGCACATCACCCTGAGCAGCAGCCCTCTTCACCCAGCTCTAAGGCTGCCAGTGACAGCAGACCAGCTGCAGGGTTTGGGTTTTTTGTGGGTGGTTTTATTTTTTTTTTTTTACATACCCTTTGTCATCTTCTAGGGCCGTGATCACCACCCGGTAGACTGCGATCTACCGGTCAATCTCGGGGGCTCTAAGAGTTGCTCTTGAGCCCTCTCTGAACTGCGCGCCTGCGCAGCACATTTACATTAGATTTCCTCATTTGAGGAGCAGCTACTCACCGAGCAACAACACAGGTGAGTAGCTGCGCAGAATGGTGGGAGCTGGGAGGTAAGGAGGGCTGAAACACCCCGGCCAGCTGGCTGTGGCTTTCAGCTGAAAGAGGCTGCCCCGAGCTCCAGCTGATCGGCGGCTTCTCCTTTGCACCTGCCCAAGTGGAGCATGGGGCACCCTGGCTGAGCGCCATGGCCAGCTGACCGGGTAGCTGCTTCTCTTCGCTCCAGCCCTGCTGCCCTGTGCTCAGCCCAGGGAGGCTGCGCCTAGCTCCAGCTGTGCTGGAGCAAGCTTCCCAGGCTGAGCGCAGGGCAGCTGGGCTGGAGCGAAGAGAAGCGGCTTCTCTTCGCTTCCGCCTGGCTGCCCTGCGGTCAGCCTGGAGGGAGCGCAGGACGGAGGCTTCCCTCCGTGGCTTGTGAAGGGGACTCCCTGCCCCCGAACCTTGTTCCCTCTCCCCCGCCCCAAACGTGTCCCCCGCCCTCCTGCCCCCCTGTTCCCTCTCCCTTGCCCCCCCACCCCTCTGCAGAAACCTGTCCCCCTGCCTTCCCCACTACAGAAACCTGTCCCCCTGCCTTCCCCACTACAGAAACCTGTCCCCCCCAGCACCCTGTCCCCTGCTCCAGAAATCTGTCCTTCTGGCACCCTGCCCTCTCCCCCCTGCCCCCACTGGCACCCTGTTCCCTGCCCCAGAACCCACTAGCACCCCTCCCCAGTACTGTGTCCCCTGCTCCCGAATGACTTTTCTATGGGTCAGTGACCCCGACTCAAGGCAGGTTCCCTGCCATTCTCATAAATAAAGACAATGCAGAAACTTTTTGTGTTTAACATAGTATTTTATTTAAAAATGAAGCCTGGCCAACAAACCCCCAATTTGGGCCAAGCCCCCATCTGGCCACAACCACTCCTGCATTCCCTCTTACCCTGACCCTAGATCTGAGCCTATCATACACTGGACCCCCCCTGCCCTGAACCCCTCACATACCCCAACCCAGATTCCTGCACCCTCACATCCACAAGCCTGTGGCTTGCTTAGTACCCCAACACTGCCTGGCCTGGAGCCCCATCCCCAAGCCAGTGTCCCCTTCTCCTCCACCTCCTGCATCCAGATTTCCTCTCAGAGCTTGCACCTCTCATCCCTTCCCACACCCAAATCCCTCATTCCCACCCCAGAGACTACACATCCTGTCTCAACCCAGCGAGGGTCCGGCTAGACTGCAGGAGTTTTTCAGGATTCTGGAGATATCCCAGAAAAACTCTTCTGCATCCACGGTTGCATTTGTTCTTCCACTTTTTTTAGTAGAAGAGCAAACATGCTCTTTCGGTCACCCCTATATTCCTCTTTCCACAAGGAATAAGAGGGCTTCTAAAAGAAGGGGTTTTTTTCTGACATTTGGTCCAGTCTAGACAGGCCAAATGTTGGAAAAAACCTCTTCGTACTGAAGAATCTTTTTTTTAAAAAAGCAGCAGTATAAGGATTGGGGATAGCAAGTGATGGAGAGGAGGGGAATAGAGAGAGCGGGGCTTCAAGGATGGGGCGGGCTTCAAGGAAGGGGTGGGGCTTCAAGGAAGGGGCGGGGCAGTAAATCTTGGCTTGGCTTGTCATTTAAAAAGTGATCTTGGGTGTAAAAAGGTTGGAGACCACTGTTCTAGGGTGTAAGATTCAGGAAGATGGAATTGAGGAATGGGGGACCTTGGCTTTGGAGAAGAACAAGCACAATTAGGAGAACACACAAATGTAGCACTGCAAGAGCTTGAAAGACAGGGTCTCTGAGAGTACTACATAGGGGCAATCAAGGTAGTGACAGCCCTGTCCAATCTGATTTAAAATAGGTTCAGGAGACAGGAGGGAAAAGATAATCCAGACTCTTTCTTCCAATTCAATGTGTAGCATCCTGCCAAAAGCATAGCAGCTAAGCAGCAGATTCTGGGGACTGGCACAGAATCTGAAGGTAAACCAATTCACAAAGGGAATTCCCCATCAGTAGCTGAGGAAGAGGAGACTTGTTAGTGCAAATGCAAATAAAGGAATGTAAGGCTGAACTGTGGAATCCACTCTTCTTTGGTTTGGTCTAATCAACCACAATAGAGAAGCTATAGAACTTTCTATTGCTTAGTCAAATGCTAATCCATTATACCAAGGCCACAAGTGGATTCCACAACAGGAAGGAAGCTGTTGTAACATGGAACATTATCTTGAATTCTTCCTGCCTTTCTAGCATTTAAAAATGAAGAGCCAGCTTTCTACACCAAATTTGTTTGCAAACAGGGTTGCCATAGATTATTCTGTTGAAATGGTAGAACACTGTGAAACAGAGCTGACCCATCCATTGGACTGTTTGGGGCAACTGCCCTGAGCCCCATGCTTTGGGGTGCCCAAGGAGCTTGGTGAAGAGGTGGAACTGTTTCTCCTGCACTAGCAATGTGAATGGTTAACTTGTGGACTGGAGCAGTCCACTGAGGGCAGGGGACTATTCTAGTCCTGTGGGACCCACTGCAGGCAGGGGACACTCCAGCCTGGCCAGAGCAGCTCCTCCCTGTGGTGAGCCCAGCCTGGCATGTCACGGGCAGGGATGCTCCAGTCTGGCCACGTTGGGCTGAAGTGGTCCCCCTGCCTGTCCTTGTTTAATCAGTTAACCAGTAAAACGTAACATTTAACCGATTAATTGATTAACTGGGATTTTACATCCTTGCCCTACACTCACCAGAGTGATGCAGCTGGGAGTCAAGGGAGCGAAGTAACCTAGGGGCTGGGTCACTTTGTTTCTCCCCCCCACACCCCACCAGAGCATGCAGGGGCAGGGTTGATCTCTGCAGCCAGCTCCAGGCCTCCTGCTAGTCCCCTGGGATGAGTCATGTAGGAGTTGAGGGCCAGGGGCAGGTCCTGTGGTGGATGGGGGGGAGGGGAGGGGTTGTCCTGGGCCCTGCACTATCCTAGGGATGGCCCTGCTGTGAAAATAAAATCATGCAAAACCAAGGCAATGGAATTAGGATCTTTTATCCTGTTCAGACAGTTTAGCATGAGTCAAGAATGTTAGTACATTCAGATTGGTTTCGTCAAATCTTTGTGGTAGGCTAGGTGCTGAGAAGGCAAATACGTTGGTAAAAATGTGTGTCTAAGAGCAGATGCAAAAGGATCTTAGGCCCTACTTTGTTAATAGATTGGGACCTCTGTTACTGTGGTGTTGTGTTTTATATACAAAATTTAAAGCAGTTAATTCTGAGCAATGTTTGTCTCTTTATGCTTGATAAATGATTGTTCAGTGATTCTTCAGCTTTTTTTAATCTTTCTTCCTCTCTGCCCTCAGGAAAAAAGTAGTTTTTTTTTTTTCCCTGAGTGGAGGTTAAATAGGTGGGAAGAATTGGGGAAAACTTGCTACTATCCCGTTTATTAGCCACATGATGATTCCATTGGGATTCTGTAATACTGTTTGAACTGTGTAACCAGAGACTTTTTTTTCTTCCTCCTAAAGTCAGCACTGAAATGCATAAGCGATTGCAGTACCAGCAGAAGCAAAAACTAGATTATCTTCTGTGAGAATACTTTTTGTAGTGATAGCTGTAATAGAGCAGAACTGAATGTTCAGGATTAAATTTGAGGCCCTGACTTCCTGTGTAGGGGAAACAGTGCATTTATGAACAGTGTAGACTTGCCAAAAGGAAAAAAGAGTAATTGGACAAACATAGAATATTCAGTTTACTCTGGCATCTGCCAGCAACTGCTGAGTGGACTTCCTGCTTTGGGATAACGCTGACATTTTGAGCAGTCTCTGTCTGTGTGAAGTTGCCCTTTAACTACACTGAAAACAGCTGTTGTTTAGATGACAAAAGCCAGTTAATAAAATTGTTTGGCAGTTGATCATGATTTTAACAGTTCTAAAAGCAATCTGCTTTTACATTTTAAAAGGGTTGAGCAAGAGAGCTACTTGTATGATTGTTTATTAAGAAGTTCTGTTAATTCTTTATGTAAAATCATTATTCTAATTAAGGAAAAATTAGAAATGTAGGAACATGGAAGTTATTGAAAAAATGGCATAAGGAATGGGTGGCTTTTAGTTTGAAAACTATTAATTTTCTTACCCTTTTTCCCTGAATTGGTGAATCAGTGTTTTACTGGATTAAATTTGCTATTATAAATGCACAATTTAAGGACTTATTTCCAAAGACGGCTGTTCAGCATTTGTATCACCTCTCTGCATTACAGATCCATGTCACTGCCACCGTTAGTGAGTGCAGTGTTCTGTCTCTACTCTCCATGAGCCTTTATTTTTTCCTGCTTCTGGCTAACCTTTCCTGCCAGGAAGACGCTTTCAGACAGCCAGAGAGGAAAGGAAAGCAACAAGTAACCCTTCAACCCTTGGATTTAGCATCTTTGGGATCCCTTCCAAAGCACAGAATTACTCCAGTTTTCAAAGCAGGGACCAGGGTGCTGGTGGACGGTTTGGTAGGGGGCAGGGTGCTGGTGGGAGCCAGGGCAGGAGCAAGATGCTGATTGGGGCAGGGTGCTGGTGGGGGTCTGGCCAGGGGGAGGAGACAGGGACAGCTCAGCTGGTACCTGGGAGTCCCGCAACTGTGTGCCAGATCCAGCATCTCAGGAAACATGCGCACTGCTCCTCCCCTCCCCACAACAGCAGGCGAGCCTCCTGAGAAGTCGGATCTGGTGCACAGCCGTGGGACTTCTCCTTGCCTGCCCCCCGCCGCAGGAAGGCAGGCAGGCAGGCAGCCAGCATGGGGAAGGAAGTCCCGCAGCTGCGCGCTAGAGCCAGCATCTCAGGAAGCGCACCAGCTATTTTGGGGAGGGGCGAAGCAGCTCACATACTTCCTGAGATACTGGATCTGGCATGCAGCCACGGGACTCCCTCCCCCCCCCCCCCCAATCCCGCAGGAAGCTGGCGCTACCTCCATTTTCGCAGGAGGTTGTAGCGCCAGCACGGGCTCCTTCTTGGGGGTGGAGGAGAACAAGGAGGGGCTGGGAAAACCTCGTGATCGACTGGTTGTGCCCCCGCAATTGACCAGTCGATCGCCATCGATGGGTTGGTGACCACGGGTCTAGATGGTACTGGGTCCTGCCGTGAGGGCAGGGGACTGAACTTGATGACCTCTTGAGGTCCCTTCCAGTTCTAGTGTTCTATGGTTCCTTGTCTAGGGCAACCTTGTTCCAGTTCACTTTAATGGAGTTCACTTCTCGGTGAGTCTCTGGAAAGAGCATTTATATTACTCTCAGATTCCTAATGCAGTATTGCCAGTCATAAGAGTTTTAAAGAATAATGAGTCTGGCTTAAAATGATGAGGTTAAAAAACCCATATGTTGAAGGTGCATTTTATCAGTAGTTAATTGTATTTACTTTCTAGTTTTTGAGTCTTTAGGGCTCACATTTTTGAGTTTATCTGCACAACCATCAGGGTTAAAACTTTTTAAAATGAAAGCTGAGATTCTGGTGTAAGGATTTAGAACAACACAACTATTTAGAGATGAAATCACAAGAGTTAGCAATACTGCTGAGGACTCTTTTTCCTCCTATATGACACTTCATTGGCATACAGATTTCCAACCCATTTCTAGTCATAGTTGTTTTGCCCCATGTGGCTTAGCAAGTGAGTGCTTGGTCAGAGTTGTTCCATTTGTTTTGCTTCATTTCTGAGGTCCCATAATTGTATTTGGTGTCACTTGTATTTTAATTTTATGAAGGTGCTTATGACATTACCCAGAGTATATCTAGACTGATGAACAGCTGTGTTCTCTCAATTGCCCAACTTAGAGTGCCTTTTACATTGCGTTGCTGTTGAGAGCAACCACTCCTGGTTTGCTATCACAGCCTTCAGCATGTAAATCATTTCTAGCTATGCTATCGCAAGTCATTCATGAATAACGCTGCAGTGCAACATCAGAAAACTCCCAGTCCTAGACTTCCCCCCAGAAATATGTGCCTTGTACTGCCTAGCACTCTTCTGGACAGTATAAGCTTATATTAAGTTAGTCATTTATTAATAGAAAATAAGCACAACTCTTGTTATCCCAAATGCATTTTCTCTGAACACTTCAATCCCAATACACTGGTTTAGATAAAACAATAAACAAATTTATAAACTAAAGAAAGGTAGACTTTAAGTAACTGCAAGTAATCAGGCATTCAGGTCAGAATTGGTTATTAGAAAATAAAAGGTAAAATGCACTAATACCTAACTTAACAAGTTAAGTGGATGCAAAGAAAAGGTCTGTCACACTTGTTTCAGCAGTCTTACTGGCTGAGCATGTTTCATTCCGGATCTCTCTCCCAGTTGAATGCTGCTTCCTTTCTTCAGGGGTTGGTGATGCTGTGGATAGAAAGTAAGGTAGAGATGATTTGGGGCATCTGTCTACTCTCCTTATAACACTTTTTCTTGCACAACAATAATCTCTAGGACAGGTAAACTGTGGTCAGGAACCTTAATCCGTATCTTTATCAAAATGTAGATTTTTTTTTAAAAAAATATTATTTTATTTTATTTTTTTGGCATACACTCTTCTGCCAAAGAAAGGCTATTTAATCCGGTCTCACTAATTGGGTCCATTTGATCTCACTGACACTTGGCTGATGGATTAGCTAGCTGTTTGTCTCTGGAGAATTTTTGTGACTGCCCTCTAGAAAGTGCTGAAACATGTCTTTGGTAATATGTTAAGAGTGGACTGTATAATGAATTGTATAATGTTTCAACATAAATTTTACTAGAAAAACAACAATCATGAGTGTTTAAATTATACCTTACACTATGTGCTTTGTACAAAATTTAATGAAGTATTGTAAAAAGGATGAATATATGGGTACCAGTGTTCCCTCTAACATTTTCCATCCTTGGGTGAACTGAATTTTCTTATGTGAAACACCAATATTGAGGTAATGTGAGTCTTTGTACCACCAAAACAAAAAAACTAGGTATAAAAATATATTTTAAGCAGTTTGTACATATGGAAGACCAAAAAAAAAAAAGAAAACAAGGAATAATTAATGAGGAGCAATGCTTAAGACAGAGGTGGGCAATAATTTTGGGGGGGGGGGGCACTTCACAAATTTTTGAAGTGGTTGCAGGCTGCCCCGGAAGGTGGAAGGGGTGGAATCTTTAAATAGCAGGAGTTGAAAGGGCTTGCTCCCAGGCAATGCATTAGCTGCTTTCTGGGCAGGCAATGCGGTAGCAGCTGCCTGGCAGGCACGAGCCCTTTAAATAGAAGCAGTTAAAAGGGCTCGCACCTCCCTGGCGGCTCCCAGACAACACGTTAGCGCTGGGGCCAGAAGGCTGCGAGCCATTTCAGCTGCTTCTGTTAAAAGGGCTTGTGTCTTAGCAGCTGCCTGGAAGGAACAAGCCTTTTAAATAGAAGGAATTGAAAGGGCTCACAGTTTCCGGCCCCACTGCTAACGCGTCGCCTGGCAGTCTCTGGGAAGGCACAAGCCCTTTAAATAGCAGGATTTGAAAGGACTTGTAGCTCCCCAGAGGCTCCCAGGCAGCGTTTTAGAAGGTGGGGCCGGGAGCTGCTGTGACAGATGAAAGTGCGAGGTGAGCCAGATCCTTCCTGCCCGCTGATAGCCTCTTGCCCAGCCCTGGCTTAAGATGTTTATTTAATATCAAATAAAAAGAAAATTAGCACTATTTTTGAACTGCATATATTTTATCATCCTCTCTAACAACTCAAACTAGTAAACACACCATAATGGAGCATACTGAAAACAGCTATATAAATAAATCAAAGACATGGCCTTAAGTAAAAACATAAAAAATACGCACCAGAGCCGCAGTTTAACAACCTACTTCTATAGACCACTGAATCTTCAGAATCTCAACAAAAGTTGCTCACAAAAAATGATGCATCTGCCAAAATACTAGCCATACTATAGACAGTTCACAAAACTGTCCCTCTTGCATGCATGTTATCCAGACATAGCTCAACCTTAAGATGCTAAAAAATTTGAGTCCAATAGAAATAGTGATGCCCTGCTTGCAAATATTAATACAATATTTACTGCCACTGGAAAGAAGAGTAAAAGGCATCCAGGCATATAGTTTCTCTGGGATGTCAACTCTTAATTTGATAGTGCACAAACATAGAACACTAAAAAAAGTAATAAAGCAACAGAGACAGCAAACAAAGCCACAAACAACCACTGATAATAGAAAGGGAAGTAAAACATCAGGAGGTTGGCTATGGGCATTTTAAATGGAATTTAGGATCCATGCTATGCAAGTGAAACAGAGGCTTGTAAAAACAGAAGAGTTCTTCTGTTCTGAAACTTTCACACTGTGTCAGACTCAAAGAGTAGAAGTCTCAGAATGCATTAAGATATGGCTTCAGAGTTTGTAGACAGATCCATTCTTCAAAGAGCTTGCAAATAAGGTCTTCATCCTACAAAACACCTAGCATTACACCGAGCGCTTGCTACTTCTTATTGACTCATAAAAGCCAGATCATCCAGATAGCCTTAATGTTAATACCCCTTACCAAACAAATTATAACACTTAATGGAAATCACTTGTCTGGAATCCAACTCTAATTGAAAGGCCAAAAAATACAGGATTTAAAAAAAAAAATTTAAGATCAGTGTTTTCAGATATCTGTAACGCTCCAAAACATTCTGTTAAAAGAATCCTTTTCTTTCTTACCTTAAGTCATGAACACCTATGTAAACTTTGTTTGAAGTGTAATCATGCAAATGTCATAAACTAGGGCTGTCCACAGCCTTAATCCTTATCTACAAAAGCAGCCTACATGCTTTACAATAGAAAAACACTAATACAAGTGAAGTCAGATCCTGCATTAAGATCTGCTAATGCAGAATCTTGCCCTCTTTATTTCTTTGCTCTGTATCTGTCTCCCTCCAAACAAACTAAATTTTAGCCTGAGCTGTTTAACATCTCTGGACAGTGGCTACCTGTAAACAAGCTCAACATGGCCAAAAGCAAGCTCTTTCTTTCCCTCCTAGTGCTAGGTAAAAATATTTTCCTGTAGAACTACGAGGATTCACCATTTTGTATTTTTCTCTACAAGTCTAACTGTGGAAAATAGCAGGTTGCTACATTAGTTTCCCCCTCCCAATCCTATTTTTTCCTGGCATATTTCAGATCTTATAATTATGTCACCAATCATCTGGTAATTAATACCAACTCCTCCTCACTCCAACTTTGAAAAAGGAAGATGTACTTTTACTAAACTCCCTCTGATGTACTGAGACAACAGTTTCCCCAGCAGCACCCCATCTCCCATGTAGCCACAGAAGCAGGACTCATTAAGTAGCTGTGCCATGACATAATTTACAGGGAACACTGGTGCAGACTGTCGCTGGAGCAGGGAAGGTCAATTCCCCACACACGCACCCGGGCCAGGATTTGTTTCTGGCCCCATATGCTGCCCACCACTATCCCTACCGACAGCCCCCTCAGACTGGCTGCTGTCACCTACCCCACTCAGGCTATTGGCCCTGGAGGGCCTCCTGGACAGGCTCCCAGTGGGGTGGTCCTGGGCTCCAGCAGGCTCCTGGCCCCAGCTGCCACCCCCTCCTGGTCTGGCCTTTGTCATCCACCCCATTTAGGTGGCTGGCCCCGGCCCTGGACTCCGGCAGCTGGCCCCACTGTGGCTGCTGCCCCCCTCAGATACCAGCCTCCCAGAATGGCTGCTGCCACCCACCCCACTCAGGTTGCTGGCCCCAGCCTCAGGCTCCTAGCTGCCGATCCCAGCCAGGCTGCTGGCCTCAGGCTCGTGCACAGCCCTTATTCGTGAGTCTCAGCCACTCCATGGTGGGGGGGAGAGAACACCGCAACATCTCTTGGGAGTCCTGCTGCCCCATGGTTGGGAATTGATGCCCTATACATATGTATTGTAACATAGTGCATAATAATTGCAAGTAATGATTCCTTTGGCAGGAGCTTCAAGCTAAGAGGGCTTTTCAAATCTATAATAGAAAAAATGTACAGCTGTGCAAGGTGGGTTAAAGCTACTGAACTGTAATGTTTTTCCTCAGTGAAGGTTTTGTGATACATGTGGTAGTGTAGTTGGCTATACGATGAACTGATAAGTTTAGGCTCATTGGTTAATCTTGTTGACTACACACATTTCCCCTCCCCCTTGCTGCCTCTGCAAGGAGAGGGGGAAGTGGGAGCTGGCTTAAAAGCCAGTTTCTCCCCATGCCAGCTTCACAGTGCCACCTCCCCCCATGCTGCTTCCTGTGTCAGAGGCAGCAGCTCAGTGGGAGAGGGCAGAAAGGCTGCTTTATGGCAGCAGCCCCTGTCCGCGGGGACCTTGAATCCCTTGCAGATAGGGGCTGCTGCTGGACCAGCCTCTGTCCATGGCCAGCCCGGGCCACTGCAGACAGAGGCTGCTTTGTGGCAGCCTCCTCCGCCCTCTTTCCCCACTCTCCGGCGGCAGCGTCTGTCCATGGGGAGCTTGAACCTCTACGAGCAAGGGCTTCTACTACCCCATGCTGCTGCCTCTTATACAGAGGCAGCAGCGCAGTGCAGGGCAGCAGACAGCCAGTCTGCATGGGGATTTGGCTTTTAAAATGGCTCCCCTAGCAGACTGGCTCCTGCCTGACACCCTGCGCTACTGCCTCTGATACGGAGGCAGCAGTGTGGGGATGGCAGGGGTCTCCCTAAGAGTGGAACCGGAGTGCACTGGCTGCTGGCCCTGCCCCTAGAGACCATAGACTAGTCATGTAACCGATAAGCATTCATGCCATTAGGTGATTATTCAGTTACCCGATATCTAACATCCCTAATATGTGGCTAGATTCTTGGCTTCATGGTGTGATGGAACTTTTGTTTCTTTTGAGCATGGGCAGGACCTTTGCTGACAGAGATGTTGGTAATAAAATATAGAGCCTCCCTTTTGGATGAATGAATGAAGCTGTGCTATATTTTGTGCTAGAGCTGGCTCTTTTAGATGCCTTGAATGGAAGATTAGTAGCAGCTTCTTCATGAATAGCAGAAATCCAGTTCTGATTAATATAAGAGAGAATCTCCTTGATACAGGGACCACTTGTGGTCTGGTACGAAAAAGTCTGCAATTCTCTGCCAGCTTAGTGGTGAGCAGGAATATTTTGTGTGACAGAGCCCATTCCCACATTACTAGGACTTCCCAATGCAGTAGATATGGTCTGATGGCTCTTTATTAGTTCATGTGGTGGATTTATAGAAAGCACAAGACCCACTACTGGGAATTCTCTGAGGATGGTAACTTTAAGGCATAAAGTTGCATAATGTCTTTTCAGTATTTTATGCACTTCATTAGACTTATTTTCAGGAAATATCACTGGTGTTTTATGCATTCATGAATTAGAGATCTTGCCTCATGAAGTTTCAGATAAATGATGGATTTTTTTAAAATTGCTTTTGTAATGGTACTGTAACACTGGTTGCAGTGACCTCTAGACTTCATTGATAAGTGTTATGTTAGATTTTAAGGTACATTAATGTAAGGGCACACTAAAAAAGTCATATGGGTGATGAATTGAATTTCACCCTTTAGATCAGATGGTAATTTTGCCTTTATTTACTCTGCTTTTGGTGGCATTGATGAATATATATCTGTTAGGGATGGAATAGGATAACCATTTACCTTGGTTACCGTGAATGGTTATGCACAGGTTCCCAACCTGTTCCTGGGGAGCCGGCTGCTACCCCATGCTGCTGGCTCTGTATCAGAGCCTGCAGCTTGGGGTGGCAGCTAACTCCCTGGGAGCGGGCCTACAGGCAGGAGCTGGTGCGCACCGAGAGCCAGCTTTTAAGGTGGCTCCCAGAGAGCCGGCTGCCGGCGCACCCGACTGCCTCTGATATAGAAGCAGAAGTGCAGGATGGCAGCCAGCCCACACCAGCTCCTGAGGAACTGGCTGCCACTCCATGCTGCAAGTGCGTGTAACTGCTGAAATTTTCACTGGTTACACAGCTACCCAATTACCTGCTTTTTAACATCCCTAATATCTGTAGCCAAGTATTCTGCAAGATAAACTTTCTATAGATGCATAGTCATTTTGTATTTAAATGTGGTCATTTTCAAGTTAAAATGCTGTATATTATATATACAACTGATTATTTTCCTGGATGTTTCCATTCATAGCTACAGAGTTGATGGCAACAATTATTATTTAATATTTTAAGTAACAGGAAAATCAAGCAATGACATTGTACATCGTTGTGAATAAAACAATGTTTTCTTACTGCATTACCTGTCACCCAGAAGAAGCTTGAGTGCTGGTATGAAATCTTCTGCAGTCCTCTGAGCCCAAAGCTGAGGATATTAGTAACAGGTCAAAATAGCTTGATGGCCTACTTGTCTTTGCGAAACACGATTAGGCCTGTGTTGCAGTTGTTTTTGCCTGCGACTGAATTGTCAGTGTAACAAAAAAAGCTGTGTACTAAAGGAAGCATTTTGGTGTCTTGAACAGCTTCACTCGAGAGAGATTCCCCTCTCCCTCCCCTCCCCCTTTCTGCCCTTTAATTGCCTTATTTTGTATAATGAAAACAGATAGTTTTCCCTCTTATGTGGTGGTCTGAATTTATCAAGAATTTATAAAAACACAGATGCTTCTTACAGTTTGGAGAAGGATTCCTAAAAGTTATGTAAATCTTGTTCTTTATCATGCCAAATGCAACCTCCTGTCCTGCATGTTGCTTCTGTTTTAACCGTATGTTCTTGGTATTCACTGTGTAACCCATTCTATTTTGAGAATGCTACAAGTCCAAGGATGTTGAAAAGTGTTGGGTATTCTTTATTCCCAAGCATCCAGAGTCAGAAGATCTGAGAATTAACATTTTGGAATTTTCTTCTTGGGGACCAGCAGAAAATGACAATTGCGGAAAGTACTAAATACTAAGCAGTTTTTACCTACAGTCATATTTAAGTTGGAAGGGCTGCTGTCACTGACTGTAAATAAGTTAATGTAGGTAAATTAGGCTAGGTCTACACTATAGCCTTTTTTGGAAAAAGCTCCGCAATTTGCATAGCTTTTTCCGATTGCTTTTCTAGAAGAGACAGGGCCAAATGGCAGAAAAGCCTCCTCTTTTGGAGGTATGAGGTATACAAGGCTCCCCGAAAGAGTGCGTTTGCTCATCCGCAAATAAAAGGAAGAGCAAATGTGTTCCCTGGATGCATCGGAAAAACCCTACAGTCTAGACGTACCCTTAAAGATGGGAGGTTACGTATTTTGATATAAAGCAATAACATTTTACTGTAGAGAATTCTCGGGATTCATAGAATGCAGCAAGTCAACAGAGCACTTTATCTGAGCTTGTTTTGGTATTTTGCCTTTATTGTGCTTTGGTGCTGCCAACACAAATGATCAAGAATGAAACCAAAATATTAATCACAATTTTAAAATGGCAGAGAGATATTATCTCTGGCTCTCTTCTCTTCCTCCATGGGTAGTTAGTTGAGCAGTGATCACAGTAGACAAAAATAAATAGCATTTAGGTGTTTTAAACTTAAAATGGGCATATTACATCTGTCATTAAAAGAGGGGGGAAAAAGGCCACTGCGCCTTTAAATTACCGTGCTCCTCGCTCCCTCCACCCTTGCATACACCACCGGCCTTCCGTCCAAGGAAAACAGAAAACACCGGACATTTTATGTGTCCGGTATTCTTTGTTTGTTTTTTAACCCAACGGAAGGCCAAAATACCGAACTGTCCGGATGAAAACTGGACACCTGGCAACCCTAGTTGGGAAACTGATTGAGGGTTGAAAAAGAAGAAAAGCTTATTTTCCTCTTCTGCTCTGTAAATAAAAACTGTGTGTGAGAGCATGACGCATGCTATTCTAAAATCTTCAGGGACGTGATGACCAGAAACAGTTAAGCCACATCTTCACTTGCTGGAGGATCGATGCTCTGGTGATGATCCTCTGAGGTTTGATTTAGCAGATTTAATAAAGACCCACTATGTTGAACGGTGAAGGTGCCCTCGTTAGTGCCAGTATTCCTCGCTGTCATAAGGAGTAAGGGAAGCTGATGGGATCATTTCTCCAGTCAACCTCCTTCTATGGGGCTGCCCCAGAAAATCAGTGCAATGTATACAGCTGGAGTTGAGTATCTTGCATTGATTTTTCTCTGCCAATGTAGACTTGGCCTTAGTTCAGTTCACTAGTTTAATGTATTCATCAGTTTTAAATGCAAAACATTTAAATATTTTTTTTATGTTGTCCAGCCCATTTCAGATTTATTTAATAAAAGATCTTAAATGCTGTTTCTGTGCATTTTAAATGAATGCCAGTTAGGGATGTAATAGTGTAGTCGATTAACTAATTAACCGATAAGCAAAAGCTTAACAGTTAATGTGATAGACTACATGCATTCCTCCCCCCTACCCTCCAAGTAAATTTTTAAGCAGGCTGGCCAGCAGCCCAGCTCAGTCCCAGCTTGTGCCAGGTCCAAGACCTACTCCCGCTGTGGCTCTGCATTTAAAGTGTATCAGGAGCCAGGCAAGTAGGTAGCGTGACTCAATTCCAGCTTGCACCAGGTCTGGGAGCTTAGACACATGCACACCCCGCTGCCCCCCTGTGGACAGGGGCTGCTGCTGCCACCCCACGCTGCTGCCTCTGATGCAGAGGCAGCAGCACAGGGCGACAGGCAGCTGGTCCATGAGGAGAGCTGGTTTTTAAACCAGCTCCCTTCACAGACCAGCTCCTGCCTGGCACCCCATGGTGCTGCCTCTGATACAGAGGTGGCAGGGGGCTCCTTGGGAATGGGGCCGGAGCGCACTGGCTGCTGGCCCCACCCCCAGGGACTGTAGAATAGTTGAGTAAACGATAAGAATTCATGAGGTTAATCAACTGTTCAGTTAACCGGTATTTAACATCCCTAATGCCAATTTCCATCCAAACACAAGATGTAAAAAAATTAAACTAGTAAAAATGCCATTAATAATTTTCTAATTTAATAAAGATGCAAACGTTAAACATCTGAATAAATGTTAAGCTATATAATTGCTTTAAAGTGTATATATATGTATTGTATCCTTCTGCAGAATGTAGAAAATAATACCACATTTATTGAAAAGGCTTTATTTAGTGACAAAGCAAAGTTTTTCTGGTTACTAATCAATGAAAATAACTAAAATAAAATACAAAATAAAATTAAAATCTGTGGTTTAAATCATTGCACCCTGATTTCAATACTTACTCTGTAGACAGAATTGCAAAGTCTTGTGGCATTTCTGAGTGCCATGATTTTGTGGCATTAGGCTTGACTCTTGATTTTTTTTTAGTCTGTCTGTACAATGCATGATTTCTGCCTGAACTATAAGGGATGCTACATTTCTGACTGTAGGTACCAAAGGCTGCTATTGGAAGACCAGGTCTCCAGCTTTGATTCCACTTCCAACTGTCACTCACAGCAACCGCTGCTTAATTAGGTGTCTTGCTGCTTCCTTTGCCTGTGCTGTCTGTACTTTCCATGGGAACTTTTAGCCTGGGCTTCAATTAGAGAATCATGGAGCTTGCTCAAGGTCTGTTCTTACCTGTCCTCTCCCTCTCTGCAGCACTAAGTGGAGATGAGAGAAACAGAAGTGAGCAGGAAGATGTGATTAGGGGCTCCAGAACAAGGTGGTAGGGAGCCATGTCCCCATCATTTTTTACTGGCTATAAGAGTGAGCAATGGGAGGAGAAGCAAAGAGGAGCTATCAGAGGTAGGGGCAGTGTGGTGGAACGGCCTTGGGACGTGATACTGTAGCAGTATGTGTTCACAATTCTGGCATAAATGGGTCCTTATGCCACGCCTGGTTGGGAAAGAAAAGGAACCAACATCTACAGGCAGTGTGAATTAGGCTTAAAACAAGTATTTTTTTTCCTCACATGATTTATTTTGAAGTCATGAATGTGGCAATGCCATATAAGGAGGATACCAAGTGATTACAGTGTCAGACTGCTCTGTCTTGTGCTGTAGCAGAAGAATCCCACCTGCTATGTAGATGCTAAAAAAGCGCCCTTTTGATTACTCCTTCTTAAAATATGAAATTATAATTGCAGTGTTTTGCAGCGTACATATCAGGTTTGAGGAAAGCCTAGGGGAAACATGAAGTCTGCTGGTATCCTAATAAGAATACAGCAGAGAGCAACCACATAGGAAAGTGAACATTTATATTTAGGAAAAACTTTTGGGGAAAATATATAAAGCAAAAATGTAATACAAGGGAAATTGAGAAATGTGTTAATTTCATGTTGTTTCATGGGAAAGCCATGACTACTAAACAGTCCCTGAGGGATGAGGATCCAAACAAAGAGGTTAAGGTAGGCCAATAGAAATCCATTCCGTGATGCACTCAGGGAAATCTCCTTCTCTCCACTTGTTAACCAAAAGTCGGTATGGGAGATGCAGCCTTCCACAGTCCAAAAAATGTACCCCAGTGAAGTCTGAACATTCTTTCCAGTCTTCATTATTGGTGGTATAGAGACCTGGGATTCTTAAAATGATGTTTCCTCTAAGCCTTTCTGGCAGGCTGTTTCTTTCCCACCACCTCCAAAACATCTTTCATATCTTAGATGTTCAATAATGTTTTTTTCCAAGGCCTGGGCTGGAGTTTTTAAAATTAAGCATACCAGTTACCTGTTAGGATCATGAACTTTTGTGGGTAAAACCCATTTCATCTGATGAAGTGGGATTTACCCACAAAAGCTCATCTGCATGTTTTGTTAGTATTTAAAGTGCTACCAGATTATTTGTTGTTTTTTTAAGTTAGTCTCTGAGGGTATGTCTACACTGCGCGCTTATTTTGAAATAAGCTATTCCGGAAGAAATACTCTGAAATGGCTTATTTCGAAATAGCATTTCTATACTACAGGGAAGCCTCAAAATTAGTCTGAGGCAGGCTGCCCTGATGTTGATGTGCTACCTCAATTTAAAGCGCCAAGAGGCACTGGGGAAGTAGTTACTTTGAATGGCCCTGGGGAGGAGCTATTTCGAAATAGCAGCAGTGGAGTGCCCACACTACTGCTATTTTGGATTATGCATTATTCCTCATGGAATGAGGTTTACAGAAGTTGGAATAAGCTGTCTGTGGTTTCAGATTTATTTAGAAATAATGGAATTGCTGTGTTGATGCTTGCATTGTTATTTTGGAATAACGGCTGTTATTCCAGAATAACGCTGCTGTGTAGATGCACCCTGAGGTGCCACAGGACTACTCATTGTCTTTAAAGTTACAGACTAACATGGCTATCTCTCTGAGACCAATTACCTTGAGTTTGTGTTTTGTTCGCAACATACTCTGTATTATCTTCTGTCAATCTGAGACAGCTAGGTTTACTCTGTTCTGCCAGCAGATAGAATACACCAATTGCCCCAGTCTATGCATGCTGTTTCCTTGTACATCTTCTGAGCTTAGAGGAGCCTTTCATGGGGAGAGTAGCCTTCTTATATTTTTTAATCACACTGGATTTAGCCTTTTCTTTACTGGAATCTTGTATTCCAACACCTGAATAAGATGACATCAGCTGCTGATTGAGTTGTCTTTTGGGATAGCTCCTTATTTAGCATAGGGGAATAATAAACAATTGTACTCGTCAATGTTTTTTTAAAAACACTTTTTTAAAGGTAGGTCATAATAGAGTGTCTTAAAATATTTGCTTTTTGCTTTATAAAATGCACTCAATTACATACCTGAGTGCCAGTGTATAATTACGCACAGACAAAAGCACAAACCCCAAAGACAGCTTGCCATCTACTCTGCTGAGGCATAAGCTAAGGAGAGATTGCTCTTGCAACACTCCCTGAAGGTAGGTTCTAGCAGAACAGATAAATTAATTTGTGTTACCCTTCCTTAAAAATGCCACACAATTAATTATGTAAGGACTTTGGTTTCAAGTTTCCAACTAACCTCACTTCCTCTGGCAACTCACAGTGAAAACAGCAATCTCTTAGCCAAGACCCAGATCATTTAGGGTAGTACAGATACGAAGCAGGGAGACTTGCAACAGAGCTGGAGTGCTAGCAGCAGTTCACTTTGCTGTGGGGAGGGGACAAGCTGTAGGTCGCATCAAGGGAAGCCGGGGGCTGGATCCAGCCCATGGACCAGAGGTTCCCCATCCCTGGGTTACAGACTTTGTAAATTTGTGGTGTCCTCTGGCTCCTTACGGGAAGGGTATGGGTTGGGGGAGGCCTTGACAAGGGAGAGAGGAAAAAAATAAGATCAGAGTGTTTTCTGTTCTTTGTTGCCTGTGTTTTCTCTGTAACAAATGTAGATCTGTTCAAAAGTTAGACTTTCTGTGAAATTAGATCATAAGTTATTTGGAGAAAGGGACTCTAGCTGCTATTTGTACAGCTCGGTGCATACTTCTGCCTTTGTAAAACTGAAGCTTTTTCCAAGACTATATCCTAGCAAGGATACATTGATAGGAAAAAGGTGGGTATTGCAAACAGAAAACACACAACTTGAAACATTTTTTTGAACCTATGCCTCCCTATAAAGCAAACCAGACTAGTTATTTCATAAAAAGAAGCTGTGGGAATATAAAGGAAGATTAACGCAGCTGAGAGATGCTCGGGCATAAGAATTAAACCCAACAACCCTGAATTCTAATTGGAGATTGGTTAGTGGCTTTTAGGATGCATACTTCTATGTCCTGGGTTGACCTGTGTGCTATAAATGGAAGATTTAGTAGAGCAGTATCATTGCCTTCAGCACAAAACTGTAGAGGATTGACCAACTTTGTATCAGGTGATTATAGCAGCATGTTAGGGATCTGGATTCATACATTTTCCCCTGAAGATTCTTTCCAAAATGAGGGCTTTTAATCTTCGGCTTGTCCCAAAAATATCCTGTGGGAACAAACTGAGGGAACAGTAAGTCTGGGTGGAAAAATGTAACCTTTCTTGATAAAGGGAACTTTGTAGCAATGAAGTACCTTTGCTCTAGTACAGCGGTTCTAAAACTTTTTGGGCTCCAGAGCCCTTTACATGCGTAAAAATTTATGCAGAGCCCCAGCGGTCTACTGATTGCATGTGTTGTACCTATTGATGTTTCCAGTTTGTCAACCTTGCGGAGCCCCTGGAGATGTCTCGCAGAGCCCTGGGGCTCCACGGAGCACAGTTTGAGAAACACTGCTCTAGTAAATACCAGATTAGAAAAGGAGATATCCTTTCAGTCTAGGGATACCCCCAAACAGAGGAGAAGAATGGGAAAGTTAATAATTCTTAAATGTTTTTTCAACTTTGATGTTCTACATGTTGAATTACAACTTTGGGGAACTGAATTAAGGTAGTGACTTCTCTGTTTACATGGGAGTGTATCTTATTGCTAAAATCAGGGCAAATAAATTAGTTTGTGTGGAATAAGTATTTGGGGGAAAGGTAGTTGAAGGGAAAGAAGGGTATATCCTTTCAGATTACATAGTCTCGACTACTGGTGTGGAATTTTTCAAGCTGAGAAATGGATGCTAAATGCTGATCAGATGAGTAAACTTATATATTTGATATGTGTGATGGAAAGAATTCAGCTTGATTTTCAAAGCCTTGTCTGAGAACCCCATTAGACTCAGTGATGATAGAGTTGATGTCAAGATGCAACTCTCTTCAGCTCTGCTGCTGCTTGGTTCAGTCCCACAAAATCAGCACTACTGATGCCCAGTCCTGCCCAGCTCACCTTTTCTATACTTACACAATTAAAGTGCAGCCATGGCAGTGATTTTTAAAGTGCAGGTGTGGCCACAGCAGGAACACTGGGAGAGAGCTCTCCCAGTGCTATACGTAAATCACCTCCACAAGGGGAGTAGATAACAGTGTTGGGAGCCTATTTACACTGGCACTTTACAGCACTGTAGCTTGCTGCTCTTAGAGGGATGGTTTTTTACATCCCTGAGCGTAAAAGTTGCAGTGCGATAAAGTGTCAGTGTAGACTTTGCCTCAGTTTGTGGGTTTGGCAATTAAGAAAACATATCTTCTGATAAACTTAATAAATTTAATATGAAAATATATAAGATCTGGTGAATGAAGAACCCAGTGCTGTCTTTTTTTTAAAGATAGAATAGCATTTCCAGTGTGTAGATTCATCAGCTGAGTAAAAATATTTCAGACGCTTGGCTAGTTTATGGTATAAACATTACAGTGTATGGAATGGAAGGAAGCAATGTTTTATAGTATTTTGACATCTTTGTACCAGTTTCACTTATATCTAATTAAAGCAAATGTGGTGGACGTGTATCATAGAGGAAATATGTATACAGGTATTAATATGTTGGCATGTGTAAAATATAACTAAATATTTTATGAGTGCTGAGGGTTCTAGTTTGTGTTTCACCCTTGTGTTGAGTCAAAATTGTATTAAAGGCTCCTCAGGCTAAAAAACAAAGTATAAATTAAATTTCAAAAAAGGTGTGTGGAAGAAGAGTTCTGACTGGTCTGATTGAAGTGGTTGCACAGTCACCTTTCTATTGCACAGTACAGTTTGGATTTCTTTTGTTTGGCACCATCAGGACTTGACCGGTCCCAAATGAGGGAATTTACTAGACCAGAGGAGGTCATCTGTTATTGGTTCCCCAGACCACTTTCCCTTCCCTCCTCACTGCCAGCATCAGCCATCCCACCCCCTGCTGTGGCCCTGGCAGCCCGGATTGCCCTGGCCCTGTCCCCTCTATCAGGGCTGCCACATCTCCAGCCCCATCCCCACTATCACGGCTGCCGCATCTCCAGCCCTGTCCCCATTATCGCGGCTCCCGCATCTCTGGCCCCAGCCCTACTACCAAAGCTGCTGTGGCCTTGGCCCTACTACTGGGGTTGCCACACCTCCTGCTGCGCTACTGGGGCTCTGGTCCCAGCCCCGCCACGGCCCCTGCTGCACTACCAGGGCTCCAGTCCTAGCCCCACCAGCCTTTTTACCCCTGGGGCTCCCAACCAAGACTCCCTGGTCTAGGAACACCCGTGGTCCTGCTGGACCACAGATGTTGCTGGTTGAGGGAGTCCTGGTTTTGGTAGGTCCATCCTGTATATTTTTACCACATTATAGTTAGGAGTTAGCTCTCATTTCCTTTTCTTTCCCATAGTCTTTCATTTAAATCAGATATAAAGCAGTGCAAATCAGATACATATTTTTGTTCTATAAATACATGTTTGTTTAAACATTTGTTTCACTGCCATTCTCTCTCTGCTCTTTTTCTAATCACATTCCAGCGGTGCAGGGTGTCAGCACTGACTAAAAGTACTTCATGAGGTATTTGTATTTTGACCGTGTGTACTACTCCTTTCCATTTGTTTATTTTTGCTTCATCTTCCCTCTCAAGTAATTGAGAAATTATTTTTAATATGTTCTAGAAGTTAAGAAACAAATTTAGAGGCAAATTGAAAGAGGAAGTAACTTGAAAATTTGATCCATGTATTTAATTCTCTTCCTTACTGTGCATTTAAACAAAATCCAGAACTTGTATATTGCTCCTTTTTTGAGAGTACTGAGCAAAAACTGAGTAAAAACTCAATGTTCATAGAAAAATCAATTTTTCTTACTATTTTTGCACTGCCAAATTCTCCTTACCAACTGCATTTGATTGTGGGGGTCTCTACTAGTATTTGATAAATCATTATAGAATGCTCTGTAAAGTTAGTGTATAGGAAAAGGCCCTAAGGAGACTTATAAATGTGGTTCTTGAATCATGAAAAATTAATCTTTAGTGACTTGGCATCTCAAAATGGTGATGCTGCTTTAACATTGCAAATACATTGAATTATTTTTCTCAGCAGAAAAGGATGTTTGGATTCATAGACCACATCTGCTGTTGAACTTTGTGCAGTCTGTCTTTTTTTTTTTTATTTTATTTTTTTTCCCCCTAGAAGAAAGGTTTGCTTGTTGGCCACTCTCTCAGGGCTGGAAAGGAATGTAATGCATGCATAGACTGTGCAGTATTTCCTGTTAAACTCCCATTCCAAACCACTGTACTGGGAAGAATTCCAAACAGGGCAACTAAATCCTTGTTCCAAAATGAAGGAATGGTGTGTCTATATAAATATGTGTAATTTATAGTAAACGCAAAAGAGAAAACTTTCTGTTCTTCATTCTTCATAGAGCCTATTGTTGTAAATAATGAAGTGTCATATATAAAATCATAATCTAAACCTTTACAGATTCCACAGTAAATATTCAGAAACATTACTAACTTGTTATTGCTTAGCTTAGTACTCAGTACTCAACTTTTAACATCTAACAAGAGTATAATGATGGGGCAATGTTATGTTAGTTGCATGACAAAAAATACATCTAAATAATATTTCCTATTCACATAAGTAGTTATCACATAGCTCATTTTTCCATTATTTAGCAGCTTGGCAATTTGAATGTGACAGAGAACCAATAAACAAGCCATTTTTTTTCTTCCTAAATGGCACTGACACAAACAAGGAGCTTATTTTGTTTTGCTAGAATTATCTTACATTATCCACTTTTTATTTCTCATTTTATTAAGCTCTCAGCTGTTTTATAGTGTCAATTTTGTTGCATTTTGGGTTGCTGTAGATATAGATCTTGTTGTTATAGTAACTGAGTAGGTCACTAGGGGACAGTCCAGCTGGTTTGGGCTGATTCTAGTTAATTCTGTGTTGTGGAATAAATGGACACTTGCAGCTGCTCAAGCTTTCTGTGTTTCCAGTGATTTCTTTCTAAACTGTGGAACTCCAAATGATTATAATAAAGTAGTAACAAGGATGGGATACTTATGCTGCCTCCAGCAACAGAAGTAGACGTCAGAGTAAGAAAACAAACCTTTTTGCTGTTCTGGAAGGTGGGAGTGAAAACTGACTGCTACACTGACTATGCAAACTGAAACTAAGATCAGTGAAGCCCAGAGGCTGGAAAATTAAAAAAAAAAAAAAAAATTAAAGTAAGAAAGAAGGGAGTTGCAGCTATGGCTACACTTACAATGCCACTGGGACCTTTTGAGGAAACTAGAGCAATGGCACGTATATACTGAGTGTTTTGGACTTTTTGTTATTGCGAATGAGATTAAGGAAGAGAAGATGGTGCCAATATTAAGTGTTGTAGGGGTTAAGACCTACTCTCGGCTATGCAGTTTGCTGCTCCCTGTTAAGCTAGAGACCAAATCTTACAGTGACACTGTGGAAATCCTGGGGTCACATTATGCTCCAAAACCACTGGTAATTGCAGAAAGGTATAGGTTCCACAACAGAGACCAAAAAGAAAGTGAAACAGTTGTACAATTTGTAGCAAATTTGAAAAAGCTTGCAGAACACTCTGAATTTAAGATGTTTAAGTGATGCCATAGGTGACAGGTTAGTGTGTGGCCTACACAGTGAAGCTGTATGAAAGCACCTATTAACAGAGGCTCAGCTCACCCTACAGAAGGCTGTTGATATTGCGGTCTCCATGGAACTGGCCACACGGTAAGCACAATACCTTAGGGTACCCCCTAGAGTGCATAAAGTGTTTCAAGAACCTACCCACAAAACAGTGGGGAGCCAGGAATGTTACTGCTGTGGTAAGCTGGGTCACCATGCAGCAAAATGCTGGTGTAAGGACCTAGTGCGTCGACAGTGCGTGAAAAAAGGACGCATTGAACGTGCCTGCAGACAGAAGGGGGGGAAAAAAAGGCCTGTGGTCTGGCAGACCAAAAAGGAAAATCAGCATACCATCAGGCAGACTCATGATGATCAAGGTGACACCCTGTCTGAAGAAGTATCCTGCTGTGTGTTGTCTTTGGCAGGGAGCTCCCATAAATACTGGGTAACCCCATTGTTGGACTGCAAACCCGCATGCATGGAAGTGGACACTGGTGCAGCAGTTTCATTGGTCTCAGACACTGTGTATAAAAAGCTAAAGCATCTTCCACTTAAGGCAACAAAGATCGTTCTGAAGACATATGCGAGAGAAGTGATCCGGGCAATTACAGACCGGTAAGTCTAACTTCAGTACCGGGCAAATTAGTCGAAACAATAGTAAAGAATAAAATTGTGAAGCATGTAGAAGAACATAATTTGTTGGACAAAAGTCAACATGGTTTCTGTAAAGGGCAATCCTCTTACTAATCTATTAGAGTTCTTTGAAGGGGTTAGCAAACATGCGGACAAGGGGGATCCAGTGGATATAGTATACTTAGATTTTCAGAAAGCCTTTGACAAGGTCCCTCATCAAAGGCTCTTGTGTAAATTACATGGCCATGGGATAAGAGGGAAGGTCCTTTCTTGGATTGAGAACTGGTTAAAAGACAGGAAACAAAGGGTAGGAATAAATGGTAAATTTTCAGAATGGAGAGGGGTAACTAGTGGTGTCCCCCAAGGGTCGGTCCTAGGACCAATCCTGTTCAACTTATTCATAAATGATCTGGAGAAAGGGGTAAGCAGTGAGGTGGTAAAGTTTGCAGATGATACCAAACTGTTTAGGATAGTCAAGACAGAAGCAGACTGTGAGGGACTCCAAGAAGATCTCACCATACTGAGTGATTGGGCAACAAAATGGCAAAGAAATTTAATGTGGATAAGTGTAAAGTAATGCACATCGGGAAAAATAACCCCAACTATACGTACAGTATGATGGGGGCTAATTTGGCTATGACAAATCAGGAAAGAGATCTTGGAGTTATCGTGGACAGTTCTCTGAAAACTTCCACACAGTGTGCAGCGGCGGTCAAAAAGGCAAATAGGATGCTCGGAATTATTAAGAAAGGGATAGAAAATAAGACCCAGAATATCTTACTGCCCCTGTATAAAACTATGGTACGCCCACATCTTGAATACTGTGTACAGATGTGGTCTCCTCACCTCAAAAAAGATATTTTGGCCTTGGAAAGGGTTCAGAAAAGGGCAACTAAAATGATTAGGGGTTTGGAACGAGTCCCATATGAGGAGAGGTTAAAGCGACTGGGACTTTTCAGTTTAGAAAAGAGGAGACTGAAGGTGGATATGATAGAGGTATATAAAATCATGAGTGGTGTGGAGAGGGCTGATAAAGAGAAGTTATTTATTAGTTCCCTAAATAGAAGAAGTAGAGGACACCAAATGAAATTAATGGGTAGCAGGTTTAAAACTAATAAAAGAAAGTTCTTCTTCACACAGCGTGTAGTCAGCCTGTGGAACTCCTTGCCAGAGGAGGCTGTGAAGGCTAGGACTATAATAGAGTTTAAAGAGAAGCTAGCTAATTTCATGGAGGTTAGGTCCATAAAAGGCTATTAGCCAGGGGATAAAATGGTGTCCTTGGTCTCTGTTTGTCAGAGGCTGGAGAGGGATGGCAGGAGACAAATCGCTTGATCATTGTCTTCGGTTCACCCTCTCTGGGGCACCTGGTTGTGGCCACTGTCGGCAGACAGGATACTGGGCTAGATGGACCTTTGGTCTGACCCAGTACGGCCATTCTTATGTTCTTAAGTGGTATCCCTATTGGGCATTACTGATGTTAAGGTGGAGGTCAGTGGACAGACTGCTGAATTGCCACTCTTTTGTGGTGAAAGGCCATTACCCAGCTTTAATGGGTAAAGCATGGCTTAGGAAGATCCAGCTAAACTGGGCAGAAGTGCACCAGATGGCTAAAGAAGAAACAGATCTAACCAATATGTTAAAGAAACATGCTGCTGTTTTTGGAGAAGATCTGGGAAGTATGCAGGGAATCACCATGAAACTGAATATTAAACCTGGCAGCCAACCAAAATATCTGAAGGCCAGAACTGTGCCATATGCCATCAGGCCGAAAGTTGAAGCAGACCTGGAGCACCTAGTAAAAAATGGAGTCCTAATACCAGTTACCCATAGCCCATGAGCAACTCCCATTGTTCCAATATTGAAGAAAGATGGTTCCATTCAGATTTGCAGAGATTTTAAGGTCACTGTTAACCCAGTGTCGTGTGCAGAGCAATACCCTCTTCCCCGCATTGATGACCTCTTTGCGGGCCTGGCTGGGGGACACAACTTCAGCAAGATTGATCTGAATCAAGCATATTTACAGATGCACGTCCATGAGAAGTCCCAAGAGCTGTTGACTATTGTGATGCATAAAGGGCTTTATCATTACTGTCACTATCCTTCGGAATAACTTCTGTCCCAGCTTTGGGCCAGAGGGCTATGGACCAGATCTTGTGTGGCTTGCTAGGAGTCTAGTGCTATATTGATGACATCCTGGTCATGGATAGGAATGAGGAGCATCACCTTAAGGACTTGGAGGATACCCTACAAAGACTGAAAGAGTATAGCACAAAGACAAGTGTGCATTCTTTCAGCTCTCTGTTGAATATTTGGGACACATCATTGATGCTACCTGCCTGCGTAAGTCCCCCTCAAAAGTTAAGGCTATTGTGGTGGCTCCATCCCCTCATAATGTTAGTCAACTTCTCTCATTTCTACGACTATTGAATTATTGTGGAAAGTTTATTTCACAGTTAGCCACACTGTTAAAACCACTTGGCCAGAACAAGGACTGGAAGTGGACTGAAGCCTAAATATGCTTTGCTAAATTCGGAGGTCCTCACACATTTTGATCCATCCTTACCTGTACAGTTAGCCTGTGATGCCTTCCCATATGGAGTGGGAGCGGTCTTGTCACACATCATGCCTTCGGGAGAAGAGAAGCCAATTGCTTTTGCTTCATGCACCCTAAGCAAGGCAGAAACTAACTATGCTTATGCACAAATCGAGCATGAAGCATTGGGCATTGTTTCCAGGTTTCAGAAATTTCACCAGTACCTGTTTGGACGGAAGTTTACACTTCTCACTGACCATCAACCTCTGACAGCAATTTTTGGTCCACACACAGGTATCCCGCCATTGGCTGCTAGTCATATGCAACAATGGGCATTGTAGCTTTCGGGACACACATGAGATCAGATATCAGAAATCCATTCTGCGTGGCAATGCAGATGGTCCCTCTAGGCTGCCTTTGCCAGTCAAACATCAAGATCATGGTCAGAAGGAAATCTTCTACTTTGAACAGATAGAGAACACGCTCATCACTGCTGTGCAAGTTAAGAGAGCTACTTGTGTTGACCCAGTCCTGTCCCAAGTTATGGACCTAGTGATCCATGGAACATCTCTGGGTGAGACCTGAGAGTCCCATAATCTGGTTCCCTACATGTCTAGGAGGGCGGAGTTATCAATCCATTCTGGGTGCTTGTAGTGGGGAATGAATGTCATTATTCCAAAGATACTGAGACAGTAGATGTCAGAACAGCTGCATTCAGGTCACTGTGGAATGGTACGCATGAAAGGAATTGCACAAAGCTATTTTTGGTGGCCTGACTTGGACAGTGCCATTGAAGAGAAGGCAAGAGCTTGTACTTCACGTCAGGGTGTGAGGAATGCACCTCAATTGGCACCTTTACACCCATGGAACTGGTCTGAAAAACCGTAGCAATGTATTCACGTTGATTTTGCTGGCTCATTTGAAGGTAGCATGTTCTTCGTGTTGGTAGATGCACATTCCAAATGGCCAGAAGTCTCTATATGCCATCCAGTACTGCTGAGAATACTATCCAGAAACGACGGGGAATTTTCTGTCATTTTAGTCTTTCAGAACAACATAATAAGAACGTCCCTTTAATAAAACAAACACTACCTATGGAATGAGGGTAGACTGCCTCAAGTTCCCAACTAACTCTGGGGGTTAAATTGCTTCATCTGTGGGTTAAGCTTAATTAAAGGTCTAGCCATTGAGGATGTGGATTATGGCACATGTCTAGTGTTTTTGCACCCAAAGGTAGTAGGGGTGAAGGCCTGCACTGGAAACTTGAAGTGCGAACAGGTGAAGCTGTCAGATCAGCCTGCTCAGGGAGGGGAATTTGTTCGCTGCAGGCAGTGATAGAGGCAGAGAGTCAAGAACAGGTGATTCTTGACGCGGTAGCTCACCGGTAGTGGTGAGTCAGGCAACTCAACTGGAGATGTGTCTTGGGAGCAGGCATAACCTGGCAATAACTGATCTACATGCCACTGCCAGATGAGATCATCTGCAGTCTGGACAGTATGGGAAATAGGTCCTGTTTGAGTGATGACAGTGGAGGACCCAAAGCTATGCTTCTGGAGGACCCATTTACCTCCAGAAGCATAGCTGCAAGCCAAAACTGGCACTCCAGCACTAAAGGTTCGGTGTTTTGCTTTGGATGCGCCTGATGACTTGATCTTGCTGTTGATGCTACAAAATTTGGCATGGTTCAGAAGGTTTCAGCAGATCAAAGCAAGTGTGCAGCTGACATCCCATCATTAGAAAAGCTGGGGACATTTTGGTTGTAGCATGAGATGTGTTTCTGTAGGATAGTAGGAAAGTGCCCAGACACTTTTGCATGAGTGGCTGTCCTCTAACCCAGTGTTTCTCAACCTTTTTTTAATAAAGTACCCTCTTTAAAAAAAATTATAAGTACCCCCAGTACCTACAGTTTTCAGACACACTTTTTTTTTTTTTTTTTTGTCTACCATTGCAACACATTTGTTTAAACAACTTAAATCATAGCAGGGCGGGTGATGAAATTTTTGGATGTGAAAAATACAAAAATAAAGCGGTGTAAAACTTAAAACAAAAATTCAGTTTTCTCCAAATTTCAGTTGTTGACATACCCCTCACCCCCCCCCCCCGACTTCTCTCAAATACCCCTAAGGGTACTCATACCACTAGTTGAGAAACACTGTTCTAGCCCATTTCAAAGTTTGTTTCATTGTCTGCACAAACCTTTCAGCCAAACCGTTTGTGGATGGGTGATACGGTGCTGAAGTAATGTGATGAATCCCATTTGATTCCATAAAATTTCCATATTCCTGAGACACAAACTGTGGACCGTTGTCACTGCAAGATAGTTAAGACCAAAGCGGACTGTAAAGAGCTTAAAAAAGATCTCACCAAACTAAGTGATTGGGCAACAAAATGGCAAATGAAATGCAATGATGATAAATGTAAAGTAATACACATTGGAAAAAATAATCCCAACCGGACATACAATATGATGGGGACTAATTAAGCTACACCTACTTGAGAGAGATCTTGGAGTCATTGTGGATAATTCTCTGAAAACATCCACTCAGTGTGCAGTGGCAGTCTAAAAAACAAAAAAAAACAAACAGAGTTAGGAATCATTTAAAAATGAGATAGAGAATAAAACAGAGAATATCTTATTGCCTTTATATAAAACCATGGTAAGTCCACATCTTGAATACTGCGTGCAGATGTGTTCACCTCATCTCAAAAAAGATATATTGGTATTGGAAAAGGTTCAGAAAAGGGCAACAAAAATTATTAGGGATTTGGAACAGGTCCTCTGTGAAGAGAGATTAAAAAGACTTGGACTTTTCAGCTTAGAAAAGAGGAGACGAAGGGGGAATATAATAGAGGTCTATAAAATCATGACTGGTGTGGAAAAAATGAATAAGGAAAAGTTTACGTGTTCCCATAATGTCAGAACTAGGGGTCACCAAATGAAATTAATAACTACAGTAGAGTCCGGATTATCCGACCTTCGGTAATCTGACATTCCGCTTTATCTGACCCTGCAGCTCCCGGGGACAAAGCGGTGCCAGCAGGAGCGGCATCAGCGGCTCCAGAGCGCAAGCCGGGAGAATGGCCCTGCTCACTGCCCCGTCGCTCTCCTGGAGCTGCTGATGCGGCTCCTGCCGGTGTCGCTTTGTTCCCGGGAGCTGCAGGCATCAGCGGCTCCAGGAGAGCGACGGGGCAACGAGTAGGGCCATTCTTCCAGCCCGCACCCGGGAGCTGCAGAGAGGGAAGGGGCCAGGGCCAGGCAACGATGGGGGCCAAGCGGCGCTGGCTACAGTAGAGTCCCTATCATCCGATGTTTTCGGTAATCTGACCACCTGTCGGTCTCGCTTAGATAGGATAATTGGGACTCTACTATAGTAGGTTTAAAACAAACAAAAGGAAGTTTTTCTTCATGCAGCGCACAGGCAACCTGTGGAACTCCTTGCGAGAGGATGTTGTGAAGACTAGGACTTCAACAGGGTTCAAAAAAGAGCTAGATAAATTCATGGATGTTAGGTCCATCAATGGCTATTAGCCAGGATGTGTAGGAATGGTGTCCTTAGCCTCTGTTTGTCTGGAGAGGGATCACATGATGATTACCTGTTGTGTTCACTCTCTGGGGCATCTGATATTGGCCGCTGTCGGCAGACATGATACTGAGCTAGATGGACCTTTGGTCTGACCCATTATGGCCATTCTTATGTTCCCTAGCTCACACTTGCAGATTTCTACAAATGTGAAATTTAACCTACTGGCCATTGTGTTCTACCTTTTGAGGTTAAGTAAAATCTTCATTATTTTGTATGTTTTGTATGAACTGCCTTTTGAGATGTTCCATGTTTTTCTGTCCCGCCTTTTCAAATAGGAGGCCTTCTGGGACAAGTGTTCTGCTTGACAATAATTTTGGAGTGATTTTTTTTTTCCATATATTGTTCCTTTTGTATTATGAAATGTTCATTTTAAAATATCCCATCTTAAATAGAACTCTGGGTAATCAGATACTTTTTATTTTTGCCAATATCTAAGTACATTTTCAGTTTCTTTCATTGCAAGATTTGTATTCAGAGTATTCAGGAAGATTGGCTATTGGGCTAATTCATTAGGGGGTGTCCAGTTGTAATTAGATCACATCTCAGATCATACAGAGGGATGGCCTAGATTTTACTAGAGATCCCATTTGAAAATAAATAAGTCTATGAATTACTTCATAGCTTTTACTGTACTATCTGTGGATTGCCTATTCTAACTTCTTCTGCTTTTGGAAACAAATATTTCATTTGCATAGACTATCACTTATAAGCAGAAAACTTACCACCTTTCCTTCTCTGAATCCTACGTGGTTTGAAAAGAGATGATAGCTTGCCTCCATGTGGATGTCCCGTTATAGAAAGTAGTTTTAAGAACAAACAGTAAAACAATTGTCTGTATGCTTATTTGCTTGTTGTCTTTCTGTTCATTTTTGTAACACTAACCATTGCTGTAGCTCTTCTGTCAGCTGTGTTGGGATATAAAAATCCCACATTGGGCAAAAGATGTTACAAAACTGCTTTGGGCTCAGCCAACCTTGCCCCACCAGACCCATAGAAAATACAACAATTAGAGGAGCTGTTAAAGGTCAGGGGAGCTGCTTGTTTCGTGGCAGCCAGGGAAGAGAACAGACCTGCTCCAGCAAAGGAAAACTGAGAAAATAAAACAATCTGTCCCCATGACAGCTGCCCAAAGGTCCCTCTCTGAGGGAAGAGAGGACTTGCTACAGAGACAGCCTAAGGGAAGCATTCCCTTCTCCCTCTCATATGGACTTTGGTTTGTTAATTACCCTTTATTGTATTTGGATTACCTGTGCAGGGGAAATCCCCAGAACTGATCTGGCCTAGGAGGGTGGGCAATACCATAGAAAGAGGCGGTTGCTGCCTGAGGCAGAAAGCTACCATGCTACACACGGAAGGTATCTTATGGTGAGCAGACATCCTTTATGCCATTTAGCCCAGAGGGTGACCTTGGGTCATTTGCAGAGGGCATGACAAAGTGACCCAGAGAGGGCAGTCTTAACTATTCCTGGCTGTCAGATCACTTGAAATCCCTCAACGGGCCCTGAGTCAGAGCCCTGTGACATGGGAGGGGGCCTGGGTTCCCCTGCCAGCAAATGCCCTGCATTGTCTAGTGCAGGGATCGGCAACCTTTTCAAACCAAAGAGCCAAACTACATCAAAATTCAGAACAAGTGGTCAACAAAGAGCCATATAAGAATGCCCATTTGCATAATTGAAAATATACAACTTAATATTATTGATAATTGACATGGTGATTCATAATAGCATAAGTGAAACGTATTCACAGACTTTAATGGGACTACTGCTGCTGCATCTTTTTGCACATTTCTTTGAAGTTTACATCATAACTGGTCAAATTCAGGTTCATGCACGTGTTCAAGCTACATGAGTAATCAATTTTAAATCACATTAAAATTTTGAATGTTTTAATTTAAAAAGTTGCATGTATTTTGGAAATGACAAAAGAGCCATAATTGGTTCCATACTGAGCCATATTTGGCTCAAGAGCTATAGGTTACAGACCCCTGGCCTAGTGCATGAGCCTGAGCACTAGGCAATGCTATCTTATTTCAGAGAGAAGTATCACACAGTTTACATGTATATTTCCTTTTTTCTTTGCCTTAATATGCATTTATCTCCTCTCAAGGTCTCTTTCTGCCTTGCCACAAATAGTATGGCAGTAGATATATTATTCTCTTGGAAGAATCAGTTATTGACACAGTTATAGTCGTAGTTACTGGGTTTTTCAAAATTCACATTTAGTACTTCATTCTTCTTTGCTTCTGATGCCATCTGTTCTTTTTTTCCTATTTTGTTTTAATTCCAGTTGAAAAGAATAGTGAACATAAGGAGTGGCTTCTAACAAGCTGATATGTCATTGAGAGTTATAATTAACTTACTGAATGTAAATGTAGAACATAGGTTGTGTGTGCTTTTTAAAATAATTCTTCTAGTTACTTCCATCAAAGTGTGGATTTGCAATCTTTCCTTTCCATAGTACCTTTTCATATATCCTAGGAAATCTAATCCCAGGATAATGCTGAAGGTTTTAGCCAGGAAGATCTACCATACCCTCCACTGTGCTATATTTAATTATTAGGGTTATCAGTTAATCATAGTTAAAACACATGATCGCAATTGCAGTTTTAATCACGCTGCTAAAAAATAGAATACCAATTGAAACTTATTAAATATTTTGGATGGGGTTTCTTTACACTTTAATCACAACACAAAATACAAAGTGTACAGTGCTCACTTTATATTATTTTTATTACAAATATTTGAACTGTAAAAATTATAAAGGAAATAGTATTTTTAATTTAACTTATAAAAATACTGTAGTGGGATCTCTTTATTGGGAACTTGCAACTTACAAATGTAGATTGTTACATAACTGCACACAAAAAAAAAAAGTATAAAACTTCAGTGTACAAGTCCACTCAGTTCTACTTCTTGTTCAGCCTATCTCTAAGACAAACATGTTTGTTTACATTTTGCAGGAGATAATACTTGCCTGCCTCTTATTTACAATGTCACATGAAAGTGAGAACAAGCATTCCCGTGGCACTTTTGAGCAGGCACTGCTAGGTATTTACACACCAGATATGCTAAACATTCCTGTGCCTTTTGTACTTGGGCTACCATCCCATATAGGACATGCTTCCATGCTGCTGATCTTGTTAAAAAAAGTGTTAATTAAATTTGTGGCTGGACTCCTTGGGAGAGAATTGTATGTCTTCTGCTCTGTGTTTTACCCATATTCCACCATATATTTCATCTTACAGCTGTCTCAGATGATGACCCAACTAGAGATGTTAAAAAGCAGGTAATTAGGTAATGGTATAACCACTCAATTACATACTGGGGGCTCTGCAGTATAAAGCTTACACTGAAAAACGTACAGCATAGCCGGTTTCCCGGGAGTAGAGCCGGCTGGCCCCACCTGGAGAGTCGATGTGCACTGTGAACTCTGCAGTGTAAGCTTTATACTGCAAAGTCCACACTACAGGGTGGTAGCTGGCTACCACCAGCTGCCCCGCTCCTGGAGAGCCGGCTGCCACCTTGCACTGCTGCCTCTGCAATTACTACACTGTGAAATTTTAGATTTAAATAGCAGAAATAATGAAATTTACAATCCTTCCCCCTCGCCCCCCGCTGCATCCTACAGCTCCAGCATCGCACGGAGCAGCCCCTGTCCACAGCAAGCCTGGGCCTGCCATAGACAGGCTGCTCTGTGGCAGCAGCCTCTATCTGTGGGGAGGCCAGACCCCCCACAGACAGGAGCCGCTGCCACCCCACGCTGCTGCCTCGGCAGGAGCTGGTCTGCACAAGAAGCCGGTTTTTAAACCAGCACCCTTGGCGCACCGGCTCCCGCCTGCCATCCCATGCTGCTGCCTCTGATAGAGAGGTAAGTACACACGCTACCAGGGGCTCCCCACAAGTGGGGCTGGGAGCGCACCGGCTGCCAGCCTTGCCTCCAGGCACTATCAAATAGTTGTGTAACTGCTAAAATTTGATGCAGTTACATGACTATTCAATTACATGTTATCTGACATCCCTATTTTGCAGTGTGGTATGATTTTTTGCATAATACTTGGTACCATAGAACCAAAGAGTTACAAGCATCTTGGAAATGGAGGTTGTTTTTAATTCTAAAATGTTCTTAACTCTAAACAAAACATTTTTTTAAAAAAAGTTTACAACTGAACAGTGACTTAATATAGCTTTGAAACTTTACTGTACAAAAGAAAAGTGCTGCTTTCCTTTATTTTAGTAGTTTATGTTTAGCATAGTACTTGGAGGGTGGGTGTTTGTGTTTTTTGGTTTTTTTTGTTTGTCTCTGATGCAAGTGAGTGTACCCGAAAGCCTAGAAACCAGGAAATTAAAAAAAAATTGGGTTAATTTTATTATTTTATTTTAAAACCTCAGGTTTTTTAGGGTAATGTCATGATTTTTGGGATCTATTAATACTTAGTAATCTGTAATTTATTTAGAATGAGCAAATCATGTGCTTTTCTTTGCAGAGAACACTATGCTAGAGGTTACATTTAGGCCTTCAATACTATCTCCTATTTGCTGTTGCTCGAAAATATTTTGGCTGAAAATACTGTTTTTTCCCCTCAGTCATACACATGGTATTGTCTTGCTTCCTTGTACTTCCACATCAGTCTATCCATGCACTTTTTCTTCTCTTCTGTCTAGATTGTAAGCCCTTTGTGGCAGGGGCTGTTATACCATTCTGTGTTTGTACAGCTCTTAACATGATGGAGTCCTGGTCCATGTGTAACCTTGGGCAAGACTTCACTTCGTTGCCCTTCTTCAGTGCCTTAAAAAAAACCCCAACTCCCGTAGGAAAGTAGAGATGGAGACCCAGAGTTCAGTCTCTAAGGATTTCAGTAAGGATTGCAGAGAGTCAACCTCCCCACATTCAAGTCCCAAAAGGAACTAAAGAAATGAATTGAATTTAATAACTTTATAAAATCTAATGATAAAGAAACATAATCTAACTTTTACAACGTAACATAGCTATTTTGTAACCCAAAGCCCTTATCTTCAGTTACAATAAACATAATTAAAGAGAAAACCAAAAGTAAAATTTGAACAGTTCAGTCCACACAAAACACAGTGGGATAGCTAAGTTGAAAAGAGCTCTTAGGAGGGAATTGGAGGGAAATGAAGAACTAAGTAGGAGTATCAGATTTATACAGGTGTAGTAGCAAAGATCCGCATTTGACATTTCCTCCCCCCCGCCCCCAGTTAAGATTTTTGAATTCAAAGATGAGAAAGCTAAATGAGCAAAATGCAAGGTGAACAGTGCTCATGCCACTAGGTGTCAGAGAGTTTACAGTCCCTTACATTCTGCTATATGTAGTCCCCATACAGATTTGATACTTGTTTTATATTTAAATGTATGAAATGTAAGGTTTGTATTGAGAAAAAGAAGAGCACTCATGATTAGTAAATTAATAGAAATGCAAGATTAAGTGTTTTATATTTGCTTAGACTATATATTTATAGGCTTCTGCTTTGGAAATAAAACATTTCAGAAATATCCATTTTAATAAACATTAGCCCAAAAGTTCAGAAGTGCACGTGTGGAAATCTAATTGTTAGTGTGTCAGCATTAGGGATGTGAAAGTTTAACCATGTAAATAGTTAACCGATAAGTCTGGGTTTATTGGTTAATGTTCATGGTTGCACGCAGGATCCTGGAACATCTGTGGAGTGAGCTTAAAAGCTGGCTTGACGCGTGCACCGGCTCCCAGGGAGTTGCCTGCCACTCTGCTGATAGAATGGCAGCAACGCGAGGCAGTAGGTAAGAGCTGGTACACGCAGGTAGCTGGCTTAAAAGTCGGCTCCCCACATGCACTGGCTCCGAGGAGCCAACTGCCACCTCACATGTAACTGAGTAACTGCTGAAATTTTCAGTGGTTACATGGTTACTTAATTACACACATTTTAACATCCCTAGTCTGCATGCAAATTCATGACATGCATGCAGCTGTGCATGAAGCATTGTGTATGTGCGAACTGGGTGCTTCCAAAAGTGTTCACATGATTTTGAAAATGTGGTCCTTGATTTACAGTTGTGGTTTTAATATGTCAGAAGCATTTTAGAACGTTGTTAATTTATAAATCAAAGTCAATAAATACAATGGATTTTATGCAGAAAAATATTTCATTGTGTGAACATTTCAAGTAGTGCCTTAAGCGCAACAGAGGTTCAGTTTCTCTTGATCTAAAATTTGCCATATTAGCAAAACATAATTTGGATTTAATAGGATATACATGTTCAAATCCATTTACAGTAAAACCTGTGTTATCCGGCACGCTCGGGGATTAGGGCATTCTGGTTATCTAAAAATGCTGATTATCTGAGGGTCCCATCAACCTAGGAAAATCCAATGGACAATAATAGTAAAACTCAGGTTTTTAATATTGGTAGTTTTGTAGTGTGAGGCAGTTGGTTTCACATTTCTATTTTGAGTTAAAGATGATTAGTACTTCTTAAATAAAAAATTGTTAAGCCAGTCCTAGTAAACCAAGCCAGGCCTGTGTGCCTGAAGATGTAACAGTATTGTGGCTGAGGGCAATGCCGGTTAACAAAGTTTTCTGGTTAACAGAGTGCTGGATAACAAAGGTTTCACTGTACTTTCAAATAATTTGAGTGTTTCCACTTCATGGCAATAAACAAAAAAGAATGATGTGGAGTTCTGCTGGTCTCTTAAAGAGGAGAAAATGTTGCCAGATATAGAAGCATGAAATATTGGGGAAAGAAATATTACTCTTAAACCTGTACTAGAATTTTGCAAATTATAGGGAGAAGAAAATGCTATGAAAGCATAATTTATACAATGACTCTTCAACATTAAAATATTTGATTTATTTTCACATAGCAATGAATTTCTTTGAAAGGCCATTCAGTTCTACAATAGGTGTTCATGTGATGCCTTATCTCTACCCATTATTGTTTTACCTAGTGTGTTGGATAAAGAGTTTTGTTGCTCCTTTTTATTGTGAATTAATTTTATTGTAACTTTCTGAAGGATTTTCACCTTCTCAGTAGAGGTATTGCTTTAATCAGTTTTAAAACTTTGACGTATGAGGAGAAAAACTGTATGAGACACATTAGGCAATATTTTTGAGGAGGAAAAACTAATGAACTAAAAGTACTGTTTTACTGAAGTGGTTTTATATTGCAGCCTTGTAAAATTGTCAGGAAAATAGACCACAAATCAAGCCACAAAAATCTTTCCTACACTTGATCATGGTGATAATGAAATAAATTAGATTTGTTTTTTTATTAAAAATCATGCTTTGTAGTCTGTTAGAATTTTGCGAAGCTAAGTTAATGTGTTTAAAAAAGACACTGTAAAAACTGAAATCTAAGATGTTGTTTGCTATTCTAGATCTGGGTGGTGGTTGTATATACATTGCCTTCAGTAGTCCTGCACAAGTGAAAGGGCAGAGGAAATGGAATGAAAAAAATCATTAAGTTATATCACTCCATCTGTCACAGCAAAATGTTTAGGAGTCAATTAAATGTTTAAGTTGGCAGGTTCTGACTGAAGTGGTTTTCTGTGCTTTTAATTTAAATCTGTATTGTAAAGGAAAAGAGAGTAGGTATAAAATGGTTGGGTGCTCAGATTTTGTTTAAAAGATTATTAAATGTATAATAGGCTCAAAAAGTGAAGGTAATGTATCCTTTCTTATTGAGATCTCTTCTGCTCCATGTAATGGGAAAGACAAGGTAGTCATTCCCCCCCCCCCAGGTTGTGATCCGATATAATGTAAGGTTTACTCTTCTCAAGTGATTTAAAAGTAATGTAATCTGGGTCTTATGTCTCAGAATAGCACACAAAACGTGAGTATCTAGTAGTAATCTTGACATATTTTTGATTATATATGCTATATAAATCTCCTGATTGCATTAACAGTAGTAGTTGTATTAGAGCTTTGTTTTTACCTAAAATACACAAAATGTGTTTAGATATACATTGTATTACCATGTTGTAATATGTTCAGTGTCACTAACCATTATGCTGTGAAATAGATAAACATCAAAGAATTAAGATTGTGTGAGGATTGTATGGTGTCAGGTAGTGCATCATTATTCATTATTCTTCCAGGAGAGGGTAAAGTAGGTTATATTAATCGGTATCTATAGTATCAGTAAAATATTTTATTTCTAAATACTGATTGTGATCAGGATTAGTCCTGAAAAAATTTTAAAAATTGTTGCTTTTCTAACGTGTATCTGGTACTGAAGATTGTAGTGCATATTAGGATAATCACTGTCTTACTCCTGGCCTTGAAAAGGAATAATAGTGAAAGATAATTGCAAAAACTATGGGCTGAAAGCATTTGGCCCTACTTGAGGTCCTTTGTATACCTAATGAATGATCATTCATTCTCTGTTTTAGTTTTCCTTCTCTCTCTGTATATAAAAAGGTTTTCCTGCCGGGCGTCAGAATGATGTCATTATGCTCTCTGGCCGCAAAAGTGAAAGCAGCCAGAGAGAGGGGGGTTGGCAAGCGTAGCAAGCACGGGGTGCAACCTGCTAGTATATTTTTAAAATGTTTCTCTGCCTTCCTTGTACTGCTGCTTCAGTTGCCCTGTTTTAACAAACAGGACCATGTAAATCTGTTCTACAGTAGAGATGTATTAAGATAGTTGATTAACTGGTTAACCAATAAGCAAAAGCTTATAGGTTAATGCTATAGACTACACGCATTTCTCTCCCCTCTCCCTTCCTCCGCCAGTAAATTTTTTTTAGTGGGCTGGCCAGTAGCCCAGCTTAGTCCTGGCTTACGCTGGGTCTGGGACCTACTCCCACTGTGGCTCTGCATTTAAAGTGTATTAGGAGCCAGGTGAGTAGGCAGCCCTGCTCAGTTCTGGCTCGTGACAGGTCCGGGAGCTCAGACCCATCGCCAGACACTGGCTGCTTTCACCCCGTGCAGCTGCCTTTTTATCAGAGGCAGCAGCACAGGGCGACAGGCATCCGGTCCATGAGGGGAGCCGGTTTTTAAACTGGATCCCCTCACGGACCAGCTCCCGCCTGGCACCCCACACTGCTACCTGTGATACAGAGGTAGCAGCGCGGAGTTAACAGGGGGCTCCTCAGGAGTGAGGCCAGAGCACGTTGGCTTCCGACCCCACCCCTGGGGACTATAGAATAGTCGACTAACCAATAAGAATTCATGAGATTACTAGCCTATTCAATTAACCAATATTTAACATCCCTATTCTATAGTAAGAATGGCAGTTAAGCTTTCCTTTTAACATTTCATTTAATTCTCTGTGCTGCAAGAATTGTTTATAATGCTTTTTCATGTGCTGTAAGATAGCTGTTAAAGCATAAGCAGCAGGAGAATTAAAAAAAAAAAATCTGTGGAATGAGTTTCTCTCTCAAACAGTGGAGTGTTTTGCCCAAAATATGCCCAGGGTTCAGTTGACTTCTGATGACATTCTGTTTTAGAGCAAAGTCCTATTTTGGAGTCATATTTTGGCAGCAAATTACTGGCTGTAGGTCTTAGTATCTACTTTAGATATTACTTGATAGATGCTCTAGAAATACCTCAGTATGGTGTCACAAGAGCTTGGATTATGTAGAGAGCCAAACCTGAAATGTATATACGGATCCCTGTGTATAAATTTGACAGTGAAGGGTATGGTGTAAAAGTAAAGTTGATGATCAGGAAATAATTATTCTGAGTTTTAGATACCTTAAAGTACTTTTGGAAATATATTTTATTTGAAAAAGAATAATAACCATTTTATATCTGAAAAACTTAAAGTGTGATTTTTTCCCCCCCATTTTATAGTGTCCCAATGTAATATCAGCTTGAAGAAGCAAAGGAGTCGAAGTATCTTGAGCACCTTATTCTGCTGTTTTCGTGACTACAATGTCGAGCCACCATCTACCAATAGCACTAGTACTCTTCCTCCATTGGTGGAGGAGAATGGGGGACTTCAGAAGGTCAGTGACTTGTACCTTTTTTTTTGTTTGGTTGGTTTTGTTTGGTCTTTAGGCCCCCCCCCTTTTTTTCCCCCTTTAGGCCCTTTTAAACAAATTGTCAGTCACCAATTACATGGTATATTTCCCATGTGAAAGGCTTAACTTTAACTCAATTAGTGTGAACATCCTAAAAAAGTAGCAAATAGCTCCTCTTGAGACACCAGTTTAAAATATTTTCATTTTTCTTTTAAAGGGTAGCTAAAATTTCATACATGGACACTAGTACTGCAGCTCTGAAGAAAATAACTGCCATACAGTTGCTATGGCACTGCAGCTGCATTTCTGTAGCAATGTAATATAGATGATTTCTGCATCCATGGAAGAGGTTTCTTGAATGATCTAGTTAATCCATCTGTGAGAGAGGGAGCAGGTAGATCAACAGAAGAATTCTTTTGTCAATTTAATTGTGTCTACACCTGGGATTAGGTCGACATACCTGTGGCACTCAAAATGCAAAATTTTTAAGTGTGGACCAGGCCTATGTAAAACGTCAAGGAACCCAAAAATCTAGACTGGTGTTGTCATAGGAAAAAGACTAATTTTTACTACCCCCACTCCACCTCCTTCACCCCCATTGTTAATTTCCAACTAAAGAGGGTTAGCTCTGGTTCCTTTTGGAGTCAATTTAGCACTACTTTTAGCTTCATTTGAAGTAGCTTTGTGAGTGATACCAGGAATTCCCAACTCCTGCATGGCAAGGGAGAAATTCACATTCTGATTCTTTCGGTCTCACCTCACCGATCTGTATTGTGCTGCCATGAGACCACCCTAGAAATGTCAATTTAGAGTGATTATTTCCAGCTGTTTTGCTTGCTTAATTTTAGGTTTAAAGTAATTAACAGTAGGTAACTTAAACAGAGTAAAACCTTACAATTTCTAATCTTCAAATTAAAAGCAGTGGCTATGAAATCCGAGGGCTTATTTTGTGCAAGTTCTAGAACTGGAACTTGTACAACATATCCATATAATTATAGCATACAATCATAATTTTGTGCATATTTAGCTGATAACAGTGAGGCCACTTGCCTTGCATGACCAAAGGCTTAGTTTGGCATGGGGATCACAGGAATCCTATCTTTTTCCCAAAGCCATGCTGTATTTTTTTTTTTTTTTTGAACTCTTCATGGCAGCGTTGTACTATACTGTTATCTAGAGCAACTTCCCATCTGTTCCTTTAGGCATGGGAGTCTCAGAAGAATAGTGAGCCTTTGCTGCTGCTGTGAGCAAGAGCAGTAGAAATAAAGGAATTATTTCTCCCTTCCACTACTTGTGCCAGTTCATAATCTTGATGCAATTCATGCTAATTTCATGTCACATTTCTACTTTTGAAAATGTCTCATGGACTCTGAAATGGTGGAGCAGTGGCACAGGAGCTATCCAGGAGAAGAAAGAAAGGATAACCAGATCAGGATGGCAGGGAGACCAAGTGGAGGGATTGGAGAGGTGAATTGGAATACTGCATTCTAGTCTGAGTCTGAATTTGGACCATAGCCCCCATGGGCCAGAAGATTAGATGTGCTATAGTGTGTATTCTGTACCAAGAGAGGAGGCAGAATTGCATCTATCTAGTAGATCTTTTTGCCTACCTGCAGCTGTATTATTGATTCACTGTAGAATGAGCAAAATCTAGTCTTCCGTGGATGGAGAGTCTGTCCTCTAGTCCACTGCAGAGAATGTGCACAAAAATGTGGAAGGGATGGGTAATCGGCAAAGCTCTGTCCTTTACAAAATAATAGAATGTGAGAAGGATGTGGGGTTAGGAGATTATTGGCAAAATAGAGTGGGAAAAATGCATAAATTCCAAAGGAAGGAAAAGATCCAGAGAGAGGAGATAAATGTTTAAGTTTTAGCAGTGTTATTTTATTGGAACCCAAACTAGTAAAATGATGCAGGTTCTTTGGATTGATGGCTAAACTGTACGCGGTAACCTCAAATCTCTAGAAAATATCTAGTAATTCAATTTTTATAGGATAGAATAATTATTCAAAATTTAATTATGCTGAATATAAATGTTCATAATGCATAATATTATACACAACTTGATGGATATACATTATGCCTCGAGGAAGCCACCATATATGCTATGTAAATATTAAGTATCGTCCTCATGTTAATCTAGAGTTATATAATATTAATGTTAAACAGCTGACTCCAGTTTGTAAAATCAGGAATTAATGTTCATCCTAATTCAGATGGAAACAAATGTCGCAAGGTTCACATTTTAAAATTTAGACCACAGTATTCTCTGAGTGTAGAAGTATTCAGTGAATAATTAACAATCAAAAATACTTGGAAGGATTAAATTTTTCATAACGGAATACACTAAAGTGTAAGTCAAACATTTATATTTGTAAATAGGATAGTTTCAACAATGCTTTGAATACTTGCTAGAAAAAAAGGTCAAATTCTTCAACCACTTATCTAAGCCTGTAAAGTTATTGAAAGAAGATGGAGATTTTGAACCTTGATTAAAAATAAATGAAAGCTGTATGTATATATGTCGTAGGTGTAAGTTTAGTTTCAGTGGTAAATATATGTGCTGCCTTTATTTTAAATCTGAAACAAGGCTGTTAGAGAATTTAAAGTTGATAACTGCATAAATGATTTGGAATTATTTATAATGGAACATTCGGTGTAACTTTGTATGAGGATAATGTCGTTTTAAAGAAGATGCTTTGAATTTGCAGCTCTCAGATCATGTTTCATCAGGTTTTTGTGGCATGACTGTTTCCCTGAAATGAAGTATGTTAAACAATTATAAAGTTAGTCCCTATCAGTACCTGTAGTATCAAATAATGTATGCTTTTTACCTTCTATCTTTTAGTGGTGTTGCTATATGGATGCTAATCATTTAGTTCTGCAGCACCTTAGAGGCTAGCAAAACATATAGATGGTATCATGAGCTTTCGTGGGCACAACCCACTTCTTCAGATGAATCTGAGAAGGAAGTAAAAATGGGGAAAGCACATTGTGATACTACAGCAATTTAGTGTAAACAATTTAAGTACATTCTTGAAATTGACCTGATAGGGTTAATTTAAATTGGTTTAGGAATTAGTTTTTAATCTGCTTCAGCTTTAACAGCTTGTTGTTAAACAAAATGAAGAGTAACAACAAATTTTTGTAAAATACAGGCCGTCCTCACTATAAGTTCAAGATACGTTCCAAAAAACTTGGACTTATAATGAAACAGCTTAAAGCAGGAATTTTTTTCCCCGCAGCAAACTTCATTTTCGCTGCTTCCCCCCTGATTTAAGAGTGGGGAATGGGAGGACTTATAATGCATCAGTTCCTACGAGCGTCAACGACTTTAGTGTGGAACGGATGTATACCAGGGCAACTTATAGCAGGTATGCCCTGTACATGTCTCCAAAACTAAGCATAATAAGACCAATCTTCTAGCATTCTACTCATTCTATTACTATTTAATATTTTTAGTTTAGTCTGACATGTCATTCAGAACATACAGCAAGAATGTTGTTGGCATTTTACCAAGGATTACAGTCCAACATTGTTCAGCTCTGGCTACCTGAGTGCCCCTTTACCAGTTCATAGGATTGGAAGATATGCAGAGCTGAGGATGATATTGAATAATCACAATTGTATAGCAGGAAAAACTTAAAAAACAACAAATAGTCTAGTAGCACTTTATAGACTAACAAAACATGTAGATTGTATCATGAGTTTTCTTGGGCACAACCCACTTCTTCAGATGACAGGAGTATTAGAAGTCTAGATCAGTGGGTTGTGCCCACGAAAGCTCATGATACCATCTACATGTTTTGTTAGTCTTCAAGGTGCTACTAGACTATTTGTTGTTTAAGTTTTTCCTGTTACAGACTAAGTCGGCTACCCCTCTGAAAATTTTATAGCAGTTATTTCTATTCCATTTTTAAACACTTTAGAGAGTACCTGATTTTACAAAGTATGAGGTCATTGTTAAAACATTCTACTCAGAATGGTCTCTTTGAAACATGCACCTTATACATTGAGTACTGATCAGTCCATTCTCTAAAATAGTTAGTTTTCAGTACAGCGGAAACTACTGAACTATAATGCAAACTTTTTTTTGTTTTTCTCCAGACAGCTGTAGTGCCCCTTATTCAGAACAAACTTTTGTGCTATGGTCCACAGATCTATTACAATGGGTACATCATCTTGCTTGCAGCTTAGGTGTGGATGTCTGTAGGGCAACAAGAGAATGCCCTTCCTCTTGAAGTTCCTTCCAGTATTTTCTTCCTCACCAATGGCAAACAGACTCAACCAGTCCTTCCAGCTATAGAGTCCGAAGGAAGAGTCTTTTGTATGCTCCACCCTTATCAATTGTGTCATTGAGGAGTTTGTCTGACTCTGGCTAGTGTGTTGTTTTAATCACAGAGCAATATCCTATTTGCCTTGATCTTTCAGGCAGAGTAGGGGAGGACAGCTATGGTGGGTGAAATGAAGTTGATGGGCAACATTGTCTAGGCCCTGTCTCCTAGGAGATGTTCTTTTCCAGTTCTGAACAGGCTTTAGGACAAGCAGCCCCTCACCAAATCTTCATGAATGGAGGTGAACTGAGATGAGCAGCATACCAGATGAATGATTTACTCCTGGGGGAAATCGTGCACCAAAAAATAATTCACACTATTTTAAAATTCGGCAAATTTTATTTGTCAAAATAATATCACACCAGTTTCTGTTACTTTGGTAATTTTATTTCAAATTATCTCTGAGTAGGTAAGTCTGTAACAATACAAACACAACAAAAAATCCCTCAGAAGCAGCGTAGAAGATTGTCTGCCCCCTCTCCTTTAGAGTCCAGTCAGAGCCAGACACTCACAACAGTTCTTCCCCAGAGGCCAGACAGTCATACCTCCTACCTCCCATAGATAGGGTCAGGGACGTAGCGAAGAAGAGGTAAGGGGGGGTCAGTTGCCCCCGGGCACCATGGTAGGGTGAGCGCAGGGAGAAAGGCGAGGGCAGGTCTGGGACCACCTGGCCCTGCCACAGCAGCTGCAGCCACATTAGACCCGTCCGCGCTGTTCTCCCTGCGCTTGCCTTAGCATGGCTCCCTGGGGTAACTGACCCCCCCCCCCCTCGCTACGCCCCTGGAGACAATGATTGTCTCATTGTGCAAACCAAAAATTCTTGCCCAAGTACCTGTCCCATCCCTTCTCCAACTCCCCACCCCTACTCACTCCATCCTTGAGCTCCAAGCCAGTACCTCTCTTGAGAAACCCAGAAGAAGAACAAACCCAATATTTTCTAGGACAGGGAAATCACTAGCCATGTTAATTATTTTCAGTGCAATCCCTGACTACAGTTTCACTCCCTCTTCTGAAGTAGCTTTCAGGGGGCAAATTCACAAAGGGGCAAAAGGGAATAATCAATGTGTTTCCTGTGCTCTCCTTCACAAGGCAGCCTATCCTCTGTTTGATTCTCCTGTAAACCTTTATGAAGTGCATCATAGGCACTTAATCATCAGTGTTGAGTTCCTGTGCTCAATGTTGGAGTTCAGCATGCTAGATCAATGCAGAAAAGAGCAGGCCATTGCTTCATAGATATCAAGGCCAGAAGGGACTGTTGTCATTATCTAGTCTTACTTTCTGTGGAATGTAAACCAGAGAACTTACCCAAAATAATTCCTAAAGCATTTAAAATTCAGTGATGGTAAAACCATCGCAACCCTTTTGTGAAGTGTTCCAATGACTGATTGATTACTCACTGTTAAAAATGTGCACCTTATTTCCATTCTGATTTTGTCTGGCTTCAACTTCTAGCCATTGGATCATGGTAAACTTTTCTCTGCTAGATTGAAGATCCCATTATTAAATATTTGCTCACAATGGAGGAACTTTGTAAAAGTCACTCCTTAATATTCTCTTTGTTGAGCTATATAGATTGAGCTCCTTGACTGTCAGTATAAGGTGTGTCTTCTAATCCTTTAATTATTCCCATTGCTCTCATCTGAACTCTCTCCAATTTATCAACATCCTTCTGGAAGTGTAGATACCACAACTGAATGCTGTATTCCCGCAGCAGTGGTATCAGTACCAAATGTAGAGCTAAAATAACTTCTCTGCTCCTTCTCGATTTCCTGTTCATGCATCGAAGGATCATATTAGTCCTCCTAACAACTACGTTGTACTAGCCGCTCCTGTTCAGCTGACATACCCACCATGACCCCCAAATCTTTTAAAGAATCACTGCTTTCCATGTTAGTCCCTCATTCTGTAGCAGTGGCCTGTATTCTTTCTTCCTAGATATATACATTTACATTTAATTATATTAAAATCCATATGGTTTGCTTGCACCCAGTTTACCAAGCCATCTAGATTGCTTTGAATCAGTTACTTCTCCATTATATTCCTCCAATTTTTGTGTCAGCTATAAACTTTATCAGCGATGATTTGATGTCTTTTCAGGTCACAGATAAAAGTGTTAGCTAAGTTCTTATTCCTTGAGGTATGCATACATATACACCTATAAAGGGAATTCTTCCTTAGAGGAGGAAGGCCAGCAGTTTGAATCAAAGTTAAAAAAATCAAGTAGTAAAACACATATTTAAAAAAAAAAAATCAGTCAAGAAAGTACTCCAGTATAGTGAAATTACACTTAAGAGGTCTGCACTTGCCTAGTCAAGCTGTGGCTATATATTTGTTCTACTGCATCCTAATAAGGTGTAATAGAAAGATAGGATTTTCCTGCCATGCCTGAAAGATTGGGAAAGTAATTGCTCTTTTGATCTCAGCTGTCATAGCAAGTTGCCCATGCCAGTCCTCATCTCCACCTCCTCCTTACAGAAGTGACAGTAGTTTAGAGTGTTGAGGAATAACCTGAAGCACACATACAGAGGCTTCCTGGTATATCTTGATTTCAGGACAAACGCAGACACACAATGCCAGGAGAGTCAGTCATAGCCCTGGGCTAAGATGAATACTATCAAAAACACAAGGTGGCATGTCAGAGGAACATTAACAGATGATGATGGTGGTGGTTCTAATGGGAAAAAAAGTGGTGTGTCAAACTAAAATTCAATTCTTATTGAAGCCTATTAGGAATTGTGATCTAATATACAGGTATGCTTACGTGATGCACAATTCATATAATACTCAGAATTACTATATTGGAATCCCCTCAGCATTTTACCAGTCTCATTAATTTGCAGAGTTCTAGCTCCATTTGTACGTTCTCAGCTTTCACAAATGGTGACTATAGCAAATCAATTTTTGAAAGGGTTTTTCCTGATTCAGGTCAGGGAATGGAAATGAGGTGGCACACGATGATTCATTGAGGTTTCAGAGTAGGGCGTATTCAATGGACAACAGACCTGTTCTTGTTATGACAGTCAACATGTCTGTTAGTTTTCATAATAACTATGAATAGCATGATCAGCCCCATGCCTAAGAGAAATTCTCCTGTGCTGGGCAGAGCAGTGTTTCTTATATCTATGTGCACTGCTCACTGAGGAGATGGAACCCCAAGATGCAGGGCAGAAGTCAACTTAGCAGAATTGTGGTTGCACCCAGAAATATCTTAATCAGCATGAGCCAGTTTGTGGGGCTGATGATTGACCTATTTGCATCTGGAAACAGTAAATAAAGTGCCCTGCAGTCTTGACCCAGGATATGAAGTCCTTGTGCAAAACTGGTCAAGGTCCATGCTATAGGTCTTTCTGCACTCTTCACTGCTTCCCAGGATTGTATCAAAGATAGCGTGTTGCTGCTGTTCTGTTGTTGTACTTCTGGCTGAAGAGGCTATGGCGCTCAGAAGTGATTAATCTAGCGTTGGCTTTTGGGATGTCTCTGTATCAGAGGGGATCTGCTATTGCAAGACCAATCTTCCATCTTGGCCCAGATTTAAAATGAGTATTTGGATAAAGTGACTATAGCTCTCAAGGGTCCCAAAACAGATGCAACTTATTCTATTGGCTGGTTCAAAGCCTATAGTTTTAACTACCATGTTCAACCAGTGAACATAGCTTTGAGTTCTCCTAGTATGGATTTATTGTGACATAGAAAAGTGTCCACGCAGAAAGGTCAAGTGTATGCGTAGAACATTAGACAATACATGTTAAAAACAAGTTTTTTATACAACTTCCAACATTAAATGATTCTTCGGGGCATCAACCTTATTCCATGTCTGCATGATCATAGAGGACAACCTTAGTCCAACCTGGCACAGTCATAAAGGACAACCTCATTCTGCCCCTTATACCAGCTTCAGTCCATGAGTACTGTACTTCCTACAGACCGGGGTAGGCCTCCCATATTCAATTAGATGAGTTTATTTAAAGTTGAGAGCTTTCTCTGAGGTCTCATATTGTACTTTTAATTAAGACATGTAGTCCTCAGAACTATCATGGCATTCAAGAAATATTCTTCCTTCAGTTAAGCCTTAGGATCAACTGACAGTCTCAGAGCAAAATAAGCATGTCTCCTGTAACTGAGATCTGTTAGAAGGCCTACTTCACCAAATTCTGTGTATTGGCCATTTCCTTTCAGCAAAAAGTCTTCCTCCTAGAGACAAATGGCTCATATAGAAATGGAAATTGACATCCAAGGTTGTAGGTTAGGTACATGGACTTCCCCATTCTCTTCAGCAGGAGAAATTCTTTTTCCTCACACTATATTTAACAATCTGTAATTCAGAAAAGTAGTTTTGAGTGAGCCTGGCTCTGAAAGCCGTCTCAGGTGGAGGGAAGTTCAGAAGGCAGGACATTCCATTGCTGCCAGTGACTTACAAGTCCAGTTCTGCCCAGAAGCTTCAGTCAGGCTGATGTACTCATCATAACTGATCTGTGGACTTTATTACTCAAGGAAAGGAAAGCTTGAAATAAACATGGGCACATTTTCCCATTTCCTCTTACTAATTAAAGCATGGGATTTATCAGTTTATGGTCTAAAAAAATCATTAATACGATGTGGTACTAACCAGTCATTTTAGCAACTAAATTACGAGAACCTGTTTGATTATTTTTGTTGTGTTCCTGAATACTGTACTTTAAGCATTTTGTTAAAATGTTTTTAGTGTCAGATTTAATGCCTCAGATCTTTCTGTTCCACCTTTTCAAAGGCCCTTACAATGATACTTTTTTTCTTTTTCCTCAGGGTGATCAGATGCAGGTCATTCCCATACCAAGTGTATGTATTTTTATCCCATTTATTTTAATAATGTTCATAGTTTTTGCTTTTGTTCATTTTATATTATGTTGGAGTTGACTAGATCTGTTCTGTGTTGCATGTTACAAGACTTTTGTTTTCTAATCTGTAAGGTTGAGATAAATCACCTTAACTGTGTGTATAAGGTATACAGATAAAACTAATTAATAGGAACAAAAGGACAGTCCAGCTTTGTAAAACTGCCATCCACACCTGTCCATCTTGTAACAACTCTGAATTTTGTCACTTTGAAAATGTATACAGAAGTACTCAAAATCCAATAAACTGAAATTATTTAACAACCATATTGGGTGGGAGGAGCCAAATCACTGGTACTAATGGGCAGGGTTATGGCTCAACAAATCCCACATCTTGGCAGTGGGTCAAAGCAGATGACCTGGTGGTCGCTTCTAACCCTATGGTCCTTGTATTTCCGCATGCTGCAGTTATTTAAGCTGAGGAGTTGGAGATTAGAATCTGCAAAATGAGGCGTTAATTTTCTTGGCGCAAGCTACTAAATAGTATTACAGCAACCCCACTCATGCTACTGTAGTTGTTTAAGATGGTGGTTTTATTATGAATCATAGTTTTCTGGGCCTAGCAGATCTGTTTATACACCTGGTTCAAACTTGAAATACAGGTTGTCAGATTGGAGTTATTCAAAAGCAAATAAAAACATTTGACACTCTGAGCTAGAGATATTAAAAGTTGTTTGGACTCAAGCTTTTTTGCCAAAGCATTGATCATTCTTAAGCTGCTGCTAATATGGAATTTGGGGGGGGGGTTAATGGGGTTTTTTTTTTAAAGTAGATAAGCTTTTCAGGACTGCATGTGCAATTACTTTTTCACCATTTACAGTGGAGATTTAGTGCCACAGCAAAGTAAAGTCAATGCAAGTCTTTGGGGACACTGATATATTTCACCTCTTGCAGGTATCCTAAATCTCTGAAGATCTGAATTTTTCTTGTATTCCCCAACACTTTAAGGCCCAACATTGAAACCACTATATTTTGGACCCTATTAATGCCGTAGCTTAATAGTGTTGAGATTAGTATTTTAGCCAGACAGATCTCTTTTCTCAATCGCCATCTTTTCCGGGATCTGAAAAATTGTTGGAAATTATACTTGATCCAGGACCATTGCTTTCTGTTTGGTAGTCCTGGACCAGTGCCAAAAAAAAGCATTGCACTGAAGGACCAGTGGCAGTTTAAAAACTTACTATCTCTGAGATCAGAGGTGGGGAACCTCAGGCCCAGGAGCCAGATGTGGCCCCCGGCTTGCCTGGATCAGGCCCCCGAGGCTCACCATTGGGGAGCCCATGCTGGCGCTCCAGTCCCCCTGCCACCCTCTCACAGAGCTGGAGCACACAGTATCTACTAGTCTGAGCCCCCCTAAGCTCTGGTGTGCAAGGGCAGTGTGGGGAGTGCCTTTTTCCTTCTCAGTCCGGGGCTTCTCACTTTGCTTCTCCCTTGTATGTGGCCCCTGACTGATTTTTTTCTGAGAGTCATTGGCCCCCAACCCAAAAAAGGTTCCCACCCCTGTCTTAGATGATCAGAGCTAGAAGGAAAAGGCATATATCACTAGAAACCTGGAAATACCTACTCTTAGTGATGTACAATTTTCACTCCTAGATTACTATCTTGGTTTCCAACTTCAGTTCTCGTCATCTTAGCAGCACTGACAATGACTAGAACTAGACTCAAGTGCTGATAGCTCTCTCAACATATCAAAGCATAGCACCCAGCTTTAAATGGAATAAAGCATTAACTGTCTGACATGAGATTTTGCTATTAGTAAAATATAATCACAACACTGCAAATAACAGGAATGTAGTAAAGCTTGGCTGTCGACTATTGCTATGAACTTATTCAAGTACGCGCATTACAAATATAGACATCTTCACAGAAACAGCAAACCCCTTTTATAAGAAATTAAGCATCCTTCCAAAGACATACTATATTTGAGACTTCTTAAACTGTGCACTATCAGTGAGCATTCTACCACTTTTGATATTTTCCTGGTAAGAATGTCCTTTTGAGTAAGAAATTCCAAAGCTATATCCTCCTGATTTTAAGGAAATAGCTGAATTAAATGGTGAAGTTGGTATTTGATGTGCAGTGTGGATGGTGCTCTGTAAATAAGACAACTGTTCGCTATTCTTATTGTTCAGGTGTGGCGTGTCTTTTACACTGCACCTAACCACTGCTCTAAAAAAGAACTTTTCTTTATTAATAGACATTTTTATTAGAGTCCCTGCTATGGTATCACAGTTCTCAAATATTACTGAACTAATCTTCACAATATCCTGGTGATGTGAGAAAATACTGATATGTTATCATTTAAATAAAGACTGAATCATCATGACTGCATATAAATGGTCAGGGTCAAAGGGTTTTTTTATGTGCCCCTTTGTACTGTTAATGCAACAGGTATCCTGAGCACTGAGATCCTAATGCTTTTCAATCTGTAAAGCATGTAAGCCTCTGTTGAAAACCCATTGATGTCAGTGAGTCTAAAGCACATGCTGAAATGCTTGCTGCAGTGGGTCCGAATGAGGAAGATACCTTTTGGGTGAAATACCATGTGATTATGTACCTAAAGGTTGCACCCTAATGTGTACTATGAAGATACAAAATTGAAGTTACTTAAACAACCTTAATTTTGTTTTTAACTTATATGCTTCACTTTATATTTAATCATTTAATATATTAAATGTTTAATAATTTTTTAATTTACTAGATTTCTGAAAAGAATCAGAGCCCTACTAGATTGTACAAGTCCCTATGGGTATCTACACTAGCCCCCTAGTTCGAACTAGGGAGGCTAATGTAGGCATTTGAAATTGCAAATGAAGCCCAGGATTTACATATCCCGGGCTTTATTTGTATCTTCCTGTCCGGGCGCCATTTTTAAATCCCCCTAGTCCAAACTAACTGCCCACGGCTACGCGCGGCAGTCAAACGTTAACTCGAACTAAGTCCTTAATGGGGGTTATCTCCGTGTAACAGTTAACTCGAACTAAGGACTTAGTTCGAGTTAACGTTTGACTGCCGCGGGCAGTTAGTTCGGACTAGGGGGATTTAAAAATGGCGCCCGGACGGGAAGATGCAAATAAAGCCCAGGATATTTAAATCCCGGGCTTCATTTGCAACTTCTAATGCCTACATTAGCCTCCCTAGTTTGAACTAAGGGACTAGTGTAGACATACCCTATATGTTAAAATTGAATATCCATTCAGTTTTATTGAGCACATATGCACAAATGTAATGACCTGCTGAGAGATCATCTGTGAAAATTTCTGATTACTTTTTGCATGTGTGCATAACACCAGTGTAACATCGACATGTGATTGGCTTTATTGTGTCGAAAACAATTCACCTGCCTGAAGTATGTTTCTGTAGCACACAGAACATGGCAAATTTGCAAATTTTTCTCCTGACCCCAGAAAGGCACCTCTGAGAGATCACATCCCTGTCCAATTTTAATTTTCATCAGGACCCGCGGAAGAGCCTACTGCTGCTTTTAAAAAAATTAAAATAAATTATTACTGCAAAACCTGTTCTGCTTTTCTGTATGATGTAGAATATTGCATTTGAATTTGTAGGGGAGGAATACAGTTTAAGAAACACCGGTGTAGTAACTAGACCAGTGGTGACAGGTGTTTGTCGGACCTGTTCTTTAATGGGGGTTTCACAATCTCCCAAGGCAGTTTCAGTGTTTAACTACTTTGAGAAGATTTTTCTAATGTGTAACCTAAACCTCCTTTGCTGCATTTGAAGCCCATTGTTTCTTCTCCTGTCCTCAGATGTTAACAAGAATAATTTTTCATCCTCCTTCTTGTAACAATCTTCTGTGTACTTATCTATTATAAGAACGGCCATACTAGGGCAGACTGATCTATCTGCCCAGACCCTTGCCCTCTCCCAGAGCCAACACTCATGCCCTCTCCTCTGCACCCTGAGCCCGCCTCTCAGAGCCAGCACTCTATATCTCCTCCCGCACCCCAACTCCCTGCCCCAGTCCTGAACTCCTCAGATCCAGCATGCTGCACTGCATCCTGCATCCCAAACCCCTGCCCCAGCCTGATTAAAGTTAGCGAGGGAAAGAGGGGAGATGGAGTGAGCAGGTCTCAGCTTTGGGGAAGAAAGGACATTGGCCACAGGGAAGGATCAGTGTTTGCCCTTAAATTCAGAAAGAGATCTTAAGCATGAAAAGGTTGGAGACCACTGTTGTAGTGTCTTAACAACATTAGCATCAACAAGTCTCAAGATGTGAATGCCATCGAATTTCATTTTTAACCTTTCTGGAGCCTAAAGCTTTGCATTCTTGAGAAATGGTTGTTTGCCATTAGTTGACTCATCAAACAGAAGACCAGAATGCCTGCATATTCTGTCAGAGAATGTAGTATTTCTTCAACTCACTTGAGACGCTTTTGATCGATCATTGTTTTTGATGTCTGTTATGCTAATTAAGAGCATGGAAAGCTGAGATGAATACATAAGCTCTTAATTGTGACCAGTTTAATAACTTTCAAAGAGACAATATCTACTGTAATATGCATAAAGTTTTCATCTTGATGGAACAAAAGGCTCAGCAAGTACTTAAATGTTGCTTGTAATTTAAAAAGTCAGCATTTGATCCCACAGTGTTTGTCCGAGAGAGTTATTTTTCTACTCTGTTCTGATGAAATACTGCAGTTTTTCAGATACTGCTGTGTAGTAAGTGAGAGTCTTTGCTGACTTATGAATGGTGACCACTGTTTTACACTTGAATTACTAAAAAGCTTGATTTTTTTTTTTAAAGCAAACTTGTCAAGAGCTTGAGATCTCATTTTCATCATCATAGTTTACCTTCATTGACTGACTATCATGAAATATCTGCTAGTCATAATTTTTCTAGGACATTTCTCCAGCTGTCTTCATGTAGGTCTATTGGAATGGTTTTAAAAATTGATACTACAGAAATTCATGATCCCTTTTCCTTTCCTTGGATATAAGCTCTGCTACAATTGGGTAGAAAGTACTCTGGTTTGAAGGCTTGGATGCCACCTAAATTGAGTTACTGTCAGATATACACATCCCTTATGTTCTTTAAACTAGCTAGGTGTCACCTTATTTTGCATTCCTACTCAGGATATTTAGTTGACACATGAATTGTAAAACCTTTTCCTTCATAATTCATATTTTCCACACTCCTTTAGCTCTGCAGGAGAAAAGAGCCTTCACATGCCAGATAGCACCAAGGGCACTGCATGTGAAGAATTAAATGAACTAGGAACCAAAAACCCATTGATTATTTCCTCTGATCTTCAGACATGCAAACTGTTGAGAAAGTTTAATGTTTAGCATAGGGTCCCTTTAGTCATTCTGTTTTTCAAGCAGGATTGAATTAAATCCAGCTTTGTGACAGGGATATGAAGGGCAAGTCGTAGCACCCTACCTGAGAACATAACACTTTTGTTGCATCCCCATGCACTCAGATGCTGGAATTCTGTATGAAGATGTAATAGATCTACTATTGCATCAGTCAATCACAGGGCTGAGCAAAATATGGCCCGGGGGCTGGATCTGGCCTGCAGACCACCCTGCCAGGACCCTCAGACACGCAGCTGCTACGGTTTAAAGCGCAGTCCGTGCGGCTCTCTGGTCTGCAGGGAGGGGGGAGGCTCTGTGTGATCTCCTGGACCCAAGACCAATCCTCAGCTTCTAGTGACTGGAAACAACCAGCCAATAGGAGCTGAGAGAGTGGCCTGGGGGATGAGAGCAACACCAAAGGTGCCATTTCGAGCGCATAGAGGAGGCAGCAGCCGTGCGCTCGGGGATGCGGCTTGCTTTTCATCCCGTTCCCCGGACACTAAATGAGTGAGGGGAAAGTGCTTGCATTCTGTGTGTGCCTCTCACACCTGGCTGGTGAGCTCCCTTCATGGCTGCTGCCCCCCCATCCTCCCGAAATGGTGCCCTTGGGAAACATGCTTCTTCCCCCTTAGAGCCATGTGGAGGGAACAGCCTGTAGCTTAAAATATCTGGGGCTGCAGCAGGTAGGGAGCCCAGCCTGCCTTGGGGGTGCTGCAGGGCTGTTGGCCAGGAGACACTTAGGTAAGCATCTCCCAGCCAGAGCCAGCCTCTGGCACCCCAGCCCCTCCTGCATTCCAATTCCCTCCCCTGGGTCACCATCCAAACACTCTGCACCCCCCCTACCCCAGGTCACAACTCCCTCCCAGATCCTGTACCCCCTTTTACATCCCTCCCCCAGGCCAGAATCCTCTCCTGCACCCAAACACCCTCCCAGACCCTGCACCCCATTTCCCTGCCCCAGGTCACACCCAAACCCTCTGCAGGCTGCACCCCTTTTTTTCCTTCTCCAAAGTCACAATTCCCTTCCAGACTTTTCACCCCCTCCTAGATTCCCCCAGGCCAGAATGCTCCCCATACTGCACCCCATACTCCCTCCCTGACCCTACATCCCAATCCCTTGACCCAGGTCACAACCCCCTCCTTTACTCAAACTCCCCCTCAGACCTCACACCATTTCCTGCACCCCAGTTTCTTACCCTGTGTACCCTTCTGCACCCAACCTCCATCTTAGTCCCCACATCTCCTCCACCAAAAAGTGTAGCCCTTGACTACTTTCCAATATCTTGGAATGGCCCCACCACCACCAAAAATCTATCAGGTTGATTCCAGTTAACACCAATGCAGAAACAAGAGAGGCTAGTGTCTCTTTGGAGAGGAAACTAGGGGTTGAGACAGAGGGGATCCTGCAAGGAAAACCTTAGATGAAGACAGACTTTGGGAAAGCTTAGTCTATGATTTGTGTGTAGCGTTCCTTGAGTTAAGGCAAATCTCCAGCTAGCAGGAGAGTTCTGACTGTTAACCGGGTATGTGAATACACTGAATGGAGACAGAATGATGGAGATACACTTGTTTCACTCATTACTTTGCTGGTTTTAGTGCAGTGGTTCCCAACCTTTTTTATACCGCAGGCCAGCAAACCCATTCACAAACTTTTGGCGGACCGGTAATATTTTGTGCATATTTGCATATTCGTTATGCAAATAATGAATGTGCAAATAAAATATTACTGGTCCGCCAAAGTATGTACCCCAACTCTAGCCCCCAGAGCTATTGTGAACAGCCAGCTTCATGAAAAGCTGAAGTTCCTGGAGCTGAAGCTGGCTGCTGTGCGGTGGCTCAGGGGGCTGGAGCTGGGGTACACCCCACTCCTGAGCTATCGCACAGCAGCCAGCTTCCTAGAGCCATGCCGCCAGCCACACACCCAGGGTCTACCCCAGCCCCATGGGTGTGGCCTGGCAGTGGACCGCGGCCTGGCAGCCAGCGATTCACGGCCTGCCACTGGTCTGAGGACCAATGGTTGGGAACCACTGGTTTAGTGAAAGCAGCTTCAAATGGAAAGAGAAGGGAATGCAGGGCTACTTGGCCCAAAGTCAAAGGCTGTTAGCTTCTTTCAGCTGAAAGCCTTTGAGGCTTGCAATATTCTCAGCAATATTCATTCAACCATATTCATTCTCTTCCTGGTTTTGGTTTGATCAGTTGCCAGGGAACAAGTCATTGGTTCTGCATGATAATGCATATTAGGCAACCAATCTTGCCGTGAATTTTTTATCATGCTATTAACGCACCATACACAGCAATATCAGTCTGTCACAATCCCTGGTTTGGTTTTAGTCTGCAGTAGTTATCTCACTGTTCTAATTCCACCTGAATAATATATTCATTCAGTACAGCTTATTACTAAGGGTCAGAGAATGCTATTGACATATATTTTTCCTAAGAGACTTAATTTGGGGGGAGGGGGAGAGAACATGACACACAGGGCATTCTTTTCATGACTTTCCTGGAGTTTATCTATTTAAAAAATAGATCCTGTTTCATGTATAATGGAACATTTGATGGTATCATGCATTTATATCTTAATTGTGCTTTTGAATCCTTTAAACTGTTAGTAAAAGCACTCTTCATGTAGCAAAAAAGTTGCTATGCAGTTAATGTTACCATTATGCACTTTGAACTGCTAATACAAATTGTGCTACTGTTAAATGCAAAAAAAAAAAAAAAAAAAAAACCCTAACATGCCTTAAAATAAAAAAAAAAGTATTACCTCAAGAGGCATGATGGTCTTGTAGCTAAGATACTGAATCTGTTTCTCATATGTAAAATGGGGATCATTTCTCTCCCTCAGTGTCTTGTCTATTTACATTGTAAGTAAGGATGTTAAGAAGCGGGTAATTGACTAATCATGTACTCGATAAGCTGTGGCTCTGCAATTTAAATGCAGTAGGAGCTGGGTGCGCAAGCAGTTCGGCTCCTAATATATTTAAACTGCAGAGCCACAGTAGGGGTAGGTCTGGGGTAGATCCCCCACTGCAGCTTTGCCTTTTAAATGTAGAAAGAGCCAGGCAGCTCTTACTACATTTAAAAGGCAGAGACGCAGTGGTCTGGGACCCACTTGGCTTTTACTACATTTAAAAGGCAGAGCCATAGCAGGGGGGGATCCAGTAAGCCAGGACTGTGAGCAGTCCCAGCTTGCGCCGGCTTTGGGACCGCTGCGGCTCTGCCTCCTCTGGTCCCTCCCTCTGTGCACAATAGAGACAGTGCTGGGGGAACTGGCTTTTAACTGACTCCTGGCCCCGTGCAGCAGGGGGACTCGGCAGGGCAATATAATGACTTCACAAGTCTCTGAAGCTATCTTCATAAAAGACTATTTTATTAAGATGGACCTAAAGTTCCATTATTTATCTAGTTTGTATTGCCATAAAGCCTTGGGGCCCTAGTAATACACCAGAATCCTGTTGTGCTAGGTGCAGCACCAGTATGAATAAAAAGGCTGTCCTTACCCTATAAACTTAAAATTTATATAGACAACATATGTGCAAAAGTAGAAGAAAGATAAAACCCTGGGGATGGAGGAGTCTTCCCCTTCTATTGTAATTTCAGTATTGTTTTTAAACCCCTACCTATGGGTTTTAACTAATTAACATATTTAATTTCGTAGCCATGTTGAACATCTCACTTTATAGCCAGCCTCAATTTTCCATCCCTTTCAGAAGTAGCCATTCATTAAACATTAAAGACACCCTTAAGAGTGTGGCAGCTCAGCACTATCTCAGCTTCTTTAAATACCTAAAAGATGTATCCTCCCTCTTCTAGTTCCTTCATGTGCTGCTGTGGTAAATGATGAAATCTGGTACCAAAGTGAAAGAATGCTACAATGAATGTTGCAACTCAGGATGCTAGGTCAGGCAGTGGATGATACCCATGCAACCTTCTCCTACCCCAGCTGGAGTCTGTTCCCCAAGATATTGCACCATTTATAGACAACTGGCAGTGGAAGTTTGTGGATCTCCCCATTATATTTTGAGTTTTACCTTTGTAGTGGGTACTGGCTATAACAGAGCCAAGTTTGATGAAACTTTCATTCACTGCATTTTTATTCTTGTGATTCTGGAGTCATAGAACACTTTAACAAGTGGTTGGAAGTAGTCCAGAACCCCATTCTGGAAATGACCATCACCAGTCTCATTTGACTTCAGAATTGGGGCTTGCCATTCAGTTACTTCATCATAGTATGCATCATGGCAAATGGAAGCATTGAGTTTCACAGTCAACCTTGTATGCTGTGGCCGGAAGTTTATGCTTCCAGTTGCTGTTTTAGACTCTGAAATGGAGAGGAAAATAAGATGCAGCTAGCTAGCCTATATTCTGAGGCATGAGAAAGTAGGCCAGTAGGGAAGGTGAGTGCCTCTGATTGTGTCCCATTTCCACCATTGACTTTAGCTACCCAGACTGTTTTGCTGTGTTCATCTGTATTGCTTAAATTCATCTCCAAAGCATCTGATATTAATTCACAAAATAAACAGTACAGAAAGCAATTTGTATATAGCATGGGAGCTTTCGTTTCCAACTGTGTATTGTAAGCTGGCACAAAAAAAACTATTAAATCTTATAACTCACATATCTGTGTCTTTCTGTTGCTTACTGCTATGGAGTAGTGCTGGGAGTGTACACCTTTGGTAAATGTACAGAAATTTAAATTTTTCATTGTACTGTTTTTTCTTTAGCCACCTGCTAAATACCTCCTGCCAGAACTGACAGTATCGGACTATGGGAAGAAATGTGTGGTCATTGATTTAGATGAAACGTTGGTGCACAGTTCATTTAAGGTAAATATACTCTCAATGATCTTTGCTATTTGATCACATAAATGTTAGTGAACATGATAGGGTAGTCTTTTTTATATATTAACTAGTCTTACAAGCCATCCAATTACCAGATCATTCATGGATCATTTTCGTGATTCAAAAAAGATAGCTCTTCTTAGAAAACAGGTTAGATGATTTCCTTGTTAGATTTTTTTTTCCAATCTGATAGACCTTGAAAGGAACCTTTTCTGTCATCTCTATCACTATGCATTGTTTCAAGAAAGTTTTCAAAATTACTGTACTTTGTCATTCCAGATAAAACTGTTGTGTAATTTCTCTCTCTCTCTCCAGAGACAATAAATACACTGCCTCTTTTGGGAGCTGTTTCATTGTCCAGTTCTTACAATTATTTTGGCTGTGACAGGGGACAAGGTGGATAGAATGACGTCTGATAAAGTAATGAATGCTTCTCATTTCAAAAGAAAGACCCATCATAGAAAAACAAGACATTAACGGAATGATCCCTCAGTCCTGTCACTTTAGTTGCCAGATATTCCAGCATGGCTCTGTATTTAACAGATGTAAAACTTGCTGTCCTCAAAAATTGACTTCCATTTTCTGAAATGTAAAATACTGTTCCACTTGAGTCTAGGAATCATAGCTGTGGGAATTGAAATATCAAGACCTCGGTGTGCTAGGTGGGGGTATAATTTTGTTAGAAAAGATTGTGACTATTACATTAATAAACCCTTGGTGTGAGTAGGAACTGTGTTCTGTGTCCATAAGAGATTGCTCCCAATGTCTTGGGGTTAAGTAAATAAGGCTTTGCCAATACTTAAAATTTAAAGCGCAGCTACAGCAGTGGCAGCACTAGGCAATGGCATGAGTGCTGGGAGACAGATCTCCTACTGCTCTAGATAAACCACCTCCACAAGGGGAGTAGCTAACAATTCTGGAAGCACAGCTCCCAGCGCTGTAGATTGGTTCATACTTGCACTTTACAGCACTGTAACTTGTAGGGTTGCCAGATGGTTTCAACAAAAATACCGGACACACTTGACATTACATCACAATCTACATGACATCTTATTTAGAAAATACTGAACATTTATATTTTCTCATTTCTATTTTCTCAGTTTGTTTCCCGAACAGAAAGCTCAAATACTGGACTGTCCAGTTCAAAACCGGACACCTGGCAACCCTAGTAACTTGCTGTGCTTGGTGTGTGGGAGGGTTTTTTCTCACACTCCAAAGCCGGAAAGCTATATTGCTGTAAAGTGCCATTTTAGACCACCTCTGGTCTTGTCAGCACAGTGAATATTCAGACTCCATTACAGGAAGGTAGATGGCGTATGGCTGTTGTTGGTGAGTCAGTCATTTAGACGCAGAATTTTGAAGAGCTTTGAAAAAAATTCTGTCAGTGTTTGTTTATTGTTCAGGTAGGATGTAGCATTAGTACAAGAGAAGTGACCGCTTCAGATTGGCTCAGAAATTAGATTCTTCTTCATGTTCAGCAAATCTGAGGCATTATAAAGCATCTTTTGTTATAGGAAGATCTTTAAGCACCACTCATATGTTTTCTTACCAAGAGCAATTGCCAGTAATTTTGTAGTACTTCTAATTTTGGTTATACTGTATTTTTTCATTTCAAACATAAATCACTTATTTTAATCCTAGTAAATATTCAGTTGCCAGGCATTTGATGTTGCAAACCATAGTTCAATAGTGGTCTGAATCTGGAAACAGGTTTTTTTTTTTTTTGGTTGACTTTAAAAAGACCTTATATGGATATATGGTTGTGCATACTCTCATAATACAAAGTCAGGCTGAAATTGTAGGACCCTATAGACCTGCAAGCTGTTTAGACTTACTTCAGTATCAAATCTCTGACTTTTGTAGTCACTCCTGAAGTTATACTTGGAATTTTCTTAGTATTCTATCAAAATAGAAGCTCATTTGGACTCTTGAGGAAAAAAATACTCACTTTTTGTAAAGCTATTACATTATTTAGAGAGCTTCAGAGGGGTAGCCGAGTTAGTCTGTACAGGATAAACTTAAACAACAACAAATAGTATGGCAGCACTTTAAAGACTAACAAAACATGTAGATGGTGATGTACATGTTTTGTTAGTCTTTAAAGTACTGCCATACTATTTGTTATTTAAGTTTATTATTTAGAGAGAGAGAGACCAATATAGCAATGGGGGGAAATGAAGTATATTCAAGAAAGGATGTACATCATCCACAAAAGCAGCAAGGAATAATTATCAATCCACAATAGAAATATCCATGTTACCTGAATGCTCCTTATATTGTAAGTGTTGTGGTTCCTTAATTTAAATTTTATTTTCCCCTCTTGAGATTATTCTAGCCAATTATTTAAAATCATTTGCAAGAGTGTATCATCCCCTCAACAATGTACATCACCAAAATCCCTTGTCCAAAGCAGAATTTTGCGTATACTGCAAAGGACTTGTGCTTCCTTGCATTCATTTTCATAAGTTGATAATGGTCTGTGTATTTTATGTGCTCAGGCAAAGCTAATAGCAGCTTTTTAAAAACTGCTTAAAATGTTTATTAAAAAATCCAAATATTTACAAAAAATGTTGAGCATTCCAAGAAACATTATGCTTGTAGTAGGAAGTTAGTTGCACAAATTCTTATTTCTGCATATTAAAAAGGCTGACAAAATTTGTAGCATTTGGGGTAAATCTTAATACAGTGAAGCCTTGTTACTCACCTCTGATGGCATCCAATCTCAGCTAAGGTTGCCAAGTACTGGGATGGGAGTCTGTAAGTAAAGTAGCTTTAGTTATTCTGTAGATAGCATTCTTTCCAATGCATTGCAGTGGTGCTGGTGAACTTTGTTGTGTTGAACATGCTGCCTTTCAGTAGAGATGAGGCCCTTGCCTGCTTCAGGTCAATACGCTTGTGATAATTTTCACAAGGATACAGTTAACAACCACTCTACTATATACAAGGCAACTGCCTCTTTGAATAATTAAATTCCAACTACCTAAATTCATGCTGCAGTTTCTTGTTAGTTGTGGTATTCTTCACTAAAATGCACTAGGGCAGTGTGCTCTGTTTGACAATTATTGCATTCTGCCCCAAGGTTTGGCTGCTTTTAAGTGGGGATGTTGCATGTGACATCATAAAAAAATGTTGAGACCCTTCAATACAAAAGACATTATGTAAAGGGCAATAATATACTTTAAAAATGCATAACAGTAAATTTTGCAGTGAATTAGCTTAGCTTCAAATATCTGCAGATGCTTGTGTTTAGTAGCAACTAGAAACGTTTGTTATGCTCCTCTCTGAAGACAGCTTCCTGAGGGAACATTTCTCATTTTCCATGTTTACTTCCTCAGCACATTTGAGCAGCCTTTGGTGTAGCTATTCTTTTGTGTTTAAACACACACCTGAAGGATAGGGGAGGGGAAGGATGCTTTAAAATGGGGCGGTCATCAGAAATGGTAATTCAGTAGTAGTGTGTTTGACAAATTGCCATCCTGAGACAATAGAAACAAATATTAAAATCAGACTATTAAATCAGGGATATACTTTGCATGTTGTGTAAAACCATCCCAGGTCCTGTGCAAAATCTGAGTTTAGTCATATTGAAATTGCTATGAAGTGTATCAGAAAAAACTTCTTAATGTCAAGGTTGTGGAATCACTCTAATTGGAATATTTAAGAGCAGGTTAGACAAACATCTGTCAAGGATGATCTAGATGGTGCTTATTCCTGCCATGAATGCAAGAGACTAGACTTGACCTCTCTAGGTCCCTTCCAGTTCTAGTATTCTATTTTTCTGTTCAACCTATGCTCTATGAAGTTTTTACTTTTCAATACAAAAATTGCCAGTTTTTCCAGCTGCTTATATTCTCTGTGGGGGAGAGATTTCCAAAGGCCCATATTGGGGATTTCTGTGGAATTTAGGACCCTGACTGCTGTTTGTGCCTTTGGAAAGCTCCCCCTCTACTGGTATTTACGCTTATTTTTTGAAAATATTATCTTACTTTGTTGTCTGTCTTTCTAGCCAATTAGTAATGCTGACTTCATTGTTCCTGTTGAAATTGATGGAACCATACATCAGGTAAGCATTGCTGTTAAATTGGGCTCTAATTTGTTCATAGACTGTAGAATGTAAGGCCAGAAGGGACTTGTTTATCACATCAATATCTTGTGTACTATGACCTCTTGATTTTTTTGAGTGTCACTCTTTTCCAGGACGTATTTCCATTCTGTAGCAATAGCCTTATTCTTTCTTCCTAGATGTATAACTTTGCATTTCACTGAATGTACAATTCAGATTGCTCTGTGTGACTGTGTCCTCATCATTATTTAATTCTCTACCAGTCTTTGTCATCTGCATATTTTATCAACAATGATTTTATATTTAATTTGTACTGCATACAGATGTTCAAGGTTTTGAGTCATTTTCATTTTCTGAATAGCTATTTTAGTGGCTTTATTTACTGCCTTTCAAAAAGACAAACAGGATCTTGCACATAAAAATAGTTAAATATAGCTCATCTGTTACAAACTAAAAATAATCTGAAATTAAGTACATAATAATATCCTTAAACTGAAATTTAGCAGGTATTCTGGACGGACTAAGTCCAGAGGGAATTGCTCCTGTCAAATTTAAGCAAAAATAAAAGCTGAATTGTTGTGTGCAAAGGATATGTTCTCACTTCTACATAAAGTAAAGCCATGGTCTAGTTTGTCAGTTGCTCACAACACACATGAAGCTTGTAAAAAGCAGGATTACTACTCACATTCTTGTTTTATGTGGCATTGCTTGGAGGAAATGTAAATCTATAATTCCACTAATACAGTTCAGTTATAATGCCAGAAAAAAGTCACTTTAAACCTTTTAGGTTGCCTACTGTTTTGTATTGCATTTGTACTGTAGCCCTGGTGCTTTGGACCTTGGTTTCTGTAGGTTGAAATATTTCCTCAGTCCTAGTCTTTATTCAGCATTTATTACTGTCAGTTCTTAATTTTAAATTATTTCCATATTTATGATACTCCTTTATGCAAAAATGATAATTTTCAGTTATTTGTTATAGATTTACAGTGGCCAAAATGGAGGTTTTCTTCTCAGATTGGTTAATGGCCTCCCTGATGAGTGGTGTCTAACTGCTAGTGTCCCTTTAACTACTTCAAAACTTTCTAGAATCATCTCCCCGGGATTTTTATATCAATTTCTGACTCCTCTTGTGGAGTCTAAGATTCTCCTAGCAGGAAGTGATTTAACACCATATTTGCGAACATTGTGTATCCAGGTAACATCTATTTCTAAGACATTTGTCATGCCTTAAAAGCACAGACTAACAGAGGCAGATTATAAATTGAAATTCCATATAAACAAACATTTTGTAAAAACGATCAACTATGCAGAATAGAATTAAGAGTGTGCCAAGCATTTATGCATGTATATTCCATCCTTTCACCCTTTACCTTTTATCTGTATTTAGATTTTAAGTCAGGCCTCTTCAAGTCAGGGCTCCTTGTAGTCTTTTGTGTCTTTCAGATTCATAGTCTGTTTAGGGTAATATGGATCTCAACTTTTGGGACTTCTACCTTAAGTGAACTTGATTTTCAAAATATGCTGAACACTTATTCTCTGAAAAGCAGCCCTTCAGATTGGGCACCCAAAAGTGGAGGATCTCAGAATTACTAATGACTTTTTAAAATCTTGGCCCACATAAATAATACCCATAAGTTTCTCTCTCTTTCTCCTGCCTCCCCCTCCCCTCCCCCGCCCAGACAAGCTCAAACATTGCAGTTTATATGAAAACTAGCCTGTACTAGGTACTATAAATTTAGATACTGATTTGCTGATTAATTGAACCTGAAATTGGTATAAATATCTTTTGTTGGTTAGAATAGCTTATAAGCTAGATAGTAAAAATAAGTGATTCCATTTTAGTTGTGAATATATACATATAATTCAACCTGAAGAAGAGCTCTGTGTAGATCAAAAGCTCATCTCCTTCACCAGCAGAATTTGGTCCAATAAGAAATATTATCTCACCTACTTTGGTCCCAGGATATTAGAGACAACATGGTTGTAACACCACAGCAAGCAGTCTGAAGTACTCTGTTCACTTATTGCCTGAACAAATATTGTCACTACCAGGGATGTAAAATCCTGTTTAATTGGTTTAATGAGTAAATACAATGCTGACACTGCATTTACCCATTTAACTGATTAAATGGGGTGTGGACAAGGGGGCCCCTCACCCCCATGGGGGCTGCTTGGTTCCCCCCTTCCTGCAGGGGCCAGCCTGGGAGCTGGCAACCCTGCTTTGGGGTGGGGGGCGGGGGGAGACAGAGCTGGAGCAGCCCTTTACCTGCAGCTAAGCCATTCCCGGGTACCGTTTAACTGTAACTTGGTAAGCATCACCCGTTTAACCAACTACCCATTAACATCCCTGGTCACTACTTATCTGAAGACTGTTTGGTAGCCTGTAAAATAAGTTAGTAGGCTTAATCTGATTCGTAAAATGGAAGTGTGTATATCGCAAAAACTGTCCACACAACTGTCACCACGTGGCACACTTGTTAAACATCTTAGAGGCCAAAGATTAAATGGGTAGTGGACTGAAATATCCTTTAGAATTGTGGTCCCTCTGCCAGCAGGGATTATATGCCTGTTCTGCAGTAGAGAACTTCAGTTTTTAGGATTGTTAATCTTTCATCACCTTTCATTTACTTACAAGGGACAGAAGTGTGTATATTTATTATTATTTTAGTTGTGGTAGTGTTCAAAGGCCCAGATAAGGATTAGGATTTCATATAGGTCAACCTTTCACATAGGGATTTCCATCAATTAGTCAATGAAGGCACCTCCGTCTTTGAACTATAGCAAGAGTCCTGCTGGGGGTTCAAAAGCGGAAGCCCCTGCAGCACCTCAGCCTTTGAAATGTATAAGAGCCAGAGCAGGAAAGTCCATTGCAGCTCTTGTACATTTCAAAAGCAGAATCACAGCAGAACCGGCGCAAGCAGAGACTGCTTTAGTCTCCACTTGTGCCGTTTTCTGCTGTGCCTCTACCTCCCCTGTCCCCCACGGAGATGATGCTGGGGGGAACCGGCTTTTAAGCCGGCTCCCCTCAGCACCAGCTCCTTTTCCCTCCCGCTTGCTGCCTCTCTCTGATAGAGACAGCAAGGGGGAGGAGGGGGAGAAGTGACTAGCCAAATCACTAGTCAACTAGTCACTTACATCCCTAGTATGACCTGCATAGCACAGGTGGGTCCTGCATCAGACCTGTGACATCTGGTTGAGCTAGAACATAAAATAAACTGAATTTAGTTTACTTAATTTGTCCAAATTCTGCCATCCTTTTATTGTGTATAAATTCCTGAAGACAGAAAATTGAAAGATTGAGCAATTGGGAAATATTTTATACCCATTTAAGATATGATAGAAGCTCTGAAATGTTATGAAGCTGTACTAACAATAGTTAATATCTGCTGTGTCAGAAAGCAGTAGAATCTTGTCAAGTAGCAGGTTGTCAGGAAAAATATTACTTTGCCTGAGCTTACATGAAAAAGCTCTGTTTTTGGTGCTGTGTGCACTGTGAAGGAAAATCCACAGTACCAAATCTCAAAGCTTGGGCTCAGGCTGTGGAACTAAAAATAGTAGTGCAGACAGTCTAGTCTGGGCCAGAACACAACACGGGTGGGTCTAGGAGCCTGAGCTCCTCCCCAAGTGAGAACATCTACACTTTTTTTTTTTTTAAGTCCTGCAGCTCAGGCCCATAAGTCCGAATCAGTTGACCCAGGTTCTAAGACTCTGCTGCTGTTTTTCCTTTGCAATGTAAACAAGCAAAGGGTATGTGTACACTGCAGCTAAATACCCACAGCTGGACTTTGTCAGCTGACTCAGGTTCATGGAGCTCTGGCTTCCAAGCTATAAAATTGCAGTGTAAAGGTTTGGGCTCAGTCTGAAATCTGAGCTAAAGGGCCCGATGATGGGACAGGTGATGTCTGTGTTGCAGTTAAAAACCTGCGGCTGGCCCATGCCTGCTGGCTTGGGCTAAGTTTCTGTTTCATTGCAGGGTAGATTTCTGGGCTCAGGCTGCAGCCCCCAGGACCCTGCGATCTGGGAGGGCCTCCTAGTTGTAACTAAAACATTTGCAGAGTCCCAGAGCTTGGGCACCAGCCCAAGCCTTAAGCATCTGCACGGCAATTTCATAATTCAAGTTAGCTGACACAGGCCAGCCATAGGTGTGTAATTGCAGTGTAGACATACCCAAAGTGTGCATTTTTGTGCTACTCTATAATTTACTGAAGCGCCTTCTCTGACATGCATTGTGTGTCTTTGAAAAACAACTTACCTTTTTCTGATTTTCTTTAAATTATCTGTATTAAATGTATTAATGTGCATTTGGCTATGAAAGACCTTGAATTCTCTTGGAAAATATAGCAATATAGCACATCTAGCAAACTGTTACTCTCTTTACGTTATAATCTGCAAGTGACACACTGAAAGCATAATTATTCTGTCAGTGGCACAGACCTTAGCATGTTTATGGGACCAAACACCTATGAGGAACTCTCCAGTCCAAGCACATGCTGTACTTACTACAGGATGGACCGTCCTGGTCTGGCACCCAGGGGACCTGACTAGTCCCAAATGAGGGGATTTGCCGGACCAGGGGAGGACCCTCCCCTTCTGGCCTGTGCTGCTCCTGGGCTAGGGCTCCAGCCTGCCTCCACTGCTGCCCCAACCCTTCAGGGCTCTCTAGATGCCACTGGCCTGGCTGATACAAGGGCCAGAGCTCTGCAGCTGGGGCACAGCTCCACAGCCACCTAGCTCCAGGGCCGGGGCAGAGGGCCAGAGCTTCCTGGCTGCCACAGGGGCTGAAGCGCCCCGGCCACTGGAACCAGAATAGGGCTGGGGCTGGAGCTCCCTGGCCACCACTGGGGCCAGAACTCCCCACTGTGCTGCCTGTTCCACAGTGCCCTCCTCCCGGACACTGGGCTCCCAGCTGAGTTGCCAGTGCCCCCTACAGTGCTCTTGCCCTGTCCACCAGATCTCCTTGTTCCTGTGTTCTGTGGTCCAGGAACATCCGTGGTCCTTGCTGGACCACAGATGTTGCCAGACCAGGGAGTCCTGGTTAAGGAAGGTACAACCTGTAATAGCATTTTTATTCCCCAAAATTTCTGGCCCTCCAATTTGAGAGAGCAAATCAAAGCAATCCTGTGCCCAAATTATTAACCAGAAGTCAACGTCAATGAAACAGATTTGTTTCGTTCATTAAGTTTGTTTTGAAGAGGTTTATCAAGGGTTGAGATGGTCCCGGGCAATACAATACATCATTGTTTCTCAACCTTTTATAGACTGCAATTTTTACATTTTCCATACCAGGAAATGAATACCCTGGGAAGGGCCAGGTGGTTGTGACCTCAAGGTTCAGAAGCCATGCATTTGGAGGCTTTAATTCGAGTATACCCTACTGGTGCTCTGGGATGCTAATTTGGCTAGGAAAAGATAGATAACGTTTTAAATGAAAAAGTTAAACAACGAATAGTCTAGCAGTGCCTTAAAGACTAACAAAACATGTAGGTGGTATCATGCGCTTTTATGGGTACAACCCACTTAAACTCATGATACCATCCACATGTTTTGTTAGCCTGTAAATTGAAACACTTAAACAATGAATAGTCTAGCAGCACCTTAAAGACTAACTCAGCTACCCGTCTCAAGATTTTAAATGAAGTGACTCAGCAGTTTGGAGTTGTCTTTGGAATGTTTTGTGCACTATATGGTAGCTTTTGGTAACTTGTTTAACACAATATTTATAGAAGGAAGCTGACACACCCCTCATTCCCTCCATATGATGATTATAAGGATCCTAAGTATAGGTAGTTTTGTCCATAATCCAGATTGCCTTACCTAACATCATTCATGCCATACACTTGACTGATGAAAAGCAGAAATGGCAGCCACCTACTGTTTGATTTGGCCTGGTTTTAGACTGAGTTCTTGTTCCAGACTTTGATCTAAAGTTGCCATACTTTGTAATGAATAAGACTATTGGTCATTCAAAGTTTTAACAATATATTAAAAAGGAAAAAAATATTTTTAGTCAATGAAAATAAGAGAAATGTTTAGGAAGTTTATTTAGAATACTGTGTGTGATTTTTTTTTTTCCAGTGGGGAACAACTTTAAATTCAGTTTCCTCTTCCTAAAGGAACCAGTTTCTCAATTATTCTCCTGGAAAAGGCTGTGACCCGGTTCAAGTAATCCAGGATAGGCTGTGTGCAATCTAATTGGCCTATTCTTGATTACTTGCACTGGGAGGCAACCACAACAAAGTGAACCAGATATGTGAAGACTCAAGAATCCACATTTATTCTCCCCCTTCTCCCTCCCAGCCCCCACCCCACCCCTCTCTGTTAATAGGAAGTGTATGCCTGGTGAAATAAAGATTTACAGGTGCTTGAGTTGTCTTGGGCAGACTTTTTTGCTATTGCATGAAGATTCCAAAATCCTAAAACTATTTTTTTTAAAAACCAACTATATGGTCCTATTTCTAACATTACAATAAAGCATACTGTTCTGTTTATAAACGCTTCATTCTTCAAATGTGAGCCTTTCAGGTGACATAGAAAAAAGTATCTGTAAATAGATTCTATAATAGTTACATTTAATTATGCCACCTATAACAGTTCTAAACTAATAACTGACAAATATATGCAGTATTGAGGGACTCTGCCTAAAGCCTGGACATATCTTTTGAATGTTAATGTCCAAGAGAATAAAAAAGCAATGATATCCTTTAAACTGTTTTCAGAATAGAGAGATATTTAACCAAGCATGGCATCCCAAAAAGTAGATATGAAAGAAATGAGTTTTTTCTGCCTTGAAGACCATATGTAAATCTGAGAGAAAAGCCAGGAGTCAGTCAGTCTAGGGATTTAAACTGAAGACATTATATAACAGGAAAAAATCCAGCCCACAAATAACCATGCAACATTGAGATTCAAGTCCAGTAACTAATGAAGCAAAGAAAATAATACACTAAACGAGAATGTAAGGCAGCAGAGGAGAAAAGAACTGTGCTGTCAAATGGAGAAAAGCTTTGTGTGAAGACCAAGTGATTTTGTAGTTCAACTACCTGATCATGTGTTGGTGTTTAACAGATAATTTTAGTAGCTGTATTGATTGCAATAAGCTACTTGTTCTTGCTGCAAAATGGCAAAGTGGCTCCTTTGCTGGAGCAACTCCTGTCTGAAAGGAGGAAAACAACTTGCAGTTGATACCAATACCTGATGATAACTTTTCAGAAAGCAGCTTCTATAGAGAAATCCTCCCACTCTGAAGCACTAAGAAACCTTGTTTAGGAAAACACTGTTTGATCGAAGATTTTTGTGAGTGTGTGCGCATATGGAAGCAGGAAATAGTTAGGCATTATCCAGAAGTTGGAAGTGGTTACATAACATGTACTAAGAACTCATACGCATAAGAGATCTGAATTAATAATGAGGAGAAAATCTAGTGACAGGTGCCCAAGTGTCATAAAAAGGGAAAACAGAATAAAAAAGAGGAGAAACTAAAGTCGGAGGCAGGAGAAGACTTGGAATATTGTCATAATCTAAAGCTGCTTCACGTAGAGAGCCATTGACTAGTATGTCTAGTTCTGTGGCAGCCCTTTAGTAGTTGACCTGAAGCTCTTGTAAAAGACACAGAAAAGAATTTCAAATTGTATTTCTATTCCAACCAACATTTATCAGTCAGTTAGTAATCAAGAAATTCATTTTTTTACTATAAGCTGGATATGACTGCCTTGGCACATAGGAAAGCAACATTTTATATTCCAAACACCCAGTTTAAATGCTTGGCTTGGACTTTCTAATCAGTCCACAAGAAAAAACATTATTTGTAACCTAGTGAATGCAGGTGGGGGAATTCTTTGTTTTAGTGTGACTGCACTGTTAAAAAGGAAAAGCACTAAGGCATAGAACTTCTCATCTTTGCATAGATTGTTTCAGTATGCTAGGAAGAGGTTTCTCACATTTTTGGGACCGTTGTGTACATAGGTACCTTGGGAGGAGAATATAAAGCTAATGTGTACAAAGAATTAATGAGTAAGGTACCTTGCTATTTTCTATTTCTTTTGTTTTGCCTTAACTTATTTTCTGTCCTGAGGCCCAGAAGCTAAAAAATAAACTTAAATTGATGGAATGCTCCCACTATTGCCACCCTTGGTTTCTTGGGTCTACAGAAGGGAAGTAAATTGTTAGAAGGAGCATTATAAATGATTGAGTTTGTGAAACTGCACTTCTTACCTATGTGTTGTAAAAGTTGCATTTGGAAGGTAAACCCTAGTCAACAAAATATCTCTCTGTGAGGCTAGCTTTTTAATGAAAAACTAGTGGTTATCTTAAAAGAGGAAAGAGAATTCTTGCCCCACTCCTATTGAAATCCAAGAATTTATAGTTCAGTTATCTGGAAAAAGAGTAGCAATCTTTTTCTAATAGCTATTCTAAACTTAATTCCTGCCATTAAACAATTATTTTATTAAGTAGGGTCAGGTGCTTGCCAAGGCAATATTTAAAAAAAAATAGGGAATCAAAATGAAAACCAGCTTACAAATTGTCCTCTGCTTCCAAGTGCAAATGTGGCTCAGATGGCGTAGTTCCAATTCAGTAAGAGTAATCTAATCCAGCAAACTGGTCTGAGCTTCATGCAGTTTGTCACACTACCACTCAAAGTGGAAACTACGTAGCATTTTGATCTAGCCACTTAAGCCTTTAGACTGTAGTGCTCTGCATGTACATTCTTTTAATATAAATTGAACAGTATTTAAGACCTTATGATGAAACATCTCTTCCCTTACTTACTGATTTAATGTTTACATTATGAAGTTCAAACTAGTGTTGCCATAACTTTCTCTTTCACTGTTTATATGTATAGGCTCATTGCACTTTTGCGTTTTAATGTTAACCTAATATAAATAATGTTAGCCGGTATAACTCCCTTAAATAACACACAAGGCATTAAGCAAGTACAGTTTTGCGTGTTCTTATCTTATGATAGATGTCTTATTCCCTTTTAAAGGGAGAAATCCACTTAATTTACCAGGCTTGCATTTAAAAGAATTTCAGCATTGTAGTTTACGTGGTAAAGCAGGAATTGTTTACTTAGTTCTATCAACATAAGCTTTTAAAATAAACATTTAACTCCCACCCTCATCCTCCCAGTTCATTGTTTTTATGCAATTGTAAGCATCCTGGATAGGGACTGTCTTTATCTCTGTACTGTATCTCATATGAACACCAAGTATACCCTGGGTGTTTAACAAATAATCTTAGTAGCTGTATCAATTGCAATAAGCAACTGATTCTTGCTCCAGAATAGTAAAGTGGCTCCGTTGCTGGAGGAATTGCTGTCTGAAAGGAGGAAAACACAGAAGATATACTATATGTATGACAAAGCCTCAGTTGAAATGTTTATGTGACCAGTAAAACTCAAAGTAATACCTGGAAACTGATTTCTCCATTGACGATATGAAAACCTGTATTTTATCAATGGGTTTGGAATATTTAAAAGCAGCTATAGGATATGTTATCTGACATCCAGAAACAAAAACAGAAGGTAAGTATTTTATTAACAGAAAAAAAGGAAGAACTCAGTACCTGAATCGTGTTCCCAGTTCAGAATTCCTTACAGCGCCAGATAAAACTTTCCTTCAGATGTGGTTTCCTCTCAAACTCTTCAAGAATTGAAGAAATATAAGCATCAAAGAGTTATGCTACTTTAAGTGCTCTCAGGCTCAGATTTTTAAAGGTAGTCAAGAGCTGCTATGATCAGTTAGCAGTGCCTAGCTAATTTAGGAGCCTAGATCTCATTTTCAAAGGGGATTTGGGTATCTAGAAACCTAAATCTCATCAACTGTCAGTGGGATTTTGGCTCCTACATGCCTATATCTCTTTTGAAAATAGGAGTTTAAATCTCAAATTAGTGAGGCATTGCACTGCTGAACATATTACTGATTGACACTTTCTAGTCTAGCACACTGTGGTCCGGCAACATCTGTGATCCAGCATGATTTTAGTTAGCCAGGTGTCCACTTATCATGGGCGTGGCCAAGTTTCCCACAATCCCATAAAGTTTGTTTACAGTCACCAGTCCTAGCTCTTAGTGTACTGTGATTTAGCTCTCATTTACTCTAAATGTCTTCTAAGAGCCCAGTAAGCCATGGAAGTGTTGGTAATGCTGCTAGACAATACTGACCTCTCATGTTTCAGCAAATTATCTGGTTCAGCACTGGTCAGGTGCCCAGGTTGCCAGACTAGAGAGGTTCTACTTGTAATATCTAAATACTTTTTAAAATGTGGGTCATAATTCTTGTGTTGGTGCCCCATTACTTTTCTTTCTCTCTATTTTAAAAATGTATCTTTCCAGCAGGGCCCTGTATTACCAGTGTGCAGTCAGTATGGGACTAACAAGTATATATATTCAAATATTTTGTTATTGAATATTATGCTTCCTTTGTCTTACATTAGCCTTTTCCTTCTTCTAAGCCTCCCGTGTCGCACATTAGTTCTGCCTACTAATTTTAGGCTAACTCCAGTGTTTTTAAACCTCATTTGACCTAAACAGATATTGTCATTCCAGGTTTATGTATTGAAGCGACCACATGTGGATGAGTTTCTCCAGAGGATGGGAGAGCTCTTTGAGTGTGTACTCTTCACAGCCAGTCTAGCCAAGGTTTGCCATAGTCTCTTCCTTCTCCTTAGTTTTTATAATGCTGGTTATTGGACATTTTGGTTGGCTTTTCTGTGGATGATTGTTTCCTCACTTGGAATGATCTTAATTTTTCCCCTTTCTGCTTCTTTGCCTAACAGTGTGTACTTTGTCTGCTAGTGTGTGGGTAAGTGTTTCCATGGTAACAATATCACATATGGGCTTGTCTCATAATGTAGCCTCCATGCATTGCTCATGATGCCAATATGAAAGGCTTACAAGTTACCATGGTTATAGTGGGAAATTAGAACAAATACTGTACTACATGAAGCAGTATATTAAAGCTGGGCATGAAATAAGCTATGCTACGCTCCGTAGCTAGCCAATCGTTCAGAAAGTACTTTGGTACAAAAACATAGGATACAGATACCTAACATGTGGATGTGCAGTTATAATTTTGGTTGAGAATAATAAATACTGTTTGTAAAGCTCGATATCGTTAGCAGCTGAAAAGCAATATTTTGTGCCCTCTAACTTTGGTAGAAATAGTATCTCGAGTAGGTAGTTTTGTAGTAGAGAGAGTGCAGTTTTAGTTCTGCAGTATTATCAGTGTATTTGTGGTTTTGATTTTGAAATGAAATCAGTTGATTGATAATTTTTTTAATTAATCCTATTTAAATATTTTATAAAGTAAATTAAATTCTGATCTTTTTCTGGCTTTCCATAGGCTCAGTGTTCCCTCTAATTTTTTTCCATACATGTGCAGAATGAATTTTATGTGCACTAATACGGAGGTGATGCATGACATGTCACCTCTGTATTGGTGCACAGAGACAAATTCATGTGGGGGGTGAGGCCAAAGGGTTCGGAGTGTCAAAGGGGACTCAAGGCTGGGGCAGAGGGTTGGGCTATGGAGGTTGAGGGCTCTGGTGGAGGGGAGGGGGAGGGAGAAAGCTCTGGCAGGGCTAGGGATGAGGGGCTCAGAGCTGGGATAGAAGGTTGGGGAGCAGGGGAGTGAGGGTTTTGGCTTGGGGTGCAAGTCTCCAGGGTGGGGTCAGGGCTGAGGGATTTGGGGTGCAGGCTGCCCTGTGGTTGTGGTGAGCAGAGGACTTTTCACAGCTCTCTCTCTCTCTCTCCCTGCAGCAACATCACTGCTGAGTGGGAGCGGTGCCTCCCCACCACAGCAGTTCTGGCACTGAGCCTGCAGGGATAGGCACCTATCCCCCAGCCATAGTGGGGCCAGAGCTGGGTTGGGACCAGGGAAGGGGTACCGCCTCTCTTTCAGCTGCAATATCTCTGGAGTTAGGGGAGAGGCATCTCTCCCCGCTGCACCCCTGAGCACCTGCACAGTTCTTATTGGGCTGCTACATGGCCATGCAGCTTAGCAGGAACTTAGGACTCTAGAGATGGGAAAGACCCTGTTAAATTATCTAGTTCAGTGTTTCTCAACCAGTGGTATGAGTACCCTTAGGGGTACTCGAGAGAAGTCTGGGGGATACATTAACACCACTGAAATTTTGAAAAAACTGAATTTTTGTTTTAAATTTTACAGCGCTTTATTATTTTTGTACTTTTTACATCCAAAAATTTCATCGCCTGCCTGGTTACAATTAAGTTGTTTAAACAAATGTGTTACAGTTTTCAGACAATTTTTTTTCTACTATTGTAAGTACTGGGGGTACTTATAATTTTTTTTTTTAAAAGAGGGTACTTTATAAAAAAAAAAGTTGAGAAACAGTGATCTAGTTCATCTTGTTAGTGTAGGATTATGTGTTTACCAATTTTGTGTTCAGTCTAGTTGTGGTAGTCCTAAAGCAATGGACTTGCAGCAGTTTCCTTGAAATAGTCTTAATAGAAAGAAAGGGTTATTGACAGCAAGATCTCTCTTGCTTTTTGTTGATTTCAGGAAAGTTCCAATGATCGGACATATCCTTCAAATAATTTGTGCCAACTATAATTGATGAGCATATCTGCTTTTACAAACTGGTTTCTTATCTAAGAGTCTCTGCCCTACCTACTCTCTTTGATCATTACTATAAATTCTTGAGTCAAAATTCATACCTGTGGTACTTGTATTTCCTTTGAATAAAGCCAACAGAATGTTACAAATGGGTATATTTATTTAATATTTTTGCTTGTCCTTTCATGGCTGGAGTGAGCATATTTTTGGGATCTTCAGATCCCTGCTGACATTACAAGTCAACATGTATTGTTAACAGCACATCATGAATTGGGCCAAGTCAGATGTTTCCTCCATTACTCTTGACTTCACAGGTACAAGGAACTGGATTTGGTATGGATAGCTGCGGAAGTAGTATCATGCTCTAGGTTTCCCTTTTTCATGCATTTTTACAGTAGTGTTATATGAGATCTCTGGATTCTTTCCCTTTTAGGAGTTTCAGGACAAATATAAAAAGGCCATATTGAGATATGTTAAGATAATTAGTAAATCATAGCAAGATTTACAGTGCAGTTATTTTCTTTCTGAAAGATAACTGCACTGCTGTCCTGTTATCAATTTATTAATGATCTTAGCTTTACTAGCATGTAAATTAATAGTAAGGAGAAAAGCGAAGCAAAGCAGATTGTAGTTCTATCTATAATTGTCCTTTTAATTTATCCTTAATGTTTAGTTCTAGGAAACATTGTTACGCCTACAGACATGAGATTTCAGTTTTTTTAACTTCTCAATTATATTAACTTCTGTCTTTAAGTATGCGGATCCAGTAGCAGACTTGTTGGATCGGTGGGGTGTGTTCAGGGCAAGACTCTTCAGAGAATCCTGTGTTTTCCACAGAGGAAATTATGTGAAGGATCTGAGTCGACTGGGACGAGAACTAAGTAAAGTTATTATAGTGGATAACTCTCCTGCGTCCTACATCTTCCACCCTGAAAATGCAGTAAGTGGTCCCAAGTACTAGTGTTCCTTCTTTGGGCTTCCATGGTCAGGGTTTCACATTCAGGCAATATTATGTACTTAAATTTATTTTCAGAGTGTTAACTATGTCAACAGCGTGAACAGTCTCTGAAACTTTTAAGTAAAAGATTGGGTTTTAGTGCTAGCTGTTATGTAGTTAGATACAAGCCAGATGTCTCCACGCTATTCTGCCAGTTCATCTTTCTCATTCCTAGCTCTCCTTCAGTTTTTAGCTTTGGGCATCTTTCTGAAGACACTGCTAATTGTGCAGAAAAACACCAAACAATCTGAAGTCTTTGTAACCACTCCCAGTACAGGCTGTTAAGAGAGAGGATATTCACTCAAAGACCTTAACATGATTTTTATTTAATGGTGATTATAATAAAAGTGGCTTATCTGAACTGCTTTGGGTATTCTAACTTTTTCACATTAGTGAAGTTAATAGACAAGCTAGTAACTAATTTACCAGCACAATCCCATTGGCAAGCTTTTGCAGTTGGAGGTTGCACAGAGACCTTTCCATCAACCACTCTTAAAATATGTACATACACTTTTCTTGCTAGCCACCAGGACAGCAAGCTGGGACTCCCTTAAGTTGCTCATAAGGCATTGTCCCTTTTTTTGAGGATTATTTGATTGTTAGTTTTTAGATTTAGTGTAGTTTTTAGCTGACACGGTATAAAGTGAAGATTTTAAAGTAAATTTTGTCTTAAAACATCACATTTCTGAACTCAGACCCTCAATCCTAATGCCTGGCATTGATGCTTGTGAGATCCCTTACCCTATTTAGTACCACATAAGGCTTCAGTTTATTTTACTAGCTCTCCGTGCAAGGATCAGAAACCTCAACTAGAGATATAAGATCCCGTTTAATTAGCTAACTGATTAAATGTGAAGTTTAACTGGTTAACCAATAAAGGGGGGGGCACTCCAGCACCTCTCCCCCTGCTGTGGCCAGGCTGGAGAATCCCTGCATTGGGGATGGGCAACTCTGGATGTCCAGAGCAGCCCAGGCCTGCGATGTGCTCCGCAGACACCCAGACACCACAGAGACGGGTGGGGAGCTGCTCCAGCCCCCCTGGTTAACTGAAACGAGTAAGCATCACCAATTGAGGGTGTGATGCTTACCAGTTAACTTTTCACATCTCTTGCCTCAATTCTAATCAGTACTGATGGTTGAGATTCAAAGCCAGCTCCAGGACACTCTTTGATGTTAAAAAAAATCCAGTACTAAGAATCTGAGTAAGTTGTAAGTGGAAAAACGATATAAGCTAGTGGCTGTTCCAGTCCCTGGAGGCACCAGAGGTTGTGACTAAATCCAAGACCGACTCTAAAATGCATTATTTCTGTAAGATCCCACAACGGTAATAGATAAAATTCTTCCCTAGAGTCCACTCTACACATTTATGAAGCATTATTCTCTGAACCTGGACTCAAAATCTGATGTTCAGTACAAAGCAGTTGCATATTCATTGTTCAGATATTTCCTCCTTGATCACATTTCTTTAAGAGTTTCTTGTTTCATCCATAGCTATCTGTATTGACAGTACTCCGAGAAAGAAAGGAGACTCACCTGTAACTGGGTTTTTTCCAAGTAGACTGTCAGTGTAAATTTGTAGTCTGCACCCTTCTTAGGCTATTCTGGATTGGGCAGAAAACCATTGAAGGGGATGTGCCATGCCTCATGTAACCTTGGTTTTTGGAACATGCCATATCTGGAAAGAAAGTCTGCAGTTAGCTTTCCAGAGGTTCCAGTCATGAAGTGGGAATGCAAGAATGTTTCAAAGAACGTAGGTCTCAACGGGCATTGTACTTGAACCTCAGTTACAGATGAGTATCTTTTCTTTATCATGGCCATTAGCTGCAGTAGGTGCTGTCAGCTAAGATTCTGACTTAGATGGAATGTGTACATGTGTTTTTGATGTAGCAAAACCTCTTCTATTCTTTCTCTGTTTCAGGTGCCTGTGCAGTCCTGGTTTGATGACATGATGGACACAGAGCTGCTAGATCTTATTCCTTTCTTTGAAGGACTAAGCAGAGAGGAAGAAGTTTACAGTATGCTTCACAAACTTTGCAATAGGTAGCCCTTAAATCTGACTGGCGCAGGTTGACTGCAGTTGCTACAGACGCTCTCCATCTCTCACAGCTCTTTCAAACATAAGCTTTGAGAAGGCCACTCCTGTCAGAAGTGCTACTTTTGATCTTCCTGTTGCATTGTACACGAAGGACAGTCATGAGTGATGCTATTAAGCCTTCAGAAGTCTGACAACCTAAGGTCACATGTTCAGACTCCTTTTTTAAAGAAAAAAAGAAGCTATTTTCGATGGGACTCTTTTAATGACTTTCGTAAGTGGCCACATTTTACTGGATCAGCTTTTCTTAAAACATGCCAAAAAAAGAAGCTTGCTATATTTCAGCAGTCAAATCTTTCCCCCTCCCACTATGCAGACAGTTTCACCCTCTGCTTAGAGCAGTTGACCTGACTCTGAATTTTTTTCTTACAGAATGAAGTGCCTTTTTGAATGTTATTTTAAGATAAAAGTTCATTTTTGTATAAGGTGTATTTCCAGACATCTTTTAGTCTTGTATTGTCTAAACGCTTTAAAAAGGAAAAAGGAAAATTTTTATAGAGCACTGTAATATATGGTAACAAAGGAAACAGTTGAAACAAATATGCTGGGAGTCCTGCCTCCGTGGTGATGTTATGTTGTATTAATTACACTTTGTCATGCTCAGAAGGTTTAGGAATTTGGGGAAGGGTGATTTCATTTTTGTGTCACTATGGTCTTACTCATTTTGGACCAGTTTGAACATATCTGCAGTTGTTTGGTTATTAGGGAATGATAGAATTGGGAAAATGCAGTAACAAACAGATCTCAAACACCTTTTATGCTAGATGGATCAAGTTCTATTATCTCTGCTTGCGCACAACTGCCATGCCTCTCCAGTTTTTAAAAACACCATTGTGAGAAACCCATTATATTTTTGGGGGGGGGTGGGGGGCAGCGGAGGCGGTGGGAGAATACGGGGAATCTATTCATGGATTTAAATTCTTTTCTTACTAAAACCCATCTGGGTAAGCTGGATGTGTCCTGAGCTGTTAAGAGTATTTTTTCCTCTTAATTGCTGCTACTGTATACTCACCAAATGGAGTTGACCATCGGCTGTTATACTGTTTTTGCCACTGTGCCTGTGCTACAAAAACATTTGCTTTAAGATGCAAATTTGGGCAATAAATGAAATGCAGGTAATAGATCCCATCTCCATGTTGTAAACGTGTGGATCTGATATACCAGATAACTCAGTTAAAGGTGACCTATAAAGGACTTTGGAAAATGCCTTTTGCTCCTTTATGTACCATAAAGAAGCAAAATGGAGGCATGAGACCAATTTCTTTTAAAGTGAGGGCTTTTTTTCTCCTGCTTTGTTTTTTTCCTTCAAAATGTCAACTAATCTTTCCTGGTTATTGCTGGAAAATTTGTTGAGAGTCTCAGCTGCAGGTTGGGAGCCATATCACCTATGCCGGAGGTGTGTTTAAATCAGAATTCCTTTCTCTAGAGTGTACTTTAGACTTTGGAGTTAAATCAATTTTTATATTTTTTTTAACATTCTAACTAAAAACTGTCTCTTCAGTTTACTTGGCTTTCATTTGTTTACACTAGTTTTTCATTCATCCAGGATAGACACGACCTGAATTTCTGATGTTCAAAACATTTATAACTTTTTTGTTTTAAGCCTTTTGAAGCAAAAATGCACAATCTTTTTTTTCCTCTCCTGGGTCACCTTTTAACCATTGGTGAATGAGTAAAAATCTAGTCATACAAATTAGCCATACTTGGCAGGCATCAAAGAAAGCTAAAGTAAGTATTTGGTGCTTTAATTAGCTTACTTTTAAATGCCACAAGGTAGTTACAAGTTGTCTTTTTACAAGTATGACCAATAGGAATTATAAGAAGCTGACCTGGATTGTCATCTTTGACTAAAACATTTACTAAACAGTTTAATAAATTAATTCCTGAAAGAATGGGCCCGCCTACACAGGTATGGAATAGATTATCACAGGTGCAGTATAAGACCGAGAAAGGTCTTGTCTCCTTGCAGTGCAGCTTCGCACTGTGCTCGCAGTGTTTTCTCAGTGAAGGTGTTCTAAGCAGTACCATAACATTTGACTCTGTACAACATAACTGTTTCATTCTGTTACCAGTTGTGATTACCTTAGTACTGTATGTTTTTATGCCAGAACTAAGTTCTGACAATTGAAAAAAAAATCTAGATGGTTTAAAAGGACGTATGGATTCTGGTTAGTCCATTAAGTTTGTGTTCAATCTAAGATCTTTAGTTTTCTTTTGGAATACAGAGTAACAAAACCATAAACTGCCAAAAAGTTGTTCTCTGAGCAGTATTTTTAACTGTATTTGTGACCTCTGTGCCTCAGATGCAGTCTGCAGGGAAGTATTCAGGTTGTACTTTATTGTGCAGGTATGATGAGAATGGCTGGCTGAAAAAAATTCAAAGATTTTCACACAAGTATTAGACCAATTAGACAGTGAATAACTCCTTCATGACCCATTGCCATTTAAACAGTTGTGATCTGTTGTACATAAGACGAACCATGTCATTAGCTGTTCACATTTATAAAAGCAGTGATTTCATGAACCAGTTGCCTTAAATGTCTGTGAATGAATGTTGATATAAAAGTGACTTGTATTGTTTTGAAATCAACATGTAATGGACAACTGAACTTCTTTTCAATCACTATATTTGTGGTGTTTCCGTATAGCTTTAATACTATTTGGGTTTATGTAATTCACAAAGTTCCAGAAAAAAATTGGCTTTATAATTTCAGCTGATACAGCATACAAAATAACACGCAGTGGTCAAAAATGACAAAATCAGGGGTTTAACATATTACCATTTCTGATCCATGCGAATACTGTAAGTGCATTTTATATATGATTTTTGTTTGAGTTCTAATCATGGTAAGTCATTCTAAAACATGAAAATATTTTTGGATAATACCCGATTCCTTCTAATATCAAATGGGGTGGTTGTGTGGTTGTGTAAGATCAAGCTTTGGGTTTCCTAAGTGTTTGGATTTTTTACAGTATATGAGCAATTATCATATGTACCTTTCTTGCACTTTATTTTCCCACACTTAAAAAATCCAGATTTTTATAAGCTCTTTTGATTTACATATAACTAACTATATATTTGAAGCACCTAGATTTTAACAAAGCAATATAGTTCTAAATATAATGCCAGAAAAACAAGTAGAATGTTTGTAAAAATTGCAGTATAATTTTGGTTTTACTTTAATTGAATGAGAATTTGAAAATAAAAACAAAAATCTGATTGTTTCCCAAAGCTCTTCCATATTTCCCAGTGCAGTGCTGCATGTATGTCACCAAGACTGTTATAAGCCTTGTCTTTCAATTATAATTCCCAGATATTATCGCAATACTATTAAAAGTCTTTCCCAGTGGATCATTCAGTTCAGCTAAAGAAATGCTGCCTGACCTGAAGTTCCGTTGTCCTTTTGTGTTGGGTTAAAAAAAGGTTATTTGCCTGCATAGGGGGAAGATTATATATATAAATTATATATATATTTATTTAAAATGTAAGGCAGAGTGCCATAGATTCTTGAAATTCAACTAAAATGTTATGATTAAATTGCCATCTGTAAATTAGGGCTGTGCGCAGAATATTTGTTAAACCACCAGGAGGTTTTGAATGAAAGATTTTAGCAAATGTACAATACTACTGTATTCATTTGGGTAGCTTTGGAGAAAAAAAAACTGTCTCTTTTTCCCTTTAATTGCTTTTTACAAAAAACAGTGAAGTTATACATGGAAGAAACTCACCACGTGCAGAGCTTCGATTTTCAGTGTGTTCAATCACTTTATCATGGCATGATTTTGATTAGAGTGGTTGGGGGGGGGTCAATAAAATATCTCAATTGCACTGGCTTGTACTGGGGTTGCAGCTTTGAAATTTCAATGTAAAAAGTCTGTAGCAATATAATTTACAAACACACACAAATCTATGTCTTACAGAATTTTTTACTAATAAAACACAGAACCGCACAGCCCTATTGTTAAAAAAAAAAAAAAAAAAAAAAAAGTTTGTGCCTCTGATTTCAAAGGTGCTGTGATGTATGCCTTTTGTTTGGTGAGGAGGAAGGCAGGTAAGACTTGGGTTGGGGAATTGCTTGAAATTCTATAGGTTAACTATGCAAAAAGAGCTGTTCGTTTTCTGTTCATATTTTATTGTAAAAATCCAGCTGTCTAACTTTTTGTTAAAACTCTTCTGGGAAATTAAGAGGAGTAAGCAATGGACATATTGCTTGTTTGTCTAATAATGGAGCTGTTTACACTTTAATGCAATGAACAATCCAGCAATACTTGAGAAACACTACATATACAGTATGAGTGTTTTGAGGAGAGAGAAGTATTGTCAATCAGGTATTGAATGGTTTCTTTACTGTCACAAATAAAAGTTTTTAACAATTTAGACACTTGTGCATGTAATACTTCTCTGAGAGAAATTCTGTCCTTCTCCGATTGCCACTTTCCCCTTGAGTACTGATCATTTTCCTCTTCTCCCAGTGTCTCTCTTCCCTCTGTGTTGGTGGTTCTGTAGATCGGTAGAATCATTCACCGCCATCCCTTTTTTAAAGCATGTATTGTAGTTCTTATTGAATACCCTGGCACCTGCTTGTGCAGACGAGCTAATGAACTGATGATGAACTCTGCTAAATAAGTTGCTGGTGTCTCCAGCAGATGTTCCTGCTATTTAAATCTCTTGGATGAGATCATACTATAACTTGTTCAGGTCATAAAGCTGTAACTTATTTTTGGAGGACTCTGTTTGGCTGCCTAAGTAGTGGTTTTTACAATCATTGCCATAGCTTAAGAAAAATCTGATTAAATTATGTACTGTGTCTGGTTGAACAAGCTACTCTGTGATTCATTTGAAACAGTAACTTTCTATAGAACCTTTCCTCTAGGGAAAGTGTTGTGGACAGCTTGGGTGCTATGAACATTTTAAAATCCTCGGAATATACGGGTTAAGTAACTTGCCCAAGGTGGCACCACAAGAAATGTTTTCTTGACACGCGATTCCTTTCTGTAGCCATCTGACTTCCCAGTCTCTATGGTATTTTATAGATTGATTTAATTTTTCCTCAGACTTTTTCACTGTGTACAAAATGACCAATGTTTCAGATCAAGAGCTTTGGCTCCTGCAGAATAACACTCCTGATGTTAACATTATTACTCCCACAGTTTAAAATGTTTCCTTACATATTTCTTAGGACTGCTCCTTTAGGGCAGAGATCATTTCCTCTCCCAGTCATTGACCCCGAAGCTTAGCAAGATTCAGAAAAGGATTAGATGTTGATTCACGTAACAAGAATATCTGACATTCTTACTGTAAGTATGAAAAGAGCAACCAAGCATTTCGGAAGGAATATAAATTAGAGCTGTACAAGGAGAAGGAATTCCAATTCACAGAGGAGTTCAATGTTTCCTTTTGATTCGGAACAAAAATCAAACTTTTTAAAAATGCTCCCTGGAAGACCCTGGTGCCCCACCAGGCAGGCAGAGTTCAATCAGAACCTTGCCCGAGTTCTACTGGAACTTCTTTATAATTGAGTGATTGCTGCAACATATTGTGATTTTGACATATCTGAAAATTCTGGTCCCCTCAAAGTTTTGTCAGAATTTCTTCATCCTGTGCCAATATAAACCCTCCTGTTTTCAGGGCTCAAGACAACTTCTAATGGGAATTGGAAGGAAAGTTTTGGTGGGCAGGTCTTCCTAGAACCTGCCTACTTCAGGGTTTCTCTCGCCTTCCTCTGAAGCATCTGTACTATCTCTCCTTTTAGTGACAGCATGCAGGACTAGAGTATTGGTCTGAGCTTTGTGGCAGTTCCTATGTTCCAGAGCACACATTTCTCTTGCACATCTAAGCATTTAGTTATACTGAACAGGTGAGACGTGAGCAATATTGGAATAATATGCTGCATTTGCCTTACAGTTGATGGCTATGTTTGCTTGGTCAAATCTTTCACAGACACTCTTTCAACCTGTGCTGCTCATACCATCCATTGCTCTAATCTATGTTGCTCTGTCATCTACGGTCTTCACAATCCCTCTGATTTTGGTGGTGCACATAAATGTTTAATCCAGATTTAATTTATGCAAACACTGGACAAAGAGACATGGAGTATTTATGTGGAGCGCACAAAACTGCTTGCTTGTTCCATGTTACCTGGGTGTGTGGGTTTTTTTCTTTTTTAAAGCCTTCTCACAGTTCTGGATGAGGCTCCAAATAACACAAAGCTGTCCCTACTTGAAAGCAGATAGGTGATTCACCCTTGTGCCATAAGCATTTCTGCCATAAATGTGTTGAGAATCTTTGTTCTGGATAATTAGGCTTGATTATTTCATCTTTCCAAAGATTGTACAAAATCCAGGAATTCCCAGCGCTGAGGTAAATGCTTTACACAGGGGAATCCCTGACTGCTCGTTCAAGAGGTAATTATTCCCCAAAGTTTGGTTTATTAGTGATATTTCATTATTTACACTAAGAGTGTTTAAAAGAGCAATTTACTGTAATTTGCCTATCAATTGGTCTCATTCAGGCCTGTCGATGGGGCCAGGAGAGTTGCCTCAGGGCCCGGTGATTTTAATGGACCCGGAGCTGCTGTTGCTACTGTGGCAGCAGCAATGCCTGGAGCCCTGGGCCTTTTAAATCATCTCCAGAGTGTCACAGGGCGTGCTCCAGGCAGCCCTGTGGGCTGGCGTGTGGCGGCATGGTGCGTTCTGGGTGGTGCTGCAGGCTGGCTGCCTTGACTCCACCCCTTCTGCCCAAGGCCCCGCCCCTTCCTGGTGCATGCAACCAGCCCACCCCATCCTTGCCCAAGAGCCCAGCATGGCTATCGGCTCACCTGGTCTCCTTTCAGGACATTCATAAGCTGATGTGTGTGTATTGCATGCAGATAAGATACTGTTTTTATCCTGTTCACGGTTGACGATTCACACTGCGTTTTCCCTCGGTTTGTGACAAGCAGAAGCCAGTAATAGAACCTCTTTGTTAATGAGCCTGAACACAACTCTCTGGCATACCCACCACCCCAAGAATTCTCTACCTGCAAAGGCTTTCAAGAGCAAGGGTGTGGAGCTCCGTTTTTACCAGAATTTCTCATTCTTACTGTTTTGTGTTTGATTTGGTGAACCTTATAATCTTGACTGCTAGCTCAGGGAAATTAAGCAGCATTAAGGCAGCCAGATTCAGCTCCCACCTTTTTGCTATGAGAGTATGGCAGAGGGAATTAAAACAATTCCTTCTGCTTCCAAAGTAGCCTGTGGCCTGTGGGTGTGTGTGAATGATGACCATGGAGGAAGGGATTGGATATTTGCTTAAGATGAAATATTGGCTTGAGATACCGTGTTTGCTTTCCCATACAATTTGGGGTATTTTGTTTCGCGTTTTGCACTAATCTTCCCATAGCAGTTCAGTGAGTTGACTGTAGATTGTTTCAATTACATATTGGTTCATAGTGCATCTGCTTTCAAGAGAGTCCAGCACAAATTGGCTCCTATCCTTGATTTGGAGTTACTGGTTATTATCACAAAAGACAGGACTATGCAGCACTTTAAAGACTAACAAGATGGTTTATTAGGTGATGAGCTTTCGTGGGCCAGACCCACTTCTGGCCCACGAAAGCTCATCACCTAATAAACCATCTTGTTAGTCTTTAAAGTGCTGCATAGTCCTGTCTTTTGTTTCAGAAAGACCAGACGAACACGGCTACATCTCTATTACTAGTTATTACCACAGTATGTGTTCTTGTAATGTAGGCATGTCTCAACAGTGAGACCCAGCCCTGTGTTCTCCTCCAGAGAATCACCTAGCTCTCAACTCTCCAACCTTGATCTTAGGAAAAGTAGACTGGTGAGACTAAAGACAATTTAGTATAGGTATGTATGTGAGAGGAAGAGAGAGTGAGTGAGTGAGTGAGAGACATTGAAAAGAGTTTTATTGGTGTCTGGTTGGAATGCTCTTGTTCATGAGTACATTCGGCAGCTCAACCCAAATGAGTGCTAATGAAACCTTGGTGTACACCATCATGTACTCTGTGTGTGCTTCATTTGTCACAGGGAAACAGTTGCAGAAATGTTTGAGTTTTAAAAGAGAGAATTCAGACTCTGTCGCTTGTATTACTCCACCTGTAAAACTGGATGCTCTAATTAACTAATCGGACTGTGCAGGGCTCAGAGAGCCACAAGAACATCTAAAAATACCTGTTTTCTAGACACAAAAATGTCACAATCTATCATCTGTTTCAGGTAATTTCTTGTCTAGTAGAGAAAATGCTGAATGTCTTAACCGGGCAGGAGAGAGGAGGGAGAAAAATCCTCTTTTCCAAGAGTTGAAAGTTTGTTTCTAACCCAGAAGAGCAAATGGGTGGGGCACCAGATTAAGGATGTTAAGGACTAGTCTACTGTCCAATAAGCAAATGCTTATTGGATAGTCAGTCGACTAGTCAATTCCCGCCCCCGCCACCTCTATCAGATAGAGGCAGCAAAAGGGAGGGATGAAGGAGTACTTCCAAGTGGCAGCACCGCACAGCTGAGCCAGGGATCAGCTGTGTGGCGCTACTGCTTTGAAACCTAAGGTGGCATTTCAAAGGGGCAGCAGCCGCACAGTTGAGCTAGGGATCAGCTGTGCAGTGCTGCCCCTTTGAAACGCCAAGACAGCGTTTTAAAGGGGCAGTGCTGCACAGCTGAGCACTTGGCATTGCAAAAGGGCAGCACCTTGGAGCCTGGATTCAGCTGGCGACTCCCCAGCTGATCCCGGGCTCTGCGCATTTCAGTGGAACCTGGGATCAGCTGGGAACTCCCCAGTTGACCCTGGGCTCCAGGGTGCTGCCCCTTTGAAACGCTGAGGCGGCATTTCAAAGGGGCAGTGGCCACACAGCTGAGCCCGGGATCAGCTGTGCAGCGGCTGCCCCTTTGAAACCTTGCCTCGGCGTTTCAAAGAGGCAGCAGAGTGGAGCCCGCGGCCGTCTGGGGAGTCCCCAGCTGACCCCAGGCTCCACACAGCATGCAGCGCAGCATGGAGCCTAGGGTCAGTGGGGGATTCTGAGTCCCCTGCTGACCCCAGGCTCTATGGCTTTGAAATGCACAAGAGCCCCCTCTGGAGACCCTTGTACATTTCAAAGCAGGCACGCCCGCTGCAGCCCAGAGTCCGTGGGACTTCCCGCTGGCCCCAGGCTGCACATGGAATTCCACATTTTTCCTTTGAAATGTGCAAGAGCTCAGCAGGGGCTCTTTATACATTTCAAAGGAGGAATGTGGAAGTGCCTGTCGATGGAAATTCCATCGACTACTCGACTAGTCAATTAACGGCAATTTAACATCCTTACACCAGATTAGGGTTCAGGACACCTGGATTCGACTCCTCGCTCTGCTGGGAGACCCGGTTGGGCAGTCGCTTTGTCTCCGTGCTTCTGTTTCCCTTCCAGCCTTTAGTGTCTCCTACACTGTAAGTTCTTTGGGGAAATGATTGTTTTTTACTGTGTGTATGCACCTCACCTACCATAATGGCTCTGATCTTAATTGGGACCATTAGATGCTACTTTAGATTATAAACTCTTTGGGTCAGGAACCATTTTTTGTGGTTCTGTGTTGGACAGTGCCTAGCACCATGGGGTTTTGTCCATGGCTGGGGCTCCAAGGCAGCAGGGTAATGCATAATAAAAATTAAGTACTAAAAGGAGGATAGTTTTCTGTATCTAAAAATGAGTTCTATCATAGTCCATCCTGGGCCTTAGGTCGGTATGATTTTTTTTTAAAGGAGAATTAAATGTTAGGGAGCGGGAAGAAACATTTACGAGACTTTTTTTTTTTTTTAATATTCATTTGAAGCTCCCTCTGTGGTTAGAATGTTAGAGAAGGTCCTGGGAGGTGGATGGGGGAACAGAGTAGATACAGTGGTCGAGAGTGCAGGATAGTAATCTAGCACATGATTGCAGTTTATCCCAAGGATATTACTGCCGTGTGAGGAGGCACATACACATGCTCATGTACGCACAGTTCAGGACAACTGCTATTTTAAAGTGATTGGAGACTTAAGCTATTTTTTCATGCAGGACTTTTGTTAGCCCGCTAGATGGTGCAGTTGCATTGTGGCTTTAAAGGTGAATTGAAGAGCTGGTGTTTTTTTTTAAATACATCCCACACCCCTCCCCATGAGTCACTACATCTTAAACTCAGGGAACCACATCTTTAGCTGGTGTAAATCAGTGTACCAGCCAATGTTCTGTCTCCATACCCAAAGATCTTCTTTCATTTGCCAGGTTAAGTCATTAGCTCATAAATTCTGCATTTCCCCAGCAAAATTTTTACCTCATCTAAAGGGACAGAGAGGTATCAGGGAAGAGGGGGGACTGTCAGATCTTTCAGGAAACAGGAGGTAAATGCACTTGGAAAGTAGGAATGAGTATTACTTGAAAAGATTTTAGCTTTTTAATGTATTTAAATTACATATTCTTCTATGTTACTCTTCATTTTTCCCCCTCTCCAAAAGCTCTGTGCCAAATCTTTCTAAGTAAGGAAATTGTAAATGGTTTTGGACTTTGCTGAAATATATTGAAAGAGCTAAGAATAAATGATCAATCTCTGCAAAAATGCAATGCCCATCTACAAAGTGCATATCGTGTTAAGAATTCCCAGAATCTCTTCTTCGGTTCTTCCCTTTCCCTGAAGTTCTTCGCACAGCACTTGGTCTGTAATGTTTAAACTTTGCAATGAATACTAGCAACGTAGAAAAAACTCTGGGGTAAAAGCCAGGCCCAAAAGTTCACCGTTTGTAGGCCACACTTACAGGATTGTTTTCCCTTTCATGTAAAAAAAAATCTCCAGGTCCATTCAGAAAGATAAAGGCTTTCAGCTGGGATACTACAGGTGTGGCCATGGTTCTTGCTCACTCAGTATACTCCTTACCCAGTCCAGGGAGCCGAAAGTGGGGCAAAGGAGAAGTAAAAATCGCTGGGCTCTGCCCTCTCTGTCTACCAAGAGAACAACTAACAGCTCTGCTCAGCGTAGGAGCTACTACGTCATTTGCACTACAGGAGTATCTCGGCGCCACAAGCAACAGCTAGCCCTGTTGTGCTAGCTCTGTATAGACACATAGGGAAAGTCCCTGCCTCAAAAAGGAAAGATTCTTCTTTATTCCAGTGCTTGCTCGTATCTGTTCCAATTAGGTATGTGCACGCCATCTGCATGGCTGCTGGAAAGTTTTACCCTCGCTGCTACCCGTTGGGTTGGCTGTGGAACACCTTTGAGTGGCACTGGTGTGGTGCCCTATATATGACCCTGCTGACCCAACCGCCCCTCAGTTCCTTCTTACCACCAGTGGCAGCTGTTGGAACTGAGGCTCTCTTGCATTGCAAGCGCCACATGTCCGTAGCATTTAGTGTTAGTTTGTTTGACAAGAGTTAACAGCAGTTAGCATTTGTAGCAGCAGGAGCGAAGGGTTTCCCCTTCTCCCCTGAGTTCCCTCTGGGGCATGATAAGATCCCAGGGTTTCAAGCCCTGCAGCTCTTGCCAAAAGTCTATGCTGATGAGTGATCCCCATGCTCTTGTCTCCCGTGCCTGGGGGAAGCTCACCAAACATAAGTGTAAGATCTGCAAGACCATCAAGCCGCAGGTCAGAAAGGAACAGGACTTGCGTCTTAAGCAGCTCCTCATGGAGTCCGCCTTGTGGCCGTCACAACAGGACATGGCACTGAGGGCTTCAGTGCATAGCGCACCACCTTCAGTCCCAGGCCAAGCACCAAAAACGGACTCTTGGCACCATCAGTCATCGAAACCTTCTGCCCGGCACCAGTCCCACTCTCTGGCATGGCCTTCAAAAGTGGTCAAGTCCTCCTCTTTGGCAACGGTGACAGCAACAGCTTTGGCACCTGCGGATGCCGACGGTCTTCAGCCCCGAGGCACGGAGCTGCTAAGTTCGACAGGGAGCTCCAACAGGTAGCAGCTCTTGTAAAACTTTCTGGCAGCCATGCATGCAGTACCCGCACTCCTCGCTGGAATAGATAGGAGCAACACCTCTTGAAGAACCACAGTTACAAAGGTGATGAGCAGGTTTTTCCCTGGTGGGAAGCAGAGGAGGAGTCGGTCCATGCGGGGAGAGCCCTGGCAAGGAGCGGTAGCGCTGTGGTGCGCTCCTGGTGCATTCCAGCTGGGAGGCTTCTCTACAGGCATCTCCGCCTCCTCTCCTGTGTAGCTATCTCAGCTGAAAAGCAGAGGCAGCCAGCACCAAGGCCCGTGCTCCATGCAGCCTAAGGTGAGAGTTCCAGGAGTGCAGGGAGACGATGAGAAGACCGGAAGAGAGAAAAGGGGGAGCGAAATATTTTCGAGGGAATTTGCACATCACCCTGCTGAAGAACAAGGTGGTTTTTGTTGGCTTCCTCTCATTTGTTCTTAAAAGGATGTGCACTGAGATTAATTCACCTCTGCTGCCCTCTGGAGCCCGGGGCTTCACCACGCTCGTAGCTCACCACACAAATTGTTCTGGGCTATGTTTTTCACAGCAGCGGATAGAACACCAGACTGGGCATTTGGAGGCCTGGATATTCCATTCCTCAGCTCTGCTGCTGCTCTGGAGTGTGACCCTGGGTAAGTGATTGCAACTTTGAGCCTTTGTCTTATCTATTTAAATGGTAAGCTCCGCAAATCATTGACCCCCTCACGATTGGCTTGTAAAACACCTGGTACAATTGTAGAGTCTCAGGGTTAGAAGGGACCACACGGGCCACCCAGTCTGACCCCCTGCCAAGACACCGGATTTGTTGTGTCTAAGCCATCCCAGACAAATGGCCGTCACCTTCTTTTGAAAACCACCAATGAAGGAGATTCTATGACCTCCCTCAACAGTCTGTTTCATTGCCCTACTGTTCTTGCCATCGGGACGTTCTTCCTGAGATTTAATCTAAATCTGCACTGTCACTTTAACCCATTGCCTCTCTCTGGCAAGAGAGAACATCTTTTCATGGCAACCTTTCAAGTATTTGATGCCCACTATCCTATCCCCCTTCTCCAAACTATGCACCTCCGGATCCTTCCATTTTTGCTCCTGTGGCCTGTGTTTTGTCCCTCTGAGCCCTTTGTCACTCACCCCTGGAGCCTTCCCAGTTTCTCTACGTTCTTTTTGTACATTGGTGACCAAAATTAGACCCAGTATTCCAGCTGAGGCCTAGCCAGTGCCACATAGAGCAGTATTATCACCTCCCATGACTTGCATGTTTATGTCTGTATTAATGCAACCTCAAATCATATTTGCTCTTTTCACACCAGCATGGCACTGCTGACTCATGAGCCACCATGACTCAGACCTTTTTCAGCAGTACTGCCGCCGCGCCAATTATCTCCCATCCTCTGTGGGCGCATTCGGTTTTTCTTCACTTGTATTTACAATGGGGGTCTCAATCTCATTAGTGTTTGCAAGTGCTACACACATTTGATGGTTCTTCCTCTCCTCCAGCCCCAAATATTGATCACTAATCCCTGGTCTACGCCACAGAATTACTTTAGTACAGCTATCAGAGGGGTAGCCGTGTTAGTCTGAATCTGCAAAAGTGACGAGGAGTCCTGTGGCACCTTATAGGCTAACAGATTTATTGGAGCATAAGCTTTCGTGGGCAAAGACCCACTTCGTCAGATGCATGATTGTACGACATGCATCTGACGAAGTGGGTCTTTGCCCACAAAAGCTTATGCTCCAATAAATCTGTTAGTCTATAAGGTGCCACAGGACTCCTCGTTGCTTTAGTACAGTTGTTGCTCGGGGGATGAAATAAGCCCCACCCCGAGCGACGTACGTATACCGATCTAAGTGCTGGTGCAGACAGTGCTGTGTCCACAGGAAAGCTTCATTTGCCAGCATAGCTACCGCCTCTCATGCGGGAAGTGTCGTTATGCCACCCTGAGTGTTCTCTCCCATCAGCTTAGAGCCACAACCCATCGCTCTTCTAATCTCTTCATTCTTAACTGGCTTCCGTTAGTCCCCTGAACACTGTGCTGTCCTTATTAGGAAGTATTAAGCGGTGACACGCGTTCTCTGCTGTACATAACATAGACAATTCCCTCCGAGGCTCATGCCCTGCTCCTCCTCCCATTTCCTTTATTCTTAAAGAGAAACATTAACAAAGCAAACACTTAGAGGCAAAGCCAGTAGAACTTGGGCAGTTCTAGTTTCACATCATCTTAGCTGGGCGTTCCCACACAGGTGCATTTAGGACAACTGGGAAAGGTAGGGGAGCAAGCAAAATCAGGGTGGGACTTGGCCTTGTATTGACAGTCAATTCGCAGAGGCACACAATCCTGTTGCCCTTTCCCGGGCTTATGTGCACAAATACCTGCTCGGTGTGCTAACCCTCGTGATAATACTCTTCCTTTTTAATCCTGGTGACTCAGGGATGTTTTCTAGAGTCAACAGGTGGCACTAATTTGTTCTGTAGATGCTGCCCCTGCCCTGCTGGTTTTATAGGGCCTCTTTTAAAAGGTGTCTTAAGACATCTGTGCAAGAAGGGTGTGCCTGTCAGTGAATTGCACTAAGCCCTGGAAGCAATATGCATGGGAAGGCAAATCACTGGTAACCCTCTATGGGTCCGTTCCTTCTCTTATGGAGGTCAGAGATTGGATGGGAGAAAGCATCTGAGCCTACATTCATTTCCTGTTACAGAAACTGCCTTTGCCAAGAGTGAAAGGCAATTTATGGAACTTTTAATGACTGGATTCTGTTAAAATATGGTAGAGCCTCAGTTCTCCCTGAGGTTGCAAGGCAGATGGTGACACAGTCTCTGACCGGTCTGGGTAGCATCCTGGAATGTGGTGACAGTGAAGATCCGTGATCCTTGTAAGTGGTGGGCCTGGGCAGCCACCCAGAGGAGATTGAAATTAGCAAAGCACCCACAGCTGGCAGCATGTGTCTCTACTGGTGGTGCATGTCTACATGTGTCTTAGTGCGCATAAAAAATGAATTCTGCACATGGATGGTAAAAATTAGACGGAACATTGGTGGTGATAGTCAAAGTTGTGTGTTGTCTTTTCCATCCATGTGCAGAATAAATGTTTATGTGCACCATGGCATGTGCCAATGTGCACCACCAGTAGAAACAAAAAACCTAGTTGTGGGTGCTCTGCTAATCAGCTGGGAGGCATTTGAATCTCTCCTGAATGGCCGCACAAGCGCCCAGCTTACAGGGAACACGAGTGAAAGCCTCAATTCTCCAGGCCTTCTGTTGAGAGAGAGAGAGGGTGGTGGTGTGAGAAGGGCATAGAAGTGAGACTCAGGAAATCTGTATTCAATTCCTGGCTTCCACAACCTATGATTTTAATACATGCCAGCATAGCACCTAGCTCAAAGGAGTTTTGCTCTTGGCTGGGGTCCTCTAAATTAGTGTTGATTCGTTGGGATAAATGCCAAGTGAAGTGCTAAAATTGTACTTATGCACACACACACACCAATCAGTTGATTAACCCATAGAAAGAAAACTTCCCAGACTCTGAACTGCTGCTAAGCTTAGCGCAGGGAGCAGTGAGATGCATCTCAGCTCCATTACTTTGTGCAATGGGGGCATGATATCAAAAGTATTTATAACTCTCTCTGCCTCTGCAGTGGAAGGAGGTAAGAAAAAGTTGCATAAGAAATGTAATGCATCAGTGGGAGTCCCTACCCCTGGGTGCAGCGGCCTGGGAGTAAGGAAATAATATTCTGCCCCTCTTTTACTCCTGGGGAAGCAAAAGTGGCACAGAGGGGTTGACCCAAATCATACAGGAAGCCTGTTGCAGAGCAGGGAGCTGAGAACAGGGCCCCTTGATGGTCAGGCTGTAACTTATCCCCCCTCTAGAATAGTGGTTCTCAAACTTTTTGGCCCATGGACAATCTGGTTCAATGTAAACCTTTCTGTGGACCACCAGTTGCTCATGGAAACTCACTGTTAATGATATAATTACCCCCGAGCCATTTTGCTAGTGCTGCAGCTGGGGAGAACAGTTTAAATTATTAAACAGACTAAGCGTTTCAACTTTTTATCTTCGTTTATCAAACTTCATTTTAAATAAAGTAAAAGATGAATGTATGTCCAACACAAAAGGTTTCAATGTTTTCTTTGACAGGTGGGGAGCCTTTTTTGGGTCAGGGGCCACTGATCCACAAAAAAATCATTTGGGGACCACACAAGTGAGAGGGGGAAAAAAAACCCAAACAAACCCAACCCTCACTGATGTGGCCCCCAATTGAGACACCTCACTCTTCTGTCACTCCAGCCCCACGGGATCTGGGGAGGAGGTAGGGTGCAGGAGGACGTGAGGGTACAAGGTCTGGCTGGGAGGTAGGGTGCAGAAGCAGGCTGGGTGTCTGGCCAGCAGGGAGGGCGCAAGAGCATGGGAGACTGCAGAGTGTGGCCGGGGAGGAGGGGGGCACTGACACAGCTGCTGGTTCTGATCCTCACACAGGGAAGGGGGCACCCCAATGTACTGAGATCCCCACAACTCACAAACTCCCAGTTACCTCTACACACACACTTCACATAGAGATCCCCAAAGCCACCCCCCCACCCCAGATAAACCCTCTCACTCACTGAGATCTCCTGCCCTGTCCATGCTGCTGTGCCCAGCAGACACAGCCCCCAGCTCCCTCCTGTCTGTGCCTCAGCCACGTGCAAGGGCAGAGCAGGCAGGGTCTGTGCAAACAACGGCAGGGTGCAGAGCTCTGCACTCTAAGCCATCCTAGCAGAAAGCCCTGCATTCCTGGAGCTCCCGCCTTTGCGTGGGACTGACTGGGGAGGGCGAAGCGAGTTGTCCCGTCCAGGCGCAGGAGGCAGCGAGGCCTGCTGGTGTGTCTGGGAAGCCAGTGCTGCAGCTTCGCAGCGACCGTAAGGGCTCCCTGCTGCATGGTGGGGGGAGGGGCTGAGCTCAAGCCATGGACCACCTGGGAAGCAGCCACGGACCACTAGTGGTCCGCAGACTGCACTTTGAGAACCACTGCTCTAGAAGCCTGCTCACCCCTGCTTCCGTATCACACTTCACAAGCTAAACAAAAGTGAGGCCTCTCTCCCATCTTACAGGCTTAACAGCAGACGGAGGCAGCAGTGAGCTGCCCTGGTAGTCAGTGTATTAATAGGCACACTAAATAATATCAGGGTTTTGTTATTTTTTACATGACACCCTCTCCCAGCAGCCTCTGAAGTCTAAATTAAAACCAAATTACAAAATAAATGAACCAAGGGCCATTTGTGAGGAAATGCCCTGGTGTGCTTTAATTGCTTGTTAGTTCACTAATTGACAATGATCGCCTGCGGGCAGGGGATCTCTGAGGCACTGGGGGATGATGTTGCAAATGGTGCTGCAAAATGCAGGGCTTTTAATGGAAAATGTAAGAATCAAAACTCAGAATTACGGAATACTTTAGCTTTTTTCACTTTTTTTCAGCTGACCCTAGTAGATAAACTGCACTAGAAACTGCACAGACTCTGGTGTTCGCATAATGGTGGTCTGATGTACCCAGTAAGTTGTGTTGATCCGATCACAGGACCGTAGCTGAGGTGAGTTTTGGTGAGAGCAATATAGGAAAAGAGACTTGCAGTCTAAGTCTTATTTGACTTCCGGTGCAAATAGAGCCAATTCCTACCTTTCTGTTCTCCCTATTTTCACATGTGAGGGGAGGCGGGAAGAGATGATACACAGACAATCTGGAATGTTTTGTCCGAACACTGAAAAGTTCATTCAGAAATACTTCTGTGGTGCTGGGGAGAGTTTTAAGTTGGTTGCATCATGCGTCATGTTTTCTCTAAAGGCTGGGCGCTCTGATTTTACTACGCATCCCATAATGCACCATGGTTTCCCCTTGTGGTGAAGAGAGGCATTTGCATCATGGGAAATGTTATCTACCTGGGATTCCGGGCCCAGAGAAGGGAAATTGGAACACGAAAGAACTAGTGTTTCCATGAGTCACCATGCCAGGAATCCAAATGGCAGTATTGGCAGGGGGAGGGAGGGGAGGAAGAGAGGGGTTGGCTGTAAGAGTTACATTTTTAGGCTTATGGGTTTTGAAGAAAAATCTAAATTTTTGTGGAAAGCAGAAAAGTTTCATGAAAAGTTTCCTTTAGTCAAAAAAGAATTTGATGGAAAATGTTGAACCTGCCCTAACTTACACGAGGCAGCAGTTGTGAAGTGGTAGGTTGTTCCTTGTTCTTCAGTGAGTAACACGGTGTTTGTGCATGCCAGTAAACTGAGACAGCTATAGCTTGCATAGTGGCAGTCTCCTACAGAATCAGCATGCAACATACCAGTTGGAAGTCTAACTGATTTTGTGGCAATCGGAGTTGCCGCTGCATGAACCCAGGTGTCCCAACGACTCTGCTATAAACACATTAAATGCTTATGGGCTGAAACGTGGAAACCAGCCTGTCCAGTTACAATCTCTTTCAAGGTCACTGCTTTTCACTAGTTGAACGCAGAGAAAGATGCGGGGGGGAGGGGCGTTACCCCTGCGCTGGGAACATGAGTCACTTGTCAAACTAGAAATGCAAGTTCTGAAGGCATCTCCTAGGGTTGCAATCAAGAATGTGGATTGAAGTTTGATTTCCAGGTGTGTTTCTTTTCAGTAGGCGGTGGCAGGGGCTGTGCATGGAAAGAATTCTTGCCAACACATTTCTAGACAGAGGAGTACGTCCCTCTTTATACAGATTCTCCCTGATAACACTGGGATTTAGAAGCCTTCTTGGGGTGTAGGCCTGTATAATATACCCTGAAAGGATGGGAATGACTGGGGATTACAGTCTCTCTATCTAAACTATAAGCCTATGTCTACACTACGAGTTCTCTTGGAAAAAAATATGCTAATGAGGGACTCATTTGCGAGTCGCAATCTCATTTGCATATTTTCTGCTGATGCGTTTTTGCGCAAAAACAAGCAGTGTGGACATTTCCTTTTTGCGCAAAAACCACTTTTCCCGCAAGATCGGTAAACCTCCTTTCTTGGGGCATAAGAATCTTTCGGGAAAAGGGTTTTTTGCGCAAAAAGGAAACATCCACACTGCTTGTTTTTGCGCAAAAACGCATCGGCAGAAAATATGCAAATGAGATTGCGGCTCATGCAAATGAGTCCCTCCTTAGCATATTTTTTGCCGAGAAAACTCGTAGTGTAGATGTAGCCTAAGGGAATGCTGTGCTATGGCTTGAGGAGGATATAATTGTGGTGTGTCCTTTTAGCTTCATCCTAGGCCCAGGAAAGGTTTGCTTCTCTAGCAACTTATTCTGCAGGGCTTCTCCCTCCATCCCAAATGCAGCTGTTAAGATCGCTCCCCTTCTCCTTGCTCATTCAGATCTGCAGGGCAGGGAGGCTGGTGCTCTTGAGAGAATCCAGGGCTGAGAGAAAGGGATTGCAGTTTGCCCTGAAGGTGCTGAGATACAAGGTCATCTGTTCTTATGAGATTCTTCTACGGCCCATACCTGGTCTCCTGATTGCTCCCGGGTCTATTCCAGGTACGGGGGCTAGTTGTTAAGCAAATTCTCTGCCTCCTGCATGCTTGTGCAGAGATGGAGCCAGGAGAGCAGGGCTTGTGTTCACTTGGGGAACTCAGCCGGGCATGCGGCCTAGCGCGCATGGGCCGGAAGGAAGGCCCTGGAAGCAGACAGTGATGATGGCCCTTGGGGGATTCCTACAGGCTCTAGAGGTTTTTTTCTCTAAACCAAGAAGAAAAAGGCAGTGTCCAAATGAAGCATGTTACAGGCACAATAATGCAGTCTAGGGCGGGGAATGCAGCCTGGATCCCAGCACCTGCGGTGGCTGCAGGCACCCTCCTGGCATTGCTTGGGGGGGTCACCGTAGTGCTAGGTCACGTTGTTTCGTAGTGATTCAGTGTTGGCAATTGAAGAATTACAGGGCTGGCCCCTGATACAGGTGGGAGTGAACCACCCTTCCCACATTCCTGCTTCTACCCATTTGTCTTCCTCCTGCTGCTTTCCTTTCTCACAGGGTGTTTATTTCAGAGCCATTCTGGGCAGAACATAGATAAATCCCGTGGGGCCAGGCCCAGGATGTTTATCCTGGAGGGGAGGTTGATCGTGTCTTTTCCTCTCCCATGCTCATTACACATGCTCTCACTCTATGAATTGTGCACAGAGATTCCCCCCACCCCGACAAAAAATCCAACTATTTCACCAAAAAATAATTCCCTTCCAGTGCCTGGTGTTTCAAAATTACAACCAGCCTACACTGAAGAGCACTCTAGCTAAGGCAACTCCCCCCTTCCCCTTTAGTTAGTCCCTTGCAAGCAAGTAGGTTGTCAAGATTTGCAGGGAGGAGTAACAGAGGTGACTTGGGTCAGGAATGGTGCGTGTAAATCTGAAACAGAACAGATTCATGCCTGCAGAAAAGAGACTTTGGCCCATGGAAAAGCCACAAACTCCCAGCTTCTTTACTGGAGCTGGTTAAAGAATCATTCCAAGGGCAAGTCTTTGAGACCCAACGCCCACTGACTCCGGAGCAGATTCCAGTTTGCAGCTCAGTTGTCAGTGTTTCACTTGAGAGGGGAAGGATGGTCTAGTGGTTAGGGCACTGGATTGCAAGCTGGTTCTGGCACAGACTTCCTGGGTGTCCTTGGGCCCTTTATTTAGTCTAAACCAGGGGCTGTCTAGCTTCACTGCGTGGCAGCTCCCTTCAGAACAAAATTTACTACAAGACCCCCGGGGGGAGGACCAAAGCCTGAGCCTGCCTAAGCCCCACTGGGGAGGTAGCCAAAGCTCAAACCCCACCACCCCAGGCAGGGGGGGACTAAGCCAAAGGACTTCAGTCCCAGGCTAGTAAGCTATAACCACAGCCCTGCTGCCCGGCACCCTCAAGCTTTGGCCCTGTTCCCCAATGAGTCTAAGCCAGCCCTCACTTCGGGGTCCTGACCCACAGTCTGAGAATTGCTGGTCCAAACTTGGCCTCAGGTCCCCTTCCGCATGATGGGATAACCCCTGCCTGCCTGCCTGCCAGGAGTCGTGAGGGCAACAGGCCTTGGTGGTTTGTGAGCTGCTCATATCTCCCACTGATCAGCGTGGCTTGCGTGTCCCTCCCTGGGTCTGGTCCACAGAATAAGAGTCTGTCATGGCCCCAGCCGTGGGTGGTGGGTGAACCAAGGGCCAGGGGAGGCAAGTCCCTAGCCCTGCCCCTTCCACCTAAGGCCCCTGCCCCTGCCACCCAGGGCCTCAGGGGAGCCAAGGATCCCCTCGCTGTAGGGGCAGGCCAAACCTCCCCCAGCAGGCATTGCGTGGCCCCAGCCTTCCCCCTCCCAGACTGAGAGCATGGCAAGGAGAGCAAGTGACATGGAGCCCCAGCCTGAGCACGGGGGAGGTGGGAGTGCGTGGTGCACAGCACCGGGGGTGGGGAGAGAGTGGGCGACGTGCCGCCCCAGCCAGAGGACGGGGGTGTTGGAGAGAGCCGACAGCTTTGCTCTGCCCTCCTGCAGAAGTATTTCTCACTCGTGGTTTTTCACGCCAAACCCCTTTTTTTTCTCCCCCTGCCCTCAAAGAACTTCCAAAATCTTGTGACATTTTCTAGAAAACTGGACTCATTTTCAAGTCCATCCTGAAAGACGAAAACCCTTCCATGTCAGGCACTCTCGCATGGCATTCTGCAATATTTTGCCCAGGCTCCATTGTTGCTTTCTACTGAGAACGGAGCATCATTTAAAAAAAAAAACCCATTAATGGAAGGCCGTTATTCTCTCTGAAGTCAGGATGCCGCGTGCGGTAGCTAAGTCCTGACAGTACATCAGCAGCATGGCCTATAAAACCGTTACCCTAATTCTCAAGTCGTCGAAATATCCCTAATCCCATAAACCAAGCTGGGGTTATTAGTGTGTGCCACAAAATGTCCCCCCGCTCCCACCTGTCCTCTCCGCTGCTGTTTCACTTCAGGCGTTGAAGCAGATACTCATAATGAGACACTGGGGAAGGTCAAAGCTTCTGAGGACATCCAGGTCTTTGTCTGTCTAACTGCTGTGGGCTCATGATGGAAACACAGAACAACCGGCTCTCCCTCGCTAAGCCATGTGGCTGTAAGATGTGCATGGAGACAAATCAACAGGAAATATGCACCGAGAGTGTTCAGCAACAAGCTAGTCTCTGTACACCGCGGCTGGAGAATTGTCCGTTCTGTTGTGGACAGGTTCTTATATCATGCTTATCAGCTGGTATCTGAGTGCCTTCCAGGCATGCATCAAGCACAGTGATTAGCATCTCTTACCTGTGGGTAGCAGGGCAAGTGTGTATGTCTGGGGGAAATATGGGAAATGAAGGATCTGGGCCTATGGAAAACAGGGAGGGAGCAGATTTTGTGACATGGCAATTTCCCAGCATCTTGAACTTTTGACTTTTTTTCTTCCTGGTTGGCACATTCACGGGTACATTCCTGTGAACAATAATTCTCTGTCAAGTGAGCACCAGGGCTTGGTCTCCTTCAGCAAACAAAGCAGCTGTGCACAACACCTCGGTTCTGCAGCAGGAGCAGCTGGAAGCTGTGTCTATACTGCTGGTTCAGGGCCCTTGGGACCGGATGCCTCAGGAGACTAGCCACAGACCCTGGTACCTCAGAGGCTGTGGGTTCACAGTCAGATGCAGCAGGCAGCCACAAAAAGCTGCTACACTCTGGTGGCTTGACTGGAATAAATCCCGTGGAAAAGGTGCCATGCCCCCTGGTTCTCCTGAGCATTTTGACTGGTACTCTCCGGCTAGGTCTACCCTCATAGGGAATGTCGAATGAAGATACACAACTCCAGCTTATGTTACTTATGCAGTTAGAGTGGATGTACCTTGTTTTGCATTTCTCTGCCATCCACACAGTGGGAGGCTGATGGGAGCAAACAGTCCCATCAGCTTCCCTTACTACTTGCAGGAGTAAGCCAGGGGCACACTCTGCGTTTGATTTAGCAGGTCTTAACTAGACTCACTAAATTGAACTCTGGAAGATTGATCATGGCAGCAGTGATCTTCCGTTGAGTGTAGACATGGCCTCAGGGAGAGGCTAAAGACTGAAGTAGAGTCTGAAATAGCCCTCACCTTCAGCAGTGATCTCTTCAGGGCTGGGGTATTTATTGTCCTTATCTGGCTGGCTCTCATTGAAGTATCTGAGCACCCTCAAATGTGTTTCCTCACAGTCCAGGCAGGCAGGGAAGTGCTATTGATCCCCGCCTCAGGAAACCCACAGGCTGGATGGCAGGAGGGTGCAGAAAAGCTTTGCGCTGCTGCAGCGAACAGAGAGGACCTGGCTGCCAAGGCTTGCACACCAGCATTGCCATTCATTCCTGTGCAAAAGAGACAATTCCATCACCTGACTTCAGTTCCTGACCTCCGTTCTCCTCCGCAGAGGATCAGACGCAAAGGACGCAATCTCTGCCTGGAGAGGCTGTCGGCAGCGTGGCTGGGTTCTGTGGTCCCTCGCCACGCCCAGGGGAACAAACGCGGCTGCTGGTGCTCCTGGGATGGGGCCTGGGCTCGGGCATGTCCCCTTGCATTTAAATGGCATTGTGCATCCAACACTGAGCCCACCGGGGCAGCAGCCAAACCCTCCTTCCTGCAGGCTCCCCCGTGGGGCACTGGGCCATCCCTGAGAATTTGAGTGCCTTCTGTAGGGGCTGCACCCGAACCAACTCCCCCCCACAAGCTGTAAGTTGGGGTCTTTCTCATGCACTCGTTGTTTCCCTTCTGTTACTCTGCTTGTTTGAAGGACTCCTCTCGCGTTCCTCAGCACTAGCCCTGCCAAGAGGGACTAGACCTGCGAGAGAGGCCGGTTCAACCACTTTGTGAGATGGCGCCTGGGAGACCAAACTTCAATTCCTGGCTGTGGCACAGGCTTTGACTCCTTGGTCAGGTCACTTAATCTCTGTGCTTCAGTTCTCCATCTGCACCCGGGGGGTAATGTTTTCTCCCACCCTTTGCCTGTCTTGTCTCTTGACATTGCAAGTTCTTTGGGGCCTGGATCATCTGACCGGGGGTGCAGAGTGACTAGCACAAGTTGGGGGGGCTGAGTCAGATGGCATTGTCAGATGCTGTGGCTATGTGGAACATCTTCAAGGCTATTGCCTCAACTTTATACATGCGATCCCTTCCATTGTGGCCAGGGCTGGTATTCTAGCTCCAGGGTGGAGTTACAAGGGTTTCCTTGAACCAAAATTACTGAGTGCAATTAATGCAAGATCCCTAGGTAGGTAAAACCTGTCTGGAGCTGCCTCCCCCATGGGACAGTGCAGAGAGTGGTTTCAGCTGAAGAGAACTGGCAAACAAAGAATGGAAAGGGATATCAATTGAGCCTTAGGATACGTCTACACAGCAGTGTTATTTTGGAATAACTGGCGTTATTCTGAAATAACACCGTGCCCATCTACACTACAAGCTTTTGTTTCGACATAATGTCAAGCTGGAGGACTTTTCATGCCAACTCCTGTAACCCTCATTTCACGAGGAGTAAGGGAAGTCAAAGGAAGAGTGCTCTTCCTTCAACCTCCTGCTGTGTAGACAGCGCCAAAAGCCAAATTAAGCTATTTCAACTTCAGCTACGCAATTGATGTTGCTGAAGTTGCATAGCTTATTCCAGATCCTGTGCCCATGCTGTGGGGAAAGACTCTGTCCCAAGCAGGGTTTCCATGTGGAAGACGGTGGTGCTCAGTCAGGCAGACCTATGCATTCGCTGCTTGTTGTTTTTTAAGATGTTTTCTCTGTAAGGCTTTTGCTGTGAAGGTGCATTGCTGTGCTGTAGGAAAGCTGGTGGGTCTCTGGTTAACCCTGTCATTGCGCTGGAGAGAACAGGACCGCAGGTGCTGAATTCACATCAGTCCTGCAGAGGCAATCACAGTGAATTTCAGCCTAAATCTTCTAGAGCAGTAGTTCTCAACTTGTTTCAGCCCACGGACCACCAGGCCAATCAAAACATTTTCGTGGACTACCTCCTTTTTGAGACATGATTAAAAAAGAGCAGACAACAAACATTTTGGTTTGAAATGTATTTCTTACTAACAGATTTCTGGTGCCTGCCCACACCGCGTGACTTTGGACAATGTTCCTGTGGACCACCAAAAAAGTAACCATGGATCACCAGTTGAGAACCACAGTTCGAGGGAAAGGGTCACCCTCCGTGGTAGCTCGAGACCTGAGCCCTCAGATGAAGGCCTTCAAGAAGGCCACAAAGGGATTCGAGGTGCAGTGACTTCAGGATCAGTGACCGGTCTGTCCAGGCCATGTGGCACTCAGTAACAATAGCGAACTTGGGGTATTCTGCTGTTTGCCTAGGCCACGTTATGTTACACCAGCTACTGAATAATGACTAGTGCTAATCAGTCCCCCATGGAGTTGGGCCATTGCTGTGAAATGTATTCTTCTCTCTAGAGGCAGCTTCCCTTTTCAATGGCAACACTGGCATGTGCTGGCACTCTATGTCCATGCCATGCATAGGTTGTGCCAGGGCTGAGCCCTGGCACCCTTGAGTTTGCTGCATCAGTTATGAAAACAAAACAATTGCTTGCACCCCAGCTTCTAATTGTTTGAGCCCCGGCCCCTATCCCGTTACAAACGAAGCATTGTCCACAGGCAGTCGCTGGGTTTTTAAGGCTGTAATAAGAGATGAGCCCCTCCTGCAGCTTGAGGGTTTGTGAAACTCCTCGGTGGTTTTGGGGGGTTGCAAAAATAGGACAAGTCCATGAACATGTTACTGAACCGAACCGCAGACCCATTTTAACTCTTCACAGGTAAAATATTTCTCTAGCTGAGGGAAGCTGCTGTGTCTGTTGAGGATAAAGAATCAGCCCATTCTGGGTGTCCAGGGAAAGCTATACATAACATATAAACAACACCCCTGCCTCTTTCAGAGTGGAAGGCAGGTCTCGTGGTTAAGGCATTGTCTTGGTGCGTCAGAGATTTGTGTTCTGCTCTTGCTACAGATTTTCCATGTGAACTTGGGCAGGCCATGCAATCCCTTAGTGCCATCTATCACATGGGAAAGAGAATACTTCCTTTCCCCGCCCTTTTGTCTTACCTGTTTAAATTGTAAACCCTTCAGGGCAGGGACCCTCTGTGCCTTGTTGGGGTTTCTCAACCCTGGCATATTATTACTGATAACACCAGCGCTGTGTAGTTTGGCCTTTCTAGAATGCTACAGTACAGCCCGAACAAAGCTGCTTGTTTACAAACCTCATCTGGCTGAGTTGCAGTCCAGCAGCCACATTCTGCCCAGCTCTGCCTTCTCAGACAAGGTGTCCTTCGTGTCCTGTTCTGAAATGTCATGTATGGTGGCACTGAGCAGGGTTTAATGCGGGGCTGGGTAAGATGTGGCCCGGGGGCCAGCTTTGATCTGGCTGACAGACTGCATCTGGCCTCTTTATAGCCTGCTGCCCAAGCCACCAAATTTCCAGGTGGTGGCTCAGGCAGCAGGTTCCTCTTTAAGTGGCTCGTGGTTGCGGCGTGACCTGGCAGAGGCCGGAGCCGTGAGCCTTTTAAACAGCCGCAGCAACCCCCGGCAGCTGCCAGGCAACACAGTAGCAACAGGGCCAGGAGTTGTGAGCCCTTTACTGTGTTTTTCATTCAAAGCCTCCAGCCCCCCTGAACGCATAGCAAAATTCATTACGTGCCACCCCTGAAAAAATGATTGCCCCATCCCTGGTCTAAAGACTTTAGTGGCGGCTGCCTGTCAGTTTCAGCGTGTAATATACAATCAGTTTGAAGCAGAGGGTTTGGCATGAAAGACCCCATGTAATAACCAGTCCGTCATCCAGATCCTCGGGGGATTAACACGTTGGAGTTCCCTGGGATCAGAATGTTCTTCCGCCTCCTCGTCAAATGCAAATAGTCCGCTATGGGCTGTTGTGCGTCATAATGGTGCCAGGCATTCTGAAGTGAAGTTCCTGCATCTGACCCAGTCCTGCAAATCCACCCAGCTCCAGGGTAGCGCCAGGTCAGGTTAGGGCATGAGCCCTTGGTGTGCTAGGGGAGAGCTGGCGAGCACAGCGTGCTAAGCTGGTTTTGTCCAGCCTGGCAACCAGAATGCGCAATACTGCTGCAGAATGTAGCAAACACCTGTCGGAAGGATGGACGCTCTGCAAGCCAACGCCAATCTGCACCCCGTCCAACCAGTGCATCTGGCCCTGCATGTGGAATGCCTCTTCCTCATCCCAAAATTCTAGACACTGACGTCTAGTCATTGTTGCCTCAAGGGTCACCTGGCTGGTCCTACAATCCCATCTCACTCCCACCAAGTTCTTCATGTCCTGGAGGCCCATGGGCATCGGTACCTCACCAGAGCTCCTCACCCGGGTCCAGCCATGATGGAGAATTCTAGCTGTCTTGTAGCAAACACGCGCTTTCTACCTGCGCTGACTCATAGGAGGGCTCTCGTCAGTGTTCCTTGTAAGCAGGGTGCTTAGGCAGCCACCCAGGACAGAGTCAAATGCTACTCAGCTGAGTAGCAGAGTGAATACAGTACCCACCATCGGGAGGATGTGTTTCTACTGGTGGTGCACATCTGCACATGCCTCGGTGCGCAGAGCAAAACTTATTCCACATATGGATGGAAAAAATGTGAGGAAACATTGGCTCTCATCTGCAGTGAACGGAATGTCCACACCTTGATTTCCGTATTAGGAAAAGACTCCCAGGCCCCTTTCACTCCCAATGGAGCAGAGAAGAGACCGTGTATCTGATCGTGGCTTTCACGTAAGAAAATCTTCAGTAAAAGTCTCTTTGGCTTTCGTACCAGCAAGCTTGGGAGTCCACATTGCCAGTGTGTTTGGTTGCATATGAAACCAGAACTGGATTGTTTGTTTTCCTGCCCTAATGCAGCATTCATAATCTCTTGTTTGCTCCCTATCCCTGCTGCTATCTGACTGTAGTGCAAGTGAGTAAACAGTGAGCAAGCAGAGAGCAGCACAATAGCATGGATCCACACCCACAGTGCATGTAGCCCGACCCATCTTCCTGAGGTATGCAGCTGATGAGTGTAAGACTAGCACATGCAGCTACGTTAATCAGGGAGAAATTCATAAAGGTCATGGCAACCGTCATGATTCAGGGCAACTGGGGTCAGGAAGAAATTTCACCTTCGTGGGATAGTGTTGAAAAATTGGCTGTATTACTGCATGAGGGTTGGATTTGCTTCTAAAGTGTCTGGCATTGGCCACCATTGGATTCATTAGGCTAGATGGATGGTTGGTGAGCTCTGGTATGGCAATTTCTATGACACTGTGTAATTGTAGCCTGTCGGATCCTTCATGGCATGTTAGTCACGAAAGAATTTGCTCTGTTCTGCCTAAAATGTAACCATGTGCATGAATCTCGCTAAATTCTAGCTGTTGTTTAAGGTGCTTGCATGGCCCCATCAGCAAAGGTTCTCACCGTTTTTAATGTACTTATTCACAGCACCTTTATGAGGCAGGACAAAGCTATTATCCCCATTTTACTGATGGGGACCTAAGGTATAGAGAGTCTGTGATTTGTCAAAGGTCACACAGGAAGTCTGTGGTGGATCTGGAACATGAACCAGGTCTTCAGAGTCCCAGGCTAATTCCCTAATCACAGAGCCATCCTTCCTCTCCTCTCTCTGAAGGTTTGGGTCTGTTGTTTTTTTCCTCGGTGGTCTTAAAAGGGAAAGTTTCCCAATGAAATGTCTTTATTCCTTTCTAGTTTGGACATTGGCGTGAAACCAGAATTCTTTCCATCTCTCCTTTGTCACATTGGCCGTGCAGTTGCTGTCTGTTTACAGCAGTGGTTCCCAAACTTTTCGGCATCATGCCCCCTTTTTGATTTTTGAGATACCCTCACACCCCCGCTCCCAAAAAATAGCAGCAAAACTTGGGGTGGTATTGATGGGTTTGTGTGTGTCTAGGTTGCCTCGTGCCCCCCCTGGAATTTCTTCATGCCCCCCAGTTTGGGAACCCATGGTTTACAGTGTGCTATGGCTCCCACCTTCTTCTAGATGAATGTCCCTTATTGTGTATTTGGGAAGCATTTTCCGTGGCAAGCTGAAACTCAGAAAGCACAACAGATGTGAGTAGTGGAAAAGACTCCAAGACGCAAGCAGAATTTCATCTCCTGCAGCATGAAGACTGATAACTTTGAAGACTTAGCCAGGGATAGAACTGAATGGAGTTAAGCCTCAGGCTATGTGTAGACTACGCAGAAGATTCGAAAGATCTTCCGATCTCACTTTGTAAAGCAGAGCTTTTGAAAGTGAAAATAGTCAGGATGCGGCTTTTTTGGCAACCCCCTCCCCTTTTTCGAAAAGCTGCGTAAACCTAATTTTTTGAGGAAGAGCAGCTTTTCGAAAAAAGCGGGGGGAGGATTGCTGGAAAAGCTGTGTCCCAACTACTTTCAGAAGAAGATATGCAAATTCATGCAATGTTTGCATATCCTCTTTTGAATCTTCTGCATAGTCTAGACGAGCCCTCAGAAGAGTAGCCGTGTTAGTCTGTATCCACTAGATCAACAAGGAGTTCTCTGGCACCTGAAAGGCTAACCCATTTATTTGGGCACAAGCTTTCGTGGGCAAAAACCCACGTGGTCAGATGCCTCTGATGCTGGTTGTCAACATACCTTGATTCCAGTTTCCTCCGCCATCCCCACAATGAAAGGCCGTTGGGAGCAAATGATCCCATCTGCTTCCCTTATTCCTTGCAGGAGTACCAGCCACTGATGAGGGCGTGCTCTGAGTTTGATTCAGCAGGTCTTAACTAGGCCCGTTAAATCAAACTCTGGAAGATCGATCTTCCCAGGAGTGTAGACCTGGCCTGTATCTACAAAAATGAGGAGTCCTGTGGCACCTTAGAGACTAATATATTTATTAGGTTATAAGCTTTCATGGCGCTTATGCCCCAATACATCTGTTTATCTCTAAGGTGCCACAGGATTCCTAATTGTCTGAGGGCGATACACATGAAAAACTGATTGAAAAAAGGGCCAAGCATCATGCCAAATCTTCAGTGGAAGCCTGCACGTTCCTATGCAACAGTCTTGCTCCTCGCGCGTTCCTATGCTTGCAGTCTTGCTCCTTGCTGATCAGACTCTACCACCACAATGAGGGGGATGCTCTAATGCCTGGCGGTACGGGACAAGTTCGGGAATGGATCCTTCTGCTTTCAGTGGACATTTTCCATGGGACAAAGAACTTTACTCCTTAGCGAAGCCCTGACCATGGCACAGGGCCAGTCTCTGTAGTAAAATGCACTCCTGGCCCTCCACAGGGCACTGCACTCAACTAGGAGTTTCAGCCTCAGTTATCCATTAGATCATATCAAATACACTGTTACAAGCTTTGCAAGCCCTCCTGCACTGTTGCTTCCCCTTCCCACTGACGGGCCTTCAGGGGAGGGAGTCTGATTTCAATAGCAATTGTGTGTGGCAGCGTCAGCTGTATTCTTAGTGGCTTTTCTGGGCTCAGGCCTGTACCAGTAAATTCCAGTAATATTTGAAGGTTCAGATTCAAACACAGACAGTTTCCTCCCCTTTGCAGGACTCTGGTAAATGCAGAGTGGTCTGCTTGGGAGTCAGCGAATGAAGCTGGGCTTAGGAATGTCTGATAGGGACACCCAGCTGGCCTCCTTAGTCTCCTCTCAAGGCTCTGAGGTCAGCTCAGTTTCAGAGGCAACATCTGTGCGATGAGTGAGTGCTAGCGATTGCAGCAGGAGACTGAGTCGGGAACCCAGCAGGCTGGGAACAGCACTCAACTGCTAACTCCCAGGGCAACTTCAAGCAGGACTGAATTATGAAAAGCTTGACCCCCCTCACTTTTTGGGGTACCCAATGTTAGATGCCGAGGAGGCTGATTTTTAGAGGCCCTCAAGCACCTGCTGCTCCCACACACATTAGCAGATCTGCAGATCAAGCTTGCAGTTTCTCATGCTGGACACCTGACAACTAAGGCACCCAAAATCCAAGTCTGTTTCTGACTACCGTTCACTGCTGGGCTTCAGCTCGGGTGGGGCCACTCCTTCCTTCGCCAGGCATGAGGAAACACAGTTAATATTTGCTAAAGAACTTTGAGTTTCTTGCAAGGAAAGATGCCCCATGAGGCAAAGTATTAATGATTAGCCTGTGCTAGCATCAGCCCTGCCACATGGTACAACCACAAATGGCTGTGCTGTGGGCAGGGAGAGAGGCAGCTTCTACACTACAAGATCCTCTGACTGAGTGTTGTGAGCTGCTCGAGCAATGAGATTACATCCAGGTAGCAAGGAGTCTAGGCAATGGCGAATTCATCACCCTAGCTGTGTGTGCACTACTCCTTCCAAGGCAGCTGCATTTTGAGCCGTCATGTTAACCATTACCGGGAACACAATTGCCAGCCAGAGGCAGCTACATACCAGCCAGTCATCCATTCACACACAAGAACTGAGAACTCCAGGACAGCAGCTGTTTCCAGAGGGGTTCCCACCTGACAAGCTGTATAAACGTGACCAGAGAGCAAAGTAACTTCCACTGTGCCCCGTGGGCCAAGTCCGTACTCCAGCAAAGCACACCTCGAAGGGAGATTCATTTCCCTCCAGCTCAGTGTTGAGTTCATCCCTGCTTGAGTTCTTTGCCACTGACATGTATAGAAGTCATAGAATCCTAGGGCTGGAAGCGATCTCAGAAGGTCATTGAGTCCAACCCCCTGCCCAAAGCAGGACCAACCCCAACTAAATCATCCTAGCCAGGGCTTTGTCAAGCTGGGACTTACGAACTTCTAGGGATGGAATTCCACCTCCTCCCTAGGTAACCCATCCCAGTGCTTCCCCACCCTCCTAGGGACATAGTTTTTCCTAAAATCCCACCTAGACCTCCCACAGTCTGTCAGAGACTCATTCCTTACTTGGTTTGCCTGGGGATTGTTCCCCTGGGAGTTTTGACTCAAAGGACAGAGTATGAACTAAGAAGCTCAGGATTTGGCCCTAAACCACTTCTCCTCCCTCAATGCAGCTTCACATCAGAAACCATTTTTTAATATAGAACATAGAGCTGGTCAAAATGTGTCCACCAAACCTGTTGTTTGATGAGAAAATGGGGGCTTGACCCAATTAAATTTCTCACAAGAAGTGTCTTTTCTGTGGGAAAAGTTTGAAGGTTCGTTTTAAACAATCCCAAAGCTGAAATATCTTGGCCCAAAATTGACATGTCTTATTTCGGCTGTCACACTACGATGCCTTGTGGGAGCTGTAGTTCAGTTTCCTCCTTCTCTGAGGGCCAGTTGTTCCAGCCAGACTTTATCTCCCATGCTGCACCACAGAGACTTCCAGGATGGAGCTACACAGAACCTACTCTCACAATAAGGGGGAGACCACAATGCATCATGGGAGATGAAATCTGCCTCAGGAGCCCAGCCTATTGAAGAGAAAGGGAGCACGACGCACCCAACCCTTATGTCACGAGGCACCAGAATAACATTTCAGAATCAAAGTATGTCAGGTTTAGCTTGTCTGCCAAAAAGTGACATTTCTCCCATGGGCAATAGAGGTGTGTTTAAATTTGCAGTGGGGAAAGCACATTTTCAGACCAGTACTAACACTAAAGAGCATGCTGGCCCATGCATACGGTTCCCAGCTGAGCTGTGGAGAGAGGGACAGCGGGATAAGTCACTCTTTTAGTGCTGGACCTGATGAGATTGGGCCTGATTTTCACATGGGCTGAGCATTTGCAAAGACCATTCAGCATCACTCTACCTCAGCCCGTTAGTCTCACCCAGAACAGCCGGGACGTTACAAAGACTGGGAAGCAGAAATAAATCCAAATCCTTCCGTACTGAGACAGACTCCCCCCCCCCCCATGCTTTATGAAATCGACTTATGGACATGAATTTATGGAACTCAAAGGTGCTTTGAGCGAATTATTTTGTGTAACCCATCAATCTTGATGTCATGATCCACTGGTTCTGTTTATCTTTCTTTGATGTATGTATCATATGGGTGTGTAAAATTAGACACATGGAGTGGGGAATACTTGGTCGGTTTCAAATGTGTGAATGAGAGACATGGTGGGTGTTACCTTTTAAAGTCTTGATGAGCAACTGTTAAACTCTCTCTCTTGTCCTTCAGTCTGAACAGTGGTTGGTAGGGAGTGGCCCTATTCTTTAGCAAAAAGAATAGGAAAGCAGAGGCCTTGGTCTTTTGGCTGGGCTGCACCCAAAGGAAGAAGCCAAAGACCCCAGGGTGGGGGAAGACAGCCCTGGTTTGGAGGGGCAGCTGGAAAACAGCTTTTAGGGTGAGTTTGAGTAAATTTGTACTGAGCCAAGCATTTTTGTTTCTTTTAATTTGTAACCTACTTTGCTCTGCCTGTTCTCACTTATTACCACTTAACATCCTACTGCTTCTACTTAATAAAATCATTTTTATTTTCTATCAAACCCAGTGTAAGTAATTGCTACTGGGGGGGAGCAACCAGTGTGCACATTTCCCCCTTTCATTGTTAAAGGTGGCTTAACTAATTCTTTGTGGTCTGATCCTATTTGGGGGTGGTATCCCAGGAAGCTGGACCCTAAACTTCCCTCTCCTTGGACGTGAAGAGGTTCAGTGTCTGTACTGCTTCTCAGCGGGGCAGGGATCTCAACTCGGGGCCTTGGCTGGGGGAGACCAGCGGAGCTGACCCAGCAGTACCGGGCAGTGAGAAGCCCCAGAGAGCAGGAAGGTGAGTGGCAGTGGCCGTGTCAGCACCCTGGGAAGCACCCCTGAGGGGTCATCTGTTCCTGCCCCCCGTCACACCTACCTTCCGTGATCCCCTGTGGTTACAGGCCATGCTCGCCTGCCCTTCATGCTACAGAGCCTGGTCTTGTCCAAAGGGATGGAACCAAACTGTGTTCTGAAGCCATGCATTAGGCTTGCTCCCAGCTAGATGCCCAAGTATAAACGATGTTATAACAGGAGTCGGGGCAGAGTCCTCTTCCGCCGTGGCACTGTTCCTAGAAGGGGCAGGTTTCTCTGCACAGACAAGCCTGCCGGGGTGCAGCCGTTTAGGCATCGCATGTCGGCATAGCTCCATTGCGGCCAACTTACCCCACTGCCCAGCACTTCGCTTCCTTGTACAGAGCACCCCAGGAGGAGGAATTGGCCCTTCCCCCTTCCACCAGATCTGCAGTGAAGTAGGCAATGGGGTGATTGGGGATAAAGGCAGGGAGCCGCATCTCGTTGGGAGACTGATGAATATTCACTCTTCTCCTGTGATCCCATGACAAGCTAGAATGGGGGTGGGGGGGAAACCTCAGGTCCCAGCTTGCTTCCCCCCCCCCCCAGCATTGAGGAACCTGCGCTGGTGTTCCAGCCCCATCACGGGACTGGAGCGCGCACAATCTGCTAGCCCAGAGGTCAGCAACCCCCAGCGCGCGTGCCCAGGTGATTTTTACTGGCACTCAGGGCGGGAACTCAGCCCCGCCCTCCCCCCAGGCACTGTGGCTTGAACCTCAGCCACACAGCTGCAGGCTGGAGCAGTAGCTCCAGCTTCCTGCTGGGGGCAGGGGCGAGGAGAAGCACATGTGCGTCTCGGGGGCCGCCTCCTGCTTCGAGAGGGGCAGGGCTGGGCCTGCTTCACAGAACCGGGGCTGCATGGCCGGCACACGTGGCGTTCCAGGGCCCGGGCTGCACCGCCTTGCTCCCTGTGGGCTATGTGCGGGGGTGGGGAGTCCCTTCCCCAGTGCCCCACTGCACCCGGCTGGGCTGAAGCCAGCCCTTGGTTCTGCCTGCCCCAGCCCCAGAGCCACCGCCTGTAGGCAAAGTGCTGGGCTGGACTGGGCCAGAAAGAGACTCTGCACCCTCCCCCAGTCCCTCCTTACCCCAGCGCTGCTCCGGGGGGCTCCCCTACTAGCGCATGTGCTGGGGGGCACAGGGATGTGGGGGCGGGAGGGGGGTGAAGGAGGATGCGGAGGCAGGGGTTGCAGTGAGGAGCATGGGGTGATGCAGGGGATGAGGCTGGGGGAGATCAGGGGGCTGAGGGGAGCGAGGCTGGAACAGAGGGAAGATGTGGGGGGGGGAGATACAATTTTACTTTGCAGAAGCTGCACTTTGCTTTACTACCCACTTTGTTGTCTGCCTCCCCAACTAGCAATTTGGCTGCATTCTCACCCTCTCACCTTTTCTGCATTACTCACGCAACCTCCTCCTGCCCCCAAACGCCCTCTCGTACCCCAACCCCATGCCCTCGCCTGCCCCAAACTCCCTCTGGTACCCCCACCCCACACCCTCTCCTGCCACCAAACTCCCTTCCAGACCCTGCCCTCCTCACCCCCTCCTGCATCCCAATCCTGCTGGCTGGCAACCCTGTCCCACACAGTGAACCCCTCATTTTTGTTTCCACCCCAGAGCCTAAGGAGGCCCACAAAATCCACTAACTCAGGAACCCCAGAAAAGTAAATCTGGTTTATGGGAAGCCCTGAACCTCAGTTCCCCCCTTCCCTTCCCCTCACTCCGTGGAGGCTGGAGCACAGAGGAGTGAGGGGTCTGTTGGGGGCCACATCAGTGAGGGTTGGGGGGGAGGGGGTTGGTTGGTTTGGTTTTTTTTTTTTTTGCTTCTCACTTGTGTGTGGGCCCCGACTCACTGGTTTTTCTGTAAAAACTTTAATAACAATAAATAGTCTGGTGGCACTTTAAAGACTAACAAAACATGTAGATGGTATCATGAGCCCACTTCTTCAGATGACTAAAGTGTTGGAAGTCCAGAACCAAGAATAAATAAGGGAAAGAAGGGGGGTGGGGAAGGACATTGGGTAGATAAGTTTCAAAGGGATAGCCAAGCCAGTCTGTAACTGGAAAAACTTAAAAAACAACAGTCTATTAGCACCTTAAAGACTAAATAGTTACAAGAGGCTGATAAGAACAATTCCTTTGCACTAGGAAAGGAAGAGTACTAACACCAGATTCTACACAGACATCAAGAACCATTGGCACCTTCACTGGTTGGTTGGTTGATAACGTGCAAGCCATCCGATATCGCGATTTAGACCTTTTGCATGAGAGTTAAACTTGAGAATGAAGTGGAGTTTCAATCCTTCTCTGTGTATTTGGCTTGTGGAACTGGTCTGAAACAAAACAGCAACTTGTAGATCCCTTAATGCAGTAGTCTCCAACCTTTTTACAACCAAGATCACTTTTTAAATGACAGACCAAGCCAAGATCTACCACCCCTCCCCTTCCTTGAAGCCCCGCCCCTTCCTCTCTATTCTCCTCCTCTCCATCACTTGCTATCCCCAATCCTTATACTGCTGCTTTAAAAAAAAAAATTCTTCTGGAGGAAGAGGTTTTTCCAACATTTGGCCTATCTAGACTGGACCAAATGTCAGAAAAAAACCCTTCTTTTGGAAGCCCCCTTATTCCTCGTGGAAAGAAGACTATAGGGGTGACCGAAAGAGCATGTTTACTCTTCCACTAAAAAAAAGTGGAAGAACAAACACATCCCTGGATGCAGAAGAGTTTTTCTGGGATATCTCCGGAATCCTGAAAAACTCCTGCAGTCTAGCCGGCCCATCGCTGGGCTGAGACAGGATGTGTAGTCTCTGGGGTGGGAATGAGGGATTTGGGGGTGGTGGGTGGGAGGTGGAGAAGGGGACACTGGCTCGGGAAGGGGGCTCCAGGCCAGGCAGTGTTGGGTTACTAAGCAAGCCACAGGCTTGTGGATGTGAGGGTGCAGGAATTTGGGTTGGGGTATGTGAGGGGCTCAGGGCAGGGGGTTCCAGTGTTTGATAGGCTCAGATCTAGGGTCTGGGGAAGGGGGAATGCAGGAGTGGTTGTGGCCAGATGGGGGCTTGGCCCCAATTGGGGGTTTGTTGGCCAGGCTTCATTTTTAAATAAAACATTGTTAAACACAAAAAGTTTCTGCATTGTCTTTATTTATGAGAATGGCAGGGAACCTGCCTTGAGCCAGGGGTCACTGACCCATAGAAAAGTCATTCGGGAGCAGGGGACACAGTACTGGGGAGGGGTGCTAGTGGGTTCTGGGGCAGGGGAGAGGGGGCAGGGTGCCAGAAGGACAGGTTTCTGAAGCAGGGGACAGGGTGCCGGGGGGGGAGGGACAGGTTTCTGCAGAGGGGAGCAGGGGGACAGGTTTCTGTAGTGGGGAAGGCAGGGGGACAGGTTTCTGCAGTAGGGGACAGGGTGCCCAAGGGAACTGGTTTCTGCAGGGGGGGCAGGTTTCTGCAGTGAGGGGTGGCAGGGAAGAGGGAATGGGGGGAAGGAAGGTAGGGGAGAGGGAACAAGGTTCGGGAGCAGGGAGTCCCCTACACCAGCCATGGAGGGAAACCTCCCTCCTGCGCTCCCTCTGGGGCCGACCCTCCTCCCCCCCGCGAAGGAAGGAAGCCCCGTTGCGCGCCTCTGCCGGGCCTGACCCCCTCCCTCCCACCGAGCAGAGAAGCCCACTCAGGCGACCCCTAACCACGCGTGCCAGCCCCAGGGCTGGAACCCCCGCGCGTGCCTGCCCTGGGGCCAAAACACCTCCCCGTGAGGTGCAGGAAAACCCTGCGCGTGCCTGCCCCAGGGTCAAAACATCCCCCTTCCCCTCCCCCATGCGTGCCTGCCCTGGGGCCCGCCCACACACACACACACACACACACACACACACCCACCCACCCCCCCCCTGCGGCACCGGGAAACCTCACGCATGCCTGTCCCGGGGTCGAAACATCCCCCTTCCCCCCCATGCGCGCCTGCCCTGGGGCCGAAACACACCCCACCCACCCCCGCGCGCGCCTGCCCCAGCGACAACTCACGCCTCCTGTGCCGGTGCAGGGAAGTCACCATGCTCCTCTTCCAGAGCCAGGGCCCCCTCCCGCAGCGCGCCTGGCAAAGCAGCCAGCGCACTTCCGGAACTCCTGGAAGCGGCGCTAAGCTGCGGGACTTCTGTCCACCCACGGGAAGCTGGCACTACCTCCATTTTCGCTGGAGGTAAGTACTGGGGCTTCTCGGGGGTGGGTGGAAAATGGGGGGGGGGGGCGGCGGAGGCCTCGCGATCAACTGGTCAAGGCCTTGCGATCAACCAGTAGATCGCGATCGACCTGTTGTTGACCACGGCCTTAATGAGTGTCCAGGGAGGTTTGTGTGTTCCCCAGCAGGTTTTTGTATGTTCCCTTTTCAGATATCTGATTTGTGTCCATTAATTCTTTCCCATAGGGACTGTCCAGTTTGTCCAATATCTATTGCAGTGGGGCATTGCTGGCATTTGATGGCACAGATCACATTACTGGATGGGCAGTTAAATGAGCCTCTGATTTTTCTGAATCACTGGCCCGCAACCCAAAAAAGATCCCCCACCACTAAGCTAGGACAGGGAGGTATTAGGGGGTGGTTCTAAGAAGGATTACCGTCGTGCCAGCTCAGCAGCTGATCCCAAGGCTCAGATGGCTCAAACTCAATCCAGATCAGGTGCCCAGTGCGTGTCTCACACTGAGCTGGCACATGGGAGGGTGCAAGGCAGGCAGGTGTGTGAGTTCAAACACCATCATACAGCTGGGTGGAAAGACTTATCCACGTGACTTGTGATGTGCCCCCCCCAAACACTCTGTACTTCTAGAGCAGCTGCCATTGAGGATTTCAAAGCGCCAAAATCTGATCTCTCCCAACACTGATGAGAGCAGGAGAAACTCCACTGACACCAATGTATGTATGCTGGATTTACACCAACGTAAATGAGTAGGATTTGGCCCTACCTATGTGTAGATTAGCAAATTGAAGCTCACATGGCCCCAGAGAAAATGGACCAAATTTTCAAAAGTGGCCTTTCATTTTGGGTGCTCAAACTTATTCCCTATTGGGCTGATTTTCAGAGAGATTGAGTTTCCCCAATTCCCATGGACTTCAGCTGGCATTGTGGGTGGGGGGTGATGGTCACCGTTCCTAAGCAATACACCAGGACTGGACAGAAGACCTTCAGAACAAGTCTCCAGAGCTTGGGCACAGAAGGGGGACACATCACACGTTCACCGGTGCATTGCGTTCTCCTCCTGGATAGGTGATGCTCATCCCACACCCCATAATGGTTCAAATCCCGGACAAGAGCCCCCTGAAATATACCACTGACAGATCTGGGGCTACTTTGAGAAATGAATATTCATTGCTCCACCCAGAATAAACTCTGTGCTACTTTGTGCAAAGGTCAACAGGAAAGTTATGCCTGGAGATTGCTGCAGCTTTTATGTTTAAGAGCTAGAATTAGCACCATCCCTGGATGGAAAATGAGATGTAATTGTCAGCTGGTACGTTGCTCTGCACTAATTTGGGGGACTGACACAGGCTTGTTACCATCAGACAGTGAGGGGCGACCTAGGCTAGTGAGTGGGCCAAATGAATGGCCCTCCTTCATCTCAGTGGGCCGCGAGATTGTCATAGCTGAAACAGTCTCCCGGGAGAGGGCAGTTTTGCTCACTGCGCTGGTGTACCTAGAATGGGAAGGGGGCACCGACTGAACCGTAACTGCGCTGTGACTGGATGCAGAAGGAGCAGACAGCTCTCACAGTCAATCAGCCATCCGCATGCACCTCCCTTCACATGCTCTTGCTTTATGGGCATGTCCCTTTCGTAATACCAGCAGGGAAAAACGACGCCAATGGAATCCAGCGGAATCTGGCAACCTTGTGGGTGGGGGACAGTAAACAAAACGTCTCATGCGCCACACAGAGACCCCGATGGCGGCCTGAGGGCTGCAGGTTGCCCACCCTTGCACTAAGAGCTGAGGGCCTTGTCTAGCAATCTGGGGTGCTTATATGGACCTCGCAACACTCCTGTTTGGTAGCATTGTCTTATTTCCATTTTGCAAATTGGGAAGTAAGGTATTGAGTGGCTAAGCGGATGCTGCTGTCTCGCATCATATTAAATATTGACCTTCAGCAGCATCTTAGACTTTGCATGGAGGCGCATGGTCCCAAGACACAGGGGTTTACAATTTCAATTACCCAATGACCCACCAAGGAGCTGCTAGGCACAGCTTCTGACCACTGGCTCCAGCACTTCTCTCCTCATAAGCCCATGGCACAAGAGCAGGGCTGCTACAGGCAGGAGGGATGTGGCTGGGAGACAGGGAAATGGAGCGAGATGGGGCCTGGCAAGTTATTTTCCAGCATGTCGGCCTTGTTGGGGGTCCTCAGCCAACCATTCCACTGCTGCCACCGAGTACTGAAGGAGTGAAAAGAAGCCCGCCCCCACTCTGCAAGTGCAAACAAAATGACTTTCTAACAAACTGCCTTTAAGCATTAATGCCCCTTGAATTTGTCACGTGGTTATTTTACACTAAACAACCACCCTGTGTCTGCTGAGCCCCAGAAGAAACTCTCTCAAGTGGACGTTAAGGTCTTCCTGGGTAGCCCCACTCTCTGTGTCTGACACTTAGCAAGCCTCATTGAAGGGAATGGGTGTGATCTCTCAGTAGGAGGTTCCATGCAGTTAAATACAGTATTAAATTACGGATTTCTGCAGTTCCCCTGCTGACGGAGGTGGCAGAGCAGCAAACAAAAGTGCCTGAAACTAGTTTGCTGAACAGGAGAGAACCTTGAGTGTGGGGTTAGCTGGCAAGGCAGAGACTTTACACTGTGTAGCAAGGTAAGCGTCTTTTTTAATCCTTTTAATTTCATTCCTAAGTGCTGCATGAGCACACTTGCTGGGTGGCAGAAGAAAGCCCAGTGAATTGCCCATCAGCTGCATTGAAATGGGGCTAGATCCTCAGCCCGTGCCAATCAGGACATCTCTAGTTATACAACCAAAGGGGTCTGGACTGAGATTTTTCATGTGAACGCAAACTTTTGTTCTCAGATTTCTGAGAATGTGGCAGATCTACTTATCAGCAACTCTGCACTGAGGAAGAATATAACATTATACTCCTTGTGGCCATAGAACTGCTTTTCCTTTCATGCAACACCTAATTGACCGGTTTGTTTGTTTAACACTACTCGTTTGACTTTCTGCTGTGGGGGGATTGCTTTAAAGTTGAATTTTTAGTCCCGCTGATCCACTGGAGGGTCGGGGGGAAGTGATCAGGGTGTCCTGAATGGAATCAATCGAGAGGCTAAAAGTCTGATTCCAAGGCAGTTTGCTGCTTCAAAGCAAGTGAAGCCTCGGTGGTATCTAACATGTTTGCACTGGTTACCTCCCAAGTTCGCCTTGTTTGTTTTGAGAGCCAAATTGCACTCACGAGGAATTGGTTTGTAATGGAGTTTCATGTTAGGCTTATTTGCTGGTATTTTTCTTAGGCACGTCTCCTAGGGACATGAAATAGAGGATGTGAAGGAGAAACCATACACGTTAGCCTCCATGGGAGAGTGGCATTCATTAAGGAATATACTGGCAAAAGATGCAAGCAAGCCCTACGGTAGCTGAAGCAAATGTGCCTTTCCATGCCTTGCTGCAGGCACTGGGCAAAGCTAGGTGTGGCTCAGACGTTTCAAGGGAGGTGGCAGGAGACTGCGGCTAGGAGCAGCCTCCTTCCTCGTGTTCATTGGGGGGTTTTCAAGGCCTTCCCCTGTGGGAGCCACTGCAGGGTGGATGCTTCTTGTTTTCAAAGAACATGAGCTGCGCCAGAGAGCCCGATCCAGCCCGAGAAATCATTGACGGTGTTTCCATGGCCCGCTGCTGGCAGCAGGCAAAAGGCAGGTGCACTTGTTTTGACTGAACAAACAAGCTGCCTTTCTTCCCCTCCCTGCCCCTTCCCCCCTCCAGCACTGACGTCGGTCTCATGACATTATTTGCTAAGGAGGACTTTGTGGCAACTGTTGCTAAGGCTTCCCAAATGGGAACGGTGGCCTCATGCCATGCTTTGAGGCAAAGCCACTGTGTTTGCTTTGAGACGCACACCTGAGGCGCAAAGAAAGCAGCACACCAGCCAGGGTACCCATGTATGCACCTCTCCCCCACCCTCAGCCACAGAAGAACACATACCTCACGCTCCCACCCAAAGCACATCTCCCCTCTGCTCGCATCCACCTAATGCCTCCCAGGGGGTGGGGTTAATGGCCTTGAGGAAAAACATGCCAGCGATTTTTCACGGCTCATAGCAACTTCTTGTTTCACTAATGTGATTGCTTCCCTGGCCTGGATGTGACTGTTCATGCCAAGTTCCTTCCAAACAACTTCCCTTCCTGCGATTTGTGCCTTCCTAAGGCTGCTCTTGCTCTCATTCTCCTGGTTCAGCACTTGGCAGAGATAAGAAGCTTCTCTGTTGCTCTCTGCCTACCTCAAAGAGGCTTGATCTAGAGGATGCTCAATTGTATCCTTGAGGGCCAGCCATCCCAGGCCTGCAGTGTGGAATGTGCTGTTCAGAACTTCAAACCCAGCCCCAACCAAAAAATCCTCCTTTGGTTTGTCATGAGCATGAAGTCTAGGCCTCTGGCTAGTCTGTATTTAAAGCAGCTGTTATGAGAACAACTAGACATGATAGAACACATGCCAGCCTAGAAGCTGGATTCTTCTTTCGGGGAGCTTTGTTAATGTAACTCGCATACCACACTTAGGCCTTGTCTTCAAGCCGCAGAAGATCGAAGCTGCTGCAATTGATCTCTTGGAGTTTGATTTAGCGAGTCTAGTTAAGACTCGCTAAATCAAACTCAGAGGTCACCACCACCAGCAGCCAGTGCTCCTGCTCTTGCCAGGAGTAAGAGAAGCCTACGTGAGCATTTGCTGCCATAGGCCTCCCACTGTGGGGATGGCAGGGAAACTTGAATCAAGGAATGTCCACTCCAGCTACGTATGCTAAGTAGTTGGAGTTGTGTACTGTAAGCCAAGTTTCCGGGTCTTATGTAGACCTGGCCTTAGAGATTAATGGGTCTCTTCTACAGCCCTAGATGAGTCACCTGGTTCAGGCTCATGCATTTAACTTCAGGGGTGGTTCGATCCTCCCCAAACTGGGGTTTGTTAGTGTTACATTTTGGGGGGCCTCATCCGGGATAATGGGTCAGTATCCCTCGCAAGCACATCTGGAGTGATTCACTAAGTTGGGAGAACAAATGTGTTGATATTTTGAGGAAATCGCTATTCGTATAATGGCTACTCTGTCAGGTTTGTTGGGCCCAGGCTCAGCAGCCCATAGCTTGGGGTCTGCGGCTTCAGCACACGATTGGGCAAAAGCACTACAGCAAGCACTGGAAAAGGCTGTGTGTTCTCATGCTACGTCAAGCTCCAGCAGAAGCTGAGGTTATTTGCTGGGGGTCCCATCTCAATACCTGGGGAAAAGGAGTTTGAACCCTTGTTAGAACATACATTAGCTAGACGTTTGATATCTATAGGTACATCCCAAGAAGGACTATGTGATGTAAATGTTTCATCAGCATTTAAATAAAATACATACAGGCATATATAGACACGCATGCATCAACATTAAAATTCAGTCTTTGCTATGCAGTGGAATTGGAGATAGAAGAACCAAGGTGTCTAGTGCTAGGTAATATCTGTTGGTGGAGGCTGACTTTTTTTCATCTTTTTTCATTTCCTCTCCTGAATTCTTACAGTGTGCTTCAGTCTTCAGGGGAACAGCTGCCATGTTCAGCCCCAGAGGTGGCTGCATTCCAGTGGCTGGTGAAATACTAGTACCTGTGATGAATTCTGTGCTCCTCCTTCAGCTAAAAGGCTCTGTGGAAGGTTTGGGTGCACATGGCCTCTAAGGTTCTCTGACCCCCTCAGACATGCTGTGAATTATTGTTTGTTCCAATCACCTTTAGAGAGTCTTTTCTGGGCTCCGTATTTGTTTGCTCTTGTGCCATTTTAATGGGACTGTCAAAGGGCTGAGAGTCAGTCCAAGCAGGAGGGGACTGGACACTACTCTGCATCGCTCATGGGTTCCGGCCCTGCCTGTGCACAGACAGGAGCCTTTTGGGTAGAGTCGTGTGTTTGGACACAATACTGGTCTGCTCAGCCCCCAGGCAGAAACAAAAGGGCCCGAGCCTGTAAAGCTGTATTGGGTGGGAGGTCGTTTCAGATACCAGAGCCTTTCTGAGCTAGGCTGGGCAGTGGGCTGAGCCCGGGGCATGGGGCAATGCATAAACTGCCCCCCATCCCCAAGGAGAGCAATGTGACTGCAGCTCCGTGATACGATTGCTTCAGGGAGGACCCGTTCCTCCCCTGCTCCCTTCGTCCTGGGCGGAGCATCACTTACCCCCACCCCTTTGTGAGGGTTAATTTATTCTACCATCCTTGTGCTCACTAGGGATGTTAATTAACATTTAAAATGTTAACTGGCTAAACACTGGGTCTGAACGGTTAACCCTGGAGCAGCCACCTCCCCCGCTTGCAGCATGATGGCCTGCAGTTAGGGGAGGGGCTGCTCTGGGCCCAGCCCCACCCCGACCCACCACGACCTTGGGCGCCGGGAGCTGCTTCAGCCATGGAGTCTGCTCCAGCCCAATTCCTGTCCCTGGCATGGCCTCAGGTAGCAGGGGCTGCCCTGGCCCTGCTGCGGCTGTGGGCAGGGTCCAGCCAACCAGACTAGTTAACCAGCTAACTGGCAAGCAGGCCAATAAGACACCTGCTTACTGGGTAACTTCGCATCTTTTGGCCAAAAACAATCTCCAGCCACGACCTGCTCCTGCGATGCCACCAGGAGGACATGACCACTCTCGTTATGAGAAGACGCTGGAGATGGATAGGGCATGTGATGAGAAGGGAAGCAGACGCCATTGTAAAGATAGCACTTCACTGGGCGCCTGAAGGACAACGGAAACGTGGGAGGCCCAAGACAACATGGTGGCGTACTGTTGAGGCAGACATGAAGAGAACGAACTACAACTGGGACACACTGGAGAAAATGGCCAAAAACGGACAAAAATGGAGAAACGTCGTTGCTGCCCTACGCGCCAGTGGGCATAATAGGCATTAACTAACTTACTGGGTAACTGGGTAACTGGTTTATCTAGTACATCCCTAGTGCCCAGCCACCCAACTCCACTGGCTGGGACTGGGCACTTCACCCACCCAACTCCACTGGCTGGGACTGGGGGGCAGGCTGGGTGGCTGGGGCCTTTTGCTCCTGCTTGATCACCTTGGACAACCCTGACCACGAAACCTGCAAAGGAGGTTGCTGGAAGCCAGAGCTCGGCACCTGCACCCATAACTGCTGCTGTGACTCTGGGATGCACCTGCACTGGCAGTCCAGGCTCCCGGAAGAGCAGTGGAGCAGGTGTAACTACTCCCCGCCCCGGGTGCATGCAGGATCCCTGAGCTAAGGGCATGAGACTCTGTGCTTTGAGCTAATGGATTAAGTCCATGCGCTGGGAGCTGTTGCATGCTCATTTCCTGTGTGCATACGGGTGCAATGTCCTGCCTGTTTCCGACCGTTGACAGCGCGCGCTACGGCCAGCAATAGAACACGTCCACTGGTGAGGGGCAACACGGTTTCCAGCAGCTCTCTGAATGTTCCCTACAGCTTCCCCAGAGACCATAGGACAAGCATGAGGGGGTTGCTAATGTTCTCCCAAGGGGAGATCACCTTGAAGTCTGGCTCTGCTCCAAGGACCCTCTCCCTGTTGCATGCAGACGCCTGCAAGGAGTGGACATTGGAGCAAGCTGCTTTATCTCTCCTCGTTCGTGCTTCTACTTTCGTTTTGTTTGTGTGTGGCATGGCCGCGCCTCGGTGTGTGCTCACCAGACCAAGGGCGAGCTAGCTTCCCCCGGCAGCCGCAGCCGAGTCCCAGCCACTTCTGCCCAGAAACAGGCACCTGAGATGAACCTGGTGCCAACATCAACAACAAGGGTCCCCCCTCAGACTTCAGCCGCGAAGCAGCTCTTCAGAGGGAACAGGTCTGTGCTTGCCAGCTGCCTGCCCACAACCCTGGAACATATGAGAAACACAGTTGGAGTTGCGTTGGAGAGTTGGAACAAACATTACTCTCCACTTGCCCTTCGAAAGCTCACGGCTGGGGCCCAGTCCTCACGGCCCTCCCCACGGAGGGACGAAATCAACAGTGCAGACTTGAGGAGGGTGTGGTGGGGTGGTCTGGTAACTACCTCGATCCATGTTCAGGCATCTAGAGAAGCGGGCTGGTTCTCAGCGGGACGGAGCGATCCAGCCTGAGGGCTGGGAGCGGTCCATACCACTAACAATCAGGCCGCTCGTTTTGGTGCTCGCTTGCCTGGCACCGCCGATAAAACCCCAGTGTCTAAATTGGGCCTCTACCTGGAGCAGCCCCAGATTAGAAGCCAGTTTGAAAATCTGGCCTTGAATGGGGACCCCAGGGCAGAGAGCTGGGAGGTGCAATTGGCCTTGAATGCGGACGTAAAAGAAATGCCCTTAATTCTTACACAGCCGGCAACGTACGAGCTGAGCGTGGCTGTTGCCTGTTGATGATGTTTGGCTCCTTTTCTTTCGAAGAAGCCTCATGGAACATTTTGCTCAGGTCACTCGAAATCCTCTTCCCAGCCTGGCGTCTGGTGGGAATACTTCATTTCACCTGCTTTCAGCAGTCCCCGACGGGCCTGCAGAGGTGCCGCTGCACAGAGTCCCCGGAGCCCCAGGGGCTGGCAATGAAATTGGCAGGGCCTGAAAAATCAGTCCCTCTATTTCAACAGTGCCCAGGATGTCTTGGCTCTGCTGTCCAGTTGCCAAAGGCTGCTCCTGGAGGAGGCTCGGTGTATTCACAGGGAGCAGGAAGTGCTGGCTCCTGCTTTCTCTTCCCCTGCACTCCCTCCGAGCCCTGCCCTGGGTGGTGGTAACCTTTTCCCATTGGGCACAGCCACAATATATTCAGATCAATCTCCCCCAGGTGGCAGCAGGAAACAGCCTTTTCCTCTAAGCTGCGGACCCTAAGGAGCTGCTGGGAACAAGTCTCGCCAGAATGGTGTCCACGAGGAAGTAGAGTAAAAAGGATTCTGGCGTGTTCCTGTAATGGGCCAGGTAGTTCTGCCTCCCCATTCAGGCAGGGTGCTTAGACAGAGCCCGTCCATTAGAGCAGAGCAGGAAGGAATCTGGAGAAGGATAAATGTGTTCTGATCAATTGGCGGCGTTATTCATCTCCGTGTTTGCTGCTCCTGAGGGACTGATCTGTATCCTCTTACTAAATCAATAATCTCTTCATTAGAAGCTTGCACAGGGACTGCTCCCCTACCTGTAGTAGAAGTTGAGTCAGTCTTCCACTCGCTGAGCCTGTGAAAACAATGCACCCAGCCAAAGGCCTGGGGAGTCCTCACCCGCCCAGCACGCATGCTGACCCAGCGTTTGCACTCAGCAGGTTCTTACTGTGGTTTGGCCAGCGGCTCTGCGTGCAGCTCCCCTCAGAGAGGGGGCAGAGACTGAGGAGTCAGTGCCAGGCCCACGTGCCTGGCTTAGAGAAAAATGTGTCCCTGTTCGGGATACGGCCCAGCCGCGTTGGCTCTGGGGCGCAGGGAAGAGGAGGGGGTCAGCTGCTTCTCTGCTGGTTGCTGGTGCTCTCATGCCACCTGGGCCCCATCTAGCTGGCTGCAGGACACGCTGATGCTTAGTGACATGGTCTCTCCACACCACATCACTGATTGCTGGGGACACTAGTTCTTTGATACCAGGAGCCCCTTCGTCTGCTCGCGACTGGCCTAGATCAGGCTGCGAGTCGTCTGTTCATTCTTTTGAAACTACTTCCTCGGGGCCCAGCGAGTCTAAAGGGCCCTTGAAATCGCCGCTGGAGCATCACACTGCACGCTCCGGGCAGCTCTAAGAGTTGGAGGTGGCTTTGTGGGGGGTGCCATTGATGGACCTAATCTCCATGAATCTATCTAGCTCTTTTTTGAACCCTGTTAAAGTTCTAGCCTTCACTGCACCCTCTGGCAAGGAGTTCCACAGGGTGACTGTGCACAGAGTGAAGCTACTAGGTGTGCCCCATTCGCACACCTAGTGTCGGTGAGAACCTTTCCAGCTTTTGCCTTTCCCTCAAGCATTCTCATGTGCCAAGATGTCCCTATGGGAGTGTTTTGGGGAAGCCAGGAAGATGGGTCCTGAGTGCTGTTTTCCGTAGTTTTTCCTTCAGACAAATGCTGTAGTGGCAAATACTGCAGAGCATCTCTTCCCTTCCCCCTTCCCTGCCAAAAATGTCTGTTTGCCCAGCTTGCCTCATCCCATCATGATGCGGTTTGGGACCTGTTCAATGCGCTGTGGCGTGAGCATTTGCATGGCCTCTAGGAGAAGTCATGAGGCTCCCTCCCTTTTGGGCACCTGCTTTCTCTTTGAAGGTGCTAGGTAAAAAAAATAAAAAGCTTGTTCAAGGCAGGAGTCTTCACTGACCAAACCCCCAATCAAGCAGACAAACCCATTGCTGGGCCTTTGTGCCGGACATTTCCAACTGGACTGCAGGCTGCTTTGTCTCCTTCTGGGGCAGGCAAAAAGTGAGGCCAGGCACGACGAGAGTGGTTTGAGGGGGGTGGTGCTTCTGGACAGCTTTGTGCTCGCGGGCTGCGTCTGATTTACTGGACATCAGCACAGGTGTGTACAGCAGACTGATTTCAATCGGTGTGCTCAGGTGCATAATGCACTGAGTTTGCGGGATCCAGGGTAAGGGCCTAGACCCAACACAGACAGGGTGTAGGCCAGTGGTCACCAACCCATAGATTGGGATCTACTGATAGATCTTGGAGTCTCTGACAGGTGATCCTGACTGCTTTGGCCAAGAGGCGATCAGGTGATGGCACGTCAGCTACCCCTCCCCCCACTGCTACACATCTCCTGCCCTTTGCCTTGGAGCTGCCTCCCCCAATCCCCCTGGGAGCCTCCTGTTTGCTGTGCAGGGCAGGGGAGAGAGAAGAGGACTGCTGATGTCAAGGTTCCCCTCTCGCCCAACCTGTATCCTATCTCCACAGAGCAGGGTGGGGGTGGCACAACAGGCCTTGGGATGGCATTTTCTGGCTGCTTTTGGGAGTGGTGCAGGGTCAGGACAGGGGTGAGCCTGCGTTAGCCCCACTGCACCCCCACCTAGGAGCCACCTGCCGTAAGCAGAGCCCCCTCAGAGCCCACACCCTGAAATCCTACCCCAGTTGTGAACCCTCTCCTGCACCCTAAGCCCCTGTCCTAGCTCCGAGCCCCCCTGAATCCAAACGCACTCCCGGAGCCTGCACTGACAACCCCCTCCTGCACCCCAACTGCCTGCCCCAAGCTAATCCCTTCATCCAAGACCAGAGCCTGCACCCCAACCTGCTGCCCCTGCCTGGTGAAAGTGAGGGAGGATGGGGGAAGGATGGACTGAGCAGGGGTCGGGACTCAGAGAAGGGGCACAAAGGAGGAGAGGCAAGAGTATTTGGTTTGAGGTAGATCTCAGATTGCACTTAAATTCAAAAAGCGATCTCATGCTTAAAAAGGTTGGAGACCCCTGGAGTAGGCAGTTTGACAGACAAAGTTAGACTATCCAGTACCAATTCAAATATCACCTAACAGAAGATTTACCTGGTTTGTTTTCTTCATGGAAATCATTGCTCTGGGGTGGGGCTGGGAATGAGGGGTTCAGGCTGCAGGCTGCCTCAGGGAGAGAGGACAACCCCAGCCCTCTCTCACCGCAGAAGCTTGGGGCCAGGTGAGAAGCACCTCTCCATGGTTGCTGCAGCTCCAGCAGGCACAGAGGGAGGGGTGCATGTCCCCCAGCTGGGGCAGGTCCAGGTTCGTGTGCCTCCTGCATTCCCCAGCCAGAGTGAGGAATGCAGCAAACTGTACACTTCCCCTCACTCCCTGACCAAGGGGAACAGCCAGCAATGTCCCTCTACGAATTGGGGGGAAGGGGCTTCACCCCACCCTTCCTAAAGGGCACCAGGGGTGGGGGGAGGCTCGTGGCTGGGACAGTCCTCTATGGGGAAGCACCCCCAGCCAGCCCCTTTCACGTGCCCTGTGGTTCTGTCTCTTTTCTGTATGATTTTATGAAAAGCAATCCCATTCCAGGCACATCCATTTCCGGGCACAACCAAATCCTTACATGGCTTTAAATTATGATAAGAGGAAGCTGTACACCATATTTGGCGACCCTAGCGCTTACCAGTTAGGAGGAGTTCTTGAATACACAGATGGATAAACTGTCTCAAATATATGGTGAATTATCCTAGCTTTCAGATCAGCACAGCCTGTCAGAAAGCACAGCTTTACAGCATGTTAGTCCTATCCTTTGGGGCTTTTATGGTCAGAGTGCTGTTGAAATGCAGAAAAACCATTAATTCACACTGTTCTTTGGGCGTTTGACATGAAGCCCAGATACCTTTCTGAATCTTTCATTCCCCCTCCTCCACCCTCAAATCCAACGAAGCCAGAGAATCTGCAAAGAGCTGAAACAGAACCTCTATTTTTACCAAGTAATATGCATCCCAAAATGAAAGTGACTGCTGGCAGGGCTATTGAACTGTTATTTATTAACCATTCCTGGGAGTGACCCTGACACGTTAGTCATCTGCCCTTCCTTCCTCGAGCAAAATCTCACCCCCGCACAATGGAGGCACCACATTTGGCACGCGGACAAAGCTATGAGTAAGTACCATTGCGGCTCTGGTGGTGTATGATGGGAGTGTGCTCCACTGAGATGTGTGTGTTACAGGCCTGCCTCTGGGCTGCACGTCAGAGGGTATACATTTTTACAGCCCACCACTAAGGAGGTCAGCCTGGTTAGCTCAAGCTGTAGTTGCCCAGATGTATCGTTTCTGCGGTCGCCTCTGGAATCCCTGGAGCGTTGGCCAATACAGCAGAGGCCATGGGAGTATTAAGCCGTGGCATTGCCCCTGAAGTGTTCTGCAATTTTCTATTTAGTTTTCTTATTCTGCACGATCTGCAGGAATTATTGGCACGTCGGTGGGGTAGTGAGTACCACTCACTATGCCAAGTGGCCGTGGAACAATGAGGAGACAGAATGTTTGGCCAAGTGGCCGAAGCCTTTGGAGGGCAGAGCAGGGCAAGGCCTGCTCACATCTGCTTTTTCTGCCTTTCATGGAGGGCCCCTCAGTGCTTGCAGATCCCAGGGCCTCTCCAAAGTGCTGAGGTAGGCCAAGGACAGTTGCTGTTGGCCGGTGGATGTCTCAGTGCTACCTGACAAGGAGAGGTTCAACTTCCCAGCCCTTGCCTTGTGCTCTGGAGCTGGTTATGATGGCCATCCCCTCTTCTCCACTACAGCCCATCTGCTCCCATGGTGTCACCTGCAGCGTGCCATTGCTGGACACATCTCTCCATACGTTCACGTAAACCACACAACTGTGGGGCTTGGAGAGGGGTGTGACGCAGCGGTCACAGATGCACCTAGATCCTTCCTCCGTTGTCCACTCCAGAAGTGCCCAGTCAAGTCAGAGCACCCTGTCTCTGGGCAAAGACTCATGTCCCTCTCCACTCTGCCGGGGGCTGCATAGCCCCCTACCATGCAGTGTGATGCCTCTCAGCAAGCCAGTCTGCCTCACAACCGGCCCCTGTGCGGTGTTTTCTCTCCAAGGGCAACCAACAGGGTAGACCTGACCTTGCTCCTCCTCCACTGCGGGGGGCTGAAAGGCCCTTACCCCTTTCCGCAAGGCTTGGCGCCTTTCCTTGGACAGAAGGTCCCGTTGGTTTGCTGAATGAAAAGGTGACCCCTGGGTCTCCCCAACTCAGCCTTACTACCCCCCCCCCCAGGCCTTTTCTTCATTTCATAGGCTGCAGTCCCCAGCAAATCACCCAAAGGGGCGTTGCTCTGAAGCTGTTGAGTCTCAGGAGTCCTTGCCCCCTATCGTGTGTTGTTCCTGCAGGAGTTCTAGTCAGCATGTACATGCATGTGTGCACACACACGTGCACAAACACACACACGTGCACTCACATGTGCACACACACACGAATGCACACAAATTTCACTGCTTTTGAAGGCGCACTTTTTGTGCCCCCCACAGCTGGAGGAGCTGGTTCTGCCCCCTACCTCTGTGACTGGAGGAGGACCTGGGACCAGGTCCGTCCTTTGGATTTCTAGGGCCCTACGTAGTGCTGTTACACTTGTGCCCTTGTGCCAGATGAGAGCCCGGTGGGGGTAATGATTTTTAGAGATGTGATTCGTATAATCTTCGGCAGCACTCCAATGAAATAGTTTTAAAGCAAATTTTAAACTAAGCCCCTGCCAACTAACACAGTGTTTCTCAACCTTTTTTTTATGAAGTACCCTTTTTTTTTTAAAGTACCCCCAGTACCTACAGTTTTCAGGGGGCAAGGAAGGGCACGGCCCCTGATCAGTGGGGGCATAGAACACCTCTGGGGCCATAGGGGTGGGATATGCAGCTCCTTTAGGCCCGCTCCCCAGGGCTGCAGTGGGGGGTGTCAGGCAGGGTAGAAATTTTTTTTCTACCATTGTAACACATTTGTTTAAACAACTTAATCGTAGCCGGGTGGGTGATGACATTTTTGGGTGTAAAAAGTACAAAAATAATAAAGCACTGTGAAACTTAAAACAAAAATTCAGTTTTCTCCAAATTTCAGTGGTGTTGACGTACCCCCCCCAGCCTTCTCTCAAGTACCCCTAAGGATACTCATCCCACTGGTTGAGAAACACTGGACTAACACAGTAAATTCAGCAACTGGCAGCATATACCTGGGCTTGGCAAATGCCTGTTAAATGGCTCCATTGCCCATTGAATGTCTCTTTCACAGTGTTCAGTGGAGGGATGCTTCACTTTAAAATTAACTAGATCCTCTCTGAAACAAGCAGATCCACAGACCAGGGAAAGGAAGAGCAGATGGATGGACCTTAGGACCCAGTGGTGCCCCAAATTTTCAGGTGCCCTACACAGCTGCATATTCTGCATATGGGTAAGGATGGCCCTGCCTGACATGCCCCACTGCAGCCCTGGGGTGGAAGAACTTGCTGACCCACTGCAGCTGAAGGAGCTGCATATCCCCCCCCCTATGGCCCTCAGAGAAGTTCGATGCCCCCGTGCCCTTCCTTGCCCCCTGTGCACACCATCATACAGAAAGCATCAACACATTGAATACAACAGTCTTTAACAGAAGCGACCTGCTCCTTTGAGTGGCTGTGTCCTTTGAACAGGTGAAGAGGCTCAAGGCTTTATGATGGACACTTTTCCCTAGTGGCATTTACTCATGTCTCCTCAGTCTGTGTTTCATATAGCGCTGGGCAAGCCAGTATGGATACCGGGAGAACCATCCCGAATCTTCCCGCCAGCCTCACAATTAAGTCAAACATCTAGAGCAGAGGTTCCCAAACTTTTCGGCATCACGCTCCCTTTTTGATTTTTGAAAAACCCTCACACTCCCCCGCCCTCTCCCCCGCCCCCAAAAATAGCAGCAAAACTTGCTGAGCAAAAAAGAAAAAGGAACTCATCAGGGCAGCAAAACTTCACGCCTCACGCCCTCCCCTGGAATTTCTTCACACCCCTCCAGGGGGGCACGCCCCCCCCAGTTTGGGAACCCATGATCTAGAGGGTTATAAACGTTCCTACGCTTTGTGCTTCTGTGGCATAGACTAGACACTTGCAAGACATGGGCAACTGGTTTTTGTGTCTGCATGGGGGCTGAGTGAATGAGAACATTCTTGCTACAAATCACGTTCAACCAGTGGTGGCGACCCAGTACTGGATTGTGGAATCTCAGGCACTGGGTCTCATTGCTGCAGGAGATCAGGTGAGCTGGGGGGAGGGACGCTAAGGCAGTACCTGCCTGTCCTGGCACTGCAGACTGCGCTGCACCCCAGAAGTAGCCGGCAGCAGGCCCAGCTCCTGGGTGGAGGGTGGGGGGAGAGCCCACAGTGCCCCTGCCCTGAGCACTAGCTCCACACACCCATTGGATGGGGACCTGCTGCCGGCTGTTTCTGAGGCGCAGTGTGGTCTGCGGTGCCAGGAGAGGCAGGAAGCTGTGTTAGCACCACTGGGAGCTGCCCAAAGCAAGCCCCTCCTGCCCCAGCCCTGACACCCCCCCCCCAAGAAAGCCAGAGCCCCCTCCTACACACCAAAGCTCTCATCCTCAGCCCCACCCCAGAGCCCACACTCTAGTCAAAATATGTCGGGTCGCGGCATCCACAATTTTCTTCAACTGGGTCACAAGAAAAAAAGTTTGAAAACCGCCACTGAAGACTGGCCCCGTGACCAAAGGTTGTATTTGTGGTATTTCAAGCCTGGCCTCAGGCAGAAATATACTTGAAATCTCATGAAAACAGCTGATCAGGTGAGGTTTGCACCTCATCACAGTTTCTAGGCTGGAGGTTGTGTCTGCTCTGGTCTCAATATGGGCAGGGAGCAGAGAATAACAAAGGAGGGAAGGGCGGTTCTTGGTGTGGTAAAGGTTAAGAATCACAGTTTTCAACCTGACATTTGGATTACAGTTTTTCATCTGAGCTTTTGGGTGCTATTTTAAGCTGATTATCCCAGCTCAGCTGGTGCGTGGAATCCTTTGGGGTAACCTTTTTACTGAAGAGAAGGGCATATTGTCCAAACACCTGAGTTCTGCTAGGAGCTCTGGGGCCTGTAAGGGAAAACATCTGATGCCCTGCCAAATTCTGATTCAACAATAATATTCTGTGGAATGGATACATAATACATGCAGTTTAACAAAGGACCAGGAAGCACATGAGGGGCAGGACTGGCTGGCTGCTGTCAATGCAGGCCTTTCATTCAACAGGAAGGTAGGCAGAGAATAAAATGCAATCCAGGTATTTTTTTAAACTAGTATAAATAGTTACCTGTCTTGCGAGCAAACCCAATTTGGGAGCTGGAGAATTACACCGTCACCGTGCTTTTGGCATACGGATGAAAAGATCGAGTTAGTGAGTCACATTATACCCTGCATTGCTCCTGTGCTTCCCCAATACTTTGAGAGGGGAGAATTTCTCCCAAAGACTGTAAATACAGTAGTGAGCTGGCTGGTGCATGTGCACTCTACTGTCATCTTCTAGAGATTCTGAGAACAGGCCACCTGCGTGTCATAGATCTTATACTGATAGCACATGGTTTACTTTCACTCAGGTGGCAGTGGCCTGTGTTTATGGAGCAAGAGGGCAGTAATTTTTGCGGGGGGGGGGGGGCGCTTCACAAATTTTGATGCGTGGTCACAGGCCAGCTCCAGGCCCCCTAGAAGGGGCAAGGCCTTGAGGAGAAGGGGTGAGACTGGGGGCTACAGAGAGAGACAGAGGGTGTGTGAGCATGAAAGAGAGACACTTTGTGTCTGAGAGACCGACTTTGTGTCACAGATTGAGTGTGTGCAGTGCAGAGACTGGGAGAGTGTGTGGGGCAGGGTTTGTGTGACAGCGTGGGTGCGGCACAGAGGCAGTGTGGTACAGACTGGGGATGTGTGACAGCAACACAGTGTGTGTGTGCTGGCTGCTGCTGGGTAAGTTTCCAAGTGAAGCCATGTTCTGTCTCTTTACGGGAAATCGGTCCTGCTCTGTTGTCTCCCCCTCCCCAGCTCTGCACTCCTCTGAGTCACTTACCATCCAGGCTTCCAACAGGAGCAGCTCTGATACGTGTCTCCCTCTTCCCAACCCCTGCTCTGCGGAGATGGGGTGCAAGAGAACATGGTGACTTCAGCTCTCTTCTTTCCCCTCCATACTACCCTCCTTCCCCCCCCCCCCCCCCGCCCCGGCCATCTGCACAGCTAGTAGAAGACTCCCCTCTGCTGCAGAATGGAGCAAGGCAGGCAGGCAGAGGAACACAGGCGGCTGGCTGTAAGTGTCCACGTTCTGCTAATCATCTGGGTGGGCCAGAGAAAAATGCCTGGCGGGCCAGATCTGGCCCCTAGGCTCAATTTTGCCCACACTGGTCTACATCCTCTGCCTCCTGTTACCTACAAATTCTGAACAACAATGGTGAGGGCAATAAAGCTCCTAGCTGTCAAGGTTTATTACAGGGCATCAGCTCAGGTATTCCATGGAAATGTGGGAGAGGGAGCGTTAGCCCCCAGTACTCTGCCTATACTGCATTCAAACTTCCCTCTGCCATGTCCGCTGGCTCTTGTGTCCCTGTTCACCTCCTGGCTGAAGCAGTTGCATGGTGTTGTCGAGTGGGTGATTAGCTGTTGGGTTGTACCCCAGAGGTGGCTGCCGGTCACTGATGGATTAAATGAATCATCTGTATGTACATTGGGCCGCCTCAGGAATGAAAGTCGTTTGATAAATGGACATACTCATAAGTCCCTACCCCCCAGAAATGGTGCCCAAGACAAAACCCTGCCTCCTTCTCTCCCCACTGCCCTCCCCTCCCCCCACAGGCTCTCCCCGCCTCTGCTCTGGAGAAACTTCACCCATAGGCCGGCTGAGGCGGCGGCCGTGGGGCCTTGAGTGGCTGCCCCAAACTATCCTACAGATGGATGATGCTGATCATCAGAGCGCAAGATGCTTGAAGCTATTTTTATTTCCTAAAGAGAACCACAGCTCCCAACAAAAATGGCTGTTTATGCTGTTCCCCCCACCTCCCTTTGGGCCTACAGGCAAAGCAATGGGCTAGGTCCTCAGCCGATGTAAATTGGCATCCCTCCCTGTAGCGCTATCAAAGCCAAAGGCGGGACACCCATTGCAGACCAAGTCCTCTCGCTTTTCCCAGTTACCCTGTCTGCTGGAAATGGCCTCTTTGCTTTTACTCACCCACAAGAAAGTTCAGCATGGAGGGGGAGGGGAAGATTCCTGCATTTTGCACATAGTGGAAGCTCCCATCTGCCCCACCGCACAAGGCAGGAGGTAGGAAGCCAAAGGGTTCGCAGGCAGAGTCGATGTTCTGCTCCAAACGCCTCACTGTGGGTAGGATGCCTGACTCATGCTGTGCCTGGCAGCTTGTCTGGCCCTGTCCAGTGTGCGCGTGGGCCAAATGAGAGCGTGGGCAGCATGTGATCCTCTTTTGAAATGACACCGCTCGGAGCAAGTCTGTTGTTTGGCTCACTCAACCCACCAAACCTCAGCCAAGGACGTTGTTCTTAGGGGGGGGATCCACATGAGAGGGGCCGGGCTGCCCCTGGGCTTCCTGTTTTGCCGAATTGGTTATGCTGCTCTTCGTCTTGCAGTTCCACCAGCAGAATGACGGACCCCGACATGGGCCTCCCCGCTATCGAGAGAAAGCCGGGGCTGCAGATATGGACCATAGAGGTACGGTGAGACGGGCGCATCCTTCACAGACCCGGGAGGGAGGGAAGGGTGTGTTTTACAAAAATGAGATGCTGTGAAAATTGCTTAGGTGAATGAGGATGGTCTTGTAGTTAAAGATGATGGATGAGTAGGACTTAGGAGACCCAACTTCTTTCCCCAGCTTTATCCCACTCTCTATGTAACATTCAGGAACAGTGACGTGCCTTGGTTTCCCACACTGTAAAACCAGGATAATACTGGCTTAGGAAACAGGACTGCTCTGGCCCAGGACTGAAATTGCTACTTCATTACAGTAGCACCAAGGCACTTTACTGCATTAGGTGCTGCACATACATTCTGTAATAGACAGTCCCTGCCCTTGTAACCACCACCACCAGGCAGATTTGAACCTGGGACCTCTGAAGTGGCGTATAGGAGCTGGCTCCCAGCCCATGCTGTGGAGGTCTCTTAGTCTTAGCTGTTGCTATGGTCTAGGTGAAACTGCATGGTAACCACACTAGGTGTGTGCATTACACCTTGTCCAGCTTTCAATTGAAATAGAAACAGCCAAGGGTGGGAGAAAGGAAGTGTTTCTATTTCTGCATTACAACTTAGAAACAGAGGATTAAGTGACTTGCCCAAGGTTACATAGTGACTCAGTGGCAGGGTCAAGAACTGAGCTCAGCTCTTCTGAGACCTAATCTATTGCCTTAGCCACAAGCCTACATTTCCTCTCCAGAGCAGATCGATTAGTCACAGCAACTGTGGTAGCTTAGCACTGGTGCTAATGGCCTGTTGCCAGCTGTGACATGTGCTTGTTTTTCTAGTGTAGACCCTCACATAGTGTGCGGGGCTCTCCTTGCCCTTTGTTCCCTCTTCTTAAATCCCTCCTTGTGAGCCTGCGGATGAACAAAGAGGCCTCTGCATTCAGTTTAGACGTGGCCAGTGCCTGGCACAGTCCCTCTTCCCTGAGAGGAGGTTCCACCGCAGGTCGTCTGCTGCTGAGCGTGCCCCAAACAGGAGCCCGGCCTGAGGCTCAGAAAATGGAGCCCCAGGAGCTGAGCAGAGATTTAGTCATGTGACTCTCATGGGCAGGGAAACCTGCTTGGTGACAATGTTGCCATTGGGAATGAGGGAAAGTCATTGCACTTCCCTGTCGGTGCCACACCTCTTTCCAGGGGAGCTGTAGTTCAAAGCAAGTCCGTTCCTCAAGGACGTGCTGGTATGAGGAGAAACCAGCTGGGTCACCGGAGAAGTGTGTGGCGGGGATTCCGCAGAACCTGCAGGCTCATGCTGCAGTTTAGCAAAGAAAAACTGTGTGTGTGTGTGTGTGTGTGTGTGTGTGTGTGTGTGTGTGTACACACATACACATCTAGGACAGATTGTGTAACCTGGTGTGTTAACCCTATGTGTACCAAATGAAGTGAAGTCAGGAGGCCACAGTCGTGGGGATCACCCGCCTGCCTGAAGTTTTCTATCCTGCCCATCCCCATAGTGTCTGGGCACTGACTGCCTAGCAAAGTGAGCAGCATTGAAATGTCGCAAGGGGTTCTCCAGCATGGAGTGCCCCCTAGAGCTGCTTGTCAAACCCCCTCTCCCACCACCACACCTGAACGTAGGCCAGGGCTGTCCACGGGTTCCAACCTTGCCCGGCGACTGCTGGAAGCTCTCCACCCTCTTGCCTGGACCTCCAGGTGGCCTTGTCACAGAGCTGTGAGCCTCAAGAGGAGCGTGGAGCAGGAGGTGTGACTACCCCTCTGAAACGTGCACTCACTGATCTCTCCTTTGCCTCTCCTGCCTCCACCCAGTAGGCTGGCAATTCCCATGCTCTGTACTGTGAGCTTTGGCGAGCTAGATCTGAGAAAGCAGAGATGGAAATGCCTATTAAGGCATCCACTCCAACCCCCATGCTCCTCCCCCCAAAGCAGGATTGCCCCGCAGTGCATTTACTACTCAGTCATTCATTGGGCTTTGAAATGCCCAAGCACTGGGGTCGACTCTCCACCATTTCCGCATGGAATAAGTAGTGGATCACTTTGTCACGGCCTTTCTCCTGTATTCACTCCAACCCTTGGTTCCTTTCTGGCCTTTATTCCATTGCTTCTCATTAGCCATGCTTCTATTTCCCCGCATATGCCACGCCCACCTTTCAGCTTCTCATTGGTCGTTGTTTTGAGCCCTGTGTGGTTCAATCATTCATAGACCAGAAGCAACCAGTACGTTCCATCAACTCTATGGTCTCCAGGCCATAGTGTTTCACCCAGTGACCCCGGCACCGAGCCCAGACACTTGGCTTTGCCTCGTTCTTGCAGACGGGCAGCCAGTCTTGATGTGAGGACCCTTAGAGATGGAGAACAGCTCCTCTTGGTAGCCTGTTCTAAGGGCGAATCACAGTTTAAAACCGTGTGCCTGCTCTCTAACCTGAATGTGAGACCTCTCTTGATTGCCTAGCTCCGTGTTGATAAAGAGGCCTGATACGGAACACACCAAACCAGAACATTTGCCTGGGAAATTACAATATTATGCCCTTGTGTGTATAGTGCACCCTACATACAGTGTACGCAGTCACTGCCTACATGCAAGGCACACAGAAATTAAGCTCACCCAGGTCTGTGCTCTATAAATAGCGAGTGAGTCATAAACCGCACATTATGGGTCTGAATTTCATTCCCAGGGAGTTTGCTGGGTTTCATATTCCTGTTTGACGTGAACTGAAAAATTCAATGGAAATCTGAATGGAGCCCAGAAATCCATACTGGCTGTCCTTTGCTCATCTGAGTGGGGGCACAGGGAGCTCTTAGTGTAACCACCCCAGGTGGATTTGAACTTGGAACCTCTGGAGCTTAGTATAGGAGCTGCTGCCCTTTGTGCAAGAAGCCAGTTGGCTCTCAGCCCAGGCTGTAGAGCTCTCTAGTTCTTATCTGTTGCAGTGGTCGAGGTGCCACTGTATAGGACAATGAACCACACTAGGTGTGTGGGTTACATTAGCACATGGCTTAGTAACCTTCCAAATGCTAATTCTCTGCCTCCGTGGAGCCTTGTGTCTCTTCAGCATTTGAGAGGAGCTAGGAACGCTCCATTCTGGGATGGCGCTGCCCCACGAGGTCAAATGCCCCAGTCAAACCCTTCGGTAATGGCAAGCCTTGATGCTGTTCAGGCCAATAGCGGGGTTTGACCTCAAGCCCTTCCACAGTCACAGCATGGGGCTTTCTCGCTTGATTTAAAGCACTAAAGGCCTGAGTCAAAGCCTCTTGAATCACAAGTAGGAGACCTTTACCGCTGCTGGTCATAATAGGGAAGATGAGACGTCTGCTGAGCACTGGGTGGCTTTACTGTTTATTCCTTCCCCCGTTGCCTCCCTATGCTAGGCACTGTCCAAAGAGAGCGTGAGAAAGTCTGAAAGAACTTACCATTTAAACAGACGGGGGTAGGAAAAGAGGAGCCACGAGGGCATGCAGCATATGCAATAGCAACACGGGGCAAAGTCGGGTGTCCCAAGCAGTAGTCTACAGCTCACCACACTGCCCTCGAAGGGAAGCCATGTGCTTCCACAGAGGCACCAGAGTTGTATAGATCTGTAATTTTTTGAACGGTCCATTAAATCATCACAGGAAAATTCAGCCGGCACTTCCGGGCTTCACCTAAAACCAAGTGAAGTTTGCCGTCCATCTTTATCCCGCCCCTTGGATGAAAATTAAGGATGGATTTTCCCAGCTAGGGGGCCTACCATTGGCTCTGACTCACCCCCCACTGCAGCAATTTGTTTGACACGTCATCGGTGGCTCCCCAATAGTGATGGGTGCTGCGTCAGAGGCTTGTGTCCTGCAGCTCAGAGCCAAAGTCCTTGGGCTTGCTCTGTTCTGTACGTTACACACATGCTGGGAATAGTCTCCAGTTCAGCGCCTGTCGCCATAGGTGACGGGTTATATGGGCCCAGGATTTGGGCTTAGAGCCATCCCAGCCATAGGACAGAGCAGGGCAACTGCCCTGAGCCCTGCACTTTGGGTGGTCCTGTGTTTCAGGGAGAAGTGGGGGTCAGGGCATCCTGGGGGCCTGGCACCATCAGCAGCAAGCAACCTGGCCCAGCTCGGCCCTTCCTGCCTCCTCCTGGGCCTGCTCCTCCCCCTCCCTACCCACATTCCACCTCTTCTCCCAAACCCGCACCCTGACTCCTTCTGACTTCCATTCCCCCCTCCCACCCCCTAAGTGAGACCAGGAACCAGCAGAGCAGAGCTGGACCCCCTGATAATCCTCCAGACCACCTTGGACCCCACCCCTGAAATTCAGGTCCCCTCAAATAACAGGGCCTGGGGCTTTTTCCCCTCCTATTTTTCCTGGCACCACCACAAATTGCACAACCCTGGCACTCATGCCTGTTGCTAGCACTATTCTAGGGCTACCAAATTTGAACTTTCAAAAAAGAGGATACTCCGGAGAGGGAGTGTATCTGTATCAGTATCTACCGACTCACGTTGTATTAATGTGTTATACTATATGGCTGTGTCTAGACTGGCCAGTTTTTCTGCAAAAGCAGCCGCTTTTGCACAAAAACTTGCCAGCTGTCTACACCGGCTGCTTGAATTTGCGCAAGAGCACTGACGTTCTAATGTAAGAAATCAGTGCTTCTTGCGCAAATACTTTGACGCTCCCGTTCGGGCAAAAGTCCTTTTGCGCAAAACCTTTTGCGCAAAAGGGCCAGTGTAGACAGCTCAGTTTTGTTTTGGGCAAAAAAGCCCCGATGGCTAAAATGGCGATCGGGGCTTTCTTACGCAAAAGCACGTCTAAATTGGCCACGGACGCTTTTGCGCAAAAAGTGCTTTTGCGCAAAAGCGCCCGTGCCAATCTAGACGCTCTCTTGCGCAAATACTTTTAACAGAAAACTTTTCCGTTAAAAGCATTTGCGCAAATTCATGCCAGTCTAGATGCAGCCTAGTTGTATTAATGTGTTATACTATATATAACACATTAATGCAACGTGAGTCGGTAGATACTGACACAGACACGCTCCCTCTCCTGAGTGTCCTCTTTTTTGAACGTTCAAATATGGTAACCCTAACTATTCAGACTTATGCAAAACTGTAGCACCTAATACTTTTTAAAAGGCCTTTTGTTTCACATGGTTTCCCCAGCTTGTGTACAACAGCTGGGCGGAAAGCATCAAAGGACTGGGTTTGACCAACTGGAGTGTCTGGGTAGGTGGCTGGAGTTAGAATGTGTGGGACTCTCAGACTTTCTAACAGGTTAGTGGTCACCTGGCCAGCCTGTTCCTTTCTGTGAAGGTGTAACCCCACACCTAGTGTGGTTCACTGTCCCATGCAGTGGCACCTAGACCACAGCAACAGATAAGACCAAGAGATCTCTACAGCCTGGGCTGGGAGCCAGTTGGCTTTTAGCTCAGAGGGCAGAGGCTCTTCTACTAAGCTTCAGAGATCCCAAGTTCAAATCTGTTACAAAGGCAAACCCAATGACACAGACTGTGCAGCAGAAAGACAAGGCAGTGATGGCTCTTGGAGCAAGACTCTAGGGTGCTTAGTGTGAAATCCTGGCTCCACTGACATCAATGGCAAAATTCCCATTGATTTCAGCAGGGCTGGATTTTGCATCTTTGCTGTTTCCCTCTCTTGAGCCCAGCTTAGGGCCATATCCCAAGGAGAAGGGGATATGCCACTTGTCACCCCTGCAAACTCCCTGCCTTATCTTGTCCAGGCATGTTGTGCTGATGGTCGCCCTCAACGATTTCTTGCAGAAAATGAAAATGGTTCCTGTTCCCGAAAAGGCATATGGGGGCTTTTTTGAAGGAGACTGTTACATCATACTATATGTAAGTAAGTCGAGCAAAGGTCAGTATGTCTGGCTCTGCACTGTTTCATTAACCACCCAAGTCACTACCATGTGCCCGGTTCCAGCAGCACCATGGGAAAACGTAATTTACTCACCATCCCTACCGCAGCCTGAAGCAACTCCATTGCATATTCCGTCTGAAAGAGGCCAGAGGGGCAGCAAGACGGAAGGAGGGAGGTATGCATGAAAAAAAATCAGCTTTGCTATGGCCTCTTGAAATGTCTCTCAGGCTCTTGCTCCTGCTGTGTGCTCCTTCCAGGGATTGCCAAGGTGAAGATCTATAGTTTGAAAAATGACGGCTGGATTTGGGGTGTGCCAGGGTCGCCTGGTTTTGGCTATGCTTTTTAAAAGGACCTCGTTTTCTGGGGTTGAGGGATCCGCCCTCTTGTGAGAATCAGGCCCCTCTAAGGTGTCTCAAGTTGAGTTCCTAGAAATTCTGGCAGCCAAAATTACTGTTGGGTTTTGCAAATGTCGGCCTGGGTGAGTTGCCCAGGGTCTCACACAGAGACAGAGACACACCATGCAGAGCAGAGCTGGGAATAGATTAGAAGGTACGTTTCCTGCCTCCCGTCCTGTGCTGCAATCACAGTATTGTTCAGGGGTAGGAAAACTGGAAGAGGAATCGGGAGCCCTCGTGAGTTTATTCAGAATTTGGGCCGGGCTCACTTGAAACTTGACCCGAGCTGTCTGAAGGCCGAGGCCCTTCTGAGAAGCTAGCCTGAGCACCTGACTTGCAGCAGCAGAAGTTCTGGGTGATATTCCAGGACAATGAGCCGGATCAGGGCTTCTTTATCCCTTCCCCAACTCTTCTTCATTTGCACAGATCACTCCAGGTTCCACGGAAACCACGGTGCAGGGCGTGTTGTTGCTGCCACTGGCTTAAAGGGGTTTCCATTCTCCCCTTCCTCCATAACCCTGGCAGCAAATTGGGTAGATTCGCGTGGTCTGTGTGGGCCACAGGCCAGCCCCGTCTCTGCCAAGTCCTGCCCATAGTGCGTTACATATGGAAGCTCAGGCAGAGCTGTGTTACCCCAAATCCTGCCCTGCCTTCCTTAGGGAGGGGAAGCAGAATTATTCCGTTGGTTTTTGACAGGGCTGGGCTCCAGTGGACTCCGATGGGTCTCTCCTTCCTGCTCATCAGGCTGATACAGCGGCACATGGACTAAGCCAAGGTTTATTTGGTGGAGGGGTGTTTGTCATCCCAGTGCTAGAAGACTCAGCTTCTTCGTGCTGGGACATGCTTCGTTTTCCAGGTCAGGCCTTGCCTGACTACTGCCTTGCGGCTCCGTGACTCATAGGGTGGCACCCATGGGATCTCCTTTAACAAAGAGAAGGCTGTGCCCTGCAGCTAGTCATATTTCTCAAGCTGATGCAGGGCTGGCAGAGACTCCAGCACAGCTGTGTGCGCTCTGCCACGAAAGCACGCAGCTCCCATTGGTGTGCATGGAAAGCCTGCCTGAGGAATGACAACAGAACTGAGAGATTCCTGGCTAGTGAGGAAAGGTGGGGCTGTGTTGAGGAGTTTATCTACCCTGCAGCGAGACATGCAGCTGGTCCATGCCAGGCGACTTGGGCTTAAGGGGCTGTTTAATTACAGTCTAGACATTTGGGCTGCAGCCTCAATTCTGGGACCCTCCTACCTCCCAACCCAAATGTCTGCCCTGCAATTAGACAGCCCCTTGTTCAAACCTTGATTGCAGGTGTCAGACTTGTAAATGAAACCAAGGTTTGAACGAAGACCTGACCAGGATGGGCCACTACATTCCACACCCTAATGACATAAAGAGAAGAGAATGAAGAGAACAGAATGAAGAGACGAGTGAGGAGGGATTTGATAGCAGCCTTCAACTTCCTGAAGGGAGGTTCCAAAGTGGATGGAGAGAGGCTGTTCTCAGTAGTGACGGATGGCAGAACAAGGAGCAATGGGCTCAAGTTACAGTGCGGGAGGTCTGGGTTGGATATTAGGAAAAACTATTTTACTAGGAGGGTGGTAAAGCACTGGAATGGGTTACCTAGGGAGGTGATGGAATCTCCATCCCTAGAGGTTTTTAAGTCTCGCCTTGACAAACTTCTGGCTGGGATGATTTAGTAGGGGTTAGTCCTGCTTTGGCATTCTGAGGTCTCCTCCAGCCCTATGATTCTATAAAAAGCTAAACACCGGGCACTTACAGCCCGCTCTATTAGCCTCATTTAGCACAGACACTCTAAATGACAGTATTTTTTCCCTATTTTTTCCTTCTCTTTCCCTCCCCATCCCCTCTCTTTCTCTGCTATTTATTTGTACCCTGGACCCCTTACTCCATTCATCTGAAGAAGTGGGTTGTGCCCACGAAAGCTTATGATACCATCTACATTTTTGTTAGTTTTTAAGGTGCTGCAGAGCTATTTGTTGTTTAAATTTTTTCGGTTAAAGACTAACATGGCTACCCCTCTGAAAAAATATTCCTGTTCTTCATGGGGACAAAGCTCTGTGTTTCAGAGCAAGTCATGTGATGTCACTGGCAAAGAAGTTACTTCCATCTGTCACGGGTATGTGGGTAACAATCTGGGTGTGGATGGCTTCTAGTACAGGTTGAACCTCTCTAGTCCAGCACCCTTGGGATCTCACCATCACCAAACCAGAGAATTTGCCAAACCATGGGAGGTCAGTATTATCTAGCAGCATTACCAGCACTTCCACTGCTTACTGGGCTCTTAGAAGACATGTAGGGGTAAATTAGAGCTAAGTAACAGCCCAGAACACTGAGAGCCAGGACTGGTGGCTGTAAACAAACTTTATGGGACTGCGGGAAACTTGGCCACACTCATGATAAGTGGACATCGGGCTAACTAAAATCATGCCAGCCCACAAGTGCTGCTGGACCAGAGAGTGCCAGACTATAGCAATAAAGCTCTGAGCTGCATATAGGGTTGTACATTAAATGGAGTGATTTCACTGCCGATTGAGCAACTAGATCTAAAGAAATCAAGTTGTTCTCTATTTGGGCTCTTAAACCAGTGTTCACCAATGTTATCTAAGCACTTTTCCCAGAACAAAACAGATACACAGAACTTAGCCTCAACCCATGTTATAAAATGAGTCTCTCTTCATTTTCCTCCGCAGTGGATGATGGAGTTTATCGTTGTGGGTGATGAAAAATGCCCAGCACCATTCACAAAACACCTGCTTCCAGAGGGTTTGGTTTTTCTCTTTAGGCTATTTGGCTTTGTTACACAATAGGAGTCATAATGGAAGTTTAAGAACCTCAAACACACATAGATTTGCTCCTGGCTGGAGCTCGGCCTGTGTTTGAGAGTCAGTAGGGTTTCACAAACCACGGGTAGTCACTCTGTATTTATTGTGTGTGTATCATACAGCTGCAAAATCATTGACTCAGAAAATTAGGAAATGCCAGATTTACAGACATCTCATTCCGCCATCTTGTACTTGATGAGCCAGGGATCCTGTGGGGAAACACAGTGTGTGATCATCTAATTTATGAATGTATCTTAATGCATATGCATAAGAGCATTTCAGCCAAGGATCTGAAAGTAGCTAGGAACACACATTAAATAACCAATAGAACACTCATCAAGCACGAGAGTAAGGGCAGCTTGCAAGCTTCCACACACAGTCCCTGAGCTAGGCTAGCGAGGGAAAAGAGGGGCCTAGTGGTTAGTGCTAGTGGGGGGCATAGGAAACATGGGATTGAGGCCTTGTTCTGCCACAGGCTTCCTGTGTGTGTGTGTGTGTGTGTGTGTGTGTGTGTGTATGTATGCAGGTCACCTCACCTGTGCCTCCATGAACTGGGGATAACAACATCTCCCTACCTAGCAAGAGTGTTGAGAACAAATGAAGATTGTGAGGTACTTAATCACTATGGTAATGGGGCCATACAAAGTGAACACATGCTAAAGTTTTAAGTATGTGCCTAAGTTTCATGAACTGTTTTCCTGAATCAGGACCTCCCAAAGTCCTTTACGGCTCAAATCCTACTGCTGTTGAAATCACTGGTAAAAGTCCCAAGAGCTTCCGTGTGGCAGGGCTGAGCCCTAGTAGGACAGCTTGACCTCGGGCAGGTTTTTGCATGCAGAATATTAAGGGTAGATCCTGTTTTCGATGCTCAGGGATGCTCATTGACTGCATGGGTGATTTTTGCCTGCATAAAGGCTCCGTGATCTGGTTCTAATTTATATACCAGGTCTCCCTTATCAGAGATATTAGTCACAAGATGCCAGTCACACATTCAAGTTGTCTTCCTTCCTGGATTGCAGATACGCATGGTTCCACTGACCTCTCACTCTACCGCTTTTGTGTTTCCCAGAACAAGAAAACCGCAAATGGCTTCAGAACGGACTTGCACTATTGGATAGGGAAGGACTCCTCTCAGGATGAGCAGGGCGCTGCTGCCTTCTACGTCACCCAGATGGATGACATGCTCGGGGGGAGCCCAGTGCAACATCGCGAGGTGGAGGGACATGAGTCCGAGGCCTTCAAAAGCTACTTCAAAAATGGCATTATGTGAGTGATGCCAAATCTGCTGCAAATAAATAGTGACTGCCAGGCTGCTCCAAGCACTCAGGCTAGGTTGTAGGTCTGGTCACAAATATTAGTTAAAAAAATCCCTATTTTTGGAAAAATTGAAAAAAAATCACAATTTTAAAATCTGGACATTTTTGACTAGCCTCATAGTTGGTCAAAATCAGGAGAAATTTTCATGAACTCCTCCCTCGATTTTTAATCCCCAATTTTTAAATTTTGAAATGGGGAAACATTTTACCCATCTCTGCTAAATCCTTTCAGTGTTTACTTACATTGCATGGACCAAAATCTCCTCTTCATTAAAGGCCAGTGGGCCTGAATCTCATCTTGGGTAACAAGGCCATGTCGTTAGGACCTTTGTAAAACAATCTCAGCCATGGGCATCTGGTGGCTTAGGCGGGTGAAGGCTTTGCCTTCCCAAACGTCCAGCCTGGCCCCGCCTACACTCCGCCCCCAGAATGCGGTAGTCGTTCTGGGGGTGGAGCGTTGCTGCCCCCAGCACCCGCCCTCTCCATGCTTCTGGCCAGGGAGGCAGGAGCGACACAGTCTCCTCCCTCTCTGGTCCACCCTCTCTGTGCTCCTGGCTGGGGAGGCTTGGGCCAGCTCGGGCCATGTGGCCGCCTCCCTTCCCACTGCTCTGGGGGGCTGGGGAGGCTTAAGCCATGCAACCTCTTCTCTCCCTGCTGCTCCAGGGAAGCTGGGGTGCATGTGCATGCTCTTCCCCTCCCTGTGGTGTGGGGGGAGGGGCTCGCTCGCTACACTGCTCCTCCTCCTCCCCTACCCAGGGTAGGGGTGAGGCTCAACGGAGGGGACAGGGTTGTAGGTGGGGCTGGGGACCTGCCTCCTCCATCCCCAGCTGCACTGACTGCCCATCTCAGCACTAGAAACAATGGGCTGGAAATATTACACAACTCCAAAACTGCATCTTTTCTTCCCAACACATGGATCAGGCCTTAGTGGAAGGCCTGATCCAGGCATGTGAGGTATTAGGTTGTGTAAAGCACATGGTGATCATGATGGGGTGCCACCCATCCCAGTCTTTGCAGATGCATCCCTCAAGCCAGGAAAACAACTCAGGAATTTTCTGGTTTCGATGTCATCTTGGGATGCGTCTGTGTCTTCATCGTAAAGTTGTGTCAGAAGGAACTAATGACATTATGTCTTGTGACAAAGTTGTGGGGCAAGAGAACCCTAGTGTCGAGAAGCACCTCGCTAGCATCTGCCCTTAGCGAGAAGCAGGGACCATGGCTCAGTGTTCATGTCATGCCTCCAGGCTGGGGAAGTTAACAATTCAACCAGCCATCTAAAGTCGGTGATGAATCTTGGTCAGGTGGCAACTGAGGCACGTTGCACATCCCTCAGAAGCAGCAAGAAGCAGTCAACAACAACAACATCAAAACAGCTATATTGAGTCCAGCCAACGGTCCATCTAGCCCAGTTTCCTGTCTTCTGACAGTGGCCAATGCCAGGTGCTTCTGAGGGAATGAACAGAACAGGGCAATTATCAAGTGAACGATCTTCTGTTGTCCGGTCCCATCCAGCAGTTGTTATGAATCAGCAACCTGAATCCCGTACTCTCTGGCAACATGAGCACTTCCCCCGACCCCTACAGAACAGGTCAGTGATAGGCACCCACTAACTTCTAAGCGTCCCTCTGGAGCGCTCAGTCCCTGTTCCAGGGAGCACTCATAGAAGTCTCAGATTTGCTACTCCCAAAGAAATAGTACACCCAGCTTCCACGATTCAACTCAGCATCGCCCCTTTACTTCACAGACAGCTATCTAGAAAAGGAAAGTCAAGTGGGAGAAGGTCAGACTATTGGAAACAAAAGGTTGCATTAAAAAATCATCACACACTTTCCAGAGCCTAAACTTAACTCACAAGACATCAACTAGGAGATGTCTAGATGTCGGCATTTTTAACTACTTTGGCTGAAGGGCTCTCTCATCCCAAGCTCTGTACGTTCATTGTACTCCTGAATAGCTGGTTTGTTTTTCCTGCGACCTCCACAATCTATTGATTTGAATTTTGCTCAGAGAGTAAATAGATGTGACCTGTACAATATTTAATTTACATATAAACAGACAGCAAATTATTGCTTGCCTGAAAGAAAACTCACTATTCACCTTTCTGATGGCTAGTCCCTTTGTCATAGACTACATAGGTGTCAATCTATATACATAACTCTTTATGCAACATCTGTACGTACTCCTTGCAATGGCTATGATGACCAGTGTGACACAAGGCTTTATTAGGAACCTTACATGACATTTTTCTGAGGTCCCAAGGGATCTTAGTATCCCATATGCCTTTGGCATTCAGCAGTGCTTACCTCATAGTAGGACCTGCAGTCAAACATTGTGATGAACATGTCCCACCGCACAAGAGCAAATAGCTTATGCCCTGAACCCAAACAAAAAGTGGTTTTAATTAGGAGTGGTCAAAATATTTCCCTCAAAACTGTTTTTGGATGGAAAATTAGGTTAACACGTGATTTCCATTTGCCAAAAGTGTCTGTAGAGAATTTTGCTTTTTCATCAAAAACAGAGCACCTGGAAACTGAAATATTTCAGGTCTGAAATGCCTCTCAGTGCCTCATGGGAGAGAGATTTCAAGTAAAAATAATGAGGACTCCTGTGGCACCTTAAAGATACATCTGACAAAGTGGGTTTTTGCCCATGAAAACTGAAGTAAATCCTCATTGTTTTTGCAGGTACAGACTAACACAGTGATCCCTCTGATGCACCTTCAAGTAGTCACAATCCCCTTCTCCACTATGGGCCAGGTTCACCTAATGACCCAACATCCCATGATGCACCACAGTTACATGACTCCTATGATACAAGAGAGGAAAGATTGTGGTGCATCATGAGAGATGTAGTCTGACCAGATAACCTGGCCTGTAGAGGAGAATGTAGTTTGTGCATCTCATGCTCCCTAAGTCCCCTTAGGCATTGTGTCAGGATTTCCAAATACAAACTTCTGAATATTTTGGATTTTGATTTTTTTGTCAACAGCTTGAAATTTTCCTGGGGGGGAAAAACCCTAATTTTCGTATCCACTCTAACTTTAACCCTCAATTTCCTATTACACAACAGCTACAAGAAGGGAGGAGTAGCTTCAGGATTCAGGCATGTGGAGACTAACATGTATAACATCAAACGCCTCCTTCATGTCAAAGGGAAGAAACATGTGTCAGCCACAGAGGTAAGGACAGAAGTGTTTTATTCCTATTGGTCACTCATGGTGAACATCCTCTGAGCAGTGCTGGCAGTTAATGGACTGGCATACCACGCGGATTTCCAGTGGGAGAAAATCTAGGTCAGATTCCGATCTTACTTCTGTTATATACCCATGTAACTCAACAGGATCAAATCCTCAGCTGGTGTAAATCACCCTGATTCCAATGAAGCCAACAGTGCTGCCTCAGTTTGCACCAGCGAACTATCTGGTCCACAGATTTCAGTGGACTTGCGCCTTACATCAGTGTGAGATCCAAATCTAGCCCTCTGAGCAATGGTTGCTAACACAGAGCCTGGTTCTCGTCTTGTTTACACCAGTGTAAATCAGGAGTAATTCAATGCTGAAGGCAATGGAGTTACCCTGGTATAAGTGGGAGCAGAACCAGACTCAATTCTTCCAGCTAAGGGATGGGCAATAAGCAGTCCGTGGGCCGGACACAGTTCACCAGGGGCTGCTGGACTCTCTATTTACCTGCGCATCCACAGTTACGGCCACTTGCAACTCCTATTGGCCATGGATCACTGTTCCCAGCCAATGGGAGCTGTGAGAAGCAGTGTCCCTGTCTGCGCTACTTCCTACTTCTCCTATTGGCTGGGAATGGTGACACGCAGCCAATGGGAGCTGCAAGCAGCCGTTCCTGCGGACATCGCATGCAAGTAAACAAAATGTCTGTCAGCTTGCCAGGAGCTAACTCTGGTGAACCGTATCTGGCCCATGGGCCACTAATTGCCCACCCCTGTTCTAGCTGAAGTCCTGGATTTCTTCCACCATTAAAGCGGCACCAACTATGAACTCCATTTTGTAGCTGTCTTGTGATCTGAAGCTGGAGGAGAAAATGGTTCCATGTTTTATGTGCATTTCCCTTGGGCCTGCTGCAGGCTGTTGTGATCATCGGCATCACATGCAAATATCTCACGTATCATTATGTAACGATTAACTTATTATTCAAGAACATTCTTGTGTTTTAAGACTATGTTGGATTGTCAAGACAGGCGCATGTCTCAGCTGAGACACCGCTGCATTGCTGTAACCCGGGCCCTCCCTTCGTTCCCCAGGCAGTGCTAATGTTAGGCCCCGATCCTGCAGAGACTTGCCCATGTGTACTTACCCTCACACTGCCCTAGGAGTCTCCTTGTGCTCAGTCAGTGCCAACTCGCACAGCGCACACCCAGCTCCTGGCCCTGCTTTTATGCAGGGTCGAGACCTTGGTTTCTGTGTGTGGTACCGGGCACTGCACCCTTAGATGGTTGAGTCTCCCAGACAGGGAGCCTGAGGGAGGGATGCTACCGGAACCCATGCTCTGTGATGCAGAGGCAGCTGGGACTGCAGCACTAATATAAAGTCAGGGAAGCCAACAGCCAGGCTGGGCCCCTGGGCAAGGTAGGGAGGCTGCTCTGTGCCCCTGGAAGGGGCAGGGCCTCAAGCAGAAACAGCAGGGTTGGGGGGCAGCCAGCCCTCAGCACCGACCCAGAGCACACACCCCCACCAGCCCTTAGAGCTGCCTTCCAATGATGATTTAAAGGGCCCAGGGTTCTAGACACCACCTCTGCTGCCCTTCAGAATCACTGGGCCCCAAAGCAACTGTCCCCTTCGCCCTCCCCCGACTTTCGTCAGCAGGCCTGCATAAAGGCTCTGTTTCAGGCACCAGCATTGTTACTTATCACCACAGGGAGCTCTTTGGGGCAGGGACTTTTCTTTCTGTTTGGCCTGAAACCAGCGGCGGATATAGGGCAGGGTGAGCAGGGCGGCTGACCCAGGCCTCGCACTGCAATAGGCCCCACGCCAAGCCGGGCCCAAATGGCTGCTTGCTCCCGCACGGCGGCCTGGCTGAGTGGCGCAGAACTCAGCAGAGCGCCACGGCGGGAGGCGAAGGCCATGACAGAGGCTCCAGGTCCTGCCCCCTGTCAGTGTATGTCACTGTCCCGCCCCCCCTTCGCCTCCCGCTGTGGCGCTCGGCTGAGTTCTGCGCCGCTCAGCCAGGCTGCCACGCGGGAGCAAGCAGTGCAAACGGCTGTTTGGGCTCCGCGAGTGAGAGGCAGGAGGGGGAGGACTAAGGAGAAGAGAAAGAGAGAGTGAGGCAGGAGGGGGAGGAGAAGAGAAAGAGAGAGTGAGGCAGGAGGGGGAGGAGAAGAGAAAGAGAGAGTGAGGCAGGAGGGGGAGGAGACTTAAATACAAATGAAAATTTTTAATTATTAATGCAGAATTTTGTTTAAGAATGACTTACAATATAATTAAAATAAAAATTATCCAACTAAATTAAGTTTCTATCAAATTTACCTAATTCACATTTAATATGAAAATAGCCTTCAATTTGCGCAGTTGACGCCTTTTTTCTATTTTTTTCTTCAAAGGGGGGCCCCACAAAATGCTCATCCGCCCCTGGCTGAAACTTCGCCATGGGTGTGGGGGGAAGCAGGGAAGGGGAGAGATCCATTTTCCTATCAGTTCTACACAACTGACCTTTCATTCAAGTTTATGAATCCCCACCTTCCAGAATAAACGGTGTTCCAAACCTTGCTGTGGCCTTCAGTATCCTGCAGAGAGAGGGAAGACATTAGTCCGTAGGCCTGGCTCTTTGTTTGTTCCTATGCACGGAGGTGATTGCTGGTCCCAGAAAACCAGCAGAACAAGGTGAGCCGCACACGAGCGTGCACGTGGGCCTGCTCGCACACTTGTCTCCGAATCTGAAAAAATGCCCAGAGTTCCTAGCAGTTCGGGAAAATAAATGGCAAATCCTCAGTCGTGTTCTGGATAGCTATGGAATTTGCAGAGGAAAAACAAGCCCACTGTTAATATCCGAACGTCATTCCCACCCCTCCGGCTGGTTGTCCGTGATGCTCCTCGTTCCCCAGTAACCCACACTGTCCCATTATCTCACGACAGGTGGAGCTTTCGTGGGACAGCTTCAATAAGGGGGATGCGTTCCTGCTGGACCTGGGGAAAGTGCTGATCCAGTGGAACGGTCCCGACTGCAACGTGGCAGAGAAATCCAGGGTCAGTGTGGGAAACGCCGTTGGATTTCTGGGGGGCATTTTTAAAGCCTGCACAATGAAGAGAAATAGGAGCAATGAATGATGAGTGCAAAATAGAATCCCACCGCACAATACTAATGACACACTGGAGAGGAGCTCAAACCCTAGCAAAGGCCTGTTTTCCCATTAATGGCTGCTACAGAAGAGGAAGAATGTGTGTTGCAGTTTTGGCATGGGATAGTGGTTCAGGAGATGTGGGTTCAGTTCCTGGCTCTGCCATGGATTCTCTGGATGGCCTTGGGCAAATCTCTTTGCCTCTGTATGCATCACTTAGGTCTATGTGACGTGGTGCTTACAAGTCAAGAGCTTTATCTGCACTAGACATCTCAGGGGGTGGGGAAATTTGTTTTTAAAGAAAGATAGCATAGATAGTCCAAAGTGACTGGTAACAGTAATAAAAATAAGAATACCAAGCTCTGAAATAGCAGCCTTCCTTCACAGTTCTCAAACTGTTTAACTAAGGAACCATTAGCCCCATTTTACAGATGGGGAAAACTGAGACACAGTGTGGTGAAGTGTCTTGGCCTCTAGGAGCACGACAGTGTTAGGAATAGATCCCTAGTCCCCCCCTGAGTTCTCTCCAGTGTTCTATCCCACAGCATCATGCACTGCTTCTGTGTGGTTGTCAGAGACAATGCCATGGAAAACCATCAAATACCAGGAGAGCAATTATGAGCCAGGTTCTGGGGCTTAGGGGCGTGTCTGAGGTTGTAGGTGAATTCCTGGCACTCCTTTGTAGGGATGAAAAGGCAGGCAGCATCTTTCTGCATAGGGTGGCACCTGGAGAGGTGGGCCTTGGGGACACCATGGAGAGAGTAGTAGCATGGTCAGGGTACGGCAAGCATCTGACACTTTCAGCAGAGGTGGAGAGGGGGTAGGTTCTCCCAGGAGCAATGGGGCAGAGCAGCTGCAGGTCAGATTTCCAGGCATGGGAATGGTGGCAGCCAGAGGAGGATTTGCAGTGAGAGTTGATGTCCATCTCTCCTTCGATGCTGGAGTTCCAAGGCTGCTTGAAATCTTTCTGTCTAAACTGATTTTCCATGGAAAATTGGGTTTTCAGCTGAATAGCTGTTTTCACAAAAAAAGGCTTTTTATGGAGAATGTAAAGACTTGGTTAAAAACTGAAAAACTTCAATTTGGCAGTGCCACCCTGGTGCATCATGGGAGCTGTAGTTTAGTTGCCTCCTGGCCCATTTCCCTCTCTAGGCCAGGTTGCACAGCTGAACTACATCAACCAAGACAATATATTGGAATGAAATATGATGTGTGAGCACAGAAAGTCAGGCCTGACCCAGAGGGTAATGGGAGTCTTTTCATTGGCTAAATCAGAGCCTATCTCTTGCAGGGACTGGCTCTGGCGCGTGGCATCAGGGATGGCGAGAGAGGCGGCCGTGCCCAGATCGGCATCATTGACAATGAAAAGGACTCGCCGGATCTCATGCAGATCATGAAAACGGTGCTCGGGGAGAGGCGCGGGGAGCTTCGGGCCGCCACGCCCGATGAGAAAGCCGATGAGCTGCAGAAAGCAAACGTCCGGCTCTACCAGTAAGTCTGGGCTAGGCCTCCCAACCCAAGTCCTGGGAATGTGTGTCCTCCCCAAGAAGAGAATCCCTTTCCCCCAGCCCTCTGTGAATCTCTCTCTCTGCCTCTTGCCTCTTCTAGTGTCTATGAAAAGGACGACGACTTGGTAGTGCAAGAGATTGCCACCCGGCCCCTCACACAAGATCTCCTCCAGCACGAGGTAAGGTGCAGGGAAATAGGGTGTGATGGTAAGGCCGTGAGCTCTTTGAACGGTCACTTGCAGGCACAGCACCTGCATGGTGACATCGGTTTTTGAGGGTCTGAGCCTCAAGCTTCTTTCCAAAGTTACTTAAGGCACCTAACCGCTATTAAAACACTTGGGAGTTAGGTAACTAAATACCATTGAGGGTCTGGACCTAGGAGAACTTCTGTATCTCAAACCATGAGGTACCTTTTAAAAGGCAACCCCTGGTAGTCTGAGTTCTCTGCTTGGTGGGGGATGGGAAAGGCGGATTAAAGCCTCTATGAGGGAAGATGACCGACCCAGTCTCGCAACCCAAGGAGACGTGACCCTGGCAGTCACTCTAAATCAGGGCTACTCAACTTTGGAAGCCCTGGGGGCCACAATGATACTCACAGCACATGCCAAGGGCCGCAACTTAAGTGTGGTTGCAGATACATGCAAATAGCTTCTTTCACACTGATGGGCATGAATACAAAGATTAAGGCAAGACTACACAACATGCAGGCCCCATTTAAGTGAGTTCTGCTGATATTAATGAAATGCAATATTTACCCGACTTCCACCCATATGACAACACTTCTAATGAGCAATGACAGTCCAGGAAGTTAACTACTAATACACACATCAACAGAAGACCATTATATTGACTCCTTTTTGGTGGTGGCTCCCATCTGCGGGCTGTGTGTTGAGTAGCCCTGCTCTAAAGGAACAGTCAGGTGTCTCAAGGCACAGAGGGGGTTAATAGCTCATGTTCATGTTCGGATGGGAGGACTTGGCTAAAATACATCCCCACTAATTTCTTCAAGCAGAAACCAGCCCACAAGATGGAGGGTTACCAAGAGGGAAACCAATATCTCTGTCAGCTGCCACCAACCCCTCTGACGAACCAGGGTTCTTCTCTCCCTCCGTCCATTTCTAGCAGTAGATGAGTAAGGTGTTATTGAGGGTGGATCTGTGTATGTCACCTCTGATTAGAAATAAATGGTGCTTCACTGGCAAGAGTAGAGGGGCCAGGACTCAACCAATTAGGTGCTTGGGCTCAATCATTTGTTTTTTATTTTCACAACTGATGCAGCAGGCTTGGGGGAGGCAGAGCTGAGGCTCAGCTTTGGCAACCCCTCACACAAATTAAGCACCAAAGAAAACATTCTGCTGGCTTGTTTTGCTTTTAAACCCAAGTTCAGTTCTTCATCACCTGGTAGAGTGACAGGATATACCTATCTCATAGAGCTGGAAGGGACCTTGAGAGGTCATTGAGTCTAGTTTACTCCCTACCTTCAGGGAAGGGCTAAATACCATCCTTGACAGATTTGCCCTAGATCCCTAAATGGTCCCCTTAAGGCTTGAGCTCATAACCCTAGGTTTAGCAAGCTGATGCTCAAACCACTGAGCTATCCCTCCCCCAGATGGCATTAGCCTGTCAGGGATCTATGGCAGAGTCACATGGCCTATTTCTGATCTGGCTGTTGCCCTGCTTTAACACCAGTGCATTTCTCGGGCTTCAGTGATGTCACTCCAGACCTGCCCTGGTACAAGTCAGACCTGGCTTTGTACTTCCCTAGCCCCCAGCCGGCACATTACAGCTCCATGCCACTGGGGCACCGGGCCGATGGCTGAATGTTCAGGGCCTGCATTTCAAGCCTCTCACCCTGTGCTTTCAGGAGTTGACGAACTGGTTGCTGCTGTGTGCAAAGCTCACTGCTGGGTGTGGAACAAGTGACAGACATTCTTCAGTGTGAGCAGGGTTGAGAGCAAAAAGTATTGTGTCCTTTTTCCAGTAATAGTGCAGCTGCCTACACTAGCTTACTCTGCTGCTAGCCGCTTGGCACCAGCATTTTCTAGTCTAGGCATGAGTGCAGGTGACATTTTGGATAAGGGGAGAAACATGGGTGGCGGGTGATGGCCCAGCTGGGGAAGGCAAGATGAAGTCCCGCCCCTTCCTCCCAAAGCCACACCCCTTTCCCCAGATCTTCAAGAACCTCTCTCCCCCACCCCGCCAAGCCCCCCACAACCCAACTGAGGGCCAGGGATGGTGCGTGGGATGGCCCCTGCCTTCCTTGGCCTCTGGTGAGCTAAGCAGGACGGGCCCAGCTCCTCCCGAGTGGCTGGGCAGTGCAGACGGTTTTGGAAAGTCAATGCCTTCCCTTGCCTACATTACCCACCACCCATGAGAAGAAACCTGGCTTGAGCAGGATTTTTGATCTGTCTCTTTCCTCTGCTTCACTTCAGGACTGTCACATTTTAGATCAAGGAGGTTTTAAGATCTATGTGTGGAGAGGAAAAGACTCCAGCATTGATGAAAAGAAAGCAGCATTCAGCCGAGCAGTGGTGAGCCTGTATTTAAAGCAATCTGCTGGGGGAGTAGCTAAGAACTAGGCCAGGGGTGGCTGATAATTACAATGGAGCTTTGATTGATGGGAGCTGCCCTTCTTTCTTGCATATTAACTGAAGACAATACAGTAATGATGGACCTAAACCAGCATTGTCACGCTTGGATGAAGTAAATAGGGTCTGTGGGGTTCAAGGCCACTATTTAGGTGCCTGAGAGCCCAGTCCAAAGCCCAGTGCAGTCACAAAGAGTTTTTCCATTGACTTAAGTGGGTTTTGGAATGGGTCCTAAATGTCTAGTTGACATTTTCAAAGTAGCCTGGGGGATTTAGGGCTTTGTTTTTGCTGGGAGCAGAAGGTGTATTCATGAGTTTACTAACTTGAAATAAAATCCCGCTGAAGATAAGGCAGTGTGTAGATTTCACACAAGTTAGTGCAAGTGGAACTGTGGCACAGAGGCTAAGTGACTCACCCAGGGTCACACAGGAAAACAGTAGCCAAGCAAAGAATTGACTCTGAGCTACCAAGCCCCAGGCTGGCACCCATACCACTGGATCATTCTTCCTCTCAGCTCTTGGTGCCTCACCGGCAGCTCTGTATGTCTACCAATAGGACCTTAGCAAATTCATGGCCGTGAAAAACGCCTCACGGACCATAACATCTGTTTTTTGGTGTGCTTTTACTCTGTATTATACAGATTTCATGGGGGATACCAGTGTTTCTCAAATTGGGAGTTCTGAATCCAAAAAAGGAATTGGGGAGGTGGGGGAGGGGTCACAAGGTTATATTGGGGAGGGGGGTGCCGTTTTGCCACCCTCATTCTTCACTGCCTTCAGAGCTGTGCTCCTGGTCAGCAGCCACCACTACCCAGCTTCCCAGCTCTGAAGGCAGCGCCGCTACCAGCAGCAGTGCGTAAGTAAGGGTGGCAGCACCACAACCCTCCCTACAATCACTTTGTGACTGCCCTGTCCCCCCCCCCCACACACACACACAACTCCTCTTTGGGTTGGAGCCAATGTTCCCTGTAAGCTGTGAGCTTGTGCTGGGTGTTTTGTTTCAACTGGTGGTATACATTTGCACATGCCTTGGTGCACATACAATTTATTCCGCACATGGATGGAAAAAATCTGCACATGGATGGAACAAATTAGAGGGAACCTTGGCAAGAACCCCTACAATTACAACACCCTGAAATTTCAGGGTTAAATTGGTGAAATCGTGATATTTATGATTTTTAAAATGCTATGACTATGAAATTGAGCAAAATGGATGGAACTTGGTAGGGCCCTATGAAGCAGGGAAGGAAGGGGAACAAGAATGGGCTGCTGCTCCCCTGGTCAGCCCTGGATATTGGCCATCTCAGAGTTTGTGGGTGTCTAGATTTGGATTTTTGGCGCAGCCGTGTATGATACGGGCCAGTTACAACATTCAAATGCAACTCAGGGATCCACATTCCAAACCTCTTAAGGGTTTGGGGGTATTGGGATCAGCGGGATTGGTGTAGGCATAGGTAATATTCAGTCCAGTTGTACTTGTATACAGAGATGGGTATGAGCTAAGTACAGTCCTTCTGGAATCCCCCCTTAGGGTTTCATCCAAGCCAAAGGGTATCCTGCTACCACCAATGTGGAAGTGGTGAACGATGGTGCGGAATCAGCGATGTTTAAGCAGCTCTTCAAGAGGTGGACAGAAAAGGAGGAAACTCAAGGCCTTGGCAAAGCCTACACGACCAGCAAGATCGGTGAGATCATCCAGACGGATGCTGATACATTGGAGCGGGTTCAGAGAAGAATCACAAGAATAATTAAAGGATTAGACAACATGCCTGATAGCTATAGACTCTTGGTGCTCAATCTATTTAGCTTAACAAAGAGAAGGTTAAGGGCTGACTTGATTACAGGTTATAAGTACCTCCATGGGGAATGAATATCTGATAATGGGCTTGTCAACCACGCAGAGAAAAGTCTAACACCATCCAATGACTGAAAGTTGACATAGACAGGAAATCAGGCCTAAGTTTTTAACTGTGAGGTGTAATTAAGCATAGGAATAATTTAGGGAGGGTCATGGTGGCTTCTCCATCACTGACCATTTTTAAATCAAGATTGGATGGCTGTGAAGGAGATACTCTGAGAATTATTTTCTCTGGACTTCGTTACAGAGGAAACCAGACTAGATGATTGCAATGGTCCGTTCTCGCCTTGGAACCTCCAAGCCAGCAGTGGCTGTTCCTTAGCTTACTTTATTGTCATTTATTTGGAGTTCAGTCTCCTTTCCTTATGAAAAATGATGCCTGAGGAATATCTTCTATACTGATAGTTTCCAACCTTCAGTAGCTTTAAAGCAGGGGAGGGGAACCTTAGACCCAGGGGTCAGATGTGGTCCCCAGCTTGCCTGGATCTAGCCCTCAGGGCTCCCCCCCAATATTGGGGAACCCCTCTCCCCCCTGCCACACACCAGCCCAATGCAGAGCTGGAGCACACAAAATCTACTAGGCTGGGGCCCCTAGGCTCTGGTGTGCGAAAGGAATGTGGGAAGTAGGTATGTAAAATTTCGATTCAAGGGCTAATCGAATAGTCGATGCAATTTGCCCTGGGCTTCACGCAGCACTGCCACTTTGAAGTACCCTCTCCACTCCCCCTCCCCCCCTTGCTGCCTCCTTCTGATAGAGGCAGCAAGGGGGGGAAGCGACTAGTCAACTAGCGTGTCGACTGTCCGATAAGCATTTGCTTATCGGATAGTCAACTAGTTGGTCACATCCCTAGTGGGCCTCACTTCTGGGCCACCCCAACTGATTTTTCTGTGGGTCAGCGGCCCTCACCTAAAAAAGGTTCCCCACCCCTTCTTTAAAGCCTTATTGCCCATTCTGCTGTAACCGTGTATCTTCCATTTTCTTCGATAAAATACTAACAATTCAGCAATTTAGCAATAATAAAAATTGCTGATATTTTATACTTACGTAATAAAACAGCAAAACTGTCCACTATGTCAAAGGTAAATTGCGGCAATCAGGAAATGAATCCCAAAAAGGTACAGAGAAATTGTCTTCAGAAATCGGTAACCATGAAACTAGCAAGTCGATTTTGGATGAAAATCGACTTTCATTTATACTGGCATGAATCTAGGACTCCACTGAAATTAATGGGCTTATTCTGGATTTACATTGGCATAAGTGAGAGCAGAATTTGGCTCGCTGGCTTTTACTTAGGTGAACAATGCAGTGTATTGTTCCAAAAGGGAAAATGTTAACCTGAGGGACCATAGACGTGGGGGTTGACAGAGCCGTGAAGTGAATATGTGGTATTGCATGTCTTCCTTGCCCTCTCTCTCTCTCTACCATCACTTTCAGAAACGCAACCATTTTTCCTTTTGAAAAGAACATTTGAAAGGAGGCACAGTTACAGGTGCAGAAAATAGTCATTAATCATTTGTCTGTGAGGCGAGTCATACTTTAAATGGAACTCACTGGAGCCAAACAGGGTGTACTTTTTGAATATACAATGTGACCAAGTAATATTGGCCCATAATTCTGTTATCATTGGCCTCCTGGGAGGTCAACAATATGTAGAGCCAACAGATGTGGGTCGTCAGCAGGAGGGAGTGAACTTGCGACCTAGGAGCTAAAGCCATGTGTTTCTATAGCCTGAGCTAAAAGCCACCTGCTTCTCTGCTAAGGCTGTAGAACAGACATCACTCTCCCTTTCTCAGTGCCTCTGGGTTACAAATCGTACCCCTAGCCTCTGTCAACAATAGATATTTTACTTCGAATCATAGAGCCATAGGCTTAGAAGGGCCCGCAAGGGTCATCCGGTCTAACCTCTGCCAACATATGGGATTTATTGCATCTACTTACCCATGATATGATGGTTTTCAGATTGCTACAAGTCAGGATTCTTGTCACGTATGCGATAACTGTGTGTAGTGATGGGCGAGTGTACAGCGCTTACCCTGTACATTTATACGTGCTGGTTAACACCTGTGTTCTGCTTCTACGGACAGCCAAGGTCGAGCAAGTGAAATTTGATGTGTCGCAGTTGCATGCCAGACCAGAGCTAGCTGCCGAACAGAGAATGGCAGATGATGCCTCTGGGAAGGTTGAGGTGAGCTTTCCAAATCATTTTTCTCTTACGCGAGTTACAATCCTTGGCATATTTCTCCATCTCTGCCATTTAACGTGCAGCTGCGCAGAGCTGGTGCGGTCTCACCCCGAGGGAGTGTGGCTGCAGTCAGAATGACCTCCCGGACAGCTGTGAATATTCAGAAGAGCTGTTATAAACCCCTCTCCCCCAAATATTTTTTTGCGGGAGGAGGAACATCTTGCCCTATGGTCTTTGATAAATGAGACAAAGGAGCCAGCAGGTTTATGCCATAGCTCAGGTAAGGCACTGCGCATTGCTAGCCGCTGAGAATGCACTGCTAGGATAGGCTGAGGAAAAGCACGGACGCGCACAGCCCCTGAAGAAGTGGCTAGGGGGTATATTTTACATGTGCTCATGCCAAATCCCACCTGGCTGACGCGAGGGTTTCTGTGCAGGTGTGGAGGATTGAGGATCTGCACATGCAACCAGTGGATCCCAAGACTTATGGGCAGTTCTATGGAGGAGACTGTTACCTCGTCCTCTATACGTACCTGAAATCGGGCAGACCTCATTACATTATCTATATGTGGCAAGTAAGTGAAAACCAAGCAGGAAGGGGCTGGGTTTAATAGAATCATAGAATACTAGGACTGGAAGGGCCCTCGAGAGGTCATCAAGTCCAGTCATGGCAGGACCAAGCAACATCTAGATCATCCCTGACACGTCTGTCTAACCTGCTCGTAAATGACGTTCCACAACCTCCCTAGGCAATTTATTCCAGTGCTTAACTAGAATGGAGGAAAATACAAAAATACTCCTCTTTGAAGGGCCAAGGATCTTTGGTTCTGTCCTGTTCTTTCAAAAAACCCCACACCCTAGACCCCAGTTGAGTCAGTAATGCGAGATTCTTCACCCTTTCATGTGGAGGTCTAACATATGACACTGAAGGGTGTGGTCTAATCAAGCTGCAAGTGGCAGTGCTGGTTTCTGCTGCTGTTCCTCAGAGTGCTAGACTAGAGGAGACAAATGTCAGTCTGGAAGGAAGCCATGAGCTCATTGCTGCCCCAAGGCAATGAGCAGCTGCTGAAGAGCATGCTAGGGCTTGGAAAGGACCCTGTGGAGGCATAGCAGCCCATTCCTCACCATGCTGCTTATCAGGGAATGTTCTTTCAGTCCCAGACCATGAGGACTACAGATGGTTTCTTCTGGCAGGCAGGGTAGGGGATTTCACTTGCGTGGCCTGCATTTTGTCAAAGCAGCAACCAAGTTTGGCACACACATACACACACACAAAAAGAAAAGAAAAAGACGTCCCCTCATTCCCCCACCCTCCCCCACTTTTCATAAATCTAGCAGAACTAGGGGACTTGATTCTCTAGTGCCTTGCACCTTATGTCACCCTCTGCTTGTGCACCAACTGAATATAGCATGTGCCAGGCTGCTGTGCTCCACCCCAGAAGTGGCTGCAGGCACCCTCGCTTTGTAGAGGGGTGTATGACGATACAAGGAAGTGGGGAATCAGGCCCGGGATATTCCCGCCCCCTCGCCCCTCCCCCCCCCCTGCTGTTGGTAACCATGAGATGTTCCCTGCATTAAGCATCTCCTGAAGGGTCCCTCCTGAACCGCATTACCAAGCGCCTCTCATTCGACCCTAGGGCCGCCACACCTCCGTGGATGAAATCACTGCTTGCGCCTTCAATGCCGTAGAGCTGGACAAAAAGTACAGGAACGAGCCGGTGCAGGTCCGAGTGACGATGGGCAAGGAGCCTCAACACTTCCTGGCCATCTTTAAGGGCAACCTGATTATTTATGAGGTAATTAGCGGGGGCGGAGGGAGCACCTCCCAACACATTCAATAGTCAGCACCTATGCAGCTAACCCTGCCTAGGGGTGCCTGGGCCCTGCATTGCATGCTCAGTAGCCCACCCAGGCGGCTTGCCCCTGGTTATGCAGCAAGGCTGTGGCATAGCTGAAGCTACAGCAATCAGGATCCTTACAGTCACCCTGGAATCAGAGAGCCTCGGCTCCCATCTGACACCCAGACCGAGCCGTTAGCCACTAGCTGCAGCGCCCTGTCCCAGCCAGTGCTGAGCAGCCTTCGTGGAGAGAATTAAAGAGTCCCGTCACAGGGCAGGTGGCACAGGGTCAGGGAAAGCAAGAGGGAGGGGGCTAGGGGAAGATGAGCAGCTTCACTTTGGAGATTCCCTCCTCAGCAGGCCCCATTCAGGCCCCTGTGTTACTGGCAAATGCTCACCGCAGGCGTGTAGCAGGCCGACAGGCTTCCTGGTGGGAGATGTGGGTGCTGGGCCAAAGATCACTGACGTGAGGGAAGACGCTCCAGTCAGACCCTTGTTTCTGGTCCTTTGAAGGGCTAGATGCCCAAGCCTGCTTTTCTCACCAGAGGCCTTCTGGGCTTTCGCACGCTTCACGTCTCTCTTTTGTAGGGAGGCACGAGTCGCGCTCAGACTAACGAGCCCGAGCCCGAGGTCCGTCTCTTCCAAGTGAGAGGCACCAACGAGCTCAACACCAAAACCATCGAGGTGCCAGCCCGGGCCTCCTCCCTCAACTCCAACGACGTCTTCCTGCTCAAGACCAGCCAGGTCTGCTACCTGTGGTGTGGGAAGGTAAGTGAGCGGAAGACAGGGGCAGTGCAACCTTGACACCATGCCCACGTGCACCCCTCTCGCTTCTGTTGACTGGTGCCTTGTTACAAAAGTAGACCCACCAGTTTTAATGGGCCCACTGGGAGAACAAGTCCCTCAGGCCAGATCCTCAAGGCTGAGATCAATGGGAGTTAGGTGCCTTTGAGGGTCAGGGCCTAGATAACTGCAAACAATAGTCATAACAATGACTGACACCTCTACCATTTGCAAGAGTCTTTCCCCGCAGAATTAATTGGCCCAGCCACTGAAGGGGGGGGGGGCATAATCCCAATGCTAGCTCTCTCCACCAGGGGGCAGTGATGCACCAACCATCAGCTCGCAGACCAGTTTTGCCAGGCCCCACCTGAATCCCTTTGATCTTGTGCCCTGTGAATGCAGGGCTGCAGCGGGGATGAGAGAGAGGTCGCGAAGATGGTGGCCAACATCATCTCCAAACAGGACAAGCAGACCGTTCTGGAGGGCCAAGAGCCAGCGGAGTTCTGGGTAGCGTTGGGAGGAAAGGCCCCCTATGCCAGTGACAAGAGGTAAGTCTGTAAGAGCCGCTGTGGGCTGGTGCAGCTGTAACTAAGCAGAGAGTTGGGAGACTGGGGAAGGATTTCCAAGGTTGGGGCCTCTCACTGGAATGGGCCAACACAGAATCCCAGATCGGAGCATCCTCAAGCCTTAGAAATGACCAATGCCCATTGGAGTCCATGCAAAGACTTCCATGGACCCCAGTGGGCACTGGGTTGGGGCTATCTTTGGGAAGGGGGTTGAAAAGAACTCATCTGGGGACAGGGTTCTGCTGTCGGCACTGAGAACAAGGGCTGGGTGAACGCTCATGTTGGCTTCGTTGTGGGCCTGGGACTCAGGAAGCTCAACCTGTCTTGAGCAAACTTGACCCCTCCATTTCACCTAGACTGAGTCTGGGCAAGGTATCAGGTTCCCAGCAGGAGTCATCTGGAACCTGGTGGGTTATCGGGGCTTTGGCTCGAGAGCAGGCACATCTTGGCAGTTTGGGTGGAATTGTGCTTTAATTGAGTGTGTATGTGTGTGTGTGGGGGGGGGGGGCGTTTCAAGATGGGTTCTGAACTTTTGGGATCAGTTCCCAAAAAGATACTAATCAACCCCACAGCCCTGCCAACTTTCATCACAGTTAATGGGTGTTGCCATGTAAAAGGCTGACCCCTAGTGGCCCTGACTAGTGTCTTCAATGCAGTTCACTTCTGGTTCTTCTCGCCCTGCCAAGATTCCAAGAGCCATCTGTCCGCTACCAGCCCCGCCTATTCGAGTGCTCCAACCAGACAGGACGGTTTATCATGACAGAGGTGGTGGGCTTCTGCCAGGAGGACTTGGATGAAGATGATGTCATGTTACTGGACACCTGGGAAGAGGTCAGTGAAATTCCCTCCTCCGCAATGGGAGCTGTGCATTTTTGATGGCTTTAATAGAGCAGTCAGCATGAAACTCAGAGCAGCATCTGCCTCTCAGTATCCCACTGGGCCTCGCAACATGCCAGGAAGGTAGGCCAGTGTCATTAATACCTAGTTCTCTTACAACACTTTTCAGACAAACATCTCAAAGCACCTTACCAAAGAGACCAGTCTCATGAGATCAGATGGGGAAACTAGGCACAGAGCAGCAAATGACTTGCTCAAAGTTAGCCAGCAGGCTAGTGTCAAAGCTGGGAGTAGAACTTAGGTTTCCTGAGTCCCAGGCCTGTGCGTTACCATTAGGTCACACTACTCTGAAGAGATGTTAGAGTGTTAGACCCATTTGGCAGATAAGAAACAGGTGCTGTGCCTGGGATTTTCAAAGGGGCCTGAGGGAGCTCAACTCCCAAATCTCTTAAGATCAGTGGCAGAGCTAAAACTACAATCAGTAGATGTTTAAGGCCAAATGGGTCCATTAGAGACCATCTAGTGCAGGTGTGGGCAATAATTTGTAATGGGGGGGGGGCACTCCAAGATTTTGGTAAGTAGTCAAGGGCTGCATTTCTGTGGAGGGGACGTAGGGTCTGGGACAATGGGTGGGGTGTAGAAGGGAGCTTGGGATAGAGGACTGGGGTGCAGGAGGGAGTGTGGGGTCCAAGAGGGAGTTTGGGTGAAGAAGAGGGTTATCTGAGGCAGGGGCTTGGGGTGTAGGGTTCAGGAGGGGGTGTGGGTGCAGGAGAGGATTCTGACCTGTGGGAGGGGTGCAGGAGAGGTTGCAGGTTCTGGGAGGGAGCTGTGACCTGGAGGAGATGGGGAGAGGGGATACAGAGGGTTTGGGTGATGGCCTGGGGCAGATAGTTGGGGGTAAAGAGAGGATGGGATGCCAGAGGCAGGCTGGAAGGTGCTTACGTGGGCTGCTCCATGTGGTTCTGCTCCAGCACGTGGTGGGAGGGAAAGAGGGAGAAGGCTTCATTCACTGCCCCTGCCTTCAGCAAAATTTCTCAGCTCCTATTGGCTGGAAACTGGCCAATGGGAGCTGAGGGATTTTGCTAGGGGGCAGGGAAGGCACACAAAATTTTCTCCTCCCTGCCCAGACGGCATAGCAATTAGCAGCCTGCTGTTGGAAGCGCTTGCAGCTGCTCTGTAGTAAGGGTACTGGTGAGGTACCCGGATCCAGCCCACTAGCCACCTCTTGCCCAACCCGATCTAGTCTGACCTCCCACTCTGAGCAGTATGTGTCGGCTCCGCTGAGCTCAGGCTGAGGCGATTTGATGAGCTGATGCTCTTGTAGCTTCCTAGGTGCCCTGCCAGGAGAGAGTGAATTACGCTGCAATGCTGGGAATCCACTGCCCTCTAGGGACTGCAGGTACAGGCAGTTACTCACAGCAGGGCTGGGTGACAGGGTTCTGGTGCCGCATGGCCAAAGCATTAGGATGTGGCTTAGCCAGCACATGGAAAGGGATGTCAGAGCCGTCCCTAAGGGATGACAAATTGGGGTGACTGCTCCAGGCCCCATGATTTGAGGACTCCACAGACCAGCATGATTGGCTGGTGCGGTCAGTCCCGGAAGTGATGGGTATTCGTCACTTCCACCCCAGCTTCCGTACCCCCACTAAGCACCAGTCTGAGGGACATTTTCTTTGTGTTGCACTGGAAAGCAGTTAGTATCACTAACAAGCTAGCGCCATCCCCGTGTCCTCTTCTGTGTGGTTAAAGCCAGTGATCAAAGCCCGGCCTAAATTTTAGAGGACAGAAGGTTGTTACAAGGAGGAGGGAGAAAAATTGTTCTCCTTAACCTCTGATGATAGGACAAGAAGCAATGGGCATAAATTGCAGCAAGGGAGGTTTAGGTTGGACATTAGGAAAAGCTTCCTACCTGTCAGGGTGGGTAAACACTGGAATAAGTTGCCCGGGGGGTTGTGGAATCTCCATCACTGGAAATATTTAAAAGCAGGTTAGACAGACACCTGTCAGGGATGATCTAGACCAGGGGTGGGCAAAAGGGCCTCTGCACAAGCGAGTTCATCCGGCCTGCGGAGGCTCTGCTGCTCCACCTGCCCCCAGGCCAATCAAGGTCTGGGGATGGGAGGGAAACACTCAAAGTCTCCTCCCTCCCCCCCCACCCTTCAAGGAATGTGGGGTGCTTAGAATCAGAGCTTGGGGACATGGGGAGCGCGTGAAGTCTCCTCCCACCCTGCAAGAGGCTCAGCACTTAGTCAACCGCCGGGGCTGCTCAGCTGGTGGGTGACTCTAAGCACAGCGCTCCTTTACAGGGCAGGGGCAGGGAGGGAGAGACCTCACGTGCTCCCCCTCCCCAGGCCCTGATTGACCTGGGGGCAGCAGAGGGGAGCTCACAAAGTCTCCTCCCACCGCCAGGGGCATGGGTACCTAGAGGGAACCACCAGCTGTTCAGAACAGCTGGCGATTCTGTCTGGGGAGGGGGAGCAGCAAAGACTTTGCACGCTCCCCCAGCCCCAGCCCAATCAGGGTCTACAGGTGGGGAAGCAAGTAAGTGGCCTGGCCCCGCCCCTTCTGCCTGAGGCCCTGCCCCTTCCAGGGCAGCCCAGGACCACTTCAAAAATTTTTGAAGTGGCCCCCGGTCAAAAATTATTGCCCACCCCTGATCTAGACAGTGCTTGGTCCTGCCGTGAGGGCAGGGGCCTGGATTTGATGGCCTCTCAAGATTCCTTCCAGTTCTAGGATTTTATGATTCTATCTGTAGGCACTAAGTAGTATCCCTTTAAATAGTTTGGGAGCCTTTTAGTGCAACCTGCCTGTCTTCTATATTTGTGGACAACAGAGCCCTGCCAGAGCCGCAGCATGCGGCGGTAGCTCGGTCTTGTATGTCTATACATCGCATGGTTTCCCCATAGTCTTGCTGCTGTGTAGAGAGCAAAGATGCACCATGGGAAAACAGGCCCCTGCTGATTTCAGTCAGTCAGTCCAAAACCAAGGACCGTTTCAGAACCAGCAATTCCAGCTGGAACGCCAACATCCCAAGGAGGCCGATTTCATGGGTCTGCTGTAGACTCATCTTTAGTGTGACTAGCGGCATTTTTTGACACTGACTAATGAGCCCTGAGCACGCCATCTTGGAACCCACTTTGCTGCTGACACAGCATGGTATGGCACCCATTAATATGGAGCTACACATGCTTCTTAGGACACCCGCCAGCCCATCATTTTAATATATAATTTGCTTCCAGGAAATAATTTGACCAGGGCAGGGAACTACCAACGAACTGAGTTTTGCTGTGCTTTGCCCCAGACATGCACCTTGCTTGTTCTGATGTCCCATAATCACTATTATGAATAAAAAGGGAGACTAGCCATCCACGTCTCCGGTGGTTCTTACTATTCGCTCATCTTCTCCCTTTGTAGGTTTTCCTTTGGATCGGCAAAGCCTCCAATACATATGAAAAAAATGAGGCTATTTCCTCAGCCAAAGAGTATCTGAAGACCCATCCTGCTGGAAGAGACTTAGCAACACCAATAATAATGGTGAAGCAAGGCTACGAACCCCTCACCTTCACAGGCTGGTTCAGTGCTTGGGATCCGTATAAGTGGAGTGTAAGTTACTACGAAATCTGCGTGTCTGTCTGAAAATATATATATTAAGTATCACTGATTGGAGCTGTACCTGTTCTCTCCTGTATGAGAGTAAAAACTTGTGAGAATGTCATTTGGGATGTATCCCAACTAGGTGAAATATTTGTTCAAACGTTTTTCCGACACATTTTCAATGACATGCACATTTTTGGGGGAAAAACTAATAGTTGAAAATCTGAATATTTTAATCAAAACCCTGATTCTAAGCTTGCCTAGCTCTAGTTAAAAACAAGCAGTTTAGGTCCAGCATCTAGATTGCTCAGAGGTTTGTCTGTGGTTGTGTTTTTAAATTTTCATAAAATCAAATTGTTTTGGTTTTTTAATTAACTGAAGACAGTCTTGCTGAAACACTGCCCTCCAGTGCTGTGAAGCTAGACTCCAGTCACCTGATGGTGCTAGAATGCCAATGAAAGGAGTAGAAACAGCAAGTGAAATTGAGTAGTGTTGATAAGTAATAGCTAAATGAAATGGGAGGAAACCACAGATCGATTCAGCTAAACCCAAGCATTCAAAAACCTTGAGATTTGCTTAAAATGTAATGTAAAAAGTGATAAATCTTGTGTTCTTTTTATTTGCCATCTGATGCTGAAGACTTTAGGTTTCATGCTCTCAAGCTTTTCTCTGCAAGCACAAAAGCTACAAACCTTTTTTAAGAAAGATGGTTGAGAATCTCACATAATCCCATGACTCCAGAGCGGGGAGCCTTACAGAAAACACCGGCTGTCCTGAGAGTTGGCATCCCTGGGTGTGTCTAGACTACAGGGGTTTTTTTTGAAAAAAATGGCCTTTTTTCGAAAAAACTTCCCCTGCATCTAGACTGCTGCCATGTTCTTCTGAAAGTAAATCGAAAGAACACGGCAGTTTTTTTGACCACAGAAAACCTCGTTTTATGAAGCAGAATGCCTTTTTTCAAAAGTACTCATTCGAAAAAAGGTGCTATGTAATGCAAACTGTGCTTTTTCGAAAGAGAGCATCCAGACTGCCTGCGTGCTCTCTTTCGAAAAAGCGGCTTGCTTTTTCGAAAGTACTGGTTGTAGTATAAACACTCTTTTTTTTTTGGAAGTATCTTTCAAAAAAGCCTCTTTCAAAAGAGGCTTGCAGTCTAGACGTAGCTCCTATGTTCAGAGCCAGCTACACTAGTTATTCCTGTTCAGGGATAGGGAATCTCCCTCTTCTGCACTGCGTGGGATTACTACAAATTCTTTCTTGGGTGAGGATGGAATTTGCCCACCCTTGCAGAAGGGGCAGTTGATTAGGATCCCCAAAATTAGCAGATCCTAGGGGAACCCCAGAGACCGTGCAGAGGAGTTGTGCTATTGTGTTTGTTCCCAGATCCTACCCATCCTCTGACAAATAGGCAGGAGATAAATTGAGGCCATAGCAAAGGATGTAAAGTGCATCCTGTCCCGGGGCCATGACATTCCATACGTACTAATGCATCCAACAATGCAGCCTGAGTTCTTAATTCACTTGGAGACTGATGCAAATCTCAAAGCTGCTCCTGGTTTCTGTCTTGCTGCAGCAGTTCCTGGAATTCTGCAACCCATGTGGTATTGACCTAGCTGCTGGCTTGAGGAGCAGTACAGTAGAGCTGTAGCTTGAACTTGAAATAAAAGTCGCCCTTTCGCTGTACCTGATTCTCATCCCTTTCTTTGCCTTTTTAGGACGGCAAGTCCTACGAGGAGATGAAGAGCAACTTAGGAGATGTGTCGGGTATATCAGAGATCGCGGTGGTGAGTGGATGCAGAACTTGTCACTGGATTAACAGTTAGATTTGACCTGTGCTATCCTGGCTAAAAGCTTGTTTCTGCAACCCGAGTAAAAAGAACCAGTTGCAGTTGGTAAATAGAAGATGCTTAGATTCCCAGGCCAGATAGGACCACTGTGATCATCTAGTCTGACCAACATGTCACCTCAGGACGGGATTCAGAGATTAAATTTCTTGATGCCTTAAATGACTGCTTCTTGGAGCAGCTAGTACAGGAACCCACAAGGGGAGAGTCGATTCTCGACCTAGTCTTGACTGGAACGCAGGATCTGGTCCAAGAGGTAACTGTTACTGGACCGCTTGGAAATAGTGACCACAATATAATAACTTTTAATATTCCTGTGTTGGGAAGAACACCGCAGCAGTCAAACACTCTGGCATTTAATTTCAAAAAGGGGAATTACACTAAAATGAGGAAGCTAGTTAAACAGAAACTAAAAGGGAGAGTAATTAAACTAAAATCCCTGGAAGCTGCATGGGAACTGTTTAAAGACACCATACTAGAGGCCCAACTTAAATGTATACCCCAAATAAAAAAACACAGTAAGAGACCTAACAAAGAACCACCATGGCTAAACAGCCATGTTAAAAAGGCAGTGAGAGAGAAAAGGGCAGCTTTTAAAAAGTGGAAGTCAAATCCTAGTGAGGAAAATAGAAAGGAACATAAACACTCCCAAATTAAGTGTCATAATGTAGTAAGAAAAGCCAAAAAAGAGTTTGAGGAACAGCTAGCCAAAAATTCAAAAAATGATAGTAAAATGTTTTTTAAATACATTAGAAGCAGGAAGCCCGCTAAAAAAGCAGTGGGGCCCTTGGATGATAAAGATATAAAAGGAGCAATCAAGGAAGACAGTGCCATTGCGGAGCGATTAAATGATTTCTTTGCTTCAGTCTTCACGGCTGAGGATGTTACAGAGGTTCCTAAATCAGAGCCAGCCTTTTTAGGTGACAAATCTGAGGAACTCACTCAGATTGAAGTGACATTAGAGGAGGTTATGGAATTAATTGATAAGCTGAATAGTAACAAGTCTCCGGGACCAGACGGCATTCACCCAAGGGTTCTGAAAGAACTCAAATGTGAAATTGCGGAGTTATTAACAGTGGTTTGTAACCTATCCTTTAAATCTACTTTGGTACCAAATGACTGGAAGATGGCCAATATAACACCAATATTTAAAAAAGGCTCTAGAGGAGATCCTGGCAATTATAGACCGATAAGTTTAACATCAGTACCAGGCAAATTAGTAGAAACACTAGTAAAGAGTAAAATTGCAAGGCACATAGAAGAGCACGAATTGTTGGGCAAAAGTCAGCATGGTTTCTGCAGAGGGAAGTCGTGTCTAACTAATCTGTTAGAATTCTTTGAAGGGGTTAATAAACATGCGGACAAGGGGCACCCAGTGGATATAATATACCTAGATTTCCAGAAAGCCTTTGACACGGTCCCACACCGTAAATCAGGTGGTCATGGGATAGGAGGAAAGGTCCTTTCATGGATCAAGAATTGGTTAAAAGACAGAAAACAAAGGGTGGGAATAAATGGTAAATTTTCACAATGGAGGAGGGTAACTAGTGGTGTTCCCCAGGGGTCAGTACTGGGACCAATCCTGTTCAACTTGTTCATCAATGATCTAGAAAATGAGGTAAGCAGTGAGGTGGCCAAGTTTGCAGATGACACAAAGTTGTTCAGGACAGTCAAAAGCAAAAGGGATTGTGAAGAACTACAAAAAGATCTCAGCAAACTGAGTGATTGGGCAGCAAAATGGCAAATGAAATTTAATGTGGGTAAGTGTAAGGTAATGCATGTTGGAAAAAATAACCCAAATTACACGTACTACATGATGGGGTCAAATTTAGCTACGACAGATCAGGAAAGGGATCTTGGAGTTATAGTGGATAGTTCTATGAAGACATCCACGCAGTGTGCAGCGGCAGTTAGTAAGGCAAATAGGATGTTAGGAATTATTAAAAAAGGGATAGATAATAAGACAAAAGATATCATACTTCCCCTATATAAAACTATGGTACGCCCACATCTCGAGTACTGCGTGCAGATGTGGTCTCCTCACCTCAAAAAAGATATATTGGCATTAGAAAAGGTTCAGAAAAGGGCGACTAAGATGATTAGGGGCTTGGAAAGGGTCCCATATGGGGAGAGGCTAGAGAGACTGGGACTTTTCAGTTTGGAAAAAAGGCGATTGAGGGGCGATATGATAGAGGTATATAAAATCATGAATGGTGTGGAGAAAGTGATTATAGAAAAATTATTTACCTTTTCCCATAATACAAGAACTAGGGGACACCAAATGAAATTGATGGGTAGTAGGTTCAAAACTAATAAAAGGAAATTTTTCTTCACACAGCGCACAGTCAACCTGTGGAACTCCTTGCCCGAGGAGGCTGTGAAGGCCAGGACTCTATTAGGGTTTAAAAAAGAGCTTGATAAATTTTTGCAGGTTAGGTCCATAAATGGCTATTAGCCAGGGATAAAGTATGGTGCCCTAGCCTTCATAACAAGGGCAGGAGATGGATGGCAGGAGATAAATCACTTGATCATTGTCTTCTGTTCTCCTTCTCTGGGGCACCTGGCATTGGCCACCGTCGGCAGATGGGATGCTGGGCTCGATGGACCTTTGGTCTGACCCAGTATGGCCATTCTTATGTTCTTATGTTCAATATGACACAGACTAGAGAGTTGCCCCACAGTCATTCCTAAAGCAGAGCTGTTAGGAAAACATCCTATCTTGGTTTAAAAATGGTCAGTGCTGGAGAATCCATGTTTCCCCTTGGTAAATTATTTCAGTGGTTAATTACTCTCACCGTGAACATTTCTGCTTTGTTTCCCATCTGAATTTGTCTCGCTACCACTTCCAGCCACTGGATGGTGTTCGACCTTTCTCTATTAGACTGAAGAGCCCATTGCGAAGTATTTGCTCCCCATGTAGGTGCTTATAGACTGTAATAAAGTCAGCCCTTAAACTTCTCTTTGTTAAGCTAAATAGATTGAGCTCTTGGGGGTCAGTCACAATAAGAGATGTTTTCTATCCTTTAACCATTCTGTCAGCCCTTTCCTGAATTCTCTCCAATTTATCAACATCCTTCTTGAATTGTGGGCACCAGAACCAGCCATAATATCCCAGTAGCAGTGACACCAGGGCCAAATAGAGAGGTAAAGTAATTTCTCAACTCCCACTCAAGGTGCCCCAATTTATATATCCCAAGACTACAGTCACATTTTTTTTTTTGGCCACAGATTCACGCGGGGAGCTCATGTTCACTTGATTATCCACTGTGACCCCCAAACCTAATGTCATGATGTAATGTCTGATGATTGGTGGGAAACTGCTCTACTGAGTAACATTATGGGCTACACGTTCTCTCCACAGATTGAGGGTCCTTAAGCAATGGGCCAGTGGTTCCTGGTCCCCACTTTATTTTTTAACCCAACATCTCACATCCTAAGAAAAGTCCCACCTGCCCGAGGCAGAAATGAACATCCCAGGAAACCACAAAGTCTGTAGCCCCTGCCCAACCTTGCTGTACTGACAGCTTCCCTGTACCCCGCAGGACCTTAACAACGCCAACCTGAACAAGAAGAATGCAAACAGTAAAACTTCCAGCCCTGCTGGTTCCGAAGGTGCGAGAACTTTACCTGCCTATAAACCACACCCCAGCAACAGCGTCAATAGCACCAGCAACCATCACAACAACAATTCCCCTTCAGTGGTGACCAATGGAAATGGAGCCTACCCCAGGGAGGTGCTGCTCAACAAGACAATGGAGGAACTTCCAGAAGGTGTGGACCCCACTAAAAAGGAGGTGAGGGAATTGTCCAAGCGTTGGGTTGATTCCGTTCCAGTTGCTGATTGAACTTGGTGGAAATGATTGGCTAAGTGAGACCTCTTGCTCTCTGGGTTTATTAAGCTTTGCTTTGGGCTAAGGGAGTGCGCTGGATAACTGAGGAGGGGGGTAAACAATAGAATTAGGGAGCTTGTCATATGAAACACAAAGGAGATTGTTTCATGATGCTGATCAAAAATTGGACTGTCTGTCCCGTGGGAAATTCTAGTACAGGTTGTGCCTCCAAAATCTGGGACTCTCCGGTCTGGCAACATCCGTTGTCCAGCAAGACCATGGCACTCCTGGAGCAGACAGCCCGGGAGTTTAAGGGCAGGAGGGCCAGCCAGGTGGTACATCAGAGTCAGCAGCCTGGCTGGGGGCAGCGCAGAACTGGGGCTGGAGCCTTCCAGCAGCCCCCAGGAGCAGTGTTCCCTGTAAGCTGCAGGGCAGCACAACTTCACAGGACAGCAACAATCATCCCCGCCCAGTCAGTCAGGTCCATGCACAGACCCCTGAGCCTCTGGCTGGGCAGGGCTGATTTATCACCTATGAAGCTGTGCTCCAGTGCAGTTTAGAAGGAACACTGCCCAGGAGTGCGGGGCCAGAGCCTCACGTCTCCCCCGGCTGCACGGGGACGGGGCCCTGTGGCTTCCCCTGGCTGCACGGGGACGGGGCCCTGTGGCTTCCCCTGGCTGCACGGGGACGGGGCCCTGTGGCTACCCCTGGCTGCGTAGGGCTGGGTCTGGGGCTGTGTGGGGCCGGGGCCGGGGCCAGAGCTGTGCAGGCTGTGTTGGAGCTGCACAGGGACGAGGACAGAGCCCTGTGGCTTTCCCCAGCTGCGCGGGGCCAGGTTGCGGCTGTGTGTGGCTGGAGTCAGAGCCAGTAGCAGGTAACAGGCTAGGGGGTCGGTGGTAGGAGGCCTTCCCCTCGTCCAGCAAATTCTCTTGTTTGGGACCGGTCAGGTCCTGACGATGCCGGACCAGAGAGGTCCAGCCTGTATTGCTATACTTGTTTTCATCCCCAAAGTAAGTCAACAAGATGAAACATTGAAACTTTTCTCGGAACAAAAGTTTCCAAAACTCATTGATTCAGAAATGTTTCATTCTGACACTCAGTTGAAATAAAAGGTTTTCTGTAGTCCAGCCAGAGTACACAGCCCATACGGCATCAGGCCCCCAGAACACCTCTCAAGAGGCACTATGGTACACAGACTGAGGTTGACCCAAAACAAAATGAAGTTTCAAAATCAAATCTTGACAAAATCAGATGTTTCATTTAGATTCTCCACAGCAGAAAATTCTGCCCAATTTGATCTCTTCCCTTCAGGGCCGACTGGTGAGGAAGGGGACGGGGGAGGGGAGGACACCAGCCACATGACCCCTTCCCTCCCAGCCTGGGAAAGGGCCAGGGACAACCCCCCTCCACCTCAGGCCCCATCTCCCCCTGCCCCAGCTGTGCTCCCTTCCCATCTTTGTTCCAACCCCACACCACCTCTTCCCCACTTTTGCTCTGCCCCCATCTCGTTTCTACTCCCAACCCATGCGGGCCAGGGGAATAGCGGGGCCGGGGGGTCGGTGCCCACAGCAGGGGTCTGTCCCCCCAAACACATGCAGCAGTGGGGGAAGCAGAACAACGCAGCCCCAACTTGCTCTGCTCCCCCAGGTGTGTCGCTCCACTTCACACCAGTAAGTGCGGGGGCGGTCCCGCCCCTCCCCCAGGCAATGCACTGGAACAGCACAGTGAACTGGGGCCATGTTGCTCCACATCCTTACTGCTGCCGGTGAGTGCGGGAGGGCACCAGGCCCCCCTGCTAGTCCCCTTCAGCTGTCCAGGAACTCTGATCCTGCTGCCTGCTGGCTAGTATCTTGCCCTTTCCACCCATAGCCTGGGGGATATGCCCCCTTGTGCCCCCTATAAGTCACCCTGCTTCCCTTAGAAACAAACAGTAATGAAACCCCATTCTCAGGTAGGCTGAGGTTGGATTCAAAAATTTTTCTTCTGGCCCTAACGTTTTGCCACATGCCAAAGCCAAAGGCAGATAACTGTGCACCATTCCAGCAGCAAGGGCTTGATCATCTGGGGACATCATGTGTGATAGCAATTGACAGTGTCAGAGTGGGGCATCCATCATCCACGGATCTTCTAGCCCCATGCTGTTGATCACTACCAGCAGGTGCTGATCAACGGCTTGATGTCAGGATGGCAGTCGGTTTCTAGTGGAATGCCCCAAGGTTCGGTTTTGTTCAACATCTTTATTAATGACCTGGATGAGGGGATGGATTGCACCCTCAGCAAGTTTGCGGATGACACTAAGCTAGGGGGAGAGGTAGATACGCTGGAGGGCAGGGATAGAGTCCAGAGTGACTTAGACAAATTGGAGATTTGGGCCACAAGAAATCTGATGAGAGTCAACAAGGACAAGTGTAGAGTCCTGCACTTGGGATGGAAGAATCCCAAGCATTGTTACAGGCTGGGGACCAACTGGCTAAGTAGCAGTTCTGCAGAAAAGGACCTGGGGATTACAGTGGATGAGAAGCTGGATATGAGTCAATAGTGTGCCACTGTAGCCAAGAAGGCTAATGGCATATTAGGGTGCATTAAGAGGAGCATTGCCAGTAGATCCAGAGGTGTGATTATTCCTCTTTATTCGGCTCTGGTGAGGCCACATCTGGAGTATTGTGTCCAGTTCTGGGCCCCCCACTACAAAAAGGATGTGGACGCAGTGGAGAGGGTCCAGTGGAGGGCAACCAAAATGATTAGGGGGCTGGAGCATATGAGCTATGAGGAGAGGCTGAGGGAGTTGGATCTGTTTAGTCTGCAGAAGCGGAGTGAGGGGAGATTTGATAGCAGCCTTCAACTTCCTGAAGGGAGGTTCCAAAGAGGATGGGGGAAAGGCTGTTCTCAATAGTGACAGATGGCAGAACAAGGAGCAATGGTTTCAAGTTGTGGTGGGAGAGGCCCAGGTTGGATATTAGGAAAAACTAGTTCACTAGGAGGGTGGTGAAGCACTGGAATGGGTTACCTAGGGAAGTAGTGGAGTCTCCATCCCTAGAGGTGTTTAAGTCCCGGCTTGACAAATCCCTGGCTGGGTTGATTTAGTTGGGATTGGTCCTGCCTTGGGCAGGGGGCTGGACTTGATGACCTTCTGAGGTCTCTTCCAGCTCTATGGTTCTATGATTCTAACTAACTGCACCTGCTGTGCAATGCTTACACTGCAGCTGTTCAGGAAATGGGTGTGTTCCCCCCTCTGGAAAACTTCAATGCAAACACACATTTGTTCCTTACTTTTCGGATTTCCATTGGAAACCTGAAAACCAAACGTATTTTACACCTTTTTTTGTTTGTTTTCAGTGACTGGGAAATTCAGAGAGGAAGCCACGTTAGTCAGTAGCTTTAAAAACGAGTAGTCCAGCTTAGCTGAGGAAGTAGGTTTTGCCCACGAAAGCTCATGATACTATATGTATTTTTGTTAGTCTTTGAGCTGCCCCGGGACTACTCGTCGTTGGAAAATTTCAGCTTGCTGAGCACAAATTTATGCTTTTACTAAACACTTTCACCTGAACACTTCTCCAGAATCATCGTCTTGAAATTTCCGTTTTGACATAACAGCCGTTTTCGTTTAAAAAAGCAAACTTTAATGGAAACATTTCAGCCATAGGGAGGGGGGAAAAGGGGAATTCATCTGTGTGCAGAGGGCTGGCATGAGCTATCTGAGCTACCAGTCAGGACCTAGGTGGTGCGTAGGCATTGTATGAACTTTGGCATAGGGATGAATGTTGCCCATTATGTTGTGCGTAATGAAGCTGGATTGTGTGGACCAACAATGAAAATATCTTAAGATTTCTTACAGACACTGTCCTATTGCAACCAGGTCCCCACCAGCTCTTTAAATAGCTTCCTGCTGGCTTTTGCCTCAGTTCTGGTGCACCCGTTGACTTTCGCCTCTGGTGTGGATGCTGCAAAGTGCCATCTTCACATTATTCTACTCTGTTCAGCCCACCTGTGAGGAGGTAAACTCAGTGGGGCAAGGAGGTGTATGTGCTTGCTACACTTCACTCCTCACGTGGCACTGTCCACACCAGGAGCGCTGTGATGGGCACCACAAGAACTCTGCCCCACTTCAGTTTTAGGGTTCTGCAGAGGGGTGTAAACTTCATCCTACCCAAATGACGCTAGCTGAGGGTGACTGTTTCTCTGTTGCCATTTTCCTCTGCAGTACTATCTCTCCGATGCCGACTTCCAGGATATCTTTGGGAAATCCAAGGATGAGTTCTACCAGATGCCCCGATGGAAGCAGCAGAACGAGAAGAAACAGCATGGACTGTTTTAAAACAGAGACTGTCCTGCCCCCTGCTGGCTGTGGAACCACGTCGGGATTTCAGTAGCCACAGGAGGGGAATGCAGATACTTGTCAAAGAAACCAGTGCAAAAACCAAAACCCACCCGCCCAAACTAAGCCAAGTGCAGCTGCAGCCTCTAGGGTCAGACATGGTTCATGGAACTGCTCTTCCTTCCCCCCCTGCAAATAGTGGGATGTAGGGAGCCCTCGCATGACGATTTGACTCAAGGCTTTGATATTTTCTTCTCAGTTTTGTACCATTTTTGCCAGGTGCTGCAAAGAGGTGTCAGGGTAGCATTAGTGCATCGCACACCGCGTGGTAGTGGCCAAATTTTCCACATCTGTGGTTTCACTGTGGAAGATAAATACTGCATGGGAGGCCTCTCAGTGGCCATGGGGGTGAGATGAGGCAGGACAAATACAAAGATGTGGTGGGAACTGGCACAGCCGAAGTCTAGTAAATCCTTGCAGATGGAGAACTTCCAACTCTGACAATTGGCTCTCCCCCAGTGAGGAATAAGGATGTTAAATATTCATAACCTGAGATGGTAAAAATCCATCAGAACTTGGCTCCAAAATAACTTTTGTAATTTATTAAATGAATTATTTGAAAGGAAAGCAGAGACATAGGGCCAGGGGGTGCTCTCAATCTCCAGAGCTGAAGCAGGCCGTGATGTTTACAGTCGGAGCTGTGTGCTGAATCCCTGCTCTGTACAGAGCCCCAGTGAGGATATGCATGGACAGAAGGGTCTGCCCATGTGCCTCTGATTGAAGGCTTGTTAGGGTAGCTATTAGCTTTTCGCTGGTGTGACCAGGAGCAGAAAGTGGGCCTTAGATGCTTTGATCTCCACCTGGCCTCTCTGTCATGCTGCCACCACATGCTGCACTGGGTACGAAGAGCACATTCCATATCACTTTTTGAATTTTGATTTAAGGGCACATGGTGATTTTGATTTCATGGATCCAGCTGTAAAAAAAAAAAAAAAAAAAAAATCAGTGTAAAAATGACTACAATTTCAGCTTCAAACCCAAGCAATGATTTCACATAAACAACCAACAGGCATGCGTAAAGGACGCTCTTAATAAAAATGCGGGCGATGGGCTCCTTTCAGTAGCGTAAACTCCACCGATCTGAGAGAGTTTCTCTTGTAAGACTGTGGTTGGAATATCAGCCCTGGAGCTGGAAAACTTCTATCTGTCTCCGGAGCAGGTATAGCAGAGGCTATAAAAGTACAAGCTCCCTCCAATGCTCTGTCACTATACTTTAACGCTGATATAAAGGGCCATCTCTAGAAGCAAGAGCAGCTATTTCATTTCCTTTCATGCCCATGTGACAGGCAGTGTTCCCAGAATACATTTTGTTATGTGTAGCGAGGCAGATGCAGATGTGCACCACCAGTAGTAACATGCTGCCAGCTCCTCAGCTGGGCAGCATTTGAATCAGCTGGGCAGCATTCAAATGAGTCTCTTCTGGGTGGCTGCACAAGGGCTCAGTTTCCAGGGAACACTGGTGCCAGGGTTCCTGGAATGCAAGTGAACTGTGGGAACAGTTAGCTTTCTGTCCCCCACCACCAGCCTGGGCTCCTACCTCTCACACTGAGATGCCATAACAAGCTACCAACCTCTGGCAGACGTCCACAGGCATCTCCCTACTGAGTTACATGAATACATCTCCCTGTCACTCATGAACTAAGGATAGGCAGGCTTCTGCCAATTTTCCCAGCCTTGCATCCCAGAGCTGTACCTCCTTGCCCAGTCAGTCCCCCCTCCCTCAGTGTGGAGAGGGGCCACGGTAGCCTTTGGAAACTGAGCTGAGCACTTCAACAAAAACACACTGTTTTAGATAAAATATAAAATACATTTATTAACTATAGGGAGAGAGACTTTTAAGTGATTGTAAGTAGTAAGCATAGCAATCTATGTTTGGTTACCCAAAGACACAAAAGGAAATTTGCCGTCTAAGTTCCACAAACTAAATAGGATTTGAATCAAGACCGTGACTCACCCTGACAGAGGGTGCACACCGGACATAGAACTTCAGTGCACAGGCTGGAACTCTCCTCTAGGCCAGGAGCACCCTTCCCAGGTCAAAGTCTTTATGGTCCAGGTGTGTTTCCAAGTGTGTTAGAGTGCTCCCATTGGCAGGAAGCCATAGTCCAGAGACTGGAGCAGTAGAGACGCCGGAAAAGAAAAGAGGTAAAATAGAGCTGTTCCCAGGGCCTTTTGAAAGGGCCTTTTGAAACTTCTGCCCTGTGGAGGGAATCCTGCTGTTCTGACTATGGAAAAGTACAGTAACAAGATGGTGTCCAGTCCATCAGCAAATCACCTGTCCATGCATCATTCAGTTCGTTACAGGTAGAAGCCATTGTCCACATGCTAGTCAATGTTCACAGGAAAGTCCATTCAGTGTAGATGGGTGGCTCCCATAGTCCGTTGTCAGGTGAGTGTTTCTTGATGAGCTGTTCAACTTGAATAGTACCTTCTATATGAGCGGGCCAACTACATTGGTGAGTGTTACCCCAGGATCAAACATTCAAAATCAGATATAAAGTCAATTTCATAACTTCAAATACAAACATACAGGCATACAAATAGTATAATCATAACCAGCAAATCATAACCTCTTCATAGACACCTTACATACCACATTTGGTACAAGATTCATTGCAAATATATAACACTGTTTGCAACAGTGTCCGGTCATATTTTAATCAGATACCATCACAGTGTGTATCACCCCTGTACAGGTAGGCATGTCTAAACCCACATCCAGGTTCATGGTTTGACATCCAAATCAGCATCACCAGATGCTCTAAAGGCCAGATTTGCAAAGACATTTAGGCACCTAAAAATACAAATAGGTACCTAGCAGGTCTTATGAACATAACCTGAGTTTGGCACTCAACTTCCACTGACTTTCAGTCTGGTCCTAAGGGCTCAGCCAGGGGGAAAGGGGGAGTGGAACTTGATCAATGGACTAAGCAGAGTAGGAGTAGGCGGAAGAGCATAGAAGACTCCCTAGAAAAAATCTATTGAGGAAGCAAGGTGAGAGCCAATTTAAGCAAGCAGCAAATAAGGCACCACATCAGCTGGGCAATGACAAAATGGCAATAAGGATGTGGAGGCAGTTACTAATGCATGAAAAAGGAAGCAGGTGCCACAAAGTCACAAGTCACCCACCTGTATAATCCCATTTCTATTGTGTGGGCATCTCTGGTTTGACTACCACATGTGACCATCTAGCAGACTTACCTGGCATTGCTTGGGTCCTTCAGGGTAGGGGGCTGGCAGGGTGAGGGGTGCAGGAGTCAGGGCAGGGGCTTGGGGATGTGGGGAGGCTCAGGGCATGAGGGGGTGGGGGTGCAGGAATCCAGGTTGCGGGTTGAGGATGGTGGGGGGTGCAGGAGCCAGGGTTGGGGGATGAGAATGGGGCTCAGGGTAGGGGGTGAGGAGCACAGGGGAGGGGGTGGGAGTGGCTGCTGGCTCCTCTCCTGGGCTGGCCTGGGGCACAGGAGGCCACACACCCAACCTGCCAGCTTCTCCCTGCGGTCAAGGGGAGCTCTGCATCCTGCACCCTGCCCACCGGCTTTGCCCCAGGCCTGGGACACACACCCTGGCTAATGGTTTGCCCTGGGAGGGGGCGGGGGGGGGGCTGTGCACCCTGGCCACTGGCTTCACCCCAGGGTTGGTGCGGGAGGCTACCATCTTCATCCTGGGGCCAGCTTGGGGCCAGGGGTAGCCATGCATCCCTGCTGCCATGTTTGCCCTATGCCCAGCCTAGGAACGGGGAGGAGAGGGGGCCTCACTGTCAGCATGCCCCGGGTTTGGGCTGGGGCAGGGGAGTCACACAGTGACCAGCAGCTGCTCCCCGGAGCAGGCCTGGTTGGTGGGTGCTGCCAGCTAGCAGCTGCTCACTTGCTGCTCCCCGTTGGTCATTCTTGTCCCCAGTGCTTGTTGCCCCCCCCCCGTGGTCATGGGTGAGTATAACCATCCCTGCTCTCACACCCCTCCCTTTCATATCATAGAACCATAGAATCATAGAATACTAGGACTGGAAGGGACCTCGAGAGGTCATCGAGTCCAGTCCCCTGCCCTCATGGCAGGACCAAATACTGTCTAGACCATCCCTGATAGACATTTATCTAACCTACTCTTAAATATCCCCAGAGATGGAGATTCCACAACCTCCCTGGGCAATTTATTCCAGTGTTTGACTACCCTGACAGTTAGGAACTTTTCCCTAATGTCCAACCTAAACCTCCCTTGCTGCAGTTTAAGCCCATTGCTTCTTGTTCTATCCTCAGAGGCCAAGATGAACAAGTTTTCTCCTTCCTCCTTGTGACACCCTTTTAGATACCTGAAAACTTCTATCATGTCCCCCCTCAATCGTCTCTTTTCTAAACTAAACAAACCCAATTCTTTCAACCTTCCTTCATAGGTCATGTTCTCTAGACCTTTAATCATTCTTGTTGCTCTTCTCTGGACCCTCTCCAATTTCTCCACATCCTTCTTGAAATGCGGTGCCCAGAACTGGACACAATACTCCAACTGAGGCCTAACTAGCGCAGAGTAGAGCGGAAGAATGACTTCTCGTGTCTTGCTCACAACACACCGGTTAATGCATCCCAGAATCATGTTTGCTTTTTTTGCAACAGCATCACTCTGCTGACTCATATTCAGCTTGTGGTCCACTATAACCCCTAGATCCCTTTCTGCCGTACTCCTTTCTAGACAGTCGCTTCCCATTCTGTATGTGTGAAACTGATTGTTCCTTCCTAAGTGTAGCACTTTGCATTTGTCTTTATTAAACTTCATCCTGTTTACCTCAGACCATTTCTGCAGTTTGTCCAGATCATTTTGAATTAGGACCCTATCCTCCAAAGCAGTCGCAACCCCTCCCAGCTTGGTATCATCTGCAAACTTAATAAGTGTACTCTCTATGCCGATATCTAAATCGTTGATGAAGATATTGAAGAGAGCCGGTCCCAAAACAGACCCCTGCGGAACCCCACTTGTTATACCTTTCTAGCGGGATTGTGAACCATTAATAACTACTCTCTGAGTACGGTTATCCAGCCAGTTATGCACCCACCTTACAGTAGCCCCATTTAAGTTGTATTTGCCTAGTTTATTGATAAGAATATCATGCAAGACCGTATCAAACGCCTTACTAACGTCTAGGTATACCACATCCACTGCTTCTCCCTTATCCACAAGACTCGTTATCCTATCAAAGAAAGCTATCAGATTGGTTTGACATGATTTGTTCTTTACAAATCCATGCTGGCTGTTCCCTATCATCTTGCCACCTTCCAAGTATTTACACATGATTTCCTTAATTACTTGCTCCATTATCTTCCCTGGCACAGAAATTAAACTAACTGGTCTGTAGTTTCCTGGGTTGTTCTTATTTCCCTTTTTATAAATGGGCACTATATTTGCTCTTTTCCAGTCTTCTGGAATCTCTCCTGTCTCCCATGACTTTCGGTTCCATATGAAACAAATCGCATTCCAGGCACATCCCATTGTCCTGGCACAACCAGTCCCCGGCCTTGCTTTAAGTTATGATAAGAGGAAGCTGCATTGCACATTTTTTGGTCCTACCTCTTACCATTTAGGAGGCATACTCGAACAAAAGGACTCATGGACAGACAGACAGACAGACACATGTTTCTAAAACATATAGCCAGATCAGCATACATCATCCCTGGAAAGTGATCAGATGGCTATGCCCAACTGTAGTCACCTCCTAGACACATCACCTTTGTGTGACTTGCCCTTCGCATCACCAGAATTAATCACTTGTCTATTGCAGCTTGACAGAGTGCCCCAAATCTTGCCTAAAAGCTTTGGCTGTGGGCGTTCATTACATAATCTGGTTGATCCAGAGGAGAGAGACTAGCAATAAGATCTGGAAGAGTACTGCCAGTGCCCTTCACTCCTGCAGTTGTGAAGCACAGGGAAATCCCAGGGCGTGTCAGTGCTGTCATAAGCTAGCAGATTTTGCAGGCAATAAATCAACGAGACATTCTAGCCCACTGCAAAGCTAGTGCCCTCATCTCCTGCGTGCAGTGAGGGCACTTAACCAGCGGAATGTTATTCATAAACACGGTTGTTCATCAATGGTGCCAGCTAGACTGTTAGAACACTGCCCAGTCGTATCCGAGGTAGGGTTCCTCCGCTTTCCTGCCACCTGCCTAGGGAGGCTGATCTGATGTTCACATGGTGCTTGTCACCACAAAGGATCAAGCCAGCTTCAGAAAACACCCTGAAACTTGGCCAGCGATTACTTCTCTCGCTGCCAGGCTGAAATGCAGCAGCTGTTGACCAATGCCTGGTGACACTACTACACAGCTTGAGGGGAGGGAAGGTAGAACCCTGCCACCAAGTGAAGTTACAAGGGAAATGGAAAGAGGCAGAATCAATGCATCCCCCTGTCCCACCCTACTGGAATGGGGTCAGGACTAGGGATGTGAAGTAGCGATTAATTTACTAGTTGAGTAGTCGATGGAATTTCCATCGAGTAGTCGATAAGCACTTCCGCGTTCCGCCTTTGAAATGTACAAGAGCCCCAGCGAGGGTTCCTGTTCATTTCAAGGCGGAAGTGCTACATGGAGCCTGGGGTCAGCTGGGGATGACCCTGGGCTCCATCCGAAGCTGCCACTTCGAAATGCCGCGCGGAGCCTGGGGTCAGCTGGGGAGTGATCCCGGGCTCTATGTGGCATTTCAAAGTGTCAGCACCACTTGGAGCCTGGGGATTAGCTGGGGCTTCTCCAGCTGACCCCGGGTTCCATGCAGCCCTGCCGCTTTGAAATCCTGGGTGGAGCAGGGGATCTACTGGGGACTCCCCCTCCCACCCCCACCCCATTACTGCCTCTAGCTGATAGAAGCAGCAAGGTCGGGGGAGTGACTAGTCAACTATCCAATAAGCATTTGCTTATCAGATAGTCAACTAGTCCTTTACATCCCTAGTCAGGACCTCATGCCTGACTCCTCCATTATTTAGCTGCTGAAGCCGGAGATTACAGCAAGACTCTCAAGCAAAGCACTGCTCAGTGGATCTAAGCTCAACTATCTGCAGGGCAGTGCGGCCCAATGGCCAGAGTCAGTAACTCACCCCTTACTCGCAGGGCAGTGCATGGCCCAATGGCCAGAGTCAGTAATTCTAGCCTATTCACAAGGCAGTTCAGCCCTCTGTAACCCACCCCTATTTGCAGGGCAGTGCGGCCCAATGGCCAGAGTCAGTAACTCGCCCCCCCTATTTGCAGGGCAGTGCACAGCCCAATGGCCAGAGTTTGTAATTCGCCTGTCTCTTCACAGGGCAGTGAGGTCCAATGGCTACAGTCAATAACTCCCCCCCACCATTGCAGGGAAGCGCGGCCCAATGGCCAGAGTCTGTAACACACCCTTTTTCACAGGACAGTGCCTTCCCAATGGCAATATTCCATAACCTGCCCCATTCGCATTGCAGTGTGGTCCAATGGCCAGAGTTCATAACCTTCCCCTATTTGCAGGGCAGTGTGGCCCAATGGCCAGAGTAACTCACCCCCCCCTCCCCCCATTCACAGGGCAGTATGGCCCAATGGCCAGAGTAACTCACCCTCCCCCCCCCCCATTCGCAGGGCAGTGTGGCCCACTGGCCAGAGTAACTCACCCCTCCCCCCATTCACAGGGCAGTGTGGCCCAATGGCCAGAGTAACTCACCCCCCCCCCCCATTCACAGGGTAGTGTGGCCCAATGGCTGCAGTCAGTAAGTTCACCCCAGCTCACAGGACTGTATTGTTCCCTGTGACGGAGCGCCCCCGCCCCGCACTGAGGACTGACCCCGAGAGGCGCTCTGGGGCCGACAGGCTGGGGGAGCCGCTGCATGGCCGGCGCCGCCGGGTGACGTCACGCCCGTCGCCGGCAGCGAGGGATGGAGGAGGCGGCCACGTCACCATGCCGGGGCGGCCGAGGGCGAGAGGCTGAGCCCCGGGAGCGTGGCCGTATGGAGCCCCTCCCCCCCGAGCAGGGATTGGTGCCACCGCTCTGGCGCAGCATTCAAAGGGCGCCCGCACCGGGAGGAAAGGGGCCCATTTCCCCAGAGCCACCCGGCGGGAGAGGAGCGCTGCGGCGGAGTCAGTCAGGCTCCCGGCCACGCGACGACGAGGACGGCACATTGCCCACCCCGAGGCCCCGCGGTAAGGAGACCGTCGCGGACGGCAGGGCGGGACCGAGCCGCGGAGGAGGAAAGGAAGCAGCCCAGGGCGGAACCCCGGAGTGGTTGGCAGGCTGGCGAGTTACGGTACTGAACCCCGTCAGCCAGACCGGATCCCTCCCAATCCGAGTCCTTAGGGCCCTGGGCTGGGGCCCGTGAGTGAGGGTGGGCCCGGGCCCCCTTTTCCCCCCCCCCTTCTCCCCCCCCCGCCCCGAGAGTGACGAGGAGGAGGACGAGAACTATGAGAGGGACTTGATCCCGCCGCCCCCACTGCTTACTTTTGGAGAGTGACGCGTAGGGACGGTCACGTTCCCTCTCAAGGAACAGGAGACAGGCGCATGGTTCCATCCCGCTCCCGCCACTGGAGCCCAGCCCAGGGCCCTGGTAGTGGCTGTAGCTCTAGTCACGGAGTCAGCGGGGAATAACTCCAACCAACACGCTGACTCCCGGCGTCCATCGGCTCACTCTCCTGGCAGCCGTCACCTTCCTTGAGCAGCTGCTACCTGCTGTAGTCGCCGCAGCTCCGGTGCAGATCTGAGTGCAGATGCCGGTTAACCCCCACCTGGCCAGGACGCTATCTGCTCGGGCCACGGCCGGCCCTGCTCTCAGGCCTGGGGCAGCTGCTGGTGGCAGAATCTCTCCTGCAGCCAGGACTCCTGCTGCACCATCTCCCCAGGCCAGGCTCTCACTCGCTGGGGGTCTCTGGCTCAGAGTCAGGGAGAAGACGCATCCCCTGAGCACTCGGGGCAGGCCATGGCTCCGGCTCCCTCGGCGCAGTGGGGCTGCCAGGCCGCTCCTCGTGGCAGGGATCTGGAAATCAGGCCCGTCCGGGGTTGGCTCTGTTGGCCTCCTTGCCCCTTGCTGGGGGTGTGTCCCTGGCTGGCTCTAGCAGGCTGCTGCTCCTGGCTTCTGCCTGCTCCCTGCTCTTTAGCCACCCAGCCAGGCTGCTCCCAGCCCTCTGACCCTCCCAGTCCCTGTTACTGGCCAGTCAGCCTTTGGGTACTGAGCTACTGTGTGGGAACAGACCCCCCATGACAGGCCCCCTTTGCAGCTCCTCCCCAGCTAGAGCAGGTTCTGCAGGGACGGGATCCCAGCATCCCAGGCCTGCTTCCTACCCCTCCTGTCCCAGTGGGAGGTTCTCTAGCTCAGCCCAAGCCCCCTGAAAGGCGCAGCCCCTGCGGAGCCTTGGGCACCTGGCGACAGGCTCTGATGAGTGGAGCTGGCACATCCCCATGGCTGTGACGTCCTCCTGTCCCAGAGAACAAGGGCCTCTCAGAGCCTGAGGTGTTGCTGGGAATCGGGGGGGGGGGGGATCAATGGGAGCTGGCAGCCTGGGCTGGCCCCGTCATCCTCCCTAGTGACTTCCAGGGCCAGACCCCTCCCAGCTATTGGAGCAGAAGCTGCTGCCTCCTTCCCTTCCATCTCCCTACCAGAGCTGTGCCTGTGCAGCGTCTCACTGCCCCACGGCTCTGTCTGGGGCTGCGGGCTCTGTGCCCCAGTGTGGCATCCCTGGCCCTGCACGATAGCTGGGCTTCTTGGTGCCTGGGGAGAGGGGGGCTGGTTCTACATGGAGCAGGGGGGAGGAGAGCGACAGCCTCATCCTCCGGCGGGCCAGTCTCAGAGGCTTTGGCGAGTTTCCACAGGGCTCCCATTGCCCAGCGGGGGACAGTCTCAGATGGGGGGTGGGTCAGTTCTGCACCAGTCAGTGTCTCTGCTCTAGTGGGGCCCATTGCCCAGCGGGGGGGGAGGGGTTTCCTTAACTCTGGCACAGCAGCCATTTAATGGTGCCGGTAAATCCCCTCCCTGGCCAGCCGGCCGGTGTCCGTGGCTGGTCCCTGACGGACAGGCCCAGCTGAGCCACCGTGCTCCCTAGTGTGGGGAACGGTGCTGAAGCTGGAATGGCAGGGGAGGAGAGGGGGCTCCATCCGCAAACTGCTGCCAGCTCCCAACCTCCCCCGGGCCAGGAGCCTCCCTGCCCAAGTCCCTCTGCTGGAGACACCGGGGAGAGGAGCTAGAGCCAGACCCTCGGCTCCTTCTGCCCCCAGGGGTCCTGGGGCAAAGGGATGTGGCCAGGGCCCTCCCTGGGCAGCTCCTAGGATGGAGACAGGCCCCTTGCCCCACGCTGGCTCAGCAGCCCTGGGTCAGATGCAGAGTGTGACTGTGAGGAGAATTCTCCCCTGCCCCAATCTCCATGCAGGTAGGAGAGAAGAGCTGACTCCCTTCGGGCCCTGAAGGGTCTCTGGGGAGGAGTCTGGGACTCTTCTGTGAGCACCAACCCCTGGGTCCCATGGGGGGAGCAGGGGAGGTTGAGCAAGGGGGGATCTGAGGCTCCCTCTGCCAGCCAAGGGCCCTGGCTTGAAGTCCCATTTCCTTCCCCTGTACCTGAAGGAGGAAGGGCCCAGCATGGCCCCACCCTGACCACGGATGGCCACTGGGGAGCAGGCTGGGACAATGGATTGGAAAATGGGTTTCCAGTCTCACCTTTCCCATTCCCCCCAGCGCCAAGGTAAAACTGCCCCCCTTGCCCCTCCTGGCCATGCTCACCTCCAAGCTGAACTGGAGCCTGTCTGGGGCTCTGCCCACAGGTTCCCCCGCAGGGCCTGCCTGAGGTCAGAGAAGGCCCGTGCAGAGCCTGCAAAGGAAGGGCAGCCATGGGTCACAGCAGGGAAATTGGGAAAATTTCTCCTCCCTGCCAATAGCCTCCTGCTTGGCCAATCAGCACTGAAACTCTGAGAGGCAGGAGGCTGAGAGGTCTCACGAGATGTCCCAAAGGCTGTCCCAGGTCACCGCTGGAGGGGTCAGTCTCAGAGCAATTCCAGCCCTACCTCTTTGGGAGGCCTCCCAGAAAGCCATAAAGGACAGGGGGGTGTCTCTCAGGTTGCTCCTGCCTTGCAACTGATGTCAGGGTCTCTCAGAGAGCTCAGCCCCTCCCCAGCACCTTTCCCCAACAGGCCTGTGAGATATCACTGCCACCCCCACCCTCCCCTGCATGGCTGGTGTCCTGCCCCCAGCCTGCCTCTTGGGACACACTGATGGATCTGAATACAGTCATAGCATCCTAGAATTGGAAGGGACCTCTAGAGGTCATTGAATCCACTCCCCTGCGGATCAAGCACCATCTTGATTGGCCCTGATAGGTGTCTGTCCAACCTGGTCTTATCTCCAGAGATGGAGATTCCACAACCTCCCTAGGCAATTTATTCCAGTATTTAACCACCCTGACAGTTAGGAACTTTTTCCTAATGTCCAGCCTAAACCTCCTTTGCTGCAGTTTAAGCCCATTGCTTCTTGTCCTATCCTCAGGGTCAAGAAGAACAATTTTTCTCCCTCCTCCTTGTAACAACCACTTAGGAACTTGAAAGCTGCTCTCATGTCCCCTCTCAGTCTTCTCTTTTCTAAACTAAACAAGCCCAGTTCTTTCACTCTTCTGGTCTTCTAAACCTTTAATCATTTTTGTTGCTCCCATTTGACTTTGTTGTTTCCCTTGACTAGAACAGGTTGCAAGGCACTAGATGTTCAAACCCATCAGTTGCTTAATCAAGTCTAATGATCAACTTTACACTGGTTAATTCACTAAGTTACTGAAATGCTTCCAGAGTTTCAACCCTCCTGGAGCAACTCCAAGCAGCTCAAACAGATCTTTCTAATCAACTTTTCCTTTGGCATTAAGGCAAGCCCATATGGTACATCACTCTCCAGTACTGAACCAAAGTTCCCCCACCCATCAGGCAGATGATGAATGGCGCTGCCACATTTCAACCGTAGTTTGTCAACAATGTAAGTAAAATCCCAGTGCTCTGCAGTGAGCTACAGCCCCACAACTGCTCCTAGTCACCATTCAGCAAGTGTGTGAGAAGCTCTGGCCTATTAGAGAGACTCAGGAACTGACCAGAGACAATAATGGCAGAGAAGCAGCATGATCAACCCAACCCATGATGGCTTGAGACTTAACAGTCTGGTCTTAAAGAGAACAAAAGGACCAGAATCTCCCCTGTCAGTAACCAGCCCGTTCAGCCAACCAGCATCAAGACTCTGGGAGGTGGCGGGTTCTGAGCAGAAGTCCAGAAGGACAGCCCAGGTCCCCGCCTGCTCTGAGCACTCTTCCAGCCCCACCTCTGTGTGAGGGCCTTCTACAGCAAGAGCAACCCCCTCCCCCCCCACCCCCAACAACAAACACACTTTACTTGGTGGGGCCAGGGGGAATGACAAAGGGAGCAAAGAAAGACGCAAGAGAAGACGAGAAAGAGGGAGGGAAGGACGAAAAGGGAAACCAGACTGAACAGGCTCCAGACCTCTCTGAGGCTCTTACCTTCTAACCAGGCCTGACACAATCAGGAGCAGGGAAGGAGAAAGCTCTGGCGAGGTTCCTCCTCCTGCCCACGTTCATTGATCCTAATTCTCACTCAGTCCCCAAGGAGAGACCCTGCGAAGGAGCCTCACTGCTGCAGAGCCACGAGAATCGCTGAGTTTGTCCCCTGCCTCGTGCCTCTATCCTGACTGGCTGATGTCAGGGTCGCTCTGTGAGGTCATCACTGTCCCCCAATAGGCTGAGGCCCTGTAACAGACCCTTGTGATGTCACTGCCACACCCACCCCTCCCCTTTAAGGCTAGTGTCCTGACCCCGGCCAGCCCCTCTGGATGTTTGAGCAGCTCCCCCTGGATTACCCCACTGAAAGGCAGCTGAGTCTGGGGGGCCAAGCTGGCTGGGCAGTAACGCCCCAGGGGCTGCTCCCTTGGCCACACTCAGCTTTTTCAGTCATTAGTAGTGTATAAGGCCAAAAGGGACCATTAAAGCATCAAATCTGCCCCCCTGCTTGTCCCAGCCCTCCGGTATCTCACAGTAGCTAAGTTCTGACACGAGCACACACCAGAACGGCATCTAGTCTGCATTAGAGGACCCTAAGGAATAAAGCATCTGTCACTTGCTTTGGCAGTTTGCTCCAATGGTGACTCCTCCTCATTGTGAAATATTTGTGCCTTATTTCTAATCTGGATTTGTCTGTTTCCACCTTTCAGCCGCTGGTCTTGTTCTGCCTTGTTCCGCAACATTAAACGGCCCTTTAATGCTTGATATTTTCCTTCCAGGAAGGCCCCTAGGACATGTCTACATGAGGGAGTTATTTTGAAATAACCAGGCGAGCGTCCACACTCCCAAGCCCGTTATAACGCCTGCATGGGAAGAGGACTAGCGCCATTTCGAACTAGTGATTTTGGGAGTTAGTTTTATAACTTATTTCCAAATCACTCACTAGTGTAGATGTGCCCTTAGTTACCGCAGTGGCGCCACCTCTCAGCCTTCTTAGGTAGAAGCTAAACAGAAGGGCTGTGTTTAGACTGGCGCGATCTTGCGCCAGAGCTATGCAAATGAGGCTCAGCGTGGAATATCGACGAGCCTCATTTGCATAACTAATGAGCCGCCATTTTTGCGGACGAGGCTCTTGTGCAAGACGGAGCTGTCTACACTGCCCCGTCTTGTGCAAGAAAAACCCTCTTGCGCAAAGCCGTTATGCCTGAAAATAATCAGCATAACAGCTTTGCACAAGAGGGTTTTTCTTGCGCAAGACAGGGCAGTGTAGACAGCTCCGTCTTGCGCCAGAGCCTCTTCTGCAAAATGGTGGCTCATTAGTTATGCAAATGAGGCTCATCGCTATTCCACGCTGAGCCTCATTTGCATAGCTCTGGCGCAAGATCGCGCCAGTCTAGACACAGCCCAGGTGTTTTTCTTCAGTGCTCAAAACACTGGGCTCTGTGCTGCCCCCCTCTCCAGTTTTCCAACATCTGTTTAAATGTGTCCCCTGACACAGGCTGTAGGCTCCAGTCTCAGGGATGCTGTGTCCCTTCCCGGCCCTGCCCACTCCTCTGCTCGTGTGTCTAGCGGTGGCTGTAGCCGTAGTCCCCACAGCATCGTCCTGGGAGCGGCTTGCCCTGTGTGACCCCTAACGCCTTCCCAGAGTCCCAGCTCACTCCACATCACTGCCCTGGCCTCAGCCTGATTCCCTCCCTGCTCGTGCTGTGCCACTCACACGTGTGACCAGCAGCGACTCCGTATTTCCTGCCAGTTCATTGACACGGTTATTGAAACAGTTAGTGCTCGAGAACCTCGTTAGACCCCTAGTGCCAAGCACCTGCCCCTCTCTGAACCTTTCCCAGCCCCACTGGCTGCTGCTTGAGCTGTCCCCAAACCTCACAGAGTGTCCGTGGCGTTAGATAGCGGCAGGATGGGATTTTGTGGCTGATGTTTTCTCCCTTTCCTGACAATCCCTAGCACAGCAATGGCCTTTGTGCTTTGGTGCTGCACAAGGAGTAGAAGCTCTCAGAGAATCCCCCTAAGTTACAACCCACCATCTCTCTGTCTAGCTGGGTTCTCTGTGCCAAGGAGCAGCACTTTGCACTGCTCAAGGCTGAATTTCATCTGCTGTTTTGCTGCCCAGCCACCCAGGCATGGTGAGATCCCCTTGTGGCTCTGCAGGCCTCTTTGGCCTGAGCAGTCTGGAGCATCTTTGTATCCTTTGCAAACTGCGCCACGTCCCTGGTCACCTCCTTTGCAAGATTGTTAGTGAACAGAGAACCACGCTAGATATGGTGGGTAACTCTGGCTTCCACCCCTGAAGTTAGTGCAGGGGCCCTACCCTTGCTACTGCCCCGGCCAGGCCCCCTGGTAATTCCCTAGGTTCATGTTGCTTGGGGGAAGGGCTTTGGGGAAGGGGTGCAATGGGGATGGGAAAGAAGAGAACAGGGGTGGAAAGGGGGGGGGTAGGGCAGGGCTTGGAGGAGGGGTGGTGTGGGCAGCACTGGGGGAGGAGCAGGGGTGCTGTGGGGTCTGGGGGGAGAAGGGGTGTCCCAGGCTCCTCTCCCCCACTAGAGATGGCCCTGCCCAGTATAGATCCTTGGGGGAACCCCCTGGTCACCCCTCTCCTTTGTGAGCTGCTGTGAGCCAGAGTCCGCCTGCCACCTGTCTGGGCCAGAGCCGGGGGCTCTCTAAAGGAACAGGGACAACTTGAGCAGCAGGGATATTGGAGGCAGAGGGACAGAGAACCTAGAGCCACCGGACTTGTGCTCAGTGAGTTTCTATGTGTTTTGTACCCTCCCGCCTTCTCTGGAACCCCACAAACCCCACACAGAAGATTCCCCATCCCAGCCATCGCACCCAAGGGCTGAGCTCTGTAGCCTGTAAGCCTCGCTCTTCTCCCAAACCTTGCCTGCAGCATATACACTTCCCAAAACCTTGTAACTGTTTTACTCAGTTATAGCAATAATGCAAGGGGCCTGCAGCAATCTCATTTCTGTGAGACATTCGCTTTGGCAATCAAATAGGCGATAAGCAAGATAGAATAGAGTAAGGTAAGATCTAGCCTATTAGCATGTGTGGAAATTTCCAGTCCTGTTGATAAAGCCTGGCCAAAAGCCCAAAGGGGGCTAGAGTGGTTGCCTAGAGTAAGAATAGATTTGTTTTTTAAGTACATCAGAAGCAGGAAACCTGCTAAATAACCAGTGGAGCCACTCCGAGCTGCTAAAGGAGCACTCAAAGACAATAGGGTCATTGCGGAGAAACTAAATGAATGCTTTGCGTCAGTCTTCACAGCTGAGGGTACCAGGGCGATTCCCAGACCTGAGCCATTCTTCTTAGGTAACAAATCTGAGGAATTGTCCCAGAGTGAAGCGTCATTAGAGGAGGTTTTGGAACAAAACGTAGCTGTAACAAATCACTGGGACCAGATGACATGCACCCGAGAGTTCTGAAAGCACTAAAATGGGAAATTGCGGAAGGCTGGGGGGTACAAAACACAAAGAAACTCACCGAGCACAGGAATGGTGGCCTAACACCCTCCCCTTGCACTGACAGAGAATTGTCAGCTCATGGCACTGTACACCAGAGGTAAAGCCTCATGATCCTCCTTTTTACAGATGCGAGATTGAGGCACAGAGAGGTCACAAGGTTTCCCATGAGGCACGACCACACCCAGCACCAGTACATTACTTGCCCTCCCTCCCCCTCCAACAGGAGCTGCTGCCTCATTTGCTGTGGCGCAGGGAAGCAATTGCCCCTCCCAGCCCTTGGTTCCAGTCTGTCTTCAAGGTAGCTGCTTTGTTTCCATTTTGACACGACAGCGAGGCAACGGGGCCAAATTCGAGTGGGGCTGTGAGCAGGTTGCAAAGCCGCTCACTCAGATTTGGCCTGGCAAATTGTTGGTCTCAGGAGAGAGGGGAAACCATGCCAAATGCACAGTCCCAACCTGGGTATGGCAGACCAGCTCGAGCATCCTCTGGCCGGCCAAACAGAGAGTAGCAGCCGCAGGCTGGGCCGGTGCTGAGTGCAGAGAAAGCAGGGATGCTGCAGACCAGCTATTAATGAGCTATGTTTTATCCTGCCCTCCCCTCCTCCTAGGTTGCCACCAGCCCCCCACAAGCAGCTACAGCCTCAACAGGTACACAGGTGTGGCTTTGTCTCTCTGCGCTTTTTTTTCCTCAGCCAACACTCCTGGCCCCCAGCAGTTACACAGCACCTGCCTGGAACTCTCTGAGGTAAAACCCAATGGTTGGCTGCCAGTCAATAACAAATCCATGTGCTACAGGACACTGGCATGGGCACCCTGCTCTATCAGCTTCAGAAACAAAGCTAAAAGATAAATCTCTCCACAGTATAGATTTATGTGCAGCTAAGATTGAGTCCAAACAATTAAGCAGGTAGTTTGCAGCCTCTTTTATAAGAGGCACCTGGGAAACCCAGATGGGCCCTCCTGAGTGCAGCCAAACTATAAAAATGAATAGTGCATCTCTTCCCAAGGATAGTTTAGTGACCCACTAGGGAAAATGCAGTGTGTTCTCAGTGTGCGAATACATGTGATCCGAGTGACTAAGCTGTTAGCTCTGGTAGCAATATACTACATTTGTAGCAAATAAGGGTATGCTAAAATATATCAAACCTGCTTGTACTGCTGTTGCTAGCACATGTGCGCCTTTAGCTGCTAGTAACTAATTTAAAGGGTTTAACTGGTCATTTCTAATGATTGTACACAAATCCTAAGTTCCCAAGCAACGGTTAAATGGTTAATGGTAAAGAACACCAGCCAGCAGCAGTGTACAGAAGAAAGGTTGGCATATTGGAGAGCAATACTGCAGCAAAATACATCTGCCAGATAGCGATTAGAGGGGTTCTATTGTGTTGGTGAAAGGTCATTAATATGGGCTATTTGGGGCAAGGGAATGTGGGAGGAGTGAGTGGAACAGGCACAGACATCTTTCCTTCATCCTATTGCTTTGTGCCTCTGATTGTGTCATAGATGAGAACAAAGTGAAACTGACTAAATATGGGGAATGAACCAGACAAGACTTACATTCTTCTGGGAGTGCATTACAAAAAGTAACAAAAAGGAGGAGAAAGGATAAAAAATAAATCAGATATTTTTCAGAATTCTGATGTTTTTAATAGTCTGAAGTATGATCAGTAACACAAGTGAGGACAATTTCTGAAAATATATTATTTTCTCTCTACCATTACTCCTCTAACAAAACAACCCACACACCTTACAACATAAATATTTTGTTCATTTTTAGCAAGCCCGATACCTATTTTTACTGTGCTTTGATATTCGGTTCTATTCAGTGACATTATAAACAGATAAACGTTTAAAATTATTCTTTCTACTGGATTTTCCTCAGCATCTCCTTATTAGAAAAAAATGTTTTTCCACAAAAACTGAAAATGTGTTACATAGTGTATTAAAAAACAACAAGCTTCCATACATTTAATACACTTACACTGTCTTCTGGGAAATTAATTCTCTTTGGTCGTAAGTGGGTTTCATCCTGGGTTAAAAAAGAATTCTCCCATTTGAAACTTCTTCTTTCCTTTGAAGAATGTGACTCAGCATTCTTCATGCTGAATGCAAATTGACTTCAAGACCTATGTAGATCAGTGGAGTAGTGTTCATGTATTTTTCATTATTTACAAAATAAAAGTGATCTTTGTTTGTAGTGTAGCTTTTTCTACTGTAGTAAAGAGAACAGGGCTGTGTCTCAATTTAGGATTTAAAAGAGTGGAGTATGGGCCTCATCTGAAGCCAGCAGTGTCTGAACACTGACTTTGCTGGCCTTTGGATCAGGGTTTATTTGCTTATACAAAGTTTGGATGTGCATCTTTACAATGACAAAGACGCCAGGGTCACCTCTGCCCCACAGTGACCAAACAGAAAACCCTTAACAAAATCCAAAATCCATTTAAAAACCCTAAACTGCTCTATAAAAACTGGAGTAAAAATAGTAAGAATTACAATTCATTAAAAATCAAATTATATTGAATATTCTAACAAAAATTTCAACAGCAATGTCAGAATATTTTCAGCATACCGAACAGAGGGTGCAAACACAATAAAGGGTATTTTTAACAGCATGGGAATGCACTGACATACCACTTTCAAGCCCTAAGAAGGCATTGGGAATTGCATAGAATATGACCAAGGGCAGATTTTGGTCTCCAGGTTCATTTTTAGTCTGTAGCAGTGTCCATTGATTTTTGAAAGATGGATTCCTCTGCTCTAATTAGCATCCAGAATATTGAGGTGAACAAAAAGCATGGCTGATGGGTAGGGGTCCCCGTTCTTGGTCAAAAGATGAATGTGGCGATAGCCTGGAAGGAGAAAATACACAGACATGGATGTTTAGTTTCAAGCACCGCAGTGTGTGCAACACTGAAGTTTCACACACAACACCATAGGAGAGGATGTAAAAACATGGGAGTGCAGCTTATTTTTTAATACTCGGAGATAGGGGCATTTCTACTGCAATGGCTGTGCCAAGTCACTTCCATTTCCTATGCCTGAATATTCTCCTTCCTTTACCTTTAATTTGGGCCCTACAGAAGAAGTACAATAATGCTCTGTATTAGGGTAGAATACAGTGATATGGTCCCACAATTATACATTACATCCCTTCTGCAGCCCTTTCCATCTGAGGATCTCAAAGCTCTTGTCAAACAGATATTCAGTGAACACATTAGGTTTAACCAACTTGCCCAGTGTCACACAAGGCAGTAGGAGGGCCACAAATAAGAACCAGGAATCCTACTTCTGCCTCGCTGCCCATCACTGATTCCCTATAGATCCTACTCCATGAACAATAAGGGTATATCTAGAATACATGCCTCTGCCAAGAGAGGCATGTAAATTAGACTACCCGACATAGTCAGTGAAGCGGGGATTTAAATATCCCCCGCTTCCTTAAAATAAAAATGGCCGCCGTGCTGTGCCGGCTCAGCTGATCGTCGGCACAGTGCGGCAGTCAAGACGCGGATCGGCCGACAGGGAATGTCTTTGTCGACTGCTCCTGTAAACATCGTTTCACGAGGCATAAGGGAGCGGTCAACAAAGGCGTTCCCTGTCGACCGATCCACGTCTTGACTGCTGCACTGTGCCGACGATCAGCTGAGCCGGCGCAGCGTGGCGGCCATTTTTATTTTAACGAAGCGGGGGATGTTTAAATCCCCGCTTCACTGACTATGTCGGGTAGTCTAATTTACATGCCTCTGTAGGCAGAGGCATGTAGTCTAGACATACCCTAAAAGCTGATTTTCCCAAAGGTCCCTATTTATCCAACCCTAATTGCAGTGGTTATCAAGTTGGTAGGAATACAATGGCAGAGTTCAAATTTGACCAGGAAACTGGGTCTGATCCCATCATGCTTACAACAGATCACTCAGGACCAGTGTTCCTGACAAGCTGGGCACTTGTGGGGCTGCTCAGAAAAGATTTCAGTGCCACCCAGTTGATTAGCAGAGCGCCCACAGCTAGGTTTTGTTTCTGCTGGTGGTGCACATGGCTCGGTGCACATCACAAAGTTTATTCTGCACATGGATGGAAAAGATTAGTGGGAACAATGCTTAGGACCACAAGCATTCAGACTCTTGAAGTTGCATTGTGCCTGCAACACCAGTATCCGAGTGCCCTTGAGGCACTGGTTCCGTTCCAACCCCAACAGAAGTGAGCTGCCTTCTGAAAAAACACCTCTGCTTGCAGTTGCATCTGGCCTTTCCCAGGCAGGCCAACAGCATGCTGCAGTGCAGCGGCTCTGTTTCAGAATATGCTCAAACCACATCCTGTTTCCAGCTGCACGCATGCAAGTGAATCCACAGTGTGTGTTTGCCCAGTATCTTTGTTACAGTGTATTACTCTGGTCTCCAAAATGAATACACTTTTCCGCAGCGGTCACTGTAATACTGGGTCTTTAAGGGGCATCTCTGGAAGCCAGACTACCCCTATCCTGACAAACGACGACTCAGTAAGTCAGTGACAGAATAAGTGGTCCCAGGGTGACAGCTGGTAGTGAGGGAAAAATCCAGGCTGTTAGCTGGTCCAGGGCACCACTAGTGAGCCAGTGTGGTTTGCTCTGACCATGGCCTGCTGCAGACAAAGCTCTTTACCTTGCTTTAGGCAGGTAAACGGGATGGTGTACTGTCCAATAAAGTCATTTTTGGTTGACGCATCGAAGTCTTCCACCACAAAACGGACCAGAGCGAGCGCAGGGACGTCAATGTCAAATCCAAACTCTTCGTCCCACTTTGGGTTAAACCCTGGGCAAGGGAGAAGAAAACAAAAACAGACTGGCTACGTTTAAATCAAGATGGGACGTCTTGCTGGGTGATAACTTACAGCTGTGCTAGAGCCTGATGCAAGAATCGCTGGGTGAAACTTTCTGGCCTGCATTATGCAGGAGGGTCAGACCAGTTGGTCAGAGGCCCAGATTTCACTCTAGGAATCTATGAACATACTGGAACAATAGGAACCACACAACAATGCAACCGAAACCAGCATTTTCCCCTCTCCCACGGTATTGCTAATGATACTTTGCCTCACGGGGTCCTCCCTGCTACCGCAAGACCCAATGGTTCTCTTCTAATTGTGGGAGATTGGCCTTAGCCCGTTGGGACTCTGCGGAAACCCTTCCACAGTGAACTAGCTTGGAACTGTAAATTCCCATGAGGAAATACACAACATGGGTGCCTGTTGAGTGTTGATGTCAGTTAGGTTACCAAGGTGATCTGAAGGAACTTGTGCTGCACAAGTATTCACTGAATTCACCCCAGAAAACCATGAGAGAAACCTGGAGGGGAAAGAGAAACAAACCCTCCTTCATTCAGAACTCCCTGCCCACCTGTATGTGAGCACGCGGCCCAACTATCTGGCCTAGCACAAATGGTGGTTCGGAGTGTGTCTGTTTAGAAGAAGCAGGATACTTCTCCAACGAGGTAGTGGATGGTTCAGATGCAACCTTCTGCTGAAGTTGTCCCATATGGGGCTAGGTCTGAGGGGGACAGGAAGAAATGCAACTGTTCAAGAGACCAGAACGGCGCGCCAGGGGGAATTCAACAGGCCGGCCCTGTCATCTTGATTCATGCCAAGAGCCAAATGACTGACTAAGCAGTTTTGCCGGAAAGAGGATTAGGTCTCTGTCCAGCGGTTTATAGATTTTTACTGGGATTTCTTTTCTGCACACACACCACAGCACTTTGTCAGTCATGACACAGACAGATCAGCTGCAGCTTTTCTTTGACAGGTCCACTTCAACAGAAAAAGCTATTGACGTTTCATTCACCAGTTAGGTAAAAGAAATAGTGCGTCTGGATGGGATCACAAGTCATCTTCACGCTCCAGTGATAAAACAGTCTCGGGCTAAAAATCATCAGCTGTTCTCGGAGAGGAGCCCTACCACAAGTGTGGCCCTGGACCCATCTACACCCTGCAGGTGGATTGAGATCTGGATCCGGCGTTCAAAACTGGCCCATCGAGTGGGAACAAAATCCCAGCGCAGAACAGGGGTACCTCTGGGGAGTCGCGCCATCCTCACAGGACTGGACAATCTGGTTGTGAGGAACACGTGAGGCACCCCCTCTTTCGGATCCCTGGTCATGCCCAGCATCCAACTCAAATCACACCTTAGGGCAGGCTCCCAAATGTTTTGGGTTCAGGCCGTGAACGTTACTGTTTGTTTGACTCAGGCCTCTGCTTCCATCCAGGAAATGCCAGGACGAAGGGCAGAGGCTGCTCTGAGCAATATCTCCAGCCCATGTGATCAGTTGTCAAGGTCTGAGTCCACCAGAGATGAGGGAGTGTGGCGGACTGCACAGAGGGTTCCTGCCCAGCTCTGACACCGACTCACTGTCTCACCTTTAGTATGTCACTTAAGCTCCTTTGTGACCTGGGCCACACATCTGTACTGTGGAGTAAGAGGCAATATGAATATCGCTGTGTGCGCTACTCAGACTTTGGCTGCCCAGACCCAGGAGCAAGTGGATAGTGAAGGGCTTTGGCTCCACCCATAAAGCACTGCGCAGCACAACTGAGTGAGTGGGGGGAGGCGGTCTGAATGTGCTGCTGGTTTGGGTCACAAGCACACTGCTATGCCCCCAAAACTAGAGGGAAGCAGAAAGGGAATTGTGCCCTGCTACAGGGCCATGCTAAAGGCATAATCCAGCCCTCAGCCACTCTGGGTCTCACTTTCCACCTCTGTAATAAGGTGATACTGATGCCTGTGTAAAGCACTTGGCAATTTCTGGCTGAAATAGATATTATGATCTGGACAGTACTTAGTCCTGCTGTGAGGGCAGGGGACTGGACTAGATGACCTCTTGAGATCCCTTCCAGGCCTATGATTCTATGACTAAGGGCTTGTCTATACTGGCAACAGAACAGTGAGAGCATTTACACCGCAATGTGACTTTTGTCGGGAAAACCACCCAGTTTTGGCGACAAAAAACTTTCACCCCATGAGAGATTTTTGTCTTTTGCCCTCCCTTTATTGTCAACAAAGAGCCAGTGTGGACTCTGCTGTTTGTTCTGTCCAGAGAACTGGCTTCTGCCAGTATCCCACAATGCCTGCCCTGATGGCTGTGCTCAATGTTTTGTGATCTCTGCTGCCCTGCAGGCATGTGCCCCTCCCCTTTCAAAGCTGATTGAGCTGCTCCATTAAAAGAACAAATTATTAGAATGCTTCTGTTCTACCCTGCATTAGGAACACAGCAGCAGGCAGACTGCTGCTTCAGGGGGAGGGCTGGAGAGACTGTTGTGTTGATTTCACACAACAGGCATCCCAAGAAGTGCAGAGATCAGCTTTGCCTTCCCGCAACACTGCACTGTGGGATGTTCACCCACATTGCTTTGCTCTATCTTTTGACAGGTTGCTGGCCATGTGACCACGAAATGTTGACAATGGGAGGCAGAAAAACTGGTTTGACCGGTTTTTACTTTTGGTGACAGTTTGCATGTCGACGGCACTTTTGTTGCCAAACCATCCCAGTGTAGACACAGCCTAACTAGTACTGCATTTTGGATTCTACTATGGAGCAAAGCTCTCATCTTTCTGACCTTCATTCATCCTGCCAATGCAGCAGAGGCCAGAACCCTAGATATGGGCGCTGATTGGATCTATGAATGTTCAGGTCTGGGGCTTGGTTCAGCCTCTTTTCCACTGCTGATGAGGAGCTGGTGATGATAAAAACCACAAAATCAAAGCTAAGCATCTGACAAGGCAATAAATAGACCAATCAGATAAGAGGCAGCCACAACCGACCTCCACTTCACAAGAGAAGCCACGTGCTCTCTCGCTCACCCTTTTGGTTACAAATGGTTCAGAGGACAGTGGTGCTGGGGGAGGCCTGCTCTAGCAAAGCCAACAATGGGCACACACCTGCAGGGCCCTGCATGCCCTGAGCATCCAATGAAGGCTTCAGGAGCTGAGAGCACTGCAGGACTGGGCCCCCAATTGTCCTGTCAGCTGCAGAGACATAATGGTTTGCTAGGGATCCTATTCACCGGGAGCACATTTGTGGTTAGTCCATTTTCAGTCTGAGGCTCATAAGACAAAGACCAACTGGTCCTTTTAAGTAACACAAACGCATTGTCACGCCCAACCATACAAAAAGTATGAGCTGGGATCCAAAAAGACCGACGTTTGGATTAAAAACCCTGAGAGTTTTTAAGAATAATAAAGTGGAAGCGCTTTTTCTTTGCTTTCTCGTTTGAGCATTTTAGGGCACCCTCAGGTCACCTCGTGAAGCTTTGGGTTGCAACTCCAAGGGCTCGGAAGCTTATTCGTTATTCATGAAAGTCGAGACGAGAGACTCGTGATCACATCACTGCAGGGGCTGGGATCATGCAGAAAACACGGCAAGGTTGCAAGACTTGCAGCAAACGGTGAGCTGACATGCATGTAAATAAAGTGGCATGCTCTGGGAGTTCTTCAGAGACAGGATTCTCACTTTTTATGGACTCTCAGCTAAGTTCTAAGCGGATGACTCCCATATGAACTCATAAGGAAGCCCTCATTTCACACCACCATCTGCATGGACATGTAATGCATCTCTTTCCCGGGTGGGAGGGGGAGGAGGAATAGTGACGGATGTGATGTGTCTGCTCCAGAGAGCTCTACCTGGCTCCACAACCCTTTGAGCTAAGAACCATGCCCTGCAATGTTTTCACTGGGCATCACAATGACAGGATTCAACGTAAATATCCTCATAGCCTGTTTACGGACAGCAATTTCCTTGATGTCACAAGACAGAGCAGCCCTAACAATCAACATCTAATCTACAGCATTCAGTCCATTCAGATTTTGTAGGAGGTTGAGATAGTTACTGACTGTTCCAGGACAGACCGGACAGGCTTAGCTCCTCTTGTCACTGGGGGATTTTCTTGTGCAAAGCAATGTCTCAATACTGTACTTTAAGGCCCCCCCTATGGTAATAGCCTAATACTCAGAAGTCCTGAGCAGTCCCAGCTCCCACTGAATCTGCTCCCTGTGAGAGGATGTGTCCCGGCAAGGTGAGACATGCTCCTGTGGGTTAGATGCCCAAATACCTTTGAAGATCTGGACCTCCAGACCATGCAGAATAGAGCCCTTGATGAATGGCGCTCCTATCAGGTTTCCAGCCCAAAGAGTGAGAACTGCACATTTGGAATTCCTATCCCATTTCATAAACTCCCCTGCCAGTAAACTCCCTGAAGTGAGTGAGAGCTGGGGTACACAGCAGCTCTGTAGATCCAGACCTTGTGATTTTTTTTTTATGCTCAGTTCAGAATTAGGTGAGGAGGTTACAAACATGGTTCTAAACCCACAGACATGTGAACGAAAGGGAACAGACAGAAATGTTTGGAGTGAGGCCACATTTTACTAGCTATGGTCTAAAACAGGATGGAGGAAAATGGAAACACTGCTAGCCCTGCAGAAAACGTACTTGGGGTTGACACGCCCTTGGTGTTGATTGCATACAATCATGTAGCGTGTGTGTATTGGGGGCAGCTTATTTCCCTATCTCTTAGTATGTTCATTTGTCAGCTGTGTACTGCCTGGATCAGTCTTGAAGGAGAGGAATTTAAATTATTTCCCATTTCAGGTGTTTATATGGCTCTGATCGGCACTAATCAGCCATCCTCAGAACAGCCTATCAAGAGAGAAGTATTATTGTCTCCATTTTGCTGATGGGCAATTGCATGCAGGGGAGAATAAGTGAGTCACCCAAGGTCACAGAGGAAGTGTGTGGCAGAGCATGAATTGAATCCAGATCTCCGAAGTCACAGTCTGTAACCCAAGGCATTTCATCCTTCCTCCTGGACATCTAGGATGTGTGTGAGTTTAACACAGGTGAAAGGTGCCAGTTTGGTTTCCCTGGGGAATTGAGCCCAGTATTTATCCACACGACAGGTACACACTTTGATGAGACAGGGCAGAAACATTTTGCAGGTTTGAGAGCTGGCTCCAAAGGACATGCCGAGCCCTCCAGAGGGAATTTCTTGCCTTCTGAAAAGCTACTGAGGCCTGAGCCCAAGAATAATGAGTCCATAGAGTTATCTTGGATTTGTACCAGTGTCAGTGAGCCCAGGATCTGGCCCACTGTCCAAAGCCAGGAGCTTATGGGCACATGGCAGCAGTCCCAGATCAGTTATCTGTTGCTCTATATCGTGAGTTGTGACACCTGCCAGGGGGACATGAGGGTGAGTTAGGGGAGGTGGCGTTTAGCCTTTGATGGGTGTCACCACAGGAAAGCAGGCTGGGATGTGACTTACACTAACTGACTTGCATATCGCATGGAACCACACCAGCATGGCCTGGGGACACTCTGGTGCAGCGTCAAGCGGAGCTACAAAGCAAAAATCCCTCTTACCGTTGTTTTCAATGACTTTGGTTTGTTTTTTGCCATTGTCCCGCTGGACCCCATGGATCTCGACCGTCACCCTCGGATCCACGATGGAGTTTTTGCTTTTGTTCACCTTGGGCAGCTGCTGGCCGGAGATGATCTGCAGAGGAAGCAGAGGGGACAGATCTCACCGTCAGGATGAGAGCTGATTTGCAAAACAGTCATCTCTTTTCTCAAGGCAATGGTGCGTCAGACTGCGGTTCTCTCAAAACCTGGATCCTGACACCAGCCCCTGAGGCTTCGGGGAAAGGTATGAAAGGGCCACAATGTTCTCAGTCAACTGCACAATGCTCCCCCAGGCATGGTGAGGGGCAGAGAGAAGGAATTCCTTATTGAGCCCTGCTGATGAGCAACGTTCCCTCTAATTTTTTCCATCCACGTTCAGAATAAAATGTTGTTAAGTGCACAGAGGCATGTGCAGATGTGCACCACCATACACGCTGCTAGCTGTGGGTGCTCTGCTAATCAGCTGGCTGGCATCTGAATCTCTTCTGGGTGTCTGCCCAAGTGCACAGCTTAGAGGAATCACTGCTGATGAGCAGTTTATATCCTGAACTAATACTGAAGGGTGTTTGCCAAATAAATGCTTGCAACCATAACAATACAGCATAGCATATGAGCCTTGATCCCCCTTTACTCTTGTCACATATTTTGTACTCAACCGAAGTGGTGAAGTCATGAAAAGAGAGTGCTTTCTGCAGGCCACGCTCTGACACCCTAATGTATGATTATCCTCATCACCATAAATTACTATTTAAATTGCAGTAATCTTAGCAGCTGCAGTCATGGAATGGGATCTCACTGTGTTAGGTACTGTTCAAACACAGCCCAGCAAGTCAGTCCCTGTCCCAAAGAGCTTTTAGTCCCATGGTAGGACACATGTCACCTTCACTTTAGAAACACTAAATAATCCCCTTGACTACCTTGTACGTTAAGTTAAGCACGTGCGTGAGTCATTGCTGGACTGGGGCCTTACTTTGTAAGTAGTCCCTTTGACTTTTAAAGGAATTCTCACAGATGTCCCAATTCAGACTGGTCCCTGGGACTCATGCATCTGGTTAACTACTGTGATGACTAGATCTGGATTTATGGAGGTGTTTCAGTCTTGGTGAATCAGGACATGAATGTACTTCTCTGTGCGGGCAGATGTGGCAGAATTAAGATCTCTAGAAGCACATGAAGTTGGCATTGCTGTTACAGTTTTCTTATTCCAATTCTTACTTTTATCTGGAGTTTCTTCCGTGTCCACCAGGCTCCTTCTGTGATGGATTTTGGATTGAATTTGGATTGCTTGTCCCGAAGAAAGTCTGGCTTTAGGACGTACCCAGAAAATCCGTTGTCCTGGAATCGGCCTTGGTAAACATCCATTTCTGGGCCTGGCGTCTGGAAATTCAAGGCAACTGGAACAAAAAATAAATAAAATAAAATTCACTTTCTTATAAGCCCACATGGGTAGTTTTACACTGATTTTTTTCATGCAATACAACTGCCTTCATGCATATAAAGTTTTGCCTTCGTGATCTGCAGCAGATTAGTAATAAACCTTGCTTCCTACAGCACTTTTCACCTGAGAATTTCAGATTTTAAACCCAAAAAGGACCATCCTGACCACCTTGCCTGACCTGCATTACACAGGCCAGAGAATTTCACCATTTTTCCTTAACTGAGACTATAACAACAGACTGAAATGGACTGTAACTTTTAGAAAAGACATTCAATAGTGGTTAAAAGACTTCAAGTGTGGAAGAACCCTAGATAAGTTGTTTCAATGGCTAATTAACCTCACGACAAACTGAACTTTTCTCAGTCCTGCTCTGAGGGCAGGGGACTGGACTTGATGACCTCTCAAGGTCCCTTCCAGTTCTAGAATTCTGTGATTCTATGATTCCAGTCCGAATCCATCCAGCTTAAATTTTCAGCCATTGGAAATTGTTAGGCCTTTGCTAGATCCAGAAGCTCTCTATTTTTGGAATCTCCGTGTAGGATGTACTTAGATCCAAATCTTCAATCATTTAGACACCTATGTACCTTTGGGGATCAGAGCCTCAGTCTGATCAAATCACCTCTCAACATGCTCTTGGCTACACTAAAGAGATTGAACTTCTTTACTCTCTCACTATGCAGCCTGTTTTCCATACCTCGAATCATTGTTGTAGCTCTTCTCTAAGCCCCTCACCAGGGTATCAACACCTTTTCTGAAGTGTGTACCCCAGAACTGGACACTGTATCCAGTTAGTGGTCTCACAAGTGCTATATACAGAGGTAATATCACTCCCCTACTCCCACTCAATATTCCTCGGCTTAAACAGCAGAGGACCATGTTAACCCTCCTTTCCACCACACGACAATTGGTTTTCCACTGTGACCTAAGTGCCCTACAAAAGTAAAATACAAAAAATGATCCACTTATTCATGCCTCTATTTTTTCCCCATCAATAAATAAACCACAAATACATGCAAAACAATTCCAGAGAAAGATGTGGGGGCTCCTCATTTCTGAAAATCTTGCCCACTTCCTCGGGTACCCAAATACGGATGTAGGTGCCTAATTTTCAACACTCAAGTTTCAGAGTGTTGATTTCCCTGAATTCTCCACAGTCACAGCAGCTGTCAAGAACAGAACCCAGAATGCCAGACTCTCAGTTGTGTTCTGTAACTATTGAACCATGAGTATTTCACGAGTAGCTTCACGGATCCCTTGTTTTCGCAGTATGTTTCTGAAACAGTCCTATCTCCTCAAAGGTTCAGCATTCTGGGAATTTTAAAAGATTACTATTTTGTGTTAGCTGGCAAGTTCTTGGTCCAGCTGTAACGGATCTAAGGCACAGACAGTGACCTAAATAATTGCCTTGCTTATTCACCTGCTGATGCACCTTACTCTGCCATACTTTAGTGCTCCACTACTATAGACCTTGATGCCCTCTAGCGCATTTCCCAACCTTTTTGATACCAGGGACTGGTTGGCTGGCTTCCTAAACTGTGTCAAGGAGATCTCAGGAACTCATGCCAGACTGTAGACCACTCACTGAGAAATGTTGTTCTCACGGTTAGGCATGGAACACACAATTATGTTGCATAAGTTACACTCAGAATACAGGAAACAGCTACAGAAAATGAGGATGTGTGGACACTCTATAGTTCCTGCATAGCCCTGGGATGCAGGAGGTCTAAGTTCATTCCTGGCTAGCCACAGTTTTCAGTCTGGCCTTGGGCGAGTATTGACTGTCTCTCAGTTCCCCCATTTGTTAAACATGAATAACAAGAGGCCACGATCTCACAGAAAACAAACAACTCATGGCAGATATTAATCTGGGCGAGCAGGCTCTCTCCAGGGACAGAGGCCATACACAGGTCAGTTAAATATTAACAACATACTAACATCAGGGTCTGATTTGCAACCCAGTGGCTTTCAATTGCACTTACCTATCTGACAGCCAACATTCCATAAGTCAACTGGACTGTAGTTGGAAGAATCCGTCCTCCAGCCAGCAGGATAGATCCGACTCAAATGCCTCATGTTGTAATGAATAAAACTGGTTCCTAGAGAAACAGACACAAACTCGCTTTTGAGTGATTTGTACTGTTTCAATTTCTTTTTAATTCTATGCAGCTCCTCCAGTGGTCATCCTAGCCTGTGTTTTAAGTTTGCACAACACTTGTGATACACCAGGGTACACACCAGACTGCATAAGCCCACACCCTGTAACCTGGGATTCCCTTTACTCCACCTTGCTGCTGTAGCCTCCAATTCGGACAGGGTCCAATATGTCAGTCACTCACTGGCTCTTACCAGCCTGATTATATGGCAGGGTGATCCCAATATCACCCCTGTCCTGGATTTTCCCCCAGAAATGTATGTTCTCTACTGCCCAGCCCTCAGCAGGACTGCACATACATTCTGGGTCCATTGCACCTTTATATGCACATAATTTGTTATTCCAGATGAATGTACCTAGATGTCCAGCTTGAGCACACTGGATTAGATAAACCATTAACTACAAAAAGAGAGTTTCTGAGTGCAAGTAACGAGGCATCCATGTCATGGCTACCAGGAAAATAAAGATAAAACATTTACTGGTGCCTAACTTAACAAACTCTATGGGATTCAAAGCAAAGCTCTCACCAGTCACCACATGCTTCTAGCAGCAGTATTGACCAAACTCTATAGGTCAGCACCCTTCCCACAGCTGCCTCCTTTGTCTTTTCAGGCGCAGCAAATGGGAATGGAAAGGGGAGGGGTAGGGGGAGAAGGAGGGAGGAGTGCTTTGCAGTGTTTGTCCCTTCTTTTTATGGTTTCAGTCCCTTGCTTTAAAAACATTGCCAGCTGGGTCCCAGGAAACAAAGAGCATATGTAGAAGAATATTCCCTGCTTGGTTTTTTCACCTGTTTAAACGTCCTTTGCTGTCCCTCCCTATTTGATGATCCAGTTTACTGCTTAAATGCAAACTGAGGCAAGCACACAACAGTTCTGACTGGCCAAAGCTGTGGGCTTGGGAACGTGTGTTAATAACAACATGCACAGCCAAAGAGAACAAATATTTTAGCTGACTCTTCATCCACATTTGATCACCAATATTGTGGTGATCACGCCAGAGTGGATGCTCATTCAATATGTAATTTGAACCCCCACCCAAATCTGCCATCACTTTGTATACAGTTCCCATCCTGAGTCGCCACTGCTGGAAGCTAGAGTAGAGTGAGTATTTGGATTTTTCAGTGAGGTGGTTCTGCCTTGAATACTACAGCAGATGAGTTTCCTGGCAGGAATATTGAAACAGGGAACATTCACAGAAGTCAAGTTCAAAGAGCAACTCTCCACACAAGAAACTTGATTCTGAGAGTTAAAATCATCCAATCAGGCAAAAGAAACAGACCATGTGACCTATGCCTCCATTCAAAACAGCTTGAACACCATGTGCCATAAAGACAACATTTCTGCTCCCACAAACTGCTAAAGAGATATTAACAGAGCAGGAAGTTCTACAGTCCAGTACAAGAAGACATCATAATAAACCCGTGCCCATGCTGCTTCAACTAGGTGGGACGCTCTGTGGATGAATGCACTATAGGGCCTATGAAATCAAGTTGTGAGACATAGCTGAAATAATTCTGTCCATGGTAGTGCATACATTGCACACACACACACAAAACTCAGTACCTTACAATAGCTATTTAAGATTTTTACTATCATGTTTAAGGAGTGTAAAAGGCTACAGCTAAAATATCTCAAGGTAGCAGTTATGAACTTGAAAAAATCAAGAGATCCAGGAGGTATCCCTAAAAGCAGCACAAATATTTAATGCTGGGAAGGCAGGAAAAGTTCAATTTATATTTAAAAAGACAGTGCTGCATTGTTCTTAGGCTCTATGGTGCTACTGCTTCTGTAGGAGAGGGCTCTCCATTTCTGCACCTCTTCCTTTAAAAGCGAATCTTCACATGGAAACACTGGAGAAGGAAGCGAGCACCGAATGTGTGGGTTCCCAGACGGGTGGGGGGAGGGGTTGACAAGGAGGGGACTAGCAAACCCCGCTGAGAAGGCCGGAGGCACGTACCAAATTCCTGCGCCAGTTTCTGAGCTTTGCTCTCAGTGAAGGACGACATCTCATAGAAGGGGCGGGGAGAAGTGATGCTGTCAAAGCCATGGAAGTGGACACTCTTGCAGTAGATGACGATGTCTGATAACTCCTTGGCCAGCTTTAATGTGGCAGTCTGGAGACAAGAAAGCAAGAGGTTTGGCCTTTCTTCCACACATCCCCTCACAACTGTGCAGGACACCCAGGCCTCACTCCTGACTCCTTCACTGGTGGATCAATCCCTCAGTTTTTAACCCCCAGAACTTTTCCTGCAGCTGGGCTGTACCCAGCTTCCCCTCTTCTCTCAGGATACGTTGCTTTCGACACCGAGCACATTCACTGGCAGACTCCCAGTTGCACTTTTGGTCGAGGCAAGTCCCACTCCCGTTAAGAAAAGTCTCGGCATGGCCGAGGGATTGGCGGTGCACCCATTTGCATGCTGTTCCCCAGCTCTGGCTCACAGGCTGCAAGTGCAGGAGCTCTGGGAAAGGTCTGGGCTGTGCATGTGAGCTCTCAACTGGGTTTCATGCAGCAGCTGCTTTGCCAGCCAACTCCCATTATTGCCTGGTGTCACAGCATGATGGACTGCCCCATTGTGCAGGTGGAACGCCCTACGCATGGCTTTCTGCGGCACAGAGCCAAACACATTTGGGCTCCACTCAAAGCCACAGCCTTCGGCTCCAGCCCTCATACTGTTCAATTGAGTCTTAGAAATTCATTGTCTTGGGGTCTTCCGCCTGGCTGGGACTAAGGGAACAGAGAGGGCAAGATTTCTGGCTCCAAAGAGCATGGAGCTCTTCACTGCAGGACAGATGGGTTCTGATTTTGTCATGTGACTGTGGCGTTCTAGAATGTAAACGGTAGCAACAATGATTTGTATATGGTGACATCATTGCAATGAGTCTTATACCAAGTGTGACACATGGCCAGAAAGGGTGATGCGCCATGCAGGCTAAATGACCCAGAATCACCCTGTATAGACAGATTAGAAAAGTGTGTGAATGGTAATTAGGGCCATTCCACAGTAAGTAGGCTAGTGCAATCCCGAATTGTTAGAGAACTGGAAGTGATACTAATTGTATGTGTGTTAGATGTTAGCCATGTAAACAGACAGTGCCTGTCTGTCACTATAGCTAGACAAACATAATATCACTGTATGCATCTCTCTTTGAAATGCACAACAAATCTCCTGAGAGTGGTGAAAAACAGACTACTGCCTTATGTTAATCTGTATAGCTAATTACCAGTGATGCTTAGGAAACAGGCCTATTTCAAAATTTCTGTAATTGCCTGTTGTTCCTCTAAGGACTCCAAGCATTCAAGGAAGGTCTGGAACTATATAAGAATGTCTGGGGTCCTGATTCTTTTTATCTCAGATCTGCCTGATGCTTCAACCTTTGGAAACTAGGGTAAACATGTACTATGATGGACCAAAGCAGGTGTTCATCGATGTTTTACACCCATAGTGAATCCGGTCCATGGTGCATAGGGACATTCACACCCACCCACAGTCTGGGAGGGTGCATCTACACTGCACCGTTATTCTGAAATAACAATGCGAGCGTCTACACAGCCATTCCGTTATTTCAAAATAATTTCAAAACAATGGGCGGCTTATTCTGAAATCTATAAACTTCATTCTACAAGGAATAACGCCTATTCCGAAAGAGCTATTTCGAAATAAGCGTGCAGTGTAGACGTACCTGGAGAGATCAATGGTCTAAGACAAAGGGCCAAGTTCTGTTCCTGGATGCTTCAATAAATAATGTACATGTGTCGAAGAGCAGAGCTTTCAAAAGCTGTGCTTGAGTCTAGGGAAGGGCCAAGATTCTTCAAGTTTGGCCCTGCCTAGCGTGAACAGATCAAACCATGCCCCTTGGTGTAAAGAGCTTCATTGGAGCAATACTAATTCATACCAGTTGAGGACCCGGTTCCATATTAGAAAGTGGGTTTGTTGGACCTACACTATGTTCAACGCTCCATATAGAAGAGTCTAGTTTTCACAGCCCTATGGTGGATGCCAGAACTGCCAGGATCTAGCTTATGGCCTTTCCCTCTCCACATAATTTTCCCCCCTTTATGATCTGATCAGAGCTTTGACTTACTGTCCTCTTCTGCTCTACCTCCTTCTTCACAAACTCATCTTCCATTTCGGCTGCTTCATCCTCATCAGAGACATCTTCAGCTTCTATACCACTGTTCCCATTCATCCCTATGGTGTCCTCCAGCTTGTTCAACTTCTTTCCCTTCACAAGGATCTTCCCCTTTAATTGCTGCAAAAGTAGTTTTGGCAAAAACAGATGTAAGTCAGAGCAGAATCTGGCCTGATCTGTAACAAATCAAAGGATGCTCAGCAGAGTCACGGCCCATTTGAGCTTCACCAGTTGCTGGTTATTATGGAAAGGAATCCAGTTAATGGATAAGGCCATCAGGCCCCCAAAGCTGAACCCTGCTTCCTGCAGTTACCAATACCTGAGATTTCAAAGAATTATAATCACCTCCCAGCCCATCTGCTAAAACCAACAATAAGAAAAAGTTCATGTCTCAATGCCCCAGATACTCAGCATGCTCCTTGAAACATGCAGCATGATCCATCTTAAATGACAGGCATAACTACGAGTTCCATTAGAGACCACAAAATTCTCCAATTGTTTTTAAAATATCCAACATGCTCCAGTGGTCACAGAACAATACGGGGAGTCAGGAGAAATGGGATCTATTTCAGGTTTTGTTAACACCTCACAGTGTAACCTTATGTAAGTCACGACTTCAGCCTCTATTTTCCCATCTGTAAAATGTGGATAAAGAAAAATACATGGCTTTGTAAATGGCTTGAGAGTCATGGCTGAAAAGTGCAATTATGCCAATAAGTGCCAGCATGGATTTGGCTGAAGGATTCCACATGATCACTATGCATTGGTCAGTATCTCGGAAAATGTACAGGGCACAGCTTTGAAGCTGTTCTGTGCTCAATCTCAAGGCGAACCCTGGCTTTGTAGCACATCTCAGAGACAGACTCTTTATAAGCAAAACAAAGAGGTTAGATGTCAGATTCACCGCTGGAGGAGATCAGCATCCTCCAATACAGCAACGTCACTTTGCCCCAGCCGAGTAGCTAGCCCAAGACATTCAGTTTTTGCATTTCATGGTTTATCAGAACCCACGAGAAGGTCACGGGTGACTTGACCACAATCTCCGAGCACCGACATAGGGGAGAGATTTCTGATAGTAGAAAGCGTGTTAGGGTCCAAAGCTGAAGCTAGATATGTTTAGATGAGACACAAGGGACAAACAGTTAAAAGTTCCAATGAACCACTGGACCTATTTACTTAGGGATGGGGTAGAATCTTCTTCACTTGGCGTCTTAAAACTAAGACTAGACATCTCTTTAGAAGTTCTGCTCTGGCTCGAACAGAAGTGATGGGGATCACTGTGTGACATCCTCTGGCCTGCGTTTCCCTGGAGGGCAGGCGAGAGGACCAGAATGGTCCTGTCTGGCTTTGCTGCGCATGAACTCCAGCCGCATGCGCTGCAGCTTGTTCCTTTTTTACTCCAGTGAGCTGGGATCTTCAAGAGCACATAGCACTCGCCCAGCTCTGCTCCCAGCAAACACAGGAGGAGATGTGCCACTGACTCCTGTCTGTGTGCTTTGGTCAGTGCTGAGTGTCGGAAAATCCCACCCACGGTCCACAGCGCTGTCCTTACCTTCCCAAGGAAAGATGGAATCTGTGAATTAACCGCTTTGGTTTTGTATGACACACACTCCTCCATTCATGAACCTTCTCTCATACCCGCCCTCCCCACACACACTGCAAAGCACCCACAGTCTTCAGTGTATTTATATCTCAGAGGGGTAGCTCTGTTAGTCTGTAACTTTAAAAGCAATGGGTAGTCCTGTGGCACCTTAGAGACTAAGCAAAATATATAATATCATGAGCTTTCGTGGGTAAACCCCACTTCATCAGATGAATTGGAGTGGAAATAACAGAAACCAAGCGATATATATAACAGCAGAAGAAATATCTGTCAAGTGTAGGACCCGTGTTAATGAGGCTAATTAAATGGGCTGGATGTGTCCCGTACGTAGCTTTTGATGTGGAAATGCAGATGTTAAAGGGAGAGAAAATGGCTTTACTGGACAGTCTCTGTGACACAAATCAGACATCCGGGATGGTAACACAACCTGTAGGGGAACATTTTAACCTGCCTGGTCACTCAATCTAGGATTTAAAAGTAGCCATTCTTCTACAAAGGAATTTCACTAACCAATTACAGAGAGAGTCTGCAGAACTGCAGTTCATCTACAGATTTGACACCATTAGTCTGCACTTGTACAAAGACATTAACTAGTTGGTGCACTGCAAAGCCAATTTCTCCTCCCTTTAACATCTGCATTTCCACATCAAAAGCTATGTATGGGACACATCCAGCCCACTTAATTAGCCTCATTTACACGGGTCCTACAATTGACAGGTACTTCTTGTGCTGTTATATATATAACAACAGAAACCAATGTCATACAGAAAGATTGTGATGTAGCAATGAATTGAGCCTGGGTCTCCTAAGTCCACAATTAGCTCTCTAACCACCGAACAATCCTGCCTCTATATGTCCTGCCATCACAGCACAGAGACAACAGTAAAGCTGTTCTTAAACAACAGTGCTGTTGTAAACCGGGGATCTTTTTAAAGCAATCAAGCTGTTTCCAAAGAACATTATATACTCTCTTTGCAGGGGACAGCACATTGCACCAGTCTGAGCAGAGAGCAGCCTGACACATTACAGTCGATTTTACTGTCCTTTCCACAAACTCTGGCTTAAACTGAAAATTGCCACTGGAACCTCATAAAGGAGCTGAGCTTCCTTTTTATTAAGACACCACAAATAAGCTGTTTCCTTTGGAGCAACTCCCCTGGCACTGAAAGCTGCCAACAGCGGGGTACCAATTACCAGGCAACATATGGCAGGAACAGACAGCACCACTCCTCATTGGGGTACAGCTCACTCACTTTCCAGCCACTGCTGGGGCCTCGAGGATTGTCACACCCTAGCCCCTCTGCTTCTTTGCTTATGGCATAAAATAGCTGCATCCCGTTAGGGGTGTAACACGTTGGTCTAATTGCGGTTGCCGGAGTGTGTGTGCAGGTGTGGAAGGACTGTGGTATCACGTAGGTCAGGCTAAATGATCTGGTGCTCCTTCCATTTCTCTGCATTCGCTTCAGGATCCAGTTGAAACCCCCCTTTTTAGACAGTCTCCATAGAGCTTCCCTCTTTTTACACCTTCCCTACTCCCTGCAGTACCTCAGCTTCTCCTATTCCTCTCTGTTCTTTCATAAGACCTAGGCCCAGCAGGAAAAACTCAGCCCTGCTCAGAGGCCAAGGCTCCACATACATCCCACTCAAACAGGATGATTTCTAGGCCTCATTCTGACACGCTAGTCTCCACAGGAGTGAACATCATCCCGCTAGTGCAAGAGCCCTCTTCCATGCAGATTCTGGGCCCATCTTTCCTGTATCTACTGTATAGAAACACTACCTGCGTGGCTATTAGTTATTACTTCTCTGCCTTACTGGTACTGTATCTCTGTGATGCTGCCTTTTTATCCCAGAGCTCTCTAGGGAAGGGCACTTCCGGCACTTAGAGTCCCCTGCTGGCCCCAGGCTCCATGCGGTGCTTCCGCTTTGAAATGTACAAGAGCCCCATCGGGGACTCTTGTACATTTCAAAGGTGGAACGCCGCTGCTGCGCCCCTGCCCTCTCCCATGAAGCTGGAGCTAGGGGGAACTGGCTTTTAAGCCGGCTCCCCCCAGCACCTCCTTCCTCTGCCCTGCCCCCCCCATGCTGCCTCTTTCTGATAGAGGCAGCAAGGGGAGGGAAGCAACTAGTCGACTAGTGTGTCGACTATCCGATAAGCTTTTGCTTATCGGATAGTCGAGTAGTCGATTAGTCGCTTACATCCCTATTGTACTCAGCGCCAAAAGCCGAATTAAGTTATTTCGACTTCAGCTACTCAATTGACGTAGCTCAAGTTGCGTAGCTTGACTGGACTTTAGAGACGTACCCTAAGTGAGCAATGGTATAAAATGAGCAACAATGGCCAAGGATGGGAGAAATTAAGGGGCACCAGCAAGAGGGGAAGAGAGATATTTTCCAGGGAGGTTTTCAAGAGAGGGAGGGAAACTATCCCAAAAAGGAGGGGAGGAGCCAGAGTAGGAGGAAGATAGACCAGAGCTAGATTCACCTCAGCAAGAGCAACAGGGAGCATCCATTATATCTAGGGGAGCAGTTTTGTTAGAAGGAGTCTCTTCTCCCAAGAGCACTGCTGGGATCAGCTTTTAATTCACTTCAGGGCTCAGAAGAAACATGGATGGCAGAGGCTTCTTGGTAAGTTGCTTGATTCAATGCATCTTCCAAATGGCCTGGACCTGCAACTTTCAGGGGCAGCCCCTCGCCCACTCTGTGGATGGCACAAGCTCACTCCGGGTCTCACCAGGTGTGCCTGTGCCTGTGCCTGCGCCGGCTGACTCGTGCTCATGCGGTTGGGGCTAAGGGACTGTTTAACTGCAGTACAAAAGTTCCGGCTTGGGCTGCAGCCTGAGCTTTGGGGACCATCCCACCCTGTAACGTCCCAGAGCCTGGGCTCCAGCCCGAGCCCCAATATCATAAATGGCCTCTGAGCCTGCGCCCTGCAAGCCCACATCAGCTGGCATGGGCCAGTCGTGGGTTTTTAATTCCAGCGTAGACAGGGGGCCAACCACTTCCATGGGCCCCAAGGCAATGTGTGTGGAGAAGCCAGCACCGCACTCCCGTAAGGGGCAGGGCTTCAGGCGAAATGGGCGGGGCCAGAACCCCCCCGCCCCAGCCCTCAAAGCTGTGAAGAGCTCCCATTGCAGTGCTCTGGCAACAATTTCAAGGGCCCAGGGCTTCAGCCTCTGCTGCCGCAGTGGCAGCAACGGGGAGCCCTGGGCACTGAGGCCCAGAACAACAGCGTCCTTTGTGCTAGGGATGTTAAATATCGGTTAACTGAATAGTCGAGTACCCTCATGAATTCCTATCGGTTAGTCGACTATTCTATAGTCCCCGGGGACGGGGATGGCAGCCGCTGTATCAGAGGCAGCAGTGCAGGGTGTCAGGCGGGCACTTGTCCACAAGGGGAGCCAGTTTAAAAACCAGCTCCCCTTGTGGACTGGCTGCCTGTTGCCCCGTGCTGCTGCCTCTGATAAAGAGGCAGCAGCCCCTGTCTAAGGTGGGTCTGAGCTCCCGGACCCAGCACGAGCCGGAACTGAGCCAGTCTGCCTGGCTCCTAATACACTTTAAATGCAGAGCTGCAGCAGGAGTAGGTTCTGGACCCGGTGTGAGCCAGAACTGAGCAGAGCTGCTGGCCAGCCTGCTAAAAACTTTACTGGCAAGGGTGGGGGGAGGGAAAAGCGTGTAGTCTATAGCATTAACCTATAAGCTTTTGCTTATTGGTTAATCGACGATACTATTACATCCCTCCTTTGCACGCACACCCCCTCCTGTCGGCAGGCCTGAGCATAGACACACCCACAGTGGACTGGGGATTGCAGGAAATATGTGCAATGATGGCACTGACTCGGGCAGACTGTCTGACACTGAGGAGTGAACAGAGCCCCAGATAGGTGAGAGGGGTAGGAGGTCGCTCCACGGAGAGTGAGCCGGAGGTACGATCACATGTCTTCCTGCGGGCCGGGAGGTGGGCAGCAGCACTCTGGGCCCACCAGAGCACAGAGCAATGGCCTCAGAGGCAGCTGCTGAGAAGGGAGATGTTGCAGGCAAGGTGAGAAACCCCTGGCTAAAGGTCTGAATGGTCAGAGTTAGGGTTAGGACTAAAGGCCTGTGAGGAGCCATTGGGTAAAGGCTTGAATGGCCAGCGTCCCAGCAAGATCCATCCACGCTGTTAATTCCGAGTGGTTTATAGGGCTCTTTAATATTTAACCCAAATGATTCCTCTAGAGCAGTGGTTTTCAAACTACAGAGGGAGGGGGGAGCCATCTGTCAGCAGGCCTCCCTGGCCAACCCCTGTGTACAGCTTAAGTGGTGCAGGGGCTTTTGCTGGCCCTGAGGAATGAAATTAATTGCCCCTGATGTGAGTAGGCAATGAGACTACCCAAGTCAGTAACCGTTTGCAGGATTAGGTCTTACACAGCAGGGTAAGTGTGATTAGTGTGAATCTAAACTGTGTCCACTTCCCTTTTCCTGCAGGGGGGTCCATCTCTTTCAGCTTTAAAACTACCCAGTCAGTGGACTCCATCATGTGGCTTCTCTTGCTTTGCATTTTGTTTACAGTCTTCCAGCTGTTTGCTGGGGGTGGATTACAAGCAAAAAAGAAATGGACACGCCATTTCCTAATAAAAAATTCATTGCCCCCTCCTGCTTCCCTCTTTTCTAGGAAGTGGAAAATCAAGGAAGGGGTTTTTTTACATATCAATTAGAAATGAAAGTATTTTCTACAACAGGGAGCAATTTGGTCTTGAGACCAGATTCTACTAGGCACACATGTTAAGCAGATGACAAAATAGTACAGGAGAAAAAATACGAGGAATTATGTTTATACCACTATTTTTTCCTTAAATAAAAAAAAAGCTGACTTGACCAGGTACTCAAGCGATGTAAATCACCACAGCTCCATTGACTTTAATGCAGCGATACTGATTTACCCCTTTGTCCCTTGGAGAAGCCAGAGTGCTGATCAGACAGCTTGCAGGAAACAAAAATGTGTAAAATGTTTGGTTTTTGTTTGGTTTATTATTTCCCGTTTTATTTTTCAATGATTGTTAAAGATTTGTTTATATATAGAAATGTATTATTGGGCTACAAAGAGTTAACAGCTCTCTGAGTTAACAGCAAGGCTGATTTCAGGACTTCGCACTGAGGGCAAACAAGGAGTCAGGAAAGGGAAAGTCAGTAACAAGATCTCTCAAGGGCCTGCCTGTCCAGCTCACTAAAATCGGATTCAATCCCCAACCTTGGGGTGGCTCCTATTCCTGCACTAGCCCTGGGACAGTGCTGAACTATGCAGTGCAATTCTTTTCCCTACTGCAAGGGTCCTAGTGAACAGCGGTGTTTTTATTAACAATAATAAATCCTGTTTGTTTATTACAGCAATGCCTAGGAACGGGCCACGTTTTGCGAAGCACTGGACAAAAACAGAGTCACTCTCCCAAATGACTTAAAACACAGCAGAACATGCCAAATTCCTATGGTATTTTTGACCGCTTTTCTCCTCTGCTCACTCCCGCACTGACTATCGGATTTTTCCCATCTACAAACTCCTCCCAACACTTTCTGGGCCAAGGAAGCTTTGAGCAAAAAGAGTTTTAAAAGGCCCTCGCTAATCCAAGGTCATTTTTGTTACTGTCTTTTCTCCTCCATGGCCTGGTGTTTTGGAATCGAGCTGAAGCGTCACAGAGCCGGCCAGATGCTCAGCTGGCACAGAATGGTGTTGGTGGCATCCAGGAAGCTACACCGATTCACTCCCAGCTGAGCATCTGGCCAATTTTCTGCAACAGTACTAACAAGTTCAGACCTGTAGGAGAGTTATTAGCAGCATGGGTAGTAGCCAGCCAAGGGCCTGTAAGTGTCAGCTCACTGAGTTACCTCCTTGTTCTGCTGGACCCCTCCTTCCCCCGTCAGGTCTGGGGATCAGCTCCCCAAACTGCTGGGCTGCACTGATATGCCAGGATCTCCAGACATGTGCACTGCCACCCAGTCGCTCCCTCCTCGCAATCCTGTGAGAACGCAGCCTCTGCCAGAGCCATGCTCCTTATTCCCCTCCCAGCCACTGCTGCCCTCAGAATCCCCCCAGTGGGAAGACATGCAACACGACAGCCTGATTTGCAGTCGCTTGTGCTCGTTTTCCCCATGTGCACTGGAATAGGGAAGGGGTAGGGGAAATCCATGCAGCATGGCTGTCTCCGTTACACTCTCTGCTCCCTAGGAACTGGCCGGAATCCTGAAGGAGGATTCCAAGGGCAGCAGGGAGTAAGCCACTGAGACCTTTCTTCTTTCAGTACAAAGCAGTGCTTCCCCTCTGGCTTACAGTCCAGCAGTGATCAATTCCCCCAGTTCAAAAGCCTGGAGACAACTCACCCAGTCACTTCTCCCAAGGAGCTTGGCCCTCCCCTCCTATGTACTGAAATTAAAGTGTCCCGTGGATGTGAGATAATGGAAGATGATGTTAACCAAGTTCTGTGTATACAGAACAGACCTGTAGTACCCAGCTGACTGGCCGAGACCTTTGGGAAAGCAATTGCTAACAGGTGGGGGCAGCTGGTGAGGGAAGTTATGGAGGGCCACCTCCCATGTGACGCCCCCCAGCCTGGGGAAGGGCCACAATAATTCCCCGCTGCTCTAGGCCCCTGCTCTGCTTCCTCCCCCACCCCTGTCCTGTCTCAGGGGACGAGCAGGGCTGGGGGAAGGGCATAACTGGCAGGGGGGGCATAGCCAGCAGTGAGGGTCTGTCCCCCTCCCACTCAGCAGCAGCGGAGCAACGTGGCCCCAGCTCACTCTGCTCTCCCAGCCACATGACTCTGTTTCCTGCCAGTGATTGCAGGCGTAACTGCCACCAGGCAGATTTGAACCTGGGACCTCTGGAGCTTAGCATAGGAGCAATAAAGCCAGCTGGCTCTGAGTTTAGGCTGTAGAGCTCACTTGTTTTTATCTCTCACTGGAAGTGGTCTAAGTGCCACTCCATGGGACAGTGAACCACACCAGGTGTGTGGGTTACACAGGGTCAGTCCTGCTCCCTCCCCCGAGGAGGCACACTGGGAGAACAGAGCGAGCTGGGGCCACATAGCTCTGCTTCTCCTGCCGCTGAGTGCAGGAAGGGAATGGGGGGCAGACCCCTTCTTTGGGTGCCAGGCCCCTCCACTAGCCCCTGGGCCACCCAAAGACTCTGGCCCTGCCAGCTGCTGGCTGGCCCCTTGGTCCTCCCACCCACAGTGTGGGGGGCATGTGTCTCTCCATGCCTCCCTTGCCCCCCACACACACTATCCCTGTAACTGGCCTGAAGACATGGCCTGAGCTCCGTAAGTGGACCAGAAACTCCCGAGTTCCACAGAGCCTGTCATCAAGCGAGACTCCTCAGTGACTCTCCTTATCACGGTGAGTGACAGTACCCGAGTCCGGTAAGAGTGCAAGCCGTGTAACAACACACAAAGTGCTAACGCAGCACTCACCTCTGGCGAGGGGAAGTCTGATATATTCCCTTCAAGGGGCATTACCAGCAGCATGTCCCCCAGGATCTGCTTCATGTGCTGCGCCATCATCTTCTGCTGCTCCAGGCTACAGTGGTTCTCCAAGGAAATGATTACTGGATATGGAGAGGTCTGTGGTAAGACAGCAACCAACACACACTGTGGGTTAACGCCTGGTGATCTCTTCCCTTTGTGTGTTACAAAACCAACACACTGCTGCTAGCAGTTTTCAAAAAGCACATTTCATTGGAAACCAGGGTGTTAACACAGCAGTACAGAGAGTTCAAAGATGCATTAACTTCACGACAGCACTATTTGGGTAGCCATCTACTGAGGCCTTCCGGGAAGAGTAATATAGAGCCTAGAGAACTGAACTGGGAGAAAGGCTCAAGTGGTCCACACACCTTAAATAAGTCATTTAATTTTACCCGTGTCTCAGTTCCCCATCTGTAAAATGGGAAGAATGCTTCCTGACCTCAGAGGGGTGTTCTGAAAGCAACGTCCTGTGACATGCACAGATACGAGCGTGGCGAGAGACAGCCTATATCATCTAGTCATTTCTTCCTTTCCTGCTATCGCACCCAACACGTTTTAGGGTGCCAGGAAAGGGCTACCCGCTGTGCACTCTCCTGGATATTTCCTTGCAATGTCGGCTTCTGATATCTGCACCCTAAAACCCTGGTGAAAGCGGGATGTTGGCTCTAAAGTCAAGTTAACTAAAGTAAGAGGAACAAGCCTGAGCCTCCAGGGAATTTGGACAGACAGGTTTGGTACAAAGGACGACAGCCCAGGTGTGATTGCTAAAACCTGTAATTTACTCCTAGTAGGAAGGGAGAGGGAATATCTCTTATCAGTCCCTCAAAGGTACGTGCCTGGATTTCGCTACAGTCAAAGAATGCTTTTTGGATTCTGGATAAATAAGACGGAGACATCACAGCCCAGCTAAGCAGGAACTGAGCAGCTGAGTCAAGCTGACTGCCTACATTTTCCATTGCCTACCTGCGTTATGGCTCTCGCTACTGGTTACTGTCTTCGTTGTGGTAGGGTACCATGGTGCGAAGTGCTGCACCCCATGCAATGCCAACCAATCCCTGCCCCAGCGGGTTCAGCATTTGGATAACCCTCCGATGTGGCACACTGCAGAGGGCAAGGCACAGGGCTAGCAGCCTGAAGAGGGCCCAGGGACAAACGCGAGTAGGCCAGTTCCATTCTGCACGCACAAAGCGGAATATTTCCCTGGAGCTGAATGGCTGCTTGTTTGTTCTCAGGGAAAAGAAATGAAGCTGCCGGATACTCCCCCCCCGCCCTTTGCTCTTACTTTGAAGGCGTAGTTCTTGATGGCCTTTATGGCGTCACTGAAGAGGATCTTGGAGGTGAGCGTGTAGCCGTGGTAAATGACAGGCTCTGAGTTAGGACCATCCCAGCAGTCCAGCTCCACACAACGGCAGCCTTTGGTCAGGGCTCTGGAAACAAAGAATGGGGGGCATTTGGGTTTTTCCACCCTTCCCCCGCACAAAGGGGATGCTATTGCATATGGGCATTTCAATACACGCCGAAGGCAGAGGGAAGGCTCTTTGACAAGTGCAGAGCGAGTGGAGAAAGGGGGGGTTTTGTAAAAGCCCGACAGGACTGAGGAGAGGGGAAATCCAGAAAGCGCGGCGTCAATGAAAGGAGCAGAGCTCGGAGAAACAGACAAGTGAGCTCAGCAATGCACAAAAGGAATCTGAGGAGAGGGGCGATGGGAAAAGCTCAGGGTGGCTGAAGGTGAGGGGGATCCAAAAAGCACAGAGAGGTTAGAGAGAAGGGAGATAGGGAAGGCCAGAGATGGTGAAGAGCAGATAAAGAAAAGGCTGATGAAGGCATAAAGAGAATAGACCAAAGAAGCCACAATCACAGAGCCCAGATCATGTGAACGCTTCACGCACATTTGATAAGGAGCTAGGGATGCATTTTCAAAGCCATGCTCAGTGATGGAGCTAGGTGAACTCCACTGTCATTTCATGTGAGCCATGTGATTAAATCCCTTGTAGAAAGTTCCACTGTGAATGTGTGCTCAGAAAGCCCTTGCCCTGCACTGTCTGGTTCAGTCATTTCCTGTCTTCACATTTAAGTTCTTGTCCCCGGTATTCATGACTCTAGGCTTCTGAAGATGATCTTTCCACTCTTCTCTAAAATGTATATAGTAATTCCCCATATGCTTAAAGTGACTCATCTCCTATAAGCACTGCTACAAGACCTGTGGGAACCATAGAGTTAACCACAATGGAAATGGGATTAAGTAATTTCCTGATATTGCAAAAAGCATTCAAATAACTAATGAAACCAACTCATTGAGCTAAGTTCTCTGCCCCACCCCCCCGTCGCTTTTGGCTAGAGCGTTGCTGCCTCCCGACAATCCCATCAAGTAGGAAAAGAGCTACAGTAGCAGAGCACCTACTCATTGTAACTAACTCTCACAATCTGACTGTCATTCACGTGATGGGGAGGTGGGGTTTCCTCCTGAAATCAGGCTATTGCCTGTGAATCCAGCTTTCACCAAAAAAAAAATACCCACCACACGGTTAGCCCTTGTGGCTGCAGAGAACAACTTGAAAACATGACCCATGAAATCCCCAACAATAGAAGACAGGTGCAAAGAATGCAACATTTAATTATTTTGTAAAATCTCCTTATCTGGGGGGCCTGAGTCAGGATTATTGCACATTTATGGGTTGGCAATATTGTCTGTTGGCTCTGTTCCAGAGAAACTTCTTGTTGTGCTAGTTGATTGAGACCACACCAACATCTGGCCACTAGCTGGTTGACACAACAACCAGCAATAAGGTCGGGGTTAGTTCATGTGAGGGTGGAGCTGAACATTCTGTTTAGGGCCAACTCTGTCTGTGTGTGCTCTGAATACTTGTACCATCGGTGTTAAGAGATCCCACCCCCCTTACCTAATATAGGCCTCTGTGCTACTGGGCCCTCTCAACTGGTCTTCCATTAGATAGGTATTGTGCGAAGATGACACGAGGTAGTGACTGAGGGGCTGAGTCATGTCCTGGTAAACTTTACTGTGAGACGAGTTGAATATGTTCCCCTCAGCAGACAGCAGATACATCAGGAAACCATCTTTGGTCAAGTTCTGTTGTTTCTTGGCTGCCAGAAAAAGAAATATATACCACCGTTGAAAATATGACACACTGGTACTCTGGAAGAATATGAAACAGCCTAAAGATACCCTGGGCTGTGAGGCCGCTCACCACCAGCTGTCCTAATGTGAGGAAGTCTTGTCTGTAACTCGTTATGGGTCAACTCTCTGACAACCAGGTTTTGGCTAGTCAAGCATGGCCTTCCAGTCCTGCACTTTCTGGGTACGTCTACACTACAGCGTTATTTCAAAATATCTAATTTCGAAATAGTTATTTCTAAATATCTTATTTAGAAATAATGCGTCTACATACAAAATGCATTTTGAAATAGTTTTTTGCTATTTTGAAATAGCGCATCCACACTAATTGGATACTGAATCGCAATTAAGGCCAGCCAGAACTGGTTCCGGCAGGGCATCAGGTCAGAAGTTACCTTGTGGCCAGGGTGGCCAGCAGGGCACCCTGGGAAGGGCTGGAGGCCCCCTATTTCGAAATAAGCTTCTACACAGCGCTTATTTCGAAATAACAATTTCAAAATTGGCACTATTCCTCGTGGAATGAGGTTTACCAATTTTGAAATAAGTCCTCCGCTATTTCGAATTAATTTCAAAATAGCAGTTGGCTTGTGTAGACACTAGGAAAGTTATTTCGAAATAACAGCTGTTATTTCGAAATGACTTTGCTGTGTAGACATACCCTCTCTGAACAGGTTAGCTAAAGGCACACACCAACTCCCGAGTCTTCAGCGCATTCCCTGTGGTGTCCAGCCCCTCACAGAATGACCAGGCCTGCTGGTTCCAGAGGAGCAATACACACCAGCTTGTAAGATTCAACTTAGGATCACCACTGTGCTTAAAGCCCCAGCACTGAGATCCCTCTCACTCAACGTTGTCTCCAATGATTTCAACCAAGCCTGGCTGAGACCCTTCCTTCATGAAGCAAACTCATTCTCAGTTTACATTGTAGGTGAATGACAGATCTTTGTCTCCGAGATGTACCAGAGCAAGACTTTAATGAGCACCTCCAAATAGGACTCTACCCCTCATTCCCCACTGTTCACCTCTTCGTGGCTACTCTTCTTGCTTTGAAGTTTTCACAGTCCTTCATTAGCCTTTGGTTCAGGCTGGAGAGCACACAGCCAGACAGACAAACATGTCTTGTCTGACAGAAAACCTGTTTTTCACTTTTGCTGTTGACTAGCCCCTAGATACAAGATGTCATTTTCAGCAAACAGGTGTACCCATAACTCTTCACACTACCTACATACGTGTGTTTCATGATGATATTGATGACTTGTGTGACACTGGCTTTTATCTAAGACCTCACATTACATTCTTTGGTGAACTAGAATATACACATACCAGACCCAAGAGAGTCCTGTAACCCCTCTTCACGCCCTGGTCAATGGGCATTGCAAGATTATTGAGTCACAAAGAAACAAATGCAAAAGGATTAAGAATAGTACCTACAGACCGCCTGCCTGTACACAGCTCCCACTGACTTCAGTCAGCTGCCTATGTTGAATTTGGCCTTTGTGAAGATGTTTGTATTTAGAAGAGGCTTCCTGACAATGCTTTCAGTTTTATATGCCCTTCACAACCCTCAAATTCTCTATCATAAGGAAACACTAAGGGTATGTCTAGACTGCATCCCTCTGTCGGCAGAGGGATGCAGATTAGGCAGGTCGACATTGCAAATAAGGCAGGGATTTAAATATCCCGTGCCTAATTTGCATTAAAATGGCTGCCGTGTTTTGCCGACTCAGCACTTTGTCAGCAAAAAGCGGCAGTCTAGAGGGGGATCTGTTGAGAAAGAAAGCCTTTTTTGACAGATCCTGTAAATCTCCTTGCAGGAGGCATAAGAGATCTGTCGAAAAAGGCCTTCTTTCTCGGCAGATTCCCCCCTAGACTGCCACTTTTTGCCGACAAAGTGCTGAGTCAGCAAAACGCGGCGGCCGTTTTTATGCAAATTAGGCACGGGATATTTAAATCCCTGCCTCATTTGCAATGTCGACCTGCCTAATCTGCATCCCTCTGCCGACAGAGGGATGCAGTCCAGACATACCCTAAATGTATCATCTGCAGGGCTCAACAATCTATTGAATCTACTCGCCCGTGGCGAATAGATTTCAGCCCGGTGCCCCGTTTACCGGCGGCACGCGCATGCGCAATGCGGCTCTTGCGCATGCGCAGTGCGGGGCTGGCGAGCGGCTTTCGCTGCGGTTCGTCAAGCCCTGATCATCTGAGTAAAACAGGATTTGCAAAGCCAGCTAAGCACAGCTGGACCGGCTTAGCTAGAGGGTGCACTAATTTATGCTGGAAATTGAAGCGGTCTCCAAGCCAGTCCCCAAACCAGGGAAGTGCACAGCGGCTTCTGTCTTCACCCCATTCTTGAGCTGCACCAAGAGAGACTGACAGACTTGCTGGGCCCTTGGGCCAGGTGGGGGCAGCTGGCTCCTGGAAGGGGCCAGGTGGGGGCAGCTGGCTCCTGGAAAGGGCGTGACCTTGAGCAGAAGGGGCAGGGCTGGCAGCCCAGAGCACTGCCCAGAGCAGGCTTCCCTCCACCAGTCAGCCCCAAAAGCCACCCAGAGCACATGGCACAGCACTTCAGCGGCAATATAAAGGGCCCAGGGCTCCCATCCCTTTCCCTACCACCCCCATCAGCGAGCCTGGCTGCACCAATGACAGCTCAGACGCAGCCCAGCCTTTTTGCTTTCGTGAACCTTCAATCTCAGATGTTGCGTGGTGGTTACTCATTTCATCTACAGTAATTCTCTATTTATTCTATTAAAATGCAGGTTTCTTAACTGGCTGCTTAAATATGGATTTAGGCGCCTATGCATTTTTAGGCACCCCAGTTGCAAAAGGTTCTCCTTATTCTCTTGGGGCTAGACTGGCTCGGAAATGCAGGCATGGAGATGCTGAGCGTTACCTGTTGGGGTGTGTAAAAGTTAAATGAGGGGTCTTGGTAGTTGCAACCATGGTAATGGTGCACAGCACGGCACAGGCAGACACTGCTTCTATTGATTTATAGACCTGCTTGGATGCTTCCTTTCCTGCTTGCTCACAATAAATCAGGGGCGTAGCGAGGAGGGGGGCAGGGGAGTAGTTGCCCCATGGTGCCATGCTAAGGTGAGTCAGGGAGAACGGCGCAGGCGGGTCTGACATGGCCACGGCTGCTGCGGCGGGGCCAGGCGGTCCCAGACCCACTGGCGCCTTTCTGCCTACCCTCACCCTAGTGTGGAGCCCGGGGGCAACTGCCCCCCGCCCCCCTCTTCCCCCTCGCTAGGCCCCTGCAATAGATAAGCATGCAGCTGTACCAAGGATGTAACTTTTAATGAACGCTCTATGTGTTAATGCTGTCTTCCTTACCTCCTTATCCATTCCCATTCACTCTGAAGTATACATTCGGGGTCACATAGCTTTTACCCCTTGCAAGTTGCTGATTTAAGAAGTTTTGTGATGTAAGAACTGCTTACATCAACTAAAAAGCCGTGAACAGTAAACAGGAGTGGGTATAGTTATATTTATCACATGGTTATCATTATGTGTTATATGGGCATTCACATTATTAAATTAGGACTTAAAGGGTGATGTAATTAATAAATGTATTTACATACTAAGATAAAAAGGTGTATCTGTGATTAATTTGTTGCTCACTCAGGCTACGTCTATGCTGCAGGCTTCTTGTGCAAGAAGCTTTTTGCGGAAGAGATCTTCTGTAAAATCTTCTTGCGCAAGAGCACGTCCACGCTACAAAAGCGGATTGCAAAAGCAATGCGCTTTTGTACAAGAGAGTGCCCAGACTACATGGACGCTCTCTCGAAAGAAAGCTCTGATTGCTATTCACAGAATGGCCACCAGAGCACCTGTGCTTTTTTTGATTGGCTCTTTTTGCGCAAAAATCCCGTTGCCCGTCCACACACACCTTTTTGCGCAAGAACTCTTGCGCAAAAAGGAATTATTCCTCGTAGAAAGAGGAATACCTACACCACAAAAACCCCTCTGTTCTTTTGATTTACTGTAAATTTACTTGCGCAAAGACGCGCTTCGGGTGTGAACGTGCCGCGGGTTTTTGCGCAAAAACCCTGTAGTGTAGACGTAGCCTCAGATCCCAGGTTTGGGGGTGGGGAGCCCGAGACGGAACAAATATCTGCAATAAAGGAGCCCTGCTACCCCATCCGCCCTCTGGGTCACCTGTTCTTGTCTAACAACTGGCATCATATCATGAACAAGCCCCAAAAGAAGAGTCGTACCTCTGGGTCACCTGTTCTTGTCTAATGTTACCATGCTTCTCTGGTGCTTGGAAAATCCCCGAGATTCCACACACTGAGTTGGGTGCCTGGTCTCCCTATGCAACGACTAAGGAGAGATAGGCAGTGGGATTCTAAGTAATTTTTTTTCTTTCCCTATTTTAGCCTCAGCTCCTACCTCATTTTCACCAGCATTCACTAGCTGTCCAATTGCTACTAACCTTTTTGGTGGAAACTGAAAGAAACATCACTTAGCACTTTTGCTATTTCAGCCATTTTTGTTATTGTCTTTCTCCCCTCATTGAGTAATAGGACTAACTTGCCTTAGTCTTCCTCTTGCTTCTTATATATTTGTCGAATGTTTTGTTGTCACTCTTTCTGTCTCTAGCTAGTTTAACCTTGTTTTGTGCCTTAGCCTTTCTAATTTTGTCCCTGTGCACTTGTGCTGTCTGTTTATATTCATCCTCTGTAATATGACCTCATTTTTGGTTTTTATAGGACTCTTTTTTGAGTTTTAGGTAATAAAAGATGTCCTGGATAAGCCGGGATGAGCTCTCATCCATATGTCCTTGTCTTTTCCGTGCAGTAGAACAGTTTGCTCTGATATCCCTAATGTCTCTTTGAAAAAGTGCCAACTCCCTCAAACTGTTTTTCCCTTTTACTTGCTTCCCACAGGATCTTGCCTCCCAATTCTCTGAGCTTGCTGAAGTCTGTCTTCTTGAAGTCCATTATCTTTATTCCGCTGTTTTCCCCCGCCATTCCTTGAAATCACCAACTCTATCAATTCATGATCCACTGTCATGCAAGCTGCCTTCCACCTTCCAATTCTCAATCAGTCCCTCCTTGTTTGTCAGAATCAAATCCAGGACAGTCTCTCCCCTAGTCACTTTCTCCACCTTCTGTAATAAAAAATTATCTCCACTACACTCCAAGAATTTGTTGGATAATCTGCACCATGCTGTGTTATTTTCCCCACATACGTCTGGGTAGCTGCAATCTCCCATCACCACCAACGCCTGTGCTTTGGACGATTTTATTAGTTGTTTTTAAAAAGCATCATCTACACTCTTCTTCCTGGTTAGATGGTCTACAGTAGATCCTTACCAGGATGTCACACTTGTTTTTTACCCCTTTTAATTTTTACCCACAGACTTTTAACGAGGTCGTCTCTTATTTCTGTCTCAGCCTCAGTGCAACATCTTTGATATACAAGGCAACATCTCCTCCTTTGTCTCCCTGCCTGTCCTTCCTGAGCAGGATTTATCCCACTATACATTGGGCGGGCAACAATTTTTACAGGGAGGCCACTCCAAGAATTTTGGTAAGTTGTCACGGGCCACACTTTCTATTATATCCATGGAGGGGGTACGGATGGTTTCTGGCCAATGTTGATGGTGCTGGGGGCAGCGCGAGGAGACATGTTATCCCGCTCCCCCAAGAAGCATGCAGACACACACTTGCCAGCAGCCTCCAGCCGTGGCGCTTCTGGTAGCAGCATGGCTGGGGCCACAGCAGGCAGGCAGAGTACCCAAGCACCTCACTGGGCCACAGGACTTTTTTCTCCAGCCCCAGCTGGAAGGTCATCATGTGCCGGATACAACCATGGGCCATATTTTGCCCACCTCTGTTCTATACCAGTATTCCAGTCATGTGTATTGGAGCTGCCATGCACATGCCTAGAGGCAGGAACAAAGGGACCTGGGGAGCTTTTACTCAAAAAATTTAGGCTCTGAGTGAGTTTAGGTGCCTACAGCTTGGTGGCAGCTGAGCAGGACCTTTGTGAATCCCAGTGGGGCCTAATTCTGGGATTTAGGCACCTAAAGTGGCAGTTAGGTGCCTAAGTCCTATTGTGAATCTACCTCTTTGTAACTCGGTTTCCCCATCTGGAAAATGGAAATGACAGTACTTATCTGCCTGTGCAAGGGCCTTTGAGATTATCAGAGGACAGGTGCTATAATAATTATTATTAAATGAACCATCTGTTGGCTGATGCAATACAAGGACACACAAGGCTGCAGAAGGAAACAGCAACAAAACAGTTCAGGGAATTGCTCGACCCATAGTGAGCATTTTGGAATCCAACCCAAACAGCAGTCAGTGCTGCCAACCCACCTGTTTCGTTGGGCTCATATTTATCAATCAGGGAGAGTACAGATTCAGGGCCAGCATCCTTCTCCTGCTGCTCTTCTCGGAGGAACCACAGCAGGTTGTCCATGGACATGATCCCTTCGCTACTGGCGTATTTTGCAAAGATCTCGTCTATCTCCTTCCGTTCAGTGAGCATCTTGTAAAATGTCTCTATCTCTTCATCTTCCAAGGTCTCGGTCTTGGATTTGTCACATTGCTGTAAACAGAGGGGAGAAGGACTGAAAACTTTCTTTCCTTATAGTATTCTAGCAATCTACCTGGCATTGCTCAGGTCCTGAATTCTTTTTTTTTTAGAAGAGGGGCTAAACGCAAGAATCAGGGCACAGTGCGGAGAGTGCAAAAGTCAGGACAGAGTCCCAGCCCCAGCTGGTCACTCTCTTGCTGTTATGGCTGTCTCCCTGTGGTCACTCTGCAGTATAGCTGTCCCCCACACTTCCTGCCCGCTGTGGTCATTGTGAAGCATAACTGTCCCTCCTATCAGACCCCTCCCGTTCCGTATTATGGAAATCAATCGGATTCCAGGCACATTCCATTGTCCTGGCACAACCAAACCCTGGCCTTTCTTTAAGTTAGGATAACAGGAAGCTGCATAGCAAATTTGGTGGTCCTAGCTCTGACCATTTAGGAGGTGTTCTTGAATAAACAGACTCACAGACAGACAGATGCACATTTCTAAAATACATTATACTGTAGGATTCCAGCCATAATGTGCACCACCTCTAAATAATGTACAACACAAAGTAACTGGAAAATTATTTGCCACCTAATCAGAGAAGCCCTTGATTGATAGCTCTTACTACACATTTTCTATCATTGAAACCTCAACAATTATTATTATTTGTTTTACTGTATCACCTAAAAGCATTAGTCACACATCAGAACTCTATTATGCTATGTGTTGAACAAACACAGAGCAAAAAACAGTCTATGCCCCAAATAGCCTACAATCTAATAAGACAAGATACAACAGATGGAAATAGACAGACTGGGGAGTACCAGGAAACAATAAGTGAAACCTGAGTCAAGCAAGTAACAAAAAGACTACTATATGGACAATTAAAGTCAATGGAAAGACTCCCATTTACTTCAATGAATATGAGATTTGTCCCTAAGAGGCTAGCAAAGACTGGCATAAAGGCTGATTGAAGATATTTCATACAAATTACTTTTGGGTAGAAATTTTGGTTTTTCAGCAAAATGAATTTTTTGTGGAAAGTTTTAATTTTTCCTCAAAAAGCCAAATGCCCCAAATCAAAGTATTTTGATTGAGATATCCTACTGTGGTGTTTCAGGGAAACCATAGTTCAGTTTCCTTGCATCCCGTCTTCTCTATTCTATGAGTTAGGCTACCCAGGAGGACTATGTCTTTCATGATGCATCACAACCAGAGATTCCCATGAGGCCACCATATCTCATGAAGAGATACTGGGATGCATCATGGGAGATATAGTCCCACCAGGAGCCTAGCTTATTAAGGAGAATGAGAGCATAAAGCACAAGACCCATTGAGACATTACAGCAGAATTTTTGAACTAAAAGGTTTCAATTTCTGGTTGAAATACTTCAGTTTTCATTCTTCTCTACAAGTCAAACTTTTCCATGGAAAACTTCCATGAGAATTAATGCATTTTCATCATTTCCAATGGGAAAAAAACATTTTTCCTACCAGCTCTAGTTAGTAGCCGACTAAATGTGGTTGCCCTTATAATTTTCACAATGTTGCCTCTGCAAACAAATCATATTATAGCAGAAGTCCCTATACCACCCTTCTGTTAATTACAATGGTCGGGATATTATTGGTAAAGAGTTTAATTAACTAAAGAGCAAACAAAACAAACTGTAATGGAAAATATTGGCATATATCAAAGCTGTCACTTAAGACAGAGTCTCTTATTAGGATGGAGGTAGGGTTGCCAGGTGTCCGGTTTAGAACCGGACAATCCAGTATTTGAGCTTTCTGTTCGGGAAACAAATTAAGAAAATATAAATGAGAAAAATATAAATGTCTGATATTTTCTAAATAAGATGTAATTAGATTGTGATGTAATGTCAAGTGTGTCCGGTATTTTTGTTGAAACCATCTGGCAACCCTAAATGGAGGGGTTTTTGATGCAGATTTCACTGTGTCTATCTTATCAGTTGATGCCTAGATATTTTGATGACTGGCTTGCTCTAACTAGCTAGACAGCAGTTATCCACAGCTGAGGCTTCTGGCCCACTGCGTTTGATTAGGTCAAGATTTTCTTTCAGGTGGGACTCTGAAAACCTAAGTCCAACCCACTCTGCACAGATCTCAAAATTTGCACACTACTTGGTTTGCCTCAAGATCCTTGGTCAAAAAAGGTTCCATCCCCAGCCCTGAGAGCTGTAGACCATGTTTTATAGGTTGAACCTCTCTAAACTGGGGTCCAGCAACATGTTCCAGGACCAGAGAGCCCTATGCTGGACTGGTGGCTGGAAGGCCAGTGGCTGGCAGGGCAGTGGGGTGCCAGCAGCAAGCTGTCAGCGGGGTGGGAGCAGGCGTGCCAGGAGCCCCGTGCACCCCAGATGGCTTGCCAGTGGAGCAGGAGCAGGCATACCCCAGCAGAGCTGCTTGGAGGGGCCAGGAGCTCAATGCGCCCTGTCAGGCTGCCTGACGGCTGGGAGCCCGGCAAGCCACAGTGGGGACAGGCAGCAGGTTCCAGCTGGTGGCCAGGCCAGGTCTGGGAGAAGCTGGTGACAGGGGGGCCAGAAATGACCTCCCCTTGTCCGGAAAACTCCCTCATCCAGGACCAGTCAGGTCCCAAAGGTGCTGAACCAGGGAGATCCAGACTGTATACCATTTGGTGGTCACTCCCCATTTCACAGGTAGTTACATTTCAGGGGTTCCATGTGTGTATAGTGTTATAAGAAGCTATGAGATCCCTCAGGATGGCAGGCATGGTATAAATGCAAGATATGCTTACATTCCTGAATCCTACAAACAAAATGCACATTTCAATTTACCAACCATCCTACTAGGACCTAGGCGAAGCAGTACTAATTGCACAGAAGACAATCATGGTGCCCCTGCCATCTCCTCTAGCAAAATGATAATGAGGTCTTTGGGAGGCTGGTATTATTGCTCCCTATGGAAAGTTACTACTGGAATGCTTTGAGAGCAGTTGGGCTGCCGAGGTACGAGCCAAACTAAACTATCCAGTGGCTTGTTGCGTTCTACAAGCCACAACTTTGGCAAACGGTTCAGCCTTTTGTTCTTCTCTTACAACTAGCACAATAAAAATGATAGAGGATGAGAGAAGCAGAGAAAGTAGCTTACTAACCCGCCCAGCTGTGTCTCCTGAAATTCTGAGTAATTTAAAAGTTGGTAGAGATTTTCTGGCCAACCTTCCCCTGAGCCCATGTGGAGTTCCCACACAGCCTAGGTGTGCACTACAGAGTTTTTGTGCAAAAATGGCCATTTTTCCACAAAAACTCGGAGCATCCACACCTCGGGCGCGTTTTTGCTCAAGTAAAATGAAAGAACAGAGGGGTTTTTCCGGTGTAGGTATTCCTCCTTCTACGAGGAATACAGCTGGTCCCCAACTTAACGGCCACCTCGACTTACGACCATCCGCACTTACAACCAAAGCGGTCGTAAATGCGGGCTCCGAGTTACAAATGCGACCCGCGCTTATGAACAGCGCGGTCGCAATGTAACTCAATGGGTTTCGAGTTACGACCATTCCGAGTTACGGCCAAGCGTTTGGTCCGTAACACGTTCATAACTCGGGGACTGGCTGTAACTCCTTTTTGCGCAAGAGCTCTTGCGCAAAAAGGTGTGTGTGGATGGGGAACAGGGGGGTTTTGCGCAAAAAGAGGCAATCGAAAAAAGCACAGGTGCCCTGGTGGCCATTCTGTACTTAGCAATCAGAGTTTCCTTTCGAGAGAGTGTCCATGCAGTCTGGATGCTCTCTTGCTTTTGCAGTGTGGACATGCTCTTGCGCAAGAAGTTTTTGTGGAAGATCTCTTCCGCAAAAAGCTTCTTGCGCAAGAAGCCTGTAGTGTAGACATAGCCACAGAGAGATCTCCACAGAACTAGGGTAGGGGAATGGGAGCATGAGTAGATGGCATGCCTATCTTCTGTGCAAACAGCAGCTAGGACCTGCAGTCTAAGGCTCCCCCCAGCAGAGCCCTGCAGCAGGACTGGGGTCTATGGTAATTTGTGGGAAAATACTAACGCTCTACTAAATCAACAAGGAGTCTCTTGGCACCTTAAAGGCTAACAAATGTATTAGGGCATTAGGGCAGCCGTGGCCAACCTGCAGCTCGCAAGTGGCTCTTGCCCCCCAAAAATGCGGCTCGCAAAGCCACTTCTGCACCCCCCCAACGGCCCCTGACCCCTGCCAGCTCCCACCTTCCCTGTGCTTACTGGGTTGGAGCTGCGGGGTTTTAAAAAAGGCGCCCAACATGGCGGACATCTTAATTTTTTTTAAATTTTTTGTTTTTGCTTGACAGTTCTGTTCTGGGGTTTTGTTTTTTTTTGCTTGACAATTCTGGTGCAGAAATTCTTCGCATTTTTACCACCGCTGTTTTGGCTCTCTTTGTTAAATGGGTTCGCCACCCCTGCATTAGGGCATAAGTTTTCCTGAGATACAACTCACTTCCTCAGATGCTGAAAAGAAAACAGAAAAGGAAGGGATACAGGGATGGGAGTGTGACATCCGTGCTAATTCAATCAGAGTGGATGTGGCTCCACTCCAACAGTGATGAGAAGGTGAGAGCACCTGAATGGGAAATCACCTCTTGTAATGTGAGAACCACTCCATATGTCTATTTAAACCTTGTTTCAGGGTGTCAAGTTTGCAAAGAAATTCCAGTTCAGCAGTTTCTTGCTGCAGTCTGTTTCTGAAGTGTTTTTGTGTTTGAGAATGGCAACTTGCAAGTCAAAAACTCTGTGTGTGGGGAGATTAAAGTGCTCCCATTTGGTTTTTGTATGTTGCCATTCTTAATGTCTGATTTGAGAAAAACATGAAGTGGTTCTCACATTACAACAGATAAATTCCCCTTCAGGTACTCTCACCTTCTCATCACCGTTGGAGATGGATGAGCCAAAGCCACTCTGATCGAATTAACACTGATGTCACACTCCCATCTCTGTATCCCTTCCCCTTTTTTTCTTTTCTTTCTTCTTCAGCATCTGAGGCTATGTCTACACTACAGTGATCTATCGGCAAAAGGTACGCAAATTATGCTCCGCAATTTGCGTACCTTTTTCCAATAGTTTTTTCGGAAGACGCTCTTCTGAAATTTGGCCCATCTACACTGGGCCAAATTTCAGAAAGGCCTCCTCTTTCAGAAGAGCCCTTCTTCCTCGTGGGAGGAGGAAGACAGGGCTTCCGAAAGAGTGCATCTGCTCTTTCACCAAAAAAAGCGGAATCCCATGAAATTTTATGCCCTAATAAATTTGTTAGTCTTTAGAGTGCCAACAGACTCGTTATTTTTGCTGAAACAGACTAACATGAGTACCCCTCTGAAATCTGCCTACTCCATCAGTTTGTCATCATATAATGTCAGTAAGGCTACGTCTAGACTACAAGCCTTTTTCGAAAGAGGCTTTTTCGAAAGAAACCTTCAAAAAAGCATCTTTCGAAAGAGAGCGTCTAGACTACAAGCAGTTTTTTTCGAAAAAGCAAGCCGATTTTTTGAAAGCGTCTAGATGCTCTCTTTCGAAAAAGCACAGTTTGCATTCAATAGCGCCTTTTTTCGAAAGAGTACTTTCGAAAAAAAGGCATTATTCCTCGTAAAATGAGGTTTACCGTGATCGAAAAAACTGCTGCGTTCTTTCAATTTACTTTCGAAAGAACGCAGCTGCAGTCTAGATGCAGGTGACGTTTTTTTTCAAAGAAAGGCTACTTTTTTCAAAAAAAAAAAACCCTGTTGTCTAGACACACCCTAATTGAAAGCAAGATTTTCTTTTTTAAAATAAAGGTTTTCATATTTAACTTTAAGTAAGGGATAGAAAGAGATCTGATGTCTTATAACAGAAGTTTAAAATGTTTATTACATGACCCCATGCCAGCCCATTCACTACCATGTCCGTTGTAAACCTGCCTTACCTGAAAGATCTGCTTGGCATAACTGTCGTCCATCTGAATGTTCACTTCTTTCAGGAAGTTCTTGAGCTCTTTAAAGCTCATCTTGTTGTCTTTGTTCTTATCGGCTTTCCGCAAGCAGGTGTGAATCCAGCTGCAACTTGATGTAAGGCAATCCCTCCAGAGCAAGTCCTTCCCCATCTATCATCCCTCCCACCGGGGGGGGGGGGGGGAACCCCTCACTTAAAGATTCTGGGCCAGATATTCAGCTGGTGTAAATAAGCACAATGCCCTCAAGCCAATTTACTTCAGATGGTGTAAATCAGCACAGTGCCCTCAAACTGAGGATCTGGCCCTTTGTTTTTAAAGGGCATGTTAAGGGTTGCTCTCGTGGCCACAGAGTGCACGTTAGAGAGCCAAGCAGAGGAGAGCTCTTTCACCCACTAGGAGGGGGGGGGAAAACATTATTTGCCCCATAACTGCTTCTTGCCCCAGATGAATGACAAAACACTTTTGCAAGAGAATGAGCAGTCAAGACCACTAACAGGACTGGGGGGTGAGAGCAGGCGGGCAAAGAGTGCCCAGAAGGCAAACTGCTGCTTTCCTGCAAGGGTGGGTGGGATTTGACTTAGGAGGAAATGCAATCACGCCCTCAGGGCAGGGTACCTCTGATGGGTGCTCACCCCACACAGGAATGGAAGGAGTTAAGACCTGTTAACTCTAAGGCTGTATCTGGAGTGAGAGTCGGGGAGCAGGGAATTGACTGGAAGCAGGGTCAGTGGTGGCACAGGAACAGGCAGGGCCTATAAAGACAGGAAGCTGGCCCCAGATGGGGGAAGCTGCAGGGAACGAGCAGCCACTCCCTGGGAAGAGGAAGGAAGTTTTGGAGTGGGTACTCCTAGAGAAAGGGGTGGAGCCAGGAGTGGTAAGAAGCCCTCAAGGGAAGGAGCAGTGAGGGCTGGAAGAGCAAAGCACAGAACCTGGGGGGTTGAAGGTCCCTGGATTGGAACCTGGAGCAGAGGAGGGGCTTGGACTCCCTTACCAGCCCCTGAAGGAGCGGCACCTTTGGCAGCGAATGGGAAGTCTGCCTAGGACTGCTGAAGAGAAGCCTTTGATGTAGCCTGGAATGGGGGATGCTAAGTGACCTGGCTGAGTCACGAAGAGGACATGGTGGTTCCTGGAATGAGAGAGGAGCTTCCTATCTGAAACACAGAGATGGCGTGATGATATGTGACCCTGGGGAAAGCTGTTGGACTCGAGAGCTAATCCCTACCGTGTCCAGGAGGAGGCACCAGACAAGCAGCAAATGGTGTGCCCCATCACAGTCCCTGCACTCTGGTCTAAGAGCAGAACAACAGCCAGATTCCACCCAGGGAGAAACACTTGAGGGGTGCACTCAGAGAGACTAGAAAGGAGGCAGAGGGAGAGCTAGCCATCTGACTGCAACAGTCACACTGCAATTTAATGGTAGAGTCACCATTACAATTGAAGATGTCCTGGGCCTCATCCTACTTCTGATATATCCCTCAATGCAGTCCCAACATTAACTATGTGCCCTCACTTCCATTGTTAAAAACACCTTAGATCAGAAATAAAGGAACTGTGGATTTGAGAGGTCATATAGAAAGAGTCACTCACGCGAAAGGGATGAATTTTCCAACATCAGAAGCGTCCCGCATGGCTAATTGTCTTAAAATAGAGTGGAAAGCACTAGAAAATGTACCGCAAAAAAACTACCCTGCCCTGGCAAGGGGAAAAATGGACAAGGGCCCTCAAAACTTCTTTCCTAGTTCCCTGTATTCCTATATATGATGCACATGTCTTTTAAGGAAGCCTTCAAAGCAAACCACACTTCCAGGCACATCCACTGAAGAAAGACAACGTTTACATTCCAGGCTTTCATTGAACATCAGCAAACCTAAAATGAGATTTGTTCTGTGCTGTAATTCCAAACTGGGCTAGACTGACAGTAACTCTTCCAGACTGGACGCCAACAGGGCACCATAATTATTCTTCCAGAAATACTGTTTGTCTACCCACCCCCATTTAACTTGGATTCTGACTAGAGTTAGCGAGAGAGAGAGGCATGTTTCCACTTTGTAAATTACAGACTTTGCCCCAAACAATTTTTATTGTTATTTAGTCACAATCATCTCTCCTCTTGGATGGAAATAGTTCAGTGGTTGACACTGGACATGCTCCAGAGGTGGCTTTTTTGTAGCTGCAGAAGTGGTGGAAGGGTGTAATCATCATACATTTTAACCAGAATGAAAACAACCAGGCACAAGGGGGGATATGATAGAGGTCTATAAAATCATGAGTGGTGTGGAGAAAGTGAATAAGGAAAAGTTATTTACTTGTTCCCATAATATAAGAACTAGGGGCCACCAAATGAAATTAATGGACAGCAGGTTTAAAACAAATAAAAGGAAGTTCTTCTTCACACAGTGCACAGTCAACCTGTGGAACTCCTTGCCTGAGCAGGCTGTGAAGGCTAGGACTATAATAGGGTTTTAAAAAAGAGCTAGATAAATTCATGGAGGTTAAGTTCATTAATGGCTATTAGCCAGGATGGGTAAGGAATGGTGTCCCTAGCCTCTGTTTGTCAGAAGGTGGAGATGGATGGCAGAAGAGAGATCGCTTGATCATTACCTGTTCAGTTCACTCCCTTTGGGGCACCTGGCATTGGCCACTGTCAGCAGACAGGATACTGGCTGGATGGACCTTTGGTCTGACCCAGTATGGCCATTCTTATGTTCTTATAGTATTTCTCACAGCACCCCATCCTGGTCACTGGCTTCTCCAGAAAGCAGGGCTCAAGAAGGCAATCTCATGAGCCCTAGAGAACTCCCTCCACCCATGAGTAGCAATAAGTCATGGAGGAACCAGCGTGGTGGGATAATGGCCCTAGAAGTGAAACCTAGCAGCAAGATGGTGGGTTGGCTGCAAGTGGGAGCATGAGGCACAGTGCACGAGGAGTGGCTGAACTGAGGGAAGAAGGGAGCTAAATTTGGACATGAGCCCAAGTGGTGAAGAGAGTCTCAACAGAAGTGGGGATGCCAAAAATGTTTGGGAAACAATGGCTCTCTTTCCTCAGCGTTCAGAGTATGACCTGATCTCCAGCACAGGTCAGGAAGAAATACTGGTGGTCCCATATGACAAGATATAGTGCAGTAAATTCCCTTTCCCTATGTTATGATATTGTATAATATTGCACAGTCAGGCACAGGTTGGGGTTTCTACTGGCCTCTGAAACACCGGGCCTTGGTCGCTGTTGAAGTCAGGAAATCTTGTCTGGCCCACTCTGACCATTTCTACCCGTATGTTCCCAATGAAAGCCAAAGAGAGGTAAAGTAGAAGGTAACCCTAAACCAGAAAAAAATTATGAGGGGAATACACAGGTCACAAGAAAATTAATGACCTGAGCAAGGCAGGAGACAGGGAGATCCCTCATTATCAAGGGATAATTAGATTAGGGAAGTCCCAGTGGTAAGCATCAAACCCTAATTAGGTTCAGCAAATACCTCAGCGCCAAAGACAGGCTGAGACAGGCCAATTCAGAGCAATGTCAGAAGAAAGCCAAGCAGGGGTGATGAGAAGATCAGAAATCACTTGCAGGAAAAACAGACACACACACACAGAGGCTGTGAGCCCTGGGGTAGACTAGCTGACAGCTAGGTACAGAGTTCTCCAGCTGAGGATGCTGGCACCACCACCAGAACCACTGGTACATCCAGAAGACCTAGTGAAGCTCCCGCACCCATGGGTAAGAACAAGGCAGAGAGGAGCTCATGTAGCAAGATGGTGGCGACAGAGGAGAAAGTACCTGCCCCAGCAGTGAGTTGGAGGGTTGGCTCCAGGTGGGAGCACAAGGCCACAGTGTGAAAGGAGCAGCTGAACTAAAAGGAGGGAGCTACATTTGAGCTTTGTCGACCCCAGCAGTGAGGCCCCTCCCAGGAGGGATGGGCTACCTCACTCCCTCAACAGCACTGTGGCAACAATTCTGCATAGTTTGGTCATGCTGGTTAAGTCAGTAACTTCAACCAGACATGCCTGCATATATCTGAAGGCAGAATCAGGGCCTAAGTGTTAAAAAAACAAGCAGTGTCCTAGTGGGTTTAAGGAGCTTGGAATCTGAGGTAAGCAAAAGCAATTTAGTTGCTCCACCCTCTCTTGAAGTATCATGCTGTACAGCCACAACCACAGCCTGTTATCAGGGAAGGTCTCTCGCTATCTGCTTGCATGCGCTTGTGTGCTGCAGCTAGAGAAGCAAAAAACTGGAGAGATGAATGGCAAGCTCCCCTGCTCCTGATAACTATTTTGCTACTCAAAGAACGATTAAGCCTCTCCCTTGCTGGTGTTTGTTTCTGAAGGGCAATCAGGGTTTGTGCTTGCTACACAATAACAATGGAACCAGGACTCTAAATTACCCACAGGCAGGGCCGTCCCCGGGGCCAGGGAAGGGGGAAGACATAGCACAATACTCCTCAGTGCTCCAGACATGGGGCCCAGGACAACCCCCTTACCCCTACACTGCATCCCCTGGCCCCCTCCCCCAAGCAGTATGGCCCAGAGGATTATGGGTGGCCAGGCACAGGGCAACAGCAGGGGTCCCCCCTCACTCACCACACAGTTGGTTGGAACTGGAGCAGCCCGGCTGTCTACTTTGCCCTGCTGTGCCACCCTCTCCCGGCTCGCTGTGCCCCAATTCTCCACAGTGGTGGGAAACGGAGCACCCTGGGGCATTCCAGCTCCTGCCGTCCACATGGTGAGGGGAGGCAATCCCTGCTGCTGCTTTGCCAGACCCCCATAATACCCTGGGTCCTTCCCATCCATAGGACTGTTGGGGTGGCTGCCGCGGGGGCCCCAAAAGCGTGTGGCCTGGGGCAGCTGCCCCGATTTGTCCTACGGATGGGACAGCTCTGCCCATGCAGACAAGGTTCGTGGGAGAGTCTTTGTCTTACCAAAAGCTTCTGTCATGAGCTTCAAGGGATGCCCTGCCTTGTGTGAAGCAGCAATGTAGGTTCCACTGAGAAGTCCAACTTCAACAGACTTAACACCCCAGGCCCTACTCAAAGCACTACCTAGAAGAGAGAGGGAGGTCATGGGCCGATTATTGACTAATTCAACTTGACAGTCCTGCTGGTGGTGCCGAGAAAAACCTGCCCTCCTCTCGCCACAGCGTGTGAGACCACAACATGAATAAGTATGCTGAATAGCCCAGAATGGACAAAGGATGGGGCCACCTCGCTAAAGTCCATCCAGGTGCATGTACTTGGCACTCACAAGACAACCAGCGGCTCTCAGGAACCACCGGGTACGTCTAGACTACAGGCTTTTGTCGACAGAAGTTTTGTCAACAGATACTGTCGACAAAGCTTCTGTCGACAAAGAGCATCTAGACTACATCCAATTCTGTCAACAAAGCAAGACGTTTTGTCGACATGACAGTGTAGATGCAAAGGGCAGTGTAGATGCAATAATGCCTTCTGTCGACAGAACTCTGTCGACAAAAGGCGTTATTCCTCGCAGTATGAGGTTTACAGATGTCGACAAAACTGCTGAGTTCTGTCGAAGTTTTGTCGACAGAACTCAGTGGCAGTGTAGACGCAGGTATAGTTTTGTCGACAAAAGTCCACTTTTGTCGACAAAACCCTGTAGTCTAGACACACACACAGTGCTGACTCAGGTAGGTTGCTTTAATAGCAGGGAGAACCACAGAGCATCCCAAAGGTGGTCCAAAGGATTTTTAAAAGATGCAGCCCACAATCACCCTCACTTCTAACATGGCAGCGAAGCCCATAGATACTTGGGGATCTACAGCCCCGTTCATGAAAGCGGCTCCATCGAAGCCAGGGGAAGAAACTCCCATTGACTTCTATTGGGCCAGGATTTCACCCAGTGACTTTGCTTCTCTGCTGCATATTCCCTTCCCCCTCTCCTTGTCTGTAGCGTGCCTATATAGTGCAAACTCTCCAGGGAATGGGATTCCTCCCACACTGGTGTAAACAACTCCATTAAAGTCAGTGGAGCTACACTGATGTACAACTGGTGCACGAGAGAGGCAAATCAGATAGTGGCATTGCATTTCTACAAAGAACCACAAACACTACAAGCCTTTCACTCACTGCCAGGAAATGCCCAGCCTGGTGCTCATGGTGAATGAAACCAATCCCTAAAGAACCTAGGAACTAATGGCTTTTTTTATCCTAAATCCTCAATGAGGCAATTCTTTGTTTAAAGGACTCTCTCATCAGTGTAAACCAGGAGTAATAGCGAGGAGACTCAGTGCCCTGTTCATTGTGCCATTCGACACCCCCGCGCACACACACATCCCCCATGTGAGACAGACAAGTGCATCTTTGTTGTGGCTGGATAATTAATCGCTTTTGTAAGGCAAAGGATACTGCTGGAGTTTCTGCCGCTGGCTCATGGAATTGTTCTTGGCTATGATTTTCTTCAGGCCTGCAATCCAGTGGTTGGCAACTGCTTCAGAACTGGCGATGAGGTCCAGGTTTTTCCGCTGGTCTTTAAAGACGATGGAAAAACAGCGATGCTCAGGGACATCTTTGGCGTACTTTTCCATCCCCTCTGTCTTGTGACCGGGCCTCACATCCCGAATATCTTCAATGGAAACTGTGGAAACAAAGCCGCCTGCTATCAATGGGGAAGTGGGACTAACCAGTCTTATCTCGGCTCTGAGTGGATATTAACAAATAACTCTTTACTTTTCCTATAATCACTCCCAGCAAGGTCCGCAGGACTCTTCCCCCCATCTCTCACAAACAACAATCCAAAGGAGGGAGCAGCAGTATCAAGAGAAGAGGAAACTCTCCTTTGTTCTTCGCTTCCATCATCCTTTGAACGAGTAAACAGGACTCGTACTGGAAGTAATAATGCGATAGCTACTGTTTACAGCACAGGACCGACTGCTCCTGACTGTGCTATTGACACGATGTGTGATTTTGTCATTAAGGCCAAGATTTTCCAAACAAAACTACTTTTGGGGGGGGGGGGTGATCAACCTGAAACACGTTTCCAGGGGCTAATTTTCATAATGGAGGTGCACGTCCCATTCTGAAGTTTATTCTTTAGGTGTCTCAAGTGGTGTCCTGAAACAAACACTCAAAATCGCTAACATGGCCTTAAGTGCTTTATGCTTTTGAAACCCCATCTGTCAAATGCTTTGACAGCTTCAGCTATTAGGAACAGTGAGGTTATTTAGGCGAGGCCGACATTAGACCTGGAAGGTCGAGTTAAGGTATGCAACTCCTGCTACGTAAAATAGCTGGAGTCGACATACCTTAAGCTGAGCTTGGTGCTATCTTCACAGAGGGGGCCGAAAGAAGCAGTTTCTCTTACTCCTCGCAACTGCGAGGAGTACCAGCACCAGAGGTGCCCTCGGTGTTTGATTTAGCAGGTCTTAACTAGACCCGCTAAATCAAACATCGGAAGATAGATCTCCAGCTTAGCAAGTGAGGATGTGGCTGACGTACCGAGAATTAGCTGCAGTATATTTAACAAATGTTGAGGAAGTGTTACTTCTGTGTATAATGATATCTCAGCCCACTGATCATATCAACTTCATCACATCTTATCACAGAAGAATTGCTTTAAAAAAAAAAAAAACACTAAAAATACAGGACTAATCTTCAATGACAGCAGGGTCGGGGCCAGAATACTGGTCCCGTATGTTAATATTGTCTGCCTTCTGTTGAAAGACTATGAAAAAGGAAAGCACTTTGAGCTGGATTCTCTTCTCATGCAAGATGTAAATCAAGAGTCACACTAGTGTTACATGGTATAAATGGGAGGAGAATCAGGTCCATTTTCTTGTTTGTTCAAAATGAAGTGTAAAAGCAGTTGGCCGTTAACAGGCCAAACTACTCCCCTCAGGGAGGCCCATACTACCCCGGTCCCATCCTCGCGGGCAGATTTGATCCCCGTTGCTGTCGGGAATCAGGACACCCGGTTCAAATATAAACCACACAATTTGATCTATGTGGCATCATCTGGGAGAAACTGGCCCTAGCTGTAACAACTTAATCCATGCCAAATAATCAAGGTGGCTATTGGAGAAAACCTAAACAAACAGAGAAACAGACACCATATGTGAGCAAAAACAAATATTAAGCAAATCTGTGTAACTTGAGGCCTTAAGCACTTATGAGCCGCTCAGTAGGGAGGGAGAGACCTGCAGGGGATACCGCGTCAGAAGAAAGGATCCAGTTTATCTGTTTTATTTCTATTGGATGCTTTTGGTTTAGAGAAATAAACCCATCCCTGAAGAAAGGAGCTGACATTCTGCTGCTATTCGATTTTTTTTGGTATCCTGGCTCGTGAGTTGACCCACCCATTTTATATGTGGAGGAATTTCCATGGATTAAATCTGGGCTTCACATGTGCTAAACCAGTGCTCTCCAAAGCAACACCCCCAGCCAATCCACCTCATGTAAACCAATGGCTGAACAGCAGTAGAACATAGAACACCCTCTCTCCTAATGACTCAGATGGGTAACTGTGTTAGTGTGTAACTTTATAAACAACAAGTATTCCTGTGGCACCTTGCGCTATGTCTACACAGCAAGCCTTTATTTTGAAATAACATCAAGCTGGAGGGCTTCTCACTCCAATTTATGATAGCCCTCATTTCATGAGGAGTAAGGGAAGTCAAAGGAAGAGTGTTCTTCCTTCGACTTCCTGCTGTGTAGACAGAGCCAAAAGCCGAAACAAGCTATTTAGACTTAAGCTACGCAACTGACATAAGTGAAGTTGCGTAGCTCATTCCGACTTTAGCCCTGCTGTGTAGATGTACCCTTAGAGACTAACAGATATATAGGCTCATGAGTTTTCATGGGTAAAACCCACTTCTCCTAATGTATCACTGCAGAAGTTTTAACTGTCAATTCCTACATGGTGAGGGCTTTGGAAGAGACAGCTGCTCATGCAACCCAACTTTCCAAAATCAGATGGAATTTCCCGCTACACCACCCCACTAGAATCCTGCTCTAAATACAGGTGGCCCCCGAGATGTGACCCCCCGCACTTACAACCATTTTTGTAAGTGCAGAAGGGGCCGGAAACCCCCAACTTAGGTCCTCAGCCTGCATTTACAACAGCACACGGCGCCTATCATAAATGTGGGTTCAAGTTACAATGCCTCTGACTTGTGACACTTCCTTCAGAATGAATCGCGTTGCAAGTCATGGGCCTCCTGTATTTCTAATGATGGGGTTTGGGGACTCACATGGGACAGTTTGTTCCACAGATAAGGGCCCATCCTTCACTGCTAAGACATGTTTCCCTAGCACTTTAATCTTGAATTTCCTCCTTCATTTTAACTACTTTTTTAAAAGTAAAAGTCATGGGAAAACTGAAAAAAAAAAAATGGAGGCAGGTGGCACGAAAAACAAATTCTTGTGCAACAATACTTCTGGGGCCATCAGAGGATTGAAATTTGAAAACATGGAGTAGCCCATAAGCAGAAGTTTGCTCGAGTCAAACAATAAATACAACTTCAGACATTTTTAAGCCCATTGGAAATCTAGAACTGATTCTCTGGAATCCATGGCCCAGAACCCATGATCTAGCAAGGTGAGTCCACTGGGGGAGGAAATGGACGAAGGACTAAAAAAGACTCTGTGGTACACTGCAAGGGGGATTGGGTAGTGAGAAAAGGTAAATGGGAGGCTAGGGACAGGATACTGGGTAGCATATGAACCAGTGGTGGGCAACCTGATCTGCTCGGGTTCCACCTGAGGCCCACGGATCCCCTGTCAGCCCCTCTCCCCCACATGCCTCTCTCACACTGGGGCACTGGAGCCCTGCACTTCCTACTCCTCCCCCTCCCTCCCAGAAGTTTCAGAGGCCACGAATCCTCTGATTCACACTCCATCCCCGCTCCTTCCCCTCCCTCCCAGAGCTTGAACACTGTGAATCAGCTGTAGGAAATGTGGGGTTCCAGTGCCCGAGAGGCACATCAGGGAGGAGGGCAGACAGGGGGTCCACGGCTGCAGGTGGAACACCAGTGAGCCACTCAGACGAAGGAGGGCCACTCATGCAGCCCACTGACTATTTGTGGTTGCCCATCACTGATATAAACTAATCATTCCCAAAGGTCTTCTGCGCCACTGAGCGCACACAAAATTCGTGTCCCGTGCAGATTTCTTTGCTTCCGCACAGAAAGGTGTCTTTCCGACAGTGAAGCTAAGAGAAGCGGCAAGAGTGGTCACGCGCCCCACCCCAGAAGTTTGGGCCTGTTGTTTTGAGTGCCCAGAGCAGCTAGCAGAAAAGTTAATCACCGCAAAGTGTGAGGCTGGAGATGCCCCAGCTGGTGCTCAGTCAACCAAGCCATGCCCCCTGCACCCAGGACCACCCACTAAGCCTTAACCAGCTGCAGTCAGACCCACACCCCACCAAGTCCCACCCTCTAAGCACCTGTACCCCCCAATGAGCCCCTCAGCTCCACAATCAGACCCCCCCCGCTGAGCCCTAATCACCTTCAACTGGGCCCCCTGCAGAGCCCCATTGCCCGTGCACCCGGAGCCCCTCCAATGTGTGAGTCCCTGTGCATTCAGATCCCCCGTACTCCGACTCCCCACTGAGCCACCCACACCCAGACTGCCCCATGCAGAACCCTCTCACCCCACATCTGGGTCCCCCACACTAAGCCTCTGTACACTTGGATCCTGCCAGGCTGAGTCTGCCTGCCCACACTTAGGGCGCCTGACATGGTGCACTACTCCTGAGGGAATTCTGCACCACAACTTCAAAATTACACACACACACACACACACACACACACACACACACACAAATTCTGCCCATCATGTTTCAAAATTCCACAAAAATCCGCACATTTTATTATTTAGTTATTATACATAAATGTAGAGGCTCCAGCATGGCAGGAGGAGCACAGGCGACTGGCAGCACAGAAGTGGGAGCTCACCCTGCTACCCTCCTCGCCCCCTCCCAGACATGGACCTCTGGGGCAGGCCCAGCCTGTGTGCTATGTCAGGGTTGGGTGCGGCCTCACAGCCAAGCCTCAGGAGGGAGAGGGGCTGCAAGGTGCTCTCCCGCCTCCATACAGCCAGTCACCCGTGCTCCCCACTGCCATGCTGGAGCCTCCACATGTATTTATTGACATATAAAAATTGCAGATTATTACAATAGTGTCTGCAGAATATTTTTGTGTTTGGAGCAGAGCTTTTAAGTTCTTGCTGCAGAATTCCCTCAGGAGTAACTAATCAAACAAGAGTGTTGGGGACATCTTGTGAGTGTGGGGATGTTTAAAAGACATATATTGGGTGGATAGGATTTAAAGTTTTATCCAGCTCAAAGAATGCATTCATCTCTAAAGACAAGAGCTGAAGCCAAAGCAAGCGGGCTGGTCTATTTCCAAACATTATCTCTCTGCTGCCATTGGAAAATCTGGGATCAGGCCTGGTACAAAAAAAAAAAAAAAATTATCAGCTGCCACAGAATAGTGAGGCTACTGTCCATGAACATCTAAAGCTGGGCCCCAAACTAAGCAATCGCTATGTACAGCAGGGACACACAGATCAGCTAACTGTGAAAAGAAATCAGAAGCAGCTTAGAAAGGGAAGAGACTTTTATAGCAGAGGAACAAACATGGGACACATTTAGCCATGAGAAAGACCCAGTGCAGGTTCATGGAGTCGCATGGGTGTAACTGAGAATAGAACATAAGCTAGAAAGTTTATCGCTGCTTCCTGTTTTGCCTGGATGTTATTATCTAGGAAGGAGTTTGTATTTAGGCTAATGCCTGCAGCAAAACACGGGGAGAGACTTGCATAGTTCTGGCCCGGGGACATCAGATAATCTGCTTTAAATATACCTCCTACCTTTTTACAGGTGAATGTTCATGTGTAGACATGCCTGTAGTTTCCAAACCACCCCTGTGCAGCAGGCTTTATTATGACTGTACCTTCTCAGGTGGCTAACCTGAGAAACAGAAAAGTTAAAGGTACGATCACACAGCATGTAAGTGTCAGAGTTGGAAATGGAAACCAGGAATCCTTAACACTTGCCACCTGCTCTAGCTACCAGACAACATTCCTCTGCTTATTAATTAGCTGACAGTACTGTGTGGTATTCACTGACATTGATTTAGCCTAACATGCTATAACTGACTCAGTGAATCAGCTTTATTTACTGCCAGGAAATGTAAATGAGAGGTTTACCCACCTGCCAATCGCTAGCCACTATATTTGCATATAGGATTGTACACCAAGGTACAACTCTGTTTCTATCCAGCTGCCTTTCCATTTAAACTCTGCAAGATTTGTCTGGCACACTGTCAAGAACAGATAACAGACACTACCCAACCACAAAGCCACAACATCAACTAGGACATCTGCAGTGAGACAGCCTGAATTTCACAACAAACCCAACATGCGGGGCACAACAAGCATCCACTTTATTCTGTGTGTTTAACAGGGTAATGTAGTTTCTTTCAGCTGCACGCCAGATCATTAAAATGATTGGGGCTTTTGTAACCTATTGCCTGGAATTCAACAAATCTCCCTTCACAGAGAAAGTCCAGGGTTGTAAATCGCTGCTCTTTATTTCGGGATCATCTATCTAAGGGCTTGTCTGCACTGCCACTTTACTGCTCTGTAACTTTCTCACTCAGGGGTGTGGAAAAAACCCACATCCCAAGCACCAAGTGTAAACAGGCTCCCAGAATTGGGAGTGTTAGCTACTCCCCTAGGGGGTTTACCTACAGCTCTCTCCCAAGAAATGGTGCCCTGACCACAGCTACTGTGCTTTAAAATCAGCAGTGTAGACAAACTTTAGATGTACATATGTTTTACAAGAGCCTGGTGCATGCATTTTAAGTTTAGTATAAGATTCCTTCTATACTTCACTTGTCTAGCTTTTTATATCATGCCGCCCACCATGGTTTTGGAGACTTGTTTAGACAACCTTTAGATTCCCTTTGATGTACTATTAGACTCACCCACTTACCACCGCTGCCCTTACACATAACCTCTGAATTTGGCCCTAAAACATGACACGTGTCCTGTCCCAATCCATGCGGAACATGTGCTATGAAGAATAGGGACAATATTTTACCAGCAGGCTGCCCAGCAGGCAAACAGCCCCAGATATGCAACCGTCTGGTTTAAAATGCAAAGCTAGGCAGGTCTGCATTCAAGAAAACTTGAGTAACTTTGATACACACTAATTATCAACTGACTTAGCAGTCAGATGGTTTTGTTTTCACTGGAACTGGAGCCTTGCATAACACATTCCCATCTGCAAATCTTTCCTGAGAAACTGTACTGCCAACTGGAGGGGAGAAGGGTTCTTTCAATGGACTGGTTCAGTATCTAGTTCTGCCATGTCACCTTTCTCTTTGCACCTCTCCACCGGCTCCCTCTGCTCAAACACAGCAAACGGAGGCTACTTCATGTGTAAAGCCCTTGCAGCCAAGCTGCACCCTACCTATCGCTCTTCTTCAGTACTAAAAGGTCAGTTCCCGCTTCTGATCAATCCCTCAGACCCACCGCCACTGCCCACTTGTTACATTTTCATTCAAGCACCTTGGGGCCTTTCTCTCATGCTGCCCCCACATGCTTGAGAGACTCTCCCTGTAAACATCTCCTTCAAACCCCTCATTTAAGCTCTCCTTTTCCATTAAAGCCTTAAAAGATCTTGAGCCCCGTGCTGGCTGCTGGTCTGCTGAGTCCACTGTGCTGACCAACACTATCTCACTGAATCTATGTATTTCTCCATGTATCTGTCTGTAGCTATCTGTGGTCTCTTGTCTTATACTTGGTTGTAAGCTTTTGTGGTCATGGGCGGCAGGTTTATATAATTTTTGGTGGTGCCCCATTAGCCACACCCCCTGGCCCCTGTTAGCTATGCCCCCTCCCCCCCATTAGCCACACCACCTGTCCCCTCCCCCCCGTTAGCCACGCCTCTGGAAGTAACACGCTCGGGGCAAGATGGACACATGACCAGAAGTAAAAGGTGTCATGTCACCCCTCTCGAAGGGCTTTTCCCACCATCTTCCTACCAACAGGGATTAGTTTGGCCCCCACCAAACCCCCCGCATGCAACTATCCTGCAGTTGCATTAACCCAATGTGTGTGACATTAACTCGGGGGCAGAGAGGCTGGGGGAAGTGTTCCCTCTAAGGCTATGTCTACACTCGCGGCTTCTCGCGCAAGTACAGCCGTTCTTGTACAAGAACCCACAGAGCATCCACACTGCCCGCCTGCTCTTGTGCAAGGAAATTTACAGTATGGCATGGTAAAAGAGGGCATCTTGCGCAAGAGCTACGCTCTTTTCTAACAGGTGTAAGCTCTCTTGCGCAAGAGGGCAGTGTGGATGCTCGGCAGGGTTTTCTTGCGCAAGAAAGCCCTATGGCTAAAATGGCCATTGGAGCTTTCTTGCTCAAGAGAGTGTCCACACTGCCATGGATGCTCTTGTGCAAAAGCACAGCTCGCACATGGCAGTGTGGACGTGTTCTTGCGCAAGACTTCTTGCACAAGAACCCTTGCGCAAGATGTTCTTGCGCAAGAAACCGCCAGTGTAGACATAGCCTAAAAGTTTCCTCCCATGAGCGGAATGAATTTTGTGTTGTGCACCAGTACTGAGTTCATGTAGCTTGTTTGGATGTGCCACTGTGGCACCCAAGTTATTAATAAATATTTTTAAACCTTTACCTTTTCTCTCTGCTGCCATGTCTCCTCCCCTTGTTCCATCAGCTCCCCTGGTGCCTGCTACCCCCCCCAACTCCTCTGCTGTCCTGACTCCTGCCCTTCTCACTGCCCTCAGCCCTCCTGCGACCTGCCCCCCTCCACCAGCCTTTCTCTCCCCCTTGTGCCCACTCCTCCAGTAGCCCCACTCTGATCATGTGAGCTACCCCTCCTCATCCATTCTTCTAACACCTCCCTCTACAAACCTGCCCTGCCTCTCTCCTCTGATGCTGGTCCCTCCCCTGCAGGTGTCTGCTCTTCTGCTTCACCCCCAGAATCCCCTGGCACCTGCACCTTCCCTTACCCCTGCACCCTCCTGGTGCCTCCCCCTTCCCTCACTGTCCCTGCCCCCTTTTTCCCTGATGCCCACCCTCTCACCACCCTCTGCCCCCCATTCCCCTCATGCCCCTGTGCCCTCACACATGACTTGCTCCATCCCTGCCTTCCTCATGCCCACCCCTTCTTTCAAGCCTTCTCCCAGCACCTCCCCCTCCCCCCTCTAGCCCCCAGTGCCCTGACTCTCTCCTCTCCCAGCATCACTCTGTCCCCCCTCCCACTGACACCGCCCCTCCTGCCCTTTTCCTCATTGTCTGCACTTGGCCCCCTGGCATTTGTCTCTCCTCCACCCTGTCCCTTGGTGCCTTCCCCTTTCTTCTCCTGACCTGCCCCTCCCCTCAGCACAAGCCTCTTCCTCTCCCACCCCTTCCCCCTATTTTTCCCCCTCCCCTACCTTCTGCCTTCCAGTTTGCGGGGCAGCGGGGCTGGAGTCTGCAATCAGGCCCTGCCGCCCCGCTGTCCGTCGAGGGGGTATAGGCCGCTCTAGCATCCGCTGCCCGTTCCTTCTGGGGCTGCGGAGCCTGAGCATCCACCCCGCGGGTTTGCCTGCCGGGTTCCGGCTGCTGCAGGAGGGTGGGCACTTCCCCGAGCTCACCTCACTGCCCCGCCCCTGGGACCCGGGACCCGGGCCGGGTGGACTCCCTCCCCCTTGTCTGCCACGCCACCGGCATTTAAAATACCCGGCGCATGGTGTGAGCATGCGCCTCAAGGGGGAGGGGGCGGGGGCGGGGCTGGCCCGCCACGCCCGCTCGCTGCAGCGTCCGCCCAGGGGCGAAGCCTCTGCATCCCGTCACCCCTGTCTGGCGCGCAGTGTGCGCATGCACCATGAGGGCACGGGGGCGGGGGCGGCCTGCCGTGACAGCTTGCTGTGGCGTCTGCCCAGTGGCGGAGCCCTTGTGCTCTGTCACAGCGGGCGCCCCGTTACAATCCCTCTTCTCCTCCGGGGACGCTCTGGGGCCGGGGCGGGGGCGGGAAAGGACGCGCCGGCAGGTGGGGGCCGGGGCCCGCTCCAGGCAGGGCTAAGGGAGAGACCCAGCTCCACATATTGGTGGAGCAGGGCCCTCGGCTCTGAATATTGCTGGAGCCTGGGCACCATGAGCCCATATAACTCGCCACCCATGTTTGTGGTTCGTTCTGAGTACAGTGCCTAGTAGGGATGTGAAAGGTTAACCAGTTCTGGTTAACCAGTGGGGGCTGGAGCAGCTCCCCACCCACCACGGGCAGGGAGCTGCTCCAGCCCCACAGGGGCCTACCATGCATAGGGGTGCGTCGCAGGTAGGGGCGCTCCAGCTGCCCAGAGCAGCCCCTGTCCGCATCGAGTCCAGGCATGTTATAGGCAGGGAGGCCGCTCCAGCCAGGCCACGGTGGGTGGGTGGGGTGGAGGCACTCCAGCCCAGCTGGAGCAGCCCCCCCATCCACCTCCCCTTTAATTGGTTAACCAATGAAACATTACATTGACCAATTAATCAATTAAACAGGATTTTACATCCCTGGTGCCCAGCTCAGTAGGGTTCTTGCACATGACCAGGGTTCCTAGTGCTACAATAATACAACTAAATAAATAATAATAAATTAGAATCACAGAATCATAGAACACTAGGACTGGAAGGGACCTCAAGAGGTCATCAGGTCCGGTCCCCTGCCCTCACGGCAGGACCAAGCACTGTCTAGATCAGTGGTGCGCAACCTTTTTTCCTCCGCAGTCACCACGGCTGGGCCTGGCCGTTGGCGGCCGTGCAGCGTGGGGCTCAGATCCGGCGGCCGGGGGCTGGGCCTGGCCGTTGGTGGCTGCGCAGCATGGCGCAGCAATCCCCCAGGAAGACGTCCACGCCCCCCTTGGGGTCGCAACCCACGGGTTGCACACCACGGATCTAGATCAGGGGTTCCCAACCGTTTTCAGTCCCCGTACCCCCTTGACTTTTAGTAAACCTTCCCGTACCCCCTATTCAATATGAAAGGAAATAAATTCTAGACTCTAGAATCCACAACTTTTTTCACTAACACTACTACTTTTGGAATATTTCAATTAGGATAATCTAGTTATTTACCAAATATTCCCCGTACCCCCTTGACAAGTTTCTCATACCCCCTGGGGGTACACGTACCCCAGGTTGGGAACCCCTGATCTAGATCATCCCTGACAGACACTTAGGGAAGTAACCGCTTAACCAGTTAACTGGTTAACCAGCAGTCCAGCTGGGCTGAAGCTGTCCTCTACTCTTCAATTTATCTTCAGTGATGGAGATTCCACAGCCCCCCGAGGCAATTTATTCCAGTGTTTAACTGCCCCAATAGTTAGGAAGTTTTTCCTGATGTCCAGCCTAAACCTCCTGTGCTGCAATTTAAGCCCATTGCTTCTTGTGCTATCCTCAGATGTTAAGGAGAATAACTTTTCTCCTTCATCCTTATAACACCCTTTTAGATACTTGAAAACAGCTATTATATCCCCTCTCGGGTCTTCTCTTTTCTAAACTAAACAAAACCTAATTCTTTTAGTTTTCCCTCATACGTCATGTTTTCTAAACCTTTAATCATTTTTGTTGTTCTTCTCTGGACTTTCTCCAATTTCTCCACATCTTTCTTGAAATGTGGTGGTCAGAACTGGTCACAATACTCCAACTGAGGCCTAATCAGCACAGAGTAGAGCGGAAGAATGACTTCTCGTGTCTTGCTCACAACACTCCTGTTAATGCATCCCAAAATCATGTTTGCTTTTTTTGCAACAGTGTCACACAGTTGACTTTGTGTGTAACTTCTTGTCCACTACGTCCCCTAAATCCCTTTCAGCTGTACTCCTTCCTAGATAATCACTTCCCAAGACACTCCTTCCTAGACAATTAATAATTATGTTGACTTCATTGCACTTATCATATCCACAGGGGTGCCTAAACATTTCATTCACTGACTGGCAAAGAATAAGCTTGGCACCACGGCCGTCCTTACCCATACGTGGAACACACGGTTGCATAGGGCACCTGAAAATTTGGGGCACCATTGGGTCTTAATGTCCACCCACCCAGCTCTTCTTATCCCTGGTCTATGACTCTGCTTCCTCTAGAAAGGATCTAGTTAATTAAAAAGTGAAAAAGCCTGACAGACCTATTAGCAGAATATGGAACCTGTGAAAGAGCCATTCAAATGGTAATGGAGCCATTTAACAGGCATTTGCCAACGCCAAGTATATCCTGCCAATTGCTGAATGTACTATGTTAGTCTTAGTTTAAAAACATTTTGCTTTTAAAATATCTCATTAGTTTGTTGCTGAAAATCATAAAATCACATCTCTAAAAAACTGCTCTCTCCCCTACCTCCAGCTGCCATCAGGCACAAGGGCACTAGTTTATTAGTACTGAATAAATCTTAAAGACGTCCCTGCTTGGCACCGTATCAAGCCCCTTCTTTTTTTTCTACAGGAAATGTTGCTGGGCTGATGCCCTGAAGATTAAAATGTTGCATCCACTGGCTCGGTAATACCAGTAACCCTGACTTGTAACCCTTTTAACTTTTCAGAAGCATTTTAAAGGAAACACCTAAAGTCCCATAATAGCTCAGTCATGAATGGCTTTCAGAGAAACAGTGATAGAGTCATAAATGTAACAGGTTTTACATTAATCATGCACCCAAACTGTACAGAAACATGTCCTTTACAGGGCCAGAAGTTGAAGTCTGCAAAGTCCAGTGGGAATTGAGGCATTTTTTAAACAGTGGGAATAATAACAATGTAAGAACAGTCACATCTGCTGCCTATTCATTTTATTTGACGAGTCCTCGTGCTTGTATTAGAAGGAATAAATAACACTGCCTCATTTACTTTCTCCAAACCGGTCACGATTTTATAGATCTCTACCATATCCCCCTTTAGTTGTTTCTTTTCCAAGCTAAAAAGTCCCAGTCTTATTAATCTCCCCTTCAAATCAGTCGTTAGAACACATTCCCAAGGGATGTGGCAAATACTCCATAAGGCACCTGAACCTCAGCTCTCATGAGGCACTACAATAGCACTTCTTGATCAAAGTTTTTGAGAGGAATTTTTTTTAGGCTTCAATTTTTCAATGAACCCCTAACATTTTCCATAGAAAGCAGACACTTTTCATGAAAATTTTCATTCCCGCAGAAAACAATTTCAGTGTCAAGTTTTCAAACAGCCCTTTGCCAATATAGACAAGGCCTTACTGAATTAAGTTAAACCAAGTTAAGCTGGAACTACACTGGTTTAAGTGGGTTTATATTAAGGATTTCCAGCAGTTTAATGAGATGGATTAAAAATCAACTTTAGGTAAAAGCAGTGCAACTTTTCAGTATGGCCAAGGGCTATGTGATTTGGCCATAGTTTAATGATAGGATAGACTCAGGTCGGGCAATAGGAAAAGTATGTTCTCAGGCCTTCACCAGAGGAGCATACCACCTTCTCCATTAATTAACGCAGTGCTGTTTGTAACAGGCTTTCAAGATGGAAAGCGCTAAGTATTGTTCTGACTGGCTATTTGCCAGTTTCCCAAAGCAGACATTTCCTCTTGGCCATCTGTTAGTCCTGTCACTAGAATGGGTTATCAAGAGACCAACCTAATCTTTTCCACTGAAAGCCTGGAGCCGATGTTTTTTGCGCGGGGGCGGGGGTAGTCGTTCCCAGACAGAAATCCTTCTCACAAGCACATGCCTGTGGGAGAATATAAGTGGTAGCCACAATGATGCTGCCGCTGTACTTGAGTGGCAGGTAACACAATACAGAGTGCCAAGCCTGACTTCTCTGAAGTGAATAATGCACACAAGGGGCTCCTGGCTGACTTGCCATCTTGCAAAGTATACGAACAAGAAGCCACCATGCGGTGTGGAGGCCTGAATACACCATGCTGGCTCTACATCTGTCGCCCATCTCCCAGGTGTGAACAAGGAGCCTTGCTCTGTCTGGTATATCTAATGCAGGCTGCATATCAAAAGGGACCCACTTTGCTTGGGTGTGTTCAGGGGGCAGAGAGGTGCAAAGACCCTTCCGTCTCTTCACATCCCTATCCCTGTACCGGGTTGAAGCAAAAGTGAGAGCAGGGACTGCTCCCGCTTACTGCTCCCAGGACACAAGCCAACCCAGTGGGAGCAGGAACTTGGCTCTGTCCCTCCAAATCGACCAATGGACCAGACATGCTGCAAAGGAGCCCAGAGCATGCACTATCCTAAGAAGAGATGCAATGGGTCAGCTCCATCTGTGCAGTCCCTGAAGCGCTGAGCTGTTCCCTACTCCTGCCGGAATTGTGTCGCTTCAGACCAACCCAGTTGGCCTCTGCCACAATCTGGCCCAAAGTGCTGTGGGCTGCAGACAGCGCAGCAAAAGCTGTAACCCCACCCACACTGGCCCAGCCTGGAGCAGCCTCTGCCTATGGTGGGCCGGCCGGCTGGCAAGACGCTGGCCACAGCAGGCCGGGCTGCAGCAGCCCCCTGCCTATGGCAGCTTGGCCAGCAGGGCCCCAGCTAATGCGAATCCTGCCTGGAGCAGCCCCCACTCACATGGGCTAGGGCTGGGCTGGAGCAGCTCCCTGCCTGTAGCACCTGGAAAACGTGACCCTTAGCCCACAGAGGCAGCGGGACAGCAGCCCTGGTGGGACACCACCCCAGCTGCTCTGCACCAGCCCTCCAATGGTGAATCAGTTAAATTATATCATTTTACTCCTTTAACAGATTAACTGTTTTAATTGGTATTTACATCCCTAGCATCAGCCGCTATGAACACTTTCGCAAGAGCAGCTGAACTAGCTCCAGGGATCTTCCTAAATCCTGATGTGGTTTCCAGGGCCCGGATTCTCGACTGTACGGAGGCACCTAACTCCCATTGAAATCAATGGGAGTTAGGGGCCTAAATATGTTTGAAAATCTGGGCCCAACTTTCTACCCTTCTGCTGTACTTGGACTGGATAGGTTATTCCCCTTCACTTCCTGCCCTAGGTAGCTGTGTGTGGTGTTTCCATGTGCTATGAAATATACACTTGTTTCAAAATATCTAAATAACAGCTGACTACAGAAAACTATTAACATTAAGTATTTTCCCACCCCTCCCCTTCTTTCTCTTGCTCCCCATCCTCCATTCCCACCTCTCTCCCATGAGAGTTCTCACCAATGTTCCCTGTAAGCTGAGCACTTGGGCAGCCACCCAGGAAAGATTCAGGTGTCACCCAGCTGATTAGCAGAGTGCCCACAGCCACTTGCAGCCAGCAGCATGTGTTTCTATTGGTGGTGCACATCCACACATGCCTTAGTACACATAGCAAAATTTATTCCACACACAAATGGGGAAAAATTGGAGGAAACAAAGGTCACATGACCATATGCATTTACTGGGCCTCTGTGACTTTTATGATTGCTGTTATACTAAGGAAAGGGAGGGTGACTGCAATGTAATCATTCCAGCTTAAAAGCAAAAACAGATGAACCAGAATGCCTGGCAGTGCAACAGGGCTTTAGCATTATGGGCAGGGTTCCCTGTAAGGTGCATGCCTGCACAGGTGCACACCAAGAATTTCATTCCCATCCCCACCCCCTTAGCAGAGCTGCGCAGCTGCAGCCCCAGCTGCTCCTGGGGGCGGAGCCATGTGCCGGGTGACTGCCCACCCCAGGAGCAGCTGGGCAGTCACCACGCAGCCTGAGTGGCAGCTGCCAGAGCTGGAGCCTGGGCTGCGGTACTGGCCCCAGCTCGAGTACCGGCACACAGGGCATGCTGACCCATGTACCGGGACAGGAGGTGCTCCTGGGCCGGGGCCGCAGTACTAAAAATAGCACCGCGGCCCTGGCTCCAGCCACAGCACACAGGGCAGCAGCCCTCCATGTTGCCCCGCCCAGCAGGTGCAGGTGTCAGGGTGGCAGAAGGGAAGGGGCAGGGCAATAACACAGGGGAAGGTGGAGTGAGGAGAGGAAGGGATTTGTGCTAAGAGGAGAGGAGGGGCATGAGAAGGGCAGGAGCCAGGACAGCAGAGGAGGGTGAGGGGTGGGGAACAGCAGCAGGCACCAGGGGAGCAGATGGGGCAAGGGGTGGGTGGGAGACATGGCAGCAGAGGGGAAAAGGGAGAGGTGCCATACATTCAAACCAGAGCACGTGACCTCAATGTTAGTGTGCAAGACAAAACTCACTCCACTCATGGATGGAAAATCTTAGAGGGAACACTGATTATGGGCCAGATTTTCACCCACAATGAGGTTCAGTTTTTCAAAAGAGTTCGGCAGTAGTCAGCCCTCATTGTAACTTTCATGGCCAGACTGCCAAAAGAGCCCAGCATCCAATGTGCACCCACGGTACTATGCCCCTTTGACAATCTGGCCCTGGAGGCCTCACAGAACCATGCCAGGATCACAGAAATCAATGGACTCCTGTACTAGCTTCCTCCACAGGAAGGGCAGATTAGATCACAGACGAGTTCTGTAGCTAAACAGAGACAACAGTCTCCCACGCTGTCAAGCCGGCATCTTTCATGTACCCTGAATTCAAAGCTATTTTAAATATATAATCTGAATATGTAAAAATATAAAGGACCTAAGGTCCTGGGTCAATAACTAATGTTTGGTTTGAAACTTTCATTGGCGTCGACAGACTTGCCGGGTCTCTGGGCAAGGTGAGCGGGGGCCCAGCCCTGCGTTCCCGGAAGGGAAGGAATTGCACCTCCCTTAGAGCCACACGGAGCATACCCTGTGGTGATTTAAAGGCCTAGGGCTCCCACTTCTCCTGCAGTAGCAGTGGCAGCCAGGAACCCTGGTCCCTTTTGAATCTCCAGGCCCCAGAGCAATTGCCCCCTTTTCCCTCTCCACCCCCAACCACTGGCGGGCCTGGCAATTTGATTACAACCCACTGATGTGTGTTTCAGGTCCCCACTGTGCCTGACCCACAGAGGATGTGAGTTTTGTTACAGCCCTCAGTCACAGCCTGGCTTTGAATCTCAAGCTGTCAAAACGTGTATGTTTCACTCAAGAGGATCCCATTAGTGTCCACCCCACAATGGCTTAAAATAATATTATTTCTGTAAGACTATACATCCAGCAGCCACAATAGCAGGAAATCTCTCAGCTCAGAAGTATGACCTATGCCCTGCTGAGAGGTTATTATGCTGGGGTTCCTCAATCTCACTCTTCTTAGCTATGCAGCAGATTAGATTTGCCCAGAGACCTCTCTGCTTTCACATTACTGATTCTTTTTTTCTTTTTCATAAACGTTCCAAACTAAAACCCAAAGTAGCAGTAAATTTAAAAAAAAAAGGCAAGCACCCAACATAACTTGTGTTCCTTGTTAACTTTCTGCATCAGGGATGTTAAATTGCGTTTAATCAGCTAATCGAGTAGTCGATGGAATTTCCTTCAACTCGTCGATAAGGGGGGAAACTGCAGAACCACAGCAGGGTTAGCCATCCAGCTTTTACTCCATTCAAAAAGCAGACACACAGCAGAGGAACGGGCGTGAGCTGAGAATCAACTGTCCCAGCTCGTGCCTGGTCCCAGATGCTGTGCCTCTGCTTTTTGAATGGAGTAAGCAGGCAGCTCTTACTCCATTTAAAAAGCAAAGGCGCAGCATGGCTCTTACTCCATTTAAAAAGCAGAGGCGCAGCATGGCTCTTACTCCATTTAAAAAGCAGAGGCGCAGCGTCTGGGAACAGGTGCGAGCTGGGACAGCTGATTCCCAGTTCGCCCAGTTCCCCACTGACCTCTGCCTCCCCTGCCCTCCAGCAAAGACAGTGCTAGGGGGAACTGGCTGATAGCTGCCTTTGATTCCTCAACTAGTCAAGCAATGACTCGACTAGACGCTCCATTCTGTGATATTTTATTTTAAATGGTGACCCTACTCTGCATATTCTTTCTCTTGCATGTTTTTTCAATACAAGACCAGCAAAAGAAGGCAACCATAGCATAATGCCTGGCAAACTACCCCAGCTATGTGTAATCCTCTATATACCCAGGGCCAGAAAACTAAAACCAATTTATGCCAAGTGATCAGGAAAATATGCACATATATCTTTGTGCAAGCCCAGAAGATCACAGATGTTCAAACAAACTGAAACCATTACCAGCTCTATCCCAGTGAGTGCCATTAAAGGTCTAGAAAATACGACCTATGGGGGAAAACTGAAAGAACTGGGCTTGTTTAATTTAGAAAAGAGAAGTCTGAGAGGAGGCATGATAGCAGTTTTCAAGTATCTAGAAGGGTATTACAAGGAGGAGGGAGAAAAATTGTTTTCCTTGGCCTCTGATGATAGGACAAGAAACAATGGGCTTAAACTGCAGCAAGGGAGGTTTAGGTTGGACATTAGGAAAAACTTCCTAACTGTCAAGGTGGTTAAACACTGGAATAAATTGCCTAGGGAGGTTGTGGAATCTCCATCATTGGAGATATTTAAGAGCAAGTCAGATAGACATCTATCAGGGATGATCTTCTAGACAGTGCTTGGTCCTGCCTTGAGGGCAGGGGATTGGACTTGGTGACCTCTCGAGGTCCCTTCCAGTTCTAGCGTTCTATGATTCTATGAAGCAATCATTCAGAACCCACCGGGATGGAATGCAAATGCTCAACACAAACATGGACCATCAAAGCATGCTGGTTACACTGGAACTCAGGAGATCTTGGTCCAGTTCCCGGCTCTGCTGCAAACTTCCAGTATGACTTTGGGCAAGTCACTTAATCTGCTTGTGCCTGAGCTCTCCCTTGTCTATTTAAGCTCCTCAGGACAAAGACAATGTATGGACAGCACCTAGTACATTGGGACCTGAGCTCAGTTGAGCCCCCTACATGCTACCCGAATATATAATATAATATTGTGGATGGTTCAGTTAATCTATGTCATGTGTTCGGATACTATGGTGATGGCTTACAATCAGAGCTGTCCCATCCATAGGACAGTTCAGGGCAGCCACCCCAAGACTCCCTCTTTGGGGGGCCCATGGTGGCCACCTTCACTGTTCCATGGATGGGTCCTACAGCAGCCTGGGGGATTACCTGCGGCACCTGGCACAAGATGGCAACAAGGGTCGGGCCTCCCCTCCTACACTCACCACAGCAGTGGGAGCCTGCTCTGCCCCACCCTGCTGCCCTCTCCCTCCCCACTGCTCTCAGCTTCACCGTGGCTCCAGCTCCCACCAACGCAGTAAGTGGAGGGGGGGCGACCCCTGCTGCCGCCCCACGCCAGGCCCCCCGGTAATCCCCCAGCTCATATTGCTCAGGAGATGAGGGGGCAGGGGTAGGGCTTGGGGGAAGGAATGGAGCAGAGGTGGGGTGGAGGTGGGGCATGCGGCAGGGGTGTTGCTCTGAGCCCTGTGCCTGGGACACTGAGGGAGAGATTGCCCCAAGCCCATGCCCCTGCTAGGGAGGGCCCTGTTTACAATATTAAAGAAACAAAATACACGTATGAATAGATCAAATTCTAATACAGTTCCCTAAAACCCTTAAAAGCCCAGTGTATTCTAGGCCTTAGCAAGCCTGGAGAATACTCACATGCCATTTCCTTTTTTCTATGTGAGCTGTATGCTATTTTAATTCACACCCTTGTTTGTTTTATAACTGGGCAAGGACTTTACGATGATTACTTTCATTTACACCTCTAACCTATATAGAATGGGACTTAACTGCAGAGAGACAGAGAGTTAGCAGGAGCTTAATTATTATTTCTATTACAGAGGTGGCTGAAAACTTTCACTGAATTTAGGGCCTCATAATGCTAGACACCGTCCATCTAATGAGACACGGTCCCTATTCTGAAAAGTTTACTGCATAAACAGTCAGGGTAGGCCAAAGGAAATATTGTAGTCCCATAACAGATGGGAATGGAAGCATAGAGAGATTTAGCAATACACATCGGGGTCTATGGCAGAACTAGGAACTGAAGCCCGACGGCCTGAGTCCTATTCCAGTGTTTTAACAAGACCATCCTTCCTCTCCGGGTCCCAGTCCCATCTGAATCCCTATTCAAGTGAGTAGCCTTGACCCTGCGTGTCATCCCAGACACTACTCACAGGGAATAAGAACTACTCATTCGAGTTAGAAGGTCTGGGCCCTTAGGTTGGTTTGTTTCAACAATAACAGGCAACCATTACACAAACTACCTGTGCGATGTGACCTTGCATTGCAGCACACTGTAAAAATATATTTGGCATTATTCACATGGGAGCTTATAAAACAAACGACAGGGCAGGAGAGTTGTGTCAGACCAACTCCCAGCCAGCTGAGAAAGAGAGCAAAAAGTAAACACAAATTGCCATGTAGCCCTCCTCGTGCACAGACAGGGGAGCTTACTGTTGTTAACACCCAGGCCCTTTTTCCCCCAGCCTCTCTCAGGATTTGTCTCCCTCTCTCCTCACAGCATTTAGCAGTTCAGGATCACTGGTCACTCTCAGAGGTGTGTCTGAGCAGGAAAGCCCAAACTGGCCATATCTATCCCTAGATTGAACTTCAGGGGGCAAGCAGTGGAATTCAACCCCCTGAGCATGTGGCAGATGTTAGGGTGGAGGGCAACTGCTTGATTTAGCCTCTTCCTTACAGGGTCAGGTCCAGGAGGGTATTTAATAGCTGCGGGTAATACCCACACAGGGCTCTCCCCTGTCTTCTGCCCGGCCACCAGGTGGAGAGGGGGGTGCCAGGGAAGGATCCTGCGCTGCTGGCAAGGAAAGGACGTAACAAGCTCTGTCCTATAGCTCCCTGCAGAAGGCATTGAGTGCTGGCCCTGCCTGACCTCCTGCCTGGTAAGCACTGACCTGTGGAGTCCTGGCCCCAGGTCCCTAGGACCGTTAAAGGTTAACCGGGTATGGTATCTGGTTAATTGGTAAACACATGCCTTACCAGCTAACGGGTACACTGGAACATCCCTCCTCCCCTGGCGACCCCGGTTAACTATTCTGGGTGGGTTTTACACGGGTAGTCTCTGCTGCTCCTTACCCCCAGTCCCTGCTTTTGTGCTGCCTGCCTCTCCCCTGCAAGACCTTGCTTCTCTTGCCCAGCTGTGCTCCCTTTCCCCTCCCCTCCAGATGGTTTGTGTGTGGATGCAAGTAAAATCTGGGTTGCGGATTACGGATCAGATGATGAGTTGAGCCTGGTGGATGTGGATCAGATGTAGATCCACATTTTAGTACCCGTACAGGGCTCTGCAGGATGGGCATACGAGTTATAAACAGTGAGGTTGTCAGGGTGGCTGTGGCACAGCTGGGTTTTCTCTGCACTCATTCAATGCCAATGGTGGTGCTGGGGTTTTCTATGTCTGACAAGGATGGGCAGGATTCATGTTTCTAAATCACTCATGAGAACAACCTTGTCCTGGCAAAGCCAAGGGAACAAGCCACACCTGCCTCCTGCCCTTTCCCTTTGATCGCTGCAGAGCTCCCTTTCATGCTGAGGCCTGACTCTGGGCCTCGCTATTTCCTCCGCCCCTCGCTCGGCTTCCCCACTGCAGTTTCCCCAAAGCGGCAGTAAAAGCTTTGTCCTGCAGTTTTACAGCAACACCTTGTCATCCAGTTCTAGGGGAAGTATGCTGGAAGTGATTCTTTCCCCCTGCATACCACCCCAGGGGCATACAGCAACCCTTACCAGCCCACAAGCCCAGGGGGTGCTGGGAGACATAAGCCCCCCTCAGAGCTGCCTAGGTTATGCCACGGGCCATTTCAGTCCCTAAAGTCGCCTTGACTGCAGAAGGCACCCTGAGCACCGGACCAGACTCGCGGACTGTGCATGGAATGCCTTCTTCCTTCTTTTACTTGCCCCTCTCCTGGGCCTACACTCCCCACCACTCACCTCTCCAGACCCTGTACCGCTGGGCATCACGTTGTTCCTAGGATAAAGGAACGGTCACTTACAGAGCTGTGATTCCGGAGACTTCAGCATCTTCTTGGATTCCTGCCATATGGTTTTGCAGTCTTCCTGGAGCTTGTAAAACCTCTCCTTTCTCCAAGAGCCTGACTTCACTTTCAGCAGCTGGCTGCCCTTCAAGAGGAACATCAGGTCCCCATCATCCTGCAGGCCTACAGAGAAGAGCATTAGCATTAGTGTAATAATGAATGTCTATGTATACAGAGCTTTCCATCCAGCAGAATCCCTAAGTCCTATATACACATCAATGAAATGCTCTGGGCTGGACACCAGAGAACAATTAGCACAATGTAGGGGGAGGGAGAATTTAGGAAACACTGGGGCAAACTCCTCCTTTGCTAAACAAAAAAATGACAGGATCTCTTTTTCTTTCCCACACAGAGACTGGACTCTTGCTTTTATAGTCTTGTGCACGAGATCGCCATGTAATAAAACCCCGTGATACTGAAATTATCTTCTTCACAAGGGCTGTGTTCATGCTGTTCAGATGTCAAAAGCCAGTGATTAGGATCCAAACAGAGGAGGTACTGAGCTCCAATAGTACAGAGGAGGAAGTAGAGGCTTGTGGTGCAGGCACAGAATTGAGACTCAGCAGTAGGGATGTAAAATCCCATTTTAAAAGGTAGCCGGCAGCCCCGCGGGGGGTTGGAAGCAGCCGGGGTGGAACAGACCATGCCCGTGGCATCAGGGGCCACTCCAGCCATTCTATAGTAGGTGCGGGGGCCGCTCCAGCCCTGTGGACTGGAAAGACCTACCCACCCACCCCCATTTAATCAGTTAACCAGTTAAACGTAACACTTAACCGGTTAATTAACTAAATGGGATTTTATATCCCTCACCTCGAGAGGTCAACAAGTCCAGTCCCCTACCCTCACGGCAGGACCAAGCACCATCTAGATCAGGGGTTCCCAACCTCTCTCAGTCCCCGTACCCTCTTGGCTTTTAGTAAACCTTCCCGTACCCCCTATTCAATATGAAAGGAAATAAATTCTAGACTCTAGAATCCACAACTTTTTTCACTACACTACTACTTTTGGAATATTTCAATTAGGATAATCTAGTTATTTACCAAATATTCCCCGTATCCCCTTGACAAGCTTCTCGTATCCTCTGGGGGTACGCGTACCCCAGGCTGGGAACCCCTGGTCTAGATCATCCTTGTCTATCTAACCTGCTCTTAAATATCTCCAATGATGGAGATTCCACAACCTCCCTAGGCATTTTATTAACCATCATGACTGTCAGGAAGTTTTTAGTGCACTCTGTGGCTGCAGATAAGAATCTCTTGTGGCACATCAGCAGCAAAGGCCTGACAGGTCAGACAGGAAACCTAACTAGGTTTAGCTAGGCCTGAAGGAGGAATGACAGCATCTTCCATAGAACTGAAATGTGTCTTTAAGCCACAGGCTGAGCTGGGGCTGGGGGAGGGGGGTGGGGAGAAGGAGGGAGGAGCAGCAGATCACCTGAGTCAGCACTGCCAACCCCAAGTATTCAGAGTTTATGAGCCAGCCCCCAAAACTGGTGTGGCCAGTTTGCTGCAGCTGTCTTCTGTTCTTTGTTTGAACAGCACTTAGCCCAGTGGGGCCCTGAATGACTGGGATTCACAGGTGTCATGGCAATACAAATCCTATATATTGTAATAACAACAGGAGAGCCAGGACAATGCACCCAACTGCACCCACGTGTGCTTGTGGGCTGGAGAAGAGGCAGCAAGACTGCGCTGTATGTGACTGAAGGTATCATTTTAGGCTGCCAAACACAGCCCAAGAGCTTGGTAAAAATAACGTTGGATTTGGGGATTTCACGCACCTTCCTAGCAAGGCTCTCACCGCGCCTTAAAAACAAGTAACGAACCTCATGGCTCTCTGTGAAATGGGCGAGTGTTCTCGCATCCCCTGATACAGGAACACAGGCTTCCAGACATTAACATGCAACTTGCCCAGTGTCACCCAGGGAGCTTTTAGCAAAGTGGAAACACCACCCAGGAACCCTGGGCCTTAATCACAGGAAACCTCCTCTCCTTGATACCACCAAGCCATTGCTCTGGGATCTCCTCCAGAATGCAGCACCAGGCCGCCGCCTCAATCCAGCTCTGTCCACACTGCCATGTGCCATGCCGTATGTGCCCTGGGGAAGGAGGGCAGACTTCACCGCCTACAGTTTTCCTCCGCATACATTTCACCAGCACTAGACACACTGTACAGAAGCTGAGAAATAGGCCTAGAACCCGAGGCGGGCATAGGAGTCAGAAGAAAGGGGTCTTACGGGAGATGCAGAAATGAGAGAATCAATGCTCACAGATCAGACATCAGAAATCTACACACACAGAAACCTGTCAGCCAGCATTTTAATCAAACTGGCCATTCCCTTAAAGACCTGACAACATGCATCTTACTACAAAGAGATTTTAACACCAGATCACAGAGGGAAACTTCAGAACTTTTATTTATGCTAAAATTCCACACATTGCGAATGGGCCTTAATATAGATGATAATTACCTTACATATTACAAAGACAGCCTCCCCACTTTTGATATTCATAGTAACTCCAGATTAGCCACTTAATTGACTCTTACAATAAGCAATTTCCTCCTTCCTTGTCTCTTCCTTGTGCCCTCGCCCCCACCTTCTGTTCTATGCAGCTGATTCGTTAGTTTGTAATTTATTTACTTTTTTTATTGTATCCCTCTGTTATATAATGGTCATGCCAATTCACTTTCAGAATATGATCTGAAGAAGTGGGTCTGCCCCATGAAAGCTCATCACCTACTAAACTATCTTGTTAGTCTTTAAAGTGCTACATGACTGCTTTTTTTGTTTTACCAAAATCAGACGAACACAGCTACCTCTCTGTTACTTTTAAGTTTATCAAGGTCTCTGTTTCCCCAGAATTGCCACTGACATTAGATTTGTTACACACCTCTCTGTCTGAGAGCACCCCTGGGCCTCTGAGCTTTCCTCTCTGATCTGGTGAAGATCAAAGTTAATTAAGCCAGGGCCTGATCCCCAGGGGTCCTACTTTTCCATGATAAAAACAATTCTGATTTAAAAAAAACCATAAAAATCCAAATTTTCCCACGATTAAAATGAAACGTTCAATGTTAGTTGCTCGGGCCACACTATATATAGGTAGTAATAGAGATGTAGCTGTGTTAGTCTGGTCTTGCTGAAACAAAAGACAGGACTATGCAGCACTTTAAAGACTAACAAGATGGTTTATTAGGTGATGAGCTTTCGTGGGCGAGACCCACTTCCTCAGATCAAATTGTGGAAGAAAATTGGCATGACCACATATACCAAAGGGATACAATCAAAAAAAGTGAACACATATAAATAGACAAATCAGATTTTAGAACAGACAGGGGATGAGGGGGGGAGGTTAATGTCTATGAGATAATGATATCAGAGGTGATAATTGGGGAAGCTGTCTTTGTAATGGGTAAGATAATGAGCATCTTTGTTAAGGCCCATTCGTAAAGTGTCAAATTTAAGCATGAATGACAGTTCAGAGGCTTCTCTTTGAAGTCTTGTATTAAAGTCTCTTTGAAGCAGGATGCAGGTAGTCGCTGAGACAATGCCCAGTCTGGCTGAAATGGCAAGACACTGTTTTTTCTTTGTGAAACTGTCTGATGTCTGTTTTGTGTGCATTGATTCTTTGGAGAAGTGTCTGAGAAGTTTGTCCAATATACATAGCAGACGGACCCTGTTGGCACATGATGGCATAAATTATATTTCTGGATGAGCAGGAATATGTGTTCTTGATCTTACAACTGAAATGGTTAGGTCCAATGATGGTGTCAGCAGAGTAATATTTATCCAAGCCTCCAATTGGCTCTCTGTAGTAATCAAATCACCAGCCGCCTGGGGCTGACAGCGGTGGGGCTTCGGCAGCCACCTCCAGGCAGCTGGGGCTCCGGCTGCCAGCACTGCATGGGGCTAACTTTCCGAGCCTCCCTCCCACCTTCAAGTAAGGGATAGAAAGGTCTTTCCAATTCTCCTGATTTTGCCAACTTTTGATTCTCCAAGCTGGCTCCAGTCCCAATTGCATTGGATAAATGGGGTTCTGCTGTAAATTAAAAGCATATTCAAAAATCAACCTCAAGAGGAGAAGGTCGTGTGCATTGAATAAGTGATATTGGTACTTTCAGTAAAATTTAGTGAATCGTTAATATATGTTTCGTTCATAAAGAGTCTCTCTAAAAATGCAAATTTCACACTGTTCTATGGGAAATGGATTTCTGGTGATCCCTGCTGATCACTTCTTCTTCTAGGAAACTTCCATAGGAAGTTCCGGGGTTGGGGGTGAACATGAAAGAGTCCCCTCTCATCATTACGGGGTAGGGATCGATGAGATTCACACAGCTCCAGGGTGAATCTACAGGAAGCCAGTATCAGCCGTGTGGAGGTTTTATGCCTCCAACCCAGCACAGGGAGCCCACCTCGCTCCAAACTCTGCATCCAGTTCCAGGGCTGCCTCTGCCAGTATGCAATGGGTGGGTAGGAACTTCACAGAGGGGAGAAGACAATGCAGATTCAAGCTTCCATAGCTGTGCTGTGGATTTCCCCCAGGGTCTGTGCGCAGAGACTGTGCTTTGCTCCCTCTGACCCTGTTCCCGCAAGGGGCAGGCTGTAGGATGTACACAGTTCTGCAAAAGCAGCTCTGCCCCTTATCCAGGGTGAGTTCTGGGCATAGAAGGAACTGATCACTACATGAATGTACACTGAGAAGTCCCATTAACTGTAACACGTTCCATTACACACATGCTCTGTGTTATACACATTTACATCCTGCTGCCACAATAAACATGGGCACCAATGGGAAAAAACGCAAACAGAGCCCTCCTGTACATTGGATGGTTTGGGGTGGTTGTCCTGGGTCCCACAGCAGCACAACCAGCTCCGCTCTGCTCGTCTCCGATGCCAGGAACCAGTGGGGCCCAGTGCTCGGGAGAGGCAGGGTCCAGGGCTTTGGGAAAGGAGTGGGCGGGGGTGGGGCAAAGCAAGGGGTGGGGACTTAGGGGGAAGGAGCTGAGTGAGGTGGGGCAGAGCAGGGGCAGGGACTTGGGGGTAGGGGTGGAGTCAGGGTAGGGCAGAGCAGGGGCAGGAAAAGGCAGGTGAGGACAGGGCAGGGCTTGGAGGAAGGGGCAGAGTGGAGTGGGATGGGGTGGAGCAGGAAGAGGCAGGATGGGGCGTGACCTGGGGTTGAGGTGGATATTGTCCCAGGCCCCACATCCCCCTAGGGATGACTTTGATGTTAAGTGCTGGCAACATGCTTGGCGTTGTACGAAACCCAGTGGAAGACCCAGTCTCTGTCCTAAGGAGCTTGCAGACTAAGGGCCTGATCCGACAGCCTATCGAATACTCCCCTGCTTCCAGTGGGATCGCAGAACACCAGATTGTATGCAGGGACACAAGTTACTACAGACCCCTGGCCTGGGGGGGCTACTGGGAGGCTACAGAGCCCTGCATGGTTTGCTAGTAGGTGCATCACAGATCCTCCAACTAACACTGAGAGCTCAGCAGAAGACAAATAGGCTTTAGGAGGAATTTGAACCAAAGGAAGGCTGTGGGTGCAGGGGTAGAGGGAGGTTCCAGGAAAGGAGCAGCATGGAAAAGGATGGGAGAGAGCAAGGAAACAGGAGTGCTAGGAACAAAGGAGAGCAGAGAGGGCAGGGCCAATGGACAGGAAGAAGGCAAGGCTGAAAATGTCAGGAAAGAAAGGGATAAAGGGATGTAACTGGCCCTTCTCCCCACAACAACCCTAAATCTCTGCCCCCCCCCCCCCCGCCAGTCATTGGATGGCTCAGGAGGCTGGTATAGTATGGAGTACTGAAGAAAGGGACCTGGGTGTTACAGTAGATCACAAGTCTAACAATGGCAAAATAAATAAATAAAATAAATAAAAGCCCAAATGTCATTGTGGGATATACTAGCAGTGGTGTTGTAAGCAAGACATGAGAAGTAATTCTTCCACTCTACTCTGTGCTGATCAGGTCTAGTACTGCATCCAGTTCTGGGTGCCACATTTCAGGAAAGAGGAGGATAAATTGGAGAACGTTCAAAGAAGAGCAGCAAAAATGATTGAAGGTCTAGAGAACATGACCAATACGTGAAGTAAGAAATTTTCAGCAGTTACACGGTTATCCCATTACACAATTTTTAACATGCCTAGTGTGAAGACTGAAAAAATTGGGTTTGATTAGTCTGGAGTAGTGGCAACTAGTGACAGAGGAAGGGGGGGGCATTCCCCTCATCTCCCTGCCTCCTTGCTCTAACCCTGCCCATCTCACCTCTTCCCAGCACTCTCTGGAGTGGCACAGACCAGGAGAGGTACCGCATGGGTTGGAGCCACCTGGCCTGCCCCTTCCCTGCCGCAGCTGGCTGTGAATGGGGGAGGGGGTGGGGGTGACACAGCACAGACTCCTGCCAGCCGTTGGCAGGCCCCTCCCACCTTGAGGGGTGCATGAGACCCTGCATGCACTCTCCACACGTTGTCAGTGGTCTGGAGAACAGAAAACTGAGATGGGACATGGTAACAAATTTCAAGTATATAAAAAGTTGTTACAAGGAGGAGGGGCAAAAATTTGCACTCGCAAACCTCCAAGGCTAGGACAAGCAGAAATGGACTTAATTGCAGCAAGGGAGGCTTAGGTCAGACATTAGGGGAAACTTTCGCCAAGCACTGGAATAAATTGCTTAGGGAGATGGTGGAATCATCCATCACTGAAGTCTTTTAAAAGCAGGTGAGACAAACACCTGTAGGAATGTTCTGGTCTTAAGTGCAAGGGCCTGGCACTCAAGATCCCTTCCAGTTTTCTGATTCTATAACATCTGGCTACGGGACAGTTCAAATTTCACCCATGTCAATAGTGACAGAAAGTCCAGAGTGAGCTATCCTCTTTCCAAAGTATGGAAGCACTTTGGTATAGATGAACAGGCACTGTCTGCTGTAAACCTGCTCTGGGGATAACTGTCGGTTTTGCTCTCCAGAGGAAGGATGGTCCTGTAGTTAGGGCCCTCACCAAGGAGTTGGGTGACCTTTATTTGAGTTCCTGTTCCACCACAGGCTTCCTATGTAACCTTAGGCACTGGAGCAGGGGTGCCTGGGTCACTCCCTAGCTTGAAGTGATTTCTATGATATCCAGGGTTTACGGTTTGGTTCCATGTCTCTCAGCACCCCCATTTCACAATTTTTTCCAGCATCCCTGCTTAGGCAAGTCACCTTGCTCTTCTGTGCCTCTGTTCCCCCATCTGTAAAAGGGAAATAACAGTACTGCCCTACCCTACAGGGACGCTGTGAAGATAAATAGGTTAGAAACTGTGAGGTTCTCAGACACTGTGGTAACAGATCCCAGATAAATACCACAGATAGACAGCAGCGTCAATGAGACAATACTCCCAGGTGTTTTTTTAAAGTACTTTCTATAAACAAATCTTTTCCTAATCTTAGATTTGATTTCCCCATTGATGCCCTAAGAGATTTTTTTGTCTAACACCCTGCTTGGAGCCAATGGGATGTGCTTTGAAGATCTACTCTCTGCATCAGATCCATCTACTGTGGTTTCAGAAGTTTTTGCCTCAAAGAAACCACAGTCGCAATACACACAGTTTTTATCATCATGTTACTTAAAGATCTTGTGAACATTACAGACTAGGCTAAGGACATTTCTTAACAGTTATATGATAAACAAACTTACAGTGGGCAAATACTTGGCATACCCCACACAGAGGGCCTTTATCAACCTTGTGAGGGTGGCATTGCTTTCCACCGTAGGTCCTAAACCTGCACAGATTAGGCTGCAGGACTACAGCCTTAATTAGCAGCTTCTGCATCATACAAAGTATATTTTGACCCTAAAATTATTAGCATATCTTTTTGTGGGTCAAAAAAGCCTTTTAAAATCCCCTTAAATATGGTTTCAAAGGGCAGACACATTCCCCTCTGCCCGATACCAACCGCATACTTTAAAAATAATCAACCTAGGCTATTTAATGTGAAATATTTCTAGTAAAATCAGTGACATTTAATAATAGTAAAATAGTACCCTGAGAATAATAAAAGAGCACCCTGAATAGCACCCACAATACTGTAGAAGGGATAGGCTTTCACAAACCAAGTCCCTGACTGGGAAGGATTACAATTTAAAGACCCTAAAATAGCATCCCTCAGAGTCCCACTACCTGATCTGTCCCAGCCTCACAGATTAAGTTTTAATGGTGGTGTCGATCTTCCCACAAGTACAGACATGATAAGAGGACAGACGCATTCATAAGATGAAAAAACTCTACCACTCTTTTAAATTTCAACTCCTGTAACATACACACACAGTGTTTACTATCAGCTGTAGCTCAGATCTGAGGGTGTTGGTTTAAAAAGCAAACAGGTCTTTTTGGATAAAAACCAAAAGCAAGGCTGCGGCAAAGTCTGAAACTTCTCCAACTTCCACCTGCACCCTCCTACCCAGGATACATCTGCTGAGAGGAAAGACGCTGAGACCAAATTCATCCCTGGGGCAAACCCACACCACAGCAGTCAGAACACTGAATAAGGCAGAGATTAGGAAACTTGCCCTGAATTTCCTGCGGTTTTTAATCAGCGACTACAGACCCTATCGTGTAACTTTAGACTCCCTACTAATGACATTGTACCGATAAGTACTAAAACCAGACTGGAAAATCACTGTGCCCTATATACACACCCGAACAGCCAATCCACAGCTCGGTCCTATTTCAACAGAAAGGCAACAAGGAGACCTTCGGCAATGGACTCTTCGCTCCAAGGATCTAAGCGCCTTCATGCCTGAAACCAACCAGCGGGCCCGTCTGGACGGTGGCTAGAAAAGGGGGGGGGGGAGAAACCTCCGGAGCTGAGAAATCGCTTTGGGGATCGGGTGTCCTTTTGGGGGCGGGGGGGGGGGCAGAGACTCCAGCCTCTGCCAGCGCTGCCAAGAGAGAGCGCCACGATTAGAAACAGACGGGCCGCCGGCGAAGTGCCTTACCCAGCCGGATGCCGTTCTGCGCTGCCACCCGACTGCTCTGCTCCTGCAAGAAGTGGTCCTGGGCTTTCGGCTGCCTCCAGAAGCACTGCATGGCCCGGCCCGGCCGAGGCGCCGGGGGGACCCGGCGAGCAAACGGCCTCCCCTCTCCTCCAAGTGCCCCTCGAAGCGCTTGTCGTTAAAACAACGTCCCAGCCCGCAGGAAGCGGCGGCGGCGGCGGGGGAAGGGAGGCGGCCGGCTGTGGGTGTGGCGCGGGGATGGCTCTGCTCCTGGCTCCTTCGCGGGCTGCTGCCCGAGTCCCACCAAGTCGCTGCCCGCGGCTCCCCGGGAGGAAAAGGGCAAAGTCGCGGCGCAGTTAAACCGCCCCGCGTTGTGCGTCACCGCCCGGGGAAAGCGCCTCCCCGCCGCCTGTCAGCGCTGCCTCGCCTCAGGGCTGCCCTGGGCGACCAGGACGGTCTGTGGTCGCCCCCCCCGCGGCTGGGTCGCAGGAGCTTGTAGGCGAGCAACCCCTGTTGGTGAAGAAGGGCGAAGGCGTTTCCTTGTGAGCCGCCTTTTGCACAGCGGGGCCGGAGCGACCGGGGTGGGTGCGGAGCCTTGTTTGGGTCGGGGCCGCACATAAGTGAGAAGCAAAAAAAAAAAAAAACACCCCACAACCTCACTGATGTGGCCCCCAGCTGAAGAGAAAGACACTCCTCACGTTCTCCTCACATACCAGAGCCCAGGGGGGCCCAGGCTAGCAGATTTTGTGCCCCCCCCCTGCCCTTCCCAGGCTCTGGGGTGCGGCCAAAATGAGGGGTTCAGTGTGTGGGAGGGAGGGGGCTACTGGGAAGCAGTCTTGGGGTGTGGGGGCTCTGGGTGAGGAAGAGTGCAGGAGTGGGCTGGGAGGGGAGCCCCAAGCCGCAGGGGCCAGATCCAGGCAAGCTAAGGGCCACATCTGGCCCTCAGGCCTCAGGTTCCCTGCTAGGGCTGTGAAGGACTAGTTGACTATCCGATAAGCAAATGCTTATCAGATAGCTGACAGGCTAGTCCGCTAGTCACTTTCCTTCCCCCCCCCCTTGCTGCCTCTATCATAAAGAGGGAGCAAGTGAGGGGGGGGGCAGGGAAGAGGAAGGGATACTTCAAAGCAGCAATGCCATTTGGAGCCTGGGGCCAGATCCCGGGCTCTATGTGGCACTGCTGCTTTGAAATGTGCCGTGCAGCCCAGGGCCAGCAGTGGTGTCCCAAGGCTGCACGCGGAGTTTCAAAGTGGCAGCACCCCGTGTAGCCCGGGATCACCTGGGGATTCCCCCGCTGACCCTGGGCTCCATGGAGTGCTGCCACTTTGAAATGCCACAAGAAGCCTGATGCCGGGCTCCCCGTGGCATTTCAAAGCGGCAGCGCCGCACGGATCCCGGGGTCAGCAGGGGAATCCCCAGCTGACCCTGGGCTCCACAGGGCGCTTTCACCTTTGAAGTGTAGCAACAGCTCTAGAGCTGTTGCTACACTTCAAAGGCAGAGGCGCCCTATCGACTAATCGACTGTTCAATTAGTCAATTACTCCCAATTTAATATCCCTATTTCCCACCCCAAGGCAGGGTGCTGAAAGCCATTGAACAACACTGTAATACAGAGTTTACAATGGAAAATACTTCAGGCCAGAGGATACTGCTGCATTTCCAGCACCCCTGTGTTTGTATCTGTTGTCAGTTGCCAGAGGATGTTGTGAAGACCAGGACTTAACAGGGTTAAAAAAAAACTAGATAAATTAATGGAGGTTAGGTCCATCCATACTTATTAGCCAGGATGGGTAGGAATGGTGTCCCTAGTCTCTGTTTGTCGAGGCTGGAAATGGGTGATAGGAGAGGGATCACTTGATGATCATCTGGTCTATTCATTCCCTAGGCTCTAGGGCACCTGGCTTTGGCTACTATTGGAAGACAGGATACTGAGCTAGATGAGTCTGGGGTCTGATCCATATGGCTGTTCTTATGATCTAATGCGGCTAATGCTCTGGACTGGGAGGTCTGGGTCGCCCCCCAATGCTCCCAGTTTGCCAAAGATTTCCTGTGTAACCCCATGTAAGTCACTTATTCTGTGGCTTTTGTTCCCCATCTGCAAAATAGAGGTAACAATATTTCATTTCTCCTGCCCTTTGTCTGTTCTATGTACTGGGAGCTCTCGGACTGTCACTCACACGTGACCAGCATAATGGAGCCATGATCTCAGCTGGAGACTCTAAAAGCTACTGAAATATAAGACAAGCTCCCAAAGAGCAGAGCATCTTCCTTTTCTAAATCCTGGGATCCTAACTGCCACTTTAGAGGTGAGGTCTTAGCTATACTAGCCTTGTTTCCCTACAATTTCCTACTGTTACTACCCTATGAGCAGCTCCCCTATGTGGGTAGCAAGGAGAGGAGAAGTGCTGCCTAGTGGATAGAGCACTGACAGGGAGTCAGGAGAGCTGGTTTTGTTTCTGTCCTGCTGGGTAACTTTGGGAAAGTTGCTTCACCATGGGGGCAATGATATTGACCTCCTTTGTATTGGGCTTTGAGATCTACTGGGGATAAGAGTAAGTGTGACAGGGCACAGCTGCCCCGCACTGAACCGCCGCCCGCCGTGGTCCTGTACGGGGCGCGGGGCAGGTAGGAAGGAGCCAGTGCTGCGCGGTTCTGGGCAGCCGGGGACGTTGCTCAGCGCCCGCACTCCCCCCGCGTCATGGCGCGGGCCAAAGATGGGGTCCCGAGTGGCCACAGAACGGCTTGCCCAGAGTGCTCTGCAGCTATAGGGAGGGGAGGGGGAGAAGCCAGAGGAGGGTGACGGGGTGTGACGTAACACCCCGGCAACAAAGTTTAAAAAGGGCTCCTAGCATCTCCAATGGGGGCAGAGCGACGGGCCGTGAGGCAACACCCCGGCGATGGAGGTGGAAGAGAGGACCCGTGGCGTCTCGAGGAGAGAGAGGCACCGCGAGGAACTACAGGACCATCAGGTCCATGCGGGGACGTGGCGAACAGCCGGGACGCCAGGGAAAGACCGGTTTAGGTAAGGGAGGGAAGGAAGCAGCCCAGGGCAGGGCTCTCAGAAGTCCGCGGGCTGGCGTGTTACGGCGGGAAGCCCCGTCAGCCGGACCAGACCTGAGGGAGTCTGTGTCCTTAGGGCCCTGGGCTGGGGTCCGTGAGAGAGGGCAGGCCCGGACCCTCCTTCCCCCCCCTACATTTGGGGGCTACCAGAAGGCATCTGTGGACGCGACGATAGCGTAAAAGCTAGACTTGAGAGCGGGCAGGACTCAGGGAACTGCAAAGGGGAGGCAGCAGGGAAATGTAAATAAAGACATCGCCTGGTTAAGCCATGCCTAAGACGTTACAGATGGTGGAGAATGTGGGCAATCGACCCCAACCCCTGTAGGGGCAGGGGTGGTAGGATGGAGGGTGAGTGAGGGGTGAGCCCCAGTGAGAGTGAGAAAGAAGAAAGGAAAAAAAAAACCCCAAATCCCGGACAGAAAGGGAGAGAGGGTGGCAACTCCTGTCCTATTGGTCGTTTGTATGCCATCACCTCTCCCCGAGTTTCCCTTGTTTGCCGGTTTAGCCAAGATGGAGCTGGCCAAGATGGTGGAGTGGATGGCAGAGACTCAACGACAACATCACCAACAGCAAACCATGTTGATACAGCAGTTGACGTCCCAGCATCAGGAGCAACAGCGGCAGCTGATAAGAGAACTAGCCGAGCAACACCAGGTACAACAAGAAAGGTGGCTACAGCAATATGGGGTACCACGTCGGGGGAATACCGGGGGAATACCGGGGCGATGCGGGATGACGAGGAGGAACATAAGAACATAAGAATGGCCGTACTGGGTCAGACCAAAGGTCCATCTAGCCCAGTATCCTGTCTGCCGACAGTGGCCAGCACCAGGTGCCCCAGAGAGGGTGGACCGAAGACAATGATCAAGCGATTTGTCTCCTGCCATCCCTCTCCAGCCTCTGACAAACAGAGGCCAAGGACACCATTTTATCCCCTGGCTAACATTTTATCCCCTGGACCTAACCTCCATGAAATTATCTAGCTTCTCTTTAAACTCTATTATAGTCCTAGCCTTCACAGCCTCCTCTGGCAAGGAGTTACAGAGGCTGACTACACGCTGTGTGAAGAAGAACTTTCTTTTATTAGTTTTAAACCCGCTACCCATTAATTTCATTTGGTGTCCTCTAGTTCTTCTATTTAGGGAACTAATAAATAACTTCTCTTTATCGGCCCTCTCCACACCACTCATGATTTTATATACCTCTATCATATCCCCCCTCAGTCTCCTCTTTTCTAAACTGAAAAGTCCCAGTCGCTTTAACCTCTCCTCATATGGGACTCGTTCCAAACCCCTAATCATTTTAGTTGCCCTTTTCTGAACCCTTTCCAAGGCCAAAATATCTTTTTTGAGGTGAGGAGACCACATCTGTACACAGTATTCAAGATGTGGGCGTACCATAGTTTTATACAGGGGCAGTAAGATATTCTGGGTCTTATTTTCTATCCCTTTCTTAATAATTCCGAGCATCCTATTTGCCTTTTTGACCGCCGCTGCACACTGCGTGGAAGTTTTCAGAGAACTGTCCACGATAACTCCAAGATCTCTTTCCTGATTTGTCGTAGCCAAATTAGCCCCCATCATACTGTACGTATAGTTGGGGTTATTTTTCCCGATGTGCATTACTTTACACTTATCCACATTAAATTTCATTTGCCATTTTGTTGCCCAATCACTCAGTTTGGTGAGATCTTCTTGGAGTCCCTCACAGTCTGCTTCTGTCTTGACTATCCTAAACAGTTTGATATCATCCGCAAACTTTACCACCTCACTGCTTACCCCTTTCTCCAGATCATTTATGAATAAGTTGAACAGGATTGGTCCTAGGACTGACCCTTGGGGGACACCACTAGTTACCCCTCTCCATTCTGAAAATTTACCATTTATTCCTACCCTTTGTTTCCTGTCTTTTAACCAGTTCTCAATCCAAGAAAGGACCTTCCCTTTTATCCCATGGCCATGTAATTTACACAAGAGCCTTTGGTGAGGGACCTTGTCAAAGGCTTTCTGAAAATCTAAGTATACTATATCTACTGGATCCCCCTTGTCCGCATGTTTGTTAACCCCTTCAAAGAACTCTAATAGATTAGTAAGACAGGATTTCCCTTTACAGAAACCATGTTGACTTTTGTCCAACAAATTATGTTCTTCTACATGCTTCACAATTTTATCCTTTACTATTGTTTCGACTAATTTGCCCAGTACTGAAGTTAGACTTACTGGTCTGTAATTGCCCGGATCGCCTCTAGAGCCCTTTTTAAATATTGGTGTCACGTTGGCTACCTTCCAGTCATTAGGTACAGAAGCCGATTTAAGGGATAGGTTACAAACCACAGATAATAGTTCAGCAATTTCCCATTTGAGTTCTTTTAGAACCCTTGGATGAATGCCATCTGGTCCCGGAGATTTGTTAACATTAAGTTTTTCTATTTGTTCCAAAACCTCCTCTAATGACACTTCAATCCGGGACAGTTCCTCAGATTCATCACCCACAAAGGATGGTGCAGATTTGGGAATCTCCCCAACGACCTCAGCCGTGAAGACCTTCGAGAGGGTGGCCACCGCATCACAGTGGCCCGAGGACCACTGGGCCACCCTGCCAGCCCCTTACCTCACCAGCCAGGCCCAGCCTACAGGAGCCTGGGGACCCGGGATGCCCTACGATACTACAAGGTCAAAGAAGCCATCCTAGACCAGATGGGGATAACCCCCGAAACCTACAGGCAGCGGTTCCGCCATGAACGGTATACCCCAGGGACCAGGCCAAGGGTGATAGCACAGAAACTAAGGGAGGCAAGATGGTGATGGCTGGACCCCGACCAGCGGACAGAGGGCCCAAGTAGCCGAAATGGTGGTCCTAGAACAGTTCCTAAATATCCTACCCGGCGGCGGACAGCACTGGGTGCGGCGGCACCACCCCTCGACCTTGAATGAAGCAGTCGGGCTGATGGAGCATTATGACATCGCGGAGTCCGCCGAAGGGGTAGGAAAGGGAGAAAGGGGAAGCCCCATACCCAGGGGAGCAACGCCCCGACCCGGGCGATCAAGGGAAAACCCCGAAGGTACCCGAGGGCGGTACGGAGGCCGGGGGGAATGGAGGCTTGCCCCAGCAGGGTCCATACCTCTCAGAGAACCCAGAAGAGAGAAGAACCCCCCGCTGGCGGAGAGGACTAAGAGCCAAGAATGAGCAGGGCCAACAAGGGGCACGTGTTTCCGATGCGGGCAAGAAGGACACGTCGTGAAGGATTGCCCATACATGGACTGCACCTATGCCCAGGCTCTCACGAGCGAGGGGACCAGCAGCGAACAAGGGACCGGGAGGATCCTGAAGACCGTGAAGGTAGGAGGACGGTCGGTTGTAGCCCTGGTAGACTCGGGCTGCGGTCAAACTATGGTGCAGGCAGAGTTGGTTGAAAGCAACGAGGCCTGGGGGCCCCCCCGTACACATTCAGTGCATCCACGGGGACACACACCCCTACCCAACAGCCTGGGTCCGGATTGAGGACGGACCCCATGAGTGTTGGTGTTATATCGTAGTCGCCCCTAGGCTGCCCTACCCCGTCCTCCTCAGACGTGATTGGGAGGAATCCAATGGGTAATGGACGAGTGGTGGGAACAGCTCCACCGAAAGCCTAGCGAAGGAATGCTAGGGCAAGAAGAGGGCCACCAAGGGGGGTCGGCGAGCCCAACCCCGCGACCCCGGGCCAATGAGGGAGAAGGGCATACAGCAGAAACACCCTGTGAGCTGATGGACAGCTACTTCGTACAAGAGCAAAGAGACGATCCCGTGCTGCAGCGAGCGTGGGAGTAGGCGGCACAAACGTCTGGGCAACAGGATGAGGGAGCAGACCGGAAGACGGGGACCTACTTCGAGGTACGTCACGACCGGTTATACCGGGTCATAGAAGGGATTACTGACCAGGGCACGGTACGGCAGTTGCTAGTACCCCGGAGGTATCACCGTCAGGTACTAGACCTAGCACACGCCAACCCATGGGCGGGCCCCCTAGGATATGAGAAGACCGTGAGGAGGATATTACAACGATTTTATTGGCCAGGGGTCTACCGGGAGACAAACGATTACTGTGAGTCCTACCCGGAATGCCAGAAAACCAACCCTAAGGGCGTCCCTCGGGCGCCTTTGGTCCCACTCCCGGTAATCGGGGTCCCCTTCGAAAGGGTAGCCTTGGACTTGGTAGGGCCCTTAGAGAAGACAAGAACCGGCTACCAGTACATCATGGTACTAGTAGATTATGCGACCAGGTACCCTGAGGTGGTGCCCTTGAGAAATACAATTGTCCCGACATTGGCCGCAGAGCTGGTAGAAATATTTGCTCGAGTTGGTCTGCCCAAAGAGATATTGACTGATCAAGGCACGAACGTCACGTCACGCCTAATGAAGGAACTTTGTAGGCTATTGGGGGTTAAGGCACTGAGGACCTCGGTCTACCACCCCCAGATGGACAGTTTAGTAGAAAGATTTAACCGGACACTGAAAAACATGTTGAGGAAGTTTGTTGAGAGTGACCACCGGGAGTGGGATAGGCTACTGCCCACCCTACTATTTGCTGTTCGGGAAGTGCCACAGGCTTCCACAGGGTTCTCACCCTTTGCATTGTTGTACGGGCGCCAACCCCGTGGGATACTAGATATCATTAAGGAGGACTGGGAGGAACAGGGAACGAGAGTCCAGGGCACCGTACAATACATATTGAATCTACGGGAAAAGTTACAAGCCCCGGGGGAGTTTGCTAGGGCCAATCTGCTGTTAGCCCAAGAAAAAGCAGGCAGAGTACTATGACAGGCAAGCCAAGCTACGAACCTTCCAGCCAGGAGACAGGGTACTCTTGTTGTTACCCACGCAGGAGTTGAAACTGCTGGCCAAATGGCAAGGCCCATTCGAGATAGTAAAGCGGGTGGGAGAGGTAGATTATGAGGTGCGGATACAGGAAGACCGGAGAGAGATGAAGGTCTATCACGTCAACCTCCTGAAGGCATGGAAAGGAAGGGAAGGGCTGCTGGTAGACCCCGTACCCCGCCGAGTAGATTTAGAGCCCGAGGGGAAAGGCCCAGCCAACCCCCCCGACCTACAGGTAGGGGCAGGACTAAGGCCAGACCAGCGTGCTGAGTTATACGCCCTGCTGCAAGAATTCCCGCAAGTCCTGAATGTCCACCCGGGACACACCACCCTGGCGCACCACGACATCGCGACTGAACCCGGGAAGGCCGTGCGGGCGCCACTCCGGCTCCTACCCCGAAAAATGTGGGACATAGTGCGGGAGGAGCTGCAACGGATGTTGCAGTGGGGAGTGGTGGAGGAGTCGTTCAGCGATTGGAGAAGCCCCATAGTGCTAGTCCCAAAGACGGACGGGACGACGAGATTCTGCATTGACTTCCGCAAGGTCAACGCCGTGTCCCGATTTGATGCATACCCGATGCCCCGAGTAGATGAGCTTTTGGACCGGCTCGGGAAGGCCGATCTGACTAAAGGCTATTGGCAGATCCCACTGACCCCCACGTCCAGAAAAAAGATGGCGTTTTCGACACCGTTTGGCTTATACCAATTTACAAGAATGCCTTTTGGACTCCACGGAGCAGCGGCCACCTTCCAACGCCTGATGGACAAAGTACTCCGAGACCATGGGCAATATGCCGCCGCTTAGATAGATGATATTGTGATCTATAGCGTATCCTGGCCGGAACACCCGCAGAGGGTAAGAGCGGTCCTACAATTCCTACGAGAAGCCGGTCTCGTGGCCAACCCAGGCAAGTGCTGGTTCAGGGAGCATGAAGTCACGTACTTGGGGTACACGGTGGGGAGAGGACAGTTGAAGCCCCTGGTAGACAAGGTGGGGGCCTTAAAGAACTTTCCCCCACCCACAACAAAAATACAAGTGCGGCAATTTCTGGGCCTCGCAGGGTATTACAGATGCTTTGTGCCCCATTTTGCAACGCTGGCGGCGCCACTAACAGACCTCACTAAAAGTGCCCTACCCAAGAGAGTAACCTGGACCACGAGCTGTGACCAGGCGTTCCAGAAACTAAAAGAGTGCCTGACACAGGCCCCAGTCCTGGCCCAACCGGACTTCACGAAGCCCTTTGTCTTGCAAACGGACACCTCCAAAGTGGGGCTTGGGGCAGTGTTGTCACAGGATCAAGGGGGGGAGGAACACCCAATTGTATACATTAGTCGGAAGTTGTTCCCTAGGGAGCTGAGATATTCCACTATTGAGAAGGGAGCGTTGGCCGTAAAATGGGCCGTTGACTCTTTGCGATATTATCTCCTAGGAAGCCGGTTCCAGGTGGTAACTGACCACGCTCCCTTAAGGTGGATGCAATCCATGAAGGAGGTGAACAGTCGGATTATGTGATGGTACTTGGCTCTACAGCCCTCCTCGTTTGAGGTGGTGCATCGAGCCGGCAGGGACCATGGCAGACTTCTTTTCAAGGCTGGAGTACACGCAAGAATTGGGAGACCCGGGGGGAGGAGTGTGACGGGGCACGGCTGCCCCGCACTGAACCGCCACCCGCCGCGGTCCTGTACGGGGTGTGGGGCAGTTGGGAAGGAGCCAGCGCCATGCGGCTCCGGGCAGCCGGGGACGTAGCTCGGTGCCTGCACTCCCCCTGCGTCACAGCGCGGGCCAAAGACGGGGTCCCAGGCGGCCGCAGAACGGCTTGCCCAGCGTGCTCCGCGGCTATAAGGAGGGGAGGAGGAGAAGCCAGAGGAGGGCGACGGGGTATGACGTAACACCCCGGCGACAAAGTTTAAAAAGGGCTCCTAGCATCTCCAATGGGGGCAGAGCGACGGGCCATGAGGCAACACCCCGGCGACGGAGGTGGAAGAGAGGACCCACGGTGTGTCGAGGAGAGAAAGGCACCACGAGGAACTACAGGACCGTCAGGTCCATGCGGGGACGTGGCGAACGGCCGGGACGCTGGGGAAAGACTGGTTTAGGTAAGGGAGGGAAGGAAGCAGCCCAGGGCAGGGCTCTCAGAAGCCCGCGGGCTGGCATGTTACGGCGGGAAGCCCCGTCAGCCGGACCGGACCTGAGGGAGTCTGTGTCCTTAGGGCCCTGGGCTGGGGTCCGTGAGAGAGGGCGGGTCCGGACCCCCCTTCCCCCCCCATACTTGGGGGCTACCAGAAGGCGCCTGCGGACACGACGATAGTGTAAAAGCTGGACTCGAGAGCGGGCAGGACTCGGGGAACCGCAAAGGGGCGGCGGCAGGGAAATGTAAATAAAGACATCGCCTGATTAAGCCACGCCTAAGACGTTACAGTAAGCTACGATTTATTTTGAACCCTAGTTTTAGTCTCTCCCCGATGAGTCTGAGACACTCACTTTTTATGCCGAAACTCCAAGCAGCAGAGAAAAAAGTTTCTTTAAGTGCACTGTGAAGGAGCACTTTATCTAGCACCACTACATTCTGTCTATTTTCTCACTACACCTTTCACAGGAACCATAAATCAAAACTCATGGGTCACCATAAAGAATCTGGTTCCTTTAATCAAACCCAAGGATGATCAGAGTAATTTGCCACTGGCCACTGCAGAATTTAATTCGTGAAATGCCTTGGAAATCAGTGAGAGACCCGCTTGGAACTGCAGTAAACACACAAGATTTTGTTATATTTAGCCAATGTGATTGCAAAACAGAAATAACTAGAGGATAAGGAAATGCATTCTCTGACTAGGAAGTTACTGATTGTTGTAAGCAGGGAGTAGACAGGTTGCAGAGGGAAATGTCTCACTCATAAGTAAATCGCTGCTTTTTTTGTTTGTTTTTAACTCTTCACAGATATGTTAGCACCTGCCCCTGTTGCATGTTCTCTGGCAAGGCTCCCAGGGGGAGATATGTACTCGAGGAACAAGCCTATCTTGGCCTGGAGATTAGGGATGGAATAGCATAACCATTTAAACTGTTAACCAATAAGCATGAGCTTATCGGTTACCGTAATAGTTACACGCCAGCTCCCAGCTCTGCTTCCACAGGGCGGCAACAGGTTCCCTAGGAACGGGGCTGGCAGCCGACTCCCCGGGAATGGGGTGGCAGGTGGGAGAGGGTGTGCAGCACACTGCTGCATATGATACAGAGACAGCAGCGCAGGGCAGCCTGGGCGTAGGGCAGCTGGTACATACCAGGAACAGGCTTAAAAGCCAGCTTCCAGCTGCTACCCCTGCCAGAGCCCACAGCATGTAACTGTAACTGCTAAGATTTTCAGTGGTTAAACAGTTACCTAATTAACTGCTTTTTAACATCCCTACTGGAGATGGATTGGGTGATTTAATAGATGTTATAATATTTATGGACTGCAAGACGAGGCTCTAAACAGCACTTGTAATTCACACATCATGGCTCTGGATATCAGACTCATTAAACAGGACAACAAACCACCAAGCATATCACCAATCACCTGGCAAAGCGGGCAGTTTACTTCCTTTAACATGCCTTTCTGACCTGGCAGCAGCTAGTTTCACTCCCCTAGGGCTCTACCTTGGAGCAAACAGACCATCTCTCGGTTAATGTTCTGACCATGACAAACTCATTTTTAAACAATGCACATTGCTCAAGTGCTAGATTTACCTGCTCTTCAAGATTGTGCTGAGTAAAGAGCTGTCCCATTTCACCGAAGCTGGACAAACCTTCCAGAGCAACATGGGCATTAACATCACAAACACAGCAGTGTGCAAGCTAAATTTTACTTTGGGGCTCTGAAGACAGGAGGCAGGAAACTCTGTTTGGTTTTAAAACAAAAGTAAAGGTTTTTGGGCCAGAAAGCCATGCTTTGGGGAACAAGAGACCTTTATTTCACTGGGTTTTGGATTACATAAAGGTGACATATTTTATAAACAATGCTTACAGCTTCCTCATGGTGAGGGGGTGACGTTATGTGTTACATATTATTACCTAATGATTATATGTGTTACATGACATCATGTTACATTCCAAAGTTGGCTGCATTTCAGCATGGAAGGCAATGATTCCTGTGGGTATGTTACAGGCCACCTTTTCCTATCCTGACTCACACTGGATAGTACCTTGCTTGGATCTCAGTCCTTGAAACACTTCCCCAAACATGAAACTTTAACCACATGAGCAATCTCATTCAAATCCTATGGGATTACTCATGTGAGTACACTTTTCCATGTACGTAAGGGTTTGCAGGATCAGGGCCTCAGTGAGCCATCTGACTGATTTCAGTAGGGTTACTCATGGAGTAAGGCACTACTTATTATAAGGATGGAAGAATCATGTCCCAAAGTTAGCAATGTACTTGGGCCCCTATCCTCAGGCTTAGGTGCCTTATTTCAAAGGGAGTTTAGGTGCCTAAATACTTCTGAGGATCTGGGCCTTAGATGCCAAAGAACTAGGCACTCTGGATGGATAAAAAGATGGGAATCCTAAAGACAGTAAAAAGGAAACAATATAGGGATCCTTTGGAATATATATAACAATAATTATATACAGCAGCTCATAGCTTCAAAGCATTTTTCAAATATACTAATTGCTCTCCACAATTCTCCTAATAAAGGTAGGTAAGGGAGCACAATTATTTTACTGGGAGCACATAGATTTTTGAGCTTTGAGGGGCAGGAACTGTTCTATTCTCCATCTGTAAAGCATCCAGCATAATGGGCCTCTGATCTTGAAGGTGGACTGATTACTACTGTAATACAAATAACAGAAAAGTTAATTGATTTGCTCAAATTAGTGTCTGATTTGGGATTAGAACTCAGGAATGTTTAGCTCCTCAACCTGTGCTCACATAACTAGGGCACAAGGCCTTTTGGGGACTTAAGATGCTGTCACTCATTATTATTAAGAGATGAAAGAGCCTGTACTATGAATAATCATGACTGTGGTTGTTGGGTAGCACATGACCATTATGGAACTCCTACTGATGTCAATGGGAATTTCCCCAGAGGGCAAAGGTCACACATTACGAGTCCTACACCTGTAAATGTAGAGAAAATACACCTCCTTTAAATGACACAGTTCTTTTCAGAAATAGAATAATCTCACCTCCACTTGATAGGCTTGCCCAGTTAATGTCAGAATTCCTTACGAAATGTTAAACTCTGACAATATTCCGCAAACTGGGGTTTCCTGGATTTTCTGTCATTATGGTAGGTAAAATAGGAATCACATTATTCTGCCCCATTACAAGCCCATATGCAGGAATTTCTGTGGGGGGCTGCAGGCTGTGGGAGGGGCTGGTGGCTGCCCTGCCCCCACCATGGTGGCCCAGCCCTGCCCCTAGGCTCGCTTGGGAAGGGGTGGGGGGAATCAGCCCTAGCCTTCCCCTGGCCCGCCAGTAGGGTTGCCAGGTGGTTTAACCAAAAGTACCGAACACCCCGCCCCCCACCCCAAAAAAAACACCAGGGGAAAAATTCTGTTGAGGGGGAAAAAAGGGGGAAGACCAAAGTTGTTGAGCCAAAAAAAAGGACCCCAAGCGTTATTAAGCTAAAATAAAATAAAACAGCATGGCCCCTTTAAGTGTGAGCGGTTGAGCACTAAGACCCAGGAAAGGCATTGCTTCCCCTTACTTCAGGTCCTTAGGCTTTTTGCCGGTGGCCATTTTGTTTTCTTCATCGAGCCCCCCCAGGTAAGCAGGGGATGTGGGGGGTGGGGAACCAGGAGGCTGGGCCCAGTTGCTGAGTGTGTCGTAGGGTTGCTAGGTATCTGGTATTTTCGCCTCCTGGCAGGGGGAAAAAACCAGAAATTACCAGACATTTCAGGTGTCCAGTATTTTCTGAATTTTTTTACCGGACAGGAGGTGAAAATACCGGACTGTCCAGGTCAATACCGGACACCTGGCAACGCTGCCAGCCGGAGCACAGGGAAGGGAGGCTGGGGAAAAGTGCTGGTCCTATCTACCCCCGACTGGCTGGAGCATGGGGGAGGGAGGCTGGGGCAACGCTTACTTGGAGGACCGGTGGGTGAATTCACATCCTTTGCACCCCCCACCCCCATGTACAGGCCTGCATTATATGCTTAGTGCAAATAATACATTCACTGCATTGTTTCTTGGAAAAGCAGCATGACACTTCCACCATTAGATACCAACTGCTCCTTGGAGAAACATACTAAACCAGGGCTACTCAACTTTGGAAGCCCCGGGGGCCACAATGATACTCACAGCACATGCCAAGGGCCACAACTTAAGTGTGGTTGCATATACATTCAAATATATATGCAAATATATGCAAATAGTTCTTTCACATTGACAGGCATGAATACAAAGATTAAGGCAAGACTACACAACACGCAGGCCCCATTTAAGTCAGTTCTGCTGATACTAATAAAATGCAATATTTACCCGATTTCCGTCCAGATGACAGCACTTTTAATGAGCAAGGACAGTCCAGGAATTTAACTACTAAAATGCATATCAACAGAAGACCATTACATTGACTCTCCTTTGTGAAGTGTGTTCCCAGTGGAGGCCATGTTCAAAGGATCCCACCCATGGCGCATGTGTTGAGCCCCATGTACACCAAAATCGCACAGTGGGCCGCAAACAAATGGGCCGCGTGCCACATGTTTAGTAGCCCTGTACTAAACGATAGTGAATAGACTCAGCACTACCTTCCCACACCTGTGATACGATCTCTAAAGAACTTGAATTGCAAACATGTGAATGTCTAAAGGTGAAGTGAGTAAAGTATCCAACTTTCCTTCTCTCAGGAGGGCTGGAGGAATGAGTCCATTGGTACTCAGGAACTACACTCAGACAACCAAAATGTCACACAAGGGTGTAAGGGAGGGCAGAGGGTTGGGGAGAGGGAGGACTAGGGGAGTCAGAGGCAGGCTCTGGCTGGGAGGCACTTACCTAGGCAGCTCCTGACCAGCAGCCTAGCAGGTCCCTCAGGCAGGCTCCCTGCCTTCCGTGCCCCCACATGCCACTCAGAGTGGCTGGCTGTGGGGTCCATGTGCTTCTCTGAGCACCATGAGCCCTGAGGGTTTTCAGCCAATGGGAACTGTGAGATTGTGCTCCGGGCGGGGCAGCACACGAAGCCTTTTCCTCTCCTGGGCTTGTGGCAGTGCTCAGAGAGGCACATGGCCCCCACAGCTGGCCATTCTGAGTGGCTGTCTGCCTGCCTGAAGCTTTTGCTGGGCCGTGGACCGGATCTAGAGCTTGGTGGGCCACGTCCAGCCCATGGGATGTATTTTGCCTGCCTCTGCAATAGGCAGACCGCAGACCAAACCCGGACTGCCAGGTGCTTTGGGGCAGCTCCCAAAATCTTTTTACTCACTTATTATCATTAATTGTAATTGTAATACAGGCAGGTATTCCTGTCCTAGCTCTAGTCTAGCTATCCTAGATAACAACAGTAGGGAAGACATGGCAGCTCAGACCAGGGTGGGGGCCAGCAACCCACATTCATGCCCAGGATCCCCAGTGGGCATGTCCTGGGGTGGATTGTTCACACTGAAAGCCATGCCACCACATCCTGTCGACCACTGTTACCCCTACCAGCTAGATTAAAGCTTGTGTAGTTATGCCTATCCACGCTGCAACCACACCTTCATTTGCGACATTGGTGTACTCATAGTACCTAAACTAAGGCTATGGCTACACTTCAGCTTAAATTGACATAAATTATGTTGCTCGGGGGGGGGGGTATAAATTAGGCACCCCTCCCTCCTCTGAGGGACATAACTTATGCCAGTGTAAGCAATAATGTGGACAGTGCTATGCTAATGGGAACTCCTGCTGACAAAGCTGCCACCTCTTGCAGAGGTGGAGTAATTAAGCCAGCGAGAGACCCTTTCCTTTCAGTTCAGAGTGGTGACCCATCAAGGCCATCGCCTGTTACATCTGCTCCTCCCCGGGGCCTAACTCATGTCATGCAAACTGCAGATCTGCATTACAGAGACTGAAAACAGGAGGAGAACGCAGGAAGCCCAATCCCCCATTTCTCCTTCCCCCCCTCCTGAAAAAAATCCCTCCAGGCAACATTAATTAAACACCAGCGTCTGACACCCTTCCTCCTGCTGAGTAGCACTTTCTTTGTGACTAGCCCTTCAAAAACCAATGCAACCACTTACAGAATAAGTTACCTCTCAGCTCCACTAAGGCTCCTTTACACTACCAGAGCAGTCCCAAGGAGTCTAGAAACGGAGAATCTGGCCTGAAGTCAGTGAGGGTAGAAGGTCCTAAGACGTCACCTGTGGAAACCAATGTCTATTGAGCAGTGTTTGTTGAACAGAATGAGAACCATGTAAAGGGGGAGCTCTTAGCTTTCACTGCATTCCTCTCCCTGGACTGGTTCCTTTCAAGATTTATCAGGAGCCAGGTCTACCCTGAAAACACTACTGCTGTACCACTGGAATGCTGACATTCACTTCAGCCATGGGGGAATTCTCCCAACGCTGTAGTTAATCCACTTCCCCAAGAGAATGTAGCTAGGTTGACAGAAGAATTCTTCCGTCGACCTCGTGGTGTCTATATTGGAGTTAGGTTGGCTTAACTATGTCTCTCACAGATGTGAAATTTTTCACTCTCCTGAGAGATGTAGCTATGCAGATGAAAGTTTTCAGTGTAGCCCTCCCTTTAGTATGTGTCAGACAGGGTTCACTGCAATACTACATCTATTCAGACTGACCTGAGAGACATCAATTTGCACCCTTGGGGCCAGATTCTGTTCTACGATACTCCAGTGTAAACCTGGAGTAATTCTATCAAAGTCAATGGAGTTATGCCAGTGTAAAAGTGGTGGGAGAGGAAAGTTCCAGCAACTGAGACAGTACATATGCATATTGCAACATTTCAGACACTCTTAGCCATGGGCAGGGGATGTAAAGTAATCCCCAAGTCATCTCAGTGTTAGGGTAGGAGTCAACTCCACCAACATTCTTCACACATCTTAATCTGCACGAGAGCTTTGGATGAAGGAATCAGGCTATGTCTACACTGGAAAGATTTGGCAATGAAAGTCCTGTTGACAGTTATAAGTCGCCAAAAAGAAAGCCGCCAAATCATGTTTACACTGCCACCCTCTGTCGACATACCATGGCCAAATTGTTAGCTTCCCCATCGACAGAGAGCAAAGCAATAAGGGAATGCATCCCACAGTGCCTGGCATCACCTTCAGTTGCTAAGCACTGTGGGAACATGCAATGCAACGCTAGGCATTTTGGGAACATGAAAAATGTCCCATCTGCCACCACTTTCCTTCCCAGCCCACCCAGGGCTTCTGGCTGGCTTTCGCGCCATTTGAAATTGACAGTTCTCGCTGAGCACTCCAGCATCCGCTGTGGGAAATCATGGATCCCAGACTTTTTTCCTATGCTGCGTTCAATGTGTTTGGGGCAACAAGCACTGCAGCAGAGATACTTATGCACTTCGTATCAGAGGAAGAAGCCTCGGATGCGGACGATGATGTGAGTGACGGGGCAGCAGCAACTTGGCATGGCTTGGGCTGTCACAGAGCAGTAGAGAAGGGGTGGCCAACCCATTTAACAAAGAGAGCCAAAACAGCGGCGGAAAAAATGCGAAGAGCCGCATCAGAACTGTCGAGCAAAAAAAAAAGGGGGGGGGGGAAGACCAAAGTTGTTGAGCAAAAAAAAATAAAATAAAAAAAGGACCCCAAGAGTTACTAAGCTAAAATACAATAAAACAGCATACACCCCCGCCAAATTGTCAAGCCCCTTTAGTTTAGGCTTTTTGGCCATATCAGGCTCCCATCAACAGCCGCCATCTTGGGCACCATTTTGAATCGCCGCCTCAGTGAGCACAAGGGAGCAAGGGGGGAGCCGCGGGCGGGGGGGGGGGGGACTGCTGGTTGGCCACCCCTGCAGTAGAGCATAGCTTTTGGGCTAGGGAAACCTGCTCTGAGTGGTGGGATTGCATTTGTCATGCAGGTGTGGGATGAAGAGTAGAGGTCACAGAACTTTCGGGTGCATAAAGCAACCTTCCTGGAGCTGTGCTAAGCTGGCCCCTGACCTGCGGCGCAAGGACACCTGAATGAGAGCTGCGCTCTCAGTAGAAAAGCGCGTTGTGATTGCTTTGTGGAAGCTGGCGATTGCTGCCACTCAGTTGCAAATCAGTTTGGAGTGGGGGTCTACTTCATAAAAAGGGCAGTACTCATGCAAGTGTGCAGGGGAATACATCGCATTTTGCTGTGTGCCACCCTGGTTCCAGCAGCACAGTTTGAGGAATGATTTGGGAGAGCGTCGTACCACAGCAATAGGGAAATGGCAGATGTGCCATGGAACCTCCATGAGAAAATTAAGAAGTACCTCAGGAAAAGCTTCCACACCATCTCCCAGCAAGATTCTATTGATATCTCAGTGTAGATCAGTGCCCTCTTTGGACATTATGCAGATTGAAGCAGGGCTTAGCCAGCTCACAGAAATACAGCCTCCAGTCACCCCACACCGATTCTTCATTCCACACACTGATAAGATCCAAAAGCTCTGGGATGCTCCAAACAGAACAGTGTCTTGAGCGATATTCACTCGTTTCCTCTGAGAAGGTGCCATGAGGAACACTACACAATGAGCCAGACAGCAGGAAATGGATTTTAAAGTTCCTGGGTTTTTTGCAGGTGGGAGGAGCGCATCTGTTTATCTATTTATATGGCTGCAGAGCCAGCAGAGTTCAAAGCGCTGACCAGAGTGGCTAATCAGGCATTGTGGGAAACATCTTGGAGTACACGAAAAAACCCTACTGTAGTACACGCTGCATGACTGTCAACAGTAAAGGGAAGGGAGAGACAAAAGACCCTGGGAGAGCTGAAAGGGTGTTTATTGTGACTTTTGTCGTGTTGCAGTGTGAACTCTCTCTGGGTTTTGTTGCCAAAAAGAGGTTTTTTTTCGCAACAGACAAGCCCTAAGTGAGACAGAAGGTGACACTTCTTGGAAGTAGTTTTCACTTTTCCTAATGAATTTACTGCTGATAAAAGGTGCAGAATTGCTCTCCATCTTCTAGTCAAGCACTTGTGTTACTTACCCATCTCCATAAGCCTAAAAGAACCCACCACAGAGGAACAAAGAAATTCCACCAACAATGCCTTGTCCGGTAATGTCCAATGCTCCAAAGGGAAGCAGTGACTTCCAGGCCTATGAATCTGCTGCTTTACAGTTGTTTGTTTTTAGTTTTGCATCCTCTAGTGCACAGAATATGTAACAAGTTCCACCTTGTGGTGGCCCTAGGAATAAGCTAATTGACAAAGCAGGCAATGTCATGTCTAGTCTCATTTTTCCATTGCAGGTTCGCTTAGAATTAGACAGACTTTCTCCACCTGCTTCATTCCTCCCTTTGCAGCAGCAAACGAGTTTGAGGGATCCCAGCCAGAGCAGTCTCTGTCCATGGACCCGGCCCACCGCAGGCCCCACATGCCTGCCTGCCCCCACTCCCCTGTAATCAGTTAACCAGTTAAATGGGATTTTACATCCCTAATTTGGATGGTACGTTCTTGGAGGCAGGGACTCTCTTTGTTCTGTGTTTGTACAGCATTTAGCACAATGGGATCCTAGTCCGTGTAATAATTCTTCCCAACTCTGGTTAGGTTATTACATAACATAAGAATGGCCATACTGGGTCAGATTAAAGGTCCATCTAGCCCAGTATCCTGTCTTCCCACATTGGCCCATGCCAGGTGCCCCAGAGGGAATGAACAGAACTGGAAATCATCAAGTGATCCCTCCCTTGTCCCTCATTCCCAGCTTCTGACAGAGACCAAGGACACCATTCTGGCCCATCTTGGCTAATAGCCATTGATGGACCTATCCTCTATGAATTCATCTAGCTCTTTTTTGAACCCTGTTAAAATTCTGGTCTTCACACCATCCTCTGGCAAGGAGTTCCACAGGTTGAGCATCAGACTGAAACTGGCAAGCTGGAAGAATTTGCCAGCTTTTGGGGATTTCCTACCAATTTGAAACAGAGCCTTTGTTTGCAGAAGGGTTCAGATGTCCTTCAGTGATTCTGGGGCCTGAGTTTCCCGCAAGCTGGGACATACATATGGTGTCAACTGGAAATCATGGGAAACTTCAGGGTCCCAGAGAGAGGGTTATCTACAAGCACTACATACTTTTCGCTGGCTTTCCTGCAGCGACACTTGCTTACATCTCTTTCATGGCTCTGTTAGGTGGGATTCTTTGCTGCCCACGTCATTTGCAAAATGTTGCCCTGAGAGAACCTGGCCCCCTCCCCCGCACTACAGCTCTGTCAATGGACAGCGGATGAAGGCCCAGCAGGGGCAAGCAAGCCCCAGCCCCACCCCTTCTGCCCAAGGCCCCAGCCCCGGAGCAAAACCCTGCCCACCCCAAGCCTGATCCTTCCTGGCCAACTGGAGGGCTGGGGCTGCCATGTTGCAGCCCTGGCCCCAGCCCTCCCAGCAGCCAGGGAAGCCAGGCTGCCACACTGGGGCCCCAGCCTTTGGCAACCAGGCATATAGGCAGCTTTGGGAAGGCTGTGCCTTCCCTTGCCTACATTACCCGCCGCCCATGGCTCTGCCTCCACACCTTGGCATGCCTGAACTGTAGCCCCTTCTATTATTTTTGTCTGCGCTGGGCCCTGATCTGGATCCCAGGATCCATGTGCATTTCAGCACCCAGCACAATGGGGTCTTAATGTCAGCTGGAGATTTCATCACTATCTGCTACTGGTCAGAACAACCCCTGAGGTTAGCAATGTATAGGTGAGGAATCTTCTACAACTTCATGGAAAGTCTCAGCAGAGTCCCGGTCTCAGCCTTTTCCTACCAGGAATTAAGTGCACTGAAAAGCACAATGCCAGCCAACACTTTGGGAAGGGGGGGAGGAAGAGCTGTAGGCTATTTAACAGGAACAGTGTTAGATTCCAAACAGTTAGTCCAGCGCCCGTAGGTAAAAAAGATTGGGAACTGTGACATGAGGCTTCATCCGGAGTTTAAACCAGAAAGGAGACAATCCTCAGAGCCCTGACGGGGATATGGAAAGCAAGAAATTGGACCATTCCATAAATATTAATTTTATTAATACTTCTCTCCCCTTTCCTGCTGATTCCCATGCCAGTGTTTTTGCTGCAGCAGAATAGAATAGCCTTCCTTTAATCCCCTCTGTAGTCAATGTTTTCATTGATGAACTGGTACTAAATGATAACTAGCAGTTATATATAATAGGCAAAACACTGTGATAGAAACACAGGTAGAGGCAGAAGAGAAACAATTCATGGACTGCAGAATCTGGCAGATTTGTTGCTCAATAAATGGAGATGGCACTTCACAGAACAAGTGAAAAGATAAGATCTCAGCCTTGAGGGGCCTATACTTGAACCAAACAAATTCAGACGTGAAGCACAGAAAGGTTAAGTGATTGGGGCTATATGGGTGCAAAACTTGACCAGTCACAGCTCTCTCAACAAACCAGCCTGCACACATTACTAGCTCTCCATACACCAATTGGACTTTTTTGGCTTTTTAGTCTGGACAGTCCTTGAATGTAGAGTCATAGGACATGTTTGCACTACGCAGAAGATCGATGATATGCTGTGGTTGATCTTCCGGGGTCTAGTATAGCCCAGGAGAGACTAAACTATTTTATACCACAGGCAGAGAACTGATCAAATAAAATATACCCAAATAATCTTTTAAGAACTGCTGGATTCATTAAGCTCAGGATTATTCTGTGCTTGATGTTTCTTCTGATGTCCGTCTCTTTGTTATAATAAGTAATGTGTACTGCAAAATTAAAGTATCTCCTTCTCTGGACCTAGGTTTTGAAGCAGCAGGAGCCTCAATGTTTAGCTTCATTTTTCTAATGCACCTATTATCAGCGAGTCTGTATGATTCAGTCACTTGGACATACATGATGGGTCAATATTTCCCCATGGTTAAATACTGGGAGCCTGATCCTACACACAGATAAGCATGTGCATAGTTCTACTCACTTGCGCAGGTACTGCTGTGATGTGGTTTTGTATGTGTGTGTGTGTGTGTGTGTGTGTGTGTGCGCGCGCGCGCGCGCGCGAGAGAGAGAGAGAGAGAGAGAGAGGACCCTAATCTTAAAAATCACAATTTAAACAATAAGTTCCAATAGGATCCAATATTTACCTCTATTTTGCTTCAGACAAGCCGTGAAGAACACAAACAGTCACTGAAATCTTGTCTAACAACTAGCCAGTTCCCAAGACTGAATAGTATCCACTTAAAAATGACCTAGAAGTCTGAATGGGAATGATTCTAATAGTTCCAAATGCTTTTCTCACTTTTCTTTTCCCTGATGGATTGCACAATGAATAATTCCCCTGCAAATGACTAACATTAACCCCAATTTCACCCTTCTGATGGATTTCTACTATCTGTCCAACCCAGAGGAAAAATTTCCTGAGCATGGAGGATCTCCCCCCAATTCCACTGTTGATAATGGCTGATTACATTTAATGCCCAGATGTGCAATTACAGTTTACAGTTGCTTCTGAAACAATAGATCATCAATACAAGTATTAGTGAAAAAATAGGCAATTGAACACTTCCCTTCAATTATTATTAGATCACAATATAAGATCATAATTGCAGTACATTAGCCATAGATAGGCATGATGCTTAGGTATTTATGCTCATTAAAGAAAATAAAATACAGAGAAATGGTAACATAATAACATAGCAAAGTTGCAGAAGGGAATAAGGGAGAGCTGATTAGCTCCCTTTCCTGTTATCAAATGTCCCAGCTGCTGCAGATAACACAGATTTAGACAAGTTTCCCTCGCTGGAAAAGAGGAAGAGATTTCTTCATTTTTAAAGCATTTTTAAAATAGCTTTTATAGTGTCTGGGAAGCAGCTCCTCACATGGTGTAAATTGTCATAGGTCCCATGTCTTCAAAGGGCTAGGACAATTTACACCAGCTGAGGATCTCTCCTGTCCCACTTCATCATGAAGAATTTTGAGTGTGTTTCAAAAGGAGAGCTCAAGCTTAACTTTTCTGAATCTTCCATTCATATTACCACAGCCTTGAAACACCTCACTACACACACAAAGAACCCTCAATGAGAGAGAAAAATCAGTGGCTTCCTTGGCATAACATTTGACTAGTGATAAAATCACTGTAGCATTACTCACTGCAATGGTTCTATATACACATACACACCCTTCTAGACGAGTTAGAAGCTGCGCTGCAAATCCATAGATGTTTATAGTCTCTACTATTGACTTACTATTGCAAGGAAAGAAAGTGCCGTTGTGTTCCATTCTGGGGAACAGTGCAGATGTGAAAGCAGCAGCAAAGGGCTCCTGGAACAGATTCTGCTCCGGCGTCGGAGGTGTCCTTGGTGTGGGATCCTGATGTTTCCTGCACCAGTAAGTCCCAGTGAGAAGTCTGCTAGCCCGGCCTAGCGGTATCACAGTGCCCTCACTTTGCGCGGACGTATATTTCTGCACTGATGACTCATTTATTTCTCTGTTACAGCCAACAGCTGCTACATCCACAACACAGAGAATAATTATGAGAGGCCAAGAGCCCAAGTGCCTGCTATGCACACAGCACAGACCCCTCCCAGCTCTCATGTCCCTGCCTGCCACTGAAATCTAGGCCTCCACCCATTGGTTTATCCCAACCCTGTTTCTTCTGCTGCGGCTGAAATTGACAGACACACCCTTTGATTCACTGTTTTTTTTGGAGACATTTATGGTTCACAGAAGAAAGTGGACGGAGGCCACAAAATTATCCCAGAGGGAAAGATGACCCGATCCCGAGAAAGACACTTGCAGAAGCCTCAGCTTGTGGGCAGTAATGCTAAAGGGCTTGGCAGGAGAAATTATATTCTGCAGAAGAAGTAAGTGTGTATGAAACAAATTGCCAAGGGCAGAAATAGAATCTGCAAACCACAAGCATACTAAGAAAAGAGACAGGAACTTAGAGAGGAGAGAACTGACAGGCTATACATTTTAGACCCAGCAGTGGAATGTAGAAGGGATCTGCACTACCTCCAAATGTTACTCTGTTGATTTTCTATGGAGGCGTTTGCCTATTCTTCAGTTACATTTTGTTCTACAACAGAAAGGCACTACTTGCATGGGACGGGGAGTAGAACGCGCCAATTTGGGGAGGAAACCTCCTCTATAAAGCAAATTGTTTTTTTAATCAGGAGCATTTGGTTACGAAACTAGAAGAGATACAATGCAAGATACAGTGCAAGATTCTCGGCTGATATATATCAGCAATGATTTATAGCTGGCAATGGAGGTTAGCCAATCTGCCACAGCTGAAGATCTGGGACCCAGATATTGAAAACAAATTATATTAACTCCCCTCCCATTTTTGTTTTATTCTACTGGAAAAGAGGATTGAAGTGAAAGGGCAAAGCCCAGCCCCAAATGAAACAACAGAAAAAGAGAAAGTTTTCAAAATAAAATGAGTGTTCTCATTTCCAGTAGTTTTGTTTGTTTGTTTAATATTTTTCATTTTCTTGACAACTAACAAACAAACAGAAAATGTTCATTTTGGTCAAAAAGTCCTTTTTTGTCAAAAAAAAATTCAGAGGAAACATTTTCTGCTAGCTCCATGGATCACCATCATCATTATTTATCTTTGTATTGCAGTAGCAGCTAGGATCCCATTGTACTAGATGCTGCACAGACACAGAATACAAAGAAAGTCTGTCCACAAAAATGTACAGTCTAAATCATAGGCCAGGTCTGCACTAAAAGAGAAGGTCGAATCATGATATGCAGCTCCAGTTATGTTAATTACACAGCTGGAGCCAACATACTTTGTTTCAAGTTTCCCTGCCATCCCCATCGCGGGAGACCAACGGGAGCAAACACTCCCATCGGCTTCCCTTACTCCTCACACAAGCAGGAGTACTGGCCACCGACGGGGGTGTCCTTTCAGTTCGATTTAGTGAGTTTTAACTAGCTTCCCTAAATTGAACTCCAAAAGCTTGATCGCAGCAGCGCCAATCTTCCATTTACTGAAGACATGGTCTTAACCAAGCTGTAGACTTTTAGCTCTTTCACTGTCTTTCTACAAAGCAATCCCCCATCTTCTTGCTAATATTCCTATTGTCTATTATCATCTGTACACCCACCATTTGCCAGACATTCATCAAGGTCTGCTGTGAGGACCTCACAGTTTCAGGATAGACATGGAGACATTGGCTGGGGAAGGGAAATAGGCCATTTATATACAAGTCTGCTATGGGCTTGTCTGAGAGTAAAGAGACTTGGGTTTTTACGTGGACAGGGTGGCAGCTTTACAGAGGTACTCAGGGAAGTTCTGTCACACAGAGTGGACCCAGAGGTGAATGCAGAAGCAGCTGACAAAAGGGCAATCAAGCTTGAGAACATTAGTGTAGCTGAAGTGGTGGGGGTAACACAATCTTCACAAGGGGGAATAAGTGAGGAGGGGCAGAATTACTTCAAAGTGGTGACACAAAACATCATTTTGCTGCTCTCTGTTTCTTTCCAGTTACCACTAGCTCTCTGGCAGGGCTGGCAACAGTCTTTACCAGACCCTAGGCAATCTGGAGGTATGGGGGTCTTGGCTTCAGGCCCCCTGGAAGAGGCGGGGTCTTGGGAGGAAGAGGCGGGGTTAGGGTCAGCCAACCCTTAGTTCCACCTGGAGTGTGCCGCGCCTCCCCCACACAACCCTCAGCACCGCCCAGACCGCACCGCATTGGGATTTGCCTGCCACTGCTGCTGTGGTAGCAGTGGCAGTAGCCTGGAGCCTCTGGTCCTTTTAAATCCTCAGCTCTGGGGCAACAGCCCCCTTCCCCTCTCCCCACCCTGTCGATGGCCCGGCTTTTTAGTAAAGTAGTGCCCAGTCCCCAGTATTCCAGAAGGAGTCGCACACCAGTTGTGCAGAGAATTATTACGCTTGGGGTAGGGCTCCTCAGATCCAGCCCACACGTTCCTGGCCCTCTCAAGCTCAACAGAATGCATATACATGAATGAAACTGTATGAGTTTTGGTGCTGTCCTCCCTTGAGATGATGGGAGGATGCCCGGGCACTTCGAAGGGCTTCAGGAACCAGTGATACCAGAAACTGAAAGGAGAAGATTAAACCGGGTGCCTGAATCAACCCATTCATTGACTCGCAGCGAATGGGTATGTTCTGTCTCCTGGAGGAGCGCAGACATAACACTGTGCTGTTAGGAGGAGTTATACATGCAGACTTGGGGCAAAATAGGCCAACAAGGAAATAACCCACTTAGGGTATGTCTAGACTACATGGAGCCATGTAGATGAGTTTACTAGACATAGGAAAATGAAGCGGCGATTTAAATAATCGCCGCTTCATTTACATCAAAATGTAAATCATGTACATTTTCATTTTCATCAAAATGGCCACCATGCTGTGCCAATCAGCTATTTGGCGGCACAGCAGGGCAGTCTGGATGCTCCGCGGTCGACAACGGAAGCCATTGTCGACCACTCCGGTAAACCTCATTCCATGCGGCATAACGGAGTGGTCAACAAAGGCTTCCGTTGTCGACCGCGGAGCGTCCAGACTGCCCCGCTGTGCCGCCAAACAGCTGATCGGCACAGCGCGGCGGCCATTTTGATGAAAATGAAGCGGTGATTATTTAAATCGCCACTTCATTTTCCCATGTCTAGTAAACTCATCTACATGGCTCCGTCAATGGAGCCATGTAGTCTAGATATACCCTCAGGGTCAGATAAGGGCCTAGGCAGTGGGTCTTGAGGAGGCAGTAGCTCCTCAGCCCACCTCTTCTGCCTGTGGTCACGCCCATACTCCACACCTGCTTGCCCAGAACCCCGCCTCCTGCTCCACCCATGCCCTGCCCATCTCCACTGTCTCCCTCCTCTGTTCCCTGCTCCCCCCTTCTCCCCAGGCTCACCAGGTGTGCCTCTCCTTCCAGCCATATCCCTGAATCCAAGCAAATGATATTTGAGGGGGCGGGGGGAGAATTCACTTTTCTGTAATTTCTTTCTAATGAAAATGGAGCATATTTTTGACTGCTTGCCAGAGGGTGTTTGAGACGACTGGACGTGCAGAAATGGGGAGGAAACTTCCTCCATAAAGCAAATTGTGTTTGCTTAATTAAATTAATTAAATCAAAAAGCATTTAATTACAAGAATTAAGTCGGGGAATAAAAAAATGTCAGGGAACTCCCAGGATGTCTGGGACAGAGGGGCCTTTAATAACCCCCCCAGAGCTTCACATGCTGAGTTCTCCTTTCAACTCCAAGCCATGCTGCTTCTCTTAAATGTTACTTTCCATTTCCCTTATCTGTAAAACAAATGAGTCTCTTTGAATGACTCTTAAGTGATGGCTGACCAGGCTGTGCATGTAGGATAGTTGTATAGGTGGTACAATAGAGTTCACAGAGGAATCATCCAACAACTATGTGGTTCCTTGTTTCAGTTCACACCCAGGAATGATGTCTGAAAAGTTCTGGATGACTTGTCTCTCTACAAGGACACAGGGCCAGCCAGTGAAAACCAAAACTGCTTTTAAAACTGATGGGGCCTTTCCCCAGCCCCCACCCCATTCTGGCACCCCTTCACGGAGTTGCTCTAGCATCAGCACAGCATCAAGAGAAGTCCCGTGGCTGGGCCAGGTATAGAAGACAGCCAAACATTTACCCAAAGAGCAGAGGCATGCAAATACCATAGGTGAATAAGTGGGGCAAAGTGAACTAGTTTCCACCTTTCTCATTAAAATTTATTGTCTTACACCCAGGTAGTTGACAATGCTACATGTTAGCAATCAGTATTAAGCAATAATAAGTGGCCACAAGTCCATTTTGCATACATCTATTACTTCTTCTTACATCATGTGTTTAGTGTCCTAACCCTCTCCCGCTCTTTGCACACACAGTCTCTCTTTGAGCGCCCATTTTCCCAAGAAACATACACCCCATGGAAAATGCACATTCAAATCATTGAAAGAAGAAGAAAAGCAAGACAAACCACACTGGGGAACAGACCAGCAATAGCCTGAGAGCTTAGTAATGCAGTCCCCCTTTCCTCCCCCTTGTTTATCCTGTTGAAATCCTTGCAGCTCTGCTCACCATCATGCCTCACAGAAGCACACCAGCTGACAGAAAAGGTGGAACTCTGTATGCAAAATGAGTTGGTTTTTCTCACCACCGTGATTCCACAAAATGCCGTTATGAACAGGCTCTAAAATAAAAGGAAGAACAACAATTTCCTTAACAAAAATAGATCAGTAAAAATTCAGCAGGTGCGGGAACTGAAAATCACTGGAGGGCAAGTAATGGGAGTTTATCTGTATATCTTCAAGGGCAGGGGTGGGGAACCTCAGGCCTGGGGGCTGGATGTGGCCCCCAGCTTGCCTGGATCTGGCCCCCAAGGCTCAGCCTTCCCCACCCAGCATTGGGGAGTCCACACTGTTACTCCACCCCCCTCGCTGCCCCACTGCGGGGCTGAAGCACACAAAATCTACTAGGCAGGGCCTTCCTAGGCTTTGGTGTGTGAGGGGAATGTGGGAAATATCTTCTCCTTCCCAGTCGGGGGGCCACGTCAGTCAGGGTTGTTTTTGTTTTTTGTTTCTCGCTTGAGTGCAGCCCCCGACTGATTTTTCTGTTGGTCAGTGGCCCTCAACCCAGAAAAGGTTCCCCACCCTTGAGGATAAACCTGTGCTGACCAGACTCTTGTCCACTCAGAAGCTAAGACAATACATTTACACAATCGGGCCTTTCAGCTGATTGCAAGCATATGAAAGGCTGCATACCTCTCTGCTGACCCTCATTTCAAGAGAGGACATTCCTTTTAGTTCCACCATTACTTACATTCCATGCACATAGGGGGCTCCCCTCCTTTGTTTGTTGAAAATAATTTACCTCAGAACTAAAGAATCAGGAAACTGAGGAAAGAGAAGGAGTCGTTTACAGTACAGGAAAGAATACCACCGCAGTTCAAGATTTCTCCAGGAATGAAGTCTGTGCTACCCTCGTTTTGGGTCTTGGTCACACATTGTGTCCTATATTTGGGCTTTGGCTAGTGAAGGGGTGTGAAAATATGAAACACAATGGAACTCTGAAAACACCACTCTTCATATTGCTGAATCTGTATTAAAAACAGGATGGGAATCAATTTAATGTCACTGTGACCCATCAGCACAATGGCAACCAGAAGCCCGCTAGCAGGGGTGGACAAAGGGAGCAGTTGCCCCAGGACCTGGTGATTTGAAGGGGCCCGGGGCTCCCGGCCATCACCACTGCTACTGTGGCAGTGTCAGCAGATGAAGTCGCAGGCCCTTTAAACCACCTGCCGGAAGTGCTGCACCACATGCTCCAGGCAGTGCTCAGAACTGGGGAGGGGGCATGCCATGCTCCAGGTGGTGTTGGGGGCTGCCTGAAGGCTTGTGTGGTGCACTCCAGGCAGTGCAGAGGGCTGGCTACTCTGGCCCTGCTCCTTCCAGACAAGGCCCCACACCTTCTGTGAGTGTGAAGCCACGGCCCTCCTCACCCCCTCACCCCCGCCACAACACACACACTTTGCCCAGTGTCAATCTTCCGGGAAGTGAAGATGTGGCCTGAAGCAACATTCATGCTTCACATTAAGGGCAGTGTAAACACTGTATTGTAATTCAGAGTTACTGGCCTCCAGGTGATGGACCAGAGTGTTCCCTTGTGCACCGATGAGCACATTGAATTCCAGTGCACTTCAGCAAGGTGAGCAGGAAAAGCTCTGGGAACTTTTGAATGTTCATTTTCCATTGGAGCAGCATGGAGAGCTCCCCAGCCAAAATGAGCATGTATGCCCAGCATCACGAACACTTCCAGCATGGAGCATTCAGGAGACAGCAGCTCTGATTGCTGGGGGCAGAGGAGAGGGTCTTTTATAGGCAGAGCTCCAACCCTGCCAAAGAAATGCTGACATCTCTACCAAAATCGCACAGTGCATAATGGATAAGGGCTACTCCAGGAACACACAGCACTGCCGCATGAAAATAAAGGAGCTTAGACAAGCCTACCACAGGACAAGGCTGGTCCTGAGACATGGGAGACTGACAACACGCACCCATAACTATCCACAACAATGTCTTCTCCCATGAGGCATTGGGACCCTCGCCCAGAATTCCAACCTGATATAGGGACTGTGGGATAGATACTCACAGATCATCGCTCCTTGGCTGTGCCTACACTGCATCCCTGTTGCGCAAAAGCCTATGCAAATGAAGCGTGGATTAGCATATTGCCATGCTTCATTTGCATAATTAATTAGGGGCCGTTTTTGTGCAAGAGGCTTTTGCGCAAAAAGGAGCCGTCTACACAGCTCCTTTTTCCGCAAACACCCCCTCTTGCACAAGAGCCGTTCTTCTTGAAAAAATGAGGAAGAACAGCTCTTGCGTAAAAACGGCCCCTAATTAATTTGCATATGAAGCATGGCAATATGCTAATCTGCACTTCATTTGCATAGGATTTTGCGCAAGAGGGAGGCAGTGTAGATGTAGCCTTAGAGTCCATGCAATCTCAGGCAGTGCGGATGAGCTCCATCAACCATAGCCACTTAGTGGGGACATGCAAAATCACATCGGTTCAATCAGATGCTCACAGTCAAATTAAATAAAATCAATGTAATTTTGTAGTGCAGACATCCCCATAGCAGTAGACTACATATGCAGCCTCTGCTAGTGCAGGATAGTTCCTTCCAGTACTCCAGTCCACTTTTAAATGACACAGGCAATTGACCTTCCATCCCTCACTTGAGAGACTACCCTCTGGTCTGAGAGCTCACTGACACAATGAACAAGCCCCATATACTAAGGCATACAGTACATGCAGTAGGGCATATACAGCCAGTGTGCCCAGCCAATACACCCCTGCATGATAGCTACACCAGCTTTAGAAATAGTGCTGCATGCCCTCCTATCTCTGTCTGTCTAGCCCTTCTGACCAAAGAGGAGATGGGAAGTGGCCATGGCTCCACCCTCACACCACCTTTTCCCATCACTTTCACATAGATCAGAGCCATGAGGTTGCTAGGGTAGAGCAGGGCCTGCACCCCTTTGCCCCGCATTGGACACAGGGTCATCAGAGGGGAGCAGAGTTTCCTTGTGCAGCTTCCACCAGTGTTCCCTGTAATCTGAGCACTTGGGCAGCCACTTGGGAGAGATTAAGATGCTTCCCAGCTGCTTAGCAGAGCACCCTCAGCTGGCAGCATGTGTTTCTACTGGTGGAGCAGATCTGCATATGCCTAGGTGCACATAACAAAATTTATTCCACACATGGATGGAAAAAAATTAGAGGGAACATTGGCTGCCAGCCAAAATTTGGCCCACTGGCTGATCGAGTAGGAGTTACAGCTGCTGTGGAAACCATCCCCTTGATTTATCTGATATTTATGCCCTTAAAACCTCAGCTGCACCGTCACCCAGGCCTGGGTCTGAATCCTGTGCACAAATGGTCCCCACACAAACCCCAGAATGTGCTCACTCCATGCTGAGTGCTAAGGAGCTGTGCTCCTTAGGGAACAGTTCTGAAAGTTGAGGTCTTCAACATTCATAATAAATTCCGTAACCCACACTCTTCTTCAAATGCAGTGCTTCCCATGATTCTCACCAAGAGGCTACTTCTGCATCCAGCCCTTCAGACTTTTGGTGGGGACAGCCCCATTCCCCCAGCTGTCTTCAGAATCAAAGCGATGATAAGGTGGCACCCAGTGATTCTGCTCCCCACATATCCCATGGCGCTCCGTTCAGCCACAGCCCAGAGTTAGGGCCAAAGAGTCCATGACGCAGAAAGAGAAAATAGTGACTTTCTCAACAATAATCTCTAATTGGACAGAAGCACAAAATGGAAGCAGGGTGGGAATTCCTCTACACTGAAAGGCACTATACATAGGAAACAGAATGATACCATCTCCTTCTGATTACACAGCTCATGACATTAAAGTGAGTGGGCCACATTCTGATCTATTTTATAATAGCATGAATCCAAAGTATGAATCCATGGAAATTGTGAGACACCGGGACCCTAGCCCAGAATTCCCACAAGGCATTGGAACGCTAGCCCAGAATTCCCATGAGGCACTGGGACTCTAGCCCAGAATTCTAATCTGCTTAACTTCCCAGTTATCAGTGTAGAAACTGTCTCTTAACTTCCTAGTTATGAGTGTAGAAATTGACTTTTTTCCAATGTGATTAGGAACTCTAAAGCCTGGGGAATAGGATGTCACCATTCTGGGGTGCTCTCTCGGTACTGGACTCTTTCCTGACCCTGATTGTTGCATATTGTTCAAGCCTATACAATTTTATTAAACAGCAAGCAGTTAAAAATAAGGACAAAATGGAAAAGGTTAAAGGAAAACATGTCACCCCACTCTGTGGCCACAGGAACATCACAAACTGCTGTCTCTGGAATATCAAGGAAATTCACAGTCTGTTCCGCACAGGTACCAGGCCTCCCTCCCAGCCTCTGGCTGTACTGCAGGGATGCCGAGCCTGTCGGATTCTTGTTCTGGTGTGGCAACATCTGACTCCTAAATCAGTACACAACTTGATTAGCCTGACATGTTGTGTGGAAAGGAATCAGAGTAGCCTCTCTGGAGGTAGAGGGGATCTGTGTAAATGTGTCCCTGCTCTTCTCTCCCCTACTTCCCATTAACATTAAACTTCCTCAACAAACAGGAAATGTGGAGGGTAAAGGATAGCTGTCCCCACCCCTTGGCAGATTCCATGTGGACAAGTTCAGTCAGAGAAAATTCAGCCCATAGAAAGCCAGCTGCTTGTGAAATTTAAAGGGAAGAAGGGTTGCTGTGCTTCTATTTTGAGGTGAATTCTAAGCTACAAGGAAACTCAAATTCAGCAGAGATTTATGTACTGATGTTCTGATAGAGGTCTGATGAATGTGTTTGTTGAATGACACTTACAGGAAGAATTTCTCAAAGGAATGTGACATTTCAGGATTACCGGGTATTTCCTAAGGAGAAGGTGCCTCCTGCCTGCTTCCACACAAGCTCACGTTTGCCCACACCCTCACCACTGGAGAAAAAGCTGCCTCTTCCTAAGTCTGTGGTGACTGCTTTCTTTTCTCTATGCGAGCAGGAGCATGGACCAGCTACTGTGGGGAACTTTCCTGGTTTGCACACTCCCCGGGTGGAATTGGTTAGTGAAAGGATATGAGTCCTTGCTCCCAGGCCTTTTATTCAGAGGTCTGCCTGACCTCGAAGATGTCCATTCTACTCTCCTATGTAGCAGAGTCCTTGGAACCCCAAAAAGACTGGGCCCAGAATTCCAGGGGGGAGGGTCTTGATCCTGTGTGGTCACTTAGGACAAGGGGTTAGGGTGTCACCACTCTGGTGTGCTCTCTCAGCACGGGTCTCTTCCTTGATCCACTGATCATTGCATACAGTTGACGCAAATGCAGTTTCATTAAACAGCAAACGATTGAAAAATAAGGAAAAAATGGAAAAGGTTAAAGGAAACCATGTCACCCCACTCTGTGGCCACAGGAACATTACACACTGCTGTCTCTGGAATACAAGGGAAATTCACTGTCTGTTCCTCTCATGTGCCAGGCCTCCCTCCCAGCCCCTGGGATGCTGTGTGGGTCGGGCACTTGTTCTGGTGTGGCCACATGCTCTCTGGCTCTAGGAGGCAGGACTCTTCTTCCCTGTGTCTGCCCTCCAGTCAGGGTTACGGTCCCCCTCCAAGTCTGGCCTGAAGACCTCCTGGCTGGTGGCATCTCCCTGCACTGGGCCTTCTACCCATGTAGAGTTGCAAACTTGGTAACATTTAAAAACCAGACATCCCAGCAGGCTGCTGGAACCTTTCCAGCCCCACCTCTTCCCGCCAAGACCCTGCCCCGGTCACGCCCATTCCCTCCTAAAGGCCAGCTCCACCTCTTCCCCCATCCACTCCTCTTCCCTCCTCCCCCCATCACTCACTGCTTTTCCCCTCCCTGCCCTCGTCCCTGCCAAGGTCAAGAGGGACTCACCTGTGGAGCCAGGCCTGGGAGCTTCAGCCACCCAACACTGGCAGGAGGCAGTGGAACAGGGGCTGGTGTAGGTGATGAGCCGGCGCATCTCTGCCTCCCGCACCCACAGCAACTGGACACTGGGTGTCCTGTCGGTAGATCGGACTAAACACTGTCAGGCCTCCTTTTTGACTGGCCTTTCTGGTTGAAAACCTGGCACCTGGCAACACTATGCTCAGGATCTCCCTCACTATTCCTAGCTGCTCATCACTCCTAGCGCTGGACTGCTCCAGGCCCAATCCGCTTCCAGCGCAGCTCCCGAGGCTACTACTCTGGCCCCTCTGGTTCTGGCTGGCACCACTCTGCTCCATAGCTCAGCCCCAGCGCTGGCTCTCTCCTTAGCTCAGCCACGCTCTGGCTCAGGCAGCTCCAGCTCATGTGGAGGACAGGACCCCTGACTCCCCCATTGACCTACCTGCCCTATCAAGCTGGGTGACCTGGAGCATTGGACTCACCCTATTGCTCCTGGGAATTGTCAACCTCAGGGACCTGATTTCTCATGGTCCTTTCTCCTTTCTTTTGGTACTGGAAGACAGTCAGCAAAAAATACTAAGTTTCAGTAAGGGAGAGGGACAGTGTACCCACAGAATGAGGTTACGTATTTTCCAAATGGTCTGGTATGGACCTGCCCATCCCCATATGGCCTAATATGGCCCCACCCATTCTCTGCCCCCGATGTGAGTTCCCATCATGGCCCAGGCTAGAGCTGGAAAACAGCTGCCTGGGACTCGGGTAAACCGGGGCTGGTTGGTGCCCACTCTGCACTCCAGGGCTAGGGTTGGGGGCACTGCAGAGGCACACTCCACAGCTGGGGTTGGAGGTGCTGTGGCAGTGCTGCCCTCCATGTTGTCCAGGGCTGGGTTTGGGATTATTCCAGTCATGCCACCTGCTTCAGGGGTGCAGCCGGGACATGCTCTGGGGCTGGGGTCAAGGGTGCTGTTGAGGTGCCGCCTGCCCCCCATTCTGAGGCTAGGGTTGGGGAGGGGGCTGCAGCAGAATGTCCCATAGACTGGGATCGGGGGTGCTGTGGTTATGCTGCCCACCCCACACTCCGGGACTGGGCTTGTGAGGGGGCTGTGGTTGGAGGCACGGGGGTGGGCTGGTGGCCATGGTGGGTGTGCTTTGGGCAGGGGAGGGGGGACAACAGGAAAGAGGGAGGGGCAGAGTCTCAGTTGGAAGGGGAGGGGCCAGGGGCTAGCCTCCCCCATTGTCCAGTTCCCCCACAGCCCATGGTAAGGAGCTAACCATCCCCTTTACACCTGTGTGAACGGCTCAGGGAGTATGCTACAGTGAGGTTTGGGTCCCAAGGTGTAGCCTGTACCATTTTTCATATGAATGTCAGAGGAAATTTGTATCAAAGCAAAGGTCAGAACATGGACCTTAGTTTGCGAACCATCCTAGCTGGTATGTTGAATCTTTTTCTCCCGATCTGCGTCAACTTTGCTTTGAAATTCTTTAGGGCAGGAACTCTCAGCAGCCCCATCTCAGCTAAGCTCGCTAGGAGCTATTGTTATATAAATATGATAATAAATAGCAAAACACTAACATTGTTATTGCTATTGTTACATGAATATGATATGATATAAATATGATAAATATGATATGCTATTGTTATATAAATATGATAATAAATAGCAAAACATTAACATGTCAATAGCTTTTCTCATTTTAGGAGCTGTTGAAGGCTCAGATTTTACAAATCAGATCACTTAGGTGTATGAATGTGGATTTAGAAACCTAACTTCAGGTACACAAATGTGAAAACCTTGGTCTTATTTTTCATATGATTCTGACTCCTTTAGATGGACACAGCATATCAAAGAGCAAATAAGAGGCATTCGCAGCCTGTAAAACTTTCAAATCTAATAACTAATCCTGTCACTGGATCTCCGTTAGGGATGTGAAAGTGTAACCATTTACATCATTAAACGCATTTTAACATCCATAATCTCCGCTGCCAGAAATCTTCACGTAGATGAAGGCCAGCTGACAATAAAGGGAGGGGAAAAGACAAAATCTCTCACAGGGCTGGAAGTTTTTTGTTGCCAAAACTGGGTTTTTTCCCGACAAAAGTCACATTGTAATGTAAACGCTCTCACTGTTTTGTTGCCAAAAGGCAGTTTTTGGCGACAAAATGTGCCAGTGTAGACAAGGCCAAGTCCTTAGTTACAGTATTGGGCCATATGAAAGAAACAGGCTTAAAAGTCATTGGAAGCTTCCAGCCATAAATCTGAAGTTAATCCATTGGCTCCAGCACAGTCACTCCACATTTATGTCTCTGTAATGAAGAGCAAATTCTGGCAATAGGTGTGCAAAGCTGGCATTACAGGTATAGAGCCAAATTCATTGCTGGCATAACCAAGGGCATTGACATGCTGCTGCCTCAGCTGCACTGTGCTATACTTAAAAAGCAAGTGCTGTAAGTTCGGGGAGCATATGCTGTATTTTTCATACACAGCAAAGCAAAATGCTTTGCTTTAAGTGCAAAATGAAACTTAGCAATAGAGGCATATGCAACACCTCCAAAATTGTTCAATTACATTTTCTGTAATCATGGTAAGATCAAGTAGAGCCATATCTGGTATTGCATCTACAGACTTGTAGAAGTGAAACTTATGATGGTAACGGGTGTAGAAAAAAACTGCAGGTGCCTATAGAGGAAGTGGTTTCATTAGTTTTATAATGGGTTTGTATATTTTGGCACATCTTTATCAGATCTGCTGCCTCAATACAGTCAAAGCTTCTTGCTGAAATGATTCATTTCCTTTTCTCTCCCGTTGCAGGATTCTCAAGTAATAAAAGCCCTCAGATACACATGCACATTTCTCACAGATGTTAATGAAGGAGGAGTGGAGACAAGCAATTTGGGGCAAACTGTCACGGTAGAAACAATACTCGGAAAATAAAACAAGAAACCATGAGACTGCTATTAATATAATGTAAAGTAACTACAATGCCAGTTAAGTAAATGTGGTCTATTGGGCAGAAGAGGGAGTCTGAATTCCTGCATTGTATTTCCAGCTGTGCCATTAATTTGTTGAGACTTTGGACAAGTCTTCAAACTTTTCTGTACTGCATCTGTACAGTATCTCTGTTCTTGACTGCTTTATCCCATCTAGTCTGCACAGCATAAAACTGAGATGTTAAGAACAAAACTAATCAAGAAACCAAAGGATGTGAAGAGAAGAAATTCTTTAATTATCTGTACACCAATGCCAGGAATGGAGTAACAAACAAAAGGACTTGGAAGAGCTCATTTATGAGCATTGATCTAGTTAGTATCATTGAAACATGGTGATTTACTATAGTCTATTTAGGAAGGAGTGAGTGGACGAAAGGGAAGAGGAAATATCATTTTATATAAAAAATGGCATTACATATTTCCAAGTCACTTATAATCTTGGAAGAAAATCTTGAACACTTATGGATGAATGTCATAACAGAGAAAAACTTAAAAAAACAACAAATAGTCTGGTAACACTTTAAAGACTAACATTCAGCTAACAGAGAAAGCATAAGATGGTATATTCACTGCTGTCTGCTACAGACCACCAAATTACATTAGGAATCAGGATGACTGCCTCTCTACACACCTATTTATTATGTGCAGGAAAAAGGGTTCATGATCATGGGGGAAATCAATTTGAATACATATGTTGGAGATTTCATGCTGCCAGTACTAAAACATCTTGAAATTTCTAAATATGATAGGTGACAATTTCCTAGCTCAAAAAGTGTTGACTCTAACATGGGAGTATTCTGTATTAGACCTCATCTTGACAGATAAAGCGTAACTGATCACAGAACTAAAAATCCATAGTAAATTACGTACAAATACAAAGAGAATAAAGTCCTTACCAGTGATTTATATACTTGGTGCTTTACAAGAACCAATTTCACAAAGGATCCAGCTCAAAATGGTAGGGGCACTGGAAGGGCCAGAATTATTGGGAGGACAGGATTGATTTGGAAGCAGGGAGCCAATTAATTCCTGGGCAGAAGATTGGGGTAAGGGAAGCTGCAGCAGGGGCTGAAATCACCTTTGCCAATATATTTGGAAGCATTGGCAGCATTACTTGTCATGCACACAAATACAACCCCCCCCCCCCCCAAAAAAAATGCCACACTGTAAACTTTGTGTTAAACATCTCGTTTTTACACCAAGTTCATTACTTTTGGGGCCTGACTCTTCATCTGTGATATCATGAAATTGGCAATACTGGTGATGGTCCTTTCTAACCTTAAAAATCAGTGTACTTCCCTGATCCTTAATATTCTCTGAAACCTAGTGCATGGGCAACATTTGAATGTTTCTCTCTCTCTCTCGGGGATTAATGCTCATTTCTCCCATCATCCCCTTGGTCAGAACTGAAAGGTTCTCTTTCTACAGGGACTGACAAAGAATCTACTCAAGAGAGTCCAGTTCAGAACTGCCCTCCTCCAAAATGGCTGCTCTTTCCCATTGTTTTCAGTGGGCCTGAGGCCATACACTGTCTGCATGTGACCATTCTTAGAAAGGGATCTATTACTCTTTGTCTTCAGTGGGACTGAGCAATCCCCATGGCCTGTTCCCAGCTGCTCCCCTCTACACCCCTCTAGCACCAACCAGACTGAAATAAAGGAGATGGGCCCTTCCACGTGTCCTACCAGGTGTGGCGGTGTGGGGCAGAGCCCCCAGAGCTGCCTGTAGCAGATGTTGAGAACTAAGGGAAAGATGGGAAGGCACAGAATTACTTCATGTAGGATTGGAGGCTCACAGTTGATATGGGGTCTCGGGGTTCAGAATTAACTGATGTAAACCAGGGGGCACACAATTAAGTAGGAGTTAGGGGGAAGCTGGAAGCCTCTGGCACCACCATGAAGTACTTTATACAACTTTATGTAATTAAGAAAATCTCACCATTTTGGGGGCAGACTAAAGATTTTTTAGAAAGTTTAGGTAAAGCCTGTCTTTTATAAGGTGCTGTGTCCAAATCAGAGCGAGAAAGATTCCATATAGCAATCTTCATCCCTCCAGATGAAACTAGGAAGGATAGGTGGTTTCCAAATAACTCCAAGAAAATCAGACAAGTTCCCAGCCACATAGGGGAGGAATTGGCAGATGCCTTGGGCAGGAGTCAGAGCTCCGGAGAGGGACTGATTATTACAGGGATAGGATAATGAAGGAGTTTTAAAAAAACTGAGGAGTAATTTTCAAAAACTGATCTGTTTGGGATTGTTAACCAATTAGTATGAAGACTGCTTAGTTAGTGCATCAGACACAAGAATTTTTATTTAAAACTGTCATATATGCAACCTCAGCTTGAGATCTGAAAATTGTGCTGTGTTATTTCTGCTCTTATTAGACATCATCATCAATAATAAGGGTGATAATTCTGCTGATAATGCATGAGGGAGATCAGAATCCAGATGACTCTTTCACAGCTGTATTGGCTGTGCAATGCTAACAGGAGAAAACACATGGTTTTGTCAGTAAAGGAAATGGATACCCTTTGAAAGCACACACAGAGAAGAAGGGAAGGGTGAAGTAAACAGGAGGTATTTTTACATGGTTATTTGTCTGATCATAATTTCTCCTCTGTGGGCACATGGAGAACAGAGTCTGTCTCATCATTACAGGGCAGCAGAGACAGAGAAAAATAGGATGGGAGTGCATCTGGGAAACATTATTATGAGCATGCATAAACTTGGTTTAAGAGCAAAATTTTATTTCCACTATCTTATTTTGCCAATTTTGTCATAAAAACAAAATGTGTGAATTTATAGTAAAACAGAATGTGAAAATTCTTCTCAAGCAAATGGTACTATGCTTCTCTACCATTAACTGGCAGCATGACGTTGGTCAAGTCACATAACCTGTCTGTAAAAGGAATCTAATAAGATTAACATATCTCCCTATGAAACTAAATGTATTCATATCGCTGTAAATCAGTGTTTCCCACATGGTGTACAGCGGAACCCTAGGGTTCCGCAAAGTGAAAATAAGGGTTCCGCGAGAAAATTCCATTAAAATAACATTTTATGATTTAAAAAAAATAATATTTAAGCATTTATGAATTTTATTGAAAACAATTTTCATTTGTGTTTGCCACAATAAGTGTCCCTTTGTAATGCCAGCTTAGCCAGAGAGTGAGGACAATGATGTCACTACTCAGCGCTGCACGCACAGTCAATCACTGGTGCGATTGCCTGTTATATACCACTGTACTCACTCTCAGGGAGAGTGAATCACGTGGGTGACTGAATACGAATATACTAGCTCCACGTCAGACAAAGTTGAAGCTTCAGCTGTCAAACCAGTTGCTTGTATGGGACTGCGCAGGCCTGTTATATACTCACCGTAAATTCCCGTACTCACTCTCAGGGAGTGTGGATCATATGGGTGACTGAATACGAATATACTAGCGCCACGTTGGATAAAGTTGAATATAGAAATTGACTGAATGCCGCGCCAGATATGTGAATCCAACTTTCCAGCATTCAATGGGAACAGAGGGAAACCATCCCGTAGTTGGGACCCTCCTTCCAGAGGATGTTGCGGTATCCTCTCGCACTGAGGATACCTCTGAGGGGGAGGGAATGCCAGTTGATAGGAAGAGGCAGGTGTTAGTGATTCGATTGTTAGAAACATAGATAATTGGGTTTGTGATGACCGGGAGAACCGTATGGTCATTTGCCTGCCTGGTGCGAAGGTTGCGGATCTCTCGAGGCATCTAGATAGACTTATGTGTAGTGCTGGGGAGGAGCTGGTGGTTGTAGTACATGTAGGTACCAATGACGTAGGGAAGGGTAGGAGAGATGTCCTGGAGGCCAAATTTAGGTTGCTAGGAAAGAGACTGAAATCCAGGACCTCTATGGTGGCATTCTCGGAAATGCTTCCAGTTCCACGCGCAGGGCCAGGTAGGCAGGCAGAGCTTCAGAGTCTCAATGCGTGGATGAGACGATGGTGTAGGGAAGAGGGGTTTAGATTTATTAGGAACTGGGGACACTTTTGGGAGGAGGGGAGCCCATACAGGAAGGATGGGCTCCACCTAAACCAGGGTGGAACCAGACTGCTGGCACAAAATATTAAAAAGGACATAGAGCAGTTTTTAAACTAAGAGATGGGGGAAAGCCGATTGGTGCGGAGATGCACATAAATCGGATGGAGACTTCTCTTAGAGGAGAATCCATTGATAGAGATTCTCTAAGCTGTAGTCAGAAAGAGAGGAGGGGAGAGGACAAACCATGGGCCAGAGCAGACAAACAACCGCATATAAAGGAATCCAATGCATCAGGGAAGGGCAGACAAATAAGCAGTGGCAAATTTTTAAAGTGCTTCTACACAAATGCTAGGAGTCTGACTAATAAGACGGGTGAACTAGAGTACCTCGTATTAAAGGAGGAGATTGACATAATAGGCATCACTGAAACCTGGTGGAATGAGGAGAATGTGTGGGACACAATCATACCGGGATATAAAATATATCGGAAGGATAGAGCAGGCCGTGTAGGTGGTGGAGTGGCACTGTATGTGAAAGATAATGGAGAATCAAATGAAATAAAAATATTAAATGAATCAACATGTTCAATAGAATCACTATGGATAGTAATTCCAAGCTCCAATAATAAGAAATTATCAGTAGGGATATATTACCGACCACCTGACCAGGACAGCGATACTGACATTGAAATGCTGAGGGAGATTAGAGAAGCTACCAAAATAAAGAACTCTATAATAAAGGGGGATTTTAATTATTCCCATATTGACTGGATACATGTCACCTCAGGAAGAGAAGCAGAAATAAAATTTCTCAATGGCTTAAATGACTGCTTCTTGGAGCAGCTGGTACAGGAACCCACAAGGGGAGAGGCAATTCTCGATTTAGTCCTGAGTGGAGTGCAGGATCAGGTCCAGGAGATAACAATGACAGGACCGCTTGGGAATAGTGAACATAATATAATAACATTTAACATTCCTGTGGTGGGAAGAACACCTCAGCAGTCCAGCACTCTGGCATTTAATTTCAAAAAGGGGAATTACACAAAAATGAGGAGGTTAGTTAAACAGAAATTAAAAGGCACAATGACTAGAACCAAATCCCTGCAAGCTTCATGGAAACTTTTTAAAGACACCATAATAGAGGCCCAACTTAAATGTATACCCCAAAAAAAAACATAGCAAGAGACCTAAAAAAGAGTCACTGTGGCTTAACCACCATGTAAAAGAAGCAGTGAGGGACAAAAAGGCATCTTTTAAGAAGTGGAAGTCCAATCCTAGTGAGATAAATAGAAAGGAACATAAACACTGTCAAATCAAGTGTAAAAATGTAATAAGAAAAGCAAAAAAAGATTTTGAGGAACAGCTAGCCAAAAACTCAAAAAGAAATAACAAAATGTTTTTTAAGTACATTAGAAGCAGGAAGCCTGCTTAAAAACCTGTGGGTCCCCTAGACGATCGAGATATAAAAGGAGCAATCAAGGACGATAAAGCCATTGCGGAGAAACTAAATGATTTCTTTGCTTCAGTCTTCATGTCTGAGGATGTTAGGGAGATTCCCAAATCTGCACCGTCCTTTGTGGGTGATGAATCTGAGGAACTGTCCTGGATTGAAGTGTCATTAGAGGAGATTTTGGAACAAATAGAAAAACTTAATGTTAACAAATCTCTGGGACCGGATGGCATTCATCCAAGGGTTCTAAAAGAACTCAAATGGGAAATTGCTGAACTATTATCTGTGGTTTGTAACCTATCCTTTAAATCGGCTTCCGTACCTAATGACTGGAAGGTAGCTAACGTGACACCAATATTTAAAAAGGGCTCTAGAGGCGATCCTGGCAATTACAGACCGGTAAGTCTAACTTCAGTACCGGGCAAATTAGTCGAAACAATAGTAAAGAATAAAATTGTGAGGCACGTAGAAGAACATAATTTGTTGGACAAAAGTCAACATGGTTTCTGTAAAGGGAAATCATGTCTTACTAATCTATTAGAGTTCTTTGAAGGGGTTAACAAACATGCAGACAAGGGGGATCCAGTAGATATAGTATACTTAGATTTTCAGAAAGCCTTTGACAAGGTCCCTCACCAAAGGCTCTTGTGTAAATTACATTGTCATGGGATAAGAGGGAAGGTCCTTTCATGGATTGAGAACTGGTTAAAAGACAGGAAACAAAGGGTAGGAATAAATGGTAAATTTTCAGAATGGAGAGGGGTAACTCGTGGTGTCCCCCAAGGGTCAGTCCTGGGACCAATCCTGTTCAACTTATTCATAAATGATCTGGAGAAAGGAGTAAGCAGTGAGGTGGTAAAGTTTGCGGATGATACCAAACTGTTTAGGATAGTCAAGACAGAAGCAGACTGTGAGGGACTCCAAGAAGATCTCACCAAACTGAGTGATTGGGCAACAAAATGGCAAATGAAATTTAATGTGGATACATGTAAAGTAATGCACATCGGGAAAAATAACCCCAACTATACGTACAGTATGATGGGGGCTAATTTGGCTATGACAAATCAGGAAAGAGATCTTGGAGTTATCGTGGATAGTTCTCTGAAAACTTCCACACAGTGTGCAGCGGCGGTCAAAAAGGCAAATAGGATGCTCAGAATTATTAAGAAAGGGATAGAAAATAAGACCCAGAATATCTTACTGCCCCTGTATAAAACTATGGTACGCCCACATCTTGAATACTGTGTACAGATGTGGTCTCCTCACCTCAAAAAAGATATTTTGGCCTTGGAAAGGGTTCAGAAAAGGGCAACTAAAATGATTAGGGGTTTGGAACGGGTCCCATATGAAGAGAGGTTAAAACAACGGGGACTTTTCAGTTTAGAAAAGAGGAGACTGAGGGGGGATATGATAGAGGTATATAAAATCATGAGTGGTGTGGAGAGGGCGAATAAAGAAAAGTTATTTATTAGTTCCCTAAATAGAAGAACTAGAGGACACCAAATGAAGTTAATGGGTAGCAGGTTTAAAACTAATAAGCGAAAGTTCTTCTTCACACAGCGTGTAGTCAACCTGTGGAACTCCTTGCCAGAGGAGGCTGTGAAGGCTAGGACTATAACAGAGTTTAAAGAGAAGCTAGATAATTTCATGAAGGTTAGGTCCATAAAAGGCTATTAGCCAGGGGATAGAAATGGTGTCCCTGGTCTCTGTTTGTCAGAGGCTGGAGAAGGATGGCAGGAGACAAATCGCTTGATCATTGTCTTCGGTTCACCCTCTCTGGGGCACCTGGTGGTGGCCACTGTCGGCAGACAGGCTACTGGGCTAGATGGACCTTTGGTCTGACCCAGTACGACCATTCTTATGTTCAGTATTGAACCAAATATAAGAAGAATTTGCCAAGAAAAGAAGAAAAAACACTCTTCATATTGAAAACTGCCAATATAATGCATATTTGTTTTTTAGCTTTATTTTTTGTACACATTAAATGTGATTTTTGTTTTTAAATATGTGCAATTAAACTAAATGTTGATCTCATGACCTTGTTTAGCACTTGTTTATTATTATCCTTACTTATTTGTGGTCTACTTTTTCAGCTCCATATATAAGACTGTTATTAGGGGTTCTGCAAAATTCTTTCGAGTTTAAAAGGGTTCCGTGGCCAAATAAAATTGGAAAACACTGACTTGTGCTGTAACCTAAGTGGAATATAGGTGGGCTGCATATAGAGAAGGGAAAAAAACACAAGCCTGAAGAAGTTGTGCCCTGGCTTCCTTGCTTACTCCTTGAAGAGAGAAGTCTGCCAGTGTGACACCCAGGCTTGCCGACGGGGGGCAGGGGCAATGGGGGTACTTGCTCCGGGGTCCAGTGATTCAAAAAAGCCCAAGCTTCTGGCTGTCACTACTGCAGGAGCAGCATCCAGAACTCTGAGTCCTTTAAATCACGGCTGGCGCACCACATAGTGCCCGCCAGGCAGCTCTGAGGGCTAGGGTTGGGGCAGTGTGGTACACTCAGGACAGTGATGCGAGCTGGCTCCCTCCAACCTGTGGAGAAGTGTGGAAATAAAAAACTACAAATAAAAAGCAACTTTGAAATTTCACATTCTTTCAGAATTTTTTAGTGCACTGTTGACCAATTCCCACTACTTTGATTATTACTGTGACAATTACGTACGTGGGAAAGTGTCAGGAAGCCTCCTTGTTTCTCCATTATTCAGGGAGTAAAAGGGGTGGAGGGATTGAAACCTGGGGCTAATCCAGCTGTAATGCACCTAGAGCCATCTGAGCCAGGAAACTCAAAGGCTACCAGGAGATGGAAGCAGGACCTTGGGTTGAGAGAAATCCAGGCTCACAAGGCAAGGGGCAGGTGTCAGGCCGAGGGCACAGTGGCTACGCCTAGGCTGGAAAAAGATATGCAATTTGTGCTACGCATATTGGCTGCGTCTAGACTGGCAAGATTTTGCGCAAAAGTGGCCGCTTTTCCGCAAAAACTTGCCAGCTGTCTACACTGGCCGCTTGAATTTGCGCAAGAACACTGACGATTTAATGTAAGATTGTCAGTGTTCTTGCGCAAGAACTCTGACGCTCCCACTTGGGAAAAAGCCCTCTTGCGCAAGTGTTCTTGCGCAAGAGGGCCAGTGTAGACAGGGAAGGAATTTTTTGCGTAAGAAAGCCCCGATGGCGAAAATGGCCACTGGAGCTTTCTTGCGCAAAATCGCGTCTATACTGGCCATCGGATGCTTTTACGCAAAAGCATCCATGCCAATCTAGACGCACTTTTGCGGAAATACTTTTAACGGAAAAACTTTTCCGTTAAAAGTATTTCCGCAAAATCATGCCAGTCTAGACGCAGCCATTGTGTATCTTTTTCCGCTTTACTGTCGAAAGAGGCTTTTCTAAAATTTGGTACGTTTACACGGCGCCAAATTTCAGAAAAAAGTGCTCTTTCGACACATCCCTTATGCCTCATAGGACGCGGTTTACAGAGATGGTGAAAGAGCATGTCCGCTTTTTTGAAAAAATTTTCCTTGGACGTTGCTTTTCAATCAATCAATCAAAATCAATGCAGTCTGGACCAGTGTTTCTCAGTGGTAAGAGAAGTGGTAAGAGAAGGCTGGGGGGTACGTCAACACAACTGAAATTTGGAAAAAACTGAATTTCTGTTTTAAGTTTTACAGCGCTTTATTATTTTTGTACTTTTTACACCCAAAATTTTTTTGTACTTTTTACACCAGACTACCATTAAGTTGTTGAAACAAATGTGTTGCAATGGTAGAAAACAAGTTTGTGTGTCTGAAAGCTGTAGGTACTGGGAGTACTTATAATTTTTTTTTTAAACGGGGTACTTTATAAAAAAAAAAGTTGAGAAACACTGGTCTAGAGGGAGCCAGTGTGTAGGTGAGGGGGATTCACAGGGATGAGGGGGGACCCGTCCAAGCAATAAACCTAACAGGAGGGGGAGCTATAAACCCTGGTTACCTGCCTTAGGGAACGGGGGGCGGGGGCCAGCAGCGCAGAGCCCTCCATGTACAGACACAGACCCCTTGGTGGGAGACCCCCCCCCATCGCCCGCTGGCCCCAGCCTGCCCACACACTGATCCCCCCCCACCAGCGGCACGCGGGCGGGGCAGGGACTCGCTGCTGGCGGGGGGCGGCGCCGTCGCTAGGGCCGCGAGCTGTGAACTGAGCGGGGCGCGGCCCTAGCAACGGGCCTGGCCGAGCCTCCCGGGTGCGAGCGGCGGGGCCGGGCCGCCCTGGCTGCGGGGATGGCGGCGGGAGGGGCCCCCAGCAGCCCTGAGCCCTCCATGTACAGACACCGACCCGCCTCCGAGCAGACCCAGGTAACGGCCCGGAGACCCAGCCCCCGCCTTCAACCCTGCCCCCCCGGGGGCTCCCGCCGCCCTCATCACTGACCCTCCCCGCCCTCATCACTGACCCCCCCCCGGGGGCTCCCGCCGCCCTCATCACTGACCCCCCCCCCCGGGGCTCCCGCCGCCCTCATCACTGACCCTCCCCGCCCTCATCACTGACCCCCCCCCGGGGGCTCCCGCCGCCCTCATCACTGACCCCCCCACCGGGGCTCCCGCCGCCCTCATCACTGACCCCCCCCGGCAGAGCCTCCCCCGCCCTCATCACTGACCCCCCCCCCGGCAGAGCCTCCCCCGCCCTCATCACTGAGCCCCCCCCCCCCCGGCAGAGCCTCCCCCCGCCCTCATCACTGAGCCCCCCCCGGCAGAGCCTCCCCCCGCCCTCATCACTGACCCCCCCCCGGCAGAGCCTCCCCCGCCCTCATCACTGACCCCCCCCCGGGGGCTCCCGCCGCCCTCATCACTGCCCCCCCCCGGGGGCTCCCGCCGCCCTCATCACTGACCCCCCCCCGGCAGAGCCTCCTCCGCCCTCATCACTGACCCCCCCCCGGCAGAGCCTCCCCCGCCCTCATCACTGACCCCCCCCGGGGGCTCCCGCCGCCCTCATCACTGCCCCCCCCCCGGGGGCTCCCGCCGCCCTCATCACTGACCCCCCCCCGGCAGAGCCTCCCCCGCCCTCATCACTGAGCCCCCCCGGCAGAGCCTCCCCCGCCCTCATCACTGAGCCCCCCCGGCAGAGCCTCCCCCCGCCCTCATCACTGACCCCCCCCCCCGGCAGAGCCTCCCCCGCCCTCATCACTGACCCCCCCGGGGGCTCCCGCCGCCCTCATCACTGACCCCCCCCCGGCAGAGCCTCCCCCGCCCTCATCACTGACCCCCCCCCGGCAGAGCCTCCCCCGCCCTCATCACTGACCCCCCCCCCCGGCAGAGCCTCCCCCGCCCTCATCACTGACGCCCCCCCCCGGCAGAGCCTCCCCCGCCCTCATCACTGACCCCCCCGGGGGCTCCCGCCGCCCTCATCACTGACCCCCCCCGGCAGAGCCTCCCCCCGCCCTCATCACTGACCCCCCCCCCCGGCAGAGCCTCCCCCGCCCTCATCACTGACCCCCCCCGGGGGCTCCCGCCGCCCTCATCACTGACCCCCCCCCCGCAGGCTCCCGCCGCCCTCATCTCTGACCCCCCCCCCGGCAGAGCCTCCCCCGCCCTCATCACTGATCCCCCCCCCCGGCAGAGCCTCCCCCCGCCCTCATCACTGACCCGCCCCCCGGTAGAGCCTCCCCCGCCCTCATCACTGACCCCCCCCGGCAGAGCCTCCCCCGCCCTCATCACTGATCCCCCCCGGCAGAGCCTCCCCCCGCCCTCATCACTGACCCCCCCCCCGGCAGAGCCTCCCCCGCCCTCATCACTGACCCCCCCCGCCGAAGGGCCTTCCCTGCCTTCATCACTGACCCTCCCCCCCGCTCCCCGCAGGGCCTTCCCCGCCTTCATCACTGACCCCCCCCCCCCGCAGGGTCTTTCCTTCCTTCATCACTGACCCCCCCCGGCAGAGCCTCCCCCCGCCCTCATCACTGACCCCCCCCCCGGCAGAGCCTCCCCCGCCCTCATCACTGACCCCCCCCAGGGGCTCCCGCCGCCCTCATCACTGACCCCCCCCGGCAGAGCCTCCCCCCGCCCTCATCACTGACCCCCCCCCGGCAGAGCCTCCCCCCGCCCTCATCACTGATCCCCCCCCCGGCAGAGCCTCCCCCCGCCCTCATCACTGACCCGCCCCCCGGCAGAGCCTCCCCCGCCCTCATCACTGACCCCCCCCGGGGCTCCCGCCGCCCTCATCACTGATCCCCTCCGGCAGAGCCTCCCCCCGCCCTCATCACTGACCCCCCCCCGGCAGAGCCTCCCCCGCCCTCATCACTGACCCCCCCCCCGGCAGAGCCTCCCCCCCGCCCTCATCACTGACCCGCCCCCCGGCAGAGCCTCCCCCGCCCTCATCACTGACCCCCCCCAGGGGCTCCCCGCCGCCCTCATCACTGACCCCCCCCGGCAGAGCCTCCCCCCGCCCTCATCACTGACCCCCCCCCCGGCAGAGCCTCCCCCGCCCTCATCACTGACCCCCCCCCGGCAGAGCCTCCCCCCGCCCTCATCACTGACCCGCCCCCCGGTAGAGCCTTCCCCGCCCTCATCACTGACCCCCCCCCCACAGGGCCTTCCCCGCCCTCATTACTGACCCCCCTGCAGGGCCTTCCCCACCCTCCTCACTTACTTCACCCCCCCCACAGAGCCTTCCCCCGCCCTCATCACTGACCCCCCCTCACAGGGCCTTCCCCCGCCCTCATCACTGACCCCCTACCCCACAGGGCCTTCTTTTCCCGCCCAATTCAAAAATTACTTGACCCCCTTGCCTCTGAGGGTACTGGTAAGCAGTCCCTTTTTTAAAAAATTTTCCTTGGACGTTCTTTTCCATCAACAATCAAAACAATGAGTCTTGGACCAGTTTCATCAGTGGACCCCCCCTGTACAGAGGCTGGGGGGTACGTCACACAACGCCTTTGAAAACTGAATTCCCCCCCCGTTTAGAGTTTTCCCCCGCCTTATTACTTTTGTACTTCCCCTACACCCAGATTTTTTTGAGCCTTTTACACCAGACCCTCACATTACCCCCCTCGTGAAACAAGCCTTCTCGCCCTGGTAGACCCCCCCCCTTGGTGCAAAGCCTCCCCGCCCTCAGTCACTGGACCCCCCCGCTAAGCTTTCTTTTAAACGGGGCCTCTTATCAAAAAAAATTGAGACCCCGGCCCCCGTAGAGGCTCCACGCCTGTGATACTGAGCGGGGTCCCGGGTGCAGGGGGGACCCTCCCAGCATAACCAACAGGAGGGGGGCTTCCCCGCTTCACCTGCCTTCGCCCGAAGGGCGGCGGGGCCCAGCAGCCGAGCCCTCCATGTACAGACACAGACTCCCTTGCCTTGGCAGACCCGACCCCCCATCCCCGCGGCCACCCCTGCCCCACAGGGCTTCCCCCCCTTCATCACTACGCCCGGCGGCAGGGCCTTCCCGGCGGGGGCGCGCTCATCACTGACCCCCAACCAGCGGGCCTTCCCCGCCCTCATTACTGACCGCCCCCCCGTGCAGGGCTTGCCGGCCGCCCTGCTCGGGAGCTGGGATGCCCCCACCCCGAGCCCTCTGACACCCACCCGCCTCCGAGCAGACCCGACCGCGCCCGGAGACCTCCCCCCGCCTCTCAGACCCTCCCCCCCGAAGGGCCTTCCCCCGCCCTCATCACTGACCCCCCCCGGGCCCCGTCCTTCCCCCCCCCCACCCCCCGGCAGGCCTCCCCCGCCCTTACACTGACCCCCCCCCCCCAGGGCCTCCTCGCCCTCCACTGACCCACCCCCGCAAGAGCCTTCCCCCGCCCTCATCACTGACCCCCCCCCCCGCAGGGCCTTCCCCCGCCCTCATCACTGACCCCCCCCCCGCCGCAAAGCCTCCCCCCGCCCTCATCACTGACCCCCCCCCCCCGCAGAGCCTTCCCCCGCAGGGCCTTCCCGCCCATTACTGACCCCCCCCCTCCGCAGGGCCTTTCCTCCCCTCCTCACTGACCCCCCCCCCGGCAGAGCCTCCCCCCGCCCTCATCACTGACCCCCCCCCCCCCGCAGAGCCTTCCTCCGCCCTCATCACTGACCCCCCCCCCCCGCAGGGCCTTCCCCCGCCCTCATCACTGACCCTCCTCCCCTGCAGGGCCTTCCCCCCCCCTCCTCACTGACCCCTTCCCCCCCCCCCGGCAGAGCCTCCCCCCGCCCTCATCACTGACCCCCCCCCCCCGGCAGAGCCTTCCTCCGCCCTCATCACTGACCCCCCCCTGGCAGAGCCTTCCCCCGCCCTCATCACTGACCCCCCCCCCCAGGGGCCTCCCCCGCCCTCATCTACTGACCCCCCTGGCAGGGCCTTCCCCCCCTCCTCACTGACTTCCCCCCCCCCCAGAGCCTTCCCCCGCCCTCATCACTGACCCCCCCTCACCAGAGCCTTCCCCCGCCCTCATCACTGACCCCCCCTCACAGGGCCTTCCCCCCCCTCATCACTGACCCCCACCCCACAGGGCCTTCCCCCCGCCCTCATTACTGACCCCCCCCTGGCAGGGCCTTCCCCACCCTCCTCACTGACTTCCCCCCCCCCAGAGCCTTCCCCCGCCTTCATCACTGACCCCCCCTCACAGGGCCTTTCCCCCGCCCTCATCACTGACCCCCCCCCCCGGCAGAGCCTTCCCCCGCCCTCATCACTGACCCCCCCCCGAAGGGCCTTCCCTGCCTTCATCACTGACCCTCCCCCGCCTTCCCCCCTCCAGACCCCCCCCCCCGGCAGGGCCTCCCCCGCCATTAGCACTGACCCCCCCCCCTCAGGGCTTCCTTGCCTTATCACTGACTCCCCCCCCGCAAGGGCCTTCCCCGCCCTCATCACTGACCTCCCCCCCCGCAGGGCCTTCCCCGCCTTCATCACTCACCCCCCCCCGCCGAAGGGCCTTCCCTGCCTTCATCACTGACCCTCCCCCCCGCTCCCCCAGGGCCTTGCCCCCGCCTTTATCACTGACACCCCCCCCCGGAGAGCCTCCCCCGCCCTCATCACTGACCCCCCCCCCGCCAGAGCCTCCCCGCCCTCATCACTGACCCCCCCCCCGGTAGAGCCTCCCCCCCCTCATCACTGACACCCCCACCCCGCAGAGCCTTCCCCCGCCCTCATCACTGACCCCCCCCCGCAGGGCCTTCCCCCGCCCTCATCACTGACCCCCCCCCCGCCGAAGGGCCTTCCCTGCCTTCATCACTGACCCCCCCCCGCTCCCCGCAGGGCCTGCCCCACCCTCATCACTGACTCCCCCCCCCCCGCAGGGCCTTCCCCCGCCTTCATCACTGACCCCCCCCCAGCAGCGTCTTTCCTCCCCCCTCATCACTGACCCCCCCCCCGGCAGAGCCTTCCCCCCGCCCTCATCACTGACCCCCCCCGGAAGAGCCTTCCCCCGCCCTTCATCACTGACCCCCCCCAGGGGCTCCCCCCCCTCATCACTGACCCCCCCCGGCAGAGCCTCCCCCCGCCCTCATCACTGACCCCCCTCCCCCAGAGGCTTCCCCCGCCCTCATCACTGACCCCCCCCGGTAGAGCCTTCCCCCGCCCTCATCACTGACCCCCCCCCCCGGCAGAGCCTTCCCCGCCCTCATCACTGACCCCCCCGCCGAAGGGCCTTCCCCGCCCTCATTACCTGACCCCCCTGCAGGGCCTTCCCCCCTTCCTCACTGACTTCTCCCCCCCCACAGGGCCTTCCCCGCCTCATTACTGACCCCCCTCCGCAGGGCCTTCCCTCCTTCCTCACTGACTTCCCCCCCCCACAGAGCCTTCCCCCCCCTCATCACTGACCCCCCCCCGAAGGGCCTTCCCTGCCTTCATCACTGACCCTCCCCCCCCTCCCCGCAGGGCCTTCCCCGCCTTCATCACTGACCCCCCCCCCCAGCAGGGTCTTTCCTTCCTTCATCACTGACCCCCCCCCCGGCAGAGCCTCCCCGCCCTCATCACTGACCCCCCCCCCGGCAGAGCCTCCCCCGCCCTTCATCACTGACCCGCCCCCCGGCCTAGAGCTCTCCCCCGCCCTCATCACTGACCCCCCCCCGGCAGAGCCTCCCCCCGCCCTCATCACTGACCCCCCCCCGTAGAGCCTTCCCCGCCCTCATCACTGACCCCCCCCCCAGCAGGGCCTTCCCTCGCCCTCATCAGTGACTCCCCTGCCCCCCCCGCTGTGCCTTTCCCTGCCCTCATCACTGACCCCCCTCCCCACAGGGCCTTCCCCGCCCTCATTACTGACCCCCCCTGCAGGGCCTTCCCCACCCTCCTCACTGACTGCCCCCCCCCACAGAGCCTTCCCCCGCCCTCATCACTGACCACCCCCCGCAGGGCCTTCCCCTGCCTTCATCACTGACCCTTCCCCTTCCCCGCCTTCATCACTGACCCCCCCCCGCAGGACCTTCCCCACCTTCAGAGATCAACCCCCCTACCTAACTTTCAGAGACCGACCTCTCCCCCGCAGAAACTGATTTCCCCCCCTGCAGGGCCCGCCCCACACAGAATCCCCCCCTCCCTTATTTTCCAATATTCCTCTCACAAGGCCCTCCCCTCCAGAGACCGACACCCCCACACCTCTTATGCACTCTCAGAAAAATACCAGTTTGCCTTCAGAGACAAACTCCCCTAAAGGCCTCCCCTCCCTCCTCAGAGACCCCTCCCAAGAGACCAGCACTTCCCAGAGGCCCCTCCACCCTTAGATTTCCCCCTCCTTCAGATCACCCCCCTCCCCAGAGACACCTCCCCAAACACACCCCTGTACCACCTTCCCCCTCAGAGACACCTGTGAGCCAATGGCTTCAAGTTGAAGTGAGACAAAACAGATCGGAAACAAGATGTAGATTTTTAACAGTGAGAGTAATAACCATTAGAACAATTTACCAAGCCTCACAGTGGAGTTTCCCCCATTGACCATTTTAAAATTAAGATTGATTTTTTCTTCTAAAATATCTGCTCTTGGGATTTTTTTCGGAAGAGTTCTATGGCCTGTGTTATGCTGGAAGTCAATGGTCCCTTTTAGCCTAGGGATCTATCAATCACAAAGAAAAAGAGACACACACCCCAGCAACCTATTCACTGTGCCTGGACACCCCACACCATTCAGAACTCCCACAGGGAGCCTCTTTACCCCACTTATAAAGATGTTGTCCTCCTATCCAGGAAGACACTACTTTACACACATTTATTCCCAAACAGGCCCCTCTTGGACCATCCTGTGAACTTCCTTTTATGTTCCTGTAGTATCCACTGCAGAAAGGATACACCTTTCTACCACCACTTGATATTCTTTCTACCTCCTAAATCCCCTCCAGGCAGTCTTTCCCAGAAACAAAGCCTTCCAACCCTAGACAGTGCAGTGGGTTCCACACCCAGCCATTTTCTGGAGGAGCTGAATGGAATTCGCTTTTGCAGCCTGTATCTTCTTATAATCCAGACTTTTATGGAACAAATAGATACGCAGAGCCAGCAGGGCTGACAGCCACCGTGAGCTCTGGGACAAGGTGGGGTGGGTGGCTCCATTCCCATGGAAGGCTTGGGGCTCCCCACCCAGACCGCTGTGTGACACCCCGCAACCCTCAGCAACACTCTGCCGGCAATTCAAAGGGGCCGGGGGCTCTGCCCACTGCCACTGCTGAAGTAGCAGTGTCAGCGTTGGCTGGGAGCTCCAGGCCCTTTGAATCTCCGGGCCCTGGGACAATTCCCCCATTTCCCCCCACATTGGCAGGTCTGCACAGAGCTCCTATATTCAGAACATTATGCATATAGACCTCTTTCTTACCAAAACACTGGTAATCTGAAGCTATTCCTGTGGAATCAAACTGATTTAATCATTGCTGCATGTATGATTTAATACCCAGATCCTCCACTCTCAATCCTGTCTCTGTTTCTAAAGATTAACAAAATCTCACTCTAATTTTTCCCCCCACAGGACATTTCCCATTTGTTGACTAGTATATTTAAGAGCATGTATACTGCAGATGTCATAGGGATGGATACTGGAACAAATCTGATCAAATCCCGTGGAGGAGACAATATCTATCATGAGAAGTTTGTGGAGGAATTGCAAAAGGTAAAGCAAATAAACAAACAGATTAGAGGTAGTTTTCAGAGCTATTCTGACAGCTAGTAAAATGTTTGTCAATTTTAATTCAAACCTTCCAGGATTATTTTTCAAAATGGTTTCCTAGAATCACAAAGATATTTTCATGAGCAGTTTGAAATACTCTTCTTGGGACCAAATTTTCTCATAGAGCCTCTAATCTCATTGTGTGTGAGCCATCTGTTAGCTGTTATAACAACAGCTTTCAAGTACCTAAAAAGGGTGTTACAAGGAGGAGGGGGAAAAATTATTCTCCATAACCTCTGATGATTGGACAAGAAGCAATGGGCTTAAAGTTAGAGGTGGGGGAAACTGAGCCATCAACTCATGCAGATTTTAAGCTTCAGGTTCTGAAGGGTTTTTAAAAAGTATTTTTAGTCCTACATTTGAATAGGTATGCAGTGTTTCTGAGTGCGCAGACAAGTAATCTTAGAACCTCTCTTGCTGGAGCAGCAGTGGAATGAAATCAACAAGACTTTGGTCATTTTCACAGCTGATATTCAAAACCAGTAGAAAAAAAATGATAAATGCTATTTTGTTGAAACTGACATTTTCTCAGATGCGGAATGGAATTGTGAGATTAGGGAAGAAGGACACAGAGAGAAACAACAATAGCCATTGGTCTGGTTTTTTTACCTGGGATGTAGGAGCTTTGGTTCACATCCCTGCTCTGAAGAAGTGAATTAAAAAGCTTCCTAGGGAACACTTTAAATTTAATCATGTACCTGATACAGTTGCTGGAATGCAAACAGGGTCCAAGCATAGCACATCTCTCTTTCCGCTAGCAGGGGCTGAAGGACAGGCTTCACTGCAGGGTGATGCCCCTGGAAATCCTTGGTAAAGGGGCTCTTTTCATCATACCTGCTTCTAGTTATGAAGTTTAGTAATCTGGTAGGCATCTGGTAAATGTTTCAACCCTTCCTCTTGCCCCCCACACACCCAAGTTAAGTGTTAGAAAATAATGCATTCTATTCTGGGAGTTTATTCTTGTAAAGTAAAAACATTCTAGCAAACCTTTAGAAAGAAACAGAAAACATTTATTTTTCTATCACATGTACTGACATTATTAATAATTTGTGATAGCTAAAAGTATATTTATTTACATTCTCCACTCTACATGCCAGATTCATACTGAATATAACCATCGATTGACAGAAGCTGACGTGATAGAAAAGCACATCATTCAGGCACGAGCTCGAGCAACAGCAGAAGAAGAAAGGGCTCTGAACATGCTGAAGGCAGATGCTGGGGAGGACTTCCACAACACTGGATTGCCACCAGGTAAGGTTCCTGGGAATGTTACCTATCACAGTACACATTTGTGGGATCTGGAGCTAAATTCAATGCTCAATCAAGTCAATGGAAATACTTCCATTTAGGGATGTAAAATGGTAACTGGTTAACTCATGGGTGGGGAACCTCTGTCCCATGGGCTAGATCTGGCCTCTTGCTTAATTTCATCAGACCTGTGGCAAGCACTAAGCATTGGTGCCCCCCACCCCACCACACCGGACTGGAACTGTGAGCACCAGCTGGCCCTGCTGATCAGCTGACTCCATGGTCCCTAAGTTCAGGGATGAACAATCAGGGAAACTCCTAGTCCACATATGCTTTTCCTTACAATTCCCATTGGCCAGAAATGGCAGCCAATGTGAGTTGCAGAAACAGTACCTGAGAGCACTGGCAGCTGTGCACCCCCAGAGTGGCCTGGACACATTGTAGCAGCTTCCAGGAACAGCATGGAGCCAGGGCAGGGAAGATTCTGCCTTAAGTCCCATGTACGATCAACAGGCTGTTGCCTGAGGTAAGCAGTGCTCTGCTGGAGCCTGCACCCCTCAGCCCTTCCTGTACCTCAGTTCCCACTCCTGAGTACCCTCCTGCTCCCCAGTGTCCTTCCAGAGCCTGTGTCTCCACCCAGAACCCCATGAGCCTCTCCTGCACCCTAACTCCTTGCTCCAATCCTGAGCCCAATCCCACAGCCAAACTCCAAGACCTCACACCATCATCCTGAACGCCCTACCCCACGTTGGAACCCCCTCCAGCACCCTAATTCCCTTCCAGACCCCATACTCTCACTTATACCCGAACCCCATGCCCAGGCTGGAACCCCTTCCACACCTGCACCCCAACCCCCTGCTCTAGCCCTGAGCCCTCTCCTGCACTCTAAATGCCTTCACCCCCGTCTGAAGCCCCTACTGCACCTGGAACCCCTCATTTCTGGCCCCACCCCAGAGCCTAGGAGAAGACCGAAGACTCCACCCTCCCTCAGCCCCTCTCACTGCAGGGCTGTGTGTGTTCCATGATTGATATGGGTGTGTGTGTTCCATGATTTGGTGGGTCAGTGGCCCCCGATAGAAAAAAGGCTCCCCAGCCCTGGATTAACTGATAATTAGAAGCTTATCGGTAACATATTTCAGTTAATGACTAAACTCTGTTGCTGCCCCATGCTTGGGGTCCCAGCTGCTGGTCCTACGTCCAGGGTCCTGGCAGCTGGAACTCTAGACATGTGGGGCCAGCAACTGGGACCCCAGGTGCAAAACATGGGTGTTCTGCAATGCCCCCCCCCATACCTCTAGTTCCTTACCTATGTGTGAACTCCTTAACAATTAATCGTTTAACTGATAGAATTTTAATACATTACATGGTTACCTTTAAAAAAAATGCTATTTGCATTTTGATTATGCAATTTATGAATCATAGAATACTAGAACTGGAAGGGGCCTTGAAAGGTCATCAAATCCAGTCTCCTAACCCTCAGGGCAGAACCAAGCACCGTCTAGATCATCCCTGATCGATGCTTATCTGACCTGCTCTTAAATAACTCCAGTGATGGAGATTCTACAACCTCCCTAGTCAATTTATTCCAGTGTTTAACCACCCTGACAGTCAGAAAGTTTTTCCTGATGTCCAACCTAAACCTCCCTTGCTGCAATTTAAGCCCATTGCTTCTTGTCCTATCATCAAGAGGCCAAGGAGAACAATTTTTCTCCTTCCTCCTTGTAACACCCTTTAAGATACTTGAAAACTGCCAGGGTTTAATATCACTTACTTATCATATATATAGTAGCCTAATGTCTGTGACTCTGTAACGCTGAAACGCTGGCTTTTCCCTCTGGGTGGCGCTGTTGCCTCCCGGCGTGGCGCTCAGCTGACTTCTGAAAGTGGCCTGCCCACAGGGGTGCCGCATGTGGAGCGGGGGGCCCAAACGGCCGCTTGCACCGCTTGCTCCCACGCGGCGGCCCAGCTGAGCGGTGCAGAAGTCAGCCGAGTGCCATGGTGGGAGGCAACAGCGCCGCCCAGAGGGAACAGCCAGGGGGTGGGGCCTGGACGAGCATGCGTCTCTGATGTCAGGAAAGGGCTCCAGATTCAAAAGGAGGAAAGCGGAGCGGATGCAGAAGAGACAGAGAGGAGAACGGAGGAGGCGGAGAGGAGGCGGAGGACAGTGAGAGAGAGAGTGAGAGAGACGCAGCAGGAGGAGGAGAAGAGAAACACAGAGTGAGAGGCGGGAGGGGGAGAAGAGAGAGAGAGAGAGACGGAGAGAGAGGCAGGAGGCGGACGAGAGCTGAGAGAGAGAGAGAGGGTGAGGCAGTAGGAGGAGAAGAGAGAGAGAGGCTGTTTGTGCTGCTTGCTCCCACATGGCGGCCCGACTGAGCGACGCAGAAGTCAGCCGAGCGCCATGGCGGGAGGCGAAGGGGGGCAGGGCGGTGACGTACACGCCCAGGGGGCGGGGCCTGTCGAGCGTGCATCCCCGATGGAGACAGAGGAGAGCAGAGAGAGAGTGAGAGGCAGGAGGAGGAGAAGGGAAAGAGAGAGACGGAGCGGAGAGAGTGAGAGGCAGGAGGAGGAGGAGAAGAGAAAGGGAGGGCGAGAGGCAGGAGGGGGAGAAGAGAAAGAGAGAGACGGAGAGAGAGGCAGAAGGTGGAGGAGAGCTGAGAGAGAGAGGGGGAGGTGGTAGTAGTAGGAGAGAGAGAGAGAGAGACAGAGCGAGAAACCAGAGGCTCAGGAGAGAAGACCGACGTGGAGGAGAGACCTGAAAATCCCGTCTTATGATGGGCTAATTGGCTAGTAATAAAAGAGCAGCTTTGAGAAACTGTAAGCAGAAAATCGAAAAGAAAAAAAATTACCTTCCGTAATAAACTAATTGGGCAGGCCACTTTCAAGGCCTGAAATCTGCCATTAATGATTCTATGCCTTAATATTATTGTAAGCATATGGAAATACAGCTGTGCAAAAATAGAAATGTCTTCAGAATTGGCCTGTGAAGTTGATAAGTGTTATTACAGGCAGGGAAACTGATACAGAGATTAAGTGTTTGGCAGAAGACCCCAAAGCCATGTCAGAATTGAATTTAGAACTCTGGAGTAGTTTGATTCCAGTTCTGTGCCTCAGGATGCATCTACACTGCACTTTTTTTCTGGAATAATGGCCATTATTCCGGAAAAACAATACTAGCGTCCACACTGTAATTGTGTTATTTCGAAAGAAAATCGAGATAACGGACGGCTTTTCCAACGCTGGTGAACCTCATTCCACGAGGAATAAGGCCTCTTGCGAAAAAGCTTTTTCGGAAGAGGGTGTGTGTGGATGCGGAATAGGGACTTTTTTCGAAAAAAGAGGCCTCCAGGAAATCCCACAGGTGCTCTGCTGGCCACTCTGTCCACGTTCATCAGAACTCTATAGTTCCTGTTCCCCTGGAGCTCTTAAAACTGCAGTCACAGGGACAGGCCTTGTGGCAGGAAGCCGGCCCTCAGAGCCTCCAGCCAGAGCGCAGCTCACAGTGCCACACATGTGGGCACCATGTCCGAGCTACAAGTCCCCCAAGAGCCTCCTGCCCATCCCAGGTAGCATGCAGAGGGCTCCCAGAAGCCTGCCAGGGGCCGCAAGAGGCGTGCGTCGTCCAGGTATGGGGCGGAGATCCTGGCCCTCCTGGAGGTGTGGGGCACAAGGAGAACCTCCAGGATCTCCACTCCAGGTGGTGCAACACCGATATCTATGGCCAAGAGCCTGGCCAAAAACGGAACCTGGAGCAGGTTCGCATAAAGTTAAAGCGCTCCACCAGGCCTACGCCAAGGTGAGGGAGCACAGCTCACGCTATGGGGCAGAACCTCACTCCTGCCCCTGTTGTGAGGATCTGCACTGTGAGGATCTGCACCACATCTTGGGAGGCAGTGTAGACCCTTTCCCGGTGGTGGACTTAGGGCTGGAAACACCTGTCATCACCTGCCTGGGGGGGTCCCAGCCCATGAGAAGGAGGATGCAGCCAGCACCGTGACCACACTCACTTTGGAGCCAGTACCCCACAGCCTGGATGTGTCCCAGGAGTCCTCTGAGGCTGGGGAGGGACCATCAGGTGAGTGGTCTTAGTTTTTCACACACACAGGGTGGGGGTGGCAGGTGCTATGGGGCTATGGTACGATTGTCACTTGGCCTTCTTGGCCTGTCCATCGTGCTGCAGTCTGTGCACCTGGATGCACGTGCAGTGCCAGTCTGCGCCACACAGCCCCAGGAGGCAGCACTGGAGCACCCCTGGGCTCCTGCTCACAAGCTCTGGGGAGACCGCCCACACTTCTGACCCCCGGGGGGGATGCCCTCCCACCATGAGCCACCGCTGGAAGGAGGCTGGGGACAAGGAGACACACGTGCACACACAGACTCTGGATTGCCACACCCAGCACACAGGCATGCCTGCACGCTTGAGGCAGCATCTGCTCCCGGGGACAGCACTGCCAGGCGCAGGTGTGTGTGTGGCACCAATGGAAGCCCAGGCAGCTCGAAGCCCCCCCTCCCCCCCCGCCCCAAACATTGGATTCTAGTGTGGCTGGCCATTTCCCTTGCCTGTTTGTCTGTGGGACATGGGGGACAGGCAGGAAGCATGGTCCTCTGGGGACCTCTGGGCCCCTGTAAGACAGGGCCCGCTGTCCAGGCAACATATGGCCTTACTCCTGGGACATCATCTTCCTCTGACCCAGGAACTGTTGCTCTCAGCTCACAGATGAGGGCAAGGCTTCAGAGACAGTGTCTCCAGGGATGACTGACCACCTCTCTTTATTCTCCCCAGCTGTGACTGTGAGGCGATCTACACCACCCAAGCCAGCCGCCCAACCCCGGGGGAGCCGCAGGCGCCGGAGGGTCCAGGAGGACCTCATGAGGGAGCACGTCTCCATTCTGCGGGATATGCAGCAGACGCTGGCCCAGAAGGTCCGGGACGATGCACAGTGGCGGGTCCAGATGTGGAATGAGCTACTGCAGCAGGGACGCAATGTGTGTGCGACCATACGGGAGCTCCTGACCCACCTGGAGATAGCTCCTGCTCGTGCTCCTGTCCCCATCCCTGCTCCTGCTCCAGTCCCAGTCCCTGCTCCCCCTCCCATGCCTGACTCTACTCCCCCTCCCATGCCAGATCCTGCTCCAGCCCCCCCTTGTGCCTATCCCCTTATCCTCCCTGGTCCCCCCATCCTCAAGGTCACAGAGGTCCCCGCACATGAGGTGGAGGAAGCACCTGAGCTGTGTGCCCCTCTCAGCTCCTGCCCTGAGCCTCTCCTCCCCCTTCCAAAGTTCTCAGCCCCCTTCCCAGGTTCTCAGCCCCCTTCCTCATTTCCAGGTTCTCATCTCCCCTAATCCCCAGTTACTTCTACCCCAAATAAATCACCACAAAGTTCTGTTTTTGACAACCAAATAATTTTTTTTATTGCATCTACAGGGAAGAGGAGTAGAGGGGGGGAAGGGAGGGGTTGTTGTGGGAAAGGCAGAGAGGGGCAAGGCACGGGCCCCTGCTGGGGAAGCCCTGGGGAGTTACTAGGGTCCTTGAGAGAAACGGTCCATCAGGGCCTCCTGGATGTGCACTCCCGCCTGATGGGCCTGCCGGATGGCAGCTGTGTGTGGCTGCTCAAAGGCCCTTCCCTCCCGGCCGGCCTCTGACCCTGATGCTGTGCTCGGGGAAGAAAGTGCCGACCTCCAGCTTCTGGTAGAGGCTGGAGTTGCAGAAGACGTGGGCGTCATGCATCTTCCCCAACCAGCCGATGAAGATGTGCATGAAGTGGACATGGTGGTCGACCAGGGCCTGCAGGACCATCGAAAAGTATCCCTTCCGATTAATATACTGCGTTGCCCGGTGGTCAGGGGTCCGAATGGGGATGTGTGTCAATAGCGCCCCCGCAGCTGGGGAAGCCCAGGGCAGCAAATCCGGCGACAATGGGGTCCACGTTGCTCAGGCGGATAACCCTGCACAGCAGGACGGTGTTGATGGCCCTCACCACCTGCAGAAGGAGACAAATAAAGAAACGAAACAGACAAATAAAGAAACGAAACAGAGAATCAAAGGGGGTGCCTGAGCCCTTGGGAGGTCCCCGAGCCCTCCCCCCATTTACCCCGCACAAACACCCCAGGAGCCACCCTCTATGAAGCCCTCCCCCCCTGCAAGGCTGCGTGAGGGTGGGACTGCAGAAACCCCCCTGGGGACGGGGCTTCCCCCCCACCACCTCCAGCCCACCCCCCGCACCCTCAACACCCTCTTTCCCTAGGGTTCCCCTTTCCAGTACTCCCCCCCCCCCGGGACTTCAGCCCAAGAGTGTAATACCTGCATGACGAGGGCCCTGACAGTCGACTTGCCCACACTGAACTGGTTGCCCACAGATCAGTAACTGTCCAGCACGGACAGCTTCCAGATGGCAATGGCGATCCGCTTCTCCAGGGGGATGGCGGGTTTCATCTGGGTGTCCCATCATCTGAGGGCAGGGGTGAGCCAGGCACACAGCTCCAGGAACGTCTCCTTCCTCATATGGAAGTTTTGGAGCCACTGCTGGTCGTCCCACTGCTCCATTACCAGCTGGTCCCACCAGTTGGAACTGGTGTCCAGCCGCCAGAAGTGTTGCTCCACAGTGGGGTGCGGTTGCGAGTGCAGCACTCCTGCACACATGTACAGGTTCTCAATGATGAGCTCGGGGTCGAGCTCATGCAGGCCATGAGGGCAGCCTGTAGAACCTGCTACAGAAACTGCAGCCCGGCAGTGTGGGGCTGTTGCGTGTCCAGAGGCAGCTCTGATTCCATAGCAGGAAGTGCTCTGGTGTCCTGAAGCAGGGCAACCAAAGCACGCAGTGGAAATGCTTTGCTGTCCCTCAGAGAGGTAGGCAAGCAAGCAGAAGAACCTGAGAAACAGCTGTCTGGGGGGTCCCTTTAAGCACGTGTCTCAGATAGCCTTAGGCAGCAGCTCCAGGAAGTAACTGCTGACCTGATGCCCTGCCTGAACTGGTTCCAGGTGGCCTTAAATATGAGATAGCGTCCAGTGTGGACACTATCTTTCAAAATAGCACACCGCTATTTAGTTGCGCCTTTTGCATGTAGATGCTCTATTTCGAAATACGCTTTTCTGGAAGATATCTTCTGGAAAAGCTTATTCCAAAAGAAGCATACAGTGTAAACATACCCTCAGTTCATATTTCACTCCAAAATACTTCATCGTAGTGATGATAAGATGAGAACAGAAATGCGGACTGATCATTGTAGTGCTTCTTAAAACACCCATCATTTGTTTGTTTGTTTTTTAATATTGTAGTGGAGTCCTCCTTCAGATGGTGTGTAGATAATGACCTTCTCAAAAAGCATAATTTAATCTGTCCTGAAGATTACATCACTGATAGAGTACCCATTACCAAAGCACCTAAAGGTAATTTTTAATGCCGTCTAACATGGATTTTTGATAAGCTCTGATTTTTCTAGGACATGAAGAATTAGATATGGATAGACTGCGTATAATGGCCTAATAAACAGAAACATGAAGGGCTTTTCCATATGAACACTTAGTTCATGGCAAGCTGGGATATAAAACTACTGCTGTGCATTACGTGTCCACGTAGACCGTGTTGCTGTTTGCTAACAGTTCTATAGTGCACTTTGATGTACCCTGCTTTGAAATGGGAGTAGTTTAAAGAGGATGATGGAACTTTTAGTGTATGACAACAGGGTCCACACAGACATTTAGCATGCTTCAGGCTAGCATGAGGTAGATTGATACCCAGCTTGCTGTGAACTAAGTGTTCATATAGATAAAAACCAATATTTAAACTACTAAGAATTAGCTTGATGGTCAAGATACTACATTTTCAATATATTATAGATGTTCTCATTCTGTGTAACTAATAAATTACTAAAACTGAAATGTTTTAAATATCAAATATACTTTTCATTATCAATGTTGTTCGTTTATTTTTTTCAGCTCATTCACTTTAGATTCTAGCAAATGCAGCAGTATTTGACTTTGATAATATGAAAATATTTAGTTTTTACTTTATGAAAACTTTTTTTCCAATAAGGTGAAATGTTACACTTTGACTTTATCATTTTGACATATTTATATTATTGTGTTTAAATGTTAAAGTAGCACTTAGAGCATTACTGATATAAAGCAAAGACATGTTCTGGCAAGAGGCATGATCTGCTCACAGAACCTGGCAAGAACAGGGCTGATATTGCAGAAATACAAGTATATTAGTCAAAACAAAAAATTTCAATAAGATCAGAATATTCATTCTGCTTTTTGTCCAAATTAGACTTGATATGAAATTTCAAATCTTGGAATTTCTTCAGTGTGAGAGTTTCATTTTTGATCAACTCTATTCTGTTTATCCCTTTGTAAAGTGGAGATAATTTATCTATTTTAGAGGGGGAGTTATAAGGCTTAATTAACTGTTTATGAGCTCCTTAAATGAAGGATGTTAAAGAAGTTGAATGCTGTATTGGTGCCAGGGTATTAGAGGGGCAAGGTAGGTGAGATAATATAGTTTATTGAATTATTATTGATATTATTATTATTGTAAGTTTGTCCTAAACCTTATCTGTATGATTTGTGATTGCAATAAATTAATCTACTTATACAAAATAAACTGTAAATATGGATGAAACACTAGAGCACTTAAATATACAGGGTTGTTGTTTTTTTGCTAACTCCAAGACCAATTGTGTATTATTAATGTTTCTCTGCTTACAGTAAGTTTCTATAGTTAATACTTTTCTCCCTGTTGCTTAGAAAATGTCAATACTTTTCTTTCAACTTCAGGAAAACAAGAGCCTGACTATATCAAGGAGACGTTTAGTTTTAAGCAACGCGTTTCTGTAAGTCCAAGGGATCAGAAACATACAGAAATCCCACACTTGAGGAAAACATTAGATAGTCTGCCAGAAGTATCTTTGTCCACCTTAACACTGTCTTCAACTCCTGAGCCTACATATCAGACTAAGAAACCATCAAGTAAGGTATATTTCAGAGATGGACTCTTTTTAGCTTGTCAAATAGTTTGACAAGCTTATGCTATCCCTTCAGAAAGAGGCAAATCCTAGCACATTGCTATTTTAGTATTACTAGTTGCTTTCTTTGTTGGAGAAGAGAGAAATACAGTAGTTTGCTAACGGTGAAATTCTTTACTACTGCATAAAGCTTAAATAATCAGGAATAGGTATTTTGTATAACCCATCCCCAACCACCAAAGCTTCTGTATTTGAAATTGATTTTTACATCACATTCTCTGTTTGTTTCAAAGAAATCAAGCTCCTCTCTCAAATCACTCCGGAAAGATGATATGTACAAAGCAGATAGAGAACAAGACCGTGCTTACCTTGCCAGACTTGAGAACAGACACAATTACCTGAAGAATCCCCGCTTTTTCCCACCAAATACTCTTAATGGAGGAAAATCTCTTCTTATTCCTCAGAAGAAGGTAGAACGAATGATAGCAGGAAGAAAAGTAACATTTGATGAAAGGTACATATCTTGACTCTTGTTTCAGACTCTGATTCTGAAGAGAGAATTGCTTTGGAATTATTCTGGATTTGTAGCAGTTTAACCAGAATAGTATTTTCTCCTGTGTATCTTGATTATGATCTTTCAGAAATAATATGTTGTAAGGTTTTTATGATTTTTGTTGCTCTTGTTAATGGATGCAAGCAAGATATTCCTAGGCATAGATAAAATTACTGACACTGTTAGGGTACATCTGCACAGCAGGGTTAAAGTCAAAATGAGCTACACAACTTCAGCTACATCAGTTGAACAGCTTAAGTCGAAATAGATTAACTCAGCTTTTGGCACTGTCTACACAGCAGGAAGTCGAAGGAAGAACATTCTTCCCTTACTCCTCGTGAAATGAGGGTTACCACAAGTTGGAGTAAGAAGTCCTCCAGCTCAACATTATTTCAGAATAAAGGCTTATAGTATAGATGCACATTTTGTTATTTCAGAATAGCATCAGTTATTCCAAAATAACACTGCTATATAGACGTACTCTAAGAGCTCATTGCATGTTTCTCAAAGTCTCCCCCATTATTTTATTTCAGTGATCCTCGACCTGTTCCTGTGTTTCTACCTACCCCATCCACTGTATTGTTTTCTGAGTATGAAATTGGTCAGGTTTATGAGGTAAGAGCTTTTTCATCCACAAAAAATTTACTCTACTCTGAGAAATTTGATATCTCTCCATGACCTTCATAGTTTCCCCCATCCCTATGCAGACTTCCACGTAGTTAACAAAACTATCATGAGCCTCATTTTCCTCTCTCTTTCAATCACCACCAGAACTTCCCCAAGGAGTATCACATTGGATCTTTTTCAACCTCAGGTTGCTTTTGTGACATATCCTTTACTTCAAATGCTGACAGAAATGTTCAATTTTCCCATCTATAAAATACCTACTTCCTAGGCATGTTTGAGAAGTAATTAATTGCGGTTTGCCCAGTACTATGAAGATGAACAATGGTTCATATGTATTATTTGGTATATTTTCTTTTTTAAATGAAGATGACTATAGAGCTGCAGAACATGACTTCAGTGTGTCGCCATGTAAGAATCATTCCTCCCTCTACTTCAGCCTTTGCCATTGGGCCGGGTAAGTTGTTGTATTAGCTCTGAAGATGCAAAATTGTACAAGAACTAATTTGTCGACTTAAAAATAGTACATTCCTTTTCTGTGTCTCCCATCTACAATGGGATCTTGGTGGGCAGAACCTTAATCCCACAGAGTCTCCTATCACATCTTAGACATTGGAGATTGTCTCACCTATCTAGAACAATCTACATGAAATTCCCAAACAGCAGTCAGAGACTCTAGTTGCTGGAGTCTAGTGCCTAATTAAATATGAAATGTAGTGAGATCAGACTGAAACAAAAGAAATGGAATGCGTAACACATCTAGACTGAGACTGCAAAATCTCTTCTAGGGCCTGATCCAGTGCCAATTGAAATCAATGTAAAGAATCCCTTACTTCAGAGGGAGCCATAGGTGTATAAGGACTGCAGGATCAGGCTGTTTTATGGTTACACCATTTATGGCAAATTATCTAAGACAGTACATATTAAGAGCTCACTATTAGTAGCTTTTAAAGGGCAGAATATGGTCATGAATTCCAGAAAGCCTTTGACAAAGTCCTTCACCAAAGGCTCTTAAGCAAAGTAAGTTGTCATGGGATAAGAGGGAAGGTCCTTTCATGGATTGATAACTGGTTAAAAGACAGGAAACAAAGGGTAGGAATAAATGGTAAGTTTTCCAAATGGACAGAGGTAACTAGCGGGATCCCCCAAGGAACTGTCCTGGGGACCATCCTATTCAACTTATTTATAAATGATCTAGAGAAAGGGGTAAACAGTGAGGTAGCAAAATTTGCAGATGGTACCAGTGACAGCGTGTCAGAGGCCCCTGACCCTGCACCCCCATCCGCAGCCAGATGTGACTCTCAGCCAGCAGGTAGATCAGAAGGTTTATTGGTTCACAGGGACACAGTGTAGCACAGGATCAATGTTGGCACAGGTACCCAGAGCAGACAGTATTATTCCTCTCTGGGGGAAGGGATTCCTAGGTCCCTCACCCCCTTTTCCTGCTCTCAGCCTCCTCATTCCTCCTAGCCCAGCCAAGATGGACTCACGCTCACCGCCACTGCTTACCGGCCCCAGGCAGCCCCACCTCCTACTTTGTCCTACTTCCAGGCCCAAGGTGTTATCTGCTGTCACCTGGGCCTCAGGACGTGAGAGATTGAACATACTTTCCCAGTGAGTCATGCCCAGCCTCCCCCTCCTCATGCAGATAATGCTACAGGGCCTGGGAAAACTGAGGCAGACATAGGACAGTAGGATCACAAGACAAACGGTGAATGCAACACCAGAGTGAACACAGGACTACAAAAGGAGACAGCACCCCCCCACTACGTCACAATACCAAACTGCTCAAGATAGTTAAGATCAAAGCAGACTGTGAAGAGTCTCAAAAAGATCTCAACAAACTAAGTGATTGGGCAACAAAATGGCAAATGAAATTTAATGTTGATAAATGTAAAGTAATACACATTGGACAAAAGAATCCCAACTACCCATACAATATGATGGGGACTAATTTAGCTACAACTACTCAAGAGAGAGATCTTGGAGTCATTGTGGATAGTTCTCTGAAAACATCTTCTCAGTGTGCAGCGGCAGTGAAAAAAGCAAATAGAATGTTAGGAATCATTAAAAAAGGGATAGAGAATATCTTAATGCCTCTATATAAAATCATGGTACTCCCACATCTTAAATACTGTGTATAGATGTGGTCACCTCATCTCAAAAAAGATATATTGGCATTGGAAAAGATTCAGAAAAGGGCAACAAAAATGATTAGGGGTTTGGAACGGGTCCCATATGAAGAGAGATTAAAAAGACTTGGACTTTTCAGCTTCGAAAAGAGGACACTAACGTGGTGTCCAGACTATATCCCTCTGTCAACAGAGGGATGTAAATGAGGCACTTCGAAAGTGCAAATGAAGCGGGGATTTAAATATCCCGTGCTTCATTTGCATAATCCCATCATGGCGCTTTTTCGAAAACGCCATTTTGAAAGTAAAACCGCAGTCTAGACGCGGTTCTTTCGAAAATGTCAGGCTTTTTTGAAAGATCCTGTAAACCTCATTTTTGAGGAGTACAGGATCTTTCGAAAAAGCCTGCTGTTTGCGAAAGAACCGTGTCTACCGCGGTTTTGCTTTCGAAATGGCACTTTTTCGAAAAAGCGCCATGACACGATTATGCAAATGAAGCACGGGATATTTAAATCCCCGCTTCATTTACACTATAGAAGTGCCTCATTTACATCCCTCTGTCGACAGAGGGACGTAGTCTAGACATAGCCTAAGGGGGGATATGATAGAGGTCTATAAAATCATGACTGGTGTGGAAAAAGTGAATAAGGAAAAGTTATTTACTTATTCCCACAATATAAGAACTAGGGGGTCACCAAATGAAATTAATAGGCAGCAGATTTAAAACAAGCAAAAGAAAGTTTTTCTTCACTTAGCACACAGTCAGCCTGTGGAACTCCTTGCCAGAGGATGTGGTGAAGGCTAGGACTTTAACAGGGTTCAAAAAAGAGCTAGATAGATTCATGGAGGTTAGGTCTATCAATGGATATTACCAGGATGGGTAGGAATGGGGTCCCTAGCCTCTGTTTCTCTGGAGGTGGGTGACAGGGGAGGGATCACATGAGGATTACCTGTTGTGTTTCCTCCCTCTGGGGCATCTGGTATTGGCCACTGTCAGCAGACAGGATACTGGGCTGGATGGACCGTTGGTCTGACCCAGTATGGCCGTTCTTATGTTCTTATGAATTAATAGAACAACTTATATTTGCAATTTTAAATCATCTGCATTTTTCTTTCCTAGGAAAATTTCCAGGTGAGGGTGGAATTGTTGCTCCTGGGATGAGCTGCCAGTACACAATTCAGTTTATTCCTGAATATTTAGCAGATTATGAAGATTATATACTCGTGGAGACGCAAACACCATGCCCTCTCCTAATTCCTATAGAAGCTAAGAGACCACCTCCTGTATTAACATGTAGGTAGTGTTATGTCATATACTACAAGCACTCAAATAGTTTCTGTTAAGCTTTAGGTCCCCGATTTTTTAAGAACCTTGACTAACTCCAATTTTATGTCCTAAAAGATTGTAGAGCAATGTTGCAGTTGCATTTTATAACACTTAGGTGTCTGTCTATCTCATTTACATGTATAATCTGGTTAATAGACTTATATCTGTAAAACACTCCCTTAATTATTTGTATTTGCCAAATTGTTCCAACAGTTATTTTGAGGATGCAGAGGTGTAACAACCAGAAGCCTCTTTTCAAACGCAGTGTCTATATATTTGCTGTGTCCATCCCTTTCTTGATTGTTAAACATTAAATCTCTTGGTGCTGTTTACAGCAAAACTTTCCTCTAAAAATATCTAACCTCTCCCCCCATAACATTTCAAATCTCAATCTCAACTGGCATAAATATGCATAGCTCAGTGGAGTTATGCCTGTTTTATTCCAGCTGAAGTTGTACTGGTTTTGTTAGCCACCGGTGATTTACCTTTCCCCCAGCACAAAACTCTTTTACAATATTTTCTTTATTGTTATCAAAGTTTGATAGAATCCTTAAGTACTTGGACCTGGAAGCATCATTTAATATGGGAGAGTTGTAGTATGTTACAGCTCTAACAGCTACACCTTTAGAGTAAGCATTTAAAGTGTTTAGCATCTTTAGAGTTGTCTTAAGTCATATTCAATAAGTCCATGTTTAAAGAGTAATTGATTAAATAACAATTTTTCCTGTGGTGGCCTTCACTGCATGTGTATTTTGCTTTGCTGCATTATTTGTTACAGTACCCCGCATCATCGATTGTGGTTCCTGCCTTGTGGGGGGAATAAAAATAATAGAATTTGTGTGCAGAAATGAAGGGTCCAGTAATGGAAAGTTCTGTATAATGCCAAAGAAAGTATGGCCACCTCCTAATTTCAGGGTAAGTGTTTGGGTAGAACCACTGGAGACAATTTGTATATCTCAAAGTATAAAGAATTTGTGGGCTGGTGACAATCAGCAGTGCTGGCCTGAGGTCATATCATGCTCCTCGTATCTGCCACTTGATTGTCATAACAGCACCTTTCCTGCTTTCTGATCTCCCCTACCCCCCAGGTGGTTCAGAAAACCATTAGAATTTTCTTCCAGTTAAGCAATGGTATTTACACCTTTGAGATTTATTGAAAAAAATGAATTCTGTAGAAAGAAAACAGTTTAAACTGTCACAGAATGTCACCTATTCTAAATAGCTGGCTACAAAAACCTGACATGATCAATTTATTTTCTTTTATTCTTTTAACTTCAAGGCTGTTGCAGCTATTGGTTTTGTGGAGCAAGGTCCATTTGGGATCCAACCTGCTGTGTTTGAGCTAGGTCCAAGTCAAGCTATGTTAATAGAGGTCAGTAATATTTTGTACTTTACCAAATATATGAGCAAGATAGGCTCTTTTGGAAAGCCTGGGTGCGATGCTTATGGGGTTAAATATGGAGATATACCTATATCATAGAGCTGGAAGGGACCTTGAGAGGTCATCAAGTCCAGTCCCCTGCCCTCATGGCAGGACCAAGTACTGTCCCTGACAGATTTGCCCCAGATCCCTAAACATCCCCCTCAGGGATTGAATTCACAACCCTGGGGTTAGCAAGCTAATGCTCAAACCACTGAGCTACCCCTCTCTCCAGAGCAGTAACACATTGTGTTTCAGCCTGCCCTGTAACCTTGACTGCTTCTGTGCCATGCAGCTTTAGCTCAAACACCAACAACCTGCTTACAGCAGAAGTGGCTTACATCAGTTTGGTTACCTCACTCTGGCTTACACTAGGCAGCTCACTCCTTGCAGGATAACACCAGCAGCCCATCCAGTTCCAAGTGTACCTGAAACCATCTCCTCTACATTGCTTAGACCTTCTCACTTTGGCACTAACAAAACCTTATGAAGTCTGTTCCTTTAAAGAGGCAGTTCACAGCAACAGCCTGTTTGGCTGAGGATTTTACTCTTCAGTTTGAAACACTGCCCTGTCATGGTTGTATAATAAAAGATGATTAACAAAGAACAGATACTTAAGTGATACCAAGTAAGAAACTGAGATGGTTAGAAATGAACAAAAATAAAAATATGCTTGTAAAACTAAAACCTCATTTAAAAAACTAGAGTCTTTTGTTCAAAACAGATTTCTCACCACAGTTGTTCTTTCAGTATGGCAGGCCAGTCTTTAGTCAGGATTCAATAGAGCCCAAGCTCTTAATTTCTGTCTCCTCGGGAGAAGTGTGCCAGAATGGTTTTCTCTCTCTTCTTATAGCCTCAAAGTTTATCTTTGTTGAAGTCCTCCTTGTATCCACCATGGAACTGAGGCCATGTTAGATTTTATAGTCTCCGCCCCCATCATGATAGTTAAGGGTTATCTCCCCACTCATTAATTTGCTGGCTTTGTTTGCTTGTTGTGTAAATATACTTCTGTAGTTTCTCTCTTTGCTCAATTTACATTGAAGACTCATTCCAGTAGGCACAACCATATTCCTTTGTCTAGGGTGAAATGATTTAAACCCATATATTTATACTTTTCCATATATGACCCATATATACACCATGCTTCTTGGAGGGCTCCTGTGCATAGGAAGAATGCTTTCACTAAGTCATCCATTAGGAGGCTGCAATGCACACTCCTTTCCTTCAAGCATGTGGACAGTGGTGAGGGGCATGGAGGCATGGCCTTATCTCCTTTCTGTGCCCTTTGGGAAGGCTTGTGCTCCAGTCCAGAGGGTGCTTGTGAGTAGCATTTGAGTGCACAGGGACGGCAATTATGGGAGAAGGCTCCTGTGTCCTTCCAGATTTGATCACATATTCAGGGACAAGCCAAATTTGACCCTAATCAAAAGATTCTGTATGAAGCCAAAGACAACAGTTTGAGATCATAGAATTATCGAACCATAGAGCTGAAAGAGACCTCAGGAGGTCATCAAGTCCAGCCCTCTGCTCTAGGCAGGACCAATCCCAATTAGATCAACCCAGTCAGGGCTTTGTCAAGCTGAGACTTAAATACCTCTAGGGATGGAGACTCCACTACTTCCCTAGGTAATGGAGGGAATCAAATCCAAGAAACTGCTCTTCTTGACAGATTTCCTTGGGAGGAAGGGCAATCTCTCTCTCCTTTTGGAGTATAAATTCCTTTGTTGCATGACTGCAGACATTTTGCTCCATTTTGAATGACAGTTGTACTCTTTTCTAAGAGAGACACTCCTGTTGGTGGATAGCTCTTGCTGATGCCACCACTTTTCTTGCTGTTCTTTCCTGTTTTCTCAGATCCAGATTACACAGAGATCTGCCACAGAGTGCTAATTAGTTGAAGGAGGAACAAAGATGGATGAATAACATTGACAGATATCTCTGCATGCTATCCACACTTAGTTCATAGATAGCTCTTTTGAAATATATTGATACCATAGTGAAGACTTGATTCTGCCCTCATTTATATTGGTGTAACACCAATGAATTGACAATGCCTACTTTTGATTTACCTCAAAGTAACTTAGTGCAGAATCTGACCAGATCTTTTATGAAATATGTAATATTTTATAATTGATTGATTAATCACTAGAATTTTCCTGTAATGAACATCTCTGTATATAAGTCTAAGAATTGTGTGGAATTGGTTATGGTCACTGCTATTTCGTTGTGTGTAATCTCTTTTAGGTAGTGTTTTTCCCCTCTTCTCCTGAAAACTTTAAGGAAACATACATCATTGTTTGTGATAATTGCCAGATTAATGACATCACAGTTACAGGTTTGTTTCTAATGTGTTTTGAAATATTATATAAAGCTGAAAATACATGATGAATGATTTAAACATTTTTAAATCAATAGATTAATCAGTGTTTACAAAGCATTTTAAAGATGTTAACCTCTGTGCAGTTTATTATTATTACATTATCCTACAAATGAAACATTTGGAATCCCAGCAGCATTAGAGACCTACTTCTTAACTCAATAAGGTCAAATGTGTGATGCTGGTTTTTAAACTATGTGAGAAAGTCCTATAATGAGGGGAATTAGCAAGGGAAAAAACAAACTAATGTGTGATTCATTCTATGGATATTACACCATTTGGTATTGATTCAAGATTTCATATTTATAATATCAGTAATGTGCAGTGACAAACTGTCAAATTCTAGCTTTTATAGGAGAGATGTGCATTTGTGTGAGAAACACATGTTGTGGCATACCCAATTTTAAAATATGTAGGCAGTTGTTAAGTTTGCTATGCTAATTCAACCTTTTGATTTTTAATCTAAATACTTTCTGACAAAGGGCTGGTAAATACTTTAGAAATTATACATAATTTCCAGTCTGCTTATTGATTGTATTGAAACATTTGCAGCAGTGCAAAGGTTTTTACTATATGCTGTTTTTGTTAATATGCCACTCTTTTGTAATTGCTTATTTTCTGTGATGAAGATTGGGGGGTCAAATTCTCATATGAACACTCATACCTCAGCTGACTTCAGTGGAACTATGCTAGTTTACACCAAATCCTACCAGTTTATACTAGAGATGTTAAGATGCGATTATCTTTGTAAACATATTACCACTAGAATTTTTAGTGGTTACACATGGGGGGGGGTGTAGGTGGGAACCAGTGCTTTGCAAGGAGCCGGCTTTTAAACTGGCTCCCAGTGAGCACCAGCTCCCGCCCCCCACTCTACTGCCTCTGTATCCTCCTGTGCATACCTGCTCCCAGAGAACCACCTGCCCCTCCCCACTGCGCTGTTGCCCCCCATGGAAACGACAGCTTGGAGGTGCAGGGGCAGGCAGGAGCCAGCACATGCTGGGAGCCAGCTTAGCCGCCGTTTCCCCACATGCATCCGCTCCCGCCTCCCTCCCTCCTCCCCCCACTGCCTCTATTACAGAAGAAATGGGGGTGGGGGGGTTGGGAGGATGTGTGTAACCGTGACGGTTAACCAATGAGCCTAAGCTCATCAGTTAATTGTGTACACAGATACATATTCACTTCCGTAGTTTATACTAGCTGATGAGCTGGTTCTGAATCCCCAAAATGTGTTAAATTCATAAGGAAAATTCTTGTATATACTGGTGTACATTGGCAGTGAAATGATGTCATGAAGGTTGTGTTGTCTTAGTATGTTGAAGCTCAGGCCATATCTATACTTACTGCTGGGTTGATGCTCCGGAGGTTGATCTGGCATTTGATTTAGCAGGTCTAATAAGAACCCACTAAATGGAATGTTGAGGGTGCGTCCATAAGCAAATAGTATGAATAAAGTTAACTGTGATATGATAAAGAGTGATTCATATTTATTTTATTGCAGGAACTGGACAGCTGATAGCTTTAGAGCTTTTATCTGTCACTGGTGGAGAAAGCCAACTGGCTCCTGGTGAGCCTACAGATATAGCAGCACAGCATTTCATACGTTTTGACTCCCAGAATCCACATGCCACAACAGAGAAGAAACTCCTTATAAGAAATTCTACGTATGTAGCTGCTAATAATATTATGGTAGCACGTAAAGACTGCACAGTGTTGTTTTATGACCTCATATGTATTACATTGTTCTGTTAGATTGTGACATCAAGAACCCTCCAGATGTTGATCTTCTACTGTTCAATGTAGCAGGTCTAGAGCAGACCCTCAAAATGAATGCTGAAGGTAGATCTCACTGGCATTCTGTACTCCTCATTCTGTGGGAAGTAAGGGAAGCCAAGGGGAGGGCGTGCTCCCATTGGCCTCCTGCAGTGTAGATGCTGTGGCAGCTCAGCTTACAGTAAGCTGAAACCGGCTATGCATTTTGCATAGCTAGATGGCGTACCTTAAACTGACCTGCCTGGTCTAGTGTAGACCAGGCTTTGAAGACTATTACCAGGTTCTTTCCAAGTTTTCTTTTCTCAAGGCTCAGCATGGCAAGGTTTTTTTTTTTAAACATTTTCTCCATAGGTCAGATTTTCTAAACCCTTAGTCATTTTTGTTGCTCTCCTCTGGTCTCTCCAGTTTGTCCACATCTCGTGATAACAGCACTTCTATATTTATGTAGTCTCAGAGTTACTGTTTCTGATATCTGGACACAAGTCAGATATCAGAAATGGTAACACACATAAACCTGTAGGAGTACATTTTAACCTGACTGGGCACTCAATCATGGATTTAAAAGTACCCATTCATCTACAAAGGAATGTCACCAGCCAGTTACAGAGAGAGAGTATGTGGAATTGACCTTCATATGCAATATGCAAATTTGACACTATTTCCCTAGGCCTGAACAAAGACATTAACTAGATGGCCTATTATAAAACCAGCCTTCCTTACATTTAACAACTCATTGCCATCAAAAGCTAAGTATGGGACACTTGCAGCTCACTCAGTTACCCTCATTAGCACCAGCATTACAATTGACACGTACATTTTTTTCCTTCTCTCTCCTTTTTCTGTTATAAATTCTGAGAATCCCCCTTTTTTCTCCATTCAAGCTCATCTGAAGAAGTGGGTTTTGCCCATGAAAGCTCATGATACTATATATATTTTTGTTAGTCTTTAAGGTGCCACAGGACTACTCGTTTTTATATTTATCTAGATTGTCATGGCTTCCTTGTATTTTTATACTGTAACAATCTACCTACACAACTTTATCAGTTTAGTGACTAGTAGAGATTTCCTTATGATCTTTAAGGAAAAGGATATTGTAGACCATGGTACAATTTTATACTAGGAGTTTATAGATAAAAGTTATCTAAATATTTGGTATTATAGTCTTTTTCTGCCTTTTAATCTATTTCCAGCCATGTGGAACTTCCTTTTAACTGGCAGATAATGAAGCCTAACCTATATCCATTAACACCTGAAGAAACTCAGGACCTAGCAAAGGTCAAGTACCACCTAGATGTAGAGTCAGCTTTCTCTCTAAATCCTAACCTGGGAATTCTGCAGCCTCATACTGATCATGAGTTTATTCTCACTTATACGCCACAGGAGGTATGGGTCAAGGTTTCTTATTTTCTATAAATTCCAGATGTGTATTTTTATGCAAGTCATAAAATCCTTCCTGTAGAGTTTTCTGAATGAAGATTAGCCAGCTGTTGTGATGCTGTGACAAACAATATTAAAAATCTACAGTGTTATTAACGAAAAATAAATTTTGGTGCATAAAATTGAGCCTGATTCTGATCTCAATTTTATACTGATTCAGGTCCATTAATTTTATTTGAGGTACTCCTGATCTACAGTGGTATAAGAGCAAAAATGTATTTAAAAATACTTGATCCAAACAGATTAGGTTCAGAGTGAGGGGATACTCCAGTACTATAATGAACTGATTAGAATCATATTAAGTGCTTCAAAAGGAGTGAAATGTAATGTTGTTTAATATCTTAATACAAATTAATAGAAAACTGAATTAATAACATAAAATGACTCATATTACATTATTCAGATTACTGAATATTTATAAATAAGTAAGCTCTTTGTAACACATTACATTATTAAGGTTCAACTTTGGCCATTCCTTCACAATATTAACATAAAAGAAAAACCATCTTCAAGTTTAGTACTGTCAGTAGGTACAACAGTGCTTTTTCAAGCCCAGTTTTGGGGTTGATGACCTCTGAATTTTGATATTAGTGGGACAGATAGATGAATACTTCAGCTATTAAGGCATTAAAGTAATTTTATTCTCGATTTAGGGAAATCTTGCAAATTATTTGTCGCCAGTATGTAAAATACCAGGGCAGATTATAAATTATATTACATTAGAACCTCAATGTTATGAACACCAAAGTTACAAACTGACTGCTCTGCTACACACGCCTCATCTGGAACCGTAAGGATAAAAAAAAAAAAAAAAAAAAAAAAGGCAAATACAGTGCAGTACTATCTTAAACGTAAACTACTAGAAAACTAAAAGGAAAGTTAACAGATTTGACAAGGTAAAGAAACTGTTTCTGCATAGTAAAATGTTTACACTATTAAGTCAATGTTCAATTGCAAATTTGAAAGAAAAACCATAACATTTTTGTTTAGTGTTATGAACATGTCAGAGTTATAAACATTCATTCTGACTCATTCTTAACTCTGAGGTTCTACTGTACTGAGTATTTTTATTATAACCATGCAATACAGTTGTAATCTTTTACCTTTTAATTATAGATTATTTTGCATCCATTTTTTCTCCATTTGAAATGTTCTTGATCTTGTGGGTGGGATGAGGTAGATACCTTGGCATAACTAATTTACGTTTTATCCTTTTTCACATAGCTGAAAGATTATCACAGTGTGATTCAAATTGTACTGAAGGACATCCCAGAGCCACCTAGGTAAGCTTAGAAGCTGTAGTGACATGCCACAGACATATAATAGTATAACTACATTATTAGCCTTAACTTTATTTGTGGTTGTTTATTTCTCTTGTGATCATAGTGCTTATGAAAGGTCCTGGATTGACACTGCTAAATAATTATCCACAGAACAGATAGCAGCACAGAGAGTACCACTGAAAGCCTCCCCACATGCTTTAACATGTCCCAGAGGGACCACCTCTGTGGGTAAGAGGTATTTCAGTGTCCATTCCTATTCATTCCAGGGCCTTTCTGCTGACACTATCAGCAAGTTTACTAATTATTGTCAGTTGTCATATTGGTCTTTGTGATATGAACACCTGCTCACTAGAAATTGAACTGGAATGACTAAACTTGTTTCATATAGACCGGTGGTTTTCAAACTTTTTGGCCCGCAGCTCACCCCACTCAACACAGCCAGCCACCCATGATAACAAAATGGGTGCAGAAGAGGGTGGGAGTGCGAGGTCTGGCCAGGAGGTTGGGCGCAGGAGCAGGCTGAAGGTGGGGTTGGGGGTCTGGGTGAGTGCAGAGTAAATCTGTTGGCTTCTGGATATATAGCAGTGTACTGAGAGGAGAATCTGATCCTCGGTGTCTAAAACACGTCAATATAGAGACACCCAGAATTAAAAAAAATTGAATCGAAGCATTTTCCCATTATCACAAGACAATGTGGTAGCAAACCAGGTAATAGGTCCCTGGAGTCTTGACTCCCAGTGTCCTGTTCTAACCATTAGATACCCAGAGCCTGATTCTCCTCTCATTCCAGTTTTACTTTGTGGCTTCAAGAGAATTAGATCTAATTCACACCAGTGTATATTACAGGCAAATCAGACCCCCTATATACACTAGATTAGATTATATATAAGTGCAAAATCTGCTCAGTATTTCTAATGATTTCGTCACACAGTTCAGAAAAGCAGGAGGTGCTTGGGAATTCAGAATCCCGAACAGAGGATGTAATTGCACTAGAAATAGAAGTTAAAGGTTCAACAGAACCATTTCAACTCCTTTTGGAACCATATGCCATCATCATCCCTGGAGAAAACTTTATTGGCGTAAATGTGAAAAAAACATTTAAGGTTTGTTTGGTTTTAACTTTGTGATGTTGTTCTGTGCATGCAACTAGGTAAGAGTATTACTGGAGCACATATATTGCCATATCTGTGGTGTCCAACATGCTAGACATGTGGCTGTTTGGCCAGTTGAGTGTGGCTAGTTCACTATAGCAGTAGCCATTGTAGTGGCTACTGCTTCAGAACTGGTTGAACACCATGGGCTATATTCTAACATCAGTTTTGATCAGCCATAGTTTTCTGGGTTTAACTTCTACCCTCCATGGTGCTTTAAACTAGGGGTCTCAAACTGCTGCCCGCAGACTGTCCCCAGCCAGAGTGATTGTGCAATTCAACCTGGGACTCATGGCGGGCTGGGGAAAAGGGGATGGTTCATTACCAGTCCCCAAGCCCCACCCCTTCCCATCATCACCCCGCCCTCTCCCCCCTTGCCATCCCATCCCCTGAGGACGTGGCTTCGGGGATCACTGTGGGGACCTGGTGCCATGCAGCAGCGGTCATGCCCCTGCACTCCCCGTGGCAGCTGGAGCCGCAGGGAAGCAGAATACAGTGGAGCGAGTTTATTTGTCCAGTGCACTCTGCTCTCCCTTCCCCCCCCCCCACCATAGCTCCTGCCACTGCAAGGAGTGCGGGGGGGGGGGCCCGCAGTCACTGTCACTGAGTGGTGCCGGCCCCCCCCCCCACAGTGATCCCTGAAGCCATGTCCTCAGGGATTGGGTGCCATGGGGGGAGAGGGCAGGGTGACAGGGTGACAGTGGGAAGGGATGGAGCTTGAGACTCCCCCCACCCGTCTGCACATGGGGATTCCCCAAGTGATTGTGCAATCACTCCAGATGGGGATGGCGTGCAGGATGGGAGTTTGAGACCCCTGTTTTAAACTCTCAAGTTTTATGGTTTTTGTTTGTTCTTGATTTATTTCAAGGAAGGTGCTCGGGAACCATGGTGAGACATGCCACACATTTAATTTGACTGATCTTTGGGATCCTAAAACTGAATGTAGCATGTTTATAGTAGACAGGTTTTAACATGAGTCCACTGTTGAAGACTGAAATAGTGCACACACTGAAGTATCTTATTTCTAAGGCAGCGCTATTGACAACATATTGGCATTTTACAGACTGCTATAGGAGCTTAGAATTAATTATTTAGCTCATTGATTTTTTCAATTATTTTAGATGTGGAATAACAGCAAATCATCCATCAAATATTCATGGGGAAAAATCAGTGCATGTGATATAGTTGAAGTTGAACCTCACACTGGAGTCTTAGGTAAAGTTTCTGTGCTTTGTAAATATTTATGAGTAGAAACATTTCATAGAATCCTAGGGCTGGAAGAGACCTCAGGAGGTCATCAAGTCCAGCCCCCTGCCCAAAGCAGGGCCAACCCCCACTAAATCATCCCAGCCAGGGCTTTGTGAAGCTGGGACTTATAAACCTCTAAGGATGGAGATTCTATCACCTCCCTAGGTAACCCATTCCAGTGCTTCACCACCCTCCTAGTGAAATAGTTTTTCCTAATATCCAACCTAGACCTCCCCCACTGCAACTTGAGTCAATTGCTCCTCATTATGCCATCCATCACTACTGAGAACAGCCCCTCTCTATCTTTTTGGAACCTCTCTTCAGGTAGTTAAAGAGTGCTATCAAATCCCCCCTCACTCTTCTCTTCTGCAGACTAAACAAGCCCAGATCCCTCAGCCTCTCCTTGTAGGTCATGTGCTCCAGCCCCCTAATCATGTCCTCTATGGAAAGGTTTAATCCAAAACCCACTGAAGTACATTGAATGGCTTGAATGCCATATCTGTGGTGTCCAACATGCTAGACATGTGGCTGTTTGGCCAGTTGAGTGTGGCTAGTTCACTATAGCAGTAGCCATTGTAGTGGCTACTGCTTCAGATTGACTTTAGTGGGCTTTGGATCAGACCCCCAAAGAGGATTGGCTATGTTCGCCAACCTCCCTGTCTCTCGGGGGGGGGGGGGGGAGAGGGAGGGGTAGGCAGGCCCGGCTCTTGTGCCCTCTGCTAGACCCTCTCCAATGCGTCCACATCCTTTCTGTAGTACGGGGCCCAGAACTGGATGTAGTACACTAGATGCGGCCTCACCAGTGCCAAATAAACAGAAATAATCACTTCTCTAGATCTGCTGAAAATGCTTTTCCTAATGTACCCTAATATGCCATTAGCCTTCTTGGCTACAAGGGCACTGTTGACTCATATCCAGCTTCTCACCCACTGTAATCCCCAGGTCCTTTTCTACCAAACTGCTGTTTAGCTAGTCCATCGCCAGCCTGTAACAGTGCTTGGGCTTCTTCTATCTCAAGGGCAGGACTCTGCACTTGTCTTTGTTGAACCTTATCAGATTTCTTTTGGCCCAATCCTCCAATTTGTCGTCTTCACTCTGGACCCTATTCCTACCCTCCAGTGCATCTACCTTTCCCCCTAGTTTAGTGTCATCTGCAAACTTGCTGAGGGTGCAATCCATCCCCTCATACAGGTCATTAATAAAGATGTTGAATAAAAATGGCCATAGAACTGATCTATGGGGCACTCTGCTTGAAACCGACTGCCAACCTGACATCGAGCCATTGATCACTACCTGTTGAGCCCGACAATCTAGCCAGTTTTCTATCTACCTTGCAGTCCATTTATCCAATCCATGCTTCTTCCTTAACTTGCTGGCAACAACACTCCGGGAGACTATCAAAAGCTTTGCTAAAGTCAAGTTATATCACATCCACCGATTTCCTCATGTCCACAGAGCCAGTTACCTCATCATAGAAGGCAGTCAGATTGGTCAAGCATGAATTGCCCTTGGTGAATCCATGTTGACTATTCCTGACCACTTTCTTCTCTCCCAAGTGCTTCAGAATGGATTCCTTGAGAATCCCCTCCATGACTTTTCTGGGGACTGAGGTGAGGGTGACCGGTCTGTAGTTCCCTGGATTGTCCTCTTCCCTTTTTTAAACTGTTGAATTTTACATTAAGAAAGAAGTGGCAGAGTATGATGTTGTCAATGTATGTGTGTGAAATAAGGGCCTGATCCAAAGTCTTCCATTGACTTCCGTAGGCTTTGGGGATTTTGAGTACGTGTGCATGTGAGAGAAAGGAGGAGGAGGGGAAAGACAATAATTATGAAAAAATTGATTTTCTCTTTTCTAGAAGCTAATGATTTCTGTCAGTTTGAATTGAATTTTACTGGAGGCAAACCTGGCTATGCCAGTCATAACCTGCACTGTAAAATCGAACATTCTCTGGAGCCAGTTGTGCTGCATGTGGGAGCAGCTTTCAAGGTAACAGTATTTCAGGAGGACGAGTCGGTTAAGGGAACTGATACTTAGAAGAAATCCCTTGTTTCATCACTGCTTTTACGTAGTAGGTCTACATAAACTAGAGGGCAGCACACTTTGTTGCTTCTATGGGCTGAGCTCATTTCACAGACAGGGCTCCTCACACTCCTCCATTCCCCAGGGACCCTGTGTGCTACCTTAACTTCCGCCTCTATTTCAGGGACTCCCTGCAACCCACCACCACCTACCAAGGATTCTCTTTGCTCCCCATCACATTTTACCTCCTCCTTTCAAGGGGCTCTGTATATCCCTTCATTCCCTGCTCTGTCACATTCTAGTGGCTATGTGTCCTCTATTCCTCCCTCCCCCTATACCACTGTCCCCCATTTTCCCCTCCTCATGCCAGGGGCTCTTGTGCTCATTCCTTTTTCCGCCTTCCATATCAGGCTCCCCTGTGTCATTGGCTTTGAGTACCTACCCCATTCTTCCTGTGCCAGTTCCTCTGCAGCCTTCTTTTACCATTCCATGCCGAGATTCCTGGATTCTTCTCCACCTCCCCATACAAGGGGCTAAGTCCCTAGTCCTTCCAACTATTTTTATTTCGCTTTTTTTCCCTGTCTGGAAGCTAAGTCATTCTGCATTTTACACTACATCGGGACAAGAAGCAGAACTGAAATGGGGGAGGTATTGTTTAGAGATATAAAAGGTTAAATGGTTAATCATTTATCTGGTAAGTATTGGGCTTAACCGAACCTTATCCATTAACCCTGTTAACTGGCTAGTTGTAGTGGTTGTGCAGGACCAGTAGGATCCTGGCCACAGCTGTGGTGGTTGGGCTGGCAAGACCCTGGACTCAGCAGCCGGGCCAAGCCAGCCACAGCAGCCCCAGGCTGGGCTGTGGCAGGCCGGTTGGACCCCAGCCCGGGCTGCCCCATGCCAGCCTGCAAGAGGAGTCCCAGCCCCAGATGAGCCAGCCAGAGCAGCATCAGTTAACAGTTAACTGGTTAAATGATATAATTTTAATAGTCTAATCAGTTAGCTTTTTAAACTTATATTTACGTCCTTTGTATTGTTATATGGAAGATATTAATGGTTGCTACTAACCAATTCTTCCATCTGTCTTTGAGACGATTACAAAGGTGGTTTAAAACTGCTAACCATATGCCAGAGGCTCCATGTATCCTCCTCCATGTATCCTGGAAATTTTGGAATTGATTAGGTGTTACTGTGTTTCAAGTTAACAATAGATGTCACCAAGTTAAGTATAACCCAAATTTGTGTGGCACTGTTTATGCAAACAGTCAAACTCTTTTCAACCTTGTTCTGAGGGAACAGAGACAGGATCCAGGAATGGGATCCATTGTAAGGATGTTAAATATTGAGATTTGTGTCTAAATTTACTTACAACAAAAAGCAAAAATTCAGCGTCTAACAAACAAGAGAGATAAAATCATCAAGAAAATATCCATCTTCTGATTGTCTCACTACACTGAGAATTCTTTGTAACCCAGGGAGTCTCTTAGTGCTAACTGGCAAAGGGCATCCCAAACCATAGCTCACCTCAAGCCTGACACGGGCATTCCCCCAAAACACAATTGTCATAATCTGTATCTAAAAGGTGTCTTGTAAGACATCATATGCAACCTGGTAACAGGATGGTCATTATTACTGAATGACTGCACAAGTGGTGTTTGAAGCATTATAAATGTGTGCTGGGAATAAGACACAAATCTTAGGTAATGTATGCTTTTGAATCAGGCAGTTTCAGTGTTGACATCCATTTTAATGTATATTTCTTGGTGTCCTAGGGTCCAGCTCTCATTATTGATGTTCCATCACTCCATTTAGGTTTGATTAAATTGGGAGAAAATGTGCTAAATACCTTTGAGATTCAAAACTTAAGTCAGTTGCCAGCACGGTGGAATATTCAAGAAAGTCAAGCTTGCTTAGCTGAAAGGAACGAAAACGTAAGTCATTCCAAGACTTTATAAGGCTGATATTATAGGTCTAATAGGACCCCGTCCAGAGCCAGCTACACTATCTTCTTGGTCATTTGTTTCTCAGTCTCAGGGGCACTAAAAATCATCCTCCAAATCAGGAAGATAATTTTGGGTTTTCTTATGATAATGAACTAACCAACTTTTGCACATAAACAGAGTACAATACAAGTTTTAATACCTGCAATAATGTTTTGCCACTTTCTTTTTATTTATAATGTGCCTAGCACAAATTCCCTGCTGGCCTAGTTCTGTGATATGCCGAGCATGTCCTCTGAGGTAATAAATGACCTCAACTCCCACTGATGTTGATAGGAATCTCCCGGGTGACTATCAGCATCTTGCTAATTGGGCCTTATGGTTATTGAAAATACATTTGAAAAAGTGCAAATTTGTCACAAAAAATCTAGAAAACTTTATGCCCAATAAAATACCAAAATTACTGTTTATGCTCTCCTACAATGTTATGTGTCAAATATATTCCATCCACATTCTTAACCCCATTGTTTGTCTTAGATAGTGTAGGCTGGACAAGAACTGGCTTAGACGCAGTTTAAAATGGTGGTGTTCACGCTAATGTTCTTGTGTACATTGTCCCAAGTGCCAGATTTATCTGCTCCCCAGAATATTTTGGCACTATTAATCTTAGTACATTCATAGCTGTTGTAAACAGAAAGCTATTATGAACAGGGAGGTGGGTCTTTGCCACCCTCATTGAAAACCAGATTTGGTTCCATGTTCTTTCAAGAGAAGGACTTGGTAGACATAATCATTCATTCCATTGTCATGCTCTGCTTTGGGTACATATTAAATCTCTTCAGAAGTTGATGCTGGAAATTAGTTAAACAAACACATTACACTGATATTTTGTAATCTGAGCTGGCTACCCAAGAGTTTCTGAATTATTATGATTTTCTTTGACCTATGAAAGCTTGGAACCTAACCGCTTGAAAGATCATGTCTCTCTTCGTGCTATACAGCTGTCAGTTTTATAATGTGTTCACTTTTTTTCATTGTATTCCTTTGGTATATATGGTCATGCCAATTCTCTTCCAGAATTTGATCTGAGGAAGTGGGTCTGGCCCATGAAAGCTCATCACCTAATAAACCATCTTGTTAGTCTTTAAAGTGCTGCATAGTCCTCTCTTTTGTTTCAGCAAGATCAGACTAACACGGCTACATCTCTATTACTAGCTGCAGGTACAGTCATCAAAAGCAAGATGGAGGTCCGTTGATTTAAAAGAGAAGAGGCTATTGGCAGGGTGTTTCCCAAGAGGGTCTGTTGGCTTGTGAAAACACTCCCCACTTAGTTTGTGATAGCCAGAATATGTTGACGTTCAGAGCAAGCTACAAATCTGGGCTGTGTCTACACTGGCGTGATCTTGCGCAAAAGCGGCCGCTCTTGCGCAAAAGCTTGCTGCCTGTCTACACTGGCTGCGTGTTCTTGCGCAAGTGAACTGACATTCTAATGTATGAAATCAGGGCTTCTTGCTCCAGAACTCTGGCACTCCCGCTCAGGAATAAGCGCTTTTGTGCAACTGTTCTTGTGCAAGAGTCCAGTGTAGACAGGCAATATGAATTTCTTGCGCAAGACAGCCCTATGGTTAAAATGGCCATCAGAGCTTTCTTGCGCAAGAGAGCGTCTACACTGGCAAGGATGCTCTTGCGCAAAAGCACATCTCTTGAGCAAAAGCACATGCCAGTGTAGATGCTCTCTTGTGCAACTACTTTAATGCAAGAACTCTTGCGCTAAAGAGCTTTTGCGCAAGATCATGCCAGTGTAGACGTAGCCCTGGTGTTTGGCAGCCCGGTGGCTGAAGGTTGAATCTGAGGAAAATAGGGTGTTTTTAATAAGATGTTGTATAAGTTAGCTGATTATTGCTAGCATACGGTAGGTTTTGTGGCTGGATTTGTCATGCTTTGTGTTTTAAAAGAAATGTCTAGGGCACCTAGAATCTGGGATAGGTGCTTTTTATTTTTATTTTTATAAGAGGAATCATTCTAGATTCATATCTCCAAAACATAGAAGGCAAAATTCTGCCCTTAGTGTTGTTCATGTATTCCCTACTGTAGTCAGCAAAAGTTCGACAGCATTGTTGGGGGCCAAAATTTGGTGTGAAGATAAAAGCCCTGTTTTCTTGGACAGAATGGATCAGTCTAAGAGAATTAAAAGACCTAAAAATGAATAAAAAGTTATGTCTTAATTTAAACAGTGGAAGATACACCATGTCGTGTGCTGTATTCTTTTTATCCTGATCGATATCCTGAGTTCTTCAATTTGGGGCTTTATCTGCATGATCCTCAAAGAGCTTACAAAACTGAGCTTGGGTTCAGCATGTAACACTACCTACCCAGCTTTTGAGTGACAGTCACCTATGTTTCTTTGTCATCTAGGCATCACTGTTCACGAATTCGGCCATCTGATGGTGAATTACCTCCTTTGGGCAAATGCAGCGTGTCAGTCCTCTTCAGTTCCTTGCTATGTCAACGTCTCCAGACTGTATTAGAGCTAGATGTTGAAAATGGAGAAGGAAGGTGAGGAAAAAAATGGAAGTTTTCCTCTAAGCCATGTTTTAGTTTTGATATTTGTATCTCCTGGAACCCCACACTGACCCAGACCTCCAGCACTCAGAGCATGGTTTATAATATACCAACTAGGGGGCAGTGCCCCCTGCTTGCTACTTTCACCAACCTCCCTGTCTCTGGGGGTAGGCAGCCCTGGCTCTGCCCCCCAGCCACCAGGGAGGGGAGGGCCAAGGTCACACAAGCGCCAGCCTCTTCCCCCACCCAGCCACCAGGGAGGGGAGAGCTGGAACCGGGGCCATGGCACCCCAGCCTCTCAGGGCCTCACCACACCCTGGCTGCCAGGAGCATGCCAGCCCCGGCCATTCCCCATCCCCTGACCTCAGCTAGACCTGGTCTCTGCTCCCCACCCCCATTCTGTTCCCCAGTTGCAGCCCTGGCTTCTCCCCGCCCCAGCCTCTTGGCCCTCCCCTCCTCCCATCCCTGGTCGCAGCCCGAGCCTCTTGGCCCCTTCCAGCTGCCGGAGGAGGGCTGGGGTTGGGGCTGAGCCAGGGGGTGGTGGTAGCGGCTCCTTGCTGCACTCTGGGGCCCTGGTGCTCCGGGACCCTGCAGGGAACCACCACCTCCGCCTGGCCCATGTTTGGGCCACTGCCTACCTGGTGCTCCAGTCTCAAACGTCTCCCGCCCCGCAACATTACACTGTAGCAGCTCTCTACATCATACCGACTTCCTGCGGGGAGAGGTGGGAGAGGCTCTGCACCGGAGTCGGCTTGCAGGGAAGCGCACGCACGCGCTGCTGTGGGGAGGGGAGGAGCAGCGTGCATGCTTCCCTGCAAGCTGGATCCGGAGCAGAGTCTCAGGGCTTTCTCCTCCTCCCTCCTGCAGGAACCTGGCACTGGCGCTGTAATCTTACAGGGGGGAGAAGGATTCAAGGCTCGGGTGCAGGCCAGATGGAGGTGGCAGTTCCCCGCTGGGTCCTGGAACATCGGGGCCCCAGGAGACAGTGGGAGCCCAAAGCACCCCCCAAGGAGGGGGAACCCTGACCCATGGCCGCCTTTTGGGGACTCTGCTCAGACTGGGGGGGCAGGGCAACATTGGAAAAGGTTTTTTGTAGAGATAAGCTAGTCAGTTACACATATTGCTAAACTAACACTACCGCCATGCTTCCCAGAATGTCTTGTGCAGTAAGTGAATTTACACACAGTAAAATGGGCCACCTCTGTGCCTATTTTCAGTCATCTTCCTGTTTTTGTTGAAGTCCAGACCCCCCATGCATGTCTGATGTCTAGTCAGCTGGTTTTCAATGACATTTATATTGGAGTTCCAGCACAAGCAACTGTCAAACTCTTTAACCAGACACTGCTGCCAGCAAAATACTTTTGGGAAGAGGTAAGTGACTTTCAAGTGTGACAATTAGTGAAGACTCAATGTAGCAACTGCAGAGCCCAGCCCTATCACAATACAAATAATAAAAAATAAGAAGACAGCTTCTATGATGTGTCCTATGTGACCTCTTGATTGGGTCATCCACACGAATTAATCCTGGGACCTTTTGCTCTAAGGCACAGTCTTTTCCCCTTCAATTAAAGGAGTGACTCTATTAACTGGGATCAGTAGATGTATCTTATTCCCTATATTGACCAGCCACTAGAGAAGGGACATGCACACTTAGCCAGTGTGCTACACAAAGTATTTTGCTGTGTCAAGAATTTCATTGATTTATTGGAATTAACTGATGATTCTGTGATTATATTATGAGGTAACTGAGCAATCCCTCATTTTGGGCTTGTAGTGGGGCACCTTGTCTGTCCACCTTTGAAGGCGGCAACGGGCCCTCTGCGGCCCCTCAAACTTCCTCTTGGGGTAGTGCAGCCTAACAGCCAGAGTCACTCTACAGTAATGCCCACTCCTCTCTCAGGGTGACAAGGCCCACCAGCCAAAGAATCAACACAGTTCTCCTGTGGTCAAGGTAGCGTGGCCTATCAGCCACAGAGTCAATTTACTTTACCCCTGGAGCCAGGGTAGTATGGCCCATTTGCCAAAGATTCAATACAATTCCCCTATGTTCAGGGTAGCATGGTTTAGTCAGAGTCTATATACTTCTCTCTGTGTTCAGGACAGTATGGCCTAGTGGCCACAGAGTCTATACACTTCCCCCTGTGTTCAGGGTTGCATGGTCTAGCAGCCACAGAGCCAAAATACAGTAGGGCCTAGCAGCCAAAGTCTGTACTAGTGTCCCTTTCCTATAGGGCATTGTGGCCTAGAAGCTAGAGTTCATAGTAATGCCCCTCTCTAGCAGGGCTGTGTGGCCTAACATTTGGAGTCTATAATAACACCCCTGTTTCAGGGCAGTGCGACCCAAGAGCCAGAGTCTATAATCACAGGTGTGGGTCCCCTTGTGGGATTGGTGAAGAGGAGGTAGCGGGACCCAGGCCCACCCACCCACTGGTTCTCAGTCCAGGGCCCTGTCAATAGTGGAGTTGACCACTAGCTGAGTAGGGAATCCTACCGCAACATGCCAAGCTCCCAGGGAGCAATTCCCTGCCCTGAGCTACTTCCTACCAGTGTCCTCAGGGTAGTCCTCTCCATCTGTCCCCTCTGGACTGGATGCCTCATCTACAGCCTCCTGCTGGCTGGCCTCTGTGGATTGGTCTGCTGGTGGTTCCTCTTCAGGAGCTGCAGCGACATCTTCCTTCACAGGGCCTTTATGCCATATTTGGCTTTGGAGGCGAAAGCATGCATATAATCATTAGTATTAAGAAAAAAGTAATGGACAAAAGCATCTAAGTAATTATGACAGGAGTGGAATTAATGGGTGTGTAAAGTGAGCCTGGTCTTTACATATCTATTATTATCCTGAAACAGAGATTCTGTGTGTTGCTTCATCCTCACAAATCATTTCCAATCTGAAGATGGATTTTAGAGTAGATTTTTTTCAGTTGCAATTAACTGAATCATCAAGTATTTGTCCTATTTGACAGCTTATCGGAAGTCAGTCAGTTTTCTGCTCTGCCACTGTCTCTCCAGCAAGTGGTACTTTGGGCCCACATGAAGAAAAAGAATTGTGTATAGAGATAACAGCTAATGTTATGGTAAGGTCTAATTTTAATAGGACAAAGAACACTGGGCTTCTTATATGAAGCCCATATGGCAAAACCAGCATTTGCAAATAGAGTATAATGCAATTTTGCATAAAAACTGTCTCAAACTGCCTTTCAGATATACTTTGTAAACTAACACGATTGAAGGTGGAAGTTAATATGATCTAAAATTCTAAATTATATGCATCTTACTTTGCAGTCTGTTTGCTTGCAGCTTTGGTTGTTTTTATTTCTACTACTGTATATCTTTTTAATACTGCTTTTGTAATGCACAAGACTAACAAGCCTATTTTAACCTTTAATCTTAATGCACATGTTAAATTGATTAAATCTTACTTTATGGTCCTGAAAGCATCTACATGAATTCCTACCATTCTTCTCTCTCATTTTAAGGTCTGGCTACACATAAAAATTAGGTCAACCTAGCTACATTGCTCAGGGGTGTGAACAATTCAAAAGGTTTTTGTGTCTCCTTACATACTGCCTCTCAAGAGGATGGATGAACTACAGCAGTTGTTCCTAACCTTTTGGATGCCAGAGATCAGCAAACCCATTCACACAGTTTTGGTGGACCAGCAACATTTTATTTGCATATTGCATATTCATTATGCAAATAATGAATATGCAAATGTCACTGGTCCACCAAAAGCCCTGACCCCCAGAGCTCCCCAGTGCCAGCCCTAACCCCTAGAGCCCTCCACTACCCCCCAGTGCCAGCCACTTACCTCAGAGTCCCCTGCATCCAACCCCCCCCCCAGTGCCAGCCCTTCATCCCAAATGCCTCTGTGCCAGCTCATTGTAAGTATGGCAAATGGGCCATACTACCCTGGCTCCAGGGGCCCCATAAAGCCCCGCAACACCAGACCCCCCAATGCCAGCCTCCTGTTTCCAGACCCCCACTTCACCCAACACTCCCCCCCCCAGAGCTTCCCCTGGTGCCAGCCCCCAATATTAGCCCCATCCCCAGAGCCCCCCAGTGCCAGCCCTGCTCCCAGAGCCCTCCCACTACTAGCACCGTCCCCAGACCCCCCCCCACACACTAGCCCTGCTCCCAGAGCCCCCCACTACTCGCTCAGTCCCCTGCCTTTTAGAACCCCCCCACTCCCAGAGTCCCCCACCTCCAGAGCCCCCAGCACTAGCCCCACCCCCAGAACCTCCAGTGTCTGCCCCATTCCCCTCACCTAGCCCTGTGCTGCCTCCCAGTCACCCCACCTGAGTGCTGCTGCCCACGTCGCAGCAGCGCTGGGAGCCGGGGCTGGAGAACACTGCCCAGCACCTCCCTTCCCACCGTGGCTGTTGGGAGAGTCATGTCCTGCTCTGCCTCTCAGCCTACCGGTGTCAGTCAGGGGCAGGGTCTCCTCCTGGCCACAGAAAAGCGCTTCCTTGTGCAGCGGGAGAGCCATGCAGAGCCGCCATGGCCCAGCAGCCAGCGATTTGCAGCCTGCTGCCAGTCTGCAGACCGGCGGTTGGGAACCGCTGAACTATAGCAATGGAAAAGCCCCTTCTGTAATTGTAGCAAGTGTCTACCCGATGGTGCTACAACTGCAGCACCATTATTATGGCACTATAGCAGCATTTCTCAGACTGGGGTTGGCAGGTCTACTCCACCCCCACCCTCTTCAGCAGGCTTACTATCTGCCCTGGTTTCTCACAGCTTCAGGAAGTGGCCACCAGGTCCCTTCTGTCCCCTGCCCAAGTGCCAGTTCTACAGCTCCCATTAGCCGAGAACTGTGACCGATACAAGCTGCAAGGGTGGTGCATGCATGCATTAGGGCAGTGCCTTCGCCTCAGGGGTGCAGTGACCTGGCAGCCATTCTTGAGAGCCACAGTAAGCACTGCAAGGACTCTGCACACTGAACCCCCTCTCCCACTCCAACCCCTCACCCCAAGCCTGAGCTTCCTCCTGCACCCAAACCCCTCATCTCAGGCCCCACCCCAGAGCCTGCACTCCCAGCCAGAGCCCTCACCCCATTCCCACATCCCAACCTGCTACCACAAGTTGGTGAAAGGGATTGAAGGTGGGAGAGAGTGAGCAATAGAGGGAGTGGGGATGGAGCAAGCAGGGTGTGGGGTTTTAGAGAAGGGATGAGGCAGCGGGTCCCCAAAAAACTCTGAATCTAAATGGGGGTCCTTGGGTTGCTAAAGTTTGAGAAGTGCTGCACTATAGCATCTATAGTATAGACATATTCTAACTCTTCCTTACCTGGAAAAAGTTAAAGGAGGGAGGTCAGTATCAGTGTGTCCAGGCAATGAGATCCATTTCCACAAGCAGCCTACCAGTGAAGAGACAGATGTCTGCCACATTTTCTGGTAGAAGTCAGTAATGGTGCATTTTTAGGTTTACATCATTTGAGCTGATGGAAAACATACAGTAACATTAGCAAATTTTCAATTTGGTACTATTACCAAATAAATCTGATGCAATATTTTGGTAGGAAATCCATGTTAAGCAACCTTTAAGACTTCTCAGTCTTTCCATGTGTTTCTGTTTTTTTTTAATCCAGTAAGAGGTGTATGTTTTACTAAAACTTTTGATGATGACATCTTTCTTCCATATCTTTGGGATGTCTAGACTGTGGTTCTATTTTGGGATACGTCTGGTATCCTGAAATAGCATTTTCCACATCTTTATAGCTACCCGTTATTTCGAAATGCAATCAAAATAGCGGGCGTGTTATTCTGACATCGCAGTAAACCTCATTCCATGAGGATAAGAGACTTGTCAGAATAGCAGTCTATTTTGAAATTTGGTGCTGTTGGTGTAGCTCAAATTGCATAGCTTATTTCGAGCTAGCACCACAGTGTAGACGCACCCAAATTTGACTCCATTTCCAAAGAAGATGTGACTTTTCTCCTGTTAGGGTGAGCTGAACAACCTTACCCTCTGCGGTAGCATAGAAGACATGCTTGAACCTCTTTTACTGAGCATTTCTGGCCAAGTCAAGGGACTGCATGTCACATATTCGATACCTTGTGACAGTGAAGCTACCAGGTAAATGAAGATGATATAAAATCATTACCCAAACTTGTTTGTTGGTTTTTAACATCCAGTACACTGTAATTATCCATCTATTATCTGATCCAGTATCTGTGCTTTCTCTTGCTGCCAGCTGAGGGATGGGAGTCCTATATCCTCACAAGCCAAAGTAACTCTGCAATGTTTAAAATGTGTAAATGTAATGCTGAAATATGGATATTAAAGTGTTGAGTTCTATACCATACAATTTAAGATAAAATATCCTGGGCTGTTCAGATGTTTTCCTGCCACATTGCCAAATCTGATATATAACCAATGCAACTCTCCTTGATAATTTCAAAGCCTATGCCTGCCTGGTGTTTTTAATGTTATCCTGGTGATACACTCTGAACAAGAGTAGTCGTGTTAGGTATTTCAAGCCCTTCTTCTTGTTTTTTTTTTCAGATAAGCAAGAAATAGCATTAATTTGGCAGATTAGCATAATCACTACACCTGAAATAAATTCCTACAGGAATATAATTAAGGCAAATCAATATTGGCAAATGCTGATAGTATAAATCTTAGGCTAGTTGGTGTTTTTAACAAAAGATATCAAAACTGCCTTATGCTAGACATCTCAACTTTGCTTAAACTGTTTCTGTGAAGAAAGAGCAGTGCTAGCTTAATATCTGAGGTCACTTTTATCTTTAGTGATGAGAGGCAAATACTACAAAGTCCTCAAGATCTTCTGTTGGACTTTGGATCTGAAGTTGCATTGAAGAGCACAGTAACACGTCAGCTAATACTTACCAATCATACTGGAATTGAAGCTCCATTCATACTAGAGGCTGAATATTTCAGTAGCTGTCCAATTATCTCAGAGGAACACAGAAACAGTCTGTAAGTTGTCCTTTTCTTGCTAATGAATCAGATACTGGGCCTGATTTTCCTCTCTCACTGCTGTGTAAATCTGGAATAATACCTTTGGAATGGTGGTATACTAATGTGAGGAGACAATCCCCTGTTGCCATGCTGTAGCATTCAGTATGGACTGAACGGCCAGTACCACTTCTTGCAATACTGGTTGTTTCTTAAGTTGACTTTGCTTATGAGAAATGATGAATCCTCTGGCTGAGGTGTGAGGGTTGCAGGCCATCAGCTTTTGCAGGAAACATAAAGGGACAGCTTTTAATTGATGTTAATGGCATTGCTGATTTACACCAACTGAGGATTTGCCTTGAATAATCCTGAACTTGTGTCTTGGCACTTAATGGCTTCACATCTAAAGAAGCTATTTTAAAAATTCATTTAGCATGTGATTCTAAGTAGTCTGCCTTTGAGCAATAGTTACTACCAACAGCATAAGAGTTTGCTTGAACTAGCCTGTAAAGTTAACAAAAACTTGTGCTGCTCACAGAATGATCATTGAGTCTTTTCCTTTCACAAGCACTACAGCCAGCTTAGCAAAAAGGACAGCACAAATCAGAAGACACGCAGCCAAGAGAGCACAATCAGGTATGAGAATAGCTGTTTTTGTTGTCCAGAAAGATATGTTCGCCCAACTGACACACTCAGCAAGTGTCCATGGGAAGAGGGCTGAATGGAAATGGAAATCGCTTTATATTAGATTTTGGACCTCCAGGGCAGGACTGAAAGTTACTGGTAGACTTTGTGGGGCTTGCCCATAGAATTCAGTATTTATTCTGTGACTAGAGAAGTCCAGGCCAGGGCTTTCAATCTGGTCCTTTCTTCGAGCTTTAACATTTAAAAAATTAGACTACATTCTGAGCTGACTTCCATCCCTTCCATGTCAGTAGGGTTGGGTGGACTGACCAGACAGGAATCCTTTGAGGTTTATTATTTATATTGGAGTAGGTCCTAATGAGGAAGATTCATGGCTCTGTTGTGCAAGGTGTTGTACCACTACAAAAAATAAGACTCTGATATTCGTATTCATCTAGAAAAGCACCATTGCCCTTACAACTACTTATGAAGCAAGGTGCTATGAATAGGTTGGGATATTAGACTCTAGCCCATGGCAAATAAAACATAATTTAAAATGTGCAATAGAGTGTCTAATCATGGGGAAAATCTGCCGCTGTGCATGCACCTAATTCATGTTTGGTTCATGTTTTTTTACAGAAAATAACTTCAGCTGGAAAGTTGCTGCAGTTGTGCCCTTTGCCCACTAGAGTTCACTGTGGCACTAGAACAGAGTAATCGCTATTGCCCCCCCTCCCAATCTGCAATAAGGGAAATTGTGCAATGGTGGATTTTATTTATTGCATTTTCATAATAGGCTTCTCAGACAAAGCTTTAAAGATTTATGTGAATTTGTTATGTAAAATACGGTAGTTAATTTACTTCAAGATGTACCAAAGAGAACACAGATACACAGACATGCTAATGTATAGAGCCCTTACATCCAATTACCATGCAGAACAGATTCAGTTGCCCAGGAACTGTCCCAGCTAACAGAGCTCAGAATTTAAGGGGGTTTTAAGACTGTATATGTAGCACTGTATCTGTATATAGCAACAAAATGTGGACAGATGGCTAAAGACAAGTAGTGTTAAGAAGAACATGCAAAGTATCAGTGATTAGAAGGGTAGGGGTACACAGACAGCTGGTAGATCTGGAAGGAGGTACATAAGGAAAGTTTGTGAACCTCTATTCTGGAGGCTGAATCCTCATCTTGTATAAACAGGTATAGCTCCCTGAAGCCAGTGGAACTACCCTGATTAATACCAGATGATGATCTGACTGTAATTTGTTTGAAAGATAAGCCTTATTCCATTTCCTAGAAATCTTATCAAGTGCTCTTTTGCTCTATTCTTTCAGCATTTGCACAGGCATTACTGTCTCAGGGGAAAGGAGTGGCTTTCCATGTCCAACCTTCCACAGGAACTCTGCAAGCCTTCCAGGAGCTAATTATAGAAATAACGGCTTATAACAACATGTGGGGAGAATACCATGATGACCTCATCTGTAGGGTAGGTGAGGCTTTTTGTTCTGATCACCAAATTTGCACAGTAGGTTTTGGCCAATTATCTTTCCCCAAATTCCTTTTTACTAAAATGCATTCTTTTGCTTGCTAGGATTTCAATAAAGATTCAGAGTAGCTTTTTCTAGATAATTTCTTCTAACAAGGTTTAGTGGACATTTGTTCTCTCCGGTTAAATCATGTGGACCTAGTTTTGGTCACAAGCTGAAGGCCTTGTTTTTTACAGGGCTGTTACAGAGTTTCACAAAATAAATTTGTTCCATCTACAAAATAGAGTTGTAACCATCACTTCTGTGCTCTGCCAACCCAGTATGTTGTGCTCCTGTGCCTGGTGGAAGGGTTCTAAGAAAGGCATCAGACAGAATGACTAAAACTAGGTATAGAGAACTTCCTGCTGACAAGAGTCCTTATTAGATCAGTTATTTCACTGATTTCCTTTAAAAGAGAGTAAAAAAATTGAAAATCCATTTGGCTCAAAGGCTACAATATAATTTAGTTAAGTAACCTATGTTTAATTCTAATAGCCAAGATGCATTGTTTTTCTTAGGTGGGAGACTTACGATCTACTTTAATCCCTATGCAAATGACTGTGAAAGGTTGCCCAATCTTCTTACAGATGACAGGACCACAGACTGAACATCAAACAATGATACCAATAATCAGGTATAATCCCCAAAATACTGTTTGTAGGGATGTCAGAAGTTGTAAATGCTATTTGCCTTTGCCTGCCTCCTTACTGAACAATGTTCAATGGTATATTTGTCAACATACTCTGTGCTTTATTTTGTTTAGACAGTCAAACGTTACACTAAGGTCTTATTTGCTGTAGCTAAGTTTAGCATGCTGTTATGTTTGTTTTTTCTAATATGACTATATAATGCTGTTTCCATATATAGGAAGACTCAAATGATTCAGGGCCAGCCTGGATAGAGATCACTGCCCTCTTCTCTCATAGTGCACTGCTCACTGAGGACTGCCACTTCAATGCAACACTTCAATTGACTTGTTGATCTGCCTTGTTTCATGAGCATTACGTTTGCTTGCATACACAAGAGTCTGAGGCAGCTATGTGGACAGAATATGGAGGGAATGGAAAATGGAATATCAGCTGAATGTACAAAATACCTGTTTCCTAAACTGACCATAGATTATCTGATTCCAATATAACAAACTGCTAACAAGTGACTCTTTAAACTGATCTGTTTCCACTTTGTTAATGACTCATTTAAAAGAAAAATTCTCAGGAGCTGACTTAGCAATTGCACATTGTAACATGAAGAGTTATTCCTCCTTCCTAGGTTTGGTGCTCACGTCTCTGGTGGGGATACCATCTCCCGATGTATCAGACTCAACAACCCCACTCCCTGTGGTAAGGCTGATTTCATATTCTAAAAGATCTACTACCTAGCATTGCAATCCCTACAGTAGAAAGCAAAGCAATTAACAAACCTTCAGCTTTCTTAATTAGGATTTTTTTAGGGCAATAAAGGAATAGGAGGAGAGAATAACAGCTAATTCAGTAATTTAGCTAATATAGAGCAATAGTCAGTACTGTTAGGTCTCTAGCTGTATGAAAACATTTATCATTGTGGTGTTACACATCAGACTAGTCCACTGGTATAGTAGCAGAGCAGGAGGATTTGAGCCAGAGGCTAGTGAGGGAATATAATTAGCTTTATTATAACTTTATTATGTAGTGTGAATGGAAGAACATCCTATTCCAGTGCACTGTGTGGTTGACTGAAAGTCTTCATCCGGATCCTTCTCTGAAAGTCACTTTTTCTGTGAAACCCTCCAACACATATCAATAAAATGCTACCATCATGCTACTATGGGGGGGGGGGGATAAATCCCACACTAAGTTTAAGCACCATCTGGCTTGCCTAACTCCCACTTGTATCTAATCTTTGTCGTCCTCTTCATAATATAAACTTTTCAGTGCATGGGCCATATCTTTCTCTGTGGCTTGAACATCACCAAACATACACAAAAATGACTAAGGACAGGGAATAGCTCTCGTGAGGAGAGATTAAAAAGACTAGGACTGTTCAGTTAGGAAAAGAGATGACTAAGGGAGGATATAATAGTCTATAAAATCATGAATGGTGCAGAGAAAGTGAATAGGAAAGTGTTATTTACCCCATCGATCACCTGATGAAATTTACAAGCAGCAGGCTTAACTAAAACTAAGGAATTGCTTCACACAGCACACAGTCACCCTGTGGAACTCATTGCTAGGGGATGTTGCAGAAGCCAAAATTATAGATTTTTAAAATAATGAGATAAGTTCATGTAGGATAGATCCATGGATGGCTATTAGCCAAGATGACCAAAGATGCAGGTCTGTTTGTATCTTTAATCTTCTGATTGCCAGAAGACAGAACTGAACAACAGGGGGATGGATCACTTAATAATTGTCCTGTTCTATTCATTCCCTCTGAAGCATCTGACATCCGCCACTGTCAGAAGACATGATGCTGGGCTAGGCCCGATATGGACATTCTGACTTCTTTACTTAAATAAAACATTCATCATGGCTAATGCTAATAAAGATGTAAGTGGGATGGGCTCTTGGAGCAGGCCAGACTGTGTCTAGTATGCATACTCAGTGTGCAGCAGCAGTCAAAAAAGCAAATTGAATGTTAGGAGTCATTAAAAAAGGGATAGAGAATAAGACAGAAAATATGTTATTGCCTCTATAAAACTATGGTACGCTCACATCTTGAATACGGCGTACAGATGTGGTTGCCTCATCTCAAAAAAGATATATTGGCATTGGAAAAGGTTCAGAAAAGGGCAACAAAAATTATTAGGGGTTTGGAACGGGTCCCATATGATGAGAGATGAAAAAGACTTGGACTTTTCATCTTAGAAAAGAGGAGACTAATGGGGGATATGATAGAGGTCTATAAAATCATGACTGGTATGGGAAAAGTGAATAAGGAAAAGTTATTTATTTATTCCCACAACAAAAGAACTAGGGGTCACCAAATGAAATTAATAGGCAGCAGGTTTAAAACAAGCAAAAGAAAGTTTTTCTTCAATCAGCGCACAGTCAACCTGTGGAACTCCTTGCCAGAGGATGCGGTGAAGGCTAAAACTTTAACAGGGTTTAAAAAAGAGCTAGATAGATTCATGGAGGTTAGGTCCATCAATGGCTATTAGCCAGGATGGGTAGGAATGGTGTCCTTAGCCTCTGTTTCTCTGGAGGTGGGTGACAGGGGAGGGATCACATGAGGATTACCTGTTGTGATCCCTCCCTCTGAGGCATCTGGTATTGGCCACTGTCAGCAGACAGGATAGTGGGCTAGATGAACCTGTGGTCTGACCCAGTATGGCTATTCTTATGTTAGTGCAAGATGAGTGATAGGCAAAAATGGGTTTAAGTCACATTTATGCTCTCCTGATCCTTTGATGGACTACCTGACTGGTCCTAGAATAAAAAAGAGCAGTTTTAGGATGTGTCTGGCATCAGTGTATCCAGGTACTATTAGCTACCTACTCCACTTTTTCTCATGGAGCAAAAAAGCTACATATCATTGGCCTGACTAACATTAATAGTTTTTTTTTTCTTTTTCATTCAGACATTCGCATGGACTGGGAAACTTATAATCAAGAAAAAGATGAAGAGAAGCTGGTGGATCTCTTGTTGTTTTATGGGCCTCATTTTCCTATTAAAGACATAGATGAGAATGAGATTGCATCAAGTATTAGCAGCTCAGAGCGTGAAATCGTGTTAAACTGGGATAAAATCCCTAGCAGCCCAGACACCATTTCGCCAGGGTCCCTTCTGACAGATGATGTAAGATAAAGGCAGTCTGTTTTTTAAACCACATTATCAAAAAGTTAATAATGTTCAGAATTATTAGGAAAGGAATCGATAATAAGATGGAAAATATATGGCCTTTATATAAATCCATATGATATCCATATTTTGAATACTGTGTGCAGATATGGTTGCCCCATTTCAAAAAAGATACTGGAATTAGAGAAGTTACAGGAAAGAGCAACAAAATTATTAGGCATATAGAACAGCTTCCATATGAAGAGAGAGTAATAAGATGGGGACTTTTCAGCTTGGAAAAGAGACAATTAAGGGTAGATATGTAGAGATCTATAAAATCATGACAAGTTTGGAGAAAGTAAACATGTTGCTTACTCCTCATAACATAACAACGAAGAGTGACCAGATGAAATCAATAGGCAGCAAAAAACCAAATGGATGTATTTTTTCACACAACACAGTCAAACTGTAGAACTCTTTCCCAGAGGATGGGAAGGCCAAGACTATAACAGGGCTGAAATAGATAAATTCACAGACAGGTCCATCAATGGCTATTTACCAGGATGAGCAGGGATGGCATCTCTAGCTTGTGTTTGTCAATAGCTGGAATGGGTGACAGGATGGATCACTTGATGATTACCCATTCTGTTAATTCTCTCTGGAGCACCTCGCTTTGGCCACCGTTGGAAGACAGGATGCTGGACTAGATGGACCACTGATCTGACCAGTATGACCATTCTTACCACTGCTATTGCAGAGCAATGGGTTGCTGGAGAAAAAAGTTGCCAAGAAGTAACATGTACTTGGACTGCACATTTAAGCTCTTGAGCCCTGTCAATATTAGAGTTTAATTTCTCTTGCAAGCTGGTTTACATATTACCATACAGTTTGCGTCCGTGCTTTCTGCTGTTTGAAGCCATTGTTAACAGTCATTTAAGACAAGCTTTGGGGCAGTTTCAAGCAGCATAATTGAAACTTGTCACAAAAACGTTGATGGCAAATTTTTAAAAGAAAATTTTCAGAGAACAAAAGTTTTCGGGTTTGACCAGTTTTACTCCTCAGGGCCTTACAGTGCCAGTTCTGCCCTTTATCCTTACAGTGGGTAAAAGCTTACCTACAGAGTCCACATTGGTTTAATATATTGAAGGAACCTGTTCCGGTAATGAAATGTATGGTGTGCCCAGCAGTGTTCCCTCTAATTTTTTTCCCACCCCTGAGCAGAATGAATTTTGTTATGCCCACCAATACAAAGGTGATATGTGTCACACATCACCAGTTTATTGGTGCACATAACAAAATTCACGTGGGAGGGTGAGACCAAGGGGTTCTGAGTATGGGAGGAGGCTCAGGCCTGGAGCAGAGGATTGGACTGTGGGTGTGAGGGCTCTCACTTGGAGTGCAAGCTCTGGAGTGGGGCCGGGGATAAGGGGCTCAGCGCTAGGATAGAGGGTTTGGGAACAAGGCCTTTGGCTGATGGTGCGGGGTCTGGGTTAGGGCTAAGGATGGGGGGGTTAGGGTGCAGGCATTTCATAGTCACTATCACTGTCCTGATCAGGTGGTCGATAATATATCCTTACAGTTATATTCCTATTATTGGAGCATGGAATTACTATCCGTAGAGATTCTATGGAACATTTTGGCTCATTTAAGATTTTTACTTCACTGCACATGTGAGTAACCTCTTCTCCTGGTGTCCCCAGAAGGATATTGATAAATTGGAAAGGATTCAAAGAGCTACAAGAACGGTTAAAGGATTATTAACCATGTGCTCTAGTGATTGAGCTCCTTGAGTCTCTTTAGCTTAATAACGAGGTTAAGGTGTGACTTTTATTACTCTGTAAGTACCTATACGGGGAACAAATATTAAATAAGGGGTCTTCAATCTGACAGAGAAATAAATAACATGATCTAAAGGCAGGAAGTTGAAACTAGACAGTCAGACTGGAAATGAATACCTTTTTAATGGTAAGAGTAATTAACCATTGAAATAATTTATAAATTTGTTTGGAAAACATTAATCTAGGAAACCATAGACCTGGAATGCTGTTTTGCGTGATGAGCAAGATAGTCCAAAGATGGTACCCTGATCTCCCATTGATTTCGGCCCCCCATTAGTCACACTGTTTAGTAGGAGAAACATGGGTTTATGCTGGAAAGTGAGACAAAATGGTATTAGCTAATTTTGCTCTTGTTTTGTTCTGAGAATGATGGTTCTGCCCTCCCGTAGCCGTGTGCTGGATGTGTAACATTCCTTATCCCTTTCCTACCTGTAGGAGTCAGATGTAGACAGCAAGGAATGGGAAGGAAGGAGTGACTCTGAAATCTGGAGACTAGTAAATAATCAACAGAAAATCATCTCTGCAATTATACGAGCTCACGAAGGGGTTCTCTCCGACTATCCCTACTGTATAACTCCTAGACAGATTGTAAGCTGTGGCTCTTATGTCTTTGTAGTTTGTAAATATCCAGCTGTATGTATGGGACTGGGGAGAAGGGGCAGCAAGGGAAGGCTTTTCACTGGCACTCAACTTTAGCTGCTTTTATTTGGACACTAGAAGACTTAGCCAACATTGTGCAGGTCCTTCAGGAAAGGGGGCTGGCAGTGCGGTGGGTGCAGGAATCAGGACAGGGCCTTGGGGATGTGGAGGGCTCAGGGCAGGAGGCCATGGACATGGAATGAGAGTGAGGGTTGGGGGGCGAAGAGGGGCTACAGGCAAGGGGTAGGCAGTGCAGGAGTCAGGAGGAGAGGGTGGCGGCTAGCTTCATCCTGGGGATGACCCAGGACAGCAGGACTGCACATCCCACCCACTGACTTTTCCCTAGGGGCCAGCAGTGGCTCTCTTCCCTCCCTTCCAGGCCTAGCCAAGCCCAGCCCAGGAGGGGGCTCTTTACCTTCCCCCAGCCCCTCCCATGGTGAGGGGAGAGCTCTCTCCCTCCTCCGTTGGCCCCTCCCAGGGTAGGAGAGGGGCTCTCCCGAGGTGGAGGAGGAGGTTGAGGGGGCTCCCTCCTTCTCCTCTTGTCCTTCCTGAAGTGGGGGTGGCGGGCGCTGTCTCCCGAGCAGGGGGCCCCACTTCCTGGTGTGCTGGCAGGCAAGATGATGGAGCCCAGCCCTGCTGGTCAATCCCTTGGTGATACGGCTGCCAATGGACACTTTGCAGGATACTCTCCTCTGTGGGCTCACAGCTTCCAGCAACCACTCTCATCTCATGTTCCTCTTCTCTGTGTCCCTCCCTTTGCATACCAAATTTGGTGGCTCTAACTCAGGGGTTGACAATTTTTAATGGGGGGCCACCCCAAGATTTTGGCTAGTGGTCAAGGGTCTCACTTCTGTGGAGGGGGCTCAGGGTCTGGGACAGAAGTTGGATGCGGCAGGGAGCTTGGAGTAGGGAACTGGGGTACAGGAGGGGGTGTGGAATCTGAGAGGGAGTTTGGGTGAAGGAGAAGGTTGTGATCTGGGGCAGGGGCTTCGGGTGCAGGGTCCAGGAGGGGGTAAGGGTGCAGGAGCAGATTTTGGCCCAGGGGAGGGGCTTTAGGAGGGGGTACCAGGTCTGGGAGGGAATTGTGACCTGGAAGAAGGGGGTACAGAGAATTTGGGTGGTGGCCTGGGGAAGGTAGTTGGATGAGTGATGGGGTGGGGTGTCAGAGGCAGGCTCTGGCTATGAGGCGCTTACCTGGGCTCCTCCCAGCCAGCAGCCCTGCAGGAACCTGAGGCAGGCTCTGTTCTCAAGTCTCATCTCAGTTGTCTGGCTGCTCCACATGGCTCTGCTCCAGACATGGAGGCTGGGGGAGAGAGGCTTCACATGCAGCATGCAAAGCCTCCCTCCTTCCTTCCCAGCAGTCCAGAGTGGAGAGTAGCAGGCTGTTCAACGCATGAATTGCTCTCTGCCTAAGGGTGTTGGCAAGGTGGCCGCAGGCTATATCTGGTGGCTCAGTGGCCCGGATCCAGCCCGCTGGCAGCCTCTTGCCCACCCCTGCTCTAATTCTTACTATTTTTAGAAGGAGTTCTTGAACAAATGGACTCTCAGACAGAGAAAACACACTCATGGATGGATGGATGTCCATGCACCTTACATCAAAGACTTTCACCAAAACATCATTGATTTTACAAAACTGACTTAAATTTTCAGAAAATTAAGTCAAGTTTCTAATTAAACTTAAGTTCCAAGAATTTACAAAGGACACCTTTAAAAATTTCTTTTGGTAAGGCTAACCTTGTACTTAAACTGCCTAGCAAAGACTAATAGAGGTGTGGATTTACATGGAAATTGTTACATTCGTTTTAACTCATATTTTGTCTCTTTTGACAAGTCTGGGCATAGAGCAGCCCAAAGAGATTCTATCTATGCTTTAACTGCAAATCTCAATGGAATTTTAGCTGTAAATCTATTAAGATGCTTTCTTAATACAAAACTGCATTTGCTTTAGCTAAATGCCTGTATAATCTTTTGGTTCCAGATTGTTCCTGCAGGTGGCAGTGCCTCCATCCATATTTCCTTCACTCCACTCATGTTACCGGAGCTCATTAACAGAATTGAATGTCAGGGGTACGCACTGGGTTTCATGAGCCTAGACAGCAAGGTAAATTTACTAACACAGCTAAGTGTTTACCTAAGTAGTATTGTCACTTCAGTTTGCTTCTTTCTGCTCTGAATGTTATTCCGTAACAGTGAAGCATTTTATTAAGTATTCCTTACAACATGGGAGGCAAGTGGTAAATTTTGATTTCTGGTATTGACTGGCTAATAACTTCATGCACAGCTAATTGATACTAAAACCCGTGTTGTTTTTGTTACCCAGTACTCCCTGCCCTCAATTCTATAGCCAAGAGGTGGGGAACCATTTTTGGGTTAGGGGCCGCTGACCCACAGAAAAATAAGTCAGGGGACGCAAATGAGAGAAGCAAAAAACCCCAAAAAACCAACTCTCAGAGACATGGCCCCCAACTGAGAAGGAGAAAGGCACTTCCCACATTCCCCTTGCACACCAGAGTCTAAGGGGGCCCAGGCTAGTAGATCATATGTGCTCTAGCCCCATGGTGCGGCAGTGGTGGGCGGGGAGGGCTGGTGTGCCAGTGCAGGTGCCCCAGTGTTGGGGGGGAGCCCTGAGCCTCGTGGGCCGGATGCAGGCAAGCTGGGGGCTGGATCCAGCCCCTGGGCCCGAAGTTCCCTACCCCTGCTATAGCGCATTTGTTTCATCCACCTGTTATGTCATCCTTTAGACTGTAAGCACTCTGGGGTAGGACTTGTTGTGTGTTATGTTTGTACAGTACCTTAGAACAATAGAGTCCCACCTGTTCCAGGAATCGTGGCCATATCATAACAATTTTTAATATTTAATTAGTGAATAAGGAATCAGAACTTACTCGCGATTCTATTCCCAGCTCTGCCTCTCACTCACTGGGGGTATGTCTACACTACAGCATTATTTCGAAATAACACGTCTACACACAAAATGCATTTCGAAATAGCGTTTTGCTATTTTGAAATAGCACATCCACACTGAGTGGACGCTGAATCGCATTTAAGACCGGCTGGAACCAGGTCCGGCAGGGCATCAGGTCAGGAGTTACTGTGTGTGGCTACTGCCTGAGGCTATCTGAGACCTGTGCTTAAAGGGACCCCCCCTGGACAGCCAGTTCTCAGGTTTCCCTGCTGGCTTGCCTACCTCGATGAGGGACAGCAAAGCATTTTGTCTCTGTGTGCTCTGGTTGCCCTCACTCAGGATACCACAGCACTCTGCAACATGGAGCCAGAGCTGCCCCTGGGCACTCTGGTGCTTCTCTTGGACGCGTTACTGTGAGCCTGGCTGCACTTTCTGCAGGCTACCATCCAGGAGGTCCATTCGGGGGGCTGTCAGGATCCAGGAGGCCCTGCGGGAGAGCTTCCACCCTGAGGAGCACTAAGAGCCTCCCTGGTCTGCCCCACTGGGGGCTTGTGCCTCATTCCTCCCTCACATCCTTCCACTTACCCCTCCCTAACCCCCCTTCCTGATTTCAAATAAAATACACGTATTTTCATGAACACAAACTCTCTTTATTTAACAAAACTGGGGGGGGAGGAATGAAACTCTGCTGAGACTGGGGAAAGGAGGTGGGAGAGGGAAGAAGAGAGGGTGGGAGAGGGGAGGGGGAAACCTGGGAGGAGGGAGCTGGAAGGGGGAAGCAAGTGGAGGAGAAGCTCAGGGCTCAGGGTTGTGGGTCTCACCGGACCAACTTGATTTTCATGCAAACCTGCTCCTGGGTTCGCATGTGGCCTTTGGTGGCCAGGCTGGCAGCTATCCTGCCATAGACGGCCGTGTTCCTCCATCTAGTGCGGAGATCATGGACGTTGGGGGCAGCCCCCCCAAACCTGAATAAGGTCCATGATGTCCACCCTGGACCAGGAAGGCGCCTGCCTTTTCCGGGCCCTGGCAGGTTCCTGGGAGCTGGGAGACTGCTCCTGGGGAGCGGTGGAGGGTTGGCTGCCAGTGGCTTGCTGGCTCATGTTTTGGGGCCACTGGGTCAGGGGCAGTGACTGCTGGCTCTGGGCTGACAGGCTTGGAGCTGGCACAGGCACTATGGCCAGAGTCGACCCCTTTAATGGCTGCGGGTAGGGGGGAGGGAGAGGAGTGTTCTTGGTTGAGGCTGGAGTGGCCACCGGGGCACCCTGGGAAGCCTGGAGGCCCCCTATTACGATATAAGTGTCTACACAGCACTTATTTCGAAATAGCTATTTCGAATTTGGTGTTATTCCTCATGGAATGAGGTTTACCAAATTCGAAATAAGCGCTCCGCTATTTCAAATTAATTTTGAAATAGCGGTTTGGCTGTGTAGACGCTAGGGAAGTTATTTCGAAATAAGGGCTGTTATTTCGAAATAACTTTGCTGTGTAGACATACCCTGGGTAAATTTGGACAAGTCATTTATCTTTGATGAGACTTTTCCCTGGTAAAATGGAAAATGTAATCTCCAGGCTGCTGCAAAGCTTAAATAATGTTTGTAAAGCACTTTGAGACTCTCAGCTGTTAAGCACAATGTGTTATTAATTATAATAAAATATTTAGCAATGCAATTTCCTAACATTTTAGGAAACAAGAGTAGTCTCCATATTAATGAGAAGTTTTCACGTAATCTAATGAGAAATGTTGTTTGTATTCAAAATGCAATGTAGTTCAGATTCTGATAGCTGAGCAGAATTTTTATAGAGGTAGCATAATTTGCTCCAAATAGGCCAAACAGTGCCAAAGTTGATCTGTGGCTGATGGCTTTGAGAAATACCCTCTCAGATTAAAGTTAGTGCTTCATCCTTGAAACACAACTTTGATCTTCATGTCTTCTTCCTGCTCCATCAGCTTGCACAAGAGATACCTGGCAAGGTGATTCGTTCACAAGGCCATGGAGTTGATCCTTTGAGAATGGACTTGCAAGCTTTTGTAAAGCCTGCTCTGTAAGTATAACAGCTCCGACAGTTCACAAACTTGTAATAAATTAAATGAAATTAGAACCTAAGGAAATGTTTTTAACAGGCTTTGATTCTCTACATTCAGGTTAACTGTAGAAATGGATCGTGACAGCGGAATTGTGTTTCATTCAATGGCAAGTGATCTCATACCAGATCAACCCTCTTCTGGAGTGAGTATCCTACACATTGTTACATTAAAGTTTATTTAATCTATTGCTCAGCTATTAAGATAATTCATGGCAACATTCATATTATCTGTAAAACAATGTTTTTAATGACATGTCCTTATAATGCAGTGTTAAAGTTAACATACAACAGGATAACTTTTTTTTTTATAAGAGTAGAGTACAAACTGGGCCAGAGAACACTGAGTATAATTAACTATAAACCAAGAAAGGAAATGTTAATTCAGGAAGATGGTTATTCTGTCTTTTGTTAATTTACTCTAGAGGGCTTTTAAGTATCAAAATAATTATTCATTTTCAGGAGATTAAAAAAGAATCTGGAAGCAGAATGAAGGTGATTTAGTTCCCAATATGGTTTATGAATTTTGGTGACTCACAAAGTCCTGTCAAAATTTTGTTTTAAAACTTTATTAAACATTTAAAAAAAATATAACAAAGGATTCTGAAGCACCCACACTAAGAAAAAAGTTATTTGGGGCAGAATCCTCCAATCTCAGATGCTATACAATGGCTCAAGAGACTAGAAAGCTTTGAAACCTCTGGAGTGAATTCAGATAGAAAAAAGTTTAACACACTCTCCTTCAGGTTTTGACAGAGTCAGTCATTACTTACAACCTGAAACTGACCAATTCCACAGAGGCGCCTCTGCACTTCAGGATCCTCCTATCTATGCCCTTCACTGTGTCCAGTATCGATCCCAACAAGAACCTGAAAACATCCCACAGCAACAGGGAGGAGCTTCTACTTCATCCACAGCAAAACATGCTGGTAGGTTCAAAAAAGTCCCTGAGGCCAGTACATTAGTCCACACTATAAGGATGTAAATTCCAGTGTGCACTCACTGGCCTACACGGACCCAGCTGGCAATGTACTGACTATTCCTTAGTATATGTTAATGTAGTACTGTTTCAACAGCCATTGGTGTCCACTGTGACAATCTCTACAATTTACACCCACCCCTCTTGTGAAGTTTAATGCATCATGTCGATAAGCCCTTAATAATTGATGTACGATCATGACCTACCGTAATTTAGCGAATATAACCTGCACACAAGTATAACCCGCACACGAATATAACCCGCGGTTTTCCCCAATTGTGTAAAAAAAAGTCTTGTATACCCCGCGCACGAGTATAACCTGTGGGGTATACAAGACTTGGTTTTGCCTTGCATTTCAAACTGTCCCGGGGGGTGGGGGGGCTTATCCTGCCTGCGGAAGGGGAGCCGCACTCACCCCCCAGTTCCCGCGCAGCCGCTGCAAGGCCCAGCCTGCGGGCAGGGGAGCACTCACCCCCCGTTTCCCACGCAGCCGCAGAAGGCCCAGCCTCTGGGCGGGGGAGCACTCACCCCCGGTTCCCGTGCAGCCGCACTCACCCCCAGGTGAGCAAAAAAAGTTTCGTATACCCCACGGGGCGGGGTTTGTATTTATGGTAGGTCACGGCTATACAACATGCGGCCCATGGGCCGTATGTGGCCCACAGCCTGTTTGTTTACGGCCCGCAGTATTGTTTGGGTTTACGCGGGGCTGAACACATGGCCTGCGGGTGGAAGCCAAAACAAAAAAGTAGGCAATATAATGGTCTTCTGTTGACACGTTTTAGTAGTTAAATTCCTGGACTGTCATTGCTCGTTAAAAGTGCTGTCATATGGGTGGAAATCAAGTAAATATTGTGTTTTATTAATATTGGCAGAACTGACTTAAATGGGGCCTGTGTGTTCTGTAGTCTTGCCTTAATTTTTTATTTATGCCCACTAGTGTGAAATAAGCTATTTGCATATATATTTGCGTGTACATGCAACCACACTTAAGTTGCAGCCCTCGGCTTGTGCTGCGAGTATCATTGTGGCCCCCAGGGCTTCCAAAGTTGAGTAGCCCTGATCTAGGTGAACTGCAAAGCTTTGGGGAGGGAGGAAAAATACAGTTGTACAATGGTGCTTGTTATGCTTTATCAGCAATGTCCCATTGAAGTCACTTTGCAGGAAGCACTAAATTAGTATTAGAATATCAAAATGATAAATGTATTTACAATGTAAAAGAAAATCCCTGGCTTCCCACTCTTCCTTTCAATGCCTGATCTTCCCATCTGCAACCCCTGTATTAGGTGACAGAGGAAGGCATCTTGTTTGGTTTTAGATGTATGTGTAGATATAAAATGTATATCCACATTTGCAAAAATGATCCACAGATCTCCATATCCACAGATGCGGATAGCCACAATTTGCAGAGTTCCTGATATAAAATCTGTATCCGCATCTACATCCATAAAAATGAACCACCGATATCCACATCCACAGATGTGGATACCCATGGATAGAAAGCAGATAGCTGTAGATTTGCAGGGCTTCATGTGCTGGTGTCAGGAAAGTCACTAAGCAAAGAATGAAATAACTCAAATGCACTTTTAAAATGTATGCATCATTTTTAAATGTACACATCAACATGGGCACAAAGGGCTTGATTCTGACTGCGTACCTATACATAAAAGTAATGACTAACTCCATGAAAAGGAATGGAATTACTTTTGTAAAAATTGGTGTCAGGGAGAAGAGAATCAGGGGAATTCAGATTCTTAAACTTGAGGGGGTTTCTCCTCATATTTTAAAGCAGTGCAGTTCACCCTCTACTCTCTTTCATAGCACTTGCCTTTAGGAAATAGTTTTGCAGTTTGAAAAATATCAAGATTATTTTTTTAGCTATGCTTTGTTGTACAAGTTCCCATAGGATTTTGGGCAGTGGTATAATGCTGTTGGGTCATGATGGGAATGGGCACATGGGGGAGGAGCTGTTGGGATGTTTTTACTATGGATTTCCTAGTGACTTCACACATTTTCATCTGAATTCCCCTCAGGTGAAAGTGTCATTTCACACAAGTCTGGAGTTACTTACATATCAGAATCTGCCAGCAGTCCAGCTGCTCTCAGGAATCCAAGTGCTCCGGTTTGAGAATGGAGATAGGAAAGTGAAATTCAGCCAAAATCTGGTTATTGAATATAGTAACAGAACAACCCAGGTAACAAGTACTGTAGAACAAAAGTAACAGCAAAAGCTTTTATATCCATGATACACTTTTAATAAAGAATTATGTTCAGATATTTATCATAACTTACCCATCACTGAAATGCAGCTGCTTTTAGGGTAAAGCATGCCAGATAATCAATAATGAGCAGCAGCAATGCACAAAAGTAATAACTTTTTAACTGCAGGAGACTCTCAAGATGACAGCTTTAATCTCAGCGTGCCAGCCAATGTTCCGTCTAAACTTTTCCATCCACGTGTGGAATAAATTATGTGCACTAGCAGAAACAAAAACCTAGCATGAAGTAAATCGGCTGGACAGCTTTTGAGTCTTTCCTGAGTGGCTGCACAAGCACCCTGCTTACAGGGAACACTAGTGCCAGCCCACTTCCAAAGAGTTCTGTAGTTTCTTTGATTGTACAGCAGGAAGACCTAGATTTTACATTTCAACCAAATGATGGCACCCTCCAGTGAGACTTTATATTTCACACTCGTTGACTATGATTACCATGTTGTCCATATCTTTAGATACCAGAGTGAGCAAAGCCCAAGTGCCAGATACAGCTCTAAAGAATGAAGAGAAGCTAGAGTGAAATGTAATGTCTGTGTCTTCATACAGCACTCAAAAGTTAACCAGAATTCACAATGAACATATGTCCTTGAGAACATACAACGGCTATTCTGAAAACCTCCCTGAAAAAGCAACACAGCATACTTTACTTTCATAATAGGCCATAAGCTTAAACTAAATCTGAATTGTAGAGTGGATTCTATCTCTCTTCTCTTATCCAAGCCAGCATCTGAGAATTTGACTGTCGTGTAGCCCAGACCTCATTCAGAGGAGTGAAAAATCCACCTCACTAAGTGATGCGGTTATAGACACTGCTACAGGAACCGACCGGTGCTGGAGGAACCGACCAGGGCCATATGCAGTTTGATCTGCTTCTCACAAACAGGGAGGAACTAGTAGGGGAAGTAGAGGTGGGTGACAACCTCATGAGATGGTAGATTTCAGGATCCTGACCAAAGGAAGAACGGAGAGTAGCAAAATATACACCCTGGACTTCAGAAGAGCAGACTTTGACTCCCTCAGAGAACTGATGGGCAGGATTCCCTGGGATGCTTACCTGAAGGGGAAGGGAGTCCAGGAGAGCTGGCAGTATTTTAAAGAAGCTTTATTAAAGGCACAGGAAGAAACCATCCTGATGTGTAGAAAGAAAAGCAAATATGGTAGGCGACCAGATTGGCTTACCTGGAACATCCTTGTGAGCTTAAACACAAAAAGGAAGCTTACAAGAAGTGGAAACTTGGACAGATGACTAGGGAGGAGTATAAATATATTGCTCAAGAATGCAGGGGAGTTTTCAGGAAGGCGAAAGCACAACTGGAGTCGCAGCTAGCGAGGGATGTGAAGGATAACAAGAAAGGTTTCTACAGGCATGTTAGCAATAAGAGGGTGATCAGAGAGGGCATGGGGCCCTTACTGGATGAGGGAGGTAACCTAGTGACAGATGATGTGGGAAAAGCTGAAGTACTCAATGCTTTCTTTGCCTTTGTCTTCACAGATAAGGTCAGCTCCCAGACAAATGCACTAGCAACGCAGTATGGGAAGGAGGTGGACAGCCCTTGGTGGGGAAAGAACAAGTTAGGAACTATTTAGAAAAGCTAAACATACACAAATCCATGGGCCTGGATTTAATGCATCCGAGGGTACTGAGGGAGTTGGCAAGTGTCATTGCGGAGCCTTTGGCCATTATCTTTGAAAACTCATGGAGATCGGGAGAGATCCCGGATGACTGGAAAAAGGCAATGTAGTGCCCATCTTCAAAAGAGGGAAGGAGGACAATCCAGGGAACTACAGACTAGTCAGCCCTGGAAAAATCATGGAGGGGATCCTCAAGGAATCCATTTTGAAGCACTTGTAAGAGGGGAAAGCGATCAGGAATAGTCAACATGGATTCACGAAGGGCAAGTCGTGCCTGACCAATCTGATTAGCTTCTATGATGAGGTAACTGGCTCTGTAGATATGGGAAAGTCAGTGGATGTGATATAACTTGACTTTAGCAAAGCTTTTGATACGGTCTCCACAATATCCTTGCCAGCAAGTTAAGGGAGTATGGATTGGATAAATGGACTGTAAGATGGATAGAAAGCTGGCTAGACTGTCGGGCCCAATGGATAGTGATCAATGGCTCAATGTCAGGTTGGCGGTCAGTTTCTAGTGGAGTGCCCCAAGGATCGGTTCTTGGACCGGTTTTGTTCAACATCTTTATTAATGACCTGGATGAGGGGATGGATTGCACCCTCAGCAAGTGCACAGATGACACTAAGCTAGGGGGAGAGGTAGATATGCTGGAGGGCAGGGATAGGGTCCAGAGTGACCTGGACAGATTAGAGGATTGGGCCGAAAGAAATCTGATCAGGTTCAACAAGAACAAATGTAGAGTCCTGCACTTGGGATGGAAGAATCCCAAGCATTGTTACAGGCTGGGGACTGAATGGCTAAGTAGCAGTTCAACAGAAAAGGACCTGGGGATTACAATGGATGAGAAGCTGGATATGAGTCAACAGTGTGCCCTTGTAGCCAAGAAGGCTAATGGCATATTGGGTGCATTAGAAGGATCATTGCCAGCCGATCCAGAGAAGTGATTATTCCCCTTTATTTGGCTCTGGTGAGGCCACATCTAGAGTACTGTGTCCAGTTCTGGGCCCCCCACTATAGAAAGGATGTGGACGCATTGGAGAGGGTCCAGCGGAGGGCGACCAAAATGATTAGGGGGCTGGAGTGCATGACCTATGAGGAGAGACGGAAGGATTTGGGTTTGTTTAGTCTGCAGAAGAGAAGAGTGAGGGAGGATTTGATAGCAGCCTTCAACTTCTTGAAGGGAGGTTCCAAAGAGGAACAGTAGCGATGGATGGCAGAACAAGGAGCAATGGTCTCATGTTACAGTGGGAGAGGTCTATGTTGGATATTAGGAAAAACTATTTCCCTAGGAGGGTGGTGAAGCACTGGAATGGGTTCCCTAGGAAGGTGGTGGAATCTCCATCCCTAGAGGTGCTTAAGTCTCGGCTTGCAAAGCCCTGGCCAGGTTGATTTAGTTGGGGTTGGTCCTGCCTTGGGCAGGGGGCTGGACTTGATGACCTCCTGAGGTCTCTTCCAGCTCTATGAATCTATGATACACTGGCAGAAGAGTCTCTGTTGCTAACTGAGCTATCTCCTTTCCAGGAGGTGGATTAACTCTGCTAACTGAGAGCTCTCTCCCATCAGCTTAAAGCATCTTCATTAAAGTGCTACAGTAGCACACCTGTGCCAATGCATTGTTTAAGTGTAAGCTTGCCCTAAATAATGCTCATTTCTTTTTGGACAAAGTTATGGAATTTTTTTTAACTCTCTTCCTCTTTTATATCTTTCCAGCTCGTGCCAGTGACAGCATACCTTACTGTCCCACTACTGGAACTCTCTTGTGAGACAGTTGATTTTGAGACCTGCTTTGTAGACCAAACTAGGACAAAAGATGTTTTTTTGTTAAACAGGAGCAGATGCAGAAGTTACTGGACTGCTTTACTAGGTACTAAGCCTGTGCAATAGATTCCTTTTGTTAGAAGAGTCTAATGCTTGTTTTAATCTTCTTCTATAGTAAGATGGGGGTGCATCCTAGTCAGTATGTACAACATGATAACAGTCATCCGGTAAGAACCAAGTCAGGGTCTGTTCATACTGTCTTTACTCCAGTGTCTTTTCACTGACGACAGTAATGACTTCAGATGTACACCAGAGAACAGAGTCAGATCCACCATATTTATTAATTCTTATTTTTCCAAATTAGGGTATGTCTATACAGCAGCATTATTTCGGAATAACTGATGTTATTCTGAAATACCACAGTGCGAGTCTACACTACAAGCCTTTATTTCGAAATAATGTTGATCTGGAGGACTTCTTACTCCGGCTCCTGTTAACCCTCATTTTACAAGGAGTAAGGGAAGTTGAAGGAAGTGTGTTCTTCCTTTAACTTCCTGCTGTGTAGACAGCCCCAAAAGCCAAATTAAGCTATTTTGACTTAAGCTACACAATTGACGTAGCTCAAGTTGCATAGTTTAATTCAAGTTTTGCCCTGCTGTGTAGATGTGCCCTTAAGGCCTGATGGTAAGAGGAGGTGAGCACCACCAGCTCCCACTAGAAACAAGCTTACACTGAAGTTAATGAGGTTAATGGTAAAATGTCCATTGACTTCAGTGAGAGCAGGACCGGACCATTTTATTTTGCCATTTACCACTACCACCATCTCAGCTGGCCCTGCAAATGAGATTTAGACTAGTCAAAGGCATGTGACAATCCCAATTTTAATTGACAAGTGAGGAGATATACTCTTTGCTTACATGAATACCGCATTATACACAACAGGGAAGACTCTTCAATTGATATCTTCATTCTTTGCTGCAGACCAACGAGAATGGCATAACAACATTGAAGTATTTTCCATCTCTCCCGCTCATGGAATTCTCGAGGCACATGAAGCCAGCTTACCCACCAAAGTAGCTTTAAAGATCAGTTTTACTGCAAGGTACAGTAAGAGAACAGAATTTTGCTGTCTTTGGAGTTGACTAAGAAAGGCCTTGCAGACTGCTACTCTGCAAGGAGTGATTGCCTCTCCCAAACTGCTGCCCAGTTCTTTGTATTACAGTACTAACCCTTTTATCTGGCACTTCACCAACTAGCAAGCTCAATAAACTGGCATTTCTGATCTGCACAGAAAGTCCTGTCTACAGTATGGTTGGTACAGGGCTGGCTGGGCTGTGGGAGGGGCTTGGGGCACAGGCGGAAGGTGCTCACTTCCAGCGGCCCCTGCAAGCGGCTCCCCGACCCTCCTGTTGCTGCCAGGCATGGCCAGGTGGCTCTGCATGCACACCGTTTCTGTTCCCCCTCCCAGAGCACAGACCCAACGCCTTCCAGCCCATGGGCCAGGAATTGCAGCCAGTGGGAGCTGTGAGGGCACACTGCCTTCACATGGAGGCAGCATCCCTACTGCAATACAGCCACCTGGCCGCGCCTTTGCCAGGAGCAACAGGGATGGGGAGCTGCTTGTGAGGACTGCCAGAGGTGAATGGCCATCTCCGTCCAGCACCCCATACTTCTTCTCATCCCAGCTCCTTTAAAGAACGGTGCTGTGTTTTTGCATGTAGTAGGACAGCCAGCTAACTGAATTGTCTTCTTCCTTTGTATTTTAGAAGTAACGTAGAATATGAAACTACAGTGACTGTTTCTGGAATGCTGGGAGAACAGCCCTGCAAATTACAGATCAGAGGCAGAGGATCCTATGATGAGAAATATGAAGATCTCCGTTTAATATAAGAGAGATGATACAGATTAGGCATCAATGTAATGAGTCATTCTTGGCTACTGAAGTCGCTGCAAGATACATATGTATATTGAATGATACTATTGAAACTACATTGCCTATATTTTCATGTACTTGAGATTTAAAATAAATTCCAAGTAATATATAAAAGAATTTTACTGAACTAGGATAAGTGTCTACTGGACAAATGTAATTCAACAGATGTTGACTCAAAATAGTGTGTGTTGAGTTTTATAGTTCTCTTATTGGCATATTCCCATCACTGTCCGCAAAGTATGGCTAAGTCTACACTGGCATGCTTTTGCGCAAGAACTCTTTTGCGGAAGAGTTCTTGTGCAAAAACTCTTCCAGAAGAGAGTGTCTACACTGGCATGTGCCCTTTGGCATGGATGCTCTTGCGCAAAAGCACATCTCTTGCCAGTGTAGACGCTCTCTTGCGCAAGAAAGCTCTGATGGCCATTTTAACCATAGGGCTTTCTTGCCAAGAAATTCATGTTGCCTGTCTACACTGGCCTCTTGCACAAGAGGGCTTATTCCTGAGTGGGAGCATCAAAGTTCTTGCGCAAGAAGCCCTGATTTCATACAGTAGAACGTCAGTTTACTTGTGCAAGAACTCACGGCCAGTGTAGATAGGCAGCAAGTTTTGGCGCAAAAGCAGTTGCTTTTGCGCAAGATCGCACAAATGTAGACACAGCCTATCTGTTTCTATAAAGAAAGGCAATTCTAAAAACTGTGAAGGAGATTCCTGATACACTTTAGTTTGCTTCTTTAAAGTCAGCAGTTAATTCCACACTGTAATATTTAAGTGCAACTAGAGTGAGAAACACTGAACAAGACCAACATTCTCACTGGCTCAGTTTCTTTAATACAAAAGTCAAGAGGAGCTTGATGTCCACATCGCATAGGCACCTTTGAAGAAACACCAACCTAAATGTTTAAGTAGCATCTGGGAGTTGATCATGGCCCCCTGCCTGTGTAACTATAGAAGGTGGATTCCATCCCACTTAATTTTCTTACACTCCCTTGAGTCCCACCTCCTCACACTTTCTAGTTGACAGTAATACCAAAACAATCGAAGGTCAGTCTGACATTCCCATTTCTGAGAGCATAATGAGAACCCTATTTATCCATAAAGAGCTAGGCCAGAATTTTCAAATGTGGGATTACGAAGTGAGGCATCTCAGACAGGGGAAGGGGACAAAATCCAGCTCAAGGGCCATAAATCCACCCTGCCAAGCCAACAGATCCAGCCTGCAGCCTGTGAGAGCCTCTGGTAGGCTCCCTGCTGCCTTGTGCCTGCAGGCTGGTCAGAGAAGCAGGCTACAGGACCCATGAGATTCTTTGAATAATGCAAAGCCGAGAGGTGGGGGGGAGGAAGAAGGGGTTTCCGGCCAATGGGACCTGCCTGTTGCAGGACAGGCAGCATGCGAAGTACCCCTTTCCCTGGGTTCGCATTTAGAGAAGCACATGGCCCCACAGTCAGCTGCTCTGAATAGCATGGGGAGGGCATGGAAGGCTGAGAGAGCTGTTGCAGAAGGAAAGCACCTACCAGCCAGAGCCTACCTCTAGCACCCCAGCTCTACCCTCCACCCCTGTGCCCTCCATCCAGCATCCCTACACCATGTAACCCAAACCTTCTGCACCCCTACTCCTGAAGCTTTCTTTCCTCCCCCCAGTTCTTACAGGGATGCATACAAAGAATTCCTAAACAGTAAGAGGTAGGACCACCAAGTTTGGTGTACAGCTTCCTCATCATAACTTAAAGCAAGGTCAGGGTTTGGTTGTGCACGGAGGGGGTGGGGAGGGGAGGAGAGAAGAGTCCTTCAATGGATAAAATCATACAGAAGAGAAACAGAATCACCAAGCAGGTGAAGGGCTAGTTGGGGGGCACCCCTCCCTGTCTGGAACTGCCCCAGCTCCAAGCCTCACACCCCCCAGGTGTCCTTTAAGGAGGGTGGTGGAGTGCTGTAGCTCTCCCCCCATGCACATGGGAACATTGCTGGCTATTCCCCTTTGTTAGGGAATGTGCGCAGTTTGCTGCATTCCTCACTCTGTCTGGGGGAACACAGGGGATAATGCACCCCTCCCCTGACTGCGCCCACTTGAGCTGCAGGAGCCATGGAGAGGCACTTCTTACCTGGCCCCAAGCTGTGGCATTGAGAGGGGGCTGAGGTAGTCGCTCTCTCCCTGTGAAAGCCTACACACTGAATCCCTCAGCTCCGGTCCCACCCCAGAGCAATGATTTAAATGAAGAAAAACTGAGTTAAGGACTTGAGCAATGCCAGGTAAATCTTCTAGTCCAAAATAAACATAAAATGAGCACTGTACACTTTGTATTCTGTGGTTCTAATTGAAATCAATACATTTGAAAATGTGGAAACATCCAAAATACTTAAATACATGGTATTCTATCAACAGCACAATTGTGATTTGTTTTAAATTGCATGATTAATCATGATTTGTTTTTTAATTGCTGTGGCAATCTTAATTTAAATCAGAAAGTGGCCAATGCCCCATGCTGCAGAAGGTGGCGAACCCTTCCCCTCCACACCCTTCCCTCCCCAAGAATCTGCCAATCTGAACCAGAAGAAAATTCCTTCCTGATCAGTTGAACCACGGGTATATCAGCAAAACCACCAGCCAGAGACCCGGGAAAGAATTCTCTCTAATAATTCATGCAAATCAAAGCAGTCTCCTTTTTCAGAGATAAGAAGTAGTACCTCCCACTCCATCTGATTTTAGTGTTGCACTTTGCAAACTCATCTTAGACTTCTGCCAAGAACTCTATCTCCCTGCTCACAATACCATTAGAAGAACTGTGATCAGTTTAGTGAGGTTTCCCCCATTAGTAGCAAAAGAATATCAAAAATTCAGCACATCTTTAACTATGGCTTTTAATTACTGATCTTTATTTTTAGAAGTTAGCAATTACATTCAAGTACCCAATTATGTAAAGTGCATAACCAAGAAACACTTTTCAGTTTGCATTGCTGATTTAAACATTTCAAATATAATGTCAGATGACAATAAGCACATTTCTTTTTAAAACAGCACTAGGAGTTTAAATCATCTTGTGAAGGTAGGAAGTAAATCAATGTAATCATGTCTGAATATTGGTGATATCAGAGCAGAATTTTTGGAAGACTTCATAATTTATCACTAACTTCCAGCAGCTATCCTTCAAGTGATCTGTCAAACACCATCCCTCTCATTTCTGGTCATTATCAGGGCCTATTACGACAACCCTCCACCATTTCTTCCATAATAACTGTTTCAAAATTATCTCTATGCCTAACGTGACCAAAGTACATTAGTTTGCTACTGAAGATAGTATAGAAGGGATTGTACAATACAAAAAATATCTTTGCACAGTTAAAAAAACTACTGACTCATGAAGAATGTCACTGATATTCAGTCCTATATTACAGTAGTGAGATAATATTTAATAGAGCTTATTTTGTAATTCAGAAAAATGCTGATTTTTAAAAGTCAGAAAATAAGCCAAGATTAAATAAAAATGCTGTAGAGTTAAGGATGGAATGGTCAGATTTTATTTAAAAATTATTAGTTTTGGTAGCCAGTTCAGCCCTTCTGTACCTTTCATTTCATCATTCTCATTTACAAGAGAAATCTTATTCATTAGTGGATCAACTTGTATACAATTCCATCTACTCTGCCCAAATGTGTTTACTCGAGAAAACACAGGATTTTTAAAATTAAACACACATACACACGCAAGGTACATGTGGGCACATTAGATAAGCCCTAAAGGAAAATTATAACCTGAATATAATAGGTCAAGCTTTGATGAAATAGTAGTTTAACCATTTTTTAAAAAATTATTTGCATTGTTGCTATTGTTGATTTAATCAGTAATAGAATTAATCAATCCCAGGATGATTCCTTAAGAATTTTAAAATTAGATTCTGTGTGTGTGTGTGTGTGTGTGTGTGTGTGTGTGTGTGTGTGTGTGTGTGTGTGTGTACACACACACAGAGAAAGCGCGTGTACATGTGTTGAAAAAATTGTTCCATATGCATCAACATTTAGTTGTCTACGGCAACTGTATATCTCTCTTTTTAAAAAGCAAGACCCACATGAACTTCGTCTTTCTGAATTACAGCCCTGATCCCTTGGTTCCACATGAGTAATTTTAAACATATGTACCATGGAATCCAGTGGGATTATTAATATGCATACATGCATATGAATAGGGGCCTGTATTTTAAGGGCAAGACTGGCTAAACTGCACTCTTTTTTCTCCTCTGGCATTCATGCACCTTAGCTTTGAAGCAGACACCAACCTCTTTTCCTTCTACCCCAAAGTATTTCAGTAAACAGTGCACATAAGTTTATACTCCAAGTCAATTGTGTCTAAAATTAGTAAACAAATTCCATTAATACATGGTTGAAACCATATGCATTTGTACACTGTAAATTATTCACTATCATTGGAGAATGCAGAGTCAGATGTTGTACTTCACTTCCCTGGGTATTCAAATACTGCTGCAGCTCCCATACCAGTTCCAATGCACATGGATACAACACCATAGGCTCTGGAACAAAACAAGTTAGTGTGTGGTTAGAAACAGTAACTAGTTCTACATTGCCTGAAAAAAAGTAGCCAATAAAGTTAACTTATACTGCTCACAACCTGAAGGTTGGCTTTGATACACAAAGATTCTAATTCAGAAACAGTCTCTGGTCCTTATTTCCCTGAAGTGGGAAAGAGGCATTCCTTATACAAGATTTTCCTCAGACAGCTCTCACATGTCCCACAACATCACAGCTATATCTGCTCTCCTGGCAGTAGCACACTCCAAAGAACTGTGCCCCTCAGCCATCAAAGCAGATAAATTAATAGGAGGAATGTGGGTTCGAGAGGATAAGACTTCAGACTCTGCTTTGATTGACATTATGTTCAGAGAGAAACCCACCCCTTCATATTGCAGGGTGAGATCAGTTAAAAATGACCTACACAAGAAAACCACACCCCTCTCCCTCCCTCCCTCCCTGACTCTTCAGAAGCTCAGCTATGATCTACTCCAGGTGTACTGTGAATCTGTTGTGATGTCCATCAGAACTTGTGGGGGTAATAAACTATCTGTAAATCCACCAGGAAACCCTAAATTAAGTTACTCTACTCTATTTGAAAGCACTTGAGTTGCTTACTCAACTCATTAAGCAATTAATAGCCTGCCATCTCCTACTATCCTCCAGTAGCAATGACAGAAACATGAACTCTCCATTTTAAGGAAGGGACATCACAAGCTTGGATTCTTACCCCTTTATAGAAAGAGCTATTTACCACATCATTTTTAATGCTCACCTTTTCCCTCTTCGCTTCAGTTCATTGAGTAAAGTGACAACTTGACGAGCCCCAGTACAGCCTAGTGGGTGCCCCAATGCTATAGCTCCTCCAAGGGGATTGACCTTCTCCATTGGGATCCCCAGTTTCTCAACACAATAAACAGCCTAGAAAGACATACCAAGAATGACCTTGTGAAATTAGTCACCTGTGTGTCAGTTTTCAGCATGTATCCCACACTGAGGAGCAACCTGAATTAAAATACGAATGGCCATACCAAGTCAGATCAGTGTCCAATGTCAGCTGCTTCAGAGGGAACAAACAGAACAGGGCAATTTATCGAGTGGTTCATCCTGTTGTCCAGTCCCAGCTTCTGCGAATCAGAGATTTAGGGACACCTAGATCATGGGGTTGCATCCCTGATCATCTTAGCCAATAGCCATTGATGGACCTGTCCTCTTTAAAATTCCCTCTTTCTTAAACCAAGTCACACTTTTGGCCTTCACAACATCTCCTGGCAATGAGTTCAACAGGTTGACTATACCTTGCATGAAGAATTACTTCCTTTTGTTTGTTTTCAACTACATCCCATTTAATTAGTTTAACTGGTAAACTGATTAAACGGGGATAAACAGCAGAGCCATTCCAGCCACAGTGAGGCTGAAGCAGCCCTCCCTGCTTCTGGCGGGAGCTGCTCCAGTTGGGCTGAAGTGTCCTTGCCTGCAGTGCACACGGCCTGGGCCTGGCGGGGACTGCATGGGCTGGACTCAAGCACACTGCCTGTGGAGCACTAGGCTGGGCCCACCGCAGGCATGGGCTGCTCCAGCAGACTGGAGTGCCCCTGCCCACAGTGAGCACTGCAGGGCTGCAGCAGCCCTCTGCTTGTGGCATGCAGGGGACTGACATAGCCCCTGCTGGTTAACCATAACCAGTAAGCATTATCCACTAACCATTCATATCCCTATTTTAAACCTGCTGCATATTAGGTCCGCTGCTTCTTGTGTTATGTGAGGGGATAAACAACACTTAATTATTCACTTGCTCCATCATTAATGGTTTTATAGACCTCTATTGTACTCCCCCGTTAGTTGTCTCTTTTCTAAGCCAAGTAGTCCCAGCCTTTTTAATTGACCCTCACTGGAGCATTTCTGTATACAAGGGAAAACATGACATTCAGATTTTACCACTCCAAATAAGTACTTCAATAAATTTGTGTTGGTCACTGAGCCCATGATTTGTGTTAAATACTTAAGAGTGAAGATAGTAGGCCTGTGTCATGATCATGAGGGTTAGCCAGCAGCTTGGGGACTAACTCAGGTAGAGTTGGCCAATAGGAATTTCAAACTAGGACAAAAGGAATTTTTGGGTTTCCCTCCTTTTGTCTCTCGGGTAGTTTCTCTCTAGCTATTGAAGGGGACAGGATGTCTCCCTCTAAGAAAATACTCTTCACAATCTACAAGTAGGATAAAGTTTAGATAAATCTGTTAGGTTTTATTGTTTTATGGTTTGGGAAATGGGATCTGATGTTTTGGCTTTCCTTTGTAACTAAGTTCTAGGCCCATGGAGTTTCTCCATGAATATATTATTTTGTCACTTTTCCATCTAGTTATTATGCTTGCAACAGGAATATTGTGGTGATAAAAGAACGGTTACTTACCTGTAACTGTTGTTCTTCGAGATGTGTTGCTCATGTCCATTCGAATCAGGTGTGCGCACTGCGTGCACCGCGTCTTCCGGAGCGTTTTCCCTAGCGGTACCCGTAGCGCCAGCAGGGCGCCCCCTGGAGTGGCACCGCCATGGCGGAGCATAAGTACCCCTGCCGGCGCTCCCCCACCTCAGTTCCTTCTTGCCGGACGCTCCGACGAAGGGGAGGTTGGGGGGGAATCGAATGGACATGAGCAACACATCTCGAAGAACAACAGTTACAGGTAAGTAACCGTTTTTTTCTTCTTCGAGTGGTTGCTCATGTCCATTCGAATCAGGTGACTTCCAAGCCAACCCCACTTCATGGAGGAGGGGTCGGAGCACCCAGAAAGAGAAGTCCACGAAAGTTGAACAACCCAAACATATTTATTCAAGTAACAGAACACAAGAACTGTAGAAAAAGTGCAATGTGGTACAGATAAAAACAAAGATATTTACAATACAGAGCTGAGGACCGCAGAGCCCAGTCCTGCATCCTCCCTGGCCTGCTGTGTCAACGCATAGTGCGCTGTAAAGGTATGGACCGACGACCACGTGGCCGCCCTGCAGATTTCAGTGATTGGAACCTGCGCCCCAAAAGCTACAGAGGACGCCTGAGCCCTGGTGAAATGTGCTGTAATCTGGGGCGGGACCTTCCCGGCCAGGGCATAACACTCCCTGATACACCCCACGACCCAATTGGACAACCTCTGGGTCGATATGGGGAGCCCTTTCATTCTGTCAGCGAAAGCAATAAACAGTTGCGTGGATTTGCGAAAGGGTTTAGTCCTATCAATGTAAAAAGCTAGCACACGTCTAGCATCTAGGGAATGGAGCACTTGCTCTTTAGGTGAGGCATGGGGCTTTGGAAAGAAAACCGGGAGGTAAATTTCTTGGGACAGGTGGAACGGTGACACCACCTTAGGGAGAAAGGCTGGGTGGGGACGGAGACTCACATTATTCTCCGAGAACACTAGGTAGGGCGGGTTTACAGTTAGTGCCCTCAACTCGGAGACCCTGCGAGCCGACATAATGGCTACAAGGAACACAATCTTCAAAGAGAGGTGCTTCAAGGAGCACGTGGCCAGCGGCTCAAAGGGGGGCGACAACTCTAGACAACACGAGGTTAAGGTCCCAAGTGGGGAGAGGGGGTCTAACCGAGGGGTACAACTTGTCTAAACCCTTAAGGAACCTCTTCACCACAGGGTCAGAGAACAGAGAGACTCCTGCCGATCCAACATGGAAGGTGGAGAGTGATGCCACATGGACTTTGATAGAGGAGGTAGAGAGCCCACCGGACCCGAGTTCGAAAAGGTAGCCCAGAATGGATGGGACAGGTGCACAGGACGGGTGCACTCCCCTTCTGGATGCCCAAGACGAGAACCGCTGCCATTTGGCCGCGTATGACCACCTGGTGGATGGCTTCCTGCTACCTAGGAGCACCATCTGTACCTCCTGGGAACATTCCCTTTCTGGTTGGGTCAGCCACGGATAAACCAGGCCGTCAGGTGGAGAGAGCTGAGATTCAGGTGAACCATGAGCCCCCCGTCCCAAGGTTGGGTCAGGAGATCCCGAACCGGCAGGAGCGTTATGGGCTCCTCGCTGAGCATATCCACCAGAATAGGGAACCAGAACTGCCTGGGCCACCGAGGGGCTATCAGGGTGACCGTGGACCTGAAGGTCTTGACCCTGGTCAGAACCCTGGGAATTAGGGGAAACAGAGGGAATGCACAGAGGATGCCTGCCGGCCACGGCACGGTCATGGCATCTCCCCTGGAGTGTTCTCCCAGCCCCAACAGGGAGCAGTAACTCTGGCACTTGGTGTTGTGTGCTGAGGCAAACAGGTCTACTTGGGGACAACCCCACCTGTGGAAGACCCGCCGAAGGGCCGAATCCTTGAGAGACTATTTGTGGGCTCCGAAGGACTTGCTCAGAGCATCGGCCAGCAAATTTTTGCACCCCGGTAGGTACTCTGCCTGCAAAACTATATCGTGCGCTACGCACAGGTCCCACAGCTCCAAAGCCTCGCGGCAGTGGGGAGGCAACCGGGCTCCCCCCTGCCTGTTGAGGTAAAACACATCTGCCGTGTTGTCCAGGCGTACCAGGACAGAGCGGCGCGACAGCTTCGACAGGAAGGTCTCGCAGGCTCTCCTGACTGCCCTGAGCTCCTGGACATTTATGTGCAGGGTCCGCTCTGCAGGAGACCACAAGCCCTGGGTCCTGTGACGCCCCAGGTGCGCTCCCCAACCCAGGTCCGAGGCGTCTGTGACCAGTGTGAGTGAAGGGGGAAGTACGGTGAACAGGACCCTGCTGCACACCACAGCCTCCTGAGTCCACCACTGTAAGGAGGCAATCACCTCTGGAGGTACCGTGAGAACCATGTCCCAGAGACCCCTGGAATGCCTTTGCTAACCAGGCCTGCAGTGGTCTGAGCCTCATTCGAGCACGGCGTACCACATATGTACATGCCGCCATGTGCCCCAGCAGTCTCGAGCGGTCGTAATGGGGAACCGGGTTAATTCGGAGACCAGCTCCACTATGGCCAGGAACCTGTTTCTGGGGAGGAATGCTCTCGCCACCCTGGCATCCAAGAGAGCCCCTACGAATTTGAGGTGCTGAGAGGGAGTCAACGATGACTTTTCCTCGTTCAGCATGAGGCCTAGCCTTACGAAGAGAGTCCTTGTAAGGGAAACATGAGCCTCCACTTGTTTGTAGGATCGACCACAAATTAGCCAGTCGTCTAGGTACAGAAAGACGTGTACCCCTTTTTTGTGGAGGAATGCCGCTACAACCAACATGCATTTCGTGAAGACCCTGGGTGCTGTCGAGAGACCAAATGGGAGCACCGTAAATTGGAAATGACAACGGGATACAATAAAGTGGAGAAACCTCCTGTGGCTGGGTCTTACTGCCACATGGAAGTAAGCGTACTTGAGATCAAGAGTTGCGTACCAGTCTCCTAACTGTAATACCGGGATAACAGAAGCCAGGGTTACCATTCTGAACTTGGATTTTACCACCGTCTTGTTGAGGTCCCTGAGGTCTAAGATGGGATGAACCCCGCCCTTGGGCTTTGGAACAATAAAATACCGGGAATAAAACCCCTTGCCCCTTAGGTGTGAAGGGACCCTCTCTATCGCTCCCTTTTGGAGGAGCACTAACACCTCCTGACAGAGAATGCCTTCGTGAGAAGTGTCCCTGAAAAGGGACGGGGCGGGCGGGTTGGAAGGAGGCGAGCCCAGGAAGGGGATAGTATAGCCATCTCTGACTATTCTCAGAACCCAGGCGTCGGTGGTGATTTCCACCCAAGCGCGGGCAAAACGGGATAACCTGGCCCCAAACAGGGGGTCGAGGGGGGAAACTGGTGTGCAACCCTCTAGAGGACTGTCAAAACTGGTGTTTGGACTGTTGAGAGGGGCCCTGTCCAACCCCATGGGGGTTGTCCCCTCTCGGGCGGCGACGACGACCTCTGGCCGACGACGGGGCCACAGCCGCTCCCGTATCCCCACTGGGAGCACGAGGGCGGCGTCTCCAATAATCCCAACGGGGGACCTGGGACTGCGTTCTCCCCAGCTGTCTGTAGGGAAGCTGACATCGCTGAGGAGCCGGCGTGTGGATTCCCAAAGACCGGAGAGTGGACCTCGTGTCCTTAAGCGTATGGAGCCTCGAGACAGTATGATCCGAGAACAACGCCTTGTCGTCAAAAGGCAGGTCCTGAATCCTAGTCTGGATATCCGAAGGTATCCCAGACACCTGCAGCCAGGCACCACGGCGCATAACTACGCCTGACACCATGGTACAGGCTGCAGAGTCAACAGCGTCCAGGGAAGCCTGAAGAGCTGTGCGGGCGATCGTTCTGCCCTCCGTGGTCATAGCCGTAAACTACTGATGCACCTCGGCAGGGAGCCTATCCTTAAATCTATCCATCGCCTGCCATGTGTTATAAGCATAACGACTCAGCATCGCTTGCTGGTTAGCAATGCGGAGCTGCACCCCACCGATGGCATATACCTTACGCCCCATCAGGTCAAGGCGTTTGGGCTCCCTAGCCTTCGGGGACAGCCCCAGCTGCGGAAGCCTCTCCTTCTGGGCCGCGGCTTGGACGACCAAGGACCCCGGGACAGGCTGGGAATATAGGTGCTCGTGCCCCGACTGCGGGACTGTAATAGCGCCTCTCAACTCCCTTTAAGGTAGGGGTTAAGGAAGCCGGAGTCTGCCACAGGGCATTAGTGATCTTAGCCACAGTGGGCGGGCACATCGTCAGACAGGATGTCTATCATGGGATCCGTGTCCTCCACGACTGGCTCCACTGGGACACCCAGGTTGGAGACCAGACACCGGAGCAAATCCTGATGCGACCGAGCATCCATGGTCGGCATCGCCAGTGTGGGATCTGCTAAGGCCTCATCAGGAGACGACGACAACGACGACTCCCGAATCGGCACCGGATCCAGCGTAGGGCCCGGTTGAGGGGCCAGCTGGACAGGTGGCACCGTGTGTAGAAGCGGCTCCGGCACTGAAGGCTGCGGGTCTCTAGTGGCATCGGCAGTAGCAGTCCTCTGGGGCGAGGGAGGGGGTCATGACAGCGACGCCGACGGGGGCGCTCAGTGCCCGGAGACACTGGACACCGCAGAGGGGGGCACAGGCCCTTGCCACTGGTGGTATGCCCATGGGGTCCAAAAGGGCCATTGCGGTTGAGGCGGCCAAGTCTGTTGCACACTCGAACGGTCCCACCGGTGTCGGGAACGGGATCTATGACGTGAGGAAACTCCCGAGGACTCCGACCTGAAAGAGCCCACATCAGAATCTGAAGAGTAATCAGACTCAGGCCAGGGTGGCGCCGATGACGAGTGCCCCGGCACCATCGGTGGGGCGAACCTGGCCACAGAGTCTGGTTTGCCCACGTGTGTGCGGTGCGGGCGTACCGGTACTGGTGCAGGGAAGGCAGGCCCTTGTGCTGAGTGCAGCGTCAACCCGATGCATGTGGACTGCGGTGCTGAAGTCGGTGCCAGGTGCGGGCATGGACCTTCCAAGTCCAATTGCCCCAAAGACGGTGCCCCCATCGTTGCCCCATAGACGCCACAGCAGGCAGGATGGAAGGCGGTGGGGCCATAGTAGTCGCCCTTGAAGGGATCGGCGTTACCGGCGATGGTGGTACCTGCATGGCCCACGGGGCCGAGGCTGGTACCTGCAGCGGTGCCGAAGACCCTGGTGCCTGAACTTGAATCGGTGCCTGTACTTGCATCGGGGCTTGCACTTGCGTCGGTACCGAAGAGCCCGGTGCCGAAGACAGAAGCGGCACCCGGGGCAAGATGGCTGGTGCCAGTGCCCGTGATGGTGCCAGTGCTGTTGACGGCGCCACCAGGTTTGAGTAATACGGTGCCATTGATGGTGCCATTGACAATGCCACAAGGTCTGAGTAGTACGGCACTGGGGCAGCCAAGATCAGCTCCGGGAGAGGCCCCAGCACCGACAGGGGTCGAGTCCAGTCGGGCGCTGCGTGAGGCCTGGAGGCCTGCGCCGAGGCTGGCACCGAGGTAGAAGCAAGCGGTTCTGGTCCCACTGGGGATGGTCTCGCTGCATATGCGGCTGGTGCCGACCGATCCACCCGGTGCGGGGGGGAAACCGGTGCCAACATGGCTCCCGGCGTCGAAGACCTCAACCTCTCCGCCTCCGCCGACGACGGAGGGGAGGAAGTGAGGCTAATCAGGTCCTGCACCACCTCAAACGTGTCCGGCGTCGAGGGACGATGCGAGGGTAGCTGACCTGGACTTGATGGTCGTCCAGCCCTCTTACGCCGCCCAGCAGCAGTCGGAGACGCCTGCACCGGGGACTCGAGGTGACGGTGTAGGCTCGACCTGGACTTCTGGCCCGGAGACCTACCCCGCGAAGACCTTGGCTTCTTCGGCGCCGGGGAGAACGGTGCCGAGGCCTCAGTACCGAAGTCCGTGCACGGGATGGAGCGTCACGCGTCGACGCCGGCGCACTGTGCACCATGGAACCTCTAGTCGGTGCCAGTTGTAAAGCCGCCTCCATGAGGAGAAGCTTCAAACGGGAGTCCCGCTCCCTCTTCGTGCGCGGCTTAAATGACCTGCAGATCTTACAGGCGTTTGCTAGGTGGCCCTCACCCAAACACTTTAAACAGCTATCGTGAGGGTCTCCCTTGGGCATGAACTTAGCACATACAACGCCAGCCTTAAAGCCTTGCGGCCCAGGCATTCCTCCCCCCAAAGGGGGAGAGGAAACAACAAAGAAGTATAACTATCTAACTAATTGAACTATTTACAACTATCTACAACACTAAGAGAAAAAGGAACCATTAACTACTCTAACAGAGAGAGACGCTCCAACGACTGTCACGGGTGGTAAGAAGGAACTGAGGTGGGGGAGCGCCGGCAGGGGTACCTATGCTCCGCCATGGCGGCACCATTCCAGGGGGCGCCCTGCTGGCGCTACGGGTACTGCAAGGGAAAAATGCTCCGGAAGACGCGGTGCGCACACCTGATTTGAATGGACATGAGCAACCACTCGAAGAAGAATAAAAGTTTTCTCTCTTCTTTTTATTAACCTGGTATTGGTTAACGGTTGTGTCCTGGTCTGTACTTTAGGGCTGAGATTTCCCAAGTGATCTCTCCCCTGATTTTTCACATCAATACTTGGGTGGTGGCAGCGGAGATTTTATCCCCAAAATCTAAGTTGTTAAGATTTTGGGGGGAAGTTTTATACCAAAGCCTGGTAGATAAGGTTTTGGGGTACTTTTGCTCGCCCCCACTCCTGCATTTATCGTGCCAGAGTGGGGAAGGAGCCATGACAGCCTGTCTTACATGACTTACATGCATCTCCATGGAATACGCTGGAACTACATTGTGTACCAAGACACATGGGGAATTAAGCTGGGCTAATACATTTATAAATTCACCTTTATAAAATAAGCCATAAATAGAATTAGGGAGACACACTTAAGTTTGGTTTCTGAAGTAGAAGATAGTACAGCGGAGATTCCATTTTTATCAAACATCCCTCTTTTTAGATATTTCATGAACATGATACATTTACATGGGAAGCACACCGATGTTGATAATATCCATAGTGATACTGAATTTTACATACCAGAATGTATACAAAATTCTAAAAAGGCAAAAAAAAAAAGTATCAAGCTGTGCAATCTTTACTGCACAAATTTAGTTTGGTTTTAATTTGCAGTATTTCAAACTATGCTAGCAAATATCCAGTCATATATTTTTAATAGAAAAATCTTAGTAATGTAAGAACTCCCTGGGGGCTGGCCTCACTGCTGCATGCTGAGCTTCCCGGCTTCGCCACGCAGCCCCCTGCTACATGCCAGGGGATGCTGCTGCTGGGCTCCCTGGACTCACTGGGAGGGGCCCCGCAGGACTCCACCAACCCTCTTCTGGGACACTCTGGTCCTGCAGATCCATGTCGGACCACGAATGTTGCCAGACCAGAGATTCCTGGTTAACAGAGGTTCAACCTGTATTGGGTCTGTAATATTTGAAACAAACCCAGATCTGTTACATTTACTAATGCAACCAATATGAAAGTCTGCTCAGCCACCAAGTAACCTAGAACCCAATATTAAACAAGATGGGCAGTCTCACCTGACTAGCAAAGGCTTCATTAATTTCATATATATCAATATCATTCATAGTCAAACCTGTGTGTTAGAGAGAGACCAGAAGTTAAAGGAAGATTTGATAACTCAAAAATAGTGTCTGAAAGAAAATATGCGTCAAAAGAAGGCTTTCAGTGAAACATTTCCACTTCCCCCTTATAAAGGACATACATGCAATTGAAGCATAGTTAGATATCAAAAGGTCATAAAACTTAAAATTATGCCTAATTATTTATCACTACTAGTCCTTTGGATCAGATATAAACAAAATTCCCTTCCATCCTTATGATAGAAATTAAAGACATTCTCTCTGAAAATATCCTAAGGTAACAGCAAAGGAACTGCTGTTAAAATTTGCCTAGTTTCTGCAATAGCCATTTCCAAACTCATTCGGTAAAGTGCTGCGATACTCCTGGAGTATGAAAAGAATTGTAGAAACAGCTCAAAGTGTAACAGAACAAGAAACATGATACCTTACCAGCTTTCTCCAAAGCTACTGGAATGGCATAGGCTGGCCCTATACCCATGACATCAGGTGGGACTCCAACCACAGCATAAGATTTTAACACTCCTAGGACTGGAAGCCCCAATTGTACTGCTTTAGAGCGTTTTGCCAGTAGAACTGCAGCAGCTCCGTCACTGACCTGACTGGAGTTACCTGTTGGGAGATATTTTGCTTACAGTATCATTTTGCTTGGGCATGTTTAGTTACCAGTAATGCAGGTGGATCTGGGAGGATAACAAAATGACTAACATCACACACCAAAAGAACATGGATTCAAAATTAACTATTCATATACTAAGCGTGCTTACCAGCTGTAGTGGAGCCATCTTCCTTGAAGGCAGGCTTCAGTTTAGCCAAGCCTTCCAGAGTTGTACTAGGTCTGATTCCTTCATCTTGGATTACAGTGATGGTTTTCTGATTGCCTTGGTCATCCTTAACAGTGGTCCTCACTGGAACAATTTCATTTTTAAACAATCCCATCTGCTGAGCTCTTGCAGCTCTATTAAGTATAGAATGCATGAAGGGTTAAAAATCTGGAACAGGATTGTACCAACCCTAGGCTCTGCCCCAGGCCCTGCCACCATTCAATCTCTTCCCTTAAGGCCCTCACTCCTTCCCGTCTTCTCCCCCAAGCCTGTCAAATCCTCGCTCCTTCTCCCACCCCTTCTCCCCAAACCTCCTTCATGCTTAGAAACATCTGATCACGGTGGGAGGGAGATGCATGGGTGGATGGAGAGGTGCCAACCAGTGGGCCTGCTGGCAGGCAGGAGATGCTGGGGGGTGGAAGGGTAAAAGCTGATGGAGGCCGCAGACATATTACTGTGGCTCTTTGGCAATGTACATTGGTAAATTCTGGCTCCCTCTCAGACTCAGGTTGGCTACCCCTGATTTAAGCTAAGGAAAGGGTAAGTTACTAGAGACTGGACAGGGCTCATATGAAGCAAAATACCAAAGCAGTGACCACCAGTTACACTCACAAGTTTAGGGCTTCTCTAGAAGTAAGTGTCTGCACCTATTCTTTCCCTTCCAGAAATGTCTTCTCCTACCACAGCATTTGACTTCAGTCCAAGAAGATCTCAAACTATCTAGCTAAAGCTAGTATAAGCACATTTAACTGCATTTTGGTTTTCACAGAAACCATGAAAAGCTGTGACCCATCTGGATGGTGAGGAATTATAGAAAGCCTGATCTCAACTACAGATACTCTTTAACATTCTACATTAAGTTTTCTAGCACAGGAGGCTTAATGGGGACATGGATTAGCATTCATGTTGCACTCTGTCAGTACCTTGCTTGAGTTGGGAAAGCTAATGATCCAACCAATTGATCAAATTTAGTGATGAATCCTGGTCACATGCCAACTGAGGTATGTTGTACGTATACTAAGTAGAAGAGGGTTTAGTGATATGACTCCCATTACAGATCAGAAGTTACAGAAACCCCCACCTCCAGGAACCTTCTTCTTTCAGCTGTCACCTATTTATAGCTCACTATATTGTTGTCATTTGAAATGTTAAGTTTTAAGCCTTTACCACCACAACAACAAAAAACTGTTAATAGGAAATAGGAAAGTTTTATCTGTAGAAATTAAGCATTTTATATTTTCCATGTAATTGTTACTTCAATGCCACATAAATAAAACCCATGTATTTACTTTTGCTGAGAAGCCATGGCAAAGTCATCTTGCTTCTTTCGGGAAATGCCAAACCTTTCTGCCACATTTTCTGAGGTTATTCTGGGAAAAAAAATACCACTGGTATTCAACGAAACAGAAGTTTATTAAAATTCAATTTGCAATCCAAGATAAGCAGAGAGGAAAGAGTACAAGCTCTATTCTCAATCTGCCTGAGCCATCCCTCTTTGGGCTTAATGTTTTGAAGTACCATATGACAGAATGACAACACCTTTCAAACCCACTTACTTGCTCTCCTAATGAAGCAAAAGCTTCCCACTCATCCTTTAGTAGGAAGAGGAGTGCTGAGGTAGCCCTTAATGTGATTTTGGCTGCATCTTTGAAATAGAAAGCAATAGAAACTGCAGGTTGTTGAAATACAGCAAAATTTCTAGAAACACTAAAAACGTAAAATTTGCAGATCTGAGCCCCTCAAAATTTTCTCCCATTCCTGCTAATTAAGCAATGAAGATGGCTTTCAAAGGTCTGGATTCCTATCAGTCCTCATACATTTAATCTTCTACCATAACCACTGGAAACAGCTGAAGTGCATAGACTTCAGCAGTGGATTTAGAAGTTAACCATTGAAGAAAGTGAGTTTGAGAGAAGTTTAGTACCTTTTTAAATATAAGAAAACATTGTCTTATGAAATAGAGTCTAGAAAATCATTTAAGTTCTAGGAAGGAAAATAATACATACCCCATAGGAATAAGGCAATCTCTGGCTTTACTATTGTCTATCATACGTGAACTAATATCACCAGGGGAGCCTACATTCCTGAGAGACATTGTTTCCACTCTGAAGAGGAAGAAAAAAGTTAGAATTCACTACCATTGTTTGCCTTAGAAGAACTCATGCAAATTTAGTACCATTGGTACAGTCAAAAGCTCAGAATCCTAATAAAAACTTTGTATATCATACCGCAGAAGCAACAAAGCAGCATGTATTTGACCTGTGCGCCACTCTGGTTTCAATCAGCAACATAAACGTGAAACAATAAAACCACCTCCATACAGATTAAGCAGGTGATGAGCAACCTAGGCTAGTGAGTGGGCCGCACGAGTGGGCTTTCATTTCAGTGGGCCGCAAGATTGTCATAACTAAGACGGTGTCCCAGGATAGGGTAATTTTGCTAACTGTTTGCGCATACCTGGAATTTGTGGGGTGTGCCAACTGAACTGTAGCAGTGTTGTGACTAGATGAAGAGGGAGTGCACAGCTTTTACAGTCAAGCTTGTGTGTAATCAGCAGATACCTCACTTCACATGCCCTTTCTTTACGTGTTGCTTTATTAATACCGGTAGGAAAAAATTACACAGCTGGAAACCAGTGGAATCTGGCAACCCTGAGCATGGGCAACAGCAAACAAAATGTCTCCCAGGCCACTCAGAGCAATGGGCCATATGCAGCCCTCGGGCCATAGGTTGCCTACCACTAGATTAAGCTGTCTGTTATTTTTCTAGGACAGATTATCACATTGTCAATTAATTTAATCTAGTGCTTTCACAGCCTGGAATTAAAGTTTACTGTTGTTCTAGGAGCACTTCTCTGCAGTAAACATAATGAGAAAGCAAAGTTTTCTGGGAAGGAGTTTCCACTGGTAAAATATAAACAAGCAATAAAAATGCAAGAGTTGCTGCTTAAAAAAAGCTGGCTAGAAGCCTAACAGGGTAAGTGCTAAGCAGAACACTGCAGGCTTCATGTGAGTGGTGCCATTTGTCTTATGTTGCACAGTTTAAACAAGAAAGAATTACTGTCCAACAGAAAAATCAGAGGCTGTCCTATAAGTGAATTAATAGATTAAGAACTGCAAATATCTACAGCATGATTATGAAGCCATTTATTACACTAATGAGTTAACATAAAATTAAACAAAGCCATGAGTCCTGAGAGGGGATAAGGATTTGCTTTTATACCCTACTCCATTCACATACCTATTTTCCAGCCATATTATTTACATACCATCATAAGGCAAGCAAGAAGACAAGCCCCCAACCCCAAAAAGCCTACAATTTAAAGGTCTGTTTCTGAAACTTCATTCTGAGTAGTATCTTATTCCTTAAATGGAATTCACTGAAACTACTCAAAGTAAGGATGGAAAAACTCAGGCTCTAAATTAAAAAGAAATACAACTGAGCAGGATTTAGGTAAAAGGTGACAAGAGGGAGGGGAATACTGCACATAAAGAGATCAGCACATAAAAGCTGTTTTTTGTACCATTTGTTCATTAAAATCCCAAAACACAAGATGAGAAGGGACCATTATGACCATCCAGCCTGACCTGTGTAACAGACCATAGAATTTCACTCAGTAACTCCTGCACTGAGCCCAATAACTTGTGGAGCAGGAGGCGAAAGGGCTGGATCCAGTGCCATGAACTATCCCTTTAAATTGCATTAGCACAGTGAGCACTTTGAGGTTATCCAGGAAGCTGAGACACTTCCTGGAACAAACATGTTGAAGGATTACATGTTAATTAGCCTAGGCTTATCGGGTAGTCAAGTCGACAACTCGCATTGGAGAATCAGTTACCAGTGCTGCGGGGAGCTGGCATAAAAGCAGCAGTGCAGGACCTGGTGTGAGCCACGACTGAATCAGTCCCAGCTCGTGCCAGGTCCACCTGGCTCTTACTGCATTTAAAAGGCAGAGGCGCAGGGTGGGACCTACCGTGAGCCAGGGCTACTTCAAACCAGCCTTGGGCTGGGTCTCGGATCTATCCCCGCTGCAGCTCTGCAGTTTAAATGTAGTAGGAGCCAGGCTGCCTGCACGCCCAGTTCCTACTATAGGTTGAACCTCTCTTGTCCGGCACCCTCGGGTCTAGACTGGTTCTGAATGAGTTTTCAGGACCATGGGAGGTCAGGAGTATGACCTACACTTCCACTGCTCACTGTGCTTTTAGAGGACACTTAGGGTTAAATTAGAGCTAAATAACAGCACAGAACACTGAGAACTAGGACTGGTGGCTGTAAACACACTTTATGGGGCCACAGGAAACTTGGCCACATCCATGAAAAGTGGTCATCCAGCTAACTAAAATCATTCTGGATGATGGATATTTCTGGATAAGAGAGTTCTGGAAGAGAGAGCTTCAACCTATACATCGTGAACTTGATACAAATTATATTTGGTACACAATAAGTCATTTACTTGCTACTTAACATCCTTAATTTGAATGAAGAGAGTGTGCCATATCTGGCCAGTACACAGAGCAGTTCCTGGGACATACCATTTGCTATGCACACATCCATGAGACTAACTTGTTACCTTGCTATGCTATTTACTTCACAGTAGTCCTAAGAAGAGTAGTGACTACTTCTCTTATCTGAGAGTACATCTACACAACAGCTAACGGGTGCAATTCCCAGCTCAAGCAAACATCCACATGCTAGCTTGGCTCAAGTTAGCACCTAAAATTAGTGGTGTTAGCCTGAGCCACAGCCTGTGCTGCCTTGGCCACCTGTGTATGTGGGTCCAATGGGATTGTATTTGTTAGGTGGCTAGCCAAGTTGCCCTTGCCACAGAGTTTTTTTAGCAGACTAGGACAACAAAGTTAGTACATACATATCTATCCTAGTTGAGAATTACGCTACCCAGCTACTGTGCAAACATACCCTAATACTCATAAATCTTTAATTAAACTGAGATTTTCAAAGACGTTGAATTATATAAGTAACAATTAGGATAACAGATTGTCACCGTGTGCTACAAAGCAATCTCCCTGTTGATTTCAGTTAGTAATCCATACCAGATTTGAAATTTTGCAGAAAAATGTACAGTCACTACTTTAATCTAAAAGATTTTGCTTTTGTATAATTCAGACTGTGGCATACATTTTCTTGAGACACAAGAAACCAAGTGCCCTGTTTGAGACATCTGGTTTTCAGGAGACGGGTTCTCATAACTTCTGAGTCAGGCCACTTAAAAGCATCTTCTATGGGGTACTCAAAATCACCAGTCACTTTTTAAGTCCAGAGAATCTCACACTCTGCTCATCCACTCTGTAATAGGGGGGAAATGCCTAACTCAAGTGAGTTCTAAAGTTTGTATGGAGAGCACTTTGAGATTATCATATTAGAAATGTTACTGAAGAAAAAGTACTATCAAGGAGTCTACAGGAGTAGAAATATTCTTACCCACAGGCCAAACCAATGTCATAAGACCCATTTCTGATTCCACCTGGAACAAAAGTAGTGTGTAAACATTTTTACCACCATTTAGGAATCAATATTTGTTCAGCACCTTGTTCCTGAAATAAACTAGCTCGCTCTTTTTCCAGGATAGATGATAATTTTCAGAGAATATTTTTATGAGTATATTGAATTCCTTTTGCTAGCACAGAGTAGAATTATGGGCTCTTTACAAAAAGCTTCTTCCAGATGTAAAAGCTATATAAAATTCATTTAGATACAAAATAAGTACAGGAATTTAATTAGGGTTACCATATTTGAATTTCAAAAAAGATGACACCCCTGAGAGAGAGTGTATCTGTATCAGTATCTACCACCTCGCCTTGTATTAATGTGACACATTAATACAAGGTGAGTTGGTAGATACTGATACAGATACACTCTCTCTCAGGGGTGTCCTCTATTTTGAAAGTTCAAATATGGTAACCCTAAATTAATAAGGAAAAGAGAATTAGGGATCAAATAATTAATCACCATCAAAAAAGGGAAAATTCTGATTCTCTGCTCATAATGAAGTTCATTATATGCTTACCAGCTATATTGATAACAGCTTGCAACCCAGAGGAACACTGTCTGTTAACACAAGATATGGGTACAGTCTCTGGAAAGCCACTAGAACAAAAGACACAATAGATAAGACATGGAATGAAAGACATTACATACCAAAAATACAACAAATTTAAAGAAAAAGCTAATTTTTTAAATTACCTTTATTTCAACGAATTCTCACAATGACAGAAATTTCTATTGTCAGACTGCTCTGATTAAGGCCATGTCTACACTACATAGTTAAGTTGACTTAAATTATGTTAACAATCATATACCAGTGTAATTACATCACTCACACATGTTCACACAATTTTCCTTGTTTCAGTGGAGAACATCCACAATGGGTGCTGCTCCAGTCTGGGGATGTGGGAATTTGTAGTGTGAGAGCGGGCTCAGGGCTGTAGCAGAGGGTTGAGGTATGGGTATGAGCTCTGGGAAGAGATTGGGGTGTGGGAGAAGGTTCCAACATGGGATAGGGATTTGAGGTGCAGGTGGAACTGCAGTGTCCGGAAAGGAGTTAGGATACAGGCAGGGATTCCAATGTGGGGCAGAAGATTTGGGGTGGGGATGTGAAGCTCTTGGAGCTAGTTTGGGTCATGAATAGGCTCAGAGATGGGGTAGGGTTTGGAATGAGAGTGTAGACTCTGGAAGGGGCTAGAGTACAGCGGGGGGGGGGGCACTCAGGGCTGGGGCAAGGGGTTGAGGTGCAGGAAAGGGTAAGAGTGTGGCCAAGTGCCGCTTATCTCAAACAGCTCCCAGTTGGCAGCTCCTGGGTCCAAGGCAGGCTCTTTCTCTGCCCTGGACCTGTGCTGCTCATGGAAGCTGCTACCATGTGGCAAGGGCAGCTCTGCATGGCATGCACTACCTGCAATCTCGGCCGCCCCGCACCCTGCAGTTTCTACCGGCCACAGTTCCCAGCCAAAAGGAGCTGCAGGGGCAGGTGTACACAGACTTGGTGCTTCCCTGATTCTCCATCCCTGCGCCCAAGGCCATGGGGACAGCTGACCAGCCTGTCACCCTAGCTTCCCTCCTGCAGGAGGGTGAGCCAGTGTTGTAGTTCCAGCCCCATGGGGGAGGAGGGGCGGTGCCAAAATTCAGGGCTTGCTGGGGGCTGGATGAAATTGAGTAGGGAAATGGAGGTTCCCCATCTAAGTATTAGAAGCCTGGTATGAGGCAAGACCTACTCACAGCATTTAGCAAGAACAGGGCTGATATTATAGAAATACCTATTCCTACAAAGAGCTAGTTACAGAATACTTATAGAAATGCATTCTGATATTAACTGGTACCAGAGTATCCCAATATTAAGAATGGTACAAAAACATTCCCCGAGGATGATAGGAACACACTGACCTCTTCAAAAAGATACGGTCAGCATGACAATATATAATAGAGATGTTTTGATTGAACCAACATGAACAAGGTGATAAGCGATAGCTAGTCATGTTGGGGCTAATAACTAATTATATCAGAGGGGCAGCATTAACTTTTTATATTTGGGTATAAAAATATATTTCAGAGGGAGAATTTTTGTTCGGTCGAGGGATGAATGGAAAGTCCTGTGGTCTACTGAGCTAGTCCATTTTTACGGGCATACACATATTAGTGGCCTAGTAAAGTCTAGGGGATACTAGCACCATGCTTCATCAACAATAAACCTGATTGGATGCCTTGATTCTAATGACATTAAGGACTAGTTGACTATCCAAAAAGCAAATGCTTATCAGCTAGTCAGTCGATGAGTCGATTTCCCCCTCCCCTTGCTGCCTCTATCAGATAGAGGCAGCAAGGCGGAGGAGGGGTACTTCAAAGTGGCAGCACCGCACAGGTAAGCTGGGGATCAGCTGTGCGGTGCTGCTGCTTTGAAACCCCAAGGTGACATTTCAAAGGGGCAGCCGCCACACAGCTGATCCATGGCTCAGCTGTGTGGCACTGTCCCTTTAAAATGCTGAAGCGCCGTGCAGCCCGGGATCAGCTAGAGACTTCCCAGCTGACCCCAGTTCCACATGGCACTTCCACAGAACCTGGGCTGACCCTGGGTTCTGGGGAAGTGCTGCACGGAACCTGGGGTCAGCTGGGGAGTCCCCAGCTGATCCCAGGTTCTGCTGAAATGCCGTGCGGAGCCCAGGATCAGCTGGGGAGTCCTCCAGCTGACCCTGGGCTCCCCAGCGCTGCCTATTGGAAATGCCGCTCGGCATTTCAAAAGGGGTAGCTGCTGCACCGCTGATCCCTGGCTCAGCCTTTCAAAGGGGCAGCACTGTACAGCTGAGGCTCTGGTACATTTCAAAGGAGGAATGCGGAAGTGCCTATCAACTAGTTGAGTAGTCAATGGAAATTTCATTGACTACTCGACTAGTCAATTAACCACAATTTAACATCCTTACTTTGTTCCTTAATGAACCAGCGCTCATTGGGCAAATAACTCAAGGTCTGACATGCCAGCTGTCTGTACAGACCTCGGGCAAGCACACGGAGGCAATGGATACATACAGCCAAATATCTATCAAAAACTAACCACACTGGTGATCCCAACTACTAAAGTTTAAGGTGTGAACATATGCATATTATAATAATCTAACCCAATGATACTGAGACTGAGGCTCTCATGCCACAAGTGGTTCTTTAATGTGTCTCCTATGGTTCTTTGAAGCACATAATATTAACACATGGCATGATTTATTCATTTACCAGTCTTAAGTTATTAACCAGTCAGAATGTGTGTATATGCTGCTATGAACCAATTATAGTTGCTAAAATAATAATACAGTAACTCCTCATTTAACACTATAGATGCGTTTCTGAAAATGTTCGTGCTAAGCGAAAACGTGTTATGCAGGGTCAATTTTCCCATTAAAAATAATGGAAAAGGTGGGGGTTGCGTTTCAGGTGGTGGTGGCAAAGTCAATTTTTTGTTGGTGCTGGGTCGTCAATGTCAACATTTGATATCTAGCAACACAAGTTGCCGCGGTATGTTAAAACACAAAGATAAACACGTGAGTGAGCGGAGGAACGCTGTGACCACACGTATTCATCCGCTCACACATATTACCACTGTTTTCACCAACTTATACCGCTGCCCGAAGTAGTCTGCCATTTGATTATTTTCGTGTTATTTCGGGGACAGTTGTGTTATTCGAAAAAGTTTCCCCCAAAAAATTGTGCTATTGCAAAAACGTGTTAAGCGGTCACGTGTTAAACGAGTAATTACTGTACTTAGTCATTTTGCTGAGACAGAGAGATGTAAACGAAACAAAGAATTTGCTCTTTTAGGTAATTTTGACAGCCAATTTGGCTCCTGAACCCCTGAGGTCTAACCTCACCTGGCATCTAGTGAACCCCACTAGGGAAAAGAGAATTCAGTCTTAACCTCTCTGTTATCACTATCAGTTGTGCTGGGGTAAAAGATTGAGATAATGATCCACACGGTACTGGGAAAAGCCAACAAATCATTTCACAAGAGCCACTAAACTTCATTTGTACAGTAATGACTTAATTACTATCAACCCAACCTGAATTCACCTCTAGGGGTGAAAGGCTTTTCATCATTACCAGTTTCCTTCCTGCATTCCAGAATTATTTTTCTACCTCAGTTTTGCTAGTTTAGAAGTTGGTAATTACCAGGGCTCGACAAACTGCAGCGAGAGCTACTCGCCAGCCCCACACCGTGCATGTGCCAGACCAGCACTGCGCATGCGCACAGCTCCGGTGAATGGGGCGCATAGAGCGACCGGCTGAAATCTACTCGCCACGGGCAAGTAGAAACAGCAGTTTGTTGAGCCCTAGTAATTACATGTAAGAGAATATATTAAAAGCTAACTATATTGTGCAACAGAGCTTGCTCCTTGCTGTCTGAAATGTGTGACAAAATAAATGGGGACTTTGAACTAGGAGTCAAGGTTTGACTTCTAGTTTAAAGATTAGGGGTATTAACTTTGGAAGAGTTTGAAATTCCCATCTCTACTTTTCTCTCAGTACCCAAGAGAATTCAGTGCCAGACAGCACAATGAAAGGAGACTCACCCAAAGAGAAAGAAAATTTACCTTAGAAACTGAGCAACTCTTGCAGTGAAAGCCCCAGCTCCAGGCTGCAGCACATTCCCTGCGTGAAAAGACATTAATTCCAACTGATTAGCTGTATTTCCTTTACCCTGGCTATTTAACACTGTGTAGACACAATCAGTTTTTCAGAAAAACTCTTAAATCAGAGCCTATCCCCCTTACAGATTAGGAAACAGCCCCTCAGCAGAGGATGCACTGGAATTTAATACTATTCTAGTGTAGCATTAACAACCTACCGATTTCAGTCCTCTGCACAAATGGCATCCATTGGTCACAAAGAGCAATCTTGTTTTCAGAGTTGCCCAAGACCAGAAGCTTCAGTTCTGGATGGAAGGCTCACTTACCAACACAGATATCTCCCACTTTCTCAGGACTCAGATTGACATCCTTAAGGACAGCTGCCATAACAGCAGAGAGCAGCTCATCAGGAGTAGTATCCTGAAACACAGGAAAAACAGTACATCCTATGAATTATGCAGTGCTGTTGTAGTTGCGTTGATCTCAGGATACTAGGCAGACATTGTGTGTGAGGGAATATATTTTACTGGACAAAATTCTGATAGTAAGAGAGACAAACCTTCAAGCAAAGGTGTGCAGTCAGAGGGGGTTTTATTTCTGTATCAAGGTATGTACTTCAGTAGCTGGCACCCGCTTGGGATGTAAAAGGTTAACCAATTAGCCTGACCAGCATGCTTACCAGGGTAACCAGTTAACTGGAGGGCCAGAGCCACAGCAGGCCCTGCCCGCGGTGCAGAGGGAACCAGCCGGGGCCAGAGCAGCCCCAGCCTGTAGCGCGGCCAGGCAGGTCAGCCCCCTGCCCACAGCAGGCTGGCTGGCAGAACGTTGGCCACAGGGAACCCTGCCTGGAGCAGCCCCCACCACGGGACTCCAACCACTCTGCACCAGCCCTCAGATAACCAGTTAAATGATTAAAACTGTGTCATTTATATCCAGAGAGAACCTGCTTCAGTACAGAAATAAAACCTCCTCCAATTGCCCACCCCTAGTTGTCAGCTATCACACCACACTGGAACCCACAGAAGGTATCATCAGACAATTACAACCCATACTCAATGGGGACTCCATCCTGAAAAAAATCTTTCCTGAATCCCATCCTCTGGTCTTCAAACAACCCACCAACCTCTCCAAAGCTCATTATCAGAAGCAAACACTCCATGTGCACCCAAACTCAAAGTGGCACCAGACCTTTCCCAGAACTGATGCAAACCTAAAGACTTTCCACTGCACTTTCCACTCCACTGCTACAAAAATCAACACCCCGCACACCACACCTTTCAAGATCTATGGATCGCAACATGTGGTGTATTTCATCCAATGCAACAAATGCCCCAATAACAACTATGTAGGTTAAAGCAGACAATCCTATGCTCTCAAATGACCTTACAGGAAAATGATAAAACATAAAAACACCACTTCATCTGTAACTGACCACTTTTCACAAAGCAATCACTCTATATTTGATCTATTTTGAACCACATTTCAGGATTGAGAAGTCATCTCAGCGAGAAGATTGGAGATGAGTATGTATGTATGTGCACCAAGATATACCTTGTACTAAAAAATATATAACAGCAATTAAGCAAGGAAATCTGGGTGAGAAAACCCCAACATAATTACCCCATAACAATTTTCTTTAAATTATTCACAACTACAGTATTCCAAAGGCTGATTGAAAAGTTTTATATGTGTATACACACTTTAAAACTTTGCTCATTAAGACATTTTATTTCATGCTTGCCAGCGTTCCCTGTAAGCTGTATGCTTATGCAGCTGCTCAGGAGAAATTCAGATGCCACCCAGCTAATTAGCAGAGCACCCACAGAGAGGTTTTGTTTCTACTGATGGTCCACATTCACACATGCCTTGGTGCACATAGAATATTCTCAACAGGTTTGGAAAAAATCTACACATGGATGGAAAAGGTTAGAGGGTACATTGGAGCCAGGCCTCCCCCTTCCCTTTTAACATGGGCATAGTAGCCTAGGGCAGGTGCAGAGCAGCAGCAGCATGGACATAATTTGAAGGTGGATGAAAGGGCGGACACTGGCACCCAAATTGCAAGCTTTGGGCCAAAATTTGGAGCAGTACTGCAAGTGGTTGCTGCCTCAGGCACAAAACCCAGGTGACAGCAGGGGTGACTGTCATTGGGATCAGGAGGGACCCAGTGGGTGTAGCGTGGGAGTGGTGGGACCTAGCTGAGGCAACCTGATAGCAGGAGCCTGGACCAAGTAGGTGGTTGCTGAGACCAGGTCAGTAACAAGAGCTATGCCAGAAGAGTCCTCCCTGCCCAGCTCCTTACTGCATATGACCTTCCAAGAGTCTCCTGCTGCCTCTTGGGCCAGGACAGGACTGCATCTTCCAGCAGAGTGCATTTGCAGACCCTCAGGAAGAGTCAGAAGGCCACACCAGAGCCCGCATCCCTGAGTCCCATCTGCAGCTGGGTACCCTGAGAGGTGGGACGTGGTCCGAGGGGTGTTCTCAGGCTCCCAGTCTCCATCCAAGGCAGACAGAGACTCCAGGGCTTCCCCACAGCAGCTTGGACTCTCGACAGCTGTCAAAAATGTCCAGCTTCTGACATGGCCAGGGCCTGAGGAGAACGGGTAGAAAAGGAGGATCAGGGAGCAAAGCCCTGGGGGAAAGGAGGAGGAGCAGGAGGCAAGGCCACAATTTTGGTGCTGAGGACCCCCCCCCCCCCCACCACACACACACACACACACACAACTTGTACCCAGATTACAGTGCTGGGAAGCCCACAAATTGGTTAAGGACCCCAATCCACCACTGGTGTGAATAAACCACCCCCCTGAAAGGTACAAGTTACTTCAATATAAGAGTGCAAGTGCAGAGCGCTCTGCCAGCAGGAAAAATTCTCCCACCAACACAGTTCTCTCGTTCATGGAGATTATTTTATTATGTGGAGAGGAAAACTCCCCCATTGGCATAGCATGTCTTCACCACAGGTGCATCAGTACAGCTGCAGCGTTGTATATGCAGACATGCCCTCAACCAGGCATTGCACTTGCACAGAAAGCCACTTACACCAATACAATCACTTGCACACTTTTAACATCCACACAGCACCTCTACAGTAGGGGTCTGCCCCCATGTAGCCAGCCTGGAGCAGAGGGAAGAGCCTGAGAACACAACCTTGCCATGAATAATAATACACAGAATGAAGCGCAGAGCCTCCTCTAAAGTGGGGGAAATGAGGGGACACAACACAAGACCAGAGAGGGAAAACACCTTTCGACAGGGGCCCTGCCCCTCAGCCCCAACCTCTGCTCCCAGGAATTTCCTTAGCACCCTCCCCTCAGCCACTACCTTCTGTTCCCCCAACCCCAACCCCAACCCCCTCCATACTCTACCCCAACCTCCCTCCTCCTCCCCTCAGCCCCCTACCCCAACCCCTTCCCCCTACACTCAGCCCCCTACTCCAACCCCCTCCATAGTCTACCCGACCTTCCCCCCGCAGTGCTCCCCTCAGCCTCCTACCCTAACCTCCCTCAGCCCCCCTCCTCCCCCTCGCCTCAGCCCCCTACTCCTCTTCCTCCTGCTCTCAGCCTCCTACCCCAACCCCCATCCTCCTCCTCCTCCCCCTCGCCTCAGCCCCCTACCCCCAGCCCCCCTCCTCCTCCTCCTCCCCCTCCCCCTCGCCTCAGCCCCCTACTCCTCTTCCTCCTCCTCCTGCTCTCAGCCTCCTACCCCAACCCCCATCCTCCTCCTCCTCCCCCTCGCCTCAGCCTCACCTACCTACCCCCAGCCCCCCTCCTCCTCCTCCTCCTCCTCCCCCTCGCCTCAGCCCCCTACTCCTCTTCCTCCTCCTCCTGCTCTCAGCCTCCTACCCCAACCCCCATCCTCCTCCTCCTCCCCCTCGCCCTCGCCTCAGCCCCCTACCCCCAGCCCCCCCCTCCTCCTCCTCCTCCCTCGCCTCACCCCCTACGCCTCTCTCCTCCCCGCCTCCCTACCCCAACCCCCATCCTCCTCCTCCTCCCCCTCGCCCTCGCCTCAGCCCCCTACCCCAGCCCCCCTCCTCCTCCTCCTCCCCCTCGCCTCAGCCCCCTACTCCTCTTCCTCCTCCTCCTCGCCTCAGCCCCCTACTCCTCTTCCTCCTCCTCCTCCTCCTCTCAGCCTCCTACCCCAACCCCCACCCTCCCCTCAGGACTGCCCCCAGGCCTTCAGCCGCTCTCCCTCAGGCCTGCCCCCAGCCGTTACGCCTCTGCCCCGCCGCAGCCCCTCGGGACAGCCCGGGTCGGGGTTACCTTGAAGCCGCCCCGCTTGGCTCTGGCGATGGGGGTCCGCAGCCCGTGCACCACCACCACATCGTCCAGCTCCCCGTCACGGCCGGGCGCCGACGCTGACCCCGCGCACGGAGCGGCCCGCGGCGCCGGCCTCGCCGCCAGGTGCCCCAACACCACCGTTACCCGCTGCATCGCGCGCCCCGCCGTCAGCTCCGCGCGCCGAACCCCGGAACCGCCGCGAGCAGCGCCAGTGGCTCCGCCCCCTGATTTGCATAACATGGCGCCCGGAAAACGTCCTACCGTCAGGGGCTGCGCACGCGAGAGACTACAAGCCCCAGGCTGCAGCGCGCCACCGCGAGCGGCCAGACTGGCGGCGCGTTGCATTCTGGGGCCGCTCTGGCCAGTCGGTTCAGGTCCCACATAAGCGCAGTGTGTAGGCATGGGACCCTGTAGCTAGGGGCGCCATAAGCCCAGGGAGCTAGAGCCCCGCCCCCGGCCAATGTGGGGGCTGTTCTGCCTCACAGCTTAACCCCCGCTGGGACACAGCCCAGAGCAGGGTGTCTCAGCCACGCATCTATCATCCCATTGTGGAGAGGGCTGGTCGCCTTTAATAGGCGTGGGACAGAGCCCTAGGAGAACTGGAAAGGTCCTACAGAAATGACTCTGAAGACCCGCAGAAAGTAAACAGATAACAAGGGCCTGGGGTTGTTTGCTTTAACATCCCATAATAATGTCTAGGAGGGGGCTCAACTCTCATTTAAAGGCTGTATGATGGTTATAAAATATACATGTTTCCATTTTCTATTAAATAAGGCTACATCTACACTGGCAGCTTCTTGCACAAAAACTTGCCGGTTACAGTCTAGCATCGGAAAACAGGGCTTCTTCCGGCAGAGTTATTCCTCTCCCGGCGAAGAATAAGCCCTCTTGCGCAAGAGGGCAGTGTAGACAGGCAACATGAATTTCTTGCGCAAGAAACCCCTATGGCTAAAATGGCCATCAGAGCTTTCTCATGCAAGAGAGAGTGTCCACACTGCCATAGCCGCTCTTGCCCAAAAGCAAGTGCCAGTGTAGACACGCTCTTGTGGAAGACTTTTTGCGCAAGAAGTCTTCCACAAAACAGTTCTTGCGCAAGAAGCTGCCAGTGTAGACGTAGCCTTAAGAGTCTTCCACAAGGGAAGACTAAAGAGAATAACCAGCTTGTGTATATATTCAGATATTTCCTTGACACCGCAGAAAGCTCATCCTACACCACAGGGAAACATGGTGTTAGAACACAAAGAATGGTGTTATCTTAGATGTTGAGTCCAGTAGCAACTTTCTGCTGGAGGAGAACTGTACAGTGCCTTCAGATAAGCAACATCACAACTGAACCATTGGCATTACTTCCCCGTGGATATAAGAACATGAGACCAGCCATACTGGATCAGACCAAAAGTCCATCTAGCCCAGTATCCTGTCTGCCGACAGTGTGCTCACTAAGAAAGTATTATTATTCTTATTAATACTATTTATTATTTTCTCTCATATTCTGCTGTTTGAGTTGTGATATTCCTTGATGGATGGCACTATTCAGTACAAGAGGCACATTTCTGGAGGAGACTCTGAAGCTGTGAGATTATTGGTGGCTCCCTGGATGAAATTCATGAGTAGCTGGCCAAAGCATTCACGTAATTCAGCTGAGAGTTATTTACATGTTGGAGGCTGTGTGTGAGCAGGATCAGGAGTGGTTGCACTCACAGCAAATTAGTGTAAAAGGCAGGGGGTACTATTTAGGTGGAGGAGACTTTTGCTTGAAAAAGAGACAACTAAGGGGGATATCGGAGAGGTATATAATATCATGACAGCTGTGGATAACGTGAATAAGGAATGTAACTTCTCATAACAACAACTAGGGGTTGCCAATGAAATAAATAGTAGGTTTAAAATAAACAAAAGGAAGTATTTCTTCACACAATGCACAATCAGCCTGTGGAACTCTTCGCTGCAGGATGTTGTGAAGGCCAAGACACTAACAGGGTTCAAAAAAGAACTAAACTTCATTGAGGGAAGTTGGGAAGGGATGGTATCCCTAGCCTCTGTTTTCCAGAAACTAGAAATGGACTACTATGAAAGGAGAGATTAAAAAGACAGGGAATTTTCAGGCTGGAAAAGTCACGATAAGCTTTATAAATTGTGAATGGTGTGGAAATATTGAATAAGGAAGTGTTATTTATAGAGGTCTCACAATGCAATTAATGGGTAGCAGATTTGAAACAAAGTATTTTTTCACAGTCCATCTGTGGAACTCTTTGCCAGGAGCTGTTGTGAAAGCCAAAACTCTAATAGGTTTACAAAAGAACAACATAAGTTCATGGAGGTTAGAGCCATCAAGGGCTATTAGCCAGGGTGGGTAGGGATGCAACACCATGTTCTTCATGTCACTAGTCTGCCAGAAGCGGGGAATGGGCAACAAGGGATGAATCATGATGATTGCCTGTGCTGTTCATTCTCCCTGAAGCATTGGCCTAATTTATCTGCTCCCTGCTGTAGCCCACTGGACTCCATTTCCTTCTCAGAGCTGAGCTAGAACCCAAAAGTCCTGACAGGCTCAGCCTCTCTTCACTGAGTTGTAACAAAGTAAAAATATACATTTAAATTTTAAACCTAACCCGTGTCCCTTGCTTAAGTGACTTGACAGATGCCAGAACATGTCAGTATTAGGCTGGAGGCGGTGTCACACCCAGGACCGGGGTCCAAGTTGCTGGCACCAGGGTGGGGCAATGGTGCCCTTTCGCTTCCGGGGCTGGGGTGCGGATGGTGTCATCTGGACTCAGGCTTCTTCACCGGGCCTGGTCCTGAAGTTGAGGAAGAGGTCAGCTCAATCAAATCTCTTACTGCCTCAAAGGTAGCCAGACTGGAGGGCTCTGGGAAGTCCCCTGCCAGGCTGGAGTCTCGGCGCGGACTAGAGCAGTGCCGACCTGACCACGATGGTCCAGGTGCACCATGCACTGGTGCCGTGTGCCCCACTTGAGGGTGCACGGAGGGCACGTGCCTTGAGGGAGACCTGCCCCTGCTAGGTCTCTTCTTCTAGGGCACCGGGGATTGTGACTTGTGCCGAGGCCTACATGGCACTGGGGAGGTGCGCAAGTGGCTGGGTGCCTCCCACACCGTAGCTACTGTGCTCTAGGTTGCTGGTGCCAAATCGGATGCCGGTGCCAGGCATAAAGCTGCCTTCATAAGGATAAACTTCAAGTGGGACTCCCTTTCCCGCTTGATGCGCGGCTTGAAGGCATTGCAGATTTTACAGGCCTCGGACAAGTGGGCCTCTCTGGGGCACTTAAGGCAGGCTGCATAGGCTTCTGGCACTCTTCACAGGGCTTGAAGCCAGACAGGCAGGGGATGCAAAGCGAGCCCCGAGCCTGCGTACTTAACACGAAGCACAACACTTAATAAAAACTTAGATAAGAACAATGAACTGTGAAACTAACTACTAGACAAGAAAGAACTGCTAAGAGGCTCTTGCTCTGCAAGCGCAAAGCACGTCCAACATCACAAACAGTAAGAAGGAACTGACAGGGTGGAAGGCCAGCATGGGTATATATTAGCGGCGCCACTCCAGGCGGCTCCCCTGTTGGCCCAGTGGGTACCGTTAAGGGGAAAACTTCTGATGACACGTGCACACACACCTTCATGCAATGGCCATGAAAATGAGCAATCACTCAATGAACAGTAATTTCTCCTAGTAGTATGGCTTGCAGTCACATGCACACACAACCTACTGCCTTCCAGGACACAGGAAGGCGATCATGGTCTTAAACAGGCCTAATGAGGGATTGGCAGCAGTGCTGGGAAACTGGCTGCTTGGGTGTCGAACAACGGTGCCGAGGTTGTAGTACTGAGTCCTTTCTCTGCACCATATTGAAATCTGCCCAAGGGGCCTTTCACACTGAGACACCCAGTGTCAGGTCCTGCTTCGGCTGGGGATTGACTGCTGACTCCATAAGTAGCTGATTGAAGCCAAAGTCTCACATCCTTCTGGACCGATTATTAAAATTCTTGCAGATCATGCACTTCTCAGACTGGTGAGCCTCCCCCAGATACTGAAGACAAGAGTTGCGAAAGTTGCTTGTGGGCACAGGCTTTGAGCAGGAACCGCAGGGCTTGAATCTCTGAAACTTGGGCATGCCCGTGTCCCTTCTGGGACTTAGGGTAGGAGAGACCCTTCATGCCCTCTGCTAACAAAACTACAACTAATTAAGGTTTATTAACACTAAGTAGGGAAAAAGGAACACTAAGGATGAGTGGAGCACTTGCTAAGCAAGAGAACCCGCTGTTCCAACAACTGTCACTGGCATTAGGACGGAACTGAAGTTGGGGAGGGGGGGGTGTTGGATCAGCAGGGTCATCTATAGAGCGCCATACTGGTGCCATATCAGGGGATTTCACAGCTGACCCAATAGATGGCTGTTAAGGAAAACTTCGAACAGCTGCAAGCACAGTGCACATGAATACCTGTCTGGAATTGATATGAGCAAGCCCTTGAAGGACAGAATATATATGACAGAGCATGGGCCTCCAGTAACATTACATGTGTATGTGTACCATAGTGCTGTATTTATAAAACGAAACTTCTTAGCTGCCCCCGCCAATAACACCAAAACACTGATTACACAATACCACAAAGTTAAAAAATATTTAATTTCATGCATGGAGGGTGGGGGAAAGCATTTACAGAATTTTACAAAGTACACTAGAGAACGTGTCCTGCTTTCCAAACCTGCAGTATTAGCTTCTGTTTCATATAGGCTGTTTTTTCTATAGAAGAAGTGATTTTGAGAAGCCTGATGAACAGATACTACAGTGAGTATCTGTGTGTTTCCAGGCAAGGGTACCACTAGTGACCACATCTTTGATCAGATTAATGAAGAGGCAGGAAGTTGCAAATGCATTTCATCATAGCCCGTGGGCCTCCTGAAGCATTTCCTTTCTAACACTGGCCCCAATCCTGCAAACACTTAAATCATGTAACATTAGGCTCACAAGAGGCCTCATTTAATGGAATTACTTACATGTGTAAAATTACTCAAGACACCAATTCAACACAACAGTTAAGCATGTACTTAATGTAAAGTATGTGAGTAGTTTGGCTGATTTGAGAATTACAGGGCATGAATAGCCACCCACCCCACAGCTGGAGGGTGGGGGTCTCTGTCTCCCTTTAGTGGCTGGTCCAAAGAGGATGAAAGTCTACTACAATGGACTGCCAATTAGAGTTACCACTCCAGCTCAGGCATTTACTAGCAAAGTTAACACGAGTTCAAATTTGTTAATGGCCCATGTGGAGGGGTCACTATATTTGTAGGATCAGGGCCTAGCTCATTGGATAAGGAAGAAGAACTCTGTTGCATTATCCGGGATTACAGAAATCCATGATTTTTTTTCCCAGTGAGTAAACCATCACTGTTTGATTGTAGTTGTCAGCATTAACATTTAGTAGCCTGCTTCACCTCCTTCACCTGGAGCAGGGGGGAAGGGAATGGCTAAGTTTTGACTCCCTCCTTCCATTACTCTCTGGCCAGAGCAGCTGCACTGGCACAGGTAGAGGGCTGTGTACAGTCATTTACTGTAGGTGTGGGTCTATAGAAATCATTGTCAGTCAGGAGCAAGGGAGAAGCAGGGAGCAACTGTGTCTCAGCATTGGGTTACTAAGCCTATGTCTACACTACAGAGCTTTTTTCGGAAAAACAGCCTTTTTTCCAAAAAAAAACTTCACTCATGTCCACACTACAATCACGTTCTTTCCCTCCCCCCCCCCCACCACACAAAAAAAAAAAAATCTAAACAGAGGTTTTTTTCCGACATTGGTAAACATCCTTCTACAAAGAAGCAGCCTTTTTCCGAAAGAGCTCTATTAAAAAAAAGGCATGTGCGGATGGGGAAGAGGGAGTTCTTTCGAAAGAAGAGGAAAGAGGAAAAAGCACAGGTGCCCTAAGTGGCCACTCCATCCATAGTAATCACACCTTAAATGTGAGCTAGCGTCCATTCAGTGTGGACACAACTTTCAAAAAAGCAGATCGCTTTTTCGATGTGCTTTTGCTGTGTGGACGCGCTCTTTTAGAAGAAGTTTTTTCGGAAGATCTCTTCCAGAAAAGTTTCTTCTGAAAGAAGCCTGCAGTCTAGACATAGCCTAAGTCTAAGCCTCCCAGATCTTCTGCTGGGTGCATGCACATTATACACCAGCCTTTGCTCACAGCTGTTTCTCAAGTCAGATTCTAGCCTTTGAAGGGCTGGTTTGGAAAATACATGCATGGAGGGAGGCAGGCAGATATTGAACAAATAGACTGAAGTAATTGGACCACCTTCACATTCGCAGCAAAAACATAACAGAGAACAGAATTTGCTCCCAACATATTTAAACACAACTGTAGGTACAATGTCTCAATTCCAGTCCTCATATGGGCTGTGCGATCCCCTATTCCCAAACTCCACTCTGTGTGGTGCTTTCTTGTCTAGTAAAGCCTAGTTTCCCAGCTCATCCAATAACCCTAACTGGACCAGTGCATATAGAGCAAGGTGGGACATATACTGCAGGAATGGCCAAGCATTGGACAGAGTGATGCAAACAAATTTCAAGTCTCAGACTTTAACAAATACATTATTTCTAGCAAAACCCAGTAATCACTGGCTTAAATAGTCTTTCATTAGGTTTTTTTTCCCCCAAGAATAAAAAAAATAGAGCTGTCTCTGCAGGTTGAATCATACAAGGCCTCTGGTTCCAATTTGGCCTCAATCTTACCCTCCATGAGACAGCTTTCTACATCCCACTCTGTTTTCTTATGTACAACTTGCTGGCTAATGATATTTGGCCTGGTGTGAAGGAATTATACAGATGTATAGGCTACAATATAAAGTTTGATGATATACAATATCACACTTGAGCCTTTTCCCTAGATAAGGAAAAAATTACAATACATAGACATGACACAGTATTGATAATATTGCAAAAAAGAGCAAGAGTTGATATGAGCGAAGTGCTTCTACTATACATAAGATGAATGTACTTTCCAATACACGACATGTAAAAAAATGTATATGGAATCCTATTACATTCTCTGTCCCTTGTTATATTTTTATACAGCAAACACTGCAAGGGCGTTTTAAAAAGGCAAAGGCACCTGAGGAGCGGTTTACCACACACACGACAGGGGAAGGGAGGGTGAAGGAATGTCTCAATTGACCAGAGCTGAGCATGCTTTAGGAGTGCCCTGCTCTGGCGAAATTCACACCTGTGCAGGGCCATGCCCAACATAAGCCCTACAATGGAGTGAGGTGGTGAGAGCGCTTTGTGCTGTCCCTCTGCACAGGGGTGGAGTTCTCCGCTGGTGGGCGTTGCCCTAGACGACCTAGCTGCGTGCAGAGTTAGATAACTTCTCCATTGCAGAACTATTCCCAAGGGCAGCAATGCATAAGCGAGTCAGGATCAGGCCCTAGGGAAGCTACTGGCAGATTCTGTTGGCACAAGGCCTGCAGGACTGACCCCCCTAGCATTCCTACATCTGAACCCCTGCCAGCCCCAGGACACTAGCTAAGCCTTTGCCCTGCGGGATATCAGGACCTCATGACACAGCCTGGTGAGTGCAAAAAATCAAACAACGAGGCATGACCTGTGGCATCACAGTGGGATGTCGTTTAAGGAGGGCAGGAGAGAAAACTGCCCTCCAAGCCCAGGGCTTGTTCCCAGGAGGACGAGGGCAAACCGTCACAATTTGGCTACCGTCAGGATTTTAAAAGCTTGCCCATCCCCCTCACTATTTAGAAGGAGCCTCTCAGCAGCCTGCAGCAGAGCCAGGTGTCTGTCATCCTTCCTTGGATGTGCACTCAGGTTTGTTCTCATAGGGCTGTCATGAGCCGATCCATGCGCTCATGCAGGTACCTCCAGGCATGTCAGATGCCTCCTCACCTCCCTGCAGGGGAGCTGCTGAGGGGCTGCTACTCCCCTCCCACACAGGTGGGCAGAGACTTGACTCTGGCCTCCAAAACACTGCTGAGCCAAGATGGAGGGGGAGACAACTGTGCCAGGAGAAGGGACGACTCCGCTCACTGCTCTTATAGGTCAAGCAGGGACAGGCATTTGTCCTGTTCGTTCTTGCCAGCTTGATCAGTTGGGAGGAAGGCAGGACTTGGGGGGGGAGCAGCGACACGAGCCCTCGCCTCACGCAAGGAGGGGTCTCAGGTGAGCGGCCCATGCCAGGGAGACTCATGTCTACCCCACACAATGTCCCCTTTTCCCTTGAGGAAATATGGTCTCTGTAAGGAGGGACAGACTTGTGACTCTGCAACCAGTCCGAAGTGCCAGGCGTGGCTGAGTTGCTCCAGAAGCAAAGTGCCAGTCAAAGTGCTAGGCACGGGAATGCACTTGTAATTGGAAGGGAGAAAAGAAACATGGAGGAATTTGTTTGGAAACAGCCTCTAGAAGGAGTTCCACGAAGCATGCAAACAGATCTTTAAAAAGTAGGTCACATTTCCGCCCTACCCTTGCACAGCATCACGTTGCTCATATTTCAGCCTCTACGGTCAACACTACCCCACCAGTCCTCCAAGAATCAAATCCAGATGGATTGGCTGGGAGTCAGACTCTGTTCTCAATTAATATGAAAAAGTGACTGAGGGCAGTTTTTTAAAATGGAGGGCAGTGAACAGGGAAACTGCCAGATACAAAATAATTTAAAACATTTTTTTCAATTTTCCAATAATCCTTTAAAAAATCTTACTTTATGCAAAGCCCTGCAGCACACAGGTTGGACCTCCCTGGTCCAGCACCCTTGGGACCTGAGCGGTCCTGAATCAAGGAGTTTGCCAGACCAGGAGAGATCAGGCTCCCCTCCCAGCCATTGGCCCTGCTCCTGGGTGCCAGCCCTGGTCACTGAGCTGCACTCCCCACTGTGCTGGCCCCGAGCAGGGCTGCACTCTCAGCCGCTGGCCCCGTCCTGTTCCTGCTGATAGGCCCCCTCACCCTGGCTGGCCCCCCATTACCAGCTGCCAAGACTCTTTCTGGCCCAGCAATATCCACAGTCCAGTAGGACGTTGCTGGATCAGAAAGTCCCAGATTTTAGAGGTTCAACCTGTAGTGTGATAAAAGCACCCATCACAATGACTTTTTTGGCAAAAGGGGGCATTTGTCCTGTTTGCTCTTGCCAGCTTGATCAATGGGAGGTGGGGGGTGGCAGGGCTCAGGCACGCAGCAACACCAGCCCTAGCTTTGCATGGGAGAAGGGTTTTGGGTGAGTGGCTCAGGCCAGACCACATAGGGGGAGGACAGGGTGCTTGGGTATAGGCCTGTGTGATGTCCTCTTTTCCCTTTAAGAAATATGGTCACTCTAAGGCCAGGTCTGCAGTAGATCGGGAAGGTCGGCTTAAGGCATGCAACTCCAATTACCATAAGCCGAGTTTGGTGTCATTCCCACAGTGGGAGGCCGACAGGAGTAAACGTTCCCATCGGCTTCCCTTACTCCTCGCGACTACACGGAGAACAGATGCCAGCTGGAGCTGCCCTCAGCGTCTGATTTACTAGGCCCGCTAAGTCAAACACCAGAATGTCGATCTCCGGCGTGGTGATTGAAGACGTGCCCTAAGAAGGGACTGACTTGTGACTGCTTCTGGAACAGAGTCACAAGCAGAGTCCTAACCATGACCCATGACAAGAGCTCCTCAGTGCTAGGGGAATACAAATAAATAAATACTAATAATAAAGGTTTTTGGAGCTGATAGAATTTAATAGAGAATTATTGGTTTGATCCCATGCCCATTAAAGTCAAGAGCACAACTTTCCATGATTTCCGTAGTGCAGAATCTATTCATTCCTCTTGCAGATCCCTCCAGAATGCTAGTCTCTGTTCAGTTCTATGGGCAGGGTTCTGCTCTCACCCCCGTATCACCCTGCTGTAACTTCAGACACTTCTCGGGAGTTGGTTCCTGATAAGAATCAGGCTCTGGGTACACTGAGCTCACTTTGTACAGATCCCCATTGCATTTCTATAAAACCCAAAGCAGTTGCACCAAGTCTGTGTATCACTGAAAGTCCCACAGATGTCCCCTTTGGAGGCACAGCCCTCATGCTAGCCCAGTGTGGTGGGATGAATTCTACCTCACACATGGCTTTTCCACACTCAGTACTCTGCAGTGTCATCTAAGGCCTGATCCTACAAGGGCGTGAGCTGAAAGCACTCAGTGCCCTGCTGGCTGGACCCTTCGTTAGCAGTATGCTGGAATGGTCACAGCCTGGCACAACTAGGGATAGGAGAAGACTGTTAGTTACAGCCTCCCCTGTTCTGTTCCCATGAAAATCAGTGACCAAGCCCGCCCTGCTTTAGTAGCAACAGGATCAGGCGCTGAAGAATGAGCTTGTGCTGAGCTAAGGGGGCCATTGGCACTGGCATCATCTAGACAAACTGATCTGGTGAACAATGAACGAACACACCGAGGTCCTGTGGCCAGCTTCAGCAGTGAATAATCTACAGGGACCTTCCTGCATCCAGAGAAGAACGACGCCATGTACTTACGCTATGTTACAGGTATAAGAACATCAACTCAGAGTGACTGTATTGTTATCACGTCCTTGACTGGATGCCTTGTGCTGAATCAAGCTATTGCTCCTTGACTGTAACCACCTCAGGCACAAAACAATCCTAATCCACCCCTCCGAAGAGCTGGAGATGTCACTATGGACTCAGTTTTCCTCCCATCTTCCCTGTACACACCAGGATTCCTCTCCCCTTTTGAAATGAATGGTACCCCTCTCTCAATCATGCCTCGGTCCTGGTTGTGTTGATCTTGGCTTCATGCCTCAGTTCCTCAGTCTGTCAAGCTGTAAATGGCAGCGCTGGATACACTACATCCTGCTTTGCTGAGGACACGGCTCCCTTGAGACGTGTGCTGCTTTCATGGCCAGCAGGGGGCATCAAAGTTCATTCACATCATTCCTCTGAAGCAAATGTGTTACTACCCCAAGCGCCTCCACTATAGACATCCAATCAACAACAGGGCAGGTTAGTTTGCCACTAGCATCGAGGCCAGTATATTCTGAGGAGGATCCCCAATTCTGAACTCCCTCCAGCCCCAAGCATGGCCACGGCCACGTCTCCACAGTCAGATGGTTGTAAGTGCAGCTTACAAAGGAAACCCCCCACTGGCCCCCCACCTAACAATGAAGAGCGAAAGATGCCGACCTCGACGGGGGTCTGCATTTCAAAGTGCAAAGCTCGGTGGGTCTATTTTTTAACCCTCCCCCCCCACTTCCTTTTATGTTCCACCTGCATGTCCCCTAACCCTCTGCAAGGGCCTAGAGACTGCAGGTCATGAAGGGATGTCTCAGCAGGTCCTCTGCTGTGGGCCGCCGCTTCTCCTCCACAAAGATCTGCTTGAGGAAGTTGCGGCAGCAGTCCGAGACGCCGTCCGGGAGCTGGGGTTTGGTCGGCTGAGTGGCTATTTTGAAAATGGCCGCCATGGCTTCAAATTCCGCCCAGGGTGGCTTTTCTGTTAACATCTCCACTACAGTACAGCCCACGCTCCTGCAGCAGAGAGCAGGGAGAACAACAGGATTAGAAGAGAGACTGTTCATCCAGACATTTTGCTGGCTCATTCCCTACCCCTTTCACCCCAAACTATTCCCTAGATTTCAAATTCACTACATTCAGGGCTATAAAGATAAAACAGACCACTGTGGAAATGGAAGTCCTCTAGTTAGGTGAATTTTGTCCTAGTGCCAGAGGGTCAGCACAAATCCTACATATCTAAGTCCCAGTGAAGGCCTAAGTTCAAGTGGGATGTAAAAATACAGCCCAATACATGTTCTGCGATACAGATTTTGCTGTAAGATTTACCCCTTGCTGCAGAATTTGCTCCACACTTTCAGCTGTCATTTTGAAACTATGTTTCTAGCCCTTAAGGTTGTACAGATAACCTTGACAGTGTGCTTCACATCTAAGAGATACAATGATGCCTGCTTGTATTTGCGGAGAGCCTGAAACAATAGCTTTGAGAAATGTGAATTGTTTTGTGCATTTTAACTGATTGTTAATTCCAAAATTTAAAGTTGACAATCTGTGCTATGCTGAAATCTAGAATTGGGACAAAATGTAAAATCAATTTAATGTAAAAAATAAATCCAAGCAATTGTAGTGATTGCACTGTTCAACTTCACAGTTAATTCAGTCAACCCTCCAATTTTAAAACGGACACGGGATTTCCACCAAAGTGCTGCAGCATCTCCTTATCTCACATACTTACGCGGTCCTCATCAGTGCAGTATCTGAGTACCTCACGCTCTTTAATGCATTTAGCCTCATCTCCCCACAGAGGTAGGGCAGTGCTACTCCTCCATTTTACAGCTGGTGCGCTGAGGTCCAGGGTGTTGCTCTGCGAGGCACTGCCAGGCCTAAGTTACTGAGATGGCTAAGGCTTTTTTCTACGCTACCACTTTTGCCAGTGTAACTTATGTTATGTTGCTCAGGGGTGTGAAAAAACACCTCCCTTAGTGACACCGACAGACGGGCGGTGTGGACAGTCAATGGGAGTCAACCTTGCAAATTATGTTTACTACCAAAGGCATTTGCAGCCAAACAAGGCTTTGCTTCGTCTCTGGCTTCATCTCCCATTTGCATCTGCGAAGGAGTCCAGAAGAAGCGGCCTGGGTGGGAGGGGGAGAGGCAGGAAAAAGCAAGAGGGCTTGCCAGCCCTTGGTGTGGAATCCTGGCAGTGTTGTGTTTCCTCCAGCCTCATTGACACCAGCTCGGCAACCTTGTAATCACAATTAACCAACTGTAGCTGCACTTCCTGACTGACTATCAACTGGAGCCGGTGACAGCAACGCTGTCTGCCAGTGACCCCTCAGGCATTCTCCCCAGGCTTCTCAGCGTGAAGCAGCTACAATGGCAGCTTTCCACTGACACTGGCTGTTTGAAGAACGGAGAGACTGTGCAAACCAGGCTGTGCAAACAGTACTGGTGTAGTTCATTAGGAGCATTACTATTATCCCAGCTGTTCAGACTCAGGGCCCACTCCTGCAAGGCTCAAGGATGCAGAACATTCAAGAGTTGCCACCAATTTTGGATGCCTCCAGTTTTTGGTGATCCCACCTGCAAACCTCTACAGCCAGTTCTTCAGAGCTCTTGGAGTTCCCAAGGAGAGGAGGTTGCTCAGGGATTCTCCAGCTGGACATGTAAAAACTGGAGCACTCCAACTCGGTATCCAGGTTGGAAATTTCCAAGAGAGAGTAAGGATTTGGGGTGCTTCTATTTTGGGGTCTTCAGCCTGGTACACCTTAAAAGGCACCTGAATTTCAGTAGGTGCTGCACTCCCACCCACTGGAAATCAGACCCTTTAAGGTGTCTCAAGTTGAGCATCAAACAAAAAAAAAAAACCCCCATGAATCACTACTGAAAAGTCAGTTCTAACTATTGGCACACAGTTCCAGCCACTAACCCATACTGTCTCAAGTCCTAGTTATACTGGTTGGCCTTGGAAAATCAACTACTGTCATTCTGGAAGAGATGACCAGATATGGGCTACATTACAAAATGGCAGTGCTGACTCTCTGCAGTGGAGATTCTACCCTGGGATCATTGTTTCTTACCACACATCAGCTTTCCTTCCATAGCCTTCTCCACTGATCACCTCTGGGCTCATCCAGTATGGTGTCCCGGTGACAGATTTAATTCCAGTTCCTGACATGCAGATGGTCTGGATCCGCTTGCTGGCTCCAAAATCTCCTAGTTTCACATTCCCAGCAGAATCTCGCAAAATATTGGCACCTAGGGGATCAAACGCAAAAACCCACGAGATGGAATTGCAATCCAAAGCAGCTCCAGCACGGGGAGGCTCAGGCAAAGGGCCAGCATCTTCTGAGTGGGGAAAGGTAACATTTAGCTACATGAAGGTACTATGGTGGGGAACCTCTTGTTTTAGACTGGAATTTTCAAAGACGTCTGTCTCTTAGGTACCTGAAAATCCCCCCTCCCAAAGCATTTTCAAGACATTAAGTCAACCCCGCAGCACCCCTGGGAAATAGTAATTATGTATTATTCTTATTTAACAGGGAGATAAACTAAGCCACAGAAAACATTAGGCCAATATCTTCCAAAAGTGGCTTGTGATTTATGGCAACTCAAGTCTTGGATGCCTAACAACTCAGCCTTGGTGCTGAGCTTTTACAGATACAAGGGGAGACAATGGGGGCTCTCAAAATGAGGCCTCAAGTATTTCCAGTTGGACACTCAATACCTGGGACCAAGTCACTAACCTTTAATATCCCGGTGGACAATCATATTGCTGTGTAAGTAGAAGACTCCCTGCAGAATTTGCCTGGTGTACTTCCGAGTGACATTCTCAGTCAGAGCACCGTATGCTTTTAATTGGTCCTTTATGGAACCCTATTGGAAATGAAAAACACACACAAACCATAGGAGTACAGTGAATGAGGCATATTTATTGTGTCACAATGGCTTTGGCTTTCTCTTCTGTGAGGGATGAGCTGGGTGAGATAATATCTTGTATTGGACTAACTTCTGTGGGTGAGACAGACAAGCTTTTGAGCTACACAGAGCTCTGTTTCTGACCTGCAAGTGCCCTCAGTGCCACAGCTAAATATGGGTGGAACGTATCCTGCAGCATAAATGGTTTACCCGTTTCAAAGTTTTCTAGTTAATTTTCTGGTTTATAAAAAGCTTTACTGAATCTAACGTTGAGATTGCATATATTCCATTTTTCTATCAGAGAAGCTGATAAACATAAAAGAGCAAGGAACTATATGGGACAGATGAGAAAGGATCAGTATTGTTAGAGTGCTGCAAATTTGCGGATATCCATGGTTATCCACATCCGCAGAGGTGGACGTGAATATCTGCCACCCATTTTTGTGGATATGGATATGGATACTGAAACAAATTTTATATACACGCAGGATTCTTAACCTTGTTAACTCAACATAGTTCTTTACCTCCCTCTAGTGGCTGGACCACATCATTGGTCAGCTGCTTTACGGGAAAGTTACTATCTTGAGAGTTTGTTTGTCCGGCTGTCTGTTCAACGACTTCTCCTAAATGGTAAGAACTAGGACCACCAAATTCAGTATACAGCTTCCTTTTATCATAACTTAAAGCAAGGTCAGGGTTTGGGTGTACCAGGAAAATGGGGTGTGTCTGGAATGGGATTGCTTCTCAGAAAACCACACAGAGAAAAGACAATCACCAGGTAGGTGAAAGGGGCTGGCTGGGGGCACCCTCTCTTTTCCATCTGGGACTGCCCCAACCCCAAGCCTTCTGCCCCCCAGGCACCCTTTAGGGGGGTGGGGCTGAAGCTCTCCCCCACAAATTTGTACAAGGACATTGCTGGCTGTTCCCCTTCGTCAGAGAATGAGGGAAAAATGCAGTTTGCTGCAATTCCTCACTGACTGGGGAGACTTTAAACACTTCAAAATTGCTGCCCCTTGCAGCTCGGAAGCTGATTCTCTTCCACAAACAGTACCAAAAAAAGCAGAGCCCTGGACCATTGCTGCCAATTGAGCTGTGGAGTGAAAGTCAATCTTTATTTGATCAGAGTGCTGGCTGATTGGGAAACAAAATCATTCCGATCTGTGCTAGGCCAGACACATTCCTGGCACAAATGCTGGCTTCCTAGCAGGCAACAGCCTGATTACACTGCACTGCCCTCATCCTTCTCGTCCCAGGTGTGGGGGTTTATGTCAGGGACCAGATAGATAGCCTCCAGAAATAAACAGGTTAATCGGGCTGGAGTTGCTGGGGCGGGGGGGGGGGGGGGACGACTAGGGGATGAATTCAAACATGTACAATTTGTCGTTCATGCGGATCTGATGGGGGATTTTCTACTATGTTTACTAAATACCAAAGCTATTTGTGTCTACATAATCTAATGGTCCTTTCTGGTCTTAAAAACATATGAATAAATGCAGGTTTGCTCCTTCATGAACACATCCAGAGACGATATGTAAGGAGAAGTAAGTAATACACGGGCAGGTGGGCCCAAGAGGGAGCAGTTGGAGCTCTGCTCCAGGGACTTTACACTGGTTTAACACACATTCAGGAGAAGAAAGAAAAGATGCAAGTTACATCCCCTGCTAGTTGGCGCAGAACATTAAAACATCTCAATCTTCCACGGTCCCTGGAGATATTTCATTCTACACAAACAGATTCATGAGCTGATGACGTCCTCACATGCTATCAGTCTCCAAGAAGAGGATAATTAGTAATGCTGTGTTTTCAACGTGCACATATCAGAATAAATAAGTGACCTACGATAGCTGTGTACTGATCGAACTACAATGAACCTTTCCCAGAGTGCTTTGTAATAAATAACTAGGGAAGGGCCCAAGCCACAGAGATTGGATCCGATCCCAAATTCGGCAATGTTCACATTCCAGCCTGCCTCATGCAGATAGGGCCCTTCTGTTCAAATAGGGATCTGACTGTCCCAATCTTCAGGGAGGTTTGGAATCTGGACTTTGATTTGGCCCATTAGATTGCAAAATCTGACTCCAGATCCAAACTTCACCTGAATTCAGCTCTCTAGTTCAGGCCCAATCGCTATAAAGAACCACATGGGTGGACTACAGCCATACGTACCCCTGGCATGTATTCCACAAAGATTGACAACTTCCTCTCCTCCGGGTCCCGCAAGCAACCGTAATACTGGACTATCCTGTCATGGCGGAGCGTCTTTAACAGCTGGATCTCACATTCTAAGGCATTTACCTCCTATGAGGATACAGAATGGTGCACAATGAAAAGAAAGACCCTACGAACGTCTCATCGCCGCAGAAATACTATCCAACTGCATTCAAGTGTATTCTCCTAGAGGGTTTCTGAAGCACTGGCTCTATCCCTAGCACTGCACAAGACCCCAAGAGAAAGATTGGTGCTCTCTCAAGGAGCTTACAGATGAAAAGACAGGCAAGATGCACTGGGAAAGGTAGAGCAGGGACCCTGCTTGGGACGGTTAGACACACAGACAGAGAGACTGACTTATTCCCTTGTTTCTTATGGGCAGCACCAAGTGTGGCTGGAAGGAGGGAAAGGCAGAGGCTGGGCAAAGCAGGGTAAGGGGCTGTCCAGAGAGGGGAGAGGAAGGTGCTGGCATCACAGAAGAGCAGAGAGGACAGGAGAAGGCAAGAGGGGAGACTGACAACGCAGGCTGGGCAGCATCATGCAGATCCTGGTGGGGATGAGGAGTGGTCACTGAATGGCTTAGGCCATGGCAAGTATCCCCGGGCTCTGTGGGAATCACAAAGAGCTCTGAGCCAGGAGGACCAGCCCAGCCCACCACTCTGCACGGCATTCAGGCATGGCCTCGCAGTGACACGGGGACCAATGGTGCCAGAAGCCCCCATCCCAGGATCCCCTGCAATATGGGAAGGGCCCCACCCCCCCAAATACCTGGTAACAAACCCCTGGCTCCCAGTTTTAAACAGCCCTATAAGCACTTCGGGAAGGCTCAGTCTAACTCTGCCCCTCACCTTGCTCGTCTCTTGACTGTCTGGGTCAAAGGGCACCTGCTTCACCGAGAGCTCTCTGCCGGTGTCCGCATCGTAGCAGAGGTAAACCTCCCCGAAGGCCCCTCTGCCAAGCAGCTTCCCCAGCCTCCAGTTCACAGGCGCCTGCAGAGCTACAGGAGGGGGATCGATGGCACAGTAAGGACACGGCAGAGACAGAGTCTGCGCTACAGGGTCGCCTGACCCTGTGCAAAGCAGATCCCATCTGCTGTGCGGTACCTGGGGACGGGCAGGGTGCATTAGCACCAACCACAAAGAGCAACTCCCCACAGCCTGATTCCCATCCCAGTCACTCCACTGGCTTTCCCCTGATTTACACCAGTGTCCGGGAGAGCAGGATCAGGCCCCAAGACGTACATTGACAAGGCACCTTTCCTCTGGGCAGGGCTGCAAGGGCTTTGCTGAGTAATGCTAAGTCCCTTCGCTGCCCCCCACTGAAATGCAGCCACAGCTGGAGTGGAACACACGCACTGGTTACCCAGGCACAGCGCTGGCTAGGCAGTGGTTCAGAGCAGGAAGTGAAGAAACACTGGCCCCGCTGTAGCTGCAGGTGAGATGTAATCACCCCGGATGCAATTTGGCCAGAACATACTAGGGATGTGAAAGACTAGTTGACTAATCACTACCTCCTCCCCTTGCTGCCTCTGTCAGATAGGAGGCAGCAAGGCGGAGTAAGGGGGCTACTTCAAAGCGACAACCCAGGGTCAGCTGCTCCGTGCAGCGCTGCCGCTTTGAATGCTGTGGGGAGTCCGGCGTCAAGCTGCTCACGGCATTTCAAAGCAGCAGCGCCGTGTGGAGCCTGTGATCAGCATGGGACTCTCCAGCTGACCTCGGGCTCCGTGTGGCATTTCAAAGCGGCAGCGCTGCATGGAGCCCAGGGTCAGCTGGGGAGTCCCTGGGCTTCAGCTCTTTCACCTTTGAAGTGTAGCAACAGCCCTAGTGCTTTTGCTGCACTTCAAAGATGGAGGCGCCCTATCGACTAATCAAAGAGTCGATGCAAAAATGCACGGGACTAGTCAATTACCCAACACTTAATATCCTTAGAACACATGTATTTCCATGGAAAGTGCCAGGAGATTTTTCACGAGCAGAGAAGTTGGGCTCTCTCTTGGAGCCGTATCCCTGGAGCACAGCGCCTGGGACACTGGTTCGGTGCTGACTTAGGCCTGAGAGGGAAGTGCCATGTGCTGAACCACCCCTGGGATCTCACAGCAACCTGCTGAAATTCACTCACAATTCCTGGACTTGCTGGGGGACGTGTTGAAGACCTGCAGTCCCTTGTCACAGTTGAGCCACCATTTGGTCCTGTGCTCCTCGTACTGCAAGGTGAGGAGCTTGCTGTCCCCGGTGAAGCTCTTTGTTCTGCTGGAGGGGACAAGCTGAAACTGGTTCTCCTGAGGGATGTAACTCCTCGGGAAAGTCCTTCGGCCTTCACAAGGAAATCAGGAGACTCATCAACCACTAGCAGTTCCCTAGCTTGTGTTAACAAGAGGCCAAGTTCAAAGAGTAGCTACATTAACACGCACCAGGGAACTTACAATGTGTGCTACCTGGGCCTACATGGGCACAGCATGCTAGTACACACCAGAATTTACACTCCTCTGGTGTAGACTAAAGCACTGTATAAACAAGTCCTTATCTCTATCCCCAGCCCAGCATTGAAAAAGCACACCCAGACCATTCACATCCCTATCTAGGCCTTACTACAGTGGCGAGGGCCATCTGTGTAGGCACCTCACAAGCATTTATGAACTTAATCCTCTCAACACCCCAGGAGGCAGGGCAGTGACTCTATCCCATTATACAGTGGGGAACCCAGGCGCAGCATAGTTTAAGTGACTTGCCCATGGTCACATGGGGAGTCTGTGGCAGAGTCAAGAACTGAAGCCAAGTTGCTCCATTTCCAAGCCAATGCCATATTTCTTGGCTTGGGCATCCTTTCCAAGCATCAGGAAGCTTTTCCTCCCAGCCTGCATGAACTGGTCATTGTCTCACCGTCGCTATAGTCTTTGCGGCTCTGTGAAAGGTGATATTGTCTGGGGAAGGTCCCACCTTTCCCGAATCGATCACAGAACGGGATATCGAAATCTGACAGGAGAGAAAGAGAAAAGTCTTGGTTAGTTTAACTCGGTGAGGAACTCTTGGGGCATATTGGTGCTGGAAATTCTGTTCTTTACATGACAATGCAATGGAGACCCCAGGCAGAAGAGTGCTCATTTCCAAGATGGGACATTCTCCTCGGCTCATTTCAGAAATCCGCCCAGCACTGACAGAAGGCTGGGGTGAAAAGGACCAACCTTGGCCCCAAGAAGCCAACACAAGTTTTGCCAGCGACTTCAAGCAGAGCAGATTCTGAGACCACGATGTTTAAAGAAAAGCTCAAAACCCAGTTTATTTTTATTTCTTCAGATGGCTGGGCCCCATCACAATTACTCCTGCCTCTTTCTAAACTAGATTTGGCTGTCTTGGAGCCTGGCTTCTTGAGAAGAGCCACTGGGGTAACATGTTCTTACAACTGTGTCTCTTGTTCTCATCGCTCTGCTTTCTTCCTCCTCCCATTGTCCCAAATTACTTCCATTCCCTTTTCTCTCTACTCCACCGCGCACATTTTTCCAGTCTTTCCTAACTCCTCGGCCTCTGTCCTAATCCACACCACAGCTAGTTTCTGCACCTCATTAGCTAGAGAGCAGGGAATTTACACAGAACTATGCCTGGTTCTATTCAGTGTTATAAATCTCTCACTTAGGAAATGAATGAACTTCTATGTTGGATCAGACCCAAAATGTATCTAGCCGAGTATCCCATCACTGACTGTGGACCGTGCCAGATGCTTCAGAGGAAAGGGCAAGAACCCCAGATGTGAAATAATCTGCTTCCATTGAGGGAGCATACTGAGCCATAAATGTTTGGGATTATTAAACCTCGTAGTCAAGGAATTTAACTACAGTCAGAACAACACTAGAAAGAGAAAATGAGGTTAGATACAAGAGAGAGTATATTGGGTAAAAGTGCTGAAATTTGAGTTAAAAATAAGGTGATGAGACAGGAGACGGCTGGATAGATGGGGCAGAAACATTCATATTGAGAAGTACAGGGTATCATCCCAGATAGGACAGAACAACATTCAATTACAATATCTTCAATTTCCCCCTCCCCCATCTTTCACCTCCTGTTTTCCCCCCTACCAAACTCCGACTAAACAGCCTATTCTGAAGAGTTGTTTGCTTTAGCCCCAAGCCAGCAGCTGCTCCTTGGAGGCCATTCCTGGCATCGGCCTGACTTCAGTGTGATTTTACCATTACAGCGTGCTGGGGCTGCGCACACAATGGCTGAAGTACGGGGCAGCAAGAAAAGCAACAATGTCAGGTCAAGAGGGTAACAGCAAAGCCATGCGCGAGCAGCGATACTGAGTTGTGTTTTCAAGTGAAACAAATCTGCTGTCCCCAGAGACATATTAACACTCCACTGCAAGTACGGACTCGAAGCACTGGTTCCATGGCTCAGTCTCTAATGCGGACTCGAGCCAAAAGTGTATTGTTATCAGCCATCGGCAGAAAGCCACTGGTCCATTTTTAGTAGCAAAAGTTATAACAATACTACAGATTGTCCATGGCTTAACCAGCTGGACATTTCCCCTCAGCAGAGCATGAGGCTAAGGTCCGTGCAAGTTACCAATACACTTTCCTTAATGCCATTTTCAAGGTTATTAATTGTATTTCTTATTAATGCAAACTGAGATCCCTCCCCCACCGCAGTATTTTGCAGTCCAATAGCAACACAGGACATTCTAATCAGTCTTGCTTTCAGATTCTAATCTCAGAGGGGTAGCCATGTTAGTCTGTCACTGTAAAAGCAACAAGGAGTCCTGCAGCACCTTCGAGATAAATACATTGATTAGCTCATGAGCTTTCATGGGTAAAACTCACTTCATCAAATGAGTACAAATTAGAATCTGTCCAGAAACAAATATTAAGTCGATTAACTTATTTCATCTTCCCAAATGAAAGCAAACAAACAGAACAAGCAGGAGAGCCAATCCTGCAAGTACTTATTAGTAGGCATAGGGCCTGATACTTATTTTGGGTCAGCTTTACATTGGTGCATCTCCATTGACTTCAACCAAGTTACTCCTGATTGAGACTGGGGATGGGAAGAGGAGGAGGAGGAAACTTATTTCAGAATCAGGGTCAGAGGGGTGGAATCAGGATCCACTGCACTTTGGATCCTCAACAGTCCTGTGGACTTCAAAAGGATTATCCACCACGGTGACCGCTCAGCTTGGCAGTGTCTGTTTGCAGTGCTGGGGCCTTAGATTTTAAAATGCCTCTAAGCTGAAGAACTGCAGTGGCTATTTAGAACATGAGCAAGGAAGCCGGCTGGTTTGTCTTGAACCATTTAAACCCAGTAATATTCTGTTATTAAGTCTGATTCACACAGATTTTTGAAAGCCCACATTACTGCTGTTACTTTGACACTAAACCTCATGTATCCTTACCCAGGCAATCAAGACTGTCTTTGGCTTGGCTCTTCCTTCTGGGAACAGGGCTTTGGGTAAAGGGTGGGCTGTGGGAAAAGACAAACACCTTATTGTTTCAAACCAATCCAGCGATCAGAATGGCATCTGCATTTATTATCCACCCATAATATTACACAGTACTATTGCTCAGAACCAAGGCAGCATGCACGGAACTCCAGGCCAATCTACTATGCAAGCTTCTTCCATGCAGGCCCTGATCCAGCAGGTGCTAAACTTTAACCAGGGATACTCAAGGGGAGCTTAAAAAGTTAAGCCTGTGCTTTGCTGGTGACCTCCTTGTCCAATGTGTGCACTGAATGAGGCAGGGATCCCATGGAAAGAACAGTGCAGGATCCTATAATTACAGGCTGTACCACACTGATGCATATGCACAAGAGGACAGAATGTATGTCCTCAATCCTTGACAAGCAAGTGCTTGTCTTTGCAACTTTCCTGGTCTTTAAAAGTTGCTTGACTAGCACAGAATTACACACTGGCACCCCTTGTCAGCCACACTTTGGACACATGAACCTGTAAGGCAGGGAGAGGCTACAACAATATTGATCAAATGATGTAGAAATCCAGAGGGACAAAAGGGAGAAAATATCTTCCAAGAAGCAGAGAAATCAGAGAGGAAAAAGGCCAGATAGTCCTGTACTGGCAGGGGAGTAGATAGCCTGTTTCCTTCCATCCTTTGTCCAGTCCAATCTCATACAACTTCCATCACCTCCATGGGGAGGCTATGCCACAGGCTAACAACTCTCTTGTGTTAGGATTTATTCCTTGGATTCACACTCATTTTCCTTTGCTTATGTGTGGCCCATTCCACCTAGTCGTAACGCCCACTCCCCCCCCACCCCCCATCCTCAGGGCATGTTAGCAATTCCTTTCCCTCCTTCAGACACTCACAGGAAGGGGGTGGTTTTATTTACACAGGAAGCCCATAGTGATGTATCTGACTTACCTGTCTATAGATTGGTCCAGGGACTGGCAGCTCCCAGAGAGTGACTCGCCAGGGCTGATGAAAGGTTCAAGCATCTTTAGACAACAAGCAAAGGGGAAAACATTGACACAACATGTTGGAAACTGTGATTCAGCAAATCCTAATACTCTGGTTTACATAATCCTCCATATCCTCAGCAGGGGTAAACCAAGCAGTGGAAGGTCTGGCCCTGCACATCTGTTATCCCATCCGGATCTCAAAGCATTTTGAAAACAAATTCATTAACTCCTCTGGCTCCATAGGGATGGATTCTTCTTCGCCATTATTTACCGAGAGGGAAATCGAGGCACGGAGATTAATGTGCTGATTTCTGAACATGAGCAGAGTCAGAGCTTTTGAAAGTCAGCATAGGAGCCTTGCCCAAAGCCAGCCGTTAACCTAGGGCATGTCGAAGAATAGAACTCTGGCCTCCCGACTCCCTGGTCACTGCCTTTAATCACAAGCCCCTTCTTCCTCTCTGTTGGCATGGGGGTCAGATCAAGGAATTTACTCTGCTCTCCCCAGCTCAGCCAATCAACACATACTGCATCTGGATGGCTTCCTGGAGGTGGCATTTTACCCACAGAACTGTTTTCCTGGATGGCTTAGGGAAACCCAGGGCTACGCACACTTCCCTCCCTGGCGTTTTCCTCATGCCACCCAGCCGCATTGTAACAACTCACCTACTCCTTTTCCATCTGCAAGACACTTTACAGTTAACTAACGCTCCCCGCCCCCGCCTCCACCCCACCTCTGTGCCCAACTGTCAGAGGGGGAAGCTGAGGCAGGCTGACGAAGCAACCTGGCCAGAGCCGTGGCAGACTCAGAGGTGGGATTAGAAGCCAAGGAGCTCCTCATCCCCCATGCTAAGCTCAGGGTACTAGAGCATGCTTCTCTTGCCATGTGATGTTTCTATGGCTATAGCTATTTAACTGGCTGCCATAGCAACACATCTGTTTTAGAAGGAGAGTCCCAATGGAAACAGTGACTCCTCCCCTCCCCCTTCATACTTCTACCCCAAAGGCTGGTGCATTGCAGCAATCCAGCCAAGGAGATCTCCGCCCTGCCACCCCATGCAATGGCCACAGGGGGTCAGTGGAAAGCAATGGGAAAGACGCCAATAGCAGCTGAGCGTGCAGTCTGTCACCCCCCGGCTTCCAGGTTCTCAATACTAGTAGACCAACTGCCCCCAGAGTTACACCCCCCCCCCAATGTCTCCTGAGCTGGCTCTAGGGTAACAACTACAGGCAGCCACTTCACTGCAGAGTGCAGTCACCTCTGGGGAGGGGGAGATGGGCAGTGCCCAGCCCACTGCACACTGCTGGTGAGAGCCAATACTAGACCCTAGGAGTCTTCCTCAGTGAGGCAGTAAAAGCAGGGGGTCAGGGTCTCAGCTGGCAGAACTCAACGCAGCGCCATTCAAGTCACGGGCCACACGCTGCCCGACATGTGCCGAGGATCTAGTCCGCGGCTCCTCCCTTGACTCGATCTAACCCTCATGAGCGCAGCTCAGAAACCATTTACAAACAGTCCAAGCCCAGCGTTTGGCTGCGAGGCACATAAGACAGCTGCACTGGGACGCTGCCAAGGCTCCCCCCCCGGGAGACTGTTCAGTGTATTACTGGCCACAGAACAACCCTTTGAAAACATAGCTTTGTCATGGAAACCCTGGCCCAGCCTTCCCGCGCGTGTTGCTAGCGAGGGCCACTACAACGCAGCAGACACGCTTCTTCCCCTATGGCCTCTTTGGCAGCAGTGCAGGCGCATCCCATTTCTTAAGGCATGTGTCCCCCTCCAGACATTTGCATACTGTCCAAAATGTATGATAAGAACGGGCAGCGCTGCATCCCACCCAGGTGACCAGTGCTCAACAGGCCAGCATTTACAGGGCCCTACGGCCCCAATCCTGTGAGGAACTCCCTGTGGGCTGACCCATGCGCCCACACACGGTCCCACTGACTTCACTTGGGCACCAGGCTCCATCTGCATGGGAACACTTGTGGGATCAGGGCCTACTGAATGAAGACGGGAACAGCTGGGGCATAATTTGCTTTCCCTTCCCATCTCACTACAGCTGTAAGCAGCGAGACCAGGAACCCTATCTGGAGCTCACGCAGATGTGGGACGCAGGGAAGACCATTCAGCACTTTCTCTCCCTCTGCAATCACAGGGAAGGGATGGAGATGTTCTCCCTTTGTTTCAGCCCTCTGCCCGTGTTCCTCATTCTCAGAGATCATATTTAAGGTTCAGATGGCTAACAAAACCTGTTTACACCACATATTTCCTAATGGGTTTGATACATATTTCTCCTTGGTTACACATACCCCCCAACAGCTTGGAAATGGGTTACTTTAAGCTTCTGTGATGTACGTGCTTAGCACATGCTAAGTATTGCAAAGATCTTACGATCTCAGGTCAAGCACTTGTGCTAAGGTAAGCCTTCTGCTAAGTCTTGCTTAAACCTCAACCTGTTGCAGGGTCAAAATATCCTCCGATTGCCTCGCCATGGCTTACATTTCTAAAAGCAACCTTGCACCTAAAATACCAATCGTGCTGGCCCCTACCGGATCAGGTCGCAGGCCAACACCTATAACCCTCCACTGCTCGAGTAAGGGAGCTCGCATGCCCTGGGGGTTATAACAATCTGATTAGCCTAAAGCTGGTGACCCCCAGCTCCCACATGCCAGCTTCACTTACAGTCTGCTCCATAATCTCAGGGATGAATTCCCCTTCGCTGTTAATACTAGTGTAGGAGCCCTGCCGTGCGATCTGCTGCTGTTCTTCAGGCACGCTCCCCGGGGGTGGGGAACTCCGGCCCGTGTGCAGGGAACCTACAAACACAGACAGAATCGCTTGTGAAGAAGAGAAGGAATTGTCACTGCCAGGCCCCGCCAGGAGGCTGTTTCATAGCATGTGTGCTTTTTGCTCGACCAAGCCTGAGCTAGACTGCAGAGCTGGCTGATCTCTTGGGGGGGGGGGGAAGGGATGGAGGGCCTAGAGAATCCATGCAGCCATTGAGATCATGGGGTGAAAGGCTTTTCGAGCAGGTACTGTCTTTTTAGCTGGGGGGCAACATTGCCTTTGGGTGTGTGGCCCCATTCCCTGACAGCACACACACACACAGCCACACTCACAATCCCACACATGTACAAATAGCCACACTCACAATTCCAGAGGCACAGGTTTCCAAAGCTTAGCTGTAATACCCAGTGATGAGCACGAACCCAGACCCTCCTGATCTCCTGGCCTCTGGCACTTCAGTCCTGGATCAAGTTAAGGTGGCTACAGCATGGAAGCTGTGATGCTCTTAGAAACTGACCCACTCTTCGCCTTGTGTGCATTTACTGTGCAGCACTGGACAGCCAAGTGCACCAAGGAGATGTAAGTTAGAAACCAACTAAAAATACCCCACCCCTCTCCTGCTGAGCTCTCCCTCCCAATGTTCTCCTAAGCTCAAAGACCCTAGCACCAAAAGAAGGTGAAGATGGAAAAGACCCAGATGTTCAGAGTGATCCCTCCTGGGGTTGGATTTATGACTCTATGAACAGGCATCTAATCCATCTCCTACCTGATACAGGCCTGCCCCCTTCTGTTCTTTTATTAGGCCCCAATACTGTGACTCTGCACCATCAGATCTCTGCAGCAGCTCATTGTAGGACTAGGGCTGCAGTGTTTGTTCCAGTCTAATTTTAAACATCCCCGTAGATGGGGTTTCTCCCTTTCAGCCTGGGGATGACTCCAGAGCTCACTGCCAGTTTTCCATTTTATCCCACTGTTGCTTGAGCCACGGTAAGCAATTCCTCCACAGCATTAATGCTTACACACACACCACTGCAATATCTGCAGACTAGTCTCACATGCCCCGCCTTAGCCATCACTTGGCCAAGCTGCACCGACGTAATTCTTCGAATCCATCCTCGCTCTTTCCAGCTCCTCTGCTATCTTTGTCACACTCCTCAGAACTCCCTCCAGACCATCAATATCTTTCTGGTAACCAGAGGCCCAGGCTGAATGAATATCTAATGTGTGATGCCCCAGAAGAGGATCTAGCATCTCCCTTTCCTGAGAGGTGATGCCAACACCAATGCATCCTGAAACGGCACTGACCTTTGTTATTAGGGCTGATTCAAAGCCAGTTTGATGCAAGATCTATAATAATCTCCCGGTGTTTTGTAATGGGCCAACTTCATCTCTAGTGTAACTCCACTGACTTCAGGAACTGGTCTTTCGACTTTTCTCCTTTCTTTTCAACTGGTGTAAATCAGGAGTCACTCTTGAAGTGCTAGAGATTACCAGATCAGGTTCACTGTATTCACATCCTGGATCACTACCAAAAGTCCTGCTTTGGGCAGGGGGCTGGACACAATGACCTCCTGAGGTGTCTTCCAGCCCTATGATTCTATGACATTTGTTCCATTGTAAAAGCAGCACTAGTGGGGTACAGAAGAGAGGGAAGCCAGTTCAAATCTCCTACTAGGATCTGAAAAAAAATAGCCATACAGTTTTGAGACCATTCTTTTGCCCCCTTCTTTTCCCTTTACAAATTTTCTACAGGAGAAGCACAGCATAGGAAAAACCCCAAACCAACTGAGATACAACTATTGCCAAGACTAAGGAAAGAAAATATCTCCCATTATTACAGATCTCTTACTGAACAAACTTCAAACCAGCCCTAATAACAAAATCAAACAAAGTACAATGCAGACTCTTTTCTCTCTTTACAACAGTGGTTCCCAACCTGTGGTCTGCGACGGTACTTTAGGGGTCCGCAGAAAGTTTAAAAGGGAGGATTGGGCCCACCTCAGGCCTGGGACTTTCTGCCAGGCGATTCTTGCCCATGGCTCGCCGTTTGCAACTATCCGTCCTCCAACCGCAAGCTGCGCTGCCGTTTACGTTCCAGCCCTCAGTCCCCTCCCAATCCTGCATGGGCCCATAAGAATGGCCATACAGGGTCAGACCAAAGGTCCATCTAGCCCAGTATCCTGTCTGCTGACAGTGGCCAATACCAGATGCCCCAGAGGGAGGGAACACAACAGGTAATCCTCACGTGATCCTACACCTGTCACCCATTTCCAGACAAAAAGGCCCAATCCCTACTTTTCTTTTTTTTCTCCCCCAGGGTTCCATGCCTGACCAAGGGCAGAGTGCCAGGGCAGGAGCTGCCTTTGGCCACGAGAGCCCCCTCGCCTTATCCTCCGTGGATGGGCAGGGGAAAGAGGAGGCGGGAGCTGAGGAAGCAGCATGGGCCAAGGGACGTGCTGGCTGCTGCTTCCCTTGACCCATAACAGCAAAAGGCAGAGAGGGAGCTGACAGGCTCCAAGCCTGCAGACGCTCCGCATGGATGAAAAGTCCCAGCATGCCAGCAGTTTGCCCTGTTGAGCTGGGAAGTGACCCTGGGAAGTGCTGCGGACTCTGCGGGGACATTTGTTTAGACAACATGAACTATTATACGTGTCCAATGATTATCAAGTAATGGAATGTTTGAAAACAGCTCTATTATTGGGGTGAGGGGGGTCCGTAACATTTTAATAGATTGAAAAGGAGTCCGTATGCTCGAAAAGGTTGGGAACCACTGCTTCAGAACACGAATGTAGCCATTTAAGGTGTCCGTATCCTGGAATAAACCAGGTCCACAGTATTATCAGTCAATGACTTATTGAGCACTGCTGTAGTAAACACAGAAATAGATGCAGTTCTCGCCCTGAAACGCGTGTAGATCTCACACACACACTGACTGTTGTGTCTAAGTGACGTTGGGAATTTCTTTTGTTACCATTATTGTAAGATGGGGTGTTGTGCTGTTGCTACCATTTCTCTCCCCCCTACATAGGTCTTTCCAAAGAAGTCTAAGGCTGTGAGCCTGCAAAGATTTAAATGCCCCCAGCTTAACTTCAAATATGAGAGTAGCCCCCACTTAGTTAAACAGGACTGTGTGCAAGTAGGAAGTCTCTGCATGACTGCACTGAAGTCTTTGTAGGATCAAGTCCTTATCTGCACAGTAGCTCCTTGCAATGGAGTTTGCAGATCTCACAGAGACTCGGGGAGTGAGGGAGCAGTATGGGGCCAAAGGGATCCCATAGCCGCTGCAGATCATGCTTCACATGGAGGATCTGCATAGAAGAGGACTCCAGTCAAGCAGGGAGGGAAAGTGAAGATACAGCTACCAATAGGAAGGCAGATGGGATCTTCTGGGGACAAAGCGATCCACAAAAGCGGGTCAGGAGTGGGGGGTGAGATCCAATCAGGAGGGTTAGGGCCTGCCCCTTTTCCCTCCCCACTGAGGGAGGACAACTGGACAGTGAAGAGAGCTCAAGAATGATCAGGTAAGTGAAAGAGCTGTAGGACTGATTGGAGGAAAGCAGATGGGGACTATGTCCAGAGCAAGAGAGCATCCCAGGCAGGCTGGTCAGGTGCACCAAAAAGAGGTGTCCAAGATCTCTTGCTCATGGCTGGGTCCCTCCACTGTTCATTCCCCCCACACCTGTCTGGGAGAACTCCTGGGCATTGGGAAATCAACAAGCCACAGCCTGCCAGCCTGAGAGCAACTCACTAGAGGGTGGAAGGACTGTCCAGCCATGGCCTGCCCAGCTAGACCTGCTGGCCTCCCACAGAACCCTGCCACCACCCTCTTATTGACATAAGTCAGCTTTGTCTGACCTTCAGGGTTATGCTTCTGCCACCAGATTCAAGGAGGAGAAGAAACCCGATACATTCTTTTGCCGAACAGGCAGTAATTTGGACGGAGGAGGAGGGTGGTACGGATTGGGTGAGGTGACTTATAGCACGACTGTCCGAGAAGCTGACACGAACAGCTCACAGTTTGACACCCACAGAGGGAGTGCACATTTCAAGACACGTGGGACTTCCCTGCAACCTTGCTCTGGGTGCCCCTACACCTTCTTCACTGGTGCAACTGGAGAGGTGGCTCAAGGCTTGGGAGTGAGGCAGTCTGGACAGAGGGAGGGTCCAACTCATGACTCCCAACAACCCGGTGAAGCCTGATTTAGCCACCGCCAGAGCACAATGCAGCCCCAGCCTTTCCTCCTTTAACAAAGCCAGAGAGCAACTCGGCAGCACCCAGCTCTCTTCAGCATGGGATGAGGATGGAAATGGGGCAGCTGGGTTGTGCGCCGCTAACGACCGAAATAATGGTACCCAAAGTACACAGAGCACTTAGGCAGTACAGCAGCAGGCACCTTTGACAGATTAGAGACCCTAACCTGCATCCAGAGAGACAGGGAGGGAGGGGACAGATACATAACTCTGGCTTTGGGCGGGCCCAGCTCACTTGTAGAGGTTGCTCGAAGGACAAGGTAGCGGTGGAGTTCCCAAGTGCTCTTTGCATTGGATTTTGGGCACTGAAAAAACAGCAGCAGCGCCGAGGACAGAGACTAGGTGTCCTAGAAGCCATCTTACCAGGCTTTTCCTCCACCTCTTGAAGCATTAATTCAGTTTCTGCCCTGCTCAGAAATAGCAGGTTCTCTGAAACATTAGCTTACAACAAAAGCTGAGCTCCTGGAACCTGATCCTGAGCGGGTGTAAATCAGTGCAGCACCACTCAAGTCTAGAGCCCTGCAAATTTGCGGGTATTTGCCTCATATCTGCAGTATCCGCATCTTCACTTGTGCGGATACAGGTGCAGGTACCAAATATTGCACCCGTGCAGGGCTCTTGTCATGTCAACTTGCACCAGCTGAAGAGATGGCCTAGAATTTTCAGCTCAGCTGAGAGGGGAGGGAGCTAGGATTCTCTCCCCCCCGCCGCCCATTCCACACACAACAGAACATAAAGCCATTAATTCAGAGCTAGAGTACAGCATGTCCTGAGCAGGGCCAGCCAAGCCAGTGCAGAGATTGTGACAACCACTCCTGGCATTTGCAGTGATCTTCCATGTTCCTTTCCATGAAGGTTTTATTTTTTAAAAGAAGTTTTCATACAGCATGTGCAGAAAAAGTTTGTGGTGTTGCACGTACAGCTAGATTCCCCCAGTGCCAGGCTTGGCTCCCCTCTGCCTAAATGTTCTCTGGTTTAAGTCTCCCTTTGCTTAAGTAGGTCCCAAATCTTTACCAACTGCTTATCTGACAATGCATCCGCCCCTGGCTAAGCAGAGATTCAGGAGAGAGAGAGAGTGTGTGTACACGTGTGTGTTTGTTTACAAACGCACACGTCAGGATTGCGAAGGGGTCACCAAGCACTGCCTACGCTCACAGCTGCAGGCTCCAGAAGCTCAGGGTGGGCCGATGTCGCCACAAAACAGAACGAGGGACGTAATGCAAAGATCTGATGTTCATTAGAATCTCCGGGCTGTGACTCAGGGGCTTGGGATGCAGCAGCAAAGAAGCCCAGGATTTAAGGAGAATGAGGATATGCGGAGTTTAATACAACTGGGACTTTTCATCTTGGAAAAGAAACACAGGGGGGGATATGATAGAGGTCTATAAAATCATGACTGGTGTGAAGAAAGTAAATTAGAAAGCATTATTTACACCTTCCCAATAACACAAGAACTAGGAGTCACCAAATGAAATAAATAGGCTGCAGGTTTAAAACTAACAAAAGGAAGTATTTCTTCATACTATACACAGTCAACCTGTGGAACTCCTTGCCAGAGGACGTTGTGAAGGCCAAGACACTAACAGGATTCAAAAAAGAGCTAGATAAATGAATGGAGGATAGATCCATCAATGGCTATTAGGAAGGGTAGGGATGGCATCCCTAGTTTCTGTTTGCCAGAATCTGAGAATGGCTGACAGGGGATGGATCACTTGATTATCTGTTCTGGTTATTCCCTCTGGGGCACCTGGCATTGGCTGCTGTCAGAACACAGGAGACTGGGCTAGATGGACCATTGGTCTTACCCAGTGTAGCTACCATTCTTATGACAGAGCATACCACCCTCTAGCTCAGGGTGGGGAACCTCTGGCCCCTGACTTACATGGACCCAGTCCCAGAGGTTCAAGGGCCCCCCAGCATTGGGGCTCCCATGCTAGCACTCCAGCCCCTTCACAACTACCACCCAGTGTGGGATAGGGCCACACAAAATCTACTAACCTGGGCTCCCCTGGATTTTGGTGTGCAAAGGACTTGTGTGTGGCCCCTGAATGATTTTTCTTGGGTCAGTGGCCCCAGACACCAAAAAAAGTTCCCCACCCTTGCTAGCTCCTTACACAACACTCCTGGCCAGATTCCAGCTGCTCTTGGGTGGGCCCACAAGTGAAGAGCAAGTTTCAGCGAACACTTCCCTCCCTCTCTTCCCCCCACCCCGTGCACCTGCGACTCATAGGTCAGCATGTACTATGCATCCCTCTCAGAGCCAATCCAGAGAGGACTGAGTGTCGTAGCTCCAACTAGAGAGCCGTGGCCCTCCTAGCTCTGAAAGTCTCCTAGTTCAATCCCCAGTGCATCAGCAAAGACAGCAGCTGCCGGACAGCTGCATGGATTCTGCAGCCTGCTTTCTGCACTATAAGGCAATTCATGTGCTGGCTGGGATGCTCCATGCTCAAAAGAGGGGCTGGGAGACAGCCTGGCCCCTACCATCCTGCAGGCTGCCTGGCAATCCAAGGCAGACAGCATGGAGAGGGCAAGCCGCACCTGCGAAGAACTGCACAGGGGGTACGGGACATTCTGCCTGCATCTGGCATGTACAGCGCCTCCTGCTGGCGTAGGAAACTCTCCAGCTCCTCTCTGTGTCTATGGCTTACAAATGCTCTTAGACCCTTTCCAGAGCTTATGTAAAACAGCAGAGCTGGTCAGAAATTTTCCCATTCACTTTATTTTGGATAATTAGATTTTGGATTGATGGTTTTTTCAAAGGGTACCTGCTCTCCTCAGAGGCAGGTTTTTTTTTTTTTTTTTTTTTTAACATTTGCTGTTTCTGAGGGGGGAGGGGGAGGGGAAATCAAAGTTCCCACCCCTCCCACACACAGAAAGTTGAAATGAAACAACAAAAATCTATTTTCACTGAAATACTTTTTTGGAGGGGAGGGGAAGGAAAGGGGGAGAGTATTTTCTGTCTAGCTGTGGCAGAACCATTCCCTTATTCCTCAGCAGATCTCCTGCTGGCTGGAGTCAGACTCCCAGACAAATCCAAGATTTGATGATTTTTTACGCCCATTAATGGAGCAAAACCTGCACAGCGATGGGCGAGGGAGCTGTAGTTTGTTCCTTCTTGTGTACCAATAGAATCATATCTTAAGCTCTAATCAATCACATCTCCCTATGAACAGCAGTGGGGTTGTGCAGATGGAGGTGAGTCCAGGACCAGGGCCATCCTTGGGACTTATGGGCTCATACGCAATACTATTAAACTGCTACCCCTGTGTCTGATGACAGCCCAGGTCAGGGGAAGATGAGGATTTTTTAGAAACGTGATTTTATACTCTTCAGCAATACATTAAAGAAATAGTTTTAAAGCAAATTTTAAACTAAGCTGCTGTAGACTAGCACAGTAAGTTCAGAAACTGACAGTATATATCAGATTGGCTAATGCCAGTTAAATGGCTTCACTGCCATCTAAATGGTGCTTTCACAGGTTCAATGTTCTGCTAATAACTCTGGCAGGCTTCTTCTCTTTTAACTTAACTATATCCTCTTCAGAGGAAGCAGAACTACAGAACAAAGATCAGAATATATGGGTGGGCATTAAGACCCAGTGGTGCCCTACACAGCTGCGTATTCTGTATATGGGTAAGGACGTCTGGGGTTCCTTTGTCACTGACAATGGCCTGCAAAGAGGGATTTGCTCAGACGTGACTCTCAGACGTCAGGCTGACTCTGAAAGGCAGACAGAAAACACCTTCCCATCTCCTCCCACCCTCCTAAAAAAAACCCAAACAAACAGCCAACTGAGCAATTTTTTAAAACAATCATTGGGAACACTGCCTCCCCCTTTCTCCTTAAGTTTCCATTTTTACAGTCGCTTTGCAGAATAGAACCTCCCTTAAAATATACTTGGCTCAGCTATGGAGGGGACACCTACAGTTCTAAAGTTAAGGCTGAGGTGAGATTTCCCTTTAACCTCATTCACTTGGGTCAATGCTGAAGCAAACACTATGCAGCGTTTTGCGGCTGGACATGTAGACCACTGCCACCAGCTGAAATAGCAATTACCTAAGCTGGAATTTGGCCTGAGCACCAGGCTCAGTAAATCCCTATGTGTGCGGAAGATACCGTGGAGTTGTTAATGACCCAGAAAGGCCAGAATGTTAAACCTCATCTGAAAAAAAAAAAACAGCCCCTCCATCCACTCAGGGTCTCCAACCACCCTACTGCAGCATACGGACTCAGAAGGAAAAGAGCAGCCCGCTTTATAGCTATATTGCCAGCCAGGCCCGCCAACAGGGAGGGAGGTGCATAAAGGAGGCAACTGCTCCGGGGCTTGGAAATTCCAAGGGGCTTGGAAGTTTGGCCATAGCCAGAGACCCAAGGTCCTGGAGCCCTGCGTGGCGTGCTCTGGGTGCTCTCAGGGCTTCGGAGGGGAGTACAGAATGGTGCACTCCGGGCTGCCTGCCCCAGACCCGCCCCTTCCACGAGCACGAAGCCAACCCCTTGCCACACTGCCAACGGGCCTGGCAAGTCTGTCAGCCTCTCTGTTGCCAACACCTCCATGGAAGATCCAGGTGCTGCCGCAAGAGGTCTCGCCATCCTTGTGTTGACCCAGAAACTGACCGTTCTTAACTGGGTTAGGATGTCCTGGTGGTAAAGCCAGAGGTCTGGCTCACAGCGGATCTTGGTTCACATGCCAGCTCTGCCACAGACTGTAGGCTATGCATGGACTCTATGTCCTTATTCCTGCAGATCTAACAAAACATACATATGCGCACAGTGCCTAGCATAGTGGGACTCCCATCTTGATTAAGGCCTGTAGTGCGATACAAATAATAGTGAAAGCCCAAGGTGGCTTGGTTGTAAATCTGAGCAAGTGCCCCACATTACTAGAACAACAAATACTTCAATCCTCCCATTAGCATAGCTACATGTGGGATCAATTCTGCCATCTGCACGCACACATTAACTCCCAATGCCATCACTGGTGTTTATGGGTATGTGTTAACAGTTTAACATGCCCCAAGGAAAAAAAGCAGAGATGTTATTCTGTTTAAGTACAAACAGTTCCTACTGAGGCTTTGTGCAATAACATGTATTAATGCATGTTTCATTCAGATGCAGCCAGAGACTCTGCTAGGCTCTAGGCAAACACTCAAGAGCAGCATGAGCTAAAAGACCCAAATAAACAGAACGGAGCCAAATACTGTTGTTATATATGCACACTCAGCTCCCTTGACTTCCACAGGCGTTGTGCATGGCTGTCCCAGGGTGGAATTTGACCGAATATAGGAGAATCTCTCACTGTGCAATATGTCGTCAAACTGCAGCCAACACTGTCTGGGTAGGTCTACACTTGCACACTCTTTCGAGAGAGGGATGCAAATTAAGACATTCGAAATTGCAAATAAAGCCGGGATTTAAATCCCCCCCGCTTCATTTGCATATTCGTGTTATGGCGCTATTTCAAACAGATGCTGTTAAGACATGGTTATTTCGAGAGAAAACCCTTCTCTCGAAATAACCCTTATTCCTCATACAATGAGGTTTACCAGTTATTTCGAGAGAAGGTTTTTCCTCTCGAAATAACTGCGTCTTAACAGCGTCTGTTATTTTGAAATAGTGCTATTTCGAAATAGCGCCATAACGCAAATATGCAAATGAAGCACAGGAAATTCAAATCCGCACTTCATTTGCAATTGCGCTCAGCTGCATTTGCATCCCTCTCCGAAAGAGGGTGCAAGTGTAGACATACCCTCTGACAGCGGATACCATGCAAGCAAGAAATGATACATCTCCAGGAAGAGATATTCCTTTATCGCAATGGTAAAATTCTATAGCATATAAATATTGCAAGTTCTTTGGAGCAGCAATTGTGTCTATTTAGATAACGCATAAGCACAGTGGGGCCCTGATCTAGACTGAAATTCTGGCACTACTAGTCTACACATCTGAAATAATAATTTGGATTAAACCAATAAGGCTCTTTAGAAATTACATTATAAGGTAACCCATGTAGTGGAGAATTTTTAAAAACAACCAGGAGACCTGTGGCACCTTAAAGACTAAGGCTGTGTCTACATTGGCGCGATCTTGCGCCAAAGCGGCCGCTTCTGTGCAAAAACATGCTGCCTGTCTACACTGGCGGGGAGTTCTTGCGCAAGAACACTGACATTCTAATGTGTGAAATCAGGGCTTCTTGCACAAGAACTATGATGCTCCCGCTCAGGAATAAGCCCTCTTGCGCAACTGTTCTTGCGCAAGAGGCCAGTGTAGACAGGCAACATGAATTTCTTGCGCAAGAAAGCCCAATGGCTAAAATGGCCATCAGAACTTTCTTGCGCAAGAGAGTGTCTACACTGGCACGGATGCTCTTGCGCAAAAGCACATCACTTGTGCAAAGGCACATGCCAGTGTAGATGCTCTCTTGCACAAATACTTTAACGCAAGAACTCTTGCGTTAAAGAGTATTTGCACAAGATCATGTCAATGTAGACACAGCCTAAGGGTATGTCTACACTTGCAGCCTAATTCGAACTAGGGCTGCAAATGCAGGCATTCGGAATTGCAAATCAAGCCCGGGATTTAAATATCCTGCGCAGCACTGAATTCATTGGATTCCTCTACAGCTAGATGGGTTTTCCCTTCCAGCCAAACCAGTAACACTGCACTTTTTCTGGCTCTCAAACAAGATAACTGAGAGGGCTCCTCTCCAATCCAGGCAGGGCAGCTATGCACACATCAGTTCAGCCGGCACAACTTTTCCCCTAGGTCGAGTCCCAGACTCTTACTACACCGAGCCTTCAGTGCAGGGCCGGCCTGAGCCATTTTGGCGCCCCGGGCCCCAGGCGCACGGCCCTGCCTCCGGGTGCATGGCACATGCGCAAGCCCGCCCCTAGGGCGCGTGGGCGGACGCACAGCGCATGCGCTGCCCAGTCGGCCCAGCCACCGCCGATGGCACGCAGCCCGGGGCCGCCCAGGGCGGGCTGCGCCTGGCCGTGCAGGGCCCTGCGGCCACGGGGGGAAGGGCGCTGCTGGCCAGTGCTGCGGGGGTTAACACGGCCCCCGCCCCGGGCGGCCACTGCAGCCTGCCGGGAGCCAGGCACCCCCCGTAGGTTGGCACCCTGGGCAGCTGCCCGGCTAGCCCACCCCTTAGTCCGGCCCTGCTTCAGTGCACTGCCCAGATACATAAGTGTCAGGAGACAAAAACGAACCACAGGGATAGGGGGAGGGGTATGGCTGGCCTGCAACGAACCAGCAGCTGTCTGCAGGGAACCTACGCCCATCGCCTTTCACTCACCTGTTGAATACTTCCGTGTCCTCTCAGCGTCTTTACACAGGGACCCCATGATGTCACCCATGGACTTAGATATTCTCATTTCATGCTGCTTACTGTTGGGCTGGAGAAACTAAAAATCAGAGAAAAGGAACGGTTACACTCTGTCCCATGCCGGGAGTTGTACCTTTCCAGACAGTCTCACAAAAATGACAGCATTTGGTGACTACCACCACATACTGAGGTTACCACATGAACCAACTCAGAGAGGGTAAATTAATTATTAACAACACTGCCTATTCATTTAATCAACACAGAAACATCAGATCTTGTTACCAAGGATAAATAAAAAGATTATGAAACAAGTCATATTATTTCTCTCTGGTAGCACCTACAATGTGTTATTTCCAGATAGGAAAGGGAAGGTCTCTGCCCCCAAAAGTTTACAATATCAGGCCCCATTCCTTCAGTCAGATCCAGACCCTTGCAAAACACCCCGGACTTTAATGAAACTCCATGCAGCATAAGGTTCCATTTGCATGGATTCAACTGGAGAACTGGGACTTAAGAATGTAAGAACGGTACTGGTTGGACCAAAGGTCCATCTAGCCCAGTATCCTGTCTTCCAATTGCAGGTGCCCCCAAGGCAGTGAACAGAATAGGTAATCATCAAGTGATCCCTCTCCTGTCATTCATTCCCAGATTTTGGCAAACAGAGGCTAGGGACACCACTCCCGCCCATCCTGACTAATAGCCATTGATGGACTTGAAAGGAAAACTGACAGATGGACAAAAATAGTAGGGAAACAGGAACTGCATATCCAGTAAGGTGGTAACTGCCATGCCTAGGCAATATGGTGCTTTAATAACCATGCTGGTGATTTTTTTTAGGGAAAATACGTAGATTGCCCTCAGAAAGCAGTGGTCCTGACATTCAGCTGGATCACAGCATGTACAATTTTATAGTACAAGGAAGAGCATATGAGGTTCTCTTCCCAGGACCTCCCCCTGCCTGAAAAAATGTTGGAGACTTAGCCATTGGCCAGTCTGTTCCACACTGGCATGCCCCTGTAACTCAGCTGCCCTGTCCTAGCAGCAAGGACTTCTGCAGTGCTCCTGCAGTCATGCTGGTCTACAGGCTGGCCAGCAGGAGGTGCCCTGGAATGATACAAGGAAGGTCTAATGACTCGGGTGCTAGCCTAGGACTTGAAACACCCAGTTCAATTCTCTTTTCTGGGTTCTATACTGCAAGGTCCCGGACACCTGCAGAAGCGCATAGCTCTCTCAGGTTCCCGTCAAGTCCATGGGAGCGGAGAGCAATCAGCACGTGCTGCAGGATCAGGCCCCGTGTGAAATGGCCAGTGTCTTAGGACCGTATAGCTGTCCTGTGATACAGTGCACAGAGAGCATGCTCAGTGCGGCACATGCTTTGGCAGGATGCATCTGCAGCACACGTACAGATCCAGACAGTGCCTCTTGGCAGGACACCCAGTATGGGTGCGGTTTACTCTACTAGGCACAAGTGCAGAAGATTTGCGGGGACATGGCAGTCTGCAGTGTCCCCTAGGATGGAGAGTTTGTTCTTCTTTCTGCTCCTTTGGCGTGTCATCCGGCCTCACACAGCAGGACCAGTCCCTGTTCTGTCCCAGGTGCAGAGCCTGCGCTTTCTCCGTCTGCCATGCAGGATGGGCAAGGGGGAAGAGAACTTACTGTGCTTTCTCTGAAATCCCATGCAATCTGGCCCTGCATGGCCACAGAACGAGACTGATATTCCAGGGTCCGAGAGCAGGATAATGGCTCACACAAATGCTCCCCTACAGGCCGCACAGGAGCCCCCTGGAAGATGCACACAGTGTGGCTGTCCCGTCACAGGACACACACTTGCTGTCTGTCTCCAGGATCGATAAGGCATCTATTGCCCCAGCACCCAAGCCTGCCCCACAGACGGCACTGGAGCATTTATACTGCGCTGCCGACAGGAGGGATTTCAGAGCAGAGACCTACGAGTGGAAGGCGGCCTCGTGCCAACTCAGACCGCTACAAGCGGCCACCCCTAGGACAGCGCGTCTCCTTTCCACTCCCCCGACAACAACAGCGTAGCTCGCTCTGCACAAAAAGGAACAAAGCTAAAGGGCTCACGTTCGCTTTCCTTGGAGCCTTCACAAACACCCTCAGGCTCTTCAGAGAAGGGCTAAGGTCCAAGTGCTCCACTGCGCGGTCCAAGTCTTCCTGCGATTTCAGCGGGATCAGGAGCTGGAAGGGATGGAACACACACCGGAGCACGGCAGCGTCACAAACTGGGTAAACAAGGGAAGTAAAACTTCACACCGCACACAGAAAGATGGGGAACAGCGGGGATTCACGCTGCAATCCCAGGACAGGGGAGGGGAAGGAGAGTCTAGCACCCCAGAGCATTCAGAGAAGAAAAGATTAAAATCCCAGACTCCATCCATGGAGGAATAAGATACAATTACAATAATAATGCTCTCAAAGAACAAGAGGCCGCATCAGTGATCCAGCCAGTGGAAAAACCAGAAGGCTCAGAAGAATCATTACTAGTCAGTCAGTGCCTCCAAACTACCAGCATTCCCCAGATGCCTGACTGCTGGGGGTGATCATCCCGGCTCCCCTTCTCTGAGTGTCCTTAGATCCCCATATGCTGCTGATGCTCAACTGTGCATTGGCTAACCAGCTACAGAGCTGGGGCTGCTCATGTGGACAAGGCTACAGGTCGATAGGGCTCAGTCTTCACTCCACAGAAGACTGACGCTGCCAATATTGATCTTCTGGAGTTTGATTCAGCGGGTCTAATAAAGACCTGCTAAATCAAACTCAGAGGGCACTCCCCACACCCCCTCCCCCGCCCACGGTTGCACGGAGTAAGGGAAGTGACAGGAACGTTTGCCCCCACTGGCCTCCGCTGTGGGGAAAACGGGAAAACTCGAATCAAAGTACGTTGACTCCAGCTACATAATTAACCTGGTTGGAGATGCTTATCTTGAGTCAAACTTCCCCTTTAGCGGCCTGACTGATCTAAGGCTTTGTCTATGCTGGGCAATTTCCAGTGATGCTGAAGTAGCTGCATCTGTGCAAACCTCACGTGTGTCCAGGCACGGCCAATATAAGCTGTGATTTGTACCAACTCAGCTTACCCTGGCCTCAAGTGGGTGGAAACTGCACAGATGCCAAGTCAGTGGATATCATCCTCATCTGGGCACACTAAGGGCTTGCTGTGGTGCAGCTACCCTCGCAGCTGGGCACCAATGGGACCCACTAGGGCTAGTCCCAATGGTAGACAAGGCCTAGCTCCTACATGTGAAATACTAAGATCTCTCTCTCCACCAGGGCCACAGATTCAGCTCCCTGCAGGGTCCACTAGCCCTTCAGCTGCAGCAAATCCACAGAGTTTGCTGCGGGCAAGACAAAGTCCTGGCTGCAGGAAAGCTCAAGACCCCATAGTATTTAACCAGTAATGCTGCCCTCACATTGCTTTATGGCGTGCCATGCAGTGCATGGTGGGGTCTCTCCTCCAGCCCTCCAAGTACCTACGGCTGCCAGTAACGTCCTATTGACAATAATGGGAGCTGTTGGTGCTCAGCCAACACCTCTGGAGAAGACGGGCCCATTGTTCATGGAACCACAGATCACCATGTGGCCATAGCAACCAATGCGACCAGATCAGATTAAAATCCACACGATAAGATGGGAGGAAAAACCACTTGTTGTCTCATCACTGGAGCAGCAATGCATGTACTGCTGCAATGGGGCTGGGGGCTGGCCCACAGGTAAATACATCACTGATTACCGGACTGCATGCACACAGAACAAACAGGTGAATGGGAAGCTGTAGGCAGGGCCGTCCCTGGGAGGGGGAGGACCTGGGGCAGCCCCCTCACTACAGGCTCTGCCCCTGCTCCTCCCCACCCCACCCCATCCCTTCGCACAAGCCTTGCCCTGCTTCACCCATGCCCCCTTGTCCTCTCCCCTGATCAACACGAGTCGGGGGGGATTACGTGGCAGGAAGCAGAGTGCTTTAGGGCCGGGGCACTCTGTTTCAGGGTACAGAGGTGGGGAGAGGGTGGTGTGGCAGAACAGAAAAGGCTGCCAGGTCAGTCCAGATCACGCCACCACAGTGAGTGCACGGGGGGACCTCCGTGCTGCCACCCTGCGCCGGGCCCTTGTAATTCCTTTGAGTCCCTCCCGTGCATGGGACGGGTTAGGCAGCTGCCACAGGGCTCCCAGAAGTGCAGGGCCTGGGACAGCCACCCCAATCATGCTATGGACTGGAGGGACCCTGTACAGCTGAGTCTCAGTCTGGGAAACTGCTACAGTTGCTGCAAGAGGCCAAGAACCACAGCTCTGCTATGTACGTCTGTCTCTTAGGTAATAAGGCCCCCATTACCATAGTAACCATTTTACAGATGGAAAACAGAGACAGTCAGATATTTAGAGGAATTTAAGCAACTAATTCCTATTAAAAAATCTAAGCTTAAGTGACTTGCCTAAGGTCACACAGAAAGTTTGTGATAGGGCAAGGAATTGAAACCTTCCACAAGTCAGGATGGCTAGCAGTATCCAATACGTTGCTCAAACTCACTGAGGTCAATGGGAATTCTGCATGTGTATCAAGCAGAAAAGCTACCCACACAGTCTCTTGTAAACCAAAAATGCTGATTAGAGTGAAGCCAGATCCTGCTTTCAGATGTGCGCATGGAGGTTTCATTGACTTCAATGCAGCTGTGTCGTTAGGAGCAGGATCTGCCTTGCATTTAAACTTCTGCTTTATAATGGTTCAGGCTGCCTCACTGCAAAATGCACAGGGCTACTCTGCATCCTTACACTCCTACTGGTTTCCTCCAAGAGAGGAATGTGGCCCTCAACCCATCAGGTATCCCCCTTCACCCAACTCCTCACGTATTTTCCAAACTGCATTCCCTCGGCCGCAGCTTTGAACAAACTGTTCTGCAGGTCATGGTGTCTCCTTCTACTACCACATCATTAATCCATTCACAGGCTTGCCTGGGTATGCCAAAAGCATCAAGCCAAAACTGCCCTCCTCTGGAACAGAGGGAATGCAGTATTTAGCTTGGCTTTACTGATCACCGACATCTGGCAAATGGATTTTGCTCCATTTAGCATCGAGGCTGCTGTATTCATGGATTCTGGGAATAGGGGTTCCAGTAGACACTAAATGTAGACACACACAGGCGCATGCACACAACCCAGGCACTAACTGGCAGGTTGCAAACTCAGCAGAAGGGCTGCAGCTTTGCTTCTTCTATCTATAAATTGGGTAACTACGAAGACAGGTAGGAAAGTGAGAGAAACGTCACAGAAGGCTGCTTACAAGCTTGCTGGTGCTCCCTTCTACACTCATGGATGGCATGTCTCATTTGCTACTACGGGAGCTAAGTTTCCAATCCACTGCACTTTACATAGAGCTAAAAAAAAAAATGCCAGGAAGTGAGACTGTTCACTTATTATTTACACTACAGTAGCCCCTTGGGCTGCTGTTGTGAAAGGTGCAGTACAACCACATGGGGACAGACAGTCCTTGCCCCAATTTAAAGAGGAGATACACAAAAGGGGAAGCAATAAAACCATAGAGAAAAGAGATAGAATCTCCAGGCACATGAAAAGGGCTGGCTGGGAATGCCTCCCTCTTCCCGCCCCCCCATCCAGGACCTCCCTAGCTTCAAGTCTGCCACCATTAGGTACCCTTTAGGGAGGGCGGGGGAAATGGGCTGCAGCTCCCTCCCTTCCCAGATTCATATGGGGGCATTGCTGGATGTTGCTCTTTATCAGAGAGTGAGAGGAAAGTACACAGTTTGCTCCATTCCTCACTCTGACAGGGGAGTGCAGGGGACCTGTCTCAGCCGGAGCACATGCACCCCTCCCCCAGCTGCACCCACTGCAGCAGCCCATGGACAGGGGCAGCTCACCTGGCCCCGTGCTGCTGCAGTTAGCGAGGGCTGGGGTAGTCCTCTCTTTCCAGGGCAGCCTGCACACTGAAACCCTCAGCCCAGTCCCACCCCAGAACAATGATTTAAATGAAGAGAAACGAAAAGGGAGTTAAGGACCCACCCAAGCAACGCTTGGTAAATCTTCAAGTATATAATAAAGGGAAGATTCTGTCTGTGCACGAAAAAAAAAAGGCCAAAAGCTGCTCTCAAGGGAGTGGAGTTACTCTGTTTTTTTTGAAAATCTAATGGTCCTGCAGTACCTTAGAGACTTAACAAAAACATATAAATAGCATCATGAGCTTTCTCCTGGGCACAACCCACTTTTTTACACTGTTGTAATCAAGAACAGAGTTTGGCCCAGAGTATGCTCTTAGCCCAGACACAGTGTGCCATGGACATGCATGATGCCTTTCTGTAAGTTCTCTTGTACTGCTTGAAACAGTTTCTATGATAAGGCTCTCCAGTGCATAATGCTCTCTATATCAATGGCTGCTCATTCTCCCTCGGGATGTAAAAGGTTAACCAGTTAACCCAGGGGTGGGCAATTTTTGAAGAGGGGCCACAGCAACATTTTTTGAAGTGGTTGCAGGCTGACCCGGAAGAGGCGGGGCCTCATGCAGAAGGGGCAGAGCCTCAGGCAGAAGGGGAGGGGCATTTAAATAGCAGGCATTGAAAGGCCTCCTGCCTCCCCTGCAGCGCCCAGGCATCACGTTAGCAGGGAGCAGCTGTGAGCCCTTTCAACTCCTGTTATTTCAAGGGCTCCTAGCCTCGCTGCTAGTGGGTTGCCACGAGAGCCCTTTCAACTGCTTCTATTTGAAGAGCCTGCGCCTTCTTGTGGCTGATGCCTGGCAGCCCCGGAGTTACGTGAGCCCTTTGAATAGAAGCCGTTGAAAGGGCTCGCGTGTCCCAGCTCCCTGGCAACGCATTAGGGGGCGGGGCCAGGAACTGCCATGAGGGCCAGATCAAAGAACTAATGGGCCGAATCCAGCCTGCTGACAGGCTCTTGCCCACTCCTGGGCTCCAGGCAGGAGACTGCGCTTCAGCTCAACAGGGCCTGGTGGAGCAGCCCCTGCCCATGGTAAGCCCGGCCACTCCCCTCCCCAGATTACATGCTGGCTCCCCGGGGAGCTAGCCCTCAGTGAAGCAGGGCCAGCAGCTTTATACTGCAGAGCCCATAAGGCATGTAACTTTGTAACCATTATGATTTTTAGCGGTTACATGGTTACATTTTTAAACGCATTTTTACAGCCCTAATTCTCACACAGAGAGACTATTTCTTTTTCTGTCTGTAAATCTAAGCCCATTCTTATCCTTGCAATTATTTATTAGTTCTAAAGGTAGCAGCAGCCCCTTGGTTTTGCTTTGCAAAAAAACCCAGGAAGGCATTCCCTAGCAAAGGGTACAGTCTATTACATAAACTTCTGTTTGCTCCTGTTGCAAGAGAGTCTTTCAGTGGAAAGAAACCTGGAATGAAATGACTCACTGCTGGAGAATTCCATACAGGCTTTTTCCAGCAGGGACTATCAGAGAATGCCCAAGATTAGAAAATGTGTTACATTTCTGGCTACATTCAAAGCTACAGCCTAGAGGGCCAATTCTGTTGTAGTGTTAGACATTTATCATGAGCAGCAGCATCGCTTGCAGAATTTGCGCATGCAAAAACCAGGTAACAAGGCATGTTCAAATGGATTCAGCACAAAAAAAAAAAAAAATCATCACATATGCAAGTCATTTATGCAAGTAAAAGTGTATTTATGCAAATGGAATCCTGGCAGAAACCCCTTCAAAGGCATGACCCTAAACGTGAGGGTTTCTATTTGTTGGTCTGATCTCACTCTGCAAAGGAAAAAGGAAATGTGTTTTTCATTTGTACTTTAATTAGGGCTCCTAATGACTCTTATACATGAGCAGGCAGGCTGCGGGTTTCTTTGCTTTCCATTTCAAGCCAATGGGATGTGAATCAGAGTCTAGTAGAGTTGGTGGTTGTTTTTCTTCTTGCAGAAAGTTTCCATGAAAACAAAAAAGGTTTATGTCAACTTTTTCTTCACAAGTTTTTGGGGTTCTGTCAAACAACTGGACATGCCCAAAGTTCTCCAAGAGAATCCTGAAAATTTTCATTGAAACTGGTTACTGCCCACAGATTTTTTTTTTTTTTTTAACTAAACACACAATTTTTCACCAAAATAAAGTTCTGAATGAAACATTTTGACCAGCTCTGCTTCACAAGCAAAGCAGACTTTGCCTTAAGCCAGGGGTGGGCAAGAGTCTCTCAGCAGACCAGATTCAGCCCACCTAGCTCTTTTATCTGGCCCTCATGGCAGTTCTTGGCCCTGCCCCTAATGTGTTGCCTGGGAGCCAGGACGCACAAGCCCTTTCAACAGCTTCTATTTAAAGGGCTTGCGTGACTCCGGGGCTGCCAGGCAACAGCCACAGGAAGGCGCAAGCTCTTCAAATAGAAGCAGTTGAAAGGGCTCTCGTGTCCCAGCTCCCAGGCAACGCACTAGCAGCGAGGCTGGAAGCAGAGAGCCCTTGAAATAGCAGGAGTTGAAAGGGCTCACAGCTCCCCCCCTTCCTCCTCTAATGTGATGCTTGGGAGCTGCAGGGGAGGCGGGAGCCCTTTCATCTCCTGCTATTTAAATGTCCCTCCCATTCTGCCTGAGGCCTCACCCCTTCTGCCCAAGGCCCCGCCTCTTCCAGGGTGGCCCGCGACAACTTGAAAAATTTTTGAAGTGGCCCCTCTTCAAAAATTATTGTCTTCCCCTGTCTTAAGCACAAAGCACGAGCACCTGGGTGACTGTAGGAACAACCCCCATGTGCTCACCCTCTCTTTAACAGGGGGACCAGATGTGAAGGCAACTCAGTCTGCCCCTTCTGAGCTTTTGGTAGGGACCTTGCAAAGCATGGTATGTGATGGTAAGTAACGCCCTGGTACGCAGAGCTCTTGAGGACAAGATGGTCAGGGTTAAGGGTATGATTTAGTCAAGGGTATTTTGCTTAGAAGTCATGGACAGATCATGGGTAATAAAAAAAAATCATGGCACATGACCTGCTCATGACTTACACTATAAATAACCCTAAATCTAAGGGGAGCATGCCCCACAGAACCTGCTGCTGTGGGGGTCGGCAGATCCAGTGGTTCCAGCTGCTGGGAGCCACCGAGCAGCAGCTGCTCTGACCACCCCAGCCTGCAGTCGGGTGTCTCCAAGCAATGGCTGCTCTGACCACCCCCCATGACGGACTGCTGCTTGGGTGGTCCTCCATTTGGGTGGCCTCTGGGTCCTGCTGCCCACTGCTGCTCGAGCAGTGGCCAGTGTAGCTGGCCTCCTGGCCACCCGAGCTGGCAGTTGAGCTGCTCCACAAGTGGCCAGTGTGGAGCTGGCCTTGGAGCCAGCTACTTGGGCAGCCTGGGGACTGAAGTCACAAAGACCATGGAAAGTCACTGGAATCTGTGACTTCTGCAACCTCTGCAATAAACACGGACCCTAATTAGGACTCGGTGCTTAATTTGTACCAACGCTCACCAGGGCTCAACCACCTCCCTACTTGGCAGTTCATAGCCCTGGCATCTCTGTGGCTCGCTGCATCAGTTAGGAAAGTAAAAAAAAAGTCGCTTGATCCCCGGCACCTCTTGCATTACAAATTAAGCACTGGGTCCAATTCTTTGGGCCTTAAAACCCATGAGTCGACACACTGATGGTGGACAATGGTAGCACTGACGCTTGCACTGGCTGCAGTGTCGGCCACAGAAACACGCACTGGGAAATGTATGAAAAAGGCCAATCAAACATGCCTGGGAGCTGGGAAGTGCCCTCAAAAGGGAATTCAGTGCTGGCTCAAGGGGCACACTTACTCACTGAATTAGCGCAGCACAAGTGGTGGAAAGACAAGCCTCTTGACCTCTTCTGCTGTCAGGGCATAGGTTCAAGTCAGCCCAGATTCAGCAGTGACCTCCAATCCACCCCATCCAGCACCTCCTCAATGGGGCACGTGAAACTAATTTAATGGCTTCAGCCTAGTTCCTAGTGAGAAGGGCAGCATGAGGGCAGTGGATGGGACTTGGTGACCTCTTGAGGTTCCTTTCCATTCTAGTAGTCTATGATCCTATGAGGCGCTCACATTGCATCGTCGGGAAAAGGGGGTATTAACTGGCAGCCTCGGCTACTGCATTACATACAAACAGTGTTTGCTGACACCCTCAGCAGCAACCCTTGGGGTGTGGTGAACCACTCCTACAGCTGCCCCCTCAGACCAGGCGCATTGGTAGAGAAGGCTGAAAGGCTGCTGACTGTGCTGCGCCCATCCTGTAGGTAAGCAGAGCACTTAATTCTCCAAAGCTGTCCATCAGTTAAGTTATGGGTTCTGTGAACCCGCCGTCATCTGAGGGGGTGGACTGTTTGGTCTGGGGCTCCACCCACCAACCTGTGCTTACATTGCTTTGAGAGAGCAAAGTTAGCTACCGCCCCCCTCTTTTGGTGTTTAGACACAGTTCAGTTAGAATCTTAACACGGAGCCGCCACTAAGTACACTAAGTAGGCCAGAAAACACCAGGAAGGATTGCCCTCCCTCCCATTGCTATGTTCTGTCCTCACATTAGAGGATTAGGAATAAACCGCTCTCTGGAAGTCTGAACCTGGGACCCTGCTAGAGTGTAAACACAAACAGCTTAGTACCTCATTGTTCGCATAGTGCAAATCCATCATCTGCCCAAAAGCATCCATGACCTTCTGTAGCACTTCTTTGAATTTGACTGGCCTTGGAAACTGGAGAATCCTGCGCATACATACAGAAAAATCAACAGCACAAGTGTCACATGGGTAGTTGGATTAAACGGTCAACTCTCTGAAGTAAGGATTTGTATTCTTATGCCGGGTCATGCTAATTAGCTTCTTCGCCTCTTCCCCCACCTCCGAACAGCTATAGATGGCTGGGGAGCACAGATCCTGCTCTTTGCTAATGTGGTTGTAGCTATCTGTGCTACCCAAGAGGAAGCCAGGCCAACCCTACCAAGATCCTTCTGGGGCTCTGAGCTGCAGCCTAGTCCTTCTCTATGGTGTATAGGTCCTCCACTAGGCAGGATCCAGCCCAGCTGCACACCACCACCTACATTTAGTAGAGGCGCCACTCTGGCCAGTTTCCTTTGTGGTCTGTCACCTCCGTGGCGAGGGTGAGCAGTACTGAACTGCAGAAGATGGTCGGATGTTATACTGTGAGTCCTAGGCCATTCCACCTTCGGATGCAAACGCCCACTGACTTCAGATAGGTGCATCTCCGAGGGCAGGACTATGTGTGTATTCGCGAATCCTCTTGGTTCATAATGCACTAGTTATCTGGCAACTCAGCCTGAGAGATCCTGACTCTCCCAAGTCTCCTGCTCTGCCGTTGTCACCAGGCCCGCCCACAGGCTGGGAGCCTTCCACATCGTCGTCAGGCAGGGAGGGCAGGAAGTCTTCAAATCCCTGCTCTGTTATTGTGGGACCTGTGCCCAGCATCTGGCTCTCCCAAGCGAGTGTCACAGGCTACTAATCGAAGGATACACTGATACAGGGAGGCCTGAAGTCCAGCTATATTCACGGGAGTCTGAGATTAAAGCTACTGATGAGTGGCATTTAATGAATCACAGCTAGGAGCTAATCTGCCTGTGGACAAGTCCCAGGAAACACTTACAGCTAAATTCACAGGCCTCTCCCATGCCAAGCTCTCACGGCTTTCGCAGGGAGCCACACTTGCAGGTGAGGGTGAGCAAGAGGCCCTTTGCCCCCTGGCACCAAGGGAAGCATGGGAATGGGTCAGAAACGCACCTTTTCTCTCCATCATATTCAAACTTGATCCTGGCATTCCGCTGCTGAAAGAGAGGAAATCAGTTAGCTCCCAAGATCCCGTGTGTCTAATTGAAATAGAGGTGATCAAAGTCCACTGCAAGCCACCATTGCCTTCGGGGTGTAAAAATCAATACAAGGCAAGTACATCAATGGGAGCTCTGTGCTCACCTCTGAAAACTGTACTTGGCCCACAATGTGATAAAATAAACTTCTGCATAAACAAACAGAACCTCCATTAACAGTTCATGACTCACCTTCAAAGCTACTCCACTCATCAACTTAGTTTAACAACGTACATTTATGGAAGGTGACATGTGCAGAAGCCCTTCAAACATGTTGGCAATAAAGTCCCATTTTCAGAAGTGACTTAAGCCTGACTGAAAGTAAGTGGGATGCCAGATCTTCAGGCTTTTAAGTGCTTTGGAAAGTTTTACCCATAGCGTCCTTTTCAACAAAAGTTCTCAGAGCCCTTCATCTACTGAAATAAAACCACCCGGTACACAGCAATGCAAAATTTCAATGAAAATTTTCATTGCTTTAACCCGATGCACAGCAATGCATAAGGAATAAAGAATAAGGAATATGATACTAGCTTGTAACATCCATCCAGCCCTAGCCCAATGCAGAGGGCACGTGTGTGTGTGTGTGTGTGTGCGCACGCACACGCGCACACGCACACACACACGAAAGGACCTTGTCTTCCACCTAGAGGATCCAGCTGAAAATCGAGGACCCATTAGGCTAGAAGTCAGACAGACCCCACCCTAAACAGTTTATAAGCAAGGCAGACAAAGGGCAGAGGCGAGCGAGTATTCCCCTCGCCCCACCGCTGTGGAAGCCAGGCAAACTGTCCTAGCAGATTTCCTAGTCATCATTTGCTGCTCTGCTTCTCTCCAGAGGTTTATTGCTGACTGACTGAGCAGGAGGAACCATGAAATCTGAAGTTACATCAGGCCAGACTTCCCTAGGCCTAGTGGGAGGAACACGTGAATGCTGATTGGTCAGGCACCCTACGTAAACCCAAAGAGGGGCCTGGGAAGTCTGCACAACTGGACTCTACCTGGCTCTAATGCTGGGCTCCACTTTCTTGCTTGACTCCTGGATCCTGCTTTCCGGACCTGTTCCTGATCCTTGCCTCTAGTCTCTGAACCTACTTCCAGCCAGGGGCTCTCTAACTCCAGCTCTAATCCCAACCCTCAACCTGACTCTGACTCCATCTCAGACCCCTGACCGGACTTAACTCCAACTCCTGTTCCAGTCACCACACCCAGCCATCTCTGTCTTGGCCCCAACACACAGAGAAAAGAAGTGACTTAGCCCACGCTACCAAGGGAGTCTATACCAGAACAGGCAACTGACCCCAGATCAGGGGTGCCAGAACGGGGGGGCACGGCCCCATCACTTTTTAATCAGCCATAAGGGTGAGCAACAGGAAGCGAATGAGGCTCAGGAGAAGAGGCAGCATAAGGAGGCGGGGCCACAGTTCCAGTGCTGGTGGGCCCCTACCCTCCCCACACTTTTAGGCACCTTCTGCTGCTCCTGCCCAGAGGCTGCAGCTCTGGTGCAGAGCACTACGCATATGGCCATCCTGCCCCTCTCACCCCGCTGCACTTGGAAACACTGGGATTCAAAGGGGAGCCAATGATCCAGAGGAGTTCTAGTCCTAGCCTGCCCTCCCCCGGTACATGTTCAATGAATGATTTTCTTTCCATTAGCAACAAATGTACACCCCACCTCCACTCGAGCACAGGCTGGGAGCGGGTGGAGCACCGCTGAAGAATCAGTCGCATACTCCCTGCTTCTGAAAAGGATAGCTCCTGAATGGGTGGGTGGCACCACTTCCTAAGCGTGCTTCTTATCGCTCACCCTGCATTTCCAGAGCATGAAGGCACAGTTTCCATACTCTCACCCTGCAGAAGGAAGGCAGAGCTAAAATGGGTTTGTCTCCAACCCAGAACTAGCTGCTCAGGAGGGTTATTTTTAAAAGGCCAGTTCCTGAGAGGTCCCGAGGAAGTCCAGGGATACTGCTGAGCTGAGGCTGTACCCCTAAAAGCCATGTTTTTAGAACTAGCTCACAGCACAGGGAGAGGTGAGCCAGTTTAGAATCATCAAGAACACCACTACCAATATGTGAAGCTTCAGGAAAAGAGGGGATTGTTTATTTCCAGTTTGGAACCTCAAAAGCTAAAATATCCCCAAAAGGCCTCTTCTCCCAGTAAGCGAACAGCCAGTACTAGAAGGAAAAGCACCAAGAATGCATTAAGCAGTGAGTTCCCATGAGAATGCCAGGTCTGTGATACTTACATTTCACCCATCACTGTGTCTCTCAAGCCAGCTTCTGCAACACTAAGAGTGCAGCCTGTTTGGAAAGCACCCAAATGAGAGACAGATCTAAGTGGGGAACAAATGAGTTTCAAACATCCCAACATTCAGAGGGAGGAGGTGAAACTGTTTCGGGTCCAAGAGTTTGGGTTCAGAGCCTTCCTAGGGGCAGCAGCCAACTGCAAAATATGGACCAGAGCTTGGATTATGCAGCCCTCTGCCGGCTGGGCCAGGGCCCTCCCCAATAGGTGAACGCCAATGTATAGGGCTTAGCTGAGTCACTGATCACTGACAGCAGGATTCACTCCCTGCAAATCAGTGGAGTCACACCAGCGATGGGCAGTCTAGGCTAGCGAGTGGGCTGCGTGAGTGGCCCTCTATCTCAGTGGGCCACAAGATTCTTAAGACCAAGACGGCCTCCCAGAATAGGGCAGTTTTGCTCACTAGGCTTGTGCACCTAGAATTTGCTGACTGAACCAGAGCTCAACGCTTTGATTGGATGCAGAGGGATCACACGGCGCTCGCTGTCGATATAGCATATCATCAGCATGCACCTCAGTTCACGTGCCCTTGCTTTAGGTGCATGTCACTTCAGTAATACAGGCAGGGAAAAAAACTACACAGACAAAAACCAGAAGAGTCTGGCAACCTTGCACATGGGCAACAGTTAACAAAATGTCTTAAGAGCCACACACAGAACCCCAGTCTGCCTCATGTGGCCCTTGGGCCATAAGTTGCCCACCTCTCAGCTACACTCTAAGCTGAGAAGCAAATCAGGGTCAGAAGCTTCACCCCACTCGTGCAGTGATAGACACGGGAGTAAAGCCCATGCAATTTCTGCCCCACTTCAGCAAACACATGCTCGAATGCTATGTTGATTTGGAGCCTAATACAGATTTATGCTGAGCAAAACAGTTTCTCAGACCAATAAGTTAAAAAACAGCTCGTTGCTGGAAAATGTCAAACACACTTGTAAAAACGCCGGCGAGAGAGAGACCACCACACACCCTGGCTGCATCTTTTTCTTCCACATTAACAACAACAACAAGGCTGATCTTCCGCGGACAGCAGCCAACAATAACACACCACATAAATTGTGCTCTACTTGTGAAGAGAGAAACATAAACAAGCAGAGTACATTGGAGAAAAACACTTTGAATGTGAAGCTACATCTATAAAAAACCCCACTAAAACATAAAATAACGGGCCACAGGGGGGTAGCCGTGTTAGTCTGTAACTTTAAAAACAACAACTAGTCCTGCGGCACTTTAGAAACTAACGAAATATACGTATAGTATCATGAGCTTTTGTGGGCAAAACCATTACACGGTTACATTTTTAAACAACTTTTTACAACCCTGGCAATTACAGCACCATTCATACCAGGATCTCAGTGTACTCTGCAAATATTCAGGGGTAGATCACGAGTCTTTTGCATGTAGCTGAGAAGCCATACAAGAACCCTAGCACTTTTTTATGACGCTGCACTACCGTGTTCACCTCTGCCACAGGACACTGCCTCCTTTGGAAAGTTGAGATTTCCTAATGAATTGAGCGACATGTGTCAGGTATTCCATGTCACTTGACTCTTCCATCCAACCTGAGGTATTGGGCAGTGCAGAAGAAAAGATAAAGAAGTGGCAGAAAAGCAAATGCTACATTTAGGAAAACAAGGGGCAACCATACTGGGACTTACTAACTAATAATACTTGGATCTCGAGTGTTTCCTCCCCAGAGTTCAAAGGACTTCAATGGGCAGGTATTAGAGCTGGACAAAATTTGATTTTTTTTTCCTATCAAATAATTGCTTTGACCAAAATACCCCTCAACTATTTACAACAATACTCTTTTTTTTCCAGCCAATATTATTAGTATTATGTTCTCAAAATTTTAATGATGGGGAAGCTGAGGCACAGAGATGGCAAATGACTGGCCTAAGGTCACACAGAAGGTCAGTGGCACAAAATGCAGGTCTCCTGATCCACAGCCCATCGCCTTACCTTTTCTTTCACACTCTAAGCTGTCTGTTGTGGTAGCAGGTAGTTGACTTTAATCTAAGCCCTGTAATGATCATTCTCGTATGTCCTATATCTTCTTGTAGCACAAACATTTTTAGAGACGCTTTGTTCCACAAACATGCACCCAACACAGAGAGCCTGGTGCCGGATCTCAGGCCTAAACCAAACACAGTGAACCCAAAGTCAGACCACATGTTCAAGTCCATGCTTACAAATTCACTGGCCAGTACATGAACTTGGCAAAGTTGTTGCTAGTGAACCAGACAGATGTCACGAAGTACAGCTACGTGCCAATCTAGTACAAGATAAGATGGCTTGACAGTATAATGAATAGGGATGTTTTGTCCAAAATATTAGAAACAAGGAGAAGTAATGAACAGAATACATGAAGTACATCATATGTACTTGGTGTGTAAGGTAGGTATTAGTTTGTCTCCACCTATAAATTCAGGATACTTTGCCTTAATTCTGACATGGCCTGGGGAATGACAGAAACTCCTACTGATGACTGACCTATTCCTTGCTAATAGGAACTCGCATCAGCGTACCTGTAACCACGGAGCTGAGACTATGCCTAGGTGGCAATCAACCTGGCCGAGTGTCTCCGTTAACGGAGTTTCTTTATGTGAAATATCAAAGTCTGCTGCATTACCTACTAACAATGAAGCTCCAAGGTCAAACGCACTAAGAAGCCTCCATTCTAGCCTCCAGCACTTAACCACATGGCATATTATCGAGGTCTGCTAAGCCAGCGACTGCACAGAGCTGGGAAACACACCCAGGAGGAACACATACATCAAGCAACTGACCCTGCTAATTGGATACATGAAAAGCTGTCCTCTGCATCACAGAGCTTTCCCCTTGCCCTCAAAAATCTACCCTCTAGCATGACACCTAAGACATTAGTCAGAGAAGGTCCATAGGAGAACTGCCACTAAAGCGGTTTATAATAGTGACCAGTACAAGCATACCCATATAAAAATACAGCTCCAGTTATACTCCAAGTCCCATCTGCACAGGATATTTATATGGCCCCCATTACCACTGCATCGGAGCACTTCCCAATGTGTTTAGCCTGCGAGGGCAGGCAGTGCTGTTGCCTCCATTTACAGAAGGAGAGGACTGAGACCCAAAGACATTGGGAAGGCCCACGCTGCAGTCAGGACACAGGTAACTAGATCAAAGCTAGCTTAAGGAACACTTACAGCGCAGTTATGGCAGCTGCTTTAGAGTCCTGAACAGGGTTGCACACAGGAGACAAGTTTTTGCTGCTGCTGCTGCTGCTACTGGCACCCACACTAGCTAGAACAAAGCCAGCTGAGGTGTGCCTATGAGAACTGCAACCACACCCTTGAGGGCAATGTAGGCATAAGCTGCCTGATGTCATGCAGGAAAATCTGTGGTAGCAAAAACTGGAATCTACACTACAGTTTTAAAAAGACACCTTTTACCCTGCTATAAACAGGCTCCAAGGCCAGGTCTATACGATGGGGGAAGGCCAGCTCAAAGTGCAAAATTCCAACTTAAATAAATAACGTAGCTGGCGTCGATACATCTTAAGCCGAAATTTGACGCCGGTCCCACATCAGGAGGTCGATGGGAGAAAAGCTCTCATTGCCTTCCTCTACTCCTTGCATCATCAGCATTTGATTTAGCGGATCTTTACTAGACCCGCTAAATCGAATGCCAGAAGATCCACCATTGCAGCGATGATCTTCCCGCCTGAGTGTTGGTACAGCACTGAACAGAATGGGGACCCGATCTTGAATGGAGGCTCTAGGCTCCGTTTTAAGATACAAATTAATAATAAAACCGTAAATAAAAGTGACAGAAAATATCAAGTTCTCTTGATTTCTGACCACTCGCCTCTAAGGTACTGCTATTAGTGTTTCCCTGTAGCATAGATACAGGGGCAGCCTGTGAGCCTAGGCAGACTCGGTGGTCACCTAGGGCACCGCCGGCCCGGGGCACCCGATGATGACGACATCACAGGGCGCCCAGGCGCCCGATGATTACGTCATGGCCATTGATGGCCATGCAGGCGGGGGCGCCAGCCGCCACAGCCGGCCTCAGGCCGCTCCTGCATAGATAACAAATGTTTCTGATATTTCAATTGCTACCTTCCAAACACCTTAAAACAGTGGTGGGCAACCAGCAGCCTACAGGGCTGCACATGGCCCATTGGGGTTCCATGTGCAGCTTGTGCACCCCCTATTTGCCCCCTTGCCCTACGCCTCTCATGCGCTGAGGGCTCCACCTTTACCTAGTCCTCCCTTTTCCTCCCAGTACATCCGAAGCACCATGAATCAACTGATTTGTGTCTCCTTCCTCCTCCTCCTCCCTCTCAGAGTTTGAGCGCCATGAATCAGCTGATTCATGGTGCTCCGGAAGTGCTGTGAGGGAGGGGGAGGAACAGGGACAGGACGCACTTGGGAAAAGAGGTGGGGAAGAGGCTGGGCAGGGATTTGATGCAAGTGTAAATGTTTCCTTTTTTAGTATTTGAAGCTGGTAACTGTTCTATTACTATATAAAGGATTAAAGCATTTCTACTTGTTTTGAAACGTTCAGCCGGTCATGTATTAATGTATTTAAACTTATTCTGGGGCCCACGGTTAATGCGCATGACGGATTTATATCCTGTGGCCCACTGAGAGGAAGGAGGGCCACTCATGCAGCCCACTCACAGACCTAGGTTGTCTTAAAAGGAAAAATTTAAGAAGTCACTGTGGCAACCTCAAGCATGTCACAAACTTTCCAGTTTTTTGTTGACCTCTTCCTTAAAAATGCTAATTAAAGAGAGGGCTGAAACCTCCTGGTTTCTGAGAAAAAATGGTGAAGCAAATCTAGCTGCAGCCCCCAGCAAGTCAGAAACAAAAGGGAATGATTGGCAGGGACTGTGAAGTCTCCTCCACACCAACTCCTGTAGGCCAGCGAGGGGTAAATGGATCAACTGCTTCTAACTAGAACTTGTCCAGCTAAAGAACACACCCTAGTGAGATGAGCCAAACTCTATGTTGCCTTTCTCTGCCTTTCCCTGTGAAAAGCAGCCACGCTCACTGGGTTAGATTAGGAGAAATATTGGGAAATGGAAAAAGTGCTTTCAAAGGAGATGAGTCATGGTCTTATGCAGAGTTCCCCAAAGAGCAGTCTGCTTTTGTAATAAAAGACATACAAACCCCGCACTGCAGCACAGTGTCAAGCCTCAAAATGGAAATGGTTTAGAATGAACAGACCATGCAGATGCTGCTGGGAGCACTCTCAGGTTGGGGTGCATGTCCAAACTGGACCAGAAGCTGGGAGGTGCAATGTGTAATGAAGAGTGGAACAGTCTGGTGGCAGCATTAGACTGCAGACTAATGCAGCAGCTAGGGAGAGATACAAAGATAACTCTACTAAGAAGTATTCAAATAGTTCAGTGGGTGCAATTAAAAGTCTCACCCTTAGTCAGAGACAGGTCAAAGACCCAAAGCTTGGAGGAAGAATGGCCCAGTGGTTTGGGTACTGGACCAGGAGTTCCAATTCAATTCCATTCTCTAGCACAGACTTTCCATGTGACCTGGAGCAAATCAACGAGAGTGGGATTTACAAAAGTTAGTTAGTTACCCACACCCTCTTGATTTCAATGGGAGTACTATATCAGAGTGAATCCCATCCTTAAACTTAGACTCAATTTGTCATCTGTAATACAGGGATAGTAAATAGCACTTCCCTGGCTCCCAGGGTGCTATGGGATAAACACACTGAAAGTCAAGATGTGGTCAAATGCTACAGTAATGGAAGCCTGAAACAGAGCTAAGGTAGATCTGGGCTGACATTCAAACATCCTGAAGTTCAAGAATGTTCAGATGTGAGGGTTTGGTTCAGCCAATAGGGACTCCATTTTGCAAGATTTCTGAATGTCCCCTCCCTTTTCCCTCACACTCCACACTCATTTAAGGCATATTCAAAGGCGTTGGACCAACCCATTCTAACAGTGCCTTTTGCAAAATTCGGAACAGCCCAGGGTATTCGGTCTGATCCGAGGTGTCCTATTATTTTTTTTAAAGCCACTATTCACAAAAGCATCCACTGATCTGGAATGCACCTTACAGGGAGTCCCAGCCTCTGAATAGCTGAACCTTTTAAAAGGCATCAACAGTCGGGCACCCAAAATCATGAGTTACTTGGCAATCTTGGCCTAATGCCTTCAATCATGTAGGCCACAGGTGGAAGTGCTGCTTGCTTCACATTCCCCTGTAGCAAACAAGATTGATGGGTATGGACCTGCTGACAGTCTGGTGTTAAAAATTTCAGATAAGAGCCATCACCATCATTGTTAAAGCCCCAGGACTCTGGAATTCTCTTCCCCTTATTGTGCACTAGTGTAATGGCCTGGGAGACAGGCATTCTATTTCCAGTTCTGCCACTGGCCTGATGTTTGACCTAGGACAGGTCACTCTGCCTCAGTTTCCCCTTCTGTAAAAATGGTGATAATGGCACTGACCCTTGTTTATAAAGCTCTTAAAATGTCCAGATGAAAAACCCGCTCTAGAAGCCATTAGAGCTCTGCTAAAGTTCCCACCGGATTTCTGTCCCTTTCCTCTTGTGGGTGGTTTCTGTATTCGTTAGCGAATGGCTCCTTCATGTACTGCCTGGTAGGGTGTAGGACATATTGTTTTTCTCTCTTTCCATGCACTAGTTTTGGAATTCACTGGGCACGGCAGCATTCAACTGGTACAGTACTAGCTACACTTTGTAAGGCCAGAAAGCAATGGGTTCACTTCTAAACCTCTGAAGCCCAAACAAACTGCACACAGTCTTCCAACACAGACAAGGGGGCTCCCCAACTCACTCATTCACTTACACTTTGTTTGGATTTGTTCTACACTTTCCCCTGTTTTTAGCAACAAAACATTACAATCCAGACACCTGGACCATGTCCCTAAACCACAATAGGACATGACTAATCCTTGGCATTAGGAATTATCTGCATGGATCCCCCACACTTCTAGTTGCCAGGCTGTTCAACAATTCAGTTTTTTTAATCTCTCCCTGTTCATCTCAGCCCTTTCCCTTCATGGGGGAAGGCACAATGTGTGGTAAGGTGGAAGTGGCCTGCTTGGAGAAGGGCAGATAATGGGTTAGCCCAGGAGTGGGCAATAATTTTTGATGGGGGTTGGGGGGGGGCACTCCAAGAATTTGGAAAGTAGTCAAGGGTTGCACTCCTCCATATTAATGGAGGTGGTGCAGGGTCTGGAATGGAAGTTGGGTGCAGAAGGGAGCTCGAGGTAGGCGACTAGGGTGCAGGAGAGGGTGTGGGGTCTGGGAGTTTGGGTGTAGGAGGCAGTTGTGACCTAAGTTAGGGAACTAGAGTGCAGGTGTTTGGGTTGTGACCTTGGGCAAGCAGGGACTATGACCTGGGGATGAGGACTGGAATGCAGGAGGCAGCTCAGGGGTTTGGATTGTGACCTAGGGCAGGGGATTGGGGTGCAGGGGGTTTGGGTGCCAGAGGCAGGCTCTGGCTGGGAGACTTACCTGCTTGACTCCCAGCCAGCAGCCTTCTCAAGCAGACTCCCTGTCTGTCCCCACCCCAGCACTGGCTGCAGGGGCTATGTGGTTTTTGAACAGCTACAAGCCCAAGGGAAGGGGGAAAAGGGCACTTTGCAAGCTGCCTGTTGACAGACAGCTCCCACTGGCTGGTTTCCAGCAAATGGGATTGTGCTGGGGGTAGGCGTAGTGCCTGAAGCCTTTTCCCCTCCCCCCGGGCTCACAGCTATTCAAACAGAGCCCCACAATGCTGTAATGGCCACTTTTCTCAGCAGTGTGTGTGTGGGGGGGGGGGGTGGCAGGCAGGGAGTCTGCCTGATGTTCTCCGCTGTGTCTGTGGGCCAGATCTGTCAGCTTCACCGGCTGGATCCAGCCCGCGGAGGGTATTTTGCCCGGGTCTGTGTTAGTATTCTCTCTGCAGTATTTTAGATTTACATAGCGCAGAGCACTAAGGTCTGGGCTTCAGAAATTATACCCAACACTTCCTACCCCATGGACTACACACACCCACAAGCTCAGGGTGCAAGATTCTCATGTAGCCATACCTACCTCTTCCACAAATCTGCAGTTTAAAGGAAGGCACAATGTGCAGTGCATGGGTCAGTGACAACTAGTGACTGGAGCACTGGGTTCTACTCACTTCATTGTCATGTGCCTCGGTTTCCCCAAATACAAATTGGAGCAAACAGAGCAATATGCTTTGAGATCTACTGTTGAAAACATGATTAAAGTAGTACAGTAGAACCGCAGAGTTACAAACACCTGAGGAACGGAGGTTGTTCGTATCTCTGAACAAAACATTATTGCCGTTCTTTCAAAAGTTTACAGCTGAACAGTGACTGAACACAGCTTTGGAACTAAATGTGGCTCTCTTATTTTTTAGTACAGTAGTTTAAGTTCAATATAGTATTGTGCCACATTTGCTTTTTTTGGGGTGGCGGGTGTCTCTACTGCTGTCTGATTATGTACTTCCTGTTCCAAATGACGTGCGTCATCGAGTTGTCTGTGTGTAACTCTGAGGTACTACTGTACAGGTTACTGTTGTCAGGAGTGTCAGCTGTTGAACTGTAACAATGGGAATCCACAACCAATCGCTTATTAAAAATGTATAATTCATTCTCTCTCCCCCCACAGCTTTGTTTTAATCTTCCCCCTTCCAGCTTTACTCCATTCCCCCTCCCCCCCCAGCCCCTAACATATCACTGCACATCTTCCTCCACATTATTTTCAATTACGGTTTACTCTTCTCTTTCCCTGTGTTATATGAACACAGGAGGCACCAGACTGGATCAAACCAGTTGTCCAGCCAGTCCAGTATCATACCTACAAGTATTAAAGAGAAACCAGTGCCCAGGGAAATTTCTCTCAAAATCCCCAATTTGTTAGTGATTTGGAGTTATACCCTGAAGCAATAAATGCCTATAATCTTTTCAAAGATCTTATTAATTTTAATATTATGTTTCCTATCTCTTGCCTCCATAGTTTTCTTCTCTCAAAATGGGGATACGCTCTCTTGCTGGAAAGGATAAGAACTAATTATTATTTATTATGTATTGCCTTGTACAGCTTATCCTATCAGCACAGCGTTTCCTATTCAAAATGCAGTGCTGCACTAAGGCACATTTTCACATGACTAGATGGGAAACTTATCAGTCTATGAACATCTCATCTTCAGAAAGTTTCTCCCTGTGAAAAGCACATGCAACTTCCTATGTCGGAACAATCTTAATAGTCACTATATCAGGCAGATTCTGGTATTAAGCTAATGTCAGCAAATTAGTGTAGATGATGCCAGAGGAAGTGGGATGATAGGTGACAAGCGAATCCTGTGGAAGGGGTGTAGGTGTTTTTCAAATATTAATTACAGCATCCCTTCCTGTAATGTTTGTTCCACACATAAAGCACTCCTGTCTTGTGAAAGAAACAGAAAGATAAAAATTTTCATCTAAATTTTAAGGGAAATTGTGCTGTTGACCAAACAAAATTCTAAAAAAAACAAAAGTTTTACTTTCTATGGAAAATTTGATTTTAATTAAAAAAATTAACACTTACAAACAGAAATATCTCTCTTTGGATATGCTACTATACAGTGCCTCAGGGGTGTTGTAGTTCAGTTGCCTCGTGTTCCCATCCTCCTCTATAATCCAATCTCCCTGGCTGGATTACGGTGCATCATGGGAAATGCAATCTCACTTGTGCTGAGAGAAGACAGAGCATTATGGGAGATGTAGTCTGGCAATGACAGTAGCCCAGGAGCGAGCAAAATGCAGCTCACCAAACATTTAGCTCTGGCCCACAACAGTCCAGCAGCACCTTCAGGTAGGCTACCTGCTGCGGCTCTACAAGCTATTCAAAGTGTCCGGTTGCTGGGAACAGCATGTGCATCTCTGCACGGCACAGCCCTTAAGGGGAAAGGGGTCTCTGTGCTGCATGCGCCCTTAGTAGCATCCTCACAGCCTCCCACTGGACACTACAAGGGCAGTGTTTGTGAGCACGTGAAGCACAGAGAGCCACTTCTCCCCTCGCCCCCCAAGGGAAGTGTTGCACAGAGACGCACGTGCTGGCCCCAGCAGCCGACCACTTTGAGTGGCAGGCAGGGTCCTGCTTGAGTTTCCTGCTGGGCCGCCAGCTGCTTACAGTAAGTGCCTCCCGGCCAAAACCTGCACCTGGAAACTTCTGCATCCCAACCCCCTACCCCAGGTCAAAACCCCTTCTGTATCCAAAGTCCCTCCCTGACCATGGCTCCCCGCTGCACTCTGCCCCAGGTCACAATCAATGTTTCCTCTAATTTTTTTCCATCCACGTGTGGAAAACATTTTGTTACGTGCACCAAGCCAGGCACGGATGTACACCACCAGTACAAATACACGCTACTGGCTGTGAGCTAGGGATGTTAAGTAGCGATTCAGTTGCTAGTCGAGTAGTCGATGGATTTTCCATTGACTACTTGACTAGTCATTAGGGAAAGGCTCACTTCCAGGTCTCAGCACAAGGCCTCCCCAATTCCCCAGCTGGCGCTCTGCACTCTTAAAGGGACAGAGAAGAGCCGGCGCACAAAGAGGCTGGCTCAGTCTTTGGTCCCCCGCTGGGTCTCAGGACAACCCTCCCCCGCGCTGCCACTCTGCATTCTGAAAGGGACAGAGAAGTGGCAACCTGTTCTGCGAGTCTCTCTCACTTTAAGAGTGCAGAGTGGCAATGGGAGAATGGTGGAGGAGGATTGTGCTGAGAGAGATCCATGGGACCAGCTGCCGCTGCTCTGTTCCTTTCAGCATGCAGAGTGGCAGCACGGGGGAGAATTTGTCCTGAGACCTGGCAGGGGACCAGAGATTGAGCCAGCGTCTGTCCCTTTAAGAGTACAGAGCAGCAGTGTGTGTGATCGAGTAGTTGATAGTGCTACCTGATAAGCTCCTGATTATCCAGTAGTCAACTACTCATTCACGTCCCTACTGTGGGCAGCTCTGGGAACTCTGCTAATCAGCTGGGTGGCATCTGACTCTCCCCCAGGCAGCCATCCGAGCACTCAGCTTACAGGGAACAGCGATCACAACCCCCTCCTACACACAAACTCCCTCCCAGAACCTACATCTCCACCTGCATCTCAAACCCCTAACCCAGAGCTCCTTCCCTGCACCCGAACTTCACCCTAGCCTCTGCACCCTCTCCATTAATATAGAAAAAGCAGCCCCTGACCACTGGCATCCCATCAAAAATTGTCCACCCCTGGCCTAGCCCAGAGAGGAAAACAGGGACTGTAGTCATCAGATCTACACATGCTCATAAGGCCCTGTAGCAGCGCAGTCAAATGGAAATACTTTGGTTTTCAGCCAACATGTTTGTTTTCAAATGTTTGGCTGTCAGCCTCAATGAGAACTCATCCACCAGGGTTGTAACTCCCTGCTTCACAAACTGTGTTTTACCAGAAGCCTGACGTGTTCCAACTAGACCCATAAATGAAGCAATAATTCAGTGCACTCCAACACCCTTCATCTTGGGGAACTGAGCTCAGCTATGTCAAGTTCACAGTCACAGTGCGTAAGAAGCAGCGAGTGCTGACCATATGACCACCCCGAAGTACAAAGTTCCAAGGGACCATACCACTTAGCATGTGTCTCCGGCCTTTCCTCGTTACAGCTAACAATCACAAGGGAGGCAAATGATGGTTTGGTCCAAATGCTTCCAGAAAGTTCCTCCCCCAAGAACTAAACACCATAATCAGAGAAAACATGGCTCCCTGCCATAATAATGTTTAAGGAAAGAGGACAGAGAATGACACAGAGACTGTTTTATAAATTAAGGTAAGTTGTGAGTATGCATATATACAAGCACACCTGTAAGATTCTCACTTTTTTACAACTTTCATTTTCAATATTTACCCACAGAATACTGGTATCCTCCTTGCCTTCAACTAGACAAATACTACTATATAATTGTATATACAGTGCATGTCCAGTCTCCAAATAAGAATTTTATTCCTTTGTAGAAGAGCTCACAAAAGCTTATGATCCAATAACCTAATAATTCTATTAGTTTTTAAAGTGCTACTGGACTCCTTGTTGTTTATACTTAAGAAAAGTTCTCTGAATCTAAGCTCAAAATGTCCTAACAGTTTGCTATGCTCTCCACCCATCATCATGCATAAAGTGTTCAACTGCAAGCCATCCAGATCTGTGCTGGATCGTCTGATTCTACTGCGGCTGTAGAGCGCCAACTCCGAGTTTCCTGGTCACTTCTGTAAACATCTTGGATTCTCTCTAATACATGCTGAACAACTGCAATGATTCACTTAAACAGCTGTTACTCCCAGGCTGCACTTGGGGAGATGAACACGCGAATGTCTGTTTCAAATCCTAAAGGGATTACTGGAAATAATTTTTCTCCAACACATTCGCAAATGTTTGTATAGGTACCAACGTCATGAAAACAACTCTGAACACTGTAAACTATTTTTTTCTTACTTGATAGCCACTCAGTGATATTAATTACAACCTACTGTTTAGCCATAGTACTAGAAGAAATACATTTCCATGTGGATTTGTTGAATTATTTCTTCCATGTTTTTTTCATTTCTTGTAATTTCTTGTTATGAGACTATTACATAAACTGTGTGCAAATCTGTTTGTTTTGTCTACACTGATGTGTAAGCAATCTCTACTTTGTACTGTATTCTGTATATAAAATAAAATGGCACACAACATCTACCTTAGACATCATATTGATGACAATGGAATTTCTTACCATCTAGGGGGTAAGGGTTTTTCTTCTTAGCGACAGAATCCTCTGTGTATCATGTGGCCAAAATTCTCAGCATTAGGAGCTTAAACTTAGATACCTAAATTCATATTCAGACACCCATACAGAAGTGTGCCAAGTACCTGCTGCTCCCATGTTACCAGAGGTAGAACATAGCTCTAACAAAAGGCACCAGTAGCCCACATCCTAAACAGGATTGCCAGGTGTCTGGTTTTCAACTGGAACATCCAATCAAAAAGAGAAATTGGCAGCACCAAATCAGCACAGCTAAGAAATCCAGTTACACGCCATGTGTCACTATGCCCCAGTTGAAGGCTTCACATCAACTCCTCCCAGTCTGACTCTGCAGGTGGCAGGTGAGTCCCAAGGGACAGGGGAGTGAGCGACATGAACAGAGGTGGAGAGTGAGCAATGGAGCAGAAGAGACAATTGGGACAGGGGTCAGAGGGTCAGAGAAAGAGGTGAGGCAAGGCAAGGCAGGGCAGGGCCGGGCCGGGCCCCCAGGGAAGGGACACCGCAGGGGTGTTGGGTTTTCACGGATTGGAAAGTTGGCAACCCTAATCCTAAACTCAGTTTATGTGACCGGTTCATTTTTTAAAGCATTACAGCATCCATAGCCTGGTAAGCAATAGATTCATTTGATTACAACATTAATGATGGGCTGGAAGGATGGCCTTGTGCTTGGACACATGAGATCTAGGCCCAATTTCTAGCTATGACACATTACGTGAAAGAGATATTGCAAAGTAGGAAATCACTTGATCTCTAGGCCTCAGTTCCCATTTCTGTAAAATGGGAACAATCCTTTCTTCCTCCTGCTCTTAGGTGGGCTTGCCTATTTAAACTGAAAGCTCTTTGGGGCAGGGAACCCCACTCCTTCTGTCTCTCTGTAAAGCACTAGCTCCCTCCACATTACTGTGATACAAATAGGAAGAGAGACGCTTCTAGGGCAGCGACTGCCTTTTTGCTCTTTGTACCGTGCCTAGCACTATCGGGTCCTGGTCTGTGACTAGGGAGCCTTGGCTCTACATTAATTATTATGAATAAGGAAAACTCATCTGCCCTTGAAGTCAATGGGAGCTTCAGAATTAGGTCTCATATTTACCTTCTTTTTGATACAGAATTGCAATAACCCTGCCTGATTTTAACAAGATGGAGTATTTTGGCCCCTAAGAGCTGCAGACTGAATTCAGCTGCGCTCCACTTCTCAAGGACGAGTTATCGTTTTCATCGGCACACAGTGTTATGAGGCACCAGGCACCTACATCACTGGATTTACATCTAATGCATCGACTGTTTGGTCGCACCCCTATCAGATGATCTGATTTTCCGAGGTACCGACTGAGCATCCGCAGGTCCTATTAACTGTATGTGGAGTTGCAGGTACTCTGCACCTCTGAGAAACAGGCCCACCACTCTTCACTTCCTGTTCTAGTAGGTGTTGCCAGCACTGATCTTAGACTGCACTGATTCTGAAGCAGAGAGCCGGTTATCTCTTTAGCTGCCCATAGAGAGCCAGGCCCTCCTACGGTATCTGAAGAAACAATCACATTTCTCCATGCAGTGACTGAAGCCACACCCAGATTTCCAAGAGTTTTGGAGGGTCGCAGATGGGACTCTGTGGGTAGCTCACCTGTTTGCTGGAGTGGACGCTGTTTTTGTTCCTGTTGCTATCCAGCAGTCCCCTGCATTTGCCCAGTGCTGCCAGATCCTTCATAATAGAATTAAGCGCTTCCTCTTCATCTGCAAAAGAAGAAGAGGATGAGTGTAGTTTGCCGAGAAGCGTCCACCCAGAAGCACTGTCCTGAACACACAGTACTAGCAGAGGATAGAAACGCAAAGCAGTCGCAGCAGCATAGATGCTATTTTTCAAGCTATGTGTTATACAGCACAGGCTTCCCCCCTTAGCTCCCCAGCAAGAAGGATTCCCTTTTCCCAATGTTTCCTAGGGTATTCCAACTCAAATCTGTGAAAGGGGCACACTGCCTCAAAATATTAGCATTTCGAGCACGATCCAAAGCTCACTGAGTTCAATGGGAATCTTTCTGCTGGCATCGGTGAATTTTGGATCAGGCTCTTATTGTATCATACACGTATCTATATCTTCATTTCTTTTCAAAGATACTTAAGGCTGGATTCCTTAGATCCTGCGACTGGTGGCTGCAGGGGGGACTATAGACGGGGCAACCAGACTTCTATCCATGTAGGCTGGAAGAGAAAGTGCACAGAATCCACTCGGGACAAGGAGAATAAACTGGATGACTGGGTGGAGGGAGGCATTTTGGTGGATCTCAGTCTGAAGTCAACCTGCTTCTTTTTTAGGTGCCTACACTTATTAGTACATCCTCCGAATCCAGCTTCAGGTGCCTTCACTGGCAAAAAATTCTAGCTATTAAAACCAGATAGACTGGTCAAGTGTTGCTTCTTGTAAAGCTGTTTAAAATAAGCTAGTGCCTCCAACAAACACCCAACCTCCCCCACCAAGACTCAATCATGGCAACCAAGAAAGAAACTGTGTAGGTGTGAAGGATCCAGCACACAAAATGCAAATTCTATGAGAAAATACAGATACTGAGACATTATCTGCACTTTTGAGGAGAGAGAGAGAGAGAGAGACAGAACAAACAGGCGCACACAGAAAACAGTGTGAAATCATGTAGTGGCTGATCCAAATGCTACTAAGATCCTGGGAATCTTTTCAAATCCAGTGGACTTTGGAGCCGAAGCTCAAAAATGGCATTGGCTCCTCTCCCCAGCACTGTTTGGGGCTGGGTTTTATGATGAGCAATCCTGCAACAGGAAGAGTTTGGGAAAGGGATTCCTCTAAATATGCAGTACATCCTAACGGCAGTATGACGGAGCGGTTGCCCCACACTGGAATGGAAAGGGTTAAAACAGCCCTGGAAGGGGGGAGCTGGTAAGGAGCAGACCAAATGTGCCATGGACCGTGGCGTTTACTTGGAATAAGTAAGAGTGCTTCCAGGGTCGGCATAGAATATAGGCCACAATCAAAACATGTCAAAGGAAAGACTCCCATCACATCCAATGGGTTTTGCATCAGGCTGCCATAGCTCCTCTAAGGAGGAAGTGCTTACTCCAAATATTCGCAAGCCAGTCCAGCAAAGCACTTAAGCACATGCTTAACTTTATCTTTGACTTCCAATAGAACTACAATAATTTTACAGCATCTGAAGATCTACCCGCAGGGGACTATTCACTTGCTTAAGTGCTTGGCTAGATCAGAGCCATATTTAGCACTAATTAAACAACATGACCACCCAAAAGGCACCACATTTTTTAGAAAAACTGCGTGCATGTGCCTGCATGCAGCCCTCTCTACCAATTACCACAACAGCAATGTACCGAAACCTTTACTCCTCGGGCAGTCTGTTTTTCTTCATGGGACTGCACATATGCAATCAGCAGGGATTTGAGAGAGACTTTGCATTTTTTTGCCCTCTCCCATTGCAACCCAACTACAGTTTCCTAAATCGGAGTAAGCCTGTAGTTAATGTCTTACAACAAAAGGCTTGGTTCTGTTATCAGTTACACCAAGGTACACTCAGAACTCTAACAAAGTTTGTGGAATAAAAGCAGCATAAAACCAATTAGAGAAAGTCTATTCCAGGGTGTTAGCCTAGTACCTGGAATCAAGTCCCTGCTCCACCACTGACTTCCTGTGGGACCTTGGCCAAGCCACTTACATATCAGGAACCAAGACAGAGAGGGTAACATAAGTCAACAGTGTGACCTGGTAGTCAAGGCAAATGGCATATCAGGGAGCACTAGGAGGAGCATTTCCAGCAGATCTAGAGAAGTGATTATTCCCCTTTATTTGGCATGGGAGAGGCCACATCTGGAACATTGCATCCAGTTCTGGGCCCCCCCCCCCCACTACAGAAAGGATATGGACGCATTGGAGAGGGTCCAGCGGAGGGCAACCAAAATGATTAGGGTGCTAGAGCACATGACCTATGAGGAAAGGCTGAGAGATTTGGGCTTATTTAGTCTGCAGAAGAGAAGAGTGAGGGAGGATGATAGCAGCTTTTAATTACCTGAAGGGAGGTTCCAAAGACTACAGAGAGAGGCTGTTCTCAGTAGTGACGGATGGCAGAACACGGAGCAATGGTCTCAAGTTACAGTGGGGGAGGTCTAGGTTGGATATTAGGAAAAACTATTTCACTACGAGGGTAGTGAAGCACTGGAATGGGTTCCTAGGGAGGTGGTGGAATCTCCATCCCTGGAGGTTTTTAAGTCTCGGCTTCACAAAGCCCTGGCTGGGTTGATTTAGTTGGGATTGGTCCTGCTTTGGGCAGGGGTCTGGACTTGATGACCTCCTGAGGTCTCTTCCAGCCCTATGATTCTATGATAAGGATAATAGCACCACTCTACCTCAGAGGAATACTGCAAGGATAAAGTATTTTGAAAATGATGAGATGCTCAGATACTACAGAAATGGGGGGCCACAGAAGATTCTTAGATGGATCAGAATTTGGTGCTCCAAGTGCCTACTAACTCTGGGTCCAATTCAGACCTGGTTTAGAATGATGCAAGTCAGGAGTAACTGATCAATAAAGTATGAGTAAAATTAATATAAGATCAGATCAGAATCAAGCCTTGCAACTCTAGATGGACAACTGCACAATGACAGCCGCCACTCCTCCACTTTTTGTCCCAATGTGCACATGGGGAGATAATCTTCCAATGGGAATTTGCCTGGTATAAAACATCAAAATTTCTTTTAAGTACAATCTCTAGTTCAGTTGCTCTGAAATCCAGGTTGGATACAAAGAAAGAATCTTTCCCAAGACATGATTACACACAAAGAAAACTACTTTCTGGGGTAAACAGAGTCTGAAAAGAATCAATCCAAAGTCTTGAGCAGAAAGTGTATTGCTATTTCATTTCAGAGGTTCAAATTAGTAATTGCACTTCTATAGCATCTTCCTTCTGAGGAGCTCATGTCAGCAGCTTTCCTGTGTACTCATGCAGTTATTCCAACTCCTACTATGCAAATGGAAAATGTAGGATACCCCCCTAATATGCAAATATGGAGAAGACATCTGAACCATGGAACAGCTAGTACAGTGTTCCTCAACCAGTGGTACGAGTACCCTTAGGGGTAATCAAGAGATGTCAGTCAACAAAACTGAAATTTGGAGAAAACTGAATTTTTGTTTTAAGTTTTACAGCGCTTTATTATTTTACACCCAAAAATTTCACCCCCCCGCCCGGCTACGATTAAGTTGTTTAAACAAATGTGTTGCAACGGTAGAAAAAAATTGTGTGTGTCTGAAAACTGTAGGTACTGGGGATACTTTTTTTTTTTTTTTTTTAAAGGGGGTACTTTTTTTTTTTTTTTAAATAGAGAGAAACATTGATCTAGTGAACTGCTGCCCCCAAAGATCTTTCTCCAGAGAGACAGCCTTGATTCATTCCATGTCACCAGAAGCCCCAAGTGGATAACAATAATGGACATTGACGAGTCAGATACAGACTAACACAGCTACTCTGAGACCTGTCAATCATGGACATAACACTGTATGTTGTTTTACAAGTTGCCACATGACTAATCCCTGTGATTCTTCAGCATTCCTCTGAATGATCTAGAGCAGAACAACTGCAATTGTTCTGGGTTTTGCAATGGAAATACTATGCAAAACCCAGAACAATTCTCCAGCTCTCTCATTTTATAGACAGCTATCCCACGCTGCTTAGTACAGGGTGTCCCCGCTATAAGTTGCCCCGGTATACATTCGCTCCCCACTAAAGTCGTTGACACTTGTAGGAACTGATGCCTTTTAAGTCCTCCCATTCTCCGCTCTTAAGCTGGAAGTGAGCTGCAGGGAAAAAATTCCCCACTTTAAGTTGTTTCACTGCAAGTCCAAATTTTTTGGAACATATCTTGGACTTTTAGCAAGGACAGCCTGTATACAGAATGAAACAGTTTTGAGAATCGCCATGAAGGGTCCATGGACCATCATTTAAGAAACTCTTCCACATCCAATTAGAACTCATAGAGAACAGGTCCATAAACAGCTATTAGCCAGGATGGGCAGGGCTGGTGTCCCTAACTGCTGTTTGTCAGAAGCTGGGAATGGGAAACAGGAGATGGATCGCTTTATGATTCTCTGTTCTGTTCATTTCCTCTGAAGCACGTGGCATTGGCCTCTGTTGGAAGACAGGCTACTGGGCTAGATGGACCTTTGGTCAGACCCAGTATGACTGTTCTGATGTTCTTAACTACAAAGTGGATTTACTATTAGGCAGAACACATTCATGTTAACAATAATTTGGTTAGGACACTAAGGTTAACAATCTTCTTACAAAAATATACCATGGGATCTTTAAAGAGCACAAAGGAACAGAATGTCAGATTTATGCCTCATCCAAAAACTGTATTATTGTAAAGGTCTTCAGGATCAATGATTCAGTTTTGTTCTCGAGTGGTAATGTTTAGACTCAGACAGAAAAAGCCATCATCATCTAGTCTTACCTCCTGTATATTACTGGTCACAGAAATTCCCCACCCACTCCTGTTATGGACCCCTGACTTCCAGCTGAGATACTCAAATCCTCAAATCATGGTTAAAAGACTTCAAGTTATAAAGAATCCAACATTAAAATGGATTTGGAAAAAAATGTGGATTAAAGCATAATCTGAGTCAACATCATTGATAAGGTAGTACTGAAAGGGCACCCTCTCAGCAACCCACCTCACTTTAACTTGAATTTGAATTTGAACCATCCGTCTCCCTGCACTGATCTCAGTTGTCTCCAGGGACAGTAGACAAAGAGACACTTGCAAGGCAACTCACTAGAATGAAGCTGGAGCTGACCAGCCGTGCAAAATGCAAACAGGCTGAGAAACAACCAAACATCTCTAGCATGCACCTGAACTGTGAACTCTTGCACTGCTGTCCCTTGACCTCACATAGGTTTCTGGACACAAGCCATAGCATATAATCTGGAATGCCAGCAACTCCAGACACGAGTTAAACTAACCAACACCAGAACAGAGCTCTGCTAGCTGGAGGTAGGCACTTCCAAGCCAATGAGCGCCATCAATTGGACATGTATGATAGTGGTGTAAAGGTCCAGGGACAATGAGATGAGGTTATAGAAGGAAGACTGTTACCCATAATGAAGAGGGAAGCCCTAAACTCCTCCACTTTATTGGCTAACATCTTAGTAACAACAATAATGATTGGGGGAAAAAGAGAGTTTCCTTGCCACAGGCTATGATTTTGCCTAGGCTAATGGAGTCATGAAAAGCTCATATCTTGAGCCCTTTTCTAGAAATACACAAAAACATGGTTTTACTATGCTGCCTTTCCACTAAGCCCATTGATGGCAAGATCAGATCACGTCAGTGGCTTGATTCCACCAGGATCAGACTCTTCCCAAACGAGCAGCAGTAAGGTCATGCACTCCAGAATACTTCCTTTTACGTTAAACCTAAAACCCAACTCAAAGCAGCACGAGAGCAGGCTGCTTCCTCTGCTGTTCCTGCTTGAAGTGTCACTGCATAGGTTAGACCCACCGTGATCATAGTGGTGAGCGGTGACTGTTGTTTCACAATCCTACCTGACACAGCTCCAGAGGCAATTCTGTACTATTTCCCCAACTCCTGACAGGTTCTGCATGGAACCTTATCCTTTGCAACACCACAACATGGATAGCAGAAGTTCCAGCAGTGCTAGAACTCTACAGCACAACCATGCACAGAGCTCATCACTAGTTGTGTTCCAGACCAAGCCCCACATGGCTCGCTTCAAGACAGCATTCCTCAAATGGAAAGTTCCTCTAGCAGCACTGTTCAGTGGCTCGAGCAGGAGATCCTGGTTCTGATGCTGACTGCGCTAATGCTTTGCTCTGTGATGCTAATCAAGTCACTTACGCCAGACATCTGCTAATTTGGGATGTCCAACTTGAATCAGTTGATTTTATGCCCACTCTCACAAATTCTGCCTGAAAATCAACACACAATGCAGATGTTTAGCAATCGAACAAGTAAGAGCCTAGTGGTCTCAGGTTGGGTTCCTGTAAAAGGAGACATGACATACTGAGGCCTTAAATTCTCTATTCCTTGGTGTCTCCATCTATCGAAGGGGGGTAAATAAACCCCATCTTCAGAAGCATGCTGAGATCCTTTGATGAAGAGCCATAAATAATTGCACCATATTTGCTACACTGAACAGGGTATGCAAGCATGACACAGTTGTCACTACTGCTACAAGATGAGCCAGTGAAGCCAAATAATGGAGTGTGAAAAACCCTCTTCCTCCACTGAAGCATAAGTATTTCAGGAGCCCCTTCCTAAACTCCTTGAAAAGCCTGTGTATTCTCAGCATCAAGAGTAGCTTCAAAGGTTGAAACACAAATCAATACAGATTCTCAATCATCCAGCTGAACAGCAAACGCTCAGGATTTCAGCTGCATCTAGCCGAGAGGCAGAATTTACATCACCGGTTGCAAAACTGTCCTTTCACAGACCTGTTTACAAAGTTCTTGTGTAGGGCTGACATTGCCCAGACTTACCCTCTGGCCTGTCCTAATTGCAGCTCCTGGGATCCCCAAGCAGACTGAAGGGTGGGGAACTTAGTTTCATGGACATGAGCAGCCAGCTCAGCTAGTTCGATCAAGAGTCAAACAAGGAGTAGAAGCTGCTGGCTAATCAAAACCAAATGCCACTCCTAAGAGTCTCCTGCTAAAGATGCGTCAGTCTTTGCTGTCCTTTACATAACCGCGTTAAAAAAAATTGGGGGTGCACCCTGGTGAGCCCTCCATGGGCAGAAATCACACCAGAAAACCCACACACAGGGGATTTGCAAGATCAAGTTTTTTGCTAGTACTCTGCAGCCTTACAAACAAGCACGAAAAACTTCCTCGTTCCGTCACTGATCTAGAGCAAAACAACTGCAAGCTACATATTGCAAAGGAAGTACTATGCAAAACCCAGATCCCCTCAAAGCTGGCTTTCCCAACATGGCTGGTGAGGGGAATTAGTCCCCTCAATCCCCTTACACCTCAATCCTTTTGTTCACTACACCAGTTAATTCAGCACTAGTGAAATGTATTACAGGTTGAACCTCTCTGATCCAGGACTCTCTGCTCCAGCATCATCCATGACCATAAAACCCCAGCAGCACCAGGGAGGGCTATGAAGCCAGGAGCCCAGTGGTCAGGGAGCCCAGCAATCTGCTGACAGACCCCGGGGGAGCCTGGAGTCCATCAGCAGAGGGGCCGAACTCTTGTGGTCTGGCAAACTCCCTCCTGAACCAGCCAGCTACCAAGCGTGCCAGACCAGGGAGGTCCAATCTCTAGGATGAATTCCCGGAGGAGCTGAGTCCACTGTTTCTCCCTGGAACATGTGTAAGGTAGGCATCACTGCTCTCACTAGATCAGACACCAGAGAAGGTGATGGTGACAGCCACAATAACTCAGGAAAAGAATAAAGGTATTTAGGTTCCCAACTTCCACTGATTTCAGTCACATTTAGACGCCGAAACACCACTGTGGATCTGGGCATAAGTATATTTCGTTTTGTATTATCTGTTGCCTTGGTCTCCAGTTCCCCCTTTCTCGTCCACCCCAACCCTTGCATCATATTCATCATCAACTGCTTTTAAGCATTTCTGGTGAATTCATTTTACTGTCCCCTCTGCCCTCTTCCTTTTGACTGCTGAATCACTAACACGCTGGAGAATTTAAAAACATATCAGAGGGAGGGGGCAGTTATTTTCCCATTTCAGGCTGCCATGGTCTACTATCATTTCAAAGGAAATGAGGCTGACTTTCAGAAGTGCTCAGTACCTACACCACTAAATGAACTCAGGGGGCCTGATCCAAGTTCCTATTAAAGCAATGAGGAGGGGGAGGGGGGGAGAAGAAGACACCCACTGACTTCAGATCAGACTCTGTATAATCTACAGAGGCTCAGCATCTGAGTATGAGGTGTCCCCTCTCTCATATAACTTTTGCTAGCAAGTCTATTGTGGTCTTTTTTCTACAAAAATTGTGGTGTGGCAGGTGGGCAGAGCAGTATTCTTAAAGAAACCCTTCCTACCCATTTCAGCAAGATCTCAAACTAATCCTGCAAGATGCTGGGTACCCACAGTAGCTGTTGATTACCATGGGAAGTTTAGGAGACTCAGCACTCTGAATGACCAGGTACAAAGTGAAATCCATTTAAAGCTTCTGCAATTTGATGCCAATCTCCCTGCATCAAGTGCATACTTCCAAGTCCGGCTATACTGTTCTACAGCGTGCAACAGACCGAGGGCTTAGGAGATTTTAAGTTTCAGTCTCGATGGTGGCAAAGTAAGCTTCTGCGTGAGAAAAATGACAGCAGAAATTGAGAGTCTAAAGGTCATGAGAGACCACCCAAAATGATCCAGCTGTGAAGACACACAGAAAATGAAGACGAGACAAAGGAATAATTTAGTAGCTTTCAGATAGCCTAGAGTCTAGACAGTCCTGTTATTGTTGGCGTCACTAATAAGTCATTACTAAGAGGCAGCTAACGGTAGATCCGTGGATGTGCTTCCATCAACAATGCACAAAAGCACCAGCTGCATTGAGTGACGACAAGGAGGCAGCAATAGTAGGATCTTGTGAAGAGTTGTGTGCAATGCCGACTATGATCTCATCAGCTCTCACTAGCTAAACAGGATGGGACAGGGATCTAGGAAAAACCCAGGGTGCTACAGAAGGGAAGAGTAGCAGCTGCTGAGTCATTACTGAACCAAAGATTTAAACTTTAAGCCTACAAGGAACCACGTTCATCTAGTGTGGCCCCCTGGGCATTGTGGGATACAGCACCCCACCCATCCCAGTCTGTCACAGGCCCAAAACCTTTGACTTAGTTACTGAAAATTTCAGATCATGATTCAAAAACCTGAAAATCCACCACTCACACTAGTTTAAACCTGCCAGTGACCTGTGCCCACTGCAGAGAAAGGGGGGAAAAAAAATCTGACAGTCTGACCAAGGGGAAATTTCTCTCTCAACCCCAAATAGTGGAGTTCCTCAGGGATCACCATAGTAACCGCTCTCCAGCCTGAACCACCAATGCCTCAGCATGCCACAAAGGGGCTCTCTGCTGTCAGAGGTGCCAGCATCTGGATAAAATGTAAAACCACAGACCTGACCAAGTGCAGTCATCAAATATCCCACGGTGCTTTCTCGAAGAGTAGCGTTGTTAGCCCAGCCTGAGCATGGTGGCAGTGTAAATTCCACACACCCTCTCACTGGCTCCACCCCACCTAGTCGGCGGGGATCAAACTCCTGTGTATATTCCCTGACAGAGAGAGCCACATGAGGATTGATGGGGCAGATTGGTAACAGAGGAGTATTTAAGAACACCTGACAAAGAACATGTCAGCTATCAAAACCTATCATTTGAAGCCCAGGCTTCATAGCTCAGATTACAGTTAAAAGAAACCCAAATATATGGAAAACAGGCCAATGCAGAGCTACAAGACCCAAACAACTTGAGCTCTGCTGCCCTAGTGACCTTTCATCTTTCCCTCCTTGTTCCTGTCAGACCTACTTTATAAGATGTGGCATTTCTGATCAAGGGGTTCAGTTCACTTACCATTTACCTGACAGTAGTGGCTTAGAGGCTGCACCTGGGGTCAGGGAACTTATGTCCTCAGAGATGGTCTCATGGGCCTACTCTCTAAACAGACAAAGGGTAGAGGAAATGAACTATACCCATTTTGCAGATGGGGAACCAAGGCAGAGGCCAAGTCTAGAAAGCTTGCCAGCAACGTCACTTAGGAGTACAACATTTAAACCAGCAAAATCCATAGTGACGCCAAGAATATACATCAGAGGGGAGTTCCCAGGGAACAAATACAACGGCTGCCATCTTGGCCACAACACTGGGGAATGGACTGGAAGCGTATGCTGCTACAGCTGGAGCTAAAGAACCAAAGCATGGGAGGGCGGGGGTCATGTACTAAACGCTCACCGGTAGGCTATATAAACATTCCTATATGTTGAGCACTATACATATGTTAATGTTACCTCACAGACTTTAAGGCCAGAAAAGAGCACTGACAATCTAGTCTGACCTCCTGTACCTCACCAGCCACAGAAACTCACCCACCCATTGCTGCAATAGACCCTTATCTCTGGCTAAGTTACTGACATCCTCAAATCATTATTTAAATCAAGGGTGGGGAACGTAAGGCCCAGGAGCCAGATGCAGCCTCCCCCCCCCCCAAGCATTGGGGAGCCCACAGGGCTGAAACACACAATATCTACTAGCCTGCCGTCCCGTCCCCCCCCGGGCTCTGGTGTGTGAGAGGAATGTGGGGAGTGTTTCTGCTTCTCAACCATGGGTCACAACAGTGAGACTGTTTGGTTTTTTTGCACTTCTCACTTGTGTATGGCCCCCAAATGAATTATCTTTGGGTCAGCGGCCCCAGAACCAAAAAAGGTTCCCCACCCCTGATTTATAGACTTCAGGTTACAGAGGATCCACGATTTACACTAGTTTAAACCTGCAAGCGTCCTATGCCACAGAGGAAGGCAAAACCCCCTCAGGATCTCTGCCAATCGGAGCTGGGGAAAATTCCTTCTCAACCCCAAATATGGTGAACAATTAGATCCAGAGCATGTGGGTAAGACCAACCAGTCAGACACCTGGGAAATAATTCTCTGGAATAAGTCACAGCCCTCCCCATTTAGTGTCCCATCACTGGCTGTTGGGGATATTTGCTACTAGCAATTGCAGCTGGGTCACATGTCATTGTAGGCAACCTCACCATCCCGTCCCCCATAAGCTTACCAAGCTCAGTCTTCAAGCCAGTTGGGTGTTTCACCCCCATTGCTCCCCTTGGACATCACTCATCTCATGGTGAAATGCAACATTGTCAAGCCTAAACTTGTTTATGGTCATTCCATCTTGTCTCAACCTAGGCACTTCAGTAACTCCCCTTCCCTCTCTTGTATTTATCTTTCTGTTGTGTTTAAAAAGAGCAGCCACACCTCCCTCAGCCTTTGTTTGGTTAGGCTAAACAAGGACTCTGTTTACACCTGCTGTTCGAGTTAATCTTCCCTTGTAGGATAGGTTCTCCAGTCCTCTGATCATCCTAGCAGTCATCCTCTGCACCTGTTCCAGGCTTCGCCCGCCCACTTCCTAGGTTTCAAATAGGACCTGTTCCAGTCTGAATTAGTCTTCCTAAAACATGAGACACCAGAATTGTGCACTGTTTTCCAGAGGAGGTCTCACGAGTACCTTGTGTAGAGGTACAAACACTTCCTTCTCTCTGCTGGTACTACCTCACCCAATACAGCCCTAGGATGCATTAGCCTTTTTCATGGTCATATCATTTTGGTGATGCACACTCCTAAACGCGATCAACTAGAACCCAGGTTTCTCCTCATCGGTCACTTCTAACTGATGCATCCCCATTTTATAGCAAAGACTCTTGTTCTTAGTCCAGAAGTGCATGACCTTGCACTTTCCAGTATTAAATATCCATTTCTATGACTCCACTTTTCAGGATTGTAAAGATCTTGTAGGATATTCCGATCCTCTCCCTTACTGGCAATACCTCCCAACTTTGTGTCACCTGCAAATTTTATTAGCACACTCCCACTTTTTGTGCCAATGTCATTACTGAAAATATTAAATAAAACTGGTCTCAAGATCAGTGCCTACGGATCTCCCCTAGAAGATTTCTATCCATATCCAGAATGGACCCTTGGGCTCTGTAGCACAATCTAAGCACTATCCCAATAGAGCATCTGTTAGAATCTGTGTAGGTTAAAATCACTTGAGGGAAGAAAGCTAACGCTTCTCATTTTTTTTTTTAAAGTTTACCTCATTAATATGCAGTGCTATGCCATCATTTTTACTTCCACCTTTCCTGAACAGCACATATAACCTTCAATACTCGTATTCCTGTCAGGACTCCACCATGTTTCGGTTATCGCTAATATCTGGTTTCTCCATTCTGTTGCTTTATCCAGGCTATTCCACTGATGTACAGACATCTTAGTTGTTTCTGTTAGGCTTCACCCAGATTCCTTGCCCAAAAAGGCACAATCATTCTACTGCTGGTGTTGTCTACCTGACTTAGCATCACTGACATAGGCAATTTCCTCTTGAAGTTCATTCTCCCAACCTCTATCTCTTGCTTGATTTTCCTCCCACTCAGTATTAGAATCGGGCATGGAGATTACATGAGCATCTCCCAACTGCTTCCCCCAAATTTCTAGTTTAGAGCTCTTGTAATCAACTGTGCCAACTCTATCCTGAATGGGAGTGTGTCACATGAGAACAGTTGTCTAGCTATGAACGCCCTCTCATAGTCGAGCATCCCAAAGCCCTCCTCGTAGCATCATTGTTTGGGCCACTTGTTGATCACCATATTCTTGTCTTGACCTTTAGGGAGGGATAAATTCCACTCAACTTCACCTGAGCCTCCATTTCTTTAAACATCTTCCCCAGGCCAGCACAGTCTGCCTGAATGCATTCCAGAGAGAATCCAACAGCATCATTTATTCCCACACAACAAGCCATCAGTGTATCATTTCCCACTACCACTAGGATCCGCTTCAGCGTCAGGTCCACATTCCGTATCTTGGCTCCCAGCAGAAAACACACCCTTATGTTCTCTGGATCAGCTCTGGTGACAGGACTGTCCATTCTCCTTATTAGGGAGCCGACCTGCCTCTGCCTGTTGGTGCGATTTTCTGGCCTTCTTCCTATTCTTTCTAGCAGAAAGTCCTCTTGCCTTCAGCAACAGAGAACATTATAAGTGTCCATCTAGTATTAGATGAATAGAGACACCTCCATTTAAACATAAGCCAGCAGTGCAAAATTAATCAATCATTTACCCAGTCACACTGGAGAAGCAATATTAAATTTCAGCTTAAAAAAACCCCAGTCATTATGAGACTGCTGCATATTGTGCTGAAACTATGGTTACCAACAAAGCACACTTCTTTGGTATCATTGCTTATGACATGAGTCACATTCTGTTTTCATTCACCTTCATGCAACCCCATTAGAGGGGTCAATGGGGTTACAATGGGGTAACTGTGGTAGAACGTAGATCAGAACGTCACACGTACCACTGGAATGCGATCAGGTAATGAGAGACCTTATTGTGATGCAGGATTTGTGAACTTTTTTTGAAAGTTTGTTCATTGATGCTCTAAGCAACTTAGGATCACTGTACAGCAGGGGTGGGCAAGACAGTGTCCGCGGGACAGATCTGGCCTACCAAACCAGTTCATCCAGCTCGCGGCCACCTTGCCGCTCCCCAACCCCCAGGCCAAACGAGACCTGGGAACAGGGGAGTGTGAGAAGTCTCCTCCCACTATCGCCAGACGTATGCGGCACCAGAGGGGACTGCCAGCTATTCAAAACAGATGGCAGTTCCTTCTAGGCACCATGCACCCCAGCAGGGCGGAGAGTGAGAGAATTTGTACACTCCCTCCCCCCCCAGGATAATCAGGGTCTGTGGGTGTCGGAGCATGAGAAGTATCCTGGCCACATGAGGCCCTGCCCCTTCCGGGGCAGTCCACAACGACTTCCAAAATTTGTGAAGTGGCCCCCCTTCAAAAATGATTGCCCACTCCTGCTGTACAGGAAAAGACTAAGATACTACAGGCTCTTGAACACATATTCACCTTAATCCAGGAATGTGATCAACCAGGAGGACATTTAGGCCACATCTTCAGGGACACGTTCATAGTTAAAAGTAGTTTCTGCAGACAGAAAGCTTCTTTCAACTCATTTAAGTGGATTTTTATCTTAAATAACTGCAGTGTAGCACAGAATATATTCTGACCACCACTTCTAACTGCATGGGAGAACAAGGCGACACTTCTATAAACACTCATGCCCATGAATAGTCATTGGCTGCAAGGGAATTAGCGCATAAAGTTATGCAAACACTGAAGCATTTGCTTGATGAGGACCTTAATATGACAGAGCTCTGATTTTAGGATCAATCTGACAAGCAACCGGTTATACTTGCCATTTTTCCGCTACAGCAAAAAAAAAAAAAAAATTAAAAAAAAAAATCACAATTAAACTGACTTCAGTGAAGAACAAGTCAACACTCCATTCACATTTTAATGCCTTCTATGGCCATATCTCCAATTTCCAGCATGGCAAGTGATCTTCAGGTGCTTGATTTAGCAGGTCTAGGAAAAACTGAACATTGAGGACACCCCTAGTCGGAGCTGGTACTCCTTGCCATCGCAAGGGGTAAAAGAAACCAACTGGAGCATTAGCTCCCCGTTGACCTCCCACTGTGAAGATGGTGTCACACTTGGCTTAAGATATGTCAACTCCAGCTACATTATTTAAGTAGCAGAAGTTGTGTACCTTAAGCCGACCTTCTGGATCGAGTACAGGCCTGACCTATGCATTGGAAATCCTTCTACAGTGGTTTGAAGACCAAAAAGAAAGTGATGCAGTATACCATGCCGCAAGTAATGCTCTGGACTTTGTGTAATTGTGAAATGTTCCATTTTATGAACATCAGTCCCCAATTAGTTTGTATGAGAGAGTGTTGAAGACATAGTATGGGAGAATAATTTGCAAGTTTCCATCTTGACAGTCCGATTAGAAAGGGTGGTTGCTATGGAATTTAACTCCCATTTGAATTCCCAGATGAGGAAACAGAAACCTAGTACAACTCCACTGGAGGCAATGGAATTACAGTACTCCTATTTACATCAGTGCAAGAGAGGGAAGACTTACACTTTAATGCACAAGGTGACAGGTGTCTTAGAAATGCCTAAGTCAGAGACCTTCAAAGTTGTGCATTGTAAGAGAAGTTTTATTACACATTTTAAAAACACGATTATATATTTACGTCAGAGACAACAAGAGGGAGGGAGCAGGAGCTGGAGCTTAAAAGCTGGTTCCCCTCAGCACTGTCTCTATGATGCGGGGGGGGGGAGGAGGAGGGGCAGAGAGAGGGGCTCTTGTTACATTTCAAAGGCAGAGGCACAGCAGCTTCAGTCCCCGCTAGTGCTGGGATCCCCGCTAGTGCTGGGATCCCCGCTGCACCTCTGCCTTTGAAATGTAGCAAGAGCCACCTGCAGTTCTTGCTACATTTCCAAGGCAGAGGCACAGCAGTCGGAACCTGCAGCTTTTGCTACATTTCAAAGGCAGAGGTGCAGCCTCACTTATTGGTGGACTACTCGATTAGCTGATTAATCGAAATGTAACATCCTTACTATTAATTAGCAACAATTACTGGGATAGCTTAGTGGCACTAGACAGGGACTGAGATTGGGTTTATTCTCAGCTCTGCCACTGGCCTGCTGGATGACCTTGGGCACGTCACAACACCACCCCATTCCTCATCAGTAATAAGGATTGCCAGGTGTCCAATTTTTAACTGAACACTTGGTCGAAAGGAGGCCCTCCCTAGACTGTGAAAATGGAGGGAGGGATGGAAGGAGGAATGGTGGTGCACCAGAGCAAGGGCAGAGCAAGGGCGTGCCGTTTTGTTCAGTCAGAAAGTTGGCAACTTGGACTTCCTTTGTAAAGCACTTTGAAACGTACGGATGAAAAGACCTAGGTATTTGTATTTAGAGAGATGAATGCCCAGGATTACAGAAGTCCTTTTATAATTAGCTATTCACCACTTCAATACACCCACACCCACCGCAAAAATCTATAAAATAATTTAGAGACAGTCAGATTAATGAATCCTGGTGTGAAAAAGCAATCATTATACCACAGGGCAACCCAAGTTGGAATCCCTCTGTACAGAGGGAAAGTTCCAAGGAACTTCAAATCAAAGTGAACCCAGCCTTCATGGCTTCAACTTAGTTAAACATTAACAGCACCGAGTTATTAATGCTACGCAGAGGCACACAAAGCTAGCATATAGAGAGGACCACGCCATGAAGATTGGAGGCATATGTAGAAACACAGAAAGAGATTTTAAATGGTTCCTCAGGGTTACTCTATAAAACCCAAGAGACCCTACAGAATTTACACCCCTACTCATGTAACCTGCAGAATCAGGGCCTAACAGGCAAGCTTGCAACAGTCTTATCTTTTGTTCCTTCAAGTTAGACCCCCCCTTAGGCTTCTGTGAGCAAGGGATGCAGGATCATGCCCTTAAGGAAGGAATGTTATGCTGGAGCAAATTTGAAAGAAGAAAATGTTTACATAGAACTATAGCTGGCTGAGCTTTTTTCCTGTGCTCCCTCTGATACCACTGAAGGTATTTGAACTCTCATAAAGAGCTCTTTCTCCCTCCCAGCCCCACTTCCCCTCACGCTCAATTCTATAGTGAAGCCACAATCCTGGGCCTGAGAGTTCATAATCTGTTGCCAGGGCAACGGCTGCTATGTCCCAAATACAGCATTACTGGGCTGCTCTTGCATTGCTTGGGTACCCCGGACTCCTGGTTGAAGTCAGTGGGTGTCAGGAGTGCACAAGGAATGTGGGATGACTCAGAAGCACAGGATCTGGAAGGGATGAAACACTTGTATAAACACAAATAAATATCGTAATTTGTGAACAGAGAAAGAAAGGTTATGGGAAATGTGGATACTATGAACCTGCTGCACTTGATACTCCTATAGCAGGAGCTAGAGAATAAGCTCTTTATAAAAAACAAACAAACCACAAACAGGTAGGCCTGGCCTTGATTTTACAATATGGGGAAACTGAAGCACAGAAAAATGAAGGGGGTAGATTCATAACTGCACTGTTGTGGGCTCCAATATAGGGACAAGGGAAGGTATTTAGCACCTTCTTTATTCACTAGCCAATAGCCTGTCATAAGACAGGATTTCCAGGTCTCTCCTCCACATCCTATTCCCTTTCTATCTTGCTCTTCTCTCCTGAGCCTCCGGTCTCTCGCTCTGTCTTTCTCTCTCTCGCTCTCCTACTGCCTCCCCCCGCCCCCCGTCCTCCTCCACCTCTCCTCTGTCTCTGTCGGGGATGCAAGCTCATCCAGGCCCCACCCCCTGGCCATGTACCTCACTGCAGCACCCCCCCTTCCCCTCCCACCGTGGCGCTCGGCTGACTTCTACACCACTCAGCCAGGCCACCGCGGGGGAGCAAGCGGCACACACGGCCGTTTGGGCCCTTCACTCCCCATGCAGCACGGGCCGCCCAGAGGGAACAGCCAGCATTTCAGCAACAGCGCCGCCCAGAGGGAACAGCCAGCATTTCAGCAACAGCGCCGCCCAGAGGGAACAGCCAGCATTTCAGCAACAGCGCCGCCCAGAGGGAACAGCCAGCATTTCAGCATTACAGACACAGACATTGGGGTACTATATATATGATGGTTGCAAGGGCTGGTGCAACCCTCAGATTCCACCCTGCTTATACAGTCCTTAAGGAGTTTTGCAAGGGGATGAAATCCACCAGTAGCTGCCCCAACTGCCACCCCTATCAGCCACACCTTCTGCCAGCTTCCTTTCTGCTTCACTCATCCGAAGTGGGCTGTGTCCACGAAAGTTCATGACACTATATTTATATTTTTGTTAGTCTCTAAGGTGCTACAAAACCATTCGGTTTTTAAGTTACAGACTAAGATGGCTACCCCTTGAGGCTTTTACTCCCCTTTTTCTGCATCTCAGCTTATCCTCCAGCGTTCCCCCTTTTCTGGAAGGCAGAACCCCACAGAGTTCAGTCGCAGAGCTAGGACATGCAAAACCCTGACTGGAGGTGTTAACTGTTCCCATTCAGCTTCAGAGAGATACAATTTCTTAGTAAACAAAAAACACCCTTGCAAACAGTAATTGGAAACGTAATAATAAAACTGTTAACCAAAAGCTGGTAGGTGTTCTTTCTAGAGACTGCCCAATGTTGATGCAGTTACGTACATTTCAGTGTGAGGTTTCAACAGAGAACACACTTTTATACTTTCAAGATGAAGACAGACCCACTCCTCTCCAATACTGTCACACAAATGAGGCCTGAATCCTACCGCATGCCTTCACAAAAAGGGGGAGGTGTCACTGGATTGTCTTAAACCAAGGAGAACGGCAGCCTTTCAGTACCCCCCAAAAACCTCAGAATCTCTGCAGGAACATAATCCGAAGAACCTTGTGGCCAGCTGCAATTACAGCCCCTGGAGTGGTCACGTGACTGGTAGCCTTCTGGCTTCTCTCCAACTCCAGAGGCAATTGGTTGGAGGGAAGCCAGAAGGCCACCAGTCACGTGACCTCCCCCAGCCCAGGGGAAGGCCTGGACAACCCCCCTCAGCCCAGGCTCTGCTTCTCCCTGCCCCTAACCCCTTCCCTCAACTGAAGCAGACCTGGGGACTAGTGGAGCTGGTGCTGTCAGCAAGGTTCTGCCCCCCCCTCAATGCTTCCCCAACTTACTGGCAGTGGTGGGGTAAGCAGAGCAAGGCAGCCCCTCTGCTTTGCTCCCCTGGCCATTGCAACACTCCACTTCAGGCTGGAGAGCACGAGCGGTCCTGCCAGTGGCCCTGGAGTGATGCGGCTGGGAGAGCAAAGTGACAGGGACACCTTCGGCCACCTCCCTCACCCCTGCCAGGAAGTACGAGGGCACCAGTTCCCACTCTCCCCACCTGCTACTGGCTGACACCTTGCCCATTCCCTCCCCTACATGTCTCGCCTGGGCCAACTCACTCTCCCCTTGGTTCCCAGTGAGGAAATGGCTGCCTGTATTCAAACCAAAACAGGAATTGGGACTCAGCCCTCACACCAGATGCCTTTCGGTTTTATGCTGATCATCAGGGACAACCTTAGGGGAAAATGGCACCTTGGAAAAAGTTGTATTTTGATGCCCCTGGCTCCCATGAGCACCACCCAGAGCCCTGCAACTTCCCCCAGGGCTTAATTTGCATTGAAAGAGGTGACACTGTTCAGCCCCAGCGAGCCCCCACACAAATTAAGCATTGGCTGGGCAGCCGGAGCATAGAATCACAGAACACTGGAACTGGAAGGGACCTCGAGAGGTCATCAAGTCCATTCTCCTGCCTTCACGGCAGGACCAAGCACCATCTACATCAGGGCTACTCAATGCATGGGCTGCATGCGGCCTGCGGCCCGTTTGTTTGTGGCCCGTGGTGCGATTTGGGTTTACGCGGGGCTCAACATGCGGCCCTCAGGTGGGATCCTTTGAACATGGCCTCCACTGGGAATACACTCCACAACGGTGAGGCGTCTCCCAGGCAGGATGAGCAATGAAAGATGCAAGTGGACGGGCTGGCTGGAACAGACAGGTACAGGGTGTCGGCATTTCTAGCCCCCAGGGAGGTGGTGCCAGGAGCACTTGGGCATTGTGTGAAAGAAGCTGTTTGCATATATATTCGCATGTATATGCAACCATACTTAAGTTGCATCCCTCAGCATGTGCTGCGAGTATCATTGTGGCCCCCAGGGCTTCCAAAGTTGAGTAGCCCTGATCTACATCATCCCTAATAGATAGAGGTCTGTCTAATCTGCTCTTAAATATCTCCAATGATGGAAATTCCACAACCTCCCTAGGGAATTTATTCCAGTGTTTAACCACCCTGACAGTTAGGAGGTTTTTCCTAATATCCAACCTAAACCTCCCTTGCTGCAATTTAAGTCCATTGCTTCTTGTCCTATCAGAGGTCAAAGAGAACCTTTTTCTTCCTCCTGCTTATAACACCCTTTTAGCTACATGAAAACTGCTACCACGTCTGCTCTCAGTCTACTCTTTTCCAAACTAAACCGAATCAATTATTTTACAAAGCACTATAGTTTACCCATCTTTTTATTTAGACGTCGAGCATTTGTGTATTAACACTTTAAAAATTTGCCACTAGTATCTGTCTGCCATTTCCTGATGTGTTAGACTCTTCTTCATTTGATTACTTCTCATTTTACCCATACTTCTCATTTTACCCATCATCTTCCATCCTGTCCTCCTAACTAGAACATAGAGAATCTCTATTAATAGACCCTCCCTTAAGAGATGTCTCTGTTCAATCCACATTCTTCTCTGTGCCCATCGGCTTTCCCCCAGCCCTTAGTTTAAAAAATGGCTCTACAAACTTTTTAATGTTACATGCCAGCAATCTGGTTTCATTTTGGTTTAGGTGGAGCCCATCCTACCTGTATAGGCTCCTCCTTTCCCAAAAGTTTACCCAATTGTTAATAAATCAAAACCCCCTCCTCTCTATACCATAGTCTCATCCATGCATTGAGACTCTGAAGCTCTGCCTGGCTACCTAGCCCTGCACGTGGAACAGGAAGCATTTCAGAGAATGCTCCACAGAGGTCCTGGATTTTAATCTCTTTCCTAGCAGCCTAAATTTGGCCTCCAGAACCTCTCCCCTACCCTTCCCTATGTCATTGGTACCTACATGACCATGACCGCTGGTTCCTCCCCAACACTACACAAGTCTATCTAGATGTCTTGTGAGATCCGCAACCTTCGCACCAGGCAGGCAAGTCACCATACAGTTCTCCCAGTCATCTCTTGCCAAGCTTTCTATCTTTCCTATGCAGTGGAATAATTTGCTTTTGGGTCCTTAATAAAGTCCCTTTGAAAAACTGTCAACTGCCTTCCATTGTTTTTCCTCTTAGTCTTGCTTCTCATGGAACCTTACCTACCAGCTCTCTGGAGTTTACTAAAATCTGCCTTCCTGAAATCCTTGTCTTTCTTTTGCTGTTCTCCTTTCTACCATTCCTTAGATTCATGCACACTACAATTTCATGATCACTTTCACCCAACCTGCCATCCACTTGGAAATTGTCAACCAGTTCCTCCATATTTGCTAAAATCAAATCTAGCATGATGGCTGCTGGCTGGGTGCCCAGCTCTGAAGGCAGCAATGCCGCCAGTAGCAGTGGATCACGTAGGGTATTGCCACCTCTAACACTGTTTCACTGCACCCTCGAGGATGCTATGCCAGGGGGAGCAAATAGCAACATCAGGTTTCCAGGCATCCAAATTATTTTTCCCAGTTGGGCTGAGTAAGGGGAAGGTAGGAGAGCAGCAGCTCGCTTCACAAACACAGCCCTAGTGGGGAAGTGAGCAGGATACATGGAGCATTTGGTGGTCCTCCTCTCTCCCCCCACCTTGTGGGGGCTCAGAAGAATGCCCATGGGGAGTGAGCAAACTCTGTGTGTCACCACTCACCACTCCCACCCCATTCCTCTGCTAGAAAGAAGCAGGGAGAAATCTGGGTAACCCCCCTCCCCCCCGTGTCACCTCTACAAATCTGCAGCACTCCCCTGCCAGCCAGCAACATGCATCTCTGCACTGCTGCACTACACCTCCCTGCCACCCTTGCAACCACCACACTCCTCTGACCATGGCACCCTGGGCAGTCGCTCAGGGGATCCACCCCTAAGACTAAGCCTGCTGATCACCCACAGTGCCTTGAGGGCTGACTTCTATACCCATATCTATAACTTCCCTGTCTCAGACTGCTCGGGCGGTGCATGTGTGGAACCTGCTAGACTGCTTGTCCTCCACAGAAACCTATCCTCCACTTCCGAAACAGCTATGCGGCACGCCCAATAGCTACCACTCCCCCTCCTTGTGACTTCTCTGGAGCCTTCTACCAAAGCTGCCCTATTCTGCAGGTATGCAGCGACACAGAGGAGCCAAACTAAAATCCATGTGCCTCCCAACCGCTTCTGTCCTACAGTAGACATCTGTGGGTTATACTATCTAGTGCAGAGGGGTTATAAGACCTGATTTACCATTGCCCTAAGTGACCCATCCAGGGAGAGAGCTGGAAATAGAAAGTTCTGCCCTAAGTCACATAAGTGTATCTTCAGCACAAGTCCACCGAACCCTGTTCTAACGGCTAGACCACGCTGCCTCTTAGAAATGCCTCTGATTGGTTACTAACTAATGATACTTGGTATTTTTATTGTGCCACCTACAGAAACATCCATTCTTTAGCAATATCATTAAGTAACACACCCAAGGGCACACAGTACATAGGTGGCAAAGCAGAGAGAACCCAGATCTTCTGACTTCTCATCCTGTGCTCTATAGATAGGGCCATGCTACTTCTTTGAAATGCCTCCCCAAAGAAAGTTTGTGGTAATGATCTTCCGTGTGAAGGATCTGGGGTGGTTGTTTCTTTTAAATCTGAAGGAAATCCAAGTTAGGATTTTGAAGACACAGCTGTGTTAAGCAGTGCTGCTGGGGTATCCCAATGCTCATATCTGGACAATAAGCAGTGTGTTTTCTAGTTATTCTTTAAAACCCCGCCTGCTGTAGACTTAAAAAAACAAACAAACAAACAAATAAACAAAAAAACACACCATGAAACTCCCACTCACTGTAGACTGAACTTTCATCTCCCCTTCATATTTCTGCAGTTTCAGTGCACCCTCAGATAAACTCCCAGTCTGGAGAAGTAAATGGATCAGTGAAAGTAACATCTCAGTCAGTCAGCAATATATACTGTACACCTTGTACCCACCGTGCCCAAACACCTGGGCTAGCGTGATCAGAGTTATGCGCACATTGTGTTCTTGTCCACTGTAGCCTGGCACATGGACAGTGCACCTATGTTAAATAATACAGTTCGTATGTAAGAGGCACATCATCCCAGAGAGACTGAAACAGCTGTAGGCATGGGACATCCACCGGAGTGCTGACAGGCACTGTCAAACGGAACCCAGCCACACCTCACACATTAAAGAGGGATCTAATCCCAGAGTTAGCTCACCGCTTTTACTCCAAGATCACAGTAAAAGGGGAAGTCACCACATAAGTGGCCAATTAAGTAGTGCATTGAAGCCACCAACTCACTGCACAGCAGTCATCAGAAGACAACAGCTATAGCATTTTTGGTCTTCCATTTTAAACATAGTCAAGAATGAACATTTTCACCTTGTTTGAATTTTTTCTTTCCCCATTGTCCCAGGATATTTTTTTCTTCCAATTTTTTCGTCCCAATTCCATCCTGCTCTAACATTTATTTCTTAAACAAAACAAAACAAAACAAAACAAAAACCACACCACACACACATCCTAATAATCTCTTCTCCCCAATCCCATTTTTCCTATGGGAACAAAAGGCTAAGATAGGAAGATAGAAAAAGGGGACAGGGGATGATATTTTCCTCCCCTTTATACTAGGGATGTGATACAGAGGCAGCAGTGCGGGGGCAGGGAACCAGCTTTTAAGGAGCCTCTGATACCTGCTCCCAACTACCCCTCACCCTGCTGCACTGCTGCCTCTGAAACAGGGACAGCAGCATGCATCACAGAATCCTAGGGCTGGAATAGACCTCAGGAGATCATCAAGTTCAGACCCCTGCCCAAAGCAGGACCAACCCCAACTAAATCATCCCAGCCAGGCCTTTGTCAAGCCGGGACTTAAAAACCTCTAGGGATGGAGATTCCACCCCCTCCCTAGGTAACCCATCCCAGTGCTTCACCACCCTCCTAGGGAAATAGTTTTTCCTAATATCCAGCCTAGACCTCCCCCACTGTAATTTGAGATCATTGCTCCTTATTCTGCGATCTGCCACCACTGAGAACAGCCTCTCTCCATCGTCTTTGGAACCTCCCTTCAGGAAGTTGAAGGCTGCTATCAATCCCCCCCATGGAGGTGGGGAGAAGAGGCATCTCCATGGGAGCCAGTATGCATGGGGAGCTAGCTTAAAAGCCAGCTCCTGGCATGCGTGCCAGCTCCTGCAGAGCTGCCTCCCCTCCGTGCGTAAACGTGAAACCACTGAAGTAAATTGTCCATCAGATCACAAAATCCCAAAAGCAGTGTTTTAGTTGGGACTCTCTCCTTGACTAGAAGATAAGAGAGCAAGCCAATTTAATGCTGATCAAAGCTATTTCTGCAGCATCTACTGCTCTGTGTCAAGACCACAAACCCATAGTAACCATCAGTGAGACACGCAACTGCTCCAATGGATTCCACTCCTTACCCATGTTTGCACTGACATCAGGCCTCCATTCCACGGGTCACAGACAATCACACCTTGTCCTCCACCTCACAGGTGTCCACCCTGCAACAACAGAATTTACAGGTAAACACCAATGCAGCTATCAGTGTAGACCTTTGATGGATCACTCTTATCAGACCAGTTTCCATTTTTGCCCTCTTTATGCAGCCCATTGATTCTGACAGGATTTAAACAGGGCGTCTCGACTCCTCTGCCCTCCCCACAAGTCCAGTCTCCACCTGTTACAGAGCCTTTAGCTACTTACTCGCTGTGCCTCCATTTTCCCATCTGTTAACCAGAGATAATGACACCTACCCACTTCTTGACATACTTTTCATCCACAGGCCTCAAAGAGACCTTCTTCCGCCAAGTGCAGACTACCGATCCATTGTACTTAGTGCAGCGTAAAAGCACCTTGCCATATTGAATGTAGTACTTCTCACACTGCCCCTTTGAGGTCAATGTATCCGAGGAAGACAATGACTGGGCAGGACAGAGGGACTCTAACAGACCAGGTCTCTCGGGTCCCAGCCTCATGGCTTAACCATTGGACCATTCTCCCCCCAGTATAGCTGCCTCCTCCTAAGGGGAAGCCAGGATAGCAGCAGCTGATTGTACATGGAAAGAAACTGTACCAAAGAACAACTACATTTTTAAAGGCAGGCTGTCTTCCCACAGCAATCCCAGACGCCTTATCCCAATACCTCTACCCTTCACCCATCTCCAGTTGTCCCCAAATCTTCTCTCTCAAATAGATACAGACCTCTTTTTTTTTTTTTTAAATTCAGCATGTAGCACTTGGTCAGCACTAGAACAAATGCGTAGGACTCTCTCTGTTAAGTAAGCCCTGAGAATTGTACAAAAGACAAGTCTGAAACCGAGAGGGCAAAATGCTACTCCTGTTTATGGCAATGACAAAACTTCCTACAGACCAAGTGGAGGCAGATCAGTACACAGGTGCCTAAAATAGGGATGTTAACTAGGTAACTGTGCAACTGCTGAAAATCTTAGTGGTGACACACTGCAGGCTTTGCAATATAAAGCTTATACTGCACAGCCCGCAAGCACAGCCTGCTCCCTGGGAGCTGGTGCACAGCAGCTCCCGCCTGCAGTCCTGCTCCCTGGGAGCCGGCTGCCACCCTGCGTGATTGCCTCTGATATAGCGGATATCTGACAGAACCAGCAGTGCAGGGTGGCAGCTGCTCCCCAGGAGCAGGGCTGGGAGCCAGGAGCTGGCATGTAATCGTTATGGTAACTGATAAGTTCATGCTTATCTGTTAAACCAGTGGTGGGGAACTTTTTTGGTTTGGGGGCTGCTGACCCACAGGAAAAAAAAAATTAGTCAGGGGCCATACACAAGTGAGAAGCAAAAAAACAAACAACAAAAACCCAATCCTCACTGACAAGGCCCTGGACTGAGGAGAAAAATCTCCCCCCAAATCTCATCCCCCCTTGGGGTGCCCAGGCTAGCAGATTTTGTGTGCTTCAGCCCTGCAGTAAGGTGGCTGAGGGTCTGGAGCGCCAGTGTGAGCTCCCTGATGGGGGGGGGGGGGAGAGGGGTCCTGAGCCTCAGGGGCTGGATCCAGGCAAGTCAGGGGGCTGTACCGGGCCCCCAGGCCTTAGGTTCCCCACCCCTGGTTTAAACTAGGGATGTTAAATTTTGATTAATCAATCAATTGAATAGTCAATGGGATATCCGTCGACTATTTGATTAGTCGATAAGAACTTCCGCGTTCTGCCTTGGAAATGTACAGGAGCCCCAGTGGGGGCTCTTGTGCATTTCAAAGCAGGAGCCTGGGGTCAGCGAGGGACTCCCTGCTGGCCCCAGGCTCCACAGGGCGTGCCAGCTTTGAAACGTACAAGAGCCCTAGCGGGGACTCTTGTACATTTCAAAGTTGGCCACTACGCCCCTGCCCCCTCCCACGGAGCGAGAGCTGGGGGAATCAGCTTTTAAGCCGGCTCCCTCCAGCAGTCCCTCCTTTTCCTCCTCCCCCCCCCCTTGCTACCTCTGTGATAGAGCAGCAAGGGGGGGGAGAAGTGACTAGTGTGTTGATTAGTGGCTTACATCCCTAGTTTAAACCATTATGCTATTACATCCCTAGCCTAACGCCAAGCCTCTAAGTCCATAGAAGCCATTTACACACCTGATTTTTAGATGCACTGAGCATCCAGGTAACTCACACTGAAGTCAACTGATATGTACTCAAACTTCACTGGGAGCTGCTGGATTTAGGGACCTAACTTGAGATCCACATTCCCTGTAAGCTGTGTGCTTGTGTGGCCAGTCAGGAGAAATTCAAAAGCTGCCCAGCTGATTAGCAGAGCGTCCACAGCTAGATTGTGTTTGTCCATCATGCACATTCGCACATGCTTCAGTGCACATAAAAATTTATTCGGAATGTAGCTAGAAAAACACCGCCCACGGATGGAAAAGATTAGAAGGAATATTGCTTGAGGTAGCTAAGACACTGAATTGTTTTTACCCAGGGGTCTGTCCTTGCACACACAACGCTTACTGAAATCAAGAGGAGGTTTGGGTGTGAGGTAATAGGCAATTATTTTGGATCTTTGTGCAGATCTTTGGATCTGTTAGAAAAGATGCTTCACCAGTAACACAATGGAGCAGCGAAAGCACCTAGAGTGTCAAGTTGATTAAAAAAGAACTGTAAAATCACAACTCCTAAAAGAGTCAGGGAAGATACAAAAGTAACTTCATGATCTGACCTAAAACTAATTTTTTGAAAACATCTGACACTTTGGTCCTTAGTCCTGGCAAGCACTAGCCTATTTATCCAACCTATTTTGAAAGAGACAAGCAGGAAGGGAGACAGATAAGAAACCAGCCAATACGCTGAAATTTACATGTGCCACTAAGTGTGTTATTCCTTTGCTGTTGTTGCTTCCTATCTGAGCAACAGCACTGTTTAGCTTGAGAGTATGAAGCCACCGAGGACTGTATGTTCTATAACCTTTCAAGACAAAGGCAAAAGTGAGGGACATGGAAAAGCTTAATATCTCTACCAGAGAAGAATGCACTGATCACAGATAAATGGACCTGCCTCAGGGCCTGATCCAAAGCCCAATAAATTCCATGGAAAGACTGTTATGGATTTCAGTAAAAATGGGTCTGAATGGAAACATACAAAACTAGTGGGGGAGCACTTTAACCACCCTGGAAACTAGGGATGTAAAATCCCATTTAAATGGTTAACTGATTAAACATGAAGTTTAACCAGTTAAGGGGAGTTGCTCCAGTAATGCTCCAGTCTCTCTCACCACCACCACAACGACCAGGTTGGAGCAGTCCCCAGTTGCAGGTAGGGGTTGCTCTGGACACCTGTCCAAGGCAGCCCCTGCCTGCACCTCCCCTCCCCAGACCTGCCATGGATAGGGACTGTTCCAGATGCCCAGCTGAAGCAGCCCTTGTCTACAACATGCTGGGCCTGCCACAGACAGAGGCTGTTCCAGAAGCCTGGAGCAGCCCTTGTCCACTGAGGACCCCACAGGGCTGAAACAATCCTTTGCCCATGGTGGGTGGGAAGCTGCTCCAGCCCCTACTGGTTAACTGGAACAGGTAAGCATCACCAGTGAAGGGTGATACTTACTGGTTAACCTTTCACATCCCTACTGGACGCAGTTTGACTTACAAGTTGCCATTCTCAGGCAAAAAACTCCAAAACCAGACTGCAAGGAGAAACTGCTGAGCTGGAATTCCTAGGCAAGTTTGACACCCTGAAACAAGGTTTAAACAGACACAAGGCGTGGGTCTCCCATTACAACAGCTGATTTCCCAATCAGGTGCTCTCACCTTCTCATCACTGCTGGAGATGAGCCACATCCACTCTGACTGAATTAGCACAGACACCACACTCCCATCTCTGTATCCCTTCCTTTTCTGTTTTCTTTTCCCTTCCGCATCTGAGTAAGTGAGTTGTATCTCACAAAAGCTTATGCCCTAATACCGATGTTAGTCTTTAAAGTACCACCAGACTCCTTGTTGTTTTTGCTGAAACAGATTAAGATGGCTACCCCTCTGAAACTGATTTCAATGAGATTTGAATTTGCTTGTTTGCTGGAAAAGGGCAGAATCTGACCTACTTCTTTTTTCCACCTGTTTGCAAAGTCCACATCAGACTTTCAGAAATAAAGTTGTATGCATCATTTCAAGGCTATCCTTACCCATACGCAGAACACACAACTGTGTAGGGCACCCAAAAATTTGGGGTATCACTGCATCTTAATGTTCACCCACCTCTCTCTTCCTACTCCTGTTCTGAGGCTCTGCTTCCTCCAGAGAGGATCTAGTTAATTTATAAGTGAAGAAGCCTGCCAGACCTATTTGCAGAACACTAAACCTGTGACAAAGCCAGTCAGGTTGCAATGAAGCCATGTAACAGGCATTTGCCAACCCCAGGTATACACTGTTAGTTTCTCAAATGTGCTGTGTTAGTCGTCACGGGTTTCGTTTAAAATCTGCTTTAAAACTGTTTAGTGTGTTGCTGAAGAGTATAAAATCACATCTCTACAAAACTGTCCCCTCTTGGCTGCCCTCAGACATAGTGGCACCAGTTTAACAGTACTGAGTAGGGCCCCATAAATCCTATGAACAGCTCTGCCTAATTGGTGCACACAAGTACACCAATGACAGCAAGGTTATCTGTCTGAATGGGCAGCTAGACACACACCTCTACATTTGCCCATGCAAATACGCAGTGTATATAACTGTTCACGCAAAGAACTTTCATGTCTGAAAGTCTGATCCTACATGACCTTCCACCTCAAATGAGTACATGCATATTGTCTTTCCTCTATTACAAGTCATCGAGCTCCCACCGTTTAGGTCCCACAAGCAGCCCTACAAATAACAAGCCAGCATCCATGTACAAAGCAAATATATGCAGGTTTCTATTTTAACATTTGCAACTAGGAAAATGGATGCCCTTAGAATTGGATTGTAAATTCTGCTGGTTTTGCCAGATTCCCAGCAATACATACTAGCTGTCCTAGCTGAGGAAGGCCCAATCCTTGTTTTTAAGCACAATCTTGCTATTTTACAGCATCCTTTTATACATTTCTCCTATTCCAATGCATCTCAGTGGAATGGAACGGCATTCCGCTAGCACCAGAATCCCTTGTTAGCGCTTTCAAGTGCTGGCAGGTTACACGATGGCCGTGACAATTTGAAATAGACCCCAGGTCTCCTTACGACCCATGAATTCTGCCTGCACAATCAAGCTTTTTTATAGCACACCTGACAAAGTACTGGCACGTAGCCCAGCCTCAGAGGAATACCTCCTGCCAAGCAATAAAAGCAACAGTTGTGTGAATGCTGGCCTCCTTCAGGTTAGTTTTTCAGTGACACCGTGGTCATAAACCACTATCCTTTAATCCCTGGTGCAACGCATGAGGGTCTTATTCAGCTCCCAGACCCACATAAAAATGAACTCTATATAATGAAGCATCAGGCCCTTGCTGAACATCCAGCTGGTGCATGTTGCAAAAGCATGCCACTTCCACCTCTCTCACCAGCCCTTCCCCACTCGCCCACTGGCTTGTGTATTTAGATCTGTTCTTCGGGACCAGGACTATTGCTTATTGGAGGAACGGGGGAGGGAGGGGTCTTCAAACTTAGCTAGAGACTGTAAGCTAGTGCTAGACAATCTACCTGAAGTGTGGCTTAGTTAGAGAGACACCCTAGCTCACTTTGCTAAAACTAGGGATGTAAAATTCCAGAAAAAAAAATAGCTAACCAGTTAAACAGAATTTTAACTGGTTAACCGTGACCCTGCGGGCAGGGAGAGGGTGGAGGAGAAGGCTGCTCTGGCCACTCCACTCCGCTCCCGTTCCCCCTCCCCTCCCTCCACCCAGTTAACCAGTTACCCCTAATAAGCATGCCGGTAAGGTGTATACTTACTGGGTAACCACTTCACCAGTTAACCCTTTGCATCCCTAGCTAAATCCGGAAACTTTCCTTGTTTTCCAAGCAGCAGGGAGTAGCATGTTGGGCCTGCAGAGCTTAACAAGCAAAGGGAGTCAAGTGGAAAAAAAAAATAATAATCTGTCCTTCTAAAGAGTCAACAGCATTAACTGTCAGCAAGTTTCCAGGCAGCCTGCCAGGATGCTGGAGTTTTGTATACTACGGAACTGTTAAATTATTATTCTAAATGTTATTTTCACAAGCTTTGGGGGCCAGGACTGGGGCGGCATTCAAAACAGCAGCAATGAACATAGAAATGGTGTTAACTCGAACACTGTACAACACATGTTTGTTTATACAACCTGCAAGATTGGCTTGAAAGAAAGTCAGAAGCATTGAAAAGTGTAACAATACTGCAGGTTGCACAGACTCAGAGGTCCAAAGAGACCACGGCTGTCATCTAATCTGACCTCTTACATAACGCTGATCAAAGAACTTCCCTGAGAGTTTCTTAGAGCAGATCTCTTAGAAATACGTCCCACCTTGATTTTAAACTTGCCAGCGATGGTTAATCTCCCACAACCTTTGTAAATTGTTCCAGTGATTTGTTACCTTCCCTGTTAATAATAATGTATATATTCTGTCCAGCCTGATACCTACAACATTCTAGTTTTGTTCTACAAATGACAGTGTACACAGCCTCATGGAAATGCAGCCACCTCGAGGGGGGTGGGAGGGACGAGGACATCAGCCAGGTACACAGCAGGTTGTGTTACACTGAGGGGAGAGAATACCTTTTGGCAAAGCTCCCTGGTGCAAGTTCCTATACTCATGGAACATGCTGGTCATGTTTTCCAAAGCAGCTTTCAGGTGGGTGAGCCCAAAATGACACACCTGTATCTTTAAGCATGGAGTTATGGTTATGGGATTGGGGCGGGGGAGTTGTAGGCCTATGTTTTCTTTAGCACTGAACATTTTGAAAAGTTGCACAGAAACTGAGTCTAGTCTTCCAAGCCCAACTCTCAAACAGGCCCTCTAACCTCTGTGGGATTTCTCATACAAATAACTCTTACTTGTATGACTCAGGGTTAGAAGGCAAAACACTTTATTTGGGCTCACTGGTCAAGCTACTAAGCAATACATTTGCCCTCTGCCTGTACTAGGGCAGCCTGCTGGTTTGTATTTAACCATGCAAACTCTTAGCTATCTGGAAGTACACATGGCAAAACTTCAAGAGTTCTACTTTGGATGGACTGATACTTGAAAACGACACGTTTCAAGTGGCACACACATTGTAACTTCACGGGACTCCGTGTACCTCCAAAGAATGACGCAACCCTACCAGGAATCAAAACTATGGCTCTGGTGATTCAGATAGGGAAACTCAGTACATAAACCGTCCTGCTGACTACTTCATACTGTGGGCATAGAGTGAGAGCTTTAACAGACAACAACAACAACAAAAAGATGACTTCCTATCACCTTCCAGGGATTTGGAAAAGGAAAGGATTTAAAATCCACCCCCTGCTTGCATATTTTTAAAGAGCTAGTAGAAACTGTTCCAATGAGTTATGTTCAGCCTGAATTTCTCCTTACACAAGTATAACTATTCTACACCAGAGTGCATATTGTGAATTAGTGAGACACAGATCTTGTGGTTCCATCAAGATCAGCAGTCTCCGGAAATGGGAGCCATACATAACAAAAGGCAGACCCCTCCTCTAGATCTATTAGGCATGAGAAACACCAGTGACCTCTCGGGTCAAGGCTAATAAAAAACAAAAAAGGCACAAATAAACTAAGATAAGTGATGTTTCAGGCCATAGGTTAGACACAAGTTGGGCTTTTTGCTTGTGCTATATCTTCCCTAATGTACAACTTAGTTCCTGGTCTTTTTTAGTTTATTACATGCAAAAGGCTACAAATGTAGACAGCAACCATTTCCACTAGCTGAAATTCCAGTCACGGATCAGGGTCCCATTGCACTAGATGCTGTACAAACACAATCTCTGCTCTGGAGAGCTTATAATTTTGGTCAGCGGGTCTCAGCCTTTTCCATACAGTGACCCTATGTTACCACAGAAGAGTTTTGAGACTTATCCAAAAAGTTCAAGGCCTACTCCCCGCCCCGCATCGAGCCTTAGGAAAAAAAGGTGTAGTGGTGACTCCCTGAAACCTGTTTGTGAGCTGGGGGTAGAGAGCTGGGAGTCACACCCCTCACTTAAGACAAGAGGCACTTGGCAAATAAACAAAACAATATGGCCTCAGCAGTACCTGTTCTCAGTTAGCACCAGATGCTGCAAGTTGTTTGCTTTCTCTCAAGATGCCCGTTTGTAAACTAACCCACTTTCTCTGACCCTCTTCAGTATCTTGCTGACAGCACTTGGCAGAAAAGCTCAAATATTGCAAGCCGTTTCTCTTGCCAGCCATCATCCTTTTTCAACCCCGCCGTTCTTCATCAACACCCTCCACCCCCCGGATCAATAGTCCCTCTTGGTGCCCTCCCATGTGTGCCGTACCACAGCACGCTTTTTAGTGCACTACAGCTCGGGCCGATCGCGATGTACCTTTCGAATCGATTGGTAAGGTCAAACATGTCAGACTGTTAGCAACTGCAGCTTGTTCGGCACACTTCTAAAAGAGGCTGCCGCTGCCATGGGGCAGGTTTTTTTTCTTGCAAAACAAGAAGGGGGGGGGGGGACCACACACTTCATGACACAGATGCTGATCAGATAGTTACTGAAGAACAGGCATGATCCTTCCCATTAGGGATGTCAGGGGTCAATGGGTGAGGCTTACTGGTTAACCTAAAACAGCTGGGGGCTGGAGCAGCTCCCTGTCTGCCACAGGCTAAGAGGCTGCTCCACCCCCGTGGGAAGGGGCTGACACTAGCAGGGCTGCTCTGATCAGTATACTGGAGCATCCTTTGCCTGTGGCAGGAGGGGAGGAAAAGCTCCAGCCCAGTGGCAGCGGGGGGGGGGGGGGAAATCCCCCCCCCCCTTCTATCAGTTAACCAATATGCTTAACTGGTCAGCCAATTAAATGAAATTTTACATCCCTACTTCTCATGTTTACCCTATCAACTGTAGCAGAGTTCATCTGGGTATACTCCACAGTAAATGAGAGAAGACTCCTTTGTTAAAACGCTGAAAGCGCCAGTGGGGTGTACTTTGCTTGGGGGACTCTGTTCTTGCGTACTGCAGCTTTACGTTTCCAAATATTAGGGTTGCCAACTTTCTAACTTCAAGGCCCTGCTCTGCTCACTCTCCCCCACTGTCACTCACTTGTTTTCACTGGGCTGGGGCAGGGGGTTGAGGCGCCGAAGGCAGTGAGAGCTAAGACAGGGCATGCGGCCTCTGGGGTGGGGCCAGGGATGAGGAGTTTGGGGTGCGGGTGGGTGGGGCTCTGGTGTAGGGAGTGGGGGCCAAGGGGTTTGGAGTGTGGAAGGGTGACTCTCCAAGCTGGGATCAAGGAGTTTGGAATGTGGAAGGGGACGATATGCTGAGCCACGAGGCTGGCGTGGGGGGAGATGAAGGCTCTAGATGGGGGTGCAGACTCTGGGATGGAGTTTGGGGTGAGGGTTTTGGGGTGCAGCAGGGGGCTCCAGGCTGGAGCCAAAGGATTGTGGAGTATGGGATGCTTTTCTAAGCTGGGGTGCAGGAGCGAGTTTGGGACAGGAGATCCGGGGGGTGCTCATCTCAGGTGGCACCCTGCAAGTGGTGACATGCTCCACAGCTCCTAGGTAGAGGTGCAGCCAGTAGGGACGTGAATAACTAGTCGACTATCCCATAAGCATTTGTTGATCAGATAGTCAACTAGTCGCTTCCCTGCCCCGGCTGCCTCTATCAGATAGAAGCAGCAAGTGGGGGGGGGGGGGGGAGAGAAGGGGTACTTCAAAGCGGCAGCGCCACTTCAAGCCTGGTGCCAGACCCTGGGGTCCACACAGTGCTGCTGCTTTGAAACACCGTGTGCAGCCCGAGGCCAGCTGGGGTGTCCCCAGGCTGCATGCAGCATTTCAAAGTGGCAGCACCGTGTGGAGCCCAGGATCAGCTGGGGAATCTCCAACTGATCCCGGGCTCCATGCAGCGCTGCCAGTTTGAATCACGAAGAGCCCGTGGCATTTCAAAGCAGCAGCGCCACACGGAACCTGGGATCAGCAAGCGAGACCCCAGCTGACCCCTGGGCTCCATGTGGAACTTTCGCCTTGAAGCATAGCAACAGCCCTAGGGCTATTGCCACACTTCACAGGCGGAGGCACCCTATCAACTAATCGAAAAGTCGATGCAAAATCCATCAACTATTCAATTAGTCAGTTCTTAACATCCTTAGTAGTCAACTGGCTCTGTGCACTGCCTCCATCTGCAGGCACCACCTCGCAGCTCCCACTGACCATGTCTCCAGGCCAATGGGAGCTGTGGAGTCAGCATTTGGGAGGTGGGTGGGGAGAGCATACAGCTCCCATAGCTGCCCCTGCATCTAGCAGCTGAGGGACATGGGGGAAACTGAGGCAGGGAGCAATTATGTGACTTGCCCAATATCAGCCAGTGAATCCATAGTACAGCCAAAAATAGAATCTGAGCCCCACTCATTTACTCACCATGTATCTCTGGACAACCAGATCCACGGAGGGAATATCTAAGCTCTACCTCAGGCTCCAGAGGTTTATTCTCAGAAAAGCCCTGTGATGGAAGGTTTTTCCATCACCTCCATTCTATGGCCAGGCAACTTCGGAACAGGATAGATTAAAACTGGTTTGCTCCAGGACCCATGGGGGAATCTGTACCAGAGGTGGGAACAGAACCTACATTTCCTGTAAAGGAAGCATGGTCTTGTGGTTAGCAGATTCAAGAAACATAGGGTCAACTCCCTGTTCTGCTACAGACTTCCTGTGTGACCTAGGCAAGTCACTTAACCACTCTGTGCCTCAGGTCCCCATCTATATGATGGGGAATAACAGTACTGCCCTACCTCACAAGGGTATGGTGAGAATGAATATATTGAAGAAGTGCTCAGATACTACAGGTATGGGAGCCATGTATGTCCCACAGCTAGATACCTCAAGGGCCTTAACTACAAGTCTAACCATCCTCTACCAATCGCCTGGCTCCCAGGCCTGTGCTTTGACCACTTGGAATGCTCCCTCTCCCTCTTTGTTGGCTAAGTACTTGGGCCGCATAGGGTTCAGCAAGGGAGAAAAGAGGTTTCCTTCAGCAGACAAAAGGGATCCAAGGAGATCACTTCTGCTTCATTCTGGGGGCTGGCATCTTGAACTGAGACACCTAGGATATATGGTGGGGCAAGTGCACTCCAAAGGCTGGCTTCTGTCCAAAGCTCAATTTACAGCCCTGGCAGCAAACAAAGGGAATTAAACAAACAATCAAGACACTCTGGAAAGGGTCTTACTGACCCCAGGGATGAATGGCACCAAGGTTTTCATTTTCTTCTGAAACACCAGTGACAGCTCCTGCGCCAGAAGAGACTGCCCTTGCTTTCTGGCAGGCTGCCTACACAAACACAGGAAGCCTTGCAATGTGCTGGCTACAGGCTGACTGCTTCTCCATGACAGGAATGCCAACACAGCTGAATGGAGTTCAGCAATCCGGTGGGAGGGCAGGGAGGGGAACCCATCACAAACACTTTACAGACTTTTTCTGAGGACAAAGGATGCTGAGTTTTGTATTTAGATACACACCCAACAAGGGCCATCACTCTACACTTACGAGATACAAAGGCTACACTTTTTCAGGCTGCCTAGAGTCGGACATATTTGGACACCTCAGTAAGAGATTGATCCAAAGTTCCATGTAATCAATAGAAAGAGTCCTTGATTTTCAGGGGAGCTGCACAGAGCCCAGAAGTCCTATTATTCAAGTCTATGGGAGCAGCAAATACTTAGCACCTTGGAAAAACTAGGTCACTTATTAGAGTAAGGTGAGAATTAATCAGTTACTCTTTGTACAGCGTGTTGCTTAGAACTGTACATCTTGATTACTCAATACTATGTTCAAGGTTCCAAGAAGTTATATAACAGACACAGATAAGACTAAACTGTGCCTCAAAGATCATGCAACGCAAAATAGGCCTTTCGATTGGTTCAAGATCACCCACTTGGGCACACGCTATCAGCGGCTGAGAAAAATCACAATAAAACAATTGCTTGCTTATGCCACTGATTATTAGCATTAATGCAGGCAAGGCATTTAAGTCCAAGTTAGATCTCACCTACACCAGTGTAAACCAGGTGCATCTCCAATTAAACTAATGGAGCTACACTTGTGCAAAACCCAAAGGATAGTCCTGATGCAGGAATGCACATAAGCAAGTACTTAAGTTTAGGCATGCACATAAGTCCCATTGTGGGAGTTAGACATACGCACAAATTCTTTCCAGAACCAGCCCCTTCCTGAACAAATGTTAGTGAGCTCAATCCTGCGTGATACTGAGCACACTCAACCGCCACTGAAGTCAGCGTGAAGTGATGGGTTTTGGCAGCCAGTTCAGCCCCAGGAATCACAATTTATGTTTTTTGTAAGGTGAGGAGAAGAAATTAAAACGTGAAGCCTTGCAACGGTTCAGGAAGGCAATAAATGAGGTCGTGCTGACAGTCTTGGAGTTGCAGCCTGGAATTCCAGCACTAAGTCATTTGTCACAGCAAGAGAATTTCCCACCAGCACCTTTCCACCCTGTCCTTTGAAAACCTTCCTAAGATCATCATAGATCATGGCAAATGGAATCAGGGCCAGCCCCACACATATGGCTAGTTAGCTGACCTTCTACTATGGAAAGGTTTTCTATTTCTTAAAGCCACTTACTTCATCAAAATTAGTTTATTTCCCCTGAAATTAATGGGAGTTCTGTGTGCGCAAGGAATACCAAAACCCAGGACTGTATGTATAGATAGATACATGTTCATATGGAACATAGAACATTAAACTCCTTGCAAAACACCTCATATTTCATACACATACTATAATCTTTTTTAGCACTAAGGGGCAATCCCACACTGGCAGGCAGCAGGCCCTTTTCACTCTAACTTTTGTGCATGAACCCCTCCCATTTTATAATAAAATGGGTCAGCTTCGCCTCAACACTGATTCTGGGAGAGTGTTACTCTCTGACTTGGTTTAGTTTCACTGACATTATTTCAGTGATGCTAATAACAGTACAAAATGTCGGTATCAAAACAAACAGCTTCACAAGACAGATGAACCATGACAGAGTTAAGCTGTCCAAGGAACAACTTACAGCCAAGAGGCTGTCACCTTTGGTAAATCCAAGGCACACAGACCTTATCCATGTTCCTAAAGCATTGAAGAAAACTCCCTTTGTGTTTATTAAATTACTTGTCCTCTGAACGTTTACATAGTTGCCCTCCCAACAGCACTTCCCTCACCAAGTAGCCAGCCTGAGTCTCCCATCATGGACATGCAGGAACTCAGCTCTATGCAACTGAAGGGTGTGATGAGAAGAAAAAAGGAGGAGTCTCTGAAGAATTTTTTTTCCCCACTGCTATACCTGCTCCTCCCCAAGGAAGCATTTATGGTGAATTTTCACCATCATTTATTCATGCTCCAAGTAACAGGGAGTCTGATTTTAATACAACCCTGGCCAGGCAGCAAGTTACAGCCCAGCCAAATGCATCATTCCAAAATGCTCCAATGTATTTTCCAGTGAATACTTGTGCAGTTTTGCAAGTTTTCCACAAAATCCATTTTCAGAAGAATCAACACAGAACCTACAAAATCCTCTGGATCTGAAGTTTATGAATCTCAACCAGGTATAGTTAAGAAATAGGTAAGCCTGAAGATCCAAAGCTCAGGTTCCCATAACTGCATTCACTAAGGTGAGACATTGGTATTTCTATGAGGAAGCACTGTTGAATGTTTACAGTGAAGGGAGTTAGGAGGGGTAGGTTCTATTCCCAGCCTTGATAATAGATTATTGTGTAACCTACAATGTTTCGAACTCTCCTGATTTTTTTTAATGTTTCTTAAAGCACCCAACTCCTGTAGTCATGTGATGAAGTATGACTAGCAGCTTTCAGTCCTCCTGGTCAGAGAGAGAAAAGCTTGGAAATGTGAACTTTTAAAGGCTGCAAAGCCAGGAAGCAAAAACAAGAATTCAAACACTTTTTTACAAAGCTCATGATTTTTAGGCTAATCGCATGATTTTTTGGGGGGTGGCAGGGTCGGGAGGGGTGACTCGATTTTTGACCAGCTGGGGCTGGCAGTTCTAGCCCTGGAGTAAGCCACTGAACTTTACTGTGCCTCCATTTCCCCTCTGTAAATCCTCCCTACCTCACAGCCTTGTTATAAGTCTTAAATAGTGTTTGCAAAGCCCTTGGAGATACTTAGATGAAGGGCGCTTCAGACATGCAACGTATGGTTCATTAGTACTATACATTCAAAGACACACTGCAAATTTCTAAACTTTATAAATGAGCAACTATACGAATAACTATAAAAAATTAGTATTAAAAGTAATTCAATTTGTGTGTTTAAATTTGAAATTAATTTTAAAAAACAAACCAAGGACTCTGTATGAAACTACTGATTACAAAGTATAATGAAAAAAACCACACCAGTGCAGATTCCCAGAGTCTGATCCACTACACTCAACTAAAGTGGAAGTCTCTCCTTTGAAGAAGTCAATAAGCTAAGTCCCTTCCAGCCTGGCTCCCAGGGAGGCGGGTGGCAAGGGAACATGGCTGGGCTATCTGTGTCCTAAGGCAGCTGGGATGGTCTCTTGGAGCCACAGGTCACTGGCATGAAGCTATCAAATATATGCTCTTCATAACCTTCAGAAAGGATATGGGCCCTGGGGCTGCGCTACACTGGACTGAGCGAGCACACAGGTGGCTTGAAGCTACTTTTGCAACCCCATTCACCTTGCCTTCTGCTGCACCAAGCACTCCTCGGCCATAGCTCAGGGTCTAGCCTAAGAGGGTTAGTCACAAAGCTGATGCAAGAGGGCTACAGCAGATCACGCAATTGTGCTCTGACTCCATCAGGGTTACACTATATTTACACCAGTGTACGTGACATCAGACTCCACAGCTTTCAAAAAAAACAAACCAGCTGGAGTGCTCAGAGGACATATAAAGCTCTTAAAATACTTCTAACTGGTAAAAATATTCCCAGGACTGGAAGAACACAAGAACAGCTTGGACTGTAATTCCCTGGGGCAGGGACCTTCTATACGGTGTTTGTGCTACATCTAGCACACTGGAGTCTGGGTCATGGCCGAGGCTGCTACTGCAATATAAACCAACAACAAGCAAGAAAGTTTCACTGGGTTATTGCGATTTGTCCTTCAGCAGGATCTGTAAATCACTGAGATCCTTATGTTTTGCCACAAATTCATGACTGCCCCCAAATACATGTAAAATCTCAACTTAAAAAGCTATTTGGGGGATTTTAAGAGACAGCTTTATGCTCAAGTGTTCTTCTTGAGCAGCATATTTTAAGGCAAGACCTTCAGAACCAGATCCAGCTGACATAAGTCAAAATAGTATAAGAGTCTTCAATAAACTACTCCAATTTACACAGGCTAAGAATCTGACCCTGGCTGTTCTTAAAGCATAAAAGTTTTGCTTTCCACTGGCTGCCTAGGCTGAGATAGCAAGTCAGCTGTTCCTGTCTTGCAGGATATGCACATAAGCATGAAAAGGAAGCTTCGTTCTTTGTTGGCAAATGCTGTCGGGCTTTGAAACTGTCTCATCTTTAGGATCACAAGGAAGTAAATAAAGACCTGTTCCGTAATACCGCCTCACTTAACTCCTCGCCTGCTGGCTGGTTAGTTCAGTTTCTGCATTGTGCTGTTCTACCTCCTCGACTCAGCAGAAAACCAGATTTTCACCAACACACTGAGCATGGTTCTACCAGTCCTACGGGGGATGTTTAGCCACACACAAAAAAATGCACAGAAAAGGATTTCCATCAGCACTAACTAATTAGTTAATGCCAGCTGGTGTTGCTACATACCTGAGGTAGGGCCCATAAAGATCCGTGTATGATTTAAATGCTGCCACTGCTATTCAATCTCCAGCAGGAGACAGGAGCACTAAAGCCAGTGTTCGGGATACATCTCAATTGCTTTCTACCTACATAGAACTGTGGTGGGAAGGCCTCTTCATAATCATAGATAATCACAAAATGATAGGACTATAAGGTCAACTAGTCCACACTCAAGGCATGGCTAAATATTACCTAGAACAGGGGCAGGCAAGACACAACCTGCAGGCTGGATCCAGCCCATCAAGTTGCCAGATCTGGCCCATGGGCCATCCTGTCGGGACCCTCAGGCACAGAGCAGCCCATGCTACTTTAAGTGGCTGGCTGCTCTCTGTAGCGCTCTGCTCCGGGCGCTGGAGAGGAGGCTTCACGTGCCGCCCCTGCACACAGCACAATCCAGAAAGCAGCCAATAGGAACCGAGGGATCATGCTGGGCACAAAGCCTGGGAGTAGAGAGCCACAGGGAGCAGTTAGCTGTTTTGACAGCCTGTGACTGCAGCAGCCATGGGGCCTGCCTTGGAATCCTGCAGTGCTGAGAACTGCCCAGGTTAGGGCCACCCAGCCCAGCCAGAGCCTGCTTCTGGCACCCCAGCCCCTCCCCCGCCCAGGTCACCACCCAACCCCCCTGCAACCCTCTTCCCCCAGGCCAGAATCCTCTCTTGCATTCATACCCCCTCCCCAATCTTACACCCTATTCCCCTCCCTCAGGTCATCACCCAAACCCCTTCCCCAGGTCACAACACTCCATCCAAGAGCCTGCACCCCCTTGCACGCACCTCCCCAGGCCAGAATCCTCTCCTGCACTCATCCCGGACCCTGCAACCCAATCCCCTCCTTCACCCAAACTGCCTCTCAGACTCCACACCCCCTCCTGCACCCTAGTGCCCTACCATGAGCTCTCTTCTGCACCCAACCTCCACCCCAGAACCTCCACCCCTCCATAGCAAAGTGTGGCCGTTATCAAAATCTTGGAGTGGTCCCCCATCAAAAATGATTGCCCACCCCGACCTAACCATATCTGACAGGTGCTTGTCCAACCTGCTCTTAAAAATGTCCAGTGATGGCAATTCCACAACCTTCGCAGGCAATTTATTCTAGTGCTTACCCACCCTAACTGTTAGGAAGTTTTTCCGAATGTCCAACCTAAACCTCCCTTGCTGCAGTTTAAGCCCGTTGCTTCTTGTCCTATCCTCAGAGGCCAACGAGAACAACTTGTCTCCCTAATCCTTATAACAACCTTTTTGGTACTTAAAAGTGGTTATGTCCCCTCTCAGTCATCTCCAAACTAAACAAATCCATTTTCCCCCCAATCTTTCCTCATCGATCATGGTTGCCAGACCTTTCATCATTTTTGTAGCTCTTCTCTGGACCTTCTCCAATCTGGCCACATCCTTCCTAAAATGTGGCAGCCAGAACTAGATGTCATACCTCAGTTCAGACTTAACCAGTGTGGCGGAGAACTAGAAGAGTTACCGCATGTGTCTTGCTAACAACCGTGTCAGCTTTCTCATGTGACAGGGAATGCTTCCCAACACTCCACCTCTTCCCCCAAGCCATCACCCCCTCTTGTCTCTTCCGGTCCCTGCTACATTTCTACCCCTCCACTCTTCCCCCTCGGTGCATCCTGCACACTATGAAACAACTGATCCACAGCTGGTGGGAGGCGCTGGGGGAAAAGGGGAGAGGTGCTGACTGGTGGGGAACCTGGCAGCAGGAGTCACTGGGGGTGGGGGGTTGCCAGTGGATTCTAAGCACCCACCATTTTTTTTCCCCATGAGCATTCCAGGGCTGAAGCTCCCACAGAATCAGCACCTACACGTACGTACAAACGCTCCTGCCAATAAACCCCAGAATGTTTGCTTTTTCTTTTCTTCTCTTTTTTTTTTTTTGCAACAGTCTCACACCGTTGACTGATATTTAGCTTGTGAATCATGTTCTTCCAGCTTGATTGTGAACCACAGATAAAGATTCTCTGGGAACAGGTTTTCAACCACTTACGCACCCACCTTGTAGTAGCTCCATCTAGGTTGCATTTCCCCAGTTTGGTTATGAGCAGAAAGGATCAAAAGCCTTATTGAAGTCAAGCTACACCACATCTACCACTTCTCATGCCCCATCCATATGGCTTCTTACCCTATCTAAGAAAGCTATTAGGTTGGCTTAACATGAATTTTTCTTGACAAATCCATGCGGCCTGTTACTTATCACCATTATCATCTAGGTGTCTGCAAAGTGATTGCTTAATTATTTGCTCCATTATCTTTCCAGTTACTGAAGCTCATCTGACTGGTCTGTAATTCCCTGGGTTGTCCTTATTTCAAATTTTATAGATGGGCATTATATTTACCCTTTTCCAGTCTTCTGGAATCTCTCCCATCTTTCACGACTTTTCAAAGATAACCGCTAATGGCTCAGTTATCTCCTCAATCAGCTCCTTTAAATATTAGGATGTATTTCATCAGGCCTGCCTGATGAAATACATCTAACCAGTCTAAGAACATTTTAACTTGTTCTTTCCCTATTTTAGCCTCACTTCCAACCCTAAGATGTGTTGCTAGGCATTCCAGTGGCCACTGAAGAGAAACCAGTTAATAAAAAAAAATGTTGGGACTGTTCACAATAATCTGTGACTATTATACCCAAGTCTCCTCCCACACTAGTCTTACACTGGTTTAATTTGCTCATCTCAGGGATGTTTCTTCTGGTTTACACTAAAGAGAATCAGGCCTCATGCCCCCACAGAAAAGGATCTGAGAAACAAACTTGCCCAGCACGCCAGAAGAGAAACTGAATCTTCTTTTGCTGGTCTCCCATAAATCTGTCCTGACGCAGCTTCCTCTTCCAGGCTGCTAAACCCAGGCATCTCATACTTCAGCAAACATTTCGTATTAATCCATACGGTTGTGGTTCTGATTAGGGATGTTAAATAGTGGTTGGGAAGCTAATCGAGTAGTCAACGGAATTTCCATCGACTACTCGATTAGTTGATAAAGGGGTTCGCTGCAGCTCCGCTTTTTAAATGTGGTATGAACTACATTTAAAAAACAGAACCACAGCATCTGGGACCCGGCGCAAGCCAGGACTGCTTAATCCCAGTTTGTGCAATTTCCCCCGCTGCACCTCTGCCTCCCCCTGCCTCTCGTGGAGATGGTGCTGGGGGGAACCAGCTTTTAAGCAAGTTCCCCCCCAAAACTGGCTCCTGCTCCCTCACTTGCTGCCTCTGACTAGTTGTGTAGTGACTCGACTGCCTAATAAGCCTCGACTTATCAGGGAGTTGACTAGTCGCTTACATCCCTAGTTCTGATTGCTTGTTTCTGCAGAATCCAGGCCAAAAATACATCAATAGATTTGCCAAATAAATAAATAAAAATTGCTTCTCTACTTTTCTTCACTTCATTGCCTAGATCAACATCTGCTTGGAACATACGGGATCCAGTTCCATCATGTTATTCAGTATTTCCCTCTCCTCCCACCCCGTAAGACAAAGCATGAATAAATAAGATATATTGGTCTACGAATTTACATTGGTACAGCTAGGTCTCTCGGGGTGCAGATTTTTCACCTAACCCCCTGTGCAGATAGCACTACACAGATAGAAAAGATCTCCTCTCAATCTAGCTACCACCTCTCATGGATGTGGATTACCTATGCCAACAGCAGAATCTCTTCCCGTTGTCTGCACTGAAGGACTATGGGGTGCTGGTACAGCATTTTAGGGGAGAAAATCCCCACGAAAATGAACACGATATTATGAAGCCTACATGACTTGCCATAAAGTTGGCGGTGCACAAAACCTTCTGTTTTACACTAACTAAATCCAAGAGTTCACATCATACATTCAAACAAACAAGCTTGGAAATCCCCTCCTGCAACTCCATCCTTCCTACCAGTTCCCTTCCCCCAAGATTGCTGAGGAAATGAGATGCCAAGTCCCAGTCAAAATAATGAGCTCACCCATTCCTAGGAAAGCCTACAGTGCATTTCATGAGTCATGGAAAACAGCATCTCTCTCTCTCGCTCTCCTCTCCTCTATTTTAAAGCAGCACATTAGGCCCAATGTTGAGAAACCAAATCAGAATTTTGGCCCAAACACCCTGGAATCCTAGATCCACTCCTGCCCCCATGAGTTCTGGCTCCAGGACAGACCCCAAAGAGCAAGGAGGGTCATTTCCTGATGCTGGTTCAAGCCTCCTTTGAATAGCCAGACCTGAACACTAACCTCAATTTGCCCTCAAAGCGGAGCACAAAACTCAAGTCCAAACTAGATCCAAATATCACCCTCCACAGCTGCCAAAGGGTGCAGGGGGCTAGAGGAACCCAGAATATCAACAGACAGGAGACTACGGATGTGGAGGAGAAGAGACAAGCCCTATCCTACTCCACAAGCCAGAGAGGACAGCTTCACATTGCCTCAGGCTCGCAGTTGCCTGATAGATTCAAAGACCAGAGAGGCATCAGCTATGTAGGACTCTCAGCACCTTCAGCTGTTGGTGTTGTAACTAGCTTGTTGAAACCCATGAACCTCACTGGTGCGTCTCCCCCCGCTCTGCCCCCCACACTCACATATTTAAAAAAAATAACCATTCTCTGGAGAGCTGGATTTCTTCTGACTAGCAACCGCCTACTACATTTTTCAAGCCCTGCAATGTTGTGGCAAATGGATGTTAGGGATGTTAAATATCGGTTAATTAAATAGTCGAGTAGCCTTATGAATTCTTATTGGTTACTCGACTATTCTATAGTCCCTGGAAGCGGGGCCGGCAGCCAGTGCTCTCCAGCCCCATGCCCGGGGGGAGGGGAGGGTCACCTGCCACTTCACACAACTTCTCTTTGCAGACCAGCTGCCTGTCGCCCCCCACTGCTGCCTCTGATATAGGGGTGGCACCAGCACCTGTCCAGGGAGGTGTCTTAGCTCCTGGATCCGGCGCGAGCCAGAACTGAACCGGGCTGCCTGCCTGCCTACTTCCTAATAACACTTTAAATGCAGAGCTGTAGCAGGGGTAGGTCCCAGACCTGTCACAAGCCAAGACTGAGACAGGCTGCTGGCAAGTCTGCTAAAAGGTTTACTGGCGGGGAGGAAGGGAGGCAGAGAAATGTGTGTAGTCTGTAGCAGTGTTTCTCAACCAGTGGTACAAGTACCCTTAGGGTACTTCAGAGAAGTCTGGGGGGTTACGTCAACACAACTGAAGTTTGGAGAAAACTTAATTTTTGTTTTAAGTTTTACAGCACTGCATTATTTTTGTACTTTTTACACCCAAAAATTTCATTGCCCGCCCGGCTACGATTAAGTTGTTTAAACAAACATGTTGCAATGGTAGAAAAAAAATGTATGTGTCTGAAAACTGTAGGTACTGGGGGTACTTTTTTTTTTTAAGGGGGTACTTTATAAAAAAAGGTTGCGAAACACTGGTCTATAGCATTAACCTATAAGCTTTTGCTTATCAGTTAATCCACTACAATATTACATCCATAAGGGATGTAAGCTTCCCACACTGTGGACTAGAAACTACTAAGTTTCATCTACTGACGCTTCCAAGCCTCAGAAAAAAGATAAACAGTAGAGATACGTATATGTTTTGCCTGTGCCTCACATGTGCAGGGAAGCGAGCAGCAGGCTCTCAAGCTGTCTGTGCATGAATCCTCCAAGTCCACATCTTTGAAGGACAGGAGCTGCAGAGAAGGACACCTTCATAGCCTGCCTATGACATCCGAAACCGGCCAAGAGAGGATGGGAGGGGAGTGTCTAATGACACAACTTAGGCCGCTGAGCCAAGTCCAGAAAGGTGAGCTTCTGCTAGCTCTCTGGAGATCTGGCCACAACCGCTGCCTTTGAACGCATGTGTGTTGGGAAATGGGCATCTGTAAAAACATAGGCAATGGTTTCTACCAACGCTGGTTGGATAGGAGACTCCGCTGCCTCTTGGGAAACAGATTTAAAAACCGCAAACCACATGGCACCTCTGCACATACTTCTCTCCCAGGGTGGCAGAGGAGAGAACACACACAGGACAGATAACGCATAGCTGCAAAATACTGAAATGTGCTGTGCTGTAAGAACCCTCACAGAAACAGGAATAGAACAGAACAGGGGTTGGGCACATTCAGCAAGACCACGGAACCCATGCAAAGACAATCACCATCATACGTCACCCAGATTCTATCTAGCTGTGCAATGGTTTATATTCAACAGGCCTTTCCCTGAGGATTCTGTACCTTATCGAAGGCTTGTGCTCCATCTGAGCAGCCCACACAAGCCACTCCAACAACAACGACATTCCCAGATTGGGGATAGTGCCAATAAGCTCCTAAATGTGGCCAAACTACAGGATACCACTCAGCTCACCTCTGGCACAGAAGCGTGCACGTGCATGCAGAATAAGACTTTGTAAAAGGCTATCAAGATTACTAGGGCAAATTCCAGAATCAAGAACTCTCTTCTAGCAACCACTTCTCTCTTGAACACAGCTGTTCGCTCAAACACCCCTTCTGGTCACTGGAAGAGAGAGTTGGTCTCCAAGGTAACTAGGCCTCAGTTCACTGGATGTTAAAAAAGTAGCCCCCTGTAGTGTACACAGTGTCACATCTCTGCATTATCAGATCCCATGGACATTCTTGTCTTAACTTCCACTGTAAACTGCTTTGGGCAGGGAATCTGTCTGGAGTCGGATCCTCACTAAGTCCCTGGGTAAGTCAAAAGATTTACACCATCCAACTAGCTGACCAGGACATACCAAGTGCCATGCACTTTTCTGGCCATGTGTAAGCAACACACCTAGCAGTATCAAGACAACTCACTGTTTAGTGGCTCTCATGTACTCTGAGTCTGACAGAGCCCCCAAAATATCCCAGTGAACAAGTGACCTCAGCAAACCTTCCCCAGCTGGGACTAACTAGTAGCTAAGAGTGCTAGTTAGTCCAAGTGCAAAGGCTGGGGAGTGGCAGCTCAACTCGCCTTCTAGGGATGTGAACAGGTAACTAGTTAACCAGTTACCCTGTAAGCATCACCCCTACTGGATGACACATAATGGTTAACTGGTTCCAGGGAGCAGTCCCTGCAGGCGGAGGGCTGCTCTAGCCCTGTCAGGCCACCATGCAGAGCCCCCAGCCAACCCCGCATGGCTGGGGCCAGGAGCCAACACCACATGCGGCTGGGGGTGGGAACCCCACAGGACGGAGCAGCCCCCTGCCCAGGAGCCCACTTAGTCGATTAATTGGCTAAATGTTAGATTAACCTAATGTTTAACCAGTTAACTGATTAATCTGGATTTTACATCCCTATTTCCTTCACACAGCAGTCCCTCCAAGGCAGGGTTAAGGGCTGGTGTGGGTCTGCACAACCACTACCCATCTTAGAACCTACTCATCTCTGCATAGTCCACTGGCTTCCCTCTCAGCAGCGGTCAGGCCTACATGTTTTGTCAGGGCCGGGATCATGTGAGGTTTTGTAAAAGGATTTGACAGCGCACTGACCCCTTTCCCAAAGCAGGTAGCTCCAGCTTCATACGACACCCCTTTCCTAAAAACTGGCAACATGCCACCCTACCAGCTACCACGCTAGTCAATGAACAGACCTCCCTGCCCAGCTGCCATGTCCTACTAGCTAGAAAACACTCCAGGCTCTTTGCCCTGGCCAGAATCACTTGGCCTTCTATCCCCTCCCGAGCCTGGGTAGATCAGTCCATCCCTTCTTAGGGCCTCATCTGCATGCGATTATTCCCGGGTGTTATGCCTGCTTCATGCCATAGCTCCACCCTATCCAGGATCACAGCAACTGCACACGTGACCACTTGGACTTCGTCCCACACAGCTCCCAAGGCTCTGAGAGTCCAGCTCCAGCTGAGCTCCACCCTCCCTCCTACCTGCCACTGCTGCTGCTTCTCCTCCTTGGGCTACCACTAAATTACCTCCCAGTCCACAGCACTTAGAACAGGGAGGCTCCAATTCCAGGGACAAACTTCTCCTCATTATAACTAGGGCAGGCCCAGGATGGAATCCTCACTCCGTCTGGACTTCTCCAGGGAGACCTGCCCCATAAGAACTGGACGAAGAAGTCAGACTTCTTTTGCCCCAAGTTTCCCACTCTTGGGTCTCTGTTTTTGTGGCTGTGACGTAGTGGGGGTGCTGTCTGCTCTGTAACCCAGGGTTCCCCTACGCTGTGATGTGTGATTCCCACTGACTCCCCCACATGTGTATTGGCCCAGACACCTAGTCCCAGCCTGAGCAGATAACAAGGCTCTTCCCAGGGGGAGAGACAAAGGAAGGGAGGCAGAGACGGCCACCTGGCTGGGGGGCAGGGCCTGGGAGCTGGGCAGTTTATTGGCTGGGATGAAATGAAGAGAAGAGACTAAGCTGAGTACTGAGGGGTCAGGGGCCAGTGGACCCCTACCCCAAGGGGTCTGAGGCTACCTGGCCCCGGGCTCTGCTGTACCTCGCAGAAGCAATAAATCCTCTCTACTGGCTGGTGGAGTCTCATCTTGTTGTAGACAGGATGCAGGATCAGGGGGTCTCTGATGCGCCGCAAGAGGCCCCAGTGGTCATTGCAGCAGAAGCCCTACTGCACACTAGACTCCCAGAACCGGGTCATTCAGCTATTTAGAACAGGTCTGTGAAGGTGCCTAAAATGCTTTGTCTACATTTGAGATCCTGCCACCGCTGCTCCTGGCAGAGGTGAGCCAGTGGGAGCAGCAGTGGGAAGTTTTAAGACCAGATTGTGAAGCCCTTAATTCATCTGTGGGGCAATCCTTTCACACCAGTGTTTCTCAACTTTTTTTTTTTTTTAAATATAAAGTACCCCTTTTTCATTAAAAAAAGTAACCCCTTTTTAAAAAGTTTATATATATATATATATATATATATAAAAAATATCCCCAGTACCTACAGGTTTCAGACACACACATTTTTTTTCTACCATTGCAACACATGTGCTTAAACAACTTAATCGTAGCCAGGCAGGCGATGAAATTTTTGGGTGTAAAAAGTACAAAAATAATAAAGCGCTGTAAAACTTAACACAAAATTCAGTTTTCTTCAAATTTCAGTTGTGTTGACGTACCCTCCAGACTTCTCTCAAGTACCCCTGAGGGTACTCGTACCACTGGTTGAAAAACACTGCTTCACACCATCACGCCAAATGACTTCAGTGGGACTCCTTGCACCAGGAGCTGTTCACCCAACTGGCCCTTAGCATAACAAACTGTGCTACAGATGAGAATTGTCTGTATTCCCCCAGGAAAGAGGCTCCCTGAGCAAGAGGACTGTGAAATCAGACACAGTTCAGCCAGTCTTATGATGAAATGGGGGTTTCTGCATGCTGCATTCCTAGGGTCCAATCCTATTCCCACTGGAATCAGTGACAGAGATGTAGCCGTGTTAGTCTGCTCTAGCTGAAACAAAAGACAGGACTATGCAGCACTTTAAAGACTAACAAGATGGTTTATTAGGGGAAGGGGGCGGGGCGGTGACATACACAGCCAGGGGGCGGGGCCTGGCCGTGTATGTCACCGCCCCGCCCCCCTTCACTTCCCGCCATGGCGCTTGGCTGACTTCCGCGCTGCTCAGCCGGGCCACTGTGGGGGAGCCCAAACGGCCGCTTGCTCTGCTTGCTCCCCTGCAGCGGCCCGGCTGAGTGGCGCAGAAGTCAGCCGAGCGCCACGGCGGGAGGCAAAGGGGGGCGGGGCGGTGACGTACATGGCGAAGGGGTGGGGCCTGGACGAGCATGCATCCCCCAACGGAGACAGAGGAGAGCGGAGAGAGAGTGAGAGGCAGGAGGGGGAGAAGAGAAAGAGAGAGACGGAGAGAGAGAGGGGGAGGCAGGAGGAGGAGGAGGAGGAGAGAAAGAGACACAGAGTGAAAGACCGGAGGCTCAGGAGAGAAGACCGACGTGGAGGAGAGACCTGAAAATCCCGTCTTATGACCAGCTAATTAGCTAATGATTTTAATAATCATCAACAGCAATCAGAGGGGTAGCCATGTTTGTCTGTATCTGCAAAAACACTGAGTCGTCTTGGGACACCTTAAAGACTAACTGATTTATTTGGGAATCAGCTTGCATGCGTAAAATTTTGCCCACAAAAGCTTATGCCCAAATAAATTGGTTAGTTTTTAAGGTGCCACAGGACTCCTTGTTGGTTTTGATCAGCTGCAATGTTAGACTTCAAGAGAACCATAAGAAGACGCAAAGATGGAAAAAAAAAATTCAACCTAAACAAACACAGACAATGTCCCATCCAAACAGAAGAGGACTTTTCTTTCCCCTTCTAGGGAAAGGAACGGAGACTGAACCACACAGGACAGTTGTGAGTCACATTGCTTTAGACATCTCTCAAAGGCAAACTGATTCCACATGCATGGGCACTGCACCAGATGACAAATAGATCATCATCACGCCCACTGGCGTATAGGGTGGCAACAAAGGTCCTCCACTTCTGTCTGTCTCTGGCCAGCCTCTCAATAGTGCCCCCAAGTGTGATTCATGCTCTTCACTTCTACTTCAACAGTCTGGCGCCATGCTGTCTTGGGTCATCCTCATTTCTGCTTCCCTTCAGGGGTCCAGTGCACAGCAATCTTTGTGATGGAGCTTCCATCTTTCCTGAGCACATGCCCAATCCATCTCCAGCATCTTTTCATAATGATGGTAGCCATGTCATCTTGTTTGCACCGCACAAGCAGTTCCTGATTTGAAATGACTCTTGGCCAAAAAATATGGAGGATCCACCGAAGACTTTTGGTGTGAAAAATCATCTACTTATCGAGGTCATACTCAGTCATCTGCCAGCATTCTGATCCATATAATATTGTTGATAAAACACAGCTCTGATAAAACTTCAGTTTGGTATGGATGCTGTACTGTGATGACTTCCATACAGCATTCAGACTCATGAACAGACAAATAGAACAGATTTTACTCTATTGGACTGAGATAAAATTTTTCACTCCAAAGTTGTCTTTGCAGATCTCAAAGGGCTTTGCAATATTAATGAGCTAAGCCTTACAGCACCCCTAGTGGTAAGTATCACCAATACCCTTTTAAAGAGAGGGAAACGAAACCACAAAAATGAGACTTGCCCCAAATCAGGCAGCCACCAAATGGCACACCAAGTATAGAAGCCAGTCCTCCAGACTCCCACTCCTTACACTTCGGGCTAGTGAAAGTCAGGCTGTCAAAAATCCCATTGGCTCACCAACACTAATAATATTAGGTGCCAGCCCAACATCTGTCAAGTGCAGCGGGGGTGGGCAGCAGGACCACAGCGCTCTCTACCAACTTATTTTTTATGGCCGCACTTCATTCACATGGAGAGCTCTGAAAACAGGCATTTGTTCAAGACAGATGATTGCAACAAGGGAAACACAAGCTCGGCTGGCAAGTTCTGCTGCGCAGCAGGTGTGAAGCTATGCAGCCAACTAACTGCTCTGCCACAACGGGTAATTCAGTCCTTGCAGCTGCAGGCCATATTATTCCTTTGATGCTTTCCTGAAGGGATTCACAGAGACAGCAGGATTTGCCATTTCATCTTGCGTTGCTTTAAACGAAAACCAAACAAGCAGGGGTTCATGGCAAGTCCATGCACTGCTAGACTCAGGATTGGTGGGCTGTATATAGCTTTCCGGGAAGCCCGAAGAGTGTCTGAGGTCTCAGAGTAATAAAAAATAAGCACACTGAATTCCATATTTCCCCTCTTCATCTGTCTAGAAATCATGTTTCCATCTGTGTGCTACCCAGCAGACATTCTGTACATTTTTTTGTTCTACGTTTGTAATTTAATCAGTATCTGGGAGGTAGGGCAAAAAAAAAAAAAAAGGAAGAAATCAAGCTGAGATACTTATATGGAGGCTTCATAACATTACAGCCAAGTCCGAGCTCCACTGAAACCCCCGTATGGAGTGTAGGTCAAAAGAGGGTGCTGAAGTCACGGGAGAAGAGTGACTCTAAAGCCCTTCCCCTCTCCAGGGTTTGCAGCAGGTTTCAAGCACTGGGCAGGAAACGGTTAAGAGCCTGCCATGTGTCAGAGGTGGAGGGGCAAGTCAGCTGGAAAACAAAGCCCTTAACCCTTTCCTGCTTGGTCCCTGAGCGAGAGAGGGAAGGAGGGGCGAGTGTCTCTTCTTTGGTCCCCAGCGTTAGCATGCAAAGTTTTGGCCACACTCAGAAAGGAAGAATAACCCTCCCTATCTCATTGGTGGGGAGTGTAGATTTGGGACTTCCTTCAAGCCTGTCAAACAGTACAATAATGCCAGTCATCAGCAGACAACATGAGGTGGCACATTCCAGAGGCTTTAACCTAAACCTACTGGCTAGGCAATTGCTCCAGTCCTGGTTCCAACTTGTATCCGTTTGGTGGCTGCACCTCCTCGCACTGCCTCAAAGAAAAAAAAAACATCAAACCCTCCCATGGAAAAAACGTAAAGCACTGAAACCATTTTAGAGAAGGAACATATAAAAGAGTCTTTAAAAAGACCGCCAAACACTCAGCCCCACTCAACCGTGCATTCTGGCACCCACAGAGGTTCTCTTGGACGCTATCAACCCCCTAAATGCAACAGACTGCAGAACTGTGCAGATGCAGTTCTGTACAGATGAACTCTGCACACGGCTCCTGGCAGGCCTGAAACCAGTATAAGACTCCTTGGTCCTAAATTCCTCATGAGTACAGCAGCTGCACAGCTAGAGAGTTCAGCTACTGCAGAACTTGGAAACATTTCTTCATTCTCGGGAATCAGTTCTACATGTCTCTTTCCCTAAAGCTTGACAACCATGTACCTAACGGACTGGAAAAATCAACAAGTTACCGCCCACTCGGCCAGGATGTTCCCCCTTGTGCCCTCCATGGAACAGGCAGGTGGTTTAATCCACATAAACCCCTTGGATAACCCAAAATCAGCACAAACAAGTCTAGAAACGCCACTGGAAACCAAGTCTTCTTCCTCTACAATGCTTCCAGGGCCCTGCTTCCTTCTATGACTGCACAGAACTCCACAGTCCTCAACCACATGCTCTGCTCTGCACTTACAAAAGGGGAAGGGAGCATTTGATTTTCAGCTCTTACTCAGGCAAAAACTTCTCCTGCAGGCAACCTCTGCCCTGCAACGAGCTAAATCAGGTCTATCTGCAAAGCGACATCAGATAACAATCCCTTGTAACACATAAAGAGGGAAAGGATGGCATCAGAAAATTCAGTGGCAGTGGGGCAAATTCTGAGGCACAGCTAGCTGGTGAGAGAGACACTTTTTTCTATTTACATGATACACCAATTTCAGATTCCCTCGGGCTCACGCCTACGTACTGGCATGAACTTCTAGCCCCTTCCACGTCAGCTCTCAGTCCAGACCCGTCTGTCTGAAGTTTGGTGCGAGCAAAATCAAATCCCCTGCAACATCAACCTGCACGTCTCAAGATGCAAGTGATTCTGTGTTGCAATCTGCTCAAAAATAACTGGGTGGAGAGGGAAGTCTGTGCCATATTTCTCAGCTCCACTTGCTTGTAATGGCCTATTGCTCATGCCACACCCCCAATACTTGGAACAATCTTCCTTGTGCCAAACACCCTTGTCTTCCTGCAGATCCCTCCTTCAAACCCACGCCTGATGCAAATCCTCCTGCACCATCCCCTCTCATTGACTGTACCCCAGAGCTTCTGGGACTGATCTGTAGTCACATAGCACTTGTCCAACTCTGCATGGATGTCAATAGACTTCACACACACACACAACAGATAAGAGGAATCAGACCTTTCCATTGACAGGTGTTTAGAGCAGGAAGCTTGGCTTGTCTGTATGCTCCACACAGTGACTTGGAGACTTATGATTACAAATCATCAGGGACCAAATGAATGCAAAGGATAATTTAGTTAAATTGGGACTGCATGTAACTCAACAAAAGTTATATACTCATGTAACTCCACTCCGTACATATCTCAGCTCAATATGTTTTTTAATCTATTAGTTCTAAGTCTCAGCAAGATAGTTGTGTTAGTCCGTATCAACAAAAACAAGGCATCCTGTGGCACATCACAGACCAATCAATTTATTTGGACCTAAGCTTTTGTGGGGAAAAATACACTGTCAGATGCATTGTTTTTGTTAGCACTAACTTGGTCCTCCTTGTTGTTAGATCCAGGTTATTTCTAGGGGAAGTGTACAATGGCCTTGCTGCCAAGTCTGGAAAAGCTAAAGCAATGTCTCATCATCCAAACCTGAGCTGCTCTGGCCAGAAAGGGAGTGGGAAACGTCTGCCTATTTAGAACTGTGTCTCCTACCACATTGAGACCTTCACCTGAAGTGCTCTGCAGAGCCCCAGCAAGGGAACGGCCCTGCCCCTCACCGTTTAGTTGGGGTGGGCTGCTGAGCAGGACATTCCGGTATTGATTTCTCATCGCTCCCATGAAGAACACCGTGTATTGGGGCCGAACAAGCGCCAGCAGGGTTTCCTCTCCCATGCCAGGCCTCCCAACAGCAGCTGCTTTTCCTGGCACTTAAATTATTCATGCAACCAGCTCCCCGGGGACCCGGAAATGCAGGAAGCCTGCAATCAAAGCGTGTGTGTGCTGGGGGGTTGTAACACTACAACTTTGAATAATGAGACATGAACAGAAACCCCACGGCTGGGGAGGAAGGGGCGCTCTGCGAGTGTGTGTGTGTGGGGGGGGGAGTGGTTTAATAGCACTCCAACTTTTAACACACGAACGCAACTGGAAACCTGTGGCTGGAGAGGAAGGGGTGTTTACCAGGGAGCAGGGACGCAAACTTACTGCCCAGGACCAATTTGGGGCTGCATCCCGGACCCCAACAAGGCTCCGCTGGGGCTGCAGGAGGCGCGCTCTGTGCGCTGGGAACAGGGGAAGAGGAGACCCAGCCGCGGGCTTGGGCAGAGGACCTGAAGCGGGGGGGCGGGGAAGGATCTCCCTGCCTTACCTCTTCCAACGCTGCCTTCACACCTGCCGCTCCATAGCGGGCACCTTCTGCGGCACCAGCGAGCAGGGCAGGCGGCCGGCGGAACGCACCCAGCGCGGCGCCCAAGCTCCTGGTCAGATCATGCCTCTGCCCCGGTCCAGCGCCTACTCCACGGCAGAAGCCGGGTCCCAGCGTCGGGGCCGCCCCTTCTGTGAGCCCCGAGGGCAGAGGCTGCTGCAAGAGCCGCGCGGGCGAGGAAACTTTGCAGCCAGTTGCTGCCCGGCGGGGGCGGGGGCGGAAGCGGTGACGCCCGGCGGCCCCGGCCAATGGGGCTCAGGCAGCTGCTGAGTGCTCTGAAAACAGACACTTGTTCAAGACAGATGATTGCAACAAGGGAAACACAAGCTCGGCTGGCAAGTTCTGCTGCGCAGCAGGTATGAATCTTTGCAGCCAACTAACTGCTCTGCCACAACGGGTAACTCAGTCCTTGCAGCTGCAGGCCATATTATTCCTTTGATGCTTTCCTGGAGGGATTCACAGAGACAGCAGGATTTGCCATTTCATCTTGCATTGCTTTAAACGAAAACCAAACAAGCAGGGGTTCATGGCAAGTCCATGCGCTGCTAGACTCAGGATTGGTGGGCCGTATATAGCTTTCCGGGAAGCCCGAAGAGTGTCTGAGGTCTCAGAGTAATAAAAAATAACCACACTGAATTCCATATTTCCCCTCTTCATCCGTCTAGAAATCATGTTTCCATCTGTGTGCTACCCAGCAGACATTCTGTACATTTTTTTGTTCTACGTTTTTAATTTAATCAGTATCTGGGAGATAGGGGGAAAAAAAGGAAGAAATCAAGCTGAGATTCATAACATTACAGCCAAGTCCGAGCTCCACTGAAACCCCCGTATGGAGTGTAGGTCAAAAGGGGGTGCTGAAGTCACGGGAGAAGAGTGACTCTAAAGCCCTTCCCCTCTCCAGGGTTTGCAGCAGGTTTCAAGCACTGGGCAGGAAACGGTTAAGAGCCTGCCATGTGTCAGAGGTGGAGGGGCAAGGCAGCTGGAAAACAAAGCCCTTAACCCTTTCCTGCTTGGTCCCTGAGCGAGAGAGGGAAGGAGGGGCGAGTGTCTCTTCTTTGGTCCCCAGCGTTAGCATGCAAAGTTTTGGCCACACTCAGAAAGGAAGAATAACCCTCCCTATCTCATTGGTGGGGAGTGTAGATTTGGGACTTCCTTCAAGCCTGTCAAACAGTACAATAATGCCAGTCATCAGCAGACAACATGAGGTGGCACATTCCAGAGGCTTTAACCTAAACCTACTGGCCACTAGCCAAGTACCCCCCTCGCCCTGTTGGCAATTCCTCCAGTCCAGCTCCCAGTTTGTATCCGTTTGGTGGCTGCACCTCCTCTCACTGCCTCAAAGGAAAAAAAACATCAAACCCTCCCATGGAAAAAACGTAAGGCACTGAAACCATTTTAGAGAAGGAACATATAAAAGAGTCTTTAAAAAGACCGCCAAACACTCAGCCGTGCATTCTGGCACCCACAGAGGTTTTCTTAGACGCTATCAACCCCCTAAATGCAACAGACTGCAGAACTGTGCAGATGCAGTTCTGTACAGATGAACTATGCACACGGCTCCTGGCAAGCCTGAAACCAGTATAAGACTCCTTGGTCCTAAATTCCTCATGAGTACAGCAGCTGCACAGCTAGGGTACATCTAGACTACAGGCTTTTGTCGACAGCAGCTTTGTCGACAGATACTGTCGACAAAGCCCCTGTCGACAAAGAGTGTCTAGACTGCATTACGTGGATCGAAAAATCAATCCGCTTTGTTGACAAAGAGGTCCAGACTGGCGGATGCTCCATCAACAAAAGAAGGCACCCAGAAGTGCTTCTGGCAGGTCACAGGGGCAGCCTTAAAGTCCAGGCGCTGCTGCATGCTCTTTGCAGAGACGCGTGGTTAAAGGGATCCTCCTGGACAGCTGTTGCACAAATCCTGCTTCTGGCTTGCCTACCTCCTAGAGGGAAAGCAAAACTGCTGCAGTTTTTGCTCTGGTTGCCCTGCTTCCTCGGGCACCACAGCAGTTTATTTTCAGGTTTGGTTTTTTGCTTTGCACTGTGTTTTTGGCCATGGAGCCTCAGCTGCCTCTGGGCAGGCGATGGCCCCACACTGAGATGATGGAAGTTCTGCTGCATCTTCATGAGAGCATCATGACGTTTGCAGCAGAGCTGGATTCAGATCCCAGATTTGAGCCCCTCACTCAAGCTGCAGCCCTACTGTCCTTTCCCCCTAACTTATTCCTGGAAAGGCGAGTTTGGAGGCTGGACACCAGTTCTGATTGGTGGGACCGGCTTGTCATGCAGCAGTGGGATGACGACCAGTGGCTCCAAAACTTCCGGATGCAGAAGTCCACCTTACAGGAGCTCTGTGCCTGGCTTGCCCCTGCCCTGCAACATCAGAATACCCGCTTGCAGGCTGCCATCCCCCTGGGGAAACACGTCGCTATTGCTCTGTGGAAGCTGGCCACCCCCAACAGCTACCACTCCGTGGGACATCAGTTCAGTGTGGGGAGGTCTACTGTCGGAGCCGTCTTGATGGAGGTAAGTCACTCTCGGGGGACAGTCCATGGGGGCGGGGGCGGGCGGATAAGGGGGACGGTCAGGACCGGGCATAGGGAATAGGGGATGGGGTGGGAGTGGTAGAAGCCTGCCTGGCCTCACCCTGCAGTGGTGTGGGGATCACGGGGGGGTTGCGTGATGGGGGGCTCTCAGGGTCTGGGAGGGGAGGGGTGGGGGAGCACCTCTCATCAGCTCATGCAACTCCTCTAATGTCCTGTTATGTGTGTTTGTATTTGTCCCTTTCTGCAGGTGGTGACAGCCATCAATTCGGAGCTGCTTCACAGGACTGTCTGCCTCGGAGACCTGCATACCATCTTGGCCGGATTTGCGGGGCTGGGTTTTCCGAACTGCGGTGGAGCACTTGATGGGACTCACATCCCGATCCGCGCACCACCCCACCAAGCAGCACAGTATATTAATAGAAAGGGCTACTTCTCCATGGTGCTGCAGGCCCTGGTCGACCATCGGGGACAATTCACGGATATTTGCGTCGGGTGGTCAGGCTGGGCACACGATACCTGCATATTCCGGAACTCCTACATGTACCGCAGGCTGCAGGCTGGGGCATATTTCCCAGAGGGGAACTATGCAGTTGGGGATGTGCAGATGCCTATGTGCATCGTGGCCGACGCGGCGTATCCCCTTATGCCCTGGCTCATGAAGCTCTACACCAGCCACCTGGACGCGAGCAGGGAACTGTTAAACTCTCACCTGAATTGGGCTCGCTTCCAGGTGGAGTGCACCTTTGGCCGTCTGAAGGGCAGATTTAGATGCCTGCTCACTCGGCTGGACATGGGGGAACACAACATCCCCGATGTGGTTGCAGCATGCTGTGTGCTGTACAACCTAGTGGAGAAAAAAGGGGAGGCCTTCCTCCCAGCGCGGGGGACATGGGCTGATATGGAGGGGAGGCACTTTGAGCAGCCCTGGACGGCTGCCATCCGGCAAGCCCACCAGCTGGGCTTGCGCATTCGAGAAGTCCTGAGGAAGCAATTCTTCCAAGGAGGCCGATGATTTTCCCCGGGCCCTTCCAAATGTGGGATTGCCCCATGCCCCTGGTGCCTTCCTCCCCAAAACCCCTTCTGGCCCCACATTGTACTCATTCATCACACACTGAGAACAGAGACAGGTGTGGGTGAAAAAATGTTTACAGTTTATTTCACTGTTGGTTTTTTGAAAAACTAAAATACTCTTTTGTTCAGAAAAATAAAGTGTTTGTAAACAAAGTAAAGTGCTTCCCTCAGTGACTCTCACAGGTGGGAAGGAGGAATGTCAACCTGGAAGGGGGGAGGGAGGCTCAGGGCTGAGGGTGCCGCCTTGATGAAGAGCCCCTGGCACTATGGCTGCAGAGGCCTTCTCGCACACGGCCGCGCGTGCGGGCTGGGACAGGAGGGGGCTGGGCAGGAGATGGGGCTGTACCTGGGTTTGGGATGGCAGGGGCTGAGAGGGGAGCAGGGGCTGAGGAGGGGGCAAGCTGAGCAGGACCAGACACAGGACCGGGGAAGGCCATGACCTCCTGGATAGCAGCGCAAATCTCAGTGCGCTGCTGGGCAAATTCCTCCAGCAAGAGCCTGCGCCACTCCGCCTCTGCCTCCATCCTCCGGTTAAATGTCTCCTGCACCCCTTGCAGGACCGAGATGTGCTGGTGCACCAGGTCCAAATACGTGCGCCAGTGCCGACCGGTTCCCTGCAGCCGTCTGGGTGGTGGGGCAGGTGTGGCGCCCCCTCCTGGTCAGCTGGTCCAGCTGTGGAGGACAAGAGGGCAAAGTCGTCAGTCGTGCATGCTCACACTTTCCCTGACAGGGTATGCCCTCCTTCTTCTCAGCAGGCAGTGCCTGTCCTAGGGTCACAGGATGCTCATGTGCATCTCAGTAAGGCATGGTGTGGCCTGGCCAGCAGCCACGGCCTCCCTGGAGCCCAGAAGGTGTGCAGTCCACCATCCTGCCCCCCCACCCCATGGCCAAGCAGCACAGACAAGTGTCAGGCCACAGTTGGGGTTCCCGCAGATTGCTGAGAGGCCTGAAGCTGTGTGGCAATCCCAGGGTCCCCAACCCATGCCTGCGCCTGGCATCACTGCCTGCAGGAGCAGATGGTGCCTCGCAGCCATGCAGGTGCAGGGGTAGGATGGCCCTCCCCGAAGGCGGCCATGGGTGTGCCCCCCACCCAGGCTGTGATCAGCATGACATGTCACAGCCCTGCACCATCCACTTTGCTCCCGCCTACCCTGCCCTGTGTGTTTTGGACCCTCACAGCACTCACCTGATGTTCCCTCCCCGGTGTCCGAAGTTATCTGGGAGGCCTCCTGAGCATGGGCGTCTGGCTCCTGGGTGCTCCTGGTGCTGTCTTCCTCCTCTGCCTCCTCTTCTTGGAGCTCCTGATCGTCTGCCTGGAGTTGTGGCCGCTGCTGACAGGGGTCTTTAAGCCAGATTCCACAAGCCTCTCGGGAGGCAGGGGTTCCCCTGCCCCCAGAATCCGGTCCAGGTCCTCGTAGTAGGCACAGTACTGTGCTGTTTCCCCGGAGCAGGAGCTGCGCTCATGGGCCCCTGATGTACCCTTGTCGCAGCTCCTTCACCTTGGCTCTGACCTGGGTACGGTGCGGGGGTGGTGGCCTTTCCTTGCCAGGCCATCAGCCATTCTGGCGTAGATGTCCGCGTTCCTGCGCCTGGACTGTGGGAGCGGAAGAGCCTCCTCCTCAGACCACAGCTCCAAAAGGGCTTTTATCTCGGGCCCAGACCAGGAGGGTGCCCAGCGTTTGGTGCCCCTGGCTTCCTGCAGGGATGTTTCCCTGGAAGGGCCAGGGGGGTCTTGGGAGGCTTGTCCCTGGGACATGACTCCGAGTTTCCTGACCGGACAGAGCTGCGCAGTCTCAGGGTCCTGGCTGTAGCTGGATTGCTGCCAGAACGCTAATCCTGGGTGCCTGTGCCTTTTAAAGATGGCTGCAGCAGGAACAATAGAGTTGAAAGCTGTGGCAGGAGTGTCCACCAGGGCTTTTTCATGGAGGCCTTTAATGTCGACATAAATTCTTCCCTGTGTCCACACGTACCTTTTGTCAACAGAACTTTGTCGACAAAGGTGTTATTCCTCATAGAATGAGGTTTACCACCGTCGACAAAACTGCCGTGTTCTGTCGACTTACTGTCGACAGAACTCAGCAGTAGTGTAGACGCAGGTATACTTTTGGCGACAAAAGTCCACTTTTGGCGACAAAACCCTGTAGTCTAGACACACCCCTAGAGAGTTCAGCTCCTGCAGAAGTTGGGAACGTTTCTGCATTCTCGGGAATCAGTTCTACATGTCTCTTTCCCTAAAGCTTGACAACCATGTACCTAACGGACTGGAAAAATCAACAAGTTACCGCCCACTCGGCCAGGATGTTCCCCCTTGTGCCCTCCATGGAACAGGCAGGTGGTTTAATCCACATAAACCCCTTGGATAACCCAAAATCAGCACAAACAAGTCTAGAAATGCCACTGGAAACCAAGACTTCTTCCTCTACAATGCTTCCAGGGCCCTGCTTCCTTCTATGACTGCACAGAACTCCACAGTCCTCAACCACATGCTCTGCTCTGCACTTACAAAAGGGGAAGGGAGCATTTGATTTTCAGCTCTTACTCAGGCAAAAACTTCTCCTGCAGGCAACCTCTGCCCTGCAACGAGCTAAATCAGGTCTATCTGCAAAGCGACATCAGATAACAATCCCTTGTAACACATAAAGAGGGAAAGGATGGCATCAGAAAATTCAGTGGCAGTGGGGCAAATTCTGAAGCACAGCTAGCTGGTGAGAGATACACTTTTTTCTATTTACATGATACACCAATTTCAAATTCCCTCGGGCTCACGCTTACGTACTGGCATGAACTTCTGGCCCCTTCCACGTCAGCTCTCAGTCCAGACCCGTCTGTCTGAAGTTTGGTGCTAGCAAAATCAAATCCCCTGCAACATCAACCTGCACGTCTCAAGATGCAAGTGATTCTGTGTTGCAATCTGCTCAAAAAAAACTGGGCGGAGAGGGAAGTCTGTGCCATATTTCTCAGCTCCACTGGCTTGTAAAGCCACAAGCTCCACTGGCTCATGCCACACCCCCACACTTGGAACAATCTTCCTTGTGCCAAACACCCTTGTCTTCCTGCAGATCCCTCCTTCAAACCTACGCCTGATGCAAATCCTCCTGCACCGTCCCCTCTCATTGACTGTACCCCAGAGCTTCTGGGACTGATCTGTAGTCACATAGTACTTGTCCAACTCTGCATGGATGTCAATAGACTTCACACACACACAACAGATAAGAGGAATCAGACCTTTCCACTGACAGGTGTTTAGAGCAGGAAGCTCTGCTTGTTTGCATGCTCAACACAGGGACTTGTAGACTTACGATTACAAATCATCAGGGGCCAAATGAGTGCAAAGGGTAATTTAGTTAAATTGGGATTGCCTGTGACCCAATAAATGTTATATAGTCCTGTAACTCCACTCTGTACATACCTCTAGGGCAAGCCTATTGTTGGGTACAATAGATTAATTGGCCAATGGTCCATGAATTATTATTGGCATTTCAGTAGCGTCAAGAAGCCTCAATTATGGGTCAGGACCAAGCAGTGCTAGGCACTGCACAAATACAAAACAAAAACAGTGTCCCTACATCGAAGAGGCCTGACCAACCAGGCTGGTACACAGAAAGAATGCAAATTTCACGTGAGTATTTCTCTTTATCCACTCCCACCAGACTTTGGACTGTTTGAGAGTTCACGTGAGTTCTCAGCTCAATATGTATTTTAATCGGTTAGATCTAAGTTTCAGCGAGATAGTTGTGTTAGTCCGTATCAGCAAAAACAACAAGGCATCCTGTGGCACATCACAGACCAACCGATTTATTTGGGCCTTAGCTTTTGTGAGTAAAAAAAACAGTCAGATGCATTGTTTTTGTTAGCACTAACTTGGTCCTCCTTGTTGTTAGATCCAGGTTATTTCTAGGGGAAGATGTACAATGGCTTCGCTACCAAGTCTGGAAAAGCTAAAGCAATGTCTCATCATCCAAATCTGAGCTGCTCTGGCCAGAAAGGGAGTGGGAAACTTCTGCCTATTTAGACCTGTGTCTCCTGCCACATTGAGACCTTCACCTGAAGTGCTCTGCAGAGCCCCAGCAGGGGAACCATCCTGCCCCTCACCGTTTAACTGGGGTGGGCTGCTGAGCAGGACACTCCGGTATTAATTACTCAGCGCTCCCATGAAGAATGCTGTGAATCGGGGCCGAACAAGCGCCAGCAGGGTTTCCTCTCACATGCCAGGCATCCCAACAGCAGCTGCTTTTCCTGGCACTTAAATTATTCATGCAACCAGCTCCCCGGGGACTCGGAAATGCAGGAAGCCTGCAATCAAAGCGTGTGTGTGCTGGGGGGTTGTAACACTACAACTTTGTATAATGACACGTGAACAGAAACCCCACAGGTGGGGAGGAAGAAGCACTCCGCGAGTGTGTGTGTGTGCGGGGGGGCGTTAATAACACTCCAACTTTTAACACACAACGGGAAACCTGTGGCTGGGGAGGAAGGGGTTTTGCCAGGGAGCAGGGAGGCGGGACACAAATTTACTGCCCAGGACCAACTTGGGGCTGTATCCCGGACCCCAACAGGACTCGGCTGGGGCTGCAGGAGGCGCGCTGTGTGCACTGGGAACAGGGGAGAAGAAGACCCAGCTGCAGGCCTGGGCAGAGGACCTGAAGGGGCGGGAGCAGGGGGCTCCCTGCCTTACTCTTCCAACGCCGCCTTCACAGCTGCCGCTCCGTAGCAAGCACCTTCTGCTGCACCAGCGAGCGGGGCAGGCAGTCGGCGGAACGCACCCAGCGTGGTGCCCGGGGCATGCCTCTACCCCAGTCCAGCACCTACTCCACGGCAGACCCCGAGTCCCAGCATCATGGCCACCCCTGCTGCAAGTCCCGAGGGCAGAGGCTGCTGCAGGAGCCACACGGGCGAGGAAACTTTGCAGCCAGTTGTTGCCCCCCGGCAGGCGGGGGCGGAAGCGGTGATGCCAGGCGGCCCGGCCAGTGGGACTCAGGCAGCTGCTGCCTGGCTCCGCATTTGCCTGAGCCCCAGGAGTCAGGAGGGGGCAGCGAAAGTGGAGCCCCTCTCACCCATGCCTACACTGCAAGCTAAATCTGGATCAGCTTGCATTCGGACCCAAGCCTCCCCCGCTCTCCGCACACACCAAGCAGGTGGGGGTGGAGGTCAGCAAGCACTTAGGACCCCGGTGCTAGGACCCTGTTGTAGCGTGGCCACTTTTGTTCGGGTGCATCCTGGAGGTTTGCTCCCCTGGTACTGTCTGCAATTAAATAGTCTTCATTAATCCCCTACCCTACTGGCCAAGAGTCCCACTGTGACCTGGGTCCAAGCCCTGTTGTTTTGTAGTGTGGACGCAGCTAAAGCTGCACCAGAAGCTCTGTGCAGTGCAGGACGGACACGTTCGTATGCCTCCAACAATTGCAAAGCTGGGTGTACAATGCAGCACGGACTTCCAGCAGAGGCTTGGAAGCGCTGAGTCCCCAAGCCTGAGTCCCAAGGCTACGGGTATACAATGCCGTAGAGACATTAATGTCACAGGTGGCATTAAAATCAGTTTCTCCATCACACAACAAATTGAAGGGACCGTTTCTGATGGGCCCCACACAGGCCATGACCCCAGCATTCCCTGTATCACCGCCCTCCACCCCCCTTGAAATCGACCTTCTCTGCATGGCAGAAACTGTGGGGATTGGGTTGTTTTGTTTGCGCCTCACTTCCTTTGTGGAGCAAGCTAAAAATACTTACCGGGATGGGGAACGTTTTTTGGGGCTGGGGGCGCTGACCCACAGAAAAATCAGCCAAGGAGCTGCACACAAGTGAGAAGCAAAAAAAAAAAAAAACAACCCCAAAACCAAAAACCCCTCACTGACGTGGCCCCCAACAGAGAAGGGGAAAGACGCTCCCCACATTCCCCTTGCACACCAGAGCTTAGGGGGGCCCGGACTAGTAGATATTCGTGTGCTCCAGCCCTGCAAGAGGTCTGGGAGGGGGCTGGAGCACCAGTGTGGGCTCCCCAATGCGGGGGGGGAGCCCTGAGTCTTGGGGGCTGGATCCAGGCAAGCTGTGGGATGCATCAGGCCCCCAGGCCTTAGGTTCCCCACTCCTGGCTTAAAATCCTGGATGGGATTCTCAGTGGCCCCATCCTTATGCTTGCAGCAAGGGAGGGGTATCAAAGGTTGTCTTAAGAGCCTGCTGCTGCATAACCTGTGTCCTAAGGCTATTCCAGGCTTAGCTTTAAATTTACAATGTGCATTCCAGGGCTCCATTGTGGGCCCCCCCCCCCCCCCCCCCGTTTAAAGGCAACTTCACATGGGCCTACACAGGGCCCCCATGGGCCTCTAAGCAAGGTGTGAGAGGAGGCAGGGCACACAGAATGCAGCACCCCCCTCCCCACAGCGCTCTGGAAAGGATTTAAAGGGTCCCAGGCTCCAGCCGCTGCCCCAGTAGCAGTGGCTGGGAGCCCCAGGCGCCTTTAAATCACTGTGCCCTGGGGCAACTGCCCCTCTCCCGTCAGCATTTATTTAAGGGTGAAATTCACCCCTGCACAGAGGGCCCAGCACAAAGCCACTGGGTTTAAATCCCACCTAACACTTATGAATTTAAGATGGATGAAGTGAGGCAAAGTCTTTGGATTCAATTTCACCCCAAGTGGGTGGATTTGGGAGGGAGGAAAAGAATAAACGTGAGGGATATAGAGCTTGTAAAAATACCTTTGCTGACTGCTCTCCTCATCCCCACGCAGGCGAAATCCTAAAGCTGAGCCCCTTCTCCTTAGGTTTTTAGCAATTAGTTGCTGCAAGAAAGTAAGCAGCATTGTCTGTAAAGCTCATAGAAGCCCAACCCAACAAGCTCTCCGAAGAGATTCACATTTGACATCCTAGTGTATAATTGCCATGACCTATTAATAGAATCCATAGAAACCCCTTTTTGTATACCAAACAACAGTGCCTGGCTGCAGCTCAGATCACTCTGTTTTCCTCACTCCATAACGGATTTTACTAGACCAGCCGTGGTCTTGGTGTAATCATATAGTTTTTCCCACTTGCACAGTATCTATGGAGCCAACAGGGGAGTTGTCATGTAACACCACAGATGAATATTAATATGCGTTAATAGCCTTCCTCCACATTCATATAGAGAGGATTATCCTATGAACGTTGGACTGTCAGGCTGTGTCTAGACTGGCAAGATTTTGCACAAAAGCAGCCGCTTTTGCGCAAAAACTTGCCAGCTGTCTACACTGGCCGCTTGAATTTGCGCAAGAGCACTGACGTTCTTATGTAAGAAATCAGTGCTTCTTGCACAAATACTTTGACGCTCCCGTTCGGGCAAAAGTCCTTTTGCGCAAAAGCTTTTGCGCAAAAGGGCCAGTGTAGACAGCTCAGATTTGTTTTGCGCAAAAAAGCCCCAATCGCGAAAATGGCAATCGGGGCTTTCTTGCGCAAAACCGCGTCTAGATTGGCACAGACGCTTTTGCGCAAAAAGCAGCCGCTTTTGCGCAAAAGCGTCCGTGCCAATCTAGACGCTCTCTTGCGCAACTACTTTTAACGGAAAAACTTTTCTGTTAAAAGCATTTGCGCAAAATCATGCCAGTCTAGATGTAGCCTCAGTGTTGTTGAGAACAATATAGTTTACTTATAGAGTTCTAACTTACATAGTTGTACTTGCCCCGCTTTTTGATGTGACTTAACGTGTAACTACATTGGGAGGTGGGAAGAGGAAAAAATGAGATTTAACTTTATTTAACTTGATCTGATGACTTTAAGCTATATTTGGGTTTCTATGGAACATGAATACATATCCCAGAGCACTGACCAAATTCCAGTACCCCTGAATACACTCTAGCCTAAAAATCATCCATGCTTGCTGTTTAATACAATATTCTTTTTCAGCTTCTGTCCTTTGGCATGGTGCAGTGGTATTTGGTTAGACATCTGCCAAGCTTTCTTTTATAGAGGGGGCTTTGTATCAGTGGTGGGTGAATTATTTCCTATACTTTGGTTGTAAAGTGCCTTGAGACTCTACATTAGAAATAATGCTGTGTGTACTTATACTAATACTATATTATCACTTGGTTGTTAAGTCTATTGCAGGAAACTTTCAGTTACCTGATTTTTTTTTCTAAATACAGAAGTATTTATTTCACGGGACAATGTTGCTGAGTGAAAACACCAACTGATGGGAGGTAGTAAGGCCAAGGGAGTGTAGTGTAACCCACACAATTTGGCTACATCTACATTGCATCCCTCTTGCACAAAAGCCTATGCAAATGAAGCGTGGATTAGCATATTGCCGTACTTCATTTGCATAATTAATTATGGGCCGTTTTTGCGCAAGAGGCTTTTGCGCAAAAAGGAGCCATCTACACCGCTCTTTTTTGCGCAAAAACCCCCTCTTGCACAAGAGCCATTCTTCCTGAAAAAATGAGGAAGAAAGGCTCTTGTGCAAGAGAGTGTTTTTGCGCAAAAAGGAGCTGTGTAGATGGCTCCTTTTTGCGCAAAAGCCTCTTGCGCAAAAATGGACCTTAATTAATTATGCACATGAAGCATAGCAATATGCTAATCCACTCTTCATTTGCATAGGCTTTTGCACAAGAGGGATGCAATGTAGATGTAGCCAAGGTGTGGTTTACTGTCCCACATGGTGGCACTTAGGCCACTTACAGGGAGAGAGAAGAACAAGGGAGTTCTACAACTTAAGCTGAGAGCCAGCTGGCTTTACAGCTGTAGAAGCTCCTACACTAAGCTCCAGAGATCCCAGGTTAAAATCTGCCTGGTGGTGGATACACTATCCCTTCCATTGCCAGATATAATCTAGTCCAGAATTTAAGAAGATTCTATATGTGATACCAAGCAGAGCATAGGGTGTGTTCAGTTATCTTGGGGAGTATTACCTGGTCCTGTTTACTACAGATGCTTGATTCTATTTACTGTATGCACTTACCCATCCTCCCATTAACAATAGAAAAATGAAATCCTCTAGATATCAATGTATAATACCCTGAGGGGTTAATGTGACACATACAGGAAGATAAGGAAAAGGCAATTGCCTATATGAACCTACTCAACTAGCTTTTTAGTTCATTTCCATTATCTCCCGCATCTTGGATCACTCATGGGAGGGAGGGTGTTACTCCCCTGAGATCAACTGCATGACACAATGAATGAATTTGCTCCCATGTGCTTATTGCAGGTGTGATAAGGGCTGAGAGTAGCATTCCGCTCCCATACTGCCTACAGTCCATGTCTTGCAAACCACTCATCTGCATGGACCAACCACAGGGGAACGCAATGACCAAAAGGGCAGAGTGAAAATGCAAAGAGCTTGTCCACTGGGGACTGCTAAACTAAAGGGAGAATGGATCATATTTTCAAGGATCCTTCTTCCCACCCCAGAATCCTTTTGAACCTCTGCCCTTCCAAGATCACTTACAAGGGCATCCTATGTGTTGTTAGAGTTCTGCTGGTGAAAATGCGCTGGTCCAAGAGTCCCAGGTCATTATGGCATCTGTTTGTGCACAAAGCAGGGAGAGCATGACCTCTCAGCCAGAGCCAGATCGAGCTCAAAACACTTAAGGACTTTAGCCACGGCCAGAAGTAGCAGTATGGAAATACCCTGAGGAAGACTCTCCTTGTGGCAATTTAAATAGTCCCTTGTGGCTAGGACTGTGTGCAGGGTGGCCAAAAATCCCAGGGTATTGCCTGGATTTCTAGCCAGACTTTACAACTTCCCAAGAAGTTCCAAGAACCACTTGACACTGTCTAAACAAAGCCCCGCAAATCTGAACCTCATATTTGGCCCATCGCTTGTAATAACTGGATGGGGCTGGGCTAAAACTGGCAGAAAAAAAGTCAGGCTCTGGATTGAATGTCTGGGTTGTCCTGACCGTTGACTTAAATGGAGCTACAGCAATTTACAATAGCTGAGAATCTGCTCCTGTCTCTTCAATCCTGATGTGAAACTGAGTCAGCTCACATAAGGTTAGTTGAAGTCACCTATTATACTTATTTTATTGGACTTAGCTGTCTCTTCAGTCAGTACTTTGCACTCAATACCTGCTCCTCCTGAGGCGCCTGGCACCATACGTCTACCAGCACAGTCTTAGTCTTATGACCTGAGATGAACTAGTTGAGTTTTTTATTTCATTTTTATTTCACCCCAAACATGCACAAGGGCCCACACAGTGGAAGTGAGGTGGTTCCACTGACATCAGTGCAACTACACTGATTTACACCAGCTGAGGATCTGTCCTATTGGCCTTCAATCCATCTGAATGCCATGCCCAGTCACGTGGAAATCTGCAGATGTGGGGGAAGAGCAATCACAGAAACAATGAGAACCTGACTGTTTACATACGTATTGTTTTATAAATGGACTTGTATAGAAAGCTGCCGCATTGCTCCATGGACAACTAGCATAAATCTCTTATCACGAAAGCCATATGTCTTGGTTTCCTCACATCTGTGGTCACATACAAGCAGCAATAGTTTGGTCACAAGGAAGCTGGATCTAACCCACTCGATACATGGCACAAGGAAAGATTTTGGTTAAAGCAACAGGGTTCAATCTAGCATAAATTAGTTCTGTTTAGTGTCACTTGCCCACAGGATATTCCATTGTAAGGTCAAGGGAGACCTGCGGGGGCCATATGCTTCTCTGAACACTGGTTATGTCTACACTGGCCAGTTTTGCACAAGAACGTATGCAAATGAGGCACGGTGATGAATATCGCTGTATCTCATTTGCATACTTAATGAGCTGCCATTTTTGCGCAAGGGGCTTTTGCGCAAGAAGGAGCAGTCTACAGCTGGGGGGCAGGGCAGGCAGGAAGCCTGGCTGAGGGACCTGCTGTCCAGAAGCTGCCAAGGTAAGCGCCTCTTGGCCACAGAGCCTGTTTCTGACACCCCAGTTCCTCCTGCACAACCCTCTGCCCTCCCTTGCATCCTTACCCCACATAACCCAAACCCTCTGCACCCTTGCTCCTGCACCCATACCCCCTCCCTGACTATGCTCCCTGATCCTCTGCCCCAGGTCACAACCCAAATCCCTGCAACCCCTCCTGCACCCCTGCCCAAGGTCACAACCCCCCCCCCCGGACCTACATCCCCCGTTACACCCCTCCTCCGGGTCAGATTCCTCTCCTGCACCCATACACCCCTCCCTCAGAACATGTGGGTGTATCCCTGGCCATCTTGACTAACAGCCATTAATGAACATATCTTCCATGAACTTACCTAATTCCATTTTTTAACCAAGTTACATTTTTGACCCTCACAACATCCCCTGGCAACAAGCTCCATGGTTTGACAGTGCATTGTGTGAAGTACTTCCTTTTATTTATTTTAAATCTGCTGCCTGTTAACTTCATTGGGTGATGCTGGATTCTTCTGTTGTGTGAAGGAGCAAATAACTCTTCTTATTCATTTTCTCCACACCAATGATTATTTTGTAATCCCTGCCCTTCTTGAGTTCTCACACAGTTGCCTGACCCTATTTCCTCTTTATGAGTTTGTTCTTAACCTCTGTGGATAGAAGCAATGGGCTGAAATTGCAGCCAGGGAGGTTTAGGTTAGACCTTAGGAAAAACTTCCTAACTGTCAGGGTGGTTAAGCATGGGAAACAAATTGCCTAGGGAGGCTGGAGGTTAGACAAACACCTCTCAGGGATGATCTAGATCAGGGCTACTCAACTTCGGAAGCCCCAGGGGCGACAATGATTCTCAGAGTACATGCCGTGGGCCACAATTTAAGTGTGGTTGCATATACATGCAAATATATATGCAAATATATGCAAATAGCTTCTTTCACACTGACAGGCATGACTACAAAGATTAAGCCTTAAGCCACAGCACCAGACACAAACGTGGCCAGTGTGAGCCAGTCAGCACCTCTCAGGCTCTGCCCAAAAGGCTAAGCAGCCAGCACTTCCCACAATGCCCCAGCGCTCCTGGCACCTCCTCCCTGGGGGCTAGAAATGCCGACACTCTGTACCTGTCTGTTCCAGCCAGCCCGTCTGCTTGTGTCTTTCATTGCTCACCCTGCCTGGGAGACACCTCACCGTTGTGGAGAGTGTGAGGCCATGTTCAAAGGATCCCACCCATGGGCCGCATGTTGAGCCCCACGTAAACCCAAACCGCACCACGGGCCGCATGTGCCTGCAGGCCGTGTGTTGAGTAGCCCTGATCCAGATAATATTTAGTCCTGCCATGAGTGCAGAGACCTGGACTAGATGACTTCTTGTGGTCCCTTCTAGTCCTAAAATTCTATGGGTTCTATTTCTGGGAGCTTCTGTCTCCCAGAAGCTGTGGCCATTCCCTATCACTGGTGATCACATGGGCCAATGCCTTTCAGCTGCATTAAATGCACCTACATTTTTTAAAGCTGTGTAGCGTTCTATGCAAAATAGTTGCAGACATGCAAATTAGCTCATTGTGCAATGGAAGCTACACTATGGTCCTTGCTACTCCTCCCCCGCCACCCAAGCTCCCTCCTCCCAAAACAGAAGAGATATTTCCTAAACCTCCCATCAGCCTATGATCATGAAATGCCCTTTTGCACAACTTGGTCTGCTTTGTGTTTGGGGTATTTATTTAGTCCTTCTGAAACTACATGAGAAAGCAGAGAAATATCCAGCTAGTGAGATAAGATTATTATCTCCCTGGCAAACAATAGCAATGTGGTTGAAATTAAAAATAATTTCATTGCAAATAGGAAGCCTAGTAAAGCAGCATAGGAAACATGACTAATGTTTTTTAAGCTTGTCTAAACTCCCACAGTAGCATTTTGCATGAGCTCTAACTTTGAAATATGGATCTGTGGAAAACCCATGAGGATGGAATGGCAACAATCCAGCTGCGTTAGCACAATGGGGGCAGATTACAAGTGGCTGCTAAGTCCCAGCCTACTTAGCTACAGCCACAAGCTATTTTAGGCACATTTTGGTAGAGACCACAATAAACATTATTTACACCTAAAAACTGATTTGGGGAGGAGGAAAGAAGAGCTTGACTAATTTTTCTTTCCTTTCATTTGCTTTGTCTTACAACAGGGGTCCAGAGCTTGGTCCCATTGAAGTCAATGAGATCAGGATTTGGTTCATTGTATCCAACACAGGGCCAAAGCACCAACATCCTCATTCAGTGTTTCCTTCATCTTTATTTAGGCAAAACATTCATGGCCCTCAATGGAAATTTGACTGAAACTCTGGGAGGACCTCTGGATTTGTTGCTCAGTGGAAATCCTGTTGCACGTAAATTCTAAGTGGTGCTAATAAAGACATTTCCTCCTTGTAACTATTACTGAGCAAAACTTCTTTAATGATTTCCAGAACTGATGCACTATAAGCTCCTTGCCCTTTAAAGCAAAACCCAGCATGAGCCAATCTCTTTGGCGAGTGGAGGGAAACATTTCCTTTGGGCATGGGCCACAGGTATAATAGGTGGGGGGAGGCATTGTCTTCCCAAACTGCCGCCCACACTCCATCCCCAGAATGCTTACTGCTCCTGGGGGTGGAGTGTTGCTGTCCCCGGGCTTCAACCGTGCCATGGCTGGGGACCCTGGAGCAGTGTGCCCTCCGGCGTGCTGCCTGCCCTCCCTTTGCTCCGAGGTCAGGGTGGCTGGGATTGTGTGCCACCCGTCCTTCCCATGTTCCAGAGATGCGGGGGCTGGAACTGCGCTGCCTTTTTCTGGGGTGGGCCAGCGGCTTCACCAAGGCTTCAGGCAAGGGCCAGCGGCCAGAATGGGTTGTGGAGGTGGGGCCCCTGGCGGATGGGGTTAGCCTCCCTAAGCTAGCCATTCACCCACTGCCCAGGCCTTTGGGAAAGCTCTTCCCTAACTGACGTCTGCAGGGCTCTTGCATCTTCCCATGAAGCATCTTGCATTGGCCACTATCAGGACAGGAGACCGGACTCAATAGACCATTGCTGTGATTTTGTCTGGCAATACCTGTGTGTCTATCTTCTTCACTCGTTAAAAACAATCAGGTCACATTGATTAACACCAATGGATATGAGACTTTTAACCTGTCTTTAAATCTACAAGACAGATTTGACTGCAATATCCTGTACTTTTTATTGTACACAGTATTTGGTGTTTCTAATAGCGCCTGCCATCCAAGGACCTCCAGCATTAACAAAATAATACTCGTGTAACCGTTCTGACAGGTGAAGCCATCAGCAGCCAGGGTTGAGTTTAATATGTAGGGGTTCTTTTCCATCCATTCAACACAGAACTGGCTCAAAACCCCACCCAGTAACCTGGGAAATTCACACACACCCGGGGTGCCTATGAGAGCCAATGCTTCCCCACTCGCAAGCACAGAGTCTGAGAGTAGAAAATAAACTTTTAATAAAAGAAGGGAAGTAACTTGGCATTCATTTGGGAAAACACCACAAACCAGGTTCATACGCATAAACTATGAGTAAAAATCCCACTCCATGTAGGTTGGGCAATGTCCTTTTCCTCTCAAGGTCTTAAGTCCAGGAACCTAAGTGTCCCCTTCACGTGCCCAACCCTTCTCTGAACCACTCACAGTTGCTGCCCTTTGTCAGACCAGACCCAGAGTTCAGAGGTGCATCCGCAGGCTTCACCTCCCCTCTTAGGTGGGGGGAAGAAAGGCATCTGACTCACTCCACTGGTCATTCGCCATCCACCGGCTCATTGCTCTCCGCCCTGCTGGCCTCTCCCCTGCCACCACCCTGCTGGCTGTCAGTCACCACCTCCTGCCACCCACCTCTTGGCTGTGACCTCTGCCCCTCCTTCTCAAGTGATTTCAACTCCCAGTGATGTCAAGTCTTCGAAAGCAGCTAGAAGAAACACAGCTCCAACACAATTAACATAAGAAAGAGGTTCCTAATGATGCCTGTTTAGTTCTGTTCTTTGAACAGGGCTGGGTGCAGGTCTATAGCCTCCTGACAAAAATAACCTGCTCTTCTCTCCCCTTCTTACTCTTAGGCCAGATCTACAGAGTGGGGGGGAGCTGCCCTACTCATTTGATTTACAGGTCTATACTAGAGCCACTAAGTCAAACTCCAGAACATAAATCTCCAGCATGGCAAGTGTGGACAGGCCCTCCTAGAGTTCTCAACGTGGAGCCCCTGCTTAGCAAGGTTCTTTCTGCTAACTGTGAGCCCTTTCCTTTGGAACAGATTTAGCATAGTCCTGATTTTCTGCAGTCCCACATAATTACACACATTGATAATCATATTTGAGCTATCCCTGCATTTAATACAAACACAGCTGGAGTCACCAGTTGATTATAATGATCACAATACCACTTCATCTGCTGAATATCTAACACATCTAAGCAAAGCAGAAGCAAACTGTATTTGCGTAGACACACCCAGGGGCTCTCCCCCATTCCAGCTAGAAATAAGGAAAGCATTCCTTCAGATTCTGTTTACACTGATAAGGCCCCTGCGAGATAGGGAAATAGTGATATCTCCCCTGCTGCTGAGAAGTACTGTACATTGGCTACTTCCATGCTGGAAAAAACCAGCACTGCATATTTCAGTTCTACCAAACTACCACTTAGAACCATCCTGTGGTTCCTGAGCAGGCTCATAGAGCATCTCGTTAAAGGCTGCCTACAGGCTAATCAAATCAAAGCCAGCCCTCTACTCCTCCGACAAGCTGGATTCAGGCCAGGACATGCTTTTGTGGCACTGAGAAAGGTGGGAGGCTAATGTGCTAAAATAGTTTGAGTCCCTCCAGGAGGGATGCAACACATGAGTAGCAATGGGACACTGTGCCTTCATCACAAGTCTCCTCACTTGTGAGGCTACACAAGGGTCAGTTCTCTGCCATCCCTTCAACAGGCATAGATGACTTGTGCCTCTTGAGGTGCGGGGAGGGCACAATCTAAAGGGGGGACATGTGACCACTCCATGTGTCACCTCTACCGGGTGACCTGCCCTGCCCTGTGTCCAGCCCCACCAGAGTTCTGGAGGTGGGGGCAGGGGGAAGGGGAGAGGGAGGCTCTGTCCTTCTCCTGCTGTGCCTGCCCCCAGTACGTTTCAACGTCTCTCCCTGGCAGCCAGGCCCAGGCAGGGGGGGGTGGAGAGGCTTCTCACTTGTCGGAAGCTGACCACTTGGTGCAACATGGTGGCTGCCTTCAAGAGCCTGGCTGGGGAGGAGGTAGTAGCAAGTCACCCCAGGCCCAGCTGCCAGGGACAGGGACCAAGCCAACTGGAATCCTGCTGCGAGGGGAATAGAGGGGACTTGGCAGCCAGGCACGGTGAGCCGGGGGCTAGGTGTGGTCTGCTGCTTCCGGACAAAGGGAGAGAAACCACTGCAGGGGCAATATGCGGGAAGTGGATTGCCTAGAAAATACTTTGGGAGGGGACTGCAAATGACCCACCCCCTTTATTTGAAACTTCATCTTGAGCAGAAAAAGCGCTGTATGATTACCTTATCGGTGTCTCTTCAAAGGCCCAAAGGGATAAACAAGTGACTCTCAGAGTCACATGTGCATAGTCTGAGGTGATCTGGTGACCAGTAGGGTTGCCAGGTGTTCGGTTTTTGCCTGGACAATCCAGTATTTGGGACTTCCGTCCAGTAAAAAAAACAGAGAATACCGGACATGTAAAATGTCCAGTATTTTATGTTTTCCTCGGATGGATGGCCAGAGGCATCTGCGAGGGTGGGGGGAGCAAGGTAATTTAAAAGCGCAGTGGCCTTTTTTTTTTTTTTTTGCTTAACAAGTTTGGTCTCCTTTTTTTTCTTCTTATTTTTTTAATTTGCTCAACCAATTTTTCCCTGCCTGTTTGGGATTTTTTTGTGAAGGTATGTGGCAACCCTAGTCAGTGACCACAGGAACCTCTAGGTGTGTGGGGGTGGAGGGGTTGGGTTAAAAAAGCAAATCACCAACCAGAGTCCTTTTTGGAGTGAGGGAATGATTTCTGGTAAGCTAATTAGCATGCCTATAGGCTCTTTTATTGTTTTCAGTATGTTTGCGCTGTAATGCTTTTACTCTATGAATAAATGTGCTTGCACAGACATAGCTGTGTGTTAACTGGGCAATTCTCTGAAGAGAAAGCAAGCAAGCAAGCTTGCTTAGGCAGGCTGCTTTGCTAGTGAATTCACAGTATAAGATAGCCTGCAAATATCCCTGTCAAAGAGACGTAGCTGCATATTTCCTCCCCAGAAACAGTGGCTGGAGACCCAAAGTCTAGAATGGGTAGCCTTGATGGACCATAGAGCGGGAAGACAGGTGTGGATTCCCCAAACATATTTCCTAAATTTTACAGTCAGGAGGGACCACTAGACACAGGCCATAGAGTTTTTCTTCATGATTCCCACATTAACACTGTATCTTGAAGAGTTAAAGTGTGCCTTTTGGAAAGCTGTCCAGTCTTGATTTAATTACTTCAGTTGATAGAGAATCCACCATGCAACAGTAACTGCTGGGAAAAATGAGAAGGCTCTGCTAGTTAAAAGGAGAATGGAAAACTAGAATCTCTTTCTGGAGCAGAGAGGCAGGTGTCAGCAGAACAAAATGCCTTTTGTTCTTATGGTCTGTGTCTGCCTGAATGGAAAATCCAGGCACAAAAACCACTGCAATCCAAGGAGCGCAATGCCAGTTCTTTTGCTTTCTATATTTGGCATAAGTTGCTTTTTATCCTCATGCACCGTACACACCTCAGATGCACTCATTTCCAGAGCATGATTTCATAATAACCCATATGAGTATGGGCACTGGGGAGGGGAATTACATACAGAACTAAAGGAGAACAAACACCCGCATAGCTAAGAAATAGAATCTACCAAATGCAAACTGTTATAGCCAGGAAACTAACAAGGGAGCCTATTAATAGTGTTATGTGCCATAGTAAACTCTGTTGTGCATGTGATGTGGTAGATGTCATAGGGGAGGTATATCCCATCATAGGGTGTCGGATTAGCCAAATGGGTATTTGATGGTTTAATGGCCTGAGTAAATGTAGTGGCCTGGCAATTCAGGGCAGTATGGCTCAATGGCCAGAGTCAGTAAGAGTATGTCTACACTGCAAAGTTAATTCGAAATAACAGTTAATTTGAATTAACTTTAATAGCGTCTATACATGCAAACCACTATTTCGAAATTAATTCGACATAGCGGAGCGCTTAATTCGAATTTGGTAAACCTCATTCTACGAGGAGTAATGCCAAATTCGAAATAGCTATTTCGAATTAAGCGCTGTGTAGACACTTAATTCAAAATAGGGGGCCTCCAGCCCTTCCCAGGGAGCCCTGGTGGCCACTCTGGGCACAACCAGGAAAACTTACTCTCCTCTCCTCCAGCCCTGGAGCCATTAAAGGGGTAGACCCTGGCCACAGTGCCTGTGCCAGCTCCAAGCCTGCCAGCTCAGAGCCAGCAGTGGCCACCGGGGCCCCTGACCCAGTGGCCCCAAAACATGAGCCAGCAAGACACTGGCAGCCAGCCCTCTACCGCTCCCCAGGAGCAGTCTGCCAGCTCCCAGGAGCCTGACAGGGGCTGGAGAAGGTGGGTGCCTTCCTGGTCCAGGGTGGAGATCATGGATCTTATTCAGGTATGGAGGGGATGCCCCCAATGTCCATGATCTCCGCACTAGATGGAGGAATGCAGCCGTCTATGGCAGGATAGCTGCCAGCCTGGCCACCAAAGGCCACAGGCAAACCCAGGAGCAGGTTTGCATGAAAATCAAGTTGGTCCGGTGAGACCCCCACCCTGGGCCCTGAGCTTCCCCTCCCCCTTCTTCCCTTGCTTCCCCCTTCCAGCTCCCTCCTCCCAGGTTTCCCCCTCCCCTCTCCCACCCTCTCTCTTCCCCTCTCACACCTCCTTTTCCCAGTCTCCCCAGAGGTTCATACCCCTGAGTTTTGTTCAATAAACATTCGTGTCTTTTGTTTGACATCAGGAAGGGGGGCTAGGGAGGGGTAACTGGAAGGACATGAGGGAGGAATGGGGCACGAGCCCCCGGTGTGGAGGACCAGAGTGGCTCTGAGGGCTCCTCGGGGTGGACGCTCTCCCGCAGGATCCCTCCTGGATCCTGACAGCCCCCCAATGAACCCACCCGGATGGCAGCCTGCAGCAAGTGCAGCTGGGCTGATGGCAACGACCCCATGAGACACACCAACGTGCCCAGGGGCAGCTCTGACTCCATGTGGCCGAGTGCTGTGGTGTCCCAAGTGCGGGCACTCAGGGCACTCCAAGACAGGACTGCTTTGTTGTCCCTCATCGAGGTAGACAAGCAAGTGGGGAACCCTGAGAACTGTCTGTCTGGGGTGGAAGTAGGGTCCCTTTAAGCACGGAGCTCAGTTAGCTTCAGGCAGCAGCCCCACACACTAAGTCCTAACCTGATGCCCTGCCAGCCCTGGTTCCGGCCAGCCTTAACTTCAGTTCAGGGTCCGCTCAGTGTGGACGCACTATTTCGAAATAGCAAAATGCTGTTTTGAAATATTTTTTGTGTGTAGATGCGTTATTTCGAATTAGCTTAATTCGAATTATCTATTTCGAATTAACGCTGTAGTGTTGACGTACCCTCAGATTGTGTTTCTGCTGCAAAGTCCATGCCTCCGGGCATCAGCCTTCTCCACTAGGTCCCAAGCCAGGGAACCACTATTTCTATGATCAGTCCCTGTCACCCATTATTACAGTCCCATTCCCTAAGCCACCTCCTACCCTTCCATCCAATGCCCGTAATCTCATGGGCACTCCCGTCTCTCCACACGCGGGAGTCTCAAGCAAGCGACTTATGTATCTTGGTGCTCCAGCAGGAGCCTGCAACTAACTGTGCAACACAAATCAGTGGCCAGCCTAGACTGAGTTGAGCCACTCCCCTTTATACTCTGGGTCTAGCTGGCACATGCCCAGCAGGGGTGAGGGGGCATGGCTTCCTTGGCCCACAGCCTGTGATTGACATCGGCTGAACCTGCACGGGGGTAGGTACGCCTCATCATGGGCTACTAAAAATGCATCTGGGTCTAAAGGAGCCTTGTGCAGGAAATAAAGCAGAGGATTTAAGAGATGGGGCACAGCATAGGCCACCAAGGGTGTGGGTTCTGTTCCTAGCTCTTTCACCGATGTGGGACAAGTCAGTTTCTCCACCTACCCTTTGTCTGTCTTATGTCTTAGATTATAAACTCTTCAGTGCAGGTATTGTTTCTATGTGTATGCACTGTGCTTAAAATGGCCCTGTGGGCATTATTGTAATATAATAAAACTTGCATTCTTTCATTTCTTTATGGAGTAGACCAGTGTTTCCCAATTTTATTTGGCCACGGAACCCTTTTAAACTTGAAAGAATTTTGTGGAACCCCTAATAACAGTCTTATACATGGAGCTGAAAAAGTAGACCAGAAATAAGAAAGACGAAGAAGAAACAAATGCTAAACAAGATCATGGGATCAGCACAAATGAAAATTGTTTTCAATAAAATTCATAAATGCTTAAATATTAAATATTATTTTTTTAAATAATAAGATGTTATTGTGATGGAATTTTCTTGTGGAACCCTTATTTTCACTTTGTGAAACCCCGGGGTTCCACAGAACACCATTTGGGAAACACTGGCGTAGACAATCAGCCTAGATTTTTTTTCTCCTGGCTTTCCTTTAACCCTAGATATTTCAAATCTTCTTTATTTTTGCTGGAGTTCTCAATGGGAGAGTCAAGCAGTGGATCTAAAGCACTCTCAGGCTATGTCTACACTGCCTGTTTTTTTCAGCAGAAGATATGCCGATCCTTCTGCCGATCCTTTTTGTGGAAGAGGTTTTGCTGCTAAAAAGCCCCATGTAGACAGGGCCATTTGTCGGAAAAAAATCCCTTTTTTGCAAGATCCCTTATTCCTCAAAAAATGAGGTTTACAGGATCTTGTGAAAAAGGGTTCTTTTCCAACAAATGGCCCCGTCTACATGGGGCTTTTTAGTGGCAAAACCTCTTCCGCAAATGAGAGCGCGATTTGCATATCTTCTGCCAAAAAAACCCGGCAGTGTAGACGTAGCCTCAGCTTCTAACTGAAGGAAAGGGGGCTAGAATACTTACTAACAAAGCACATTTTTTCTTTCTGGGGCATCTTTGAGTATCATTTTAGCACAGTGGCAGAAACTGAATCAACTGTCCTCTCGGCACAGGTGAACCCATATTTCTTTTGTTTTCAGCAATTTACTTAAAAGGGATTTATCAGACCAGCAAGCCATCACCACAGGGACTGAACCCTGGGCTTTCAGCATCAAACATACAAGTCTGTAGCATCAACAACACAGGAGAGCTCCCCGAGCTGTAGGACGCAGGAGGGTATGTAGCTGCTGGGGTCACAAGACCTAGCCATACTGAGTGAGACCAATGGTCCATCTAGCCCAATATCTTGCCTCGGAATCGGTCACACGCTTCAGAGGGAATGAAAAGAACATGGCAATTTTGAGTGATTCAATATTGATACGTGAACATTGGAAAACATAATTGAAACAAGACATACAAAATGACAAGGTCTAAATTAGCTGTTACCACTCAAGATAGAGTGAGTCAGCGATTCAGCCAATTCCAGCTGTCCAGTCCCAGGTTTCTGCTGTTGGCGGTCAGGGGGCACCTGGACCGTGGGGTTGCGTCCCTGACCTTTCCTCATATCCCATGACTGCTTATATTGCAGAAGCCACTAGGTGGTGTCATGATCACAGATATTGGCCTTGACTAGTACAATTGCAATCCAAACCTTGCAAGCACTGAAAACAGGACTATAAACAGAAGTGAAACATTTCATTTATGGTTATTGTCCAAACTGAGGAAAATATAAACTGAGCCTAAATAGTGACTTGTAAACTAGACTTTTAAAATACCTCCTCTTCTAATTACCTAAGGTGCTATTAGTAAAATAGGGAGAGAAATGCATTTGTCTACATCCAATATACAATTTTTTAGCTGAGTGTTGGTTTAAATGGGCAAATGTATTAAACTAGCTATCAGTTCCGCCTTTCTTTTCTCCAGTGTGAGCTGCGAGAGATGAATGAGTGTGGTTCATGTAGAGGGATACAATATGGCAATGCAGGGAAAAGAAGGAAACCAGGGAATAATGAGTCACATGGAAAATCAATGTCATTTCCTTGTGCCAGCAAATGCCAAGAGCTTATTAAGAACCTTGAGGATCTGGAAGAGTTGGTGCTCAATATGGAAACAAAACAAGAACACTCTGCTCCACGCAAGTTGGGGGTCATGACAGACTAGGATTTCCCTGGAGCATCAGGGCATCACGATCGGGCTTCATGGGAAAAACTGAATCAATGGAACCTTTAGAATTTCAGGGCTAAGGTCAGATGCCCAGGTGAGCTGCAGCAATTCCCTTTCTGGATTCCGCATGCCAGTCCCCTTCCCAGACTATTTTCCTCACCCTGGGTGCCAGTGGAGTCCTCCGCCAGAGGAATTTGGCTGAACACCCAGGAAGGTAGGTAAGGAGTGTTGCACAAATCCTTTTGTTACTAAGAATAAATGTTGAATGCAAATGGACCTTGAGGACAATTTGGTGAGTAATCTGGACTCTGAGTAAGGGATGTGTCACCAATGGGTGTCACAGCTGAACTACAGAAGCAATGAGATCAGGCAAGCCTTTGACTAGTTCGCGACAGGAATAAAAGACACGATTGATGCTCAATAATGACCTGCTGCTTTTAACAAGCTTTAATAACAATTTGGGGGATTCGCTAGGAAATTGGCCTATACACCAATGGGTTCTGCTTTTAGAGGGCAAATCTTTATCAGGCTCCCTCAGCCTGAAACAATAAGATCCTGGGCATACAAAGGCCAGACTTGGGGAATCCATATCACTCTTACGCTCCTCTGGGTGGCAGGGACACTATATCAGATTTTGGTAGGGGGACAACCCGTGCATGCCGTGAGAGTGGGGGGGAGGGGCACAAAGTGAGGATAGAGACTTTGGCAGTGTTAGGGTGTGTCTAGACTATGGCTCTGTTGACGGAGCCATGTAGATGAGTTTACTAGACATAGCAAAATGAAGCGGCGATTTAAATAATCGCCGCTTCATTTACATCAAAATGGCCGCCACGCTGTGCCGATCAGCTGATTGTCGGCACAGCGCGGTAGTCTAGACGGGGATCAGCCGACCCCGGCACCCTTTGTTGTCAGATCCTATAAGCCTCATTTCATAAGGCATAAAGGATCTGACAACAAAGGGTGCTGGGGTCGGCTGATCCCCATCTAGACTACCGCGCTGTGCCAACAATCAGCTGATTGGCACAGCCTGGTGGCTATTTTGATGTAAATGAAGCGGCGATTATTTAAATCGCCGCTTCATTTTGCTATGTCTAGTAAACTCATCTACATGGCTCCGTCGACAGAGCCATGTAGTCTGGACACACCCTTACTGAGCAGTCTCAGTACAAGCCAAACGGCAAATCAGAGAGGGAAGGACTGACCATGGATGCCCTCCCACCCACAGATCACATATTTCCAGGGGCTACTGAGGCACTTACATGCTAGGATTTTTGCAGATGACTTAGCAAGTAGCTGACAGGAGCACTGTATCTAATTGCTATATAAAAGAACATTAAATAAATACTAGGAGGCTGCGCCCTCTGCTCACTGCGATCACCTCCCCCTCTCTCTCTGGCAGTTTTCGCTTCACTGAGAGAGCCTGTTGACACTGATGATGTGATGTGAAAACATCATTCCGTCACCTGGCAGGAACATTCTATTGTCCGGCAGGAAAAACATTTTTATAGAGAGAGATAGATTAAATGTATTCAGCTCTAATACTAACATATTCGGACATTTTGTGGCAACTTACTTAAGGGATGCTGGTTCGCCTTAAAATGTTAATGTACATCCTTAATTCATTACTAATTCTGCGGAGGGAGAGAGACACTGTCAGGACTCCTGGACTCTGTCTCAGCTCTGACCGGAGTCTAGTGGGTTACAGTAGGGGGCAGATACATCTAGGTTCCATAAAAGAATGTCAGAATGCCCATTTTGGGTCAGACCAATGGTCCATCTAGCCCGGTATCCCGTCTTCCAACAGTGGCTAATGTCAGGTGTTTCAGAAGGAAGGAACCATACAGGTAATCATATAGGTGATTTCCCCCACTGGGGGAACAGCAGCGAGGCTTGGGGCTTTCTCTATCTCCCGCTGGCACTCCAACGGAATCTGGCCAATGGGAGCAGTAGGAGGCAGGGCCTGGGACCAGTGTGCAGCGCCAAGGCAAGTAAGTGTCCCCGCACTCCCAGCCTGCTCCTGCACCCTCCCTCCTGGCCAGACACCCTACCCCCAGTCTACTCCTGCAATCACCTTTGCTCCTGTACCCTCCCTCCTAGCCACCTACTGCACCTTCCCTTGCTCTTGCCCCCTCTCCCTGGCCAGACACCCTATTCCCAGCCTGCTCCTGCACCCTTCCTACAATCCAGACCTTGCTCCCTCACCCCCTGCTGCACCCCACCTTCCCACCCAGATCCTGCACCCCCATTTCTCTCACTGGTAGCCCTGTCCTGCACACTGAACCCCCCATTT